>CM060935.1:769724044-772124044 GCA_030765085.1 Allium cepa
TTTTGATTATGCATGCTTACATTGCTAATGATGCGAGTTGGTCTCGAAGAGTTGCTTGGAGGTTGCATGATAAGGCAACAAACCAAGGAAGAAATGAGAGCTACATTATGTTCTTAAAGCATTAGTCACCACATTCAAATGATTAATCTTAGCACAATGGAGGATGAATTGATGAGAGGATGCATAGTTTATTGTGCATGAATGAATAATCTTAAGATGCAAACTCTGTAAGAGAAAACATGCTTACATTTTGAAAATGCAAGTTTCAATCTCCACGTAGTTGGTTTTCATAATTAAACTTTAATAATATGGAGGATAAGAGGTGGGTAGTGTTTGCGCCAAAATTGGTCACAAACCCCAAGTATCGTGAAAGCACCAGTGTATGAATACAAATCAGCAATATTCAGACACAAATCACAGATCTAAGCAAGAAGCACACAACAATACAGAAAATATGAACAAGAACACACGATTTATAGTGGTTCGGCTATCTCCGGCCTACGTCCACTTCAAGGGTTTTAACCTTTATTGATGTTCTTTGCTGGTTACAAATGATTGCCGCAGTTACAATGATTGAATTTCAGCTAAATCAGCTATGGAAGGAAGTAGATCTCGATCCGCCAGAGTCTGGGCGCTTGAGAGTCCAAAAGATCCTTTTTCTGTAGGCTTCAGGGTGCTATTTATAGGCGTTGGAGGCTCAGATCTCGCTCAAACTTCGGATGACTTTTTCTGGCACGTGAGTGGGCCCACGCGACCGACCTCACCAAGTTTCGACTCGATCTGTGATCGATACGAAGTGATTTCGTATCCATCAAAAAATGATCCAATCGAGCTGAAACTTGGCAGGAACATTCCTTACCTTGTATGCAAGCAGCTGTGAAAATTTCGTTGCATTTGGATGAGGGGTTTAGAAGATATGATCGATTCGAATTGATTTCCTCAGAAGGCTGTCTGGTTCGAATCCATGGCTTCGAACCGATGCCTTCGACTCCATCAGCTCACGTGGTTCTGTGATGAGGTGGCGCGCATCCTTCGAGTCGACCTTCTCTCCGAGTTGAACGCTTTGATTCCTTAGATCTCGCCTACTTCGTATCGTTGAATGGCACGTCATCCAAGCTTGTTGACTTGGTGGATACGAACAAGCGATGGTTCATGGATTCGAATAAGGATTCCTGATGGATACGAAGTGGTCATCATCTGGTGGTTTTGAATTAGTAGAACTTGATGGGCTCGAGACCGATGGAAGCGAAGGTATCACACTCCAAACCGAGACGAACTCAATGGGTTCGAAGGAAGGCTCAAACATGGATATGAAATGCTTCGGCCAGATGGATTCGAATGCAATCGATTCGATCCGAGGCATCCCGATGGATTCGAACTCGACCGATACGAGCTGAATCTCTTCAATGGATACGAAGTCGATGTTCCTCTGATCGATACGAAAACTATTGATTCGAAATGGAGCTTGGGGATGGATACGAAACCGAAGCCTCTTTTCTCAAATTGAATCCATCATAACTTGAGCACACGAACTCGGATTGACTTGAAACTTGAAACGTTGGCTCTCTTGGCTTCGCTAGACATGTCCTATTAGTTGTAGCATGATCCGGGCTCGGACAAAATTCATCGATATCCATGGTTAACCTGCAATGCATAGTTGATATTCACGACTAGCTATCATTGATTTTTCAGTCAGTTTTTGGGTATCTCAGCTTTGCCAAAAGTTGGGATAACATTTTGCCCCCCAAAACATGCCTTTTGGTAAAAGGTGTGTTTTGATCAGTCTCAAATTGAACGTAGTGAGTTCATGTTTTATTCAGAGCTTATAGTATTTTCAATCAAGTTCACGGCTGTTCGAAGCCGAATCGTTATCAATTTCTTCCAATGGAAGTCAAGAATGAAGTTTTTTAGTCTCTCTGGACTGTCGTTGGTCATGTTTGGCCCTTGCCAAGCCCATTCCAGACTTGGAGATTGAATAGAAAAATCATATTGCACTCTGGCGTTGCTCTAGTTAGGGCATATAGCGATGTCTTGGTTGTTCTAAACCGATCATAGCCTCTCCGGGCTCTTGCTGGATCCCATCCTGTCACTCTCCGGTGAAGGGGAAGCAGCGTTAAGTGAGTCGATCCTGTCGCTCTCCGGCGAAGCAACACACTTCTTGCACTCCGGTTCAGTGTATCTGAACATTAAGCGATGTCATGGCATAAATCGTGGGCCGATCACAGCCTCTCCGGGCTCTTATCGAATCCCGATCTAATCACTCTCCGGTGAATGGGAAACGACGTTAAGTGAGTTGATCCTGTCGCTCTCCGGTGAAGCAACTCACTTCCTGCACTCCGGACCCCGCCTCTCCGGGTAGGGTCATAAAGCGATCATTTTCATATTGGTATTCAATATTCATCTTTTGACTCTCCGGTCAAAGGTTTATTTCAAGAAATTCTAATTTATTTATTTAAATGCAGGTCCTAGATGTTCAATCTCAAACATCAGGAAAAGGCTAAACATTGCCTCTCCGGGCATATCGGTCTATCTCCATCTCAGAGCATGCCTAGGGATCTCTCCGGGTCCCGTACATGAGTAAGTGGAGCAACCGTTTATTCTGAAAACAAATCTAATGAAATTATTTGACTGAAGTCCAAATCCTGGACCTGGCCCCTGCCATCTTTAATCAGTGGATGACGAGTCATGATCCCGATCCAGGATCGTTCCTGTTAGGTGGAGGCGGTAGTTGTTCAGGCCTTGCCACTGTTGTACGTTCTCTGACATATTGTGGCAATCTACCACTCCTGACATGTTCTTCCACCTCATCTCTTAGGTGACGGCATTCATCTGTAGCGTGCCTATCCAGCTCATGGAATAGGCAATATTTTCCAGTTCTGCGCTCCAGCTCAGTGGGATCTCTCCTGGGTGGTTTTCGATAGAGGAGCTGCCCCCGAGTTTCAGTGTAAATTCTTTCTAGACTTGCCATCAGATCCGTGTACTGTCTGAATCTAGGCTCTCGGAATTTCTTCCATTTATCAGGACCATCACGTCCATCGTCCTTCTTTCTCTTTCCTTTGTCCGCTCCGGACTGTTCCCTGGCAGTTTCATCGCCCTACGCAGCGTTTATTTCTTTCCTCTCGGCTCGTGACTCTTCCAGCCGAATGAATCTTTCAGCTTCATGATAAAATTCTCCAAGATCTTGTGGGGGATCTCTCACCAAAGAATCTTTGAATTCTGTGCCTTCTCCGACTCCTGCTACCGCCGCCATCAAAATCATCGATGGATCCGGGCGATCTACAGAAGCCACCGTTGCATTGAATCGCAATAAGAAATCTTTTATGGACTCTCCGGTCCTTTGCTTGATTGAAGCTAAAGTCATCACACTCTTGCGTCGCGTCACGTGGACCCTGAACTGTCTCATGAAGCATTCTACAAGCTCACCCTATGTCCTGATTGATCCGTTCTCTAGCTGCCTAAACCAAAGCGCAGCTAAATCTGACAAGTATAGAGGGAAGCATCGAGCCATCACTTCTTCGGATGCCCCCAGTACCTCCATGTGTCTGATGTATCGGGTAATATGCATCGTTGGGTCTGACCTCCCGTCATAAGGATCCAGCATAGGCAGTTTGAACTTCGGAGGATTCCTTGCATTCCTGATATTTGGAGCGAACGGACTCCGGCTGACTTCTTGTAATCCTCCACTTGACAATCCTCCTCTCATGATTCGTCGCACTAGACCAATCATTCTTTCATCTCCATCTAAGGGTTGCCCCCTTGTCGTGTTTCTATCCTACCCTCCAAGTCTTGAAGGGAACTCCGGCACATACTCTTCATGTGGCTCAGTAACAGTAGCATGGACTCTAGCTTGCTGAGCTTCATCCATGGGTCTTACAGTAACTGATCCTGAGGGTCTGCCCCAAGTCCTTGTTGATTGCCTTCAGGTCCTGCACTACGGTCTTGAACCTGTCCTTCATTGGCCTCTGCAATCCTGACTCCTTGTCCTGTACTTGCAGCCGCTATAGTTGGCCCAAGGTTTTGCACGTTTGTTGTTCTTATCTGCTCAAGAAAACTCTGCATCATCTCTTGGTGAGTCTTCATCATGCTTTCGCGTAACGAATTAGCCATAGCCTCCATTTCATCTCTAGTGATGTAGACGGAAGCTTGTCCTTCTCCTGCTCCGGAGGATGCCTCCTGGCTTCCTCCTTGTTGGCTTCTTTTAGCCCTCTGCCTTCTACTATTTTGCCTAGTCATTTTCTCTACGTCTGAAATCTTCAAGCTTTTCAAATTCTAACCTTGATCTGATGTAGTGGGTGCTGGTTTTCTCAGTGAAAGCACCAAAGTGTTTGCGCCAAAATTGGTCACAAACCCCAAGTATCGTGAAAGCACCAGTGTATGAATACAAATCAGCAATATTCAAACACAAATCATAGATCTAAGCATGCAGCAATACAGAAAATATGAACAAGAACACACGATTTATAGTGGTTCGGCTATCTCCGGCCTACGTCCACTTCAAGGGTTTTAACCTTTATTGATGTTCTTTGCTGGTTATAAATGATTGTCGTAGTTACAATGATTGAATTTCAGCTAAATCAGCTATGGAAGGAAGTAGATCTCGATCCGGCAGAGTTTGGGCGCTTGAGAGTCCAAAAGATCCTTTTTCTATAGGCTTCAGGGTGCTATTTATAGGCGTTGGAGGCTCAGATATCGCTCAAACTTCGGGAGACTTTTTCTGACACGTGAGTGGGCCCACGCGACCGACCCCACCAAGTTTCGACTCGATCTGTGATCGATACGAAGTGATTTCATATCCATCAAAAAATGATCCAATCAAGCTGAAACTTGGCAGGAATATTCCTTACCTTGTATGCAAGCAGCTATGAAAATTTCGTTGCATTTGGATCAGGGGTTTAGGAGATATGATCGATTCGAATTGATTTCCTCAGAAGGCTGTCCGGTTCGAATCCATGGCTTCGAACCGATGCCTTTGACTCTATCGGCTCACGTGGTTCTGTGATGAGGTGGCGTGCATCCTTCGAGTTGACCCGGCCTTCTCTCCGAGTTGAACGCTTCGATTCCTTAGATCTCGCCTACTTCGTATCGTAGAATGACACGTCATCCAAGCTTGTTGACTTGGTGGATACGAACAAGCGATGGTTCATGGATTCGAATAAGGATTCCTGATGGATACGAAGCGGTCATCATCTAATGGTTTCGAATTAGTAGAACTTGATGGGCTCGAGACCGATGGATGCGAAGGTGTCGCACTCCAAACCGAGACGAACTCAATGGGTTCGAAGGAAGGCTCAAACATGGATACGAAATGCTTTGGCCAGATGGATTCGAATGCAATCGATTCGAACCGAGGCATCCCGATGGATTCGAACTCGACCGATACGAGCTGAATCTCTTCAATGGATACGAAGCCGATGTTCCTTGGATCGATACGAAAACTATCGATTCGAAATGGAGCTTGGGGATGGATACGAAACCGAAGCCTCTTTTCTCAAATTGAATCCATCATAACTTGAGCATACGAACTCGGATTGACTTGAAACTTGAAACTTTGGATCTCTTGGCTTCGCTAGCCATGTCCTATCAGTTGTAGCCTGATCCGGGCTTAGACAAAATTCATCGATATCCATGGTTAACCTGCAATGCATAGTTGATATTCACGACTAGCTATCATTGATTTTTAGTCAGTTTTTGGGTATCTCAGCTTTGCCAAAAGTTGGGATAACAGGTAGGAAACATAATCAAATCTATGTATGATGAAGGATCAAATGTGGATAATAAGTGCGAGTTGTTGATCTCCAAATGGTTGGTTATCAAGATCGATTAAAATAGTGTTAGATCTTAGTGATATAATATTTTCAAATCGAAGTAGATTTTGAAGATATTTTGAATATATTTTGAGTCAATGTGAAAATGTGACTCGAATATATTGCCTTTTTTATAGATTAATTTTTTTCCGAAGAGTGATTAAAGAAAATGCAAGAAATTATCTACATAGAAATAAATTATTTTGACAGATTGAAGTAATCAATCTATTATTTGTTTCTTAATCGGCTAATTAAAGAAGGTATTATATCAAGTCTATTATAAATAGGCTTGTACATGGTTCGTTATGATCAGGGAAACTGAGAGTCGTTGTATTAAGGTTTTGGGAACTGAGATTTCTTCCAACTTTTGGGGTTTTAAATATTTTGGTAAATTAATAAAGTTTTGTCTAGAGAAAACTATTAGTATACTTTTTTCTTCCGTTCTTATATCTTCTCAAATCTAATTATGTAATGATCCTTGGGATATCCCTAATAGTTAGTATAAGAGCCTACTGTACATATTTTAGAGTTTGGTTATATAGAAGGTAAATGTTGGAAAACTTAACGGAAGAAATTAAGGTTTGGGGTTTATGAAAGATTAAGGATTTTCTATGTCATAATGATCTTTACTAACCATTGGTGAACAAAGGGGAGAAACCTAGTGGTAAAACAGAAGCAAAGTGGGAAATTTTGGATAAGAAAACTACGATGAGTTTTCAGTGCTTTTTGAGAATATTGTGTTTTATATTGTTGCAAATGAAATATCTGCTTATACAATTTGGAAGAAATTAAAAGAAATTATGCGAAGAAATCTATAACAAACAAGGCTCTTTTAATGAGAAGATTGACAAATTTGAAGCTTGAGGAAGGTGAGTTCATTGGAGAGTATCTTAATGATTTTCAAGCAATTGTAAGCTAATTGGCGGCCTTGGATTATAAGATGGATGATGATACACAAGCTTTGATGTTGATGACTTCATCATCGAAAAGTTAGGACATGCTTTTGGCTGCTTTAAACGACTCAAACTTGGATGGAGTTGTTTCAATTAGGTCGATGGTTAGTAGCCTTCTTAATGAGGAGATTCGAAGAATGAACCTAATGAAAGAAAAGGTTAATGAAGAAAGAAAAAAGGAAATCCAATTGAAGAGATGCATCTTGCAAAGAGGGGTAATAGTCTAAATATAGAAAGACGATCAAATAGATCAAACGTAGGAAACGATTTCATCCGCTATTACTGTGAAAAACTAGGTCATCGGTTGAGATTTTGCAACAAGCTAATATGGATAAATAGAATGCAAAAGCATTAGAGGAAGGCAGATAAGTTTGAGGAAAGCAACGATGATGAGGTGAATTTTGGTATTAGCAAGGATGTGTTATGTTTTGACAAATGGAAAATAAATGAATGGATGATTGATTTAGATGCATGTTTCCATACATGCAATCAAAATGGAGCACTCACTGACTATAAGGAGCATGAAAGCAAGGTGGAATCTACTAATGGTGGAGGCTTGCACATTAAAAGCATATGTTCAGTTGGGTTGAAAATCTATGATATAAGGGAGGTGAAGCTTATAAGAGTTAGGCATGCTCTAAAAATTAAGAAGAATCTTGTTTTAGTATGACAATTAGAAGGAAAAGATTGTAACTTTTCAACTCGATGTGGAGTCACAAGGGTTTGGAAGGATAACAGGGAGATGTTATGCGCAAAACGAGAAAGCTATATCATATTCAAATTGATTGGAAAAACGATGGAGAATGAATGAATATCTTGAAGTGATGTTGGAGAGGTAAATTTGTTTGAATCAAGGTTGAGCCAACAACAAAAAGTCACATGGTCAGCGTAGAGGCCTTTGTTGTAATACAAGCATTTCTAATCACTGACTTGAGCATGTTCTATTCACGGGCATGTGTAATTAGGTGGGTTAGAGGTTGATTAAGTTTTTTTGGATGGAGACTTTTCATGACGATATTGGTGATTGTTTTGGAGTATGGGAATATAAGTGGAGTTGGTATGCTTGTATGGAAATATTGTATCAATGTGGAGATTGTTAGATTTAAATGATACAACAACTCCAAATTAAAGTAGATTTTGAAGGTATTTTGAGTCAAGTGGAATTGTGATTCAAATATATTGCATATTTATAGATTTTGTAGATTTTGAAGAATGATTAAAGAAAATGTAAGAAAAAATCTACATGGAAATAAATTATTTTGAGAGGTGGAGGTTGTTAACCCAAAAAATGGATCAAACACCCTAGATTAAGTGTGAAAGCACCAGTGTAGATAATCAGCAGCACAAATCTCAGATAAACAACAAGTAAAGAGTAGAAGTAAGAAAAGAGATGGAACTTTTATAGTGGTTCGGCGGACTTTGGCCTACGTCCACTCTGATCATTCTTTATTATGATTATACTAGTTGAATCTCTTTGGATTTCAACTAGTTAGTCCTTAGATCTAAGTTACAACGAGTTAGAAAAAGTCATGAGTTCAGGGGTTGACTGGAGAATCACAATAACCCCCTCGATGACTGTTGTGAGGGAGAAGACAGCTGGAGAAGTGAAGAAATTCCAGTCGAGTAATGACAGCTCTCTATCCGAAAACGACCCTTCTCTAGTTGCATTTTATAAGGAAGTTCAGTGAGTATTTGCCAGAAGTCCAGGTGTAGAAGAGTCCAGTTGTTATGCCAAGTCATCACCCAAAATCTCTAATCAATCTGAGTCATTTATATGGATCGCTGGCTATCCATAGGGGATGTATCGCTAGCTATCCATCAACTTAGCATATTTTTCTACCGGAAGCCTTTATTTAGTGCTACAAATGAGCTCGAAAAGTTTGAGGGCGATTCAACCTGTCTTTATGGATCGCTACCTATCCATAGTGGATGGATCGCTAGCTATCCATCCACGTAGCATATTTTTGAGTGATCTTTGTTTGGTTGTCTTCCTATCTTCTATTTAAGTGCCTTGTCCAAATATCAAGTCGTTTCTTGTTAGTTTGATCATCCGTCTTCATGGATCATCCAGTCTAGAAGAATCATTTATATCTCGCACAAATCTTAACGAAATCGAATGAAACTTTGCAAGAACACTCAAGAAGGTTTTAGGGGCTTGCCATAAAATTTAAGATGGTGGGGCCCAATCTAGATGGGTCACTAGTGATCCATCAAATCAACTCTGTTAAATATAGGGTGTAATTATTTCCTTTAATTAACTTTCCTATTAAAAACTTTCCTGGTTTAACTATTTGGTGTGATATATAAACACTTCTTCTTGTAAATCAATTGGATAGGAATAAATAAAATAAGTTCCTTTTTCTTTCTCCTCTATGTCTGTTCTTACAAATTATATTTGATACCTTACTAATTAACATGGTATCAGAGCAATCTCAGAAAATTATCTTAAATCAATTCAAAATTAGGTATTATTCAATCTCATATCTCAAATTAGCAAATTAATCAAACCATTATATCTCGTATTCAGAAAATCAAAAAATTCAATCTCGTACTCCTTCCCTTCTTTAAATCAGAAAGTTATCACCTTCCCTTCTTTAAATCTCGTGTTCAACCTACTCCAGAATTATCCGAAGTCCCCTCTCAAAAAAAATTCGATCTTTGTTTTCCGAAACCTTGGACATTTCCTCTACGTCAATTTTGGGATTTCTTATCAAGTATTTAGTTTTCATCTCGGATTAAATGGGCGAAGAAAAGGTATCAACTATGGTAAACGTAGTGCCGATGTTATCAAAAATCACTGACCACAAGTTGAACAGAACCAACTACCTAGACTGGAGCAAAACTATGCGCATCTATCTCAGGAGCATTGAGAAAGATAATCATCTAAGTGGCGACCCACCGCAACCAGATTAAACTGAGAAAGCCCACCTGAATTGGCTTCGTGATGACGCCTCTTCCTTCAAATTCGAAATTCGATTGATAATGAGGTAATTGTCTTAATCAACCACTGCAAATTCGTTAAAGAACTATTAGATTATATGGAATTTCTATACTCTGGAAAAGGAAATTTGTCTCGAATGTATGAGGTCTTTAAATCTTTTTACTGTATTGAGAAGAATGAACAATCATCGATGACCTACTTCATGAATTTCAAGAAGACTTATGAAGAGTTTAATTTGCTTTTGCCCTTAAGTTCAGACGTAAAGGTTCAATAAAAACAACGCGAGAAGATGGCGATCATGAGTTTTCTTGGTGGATTGCCTTCTGAGTTTGATTCTGCTAAAACAAAAATCCTATCTGTAACAGACATGTCTTCATTACAGGATGTGTTTAGTCGACTTCTTCGAGCAAAAAACGTGGCTTCTTCAGGTAATAGCTCTATTCACAACAATGCCCTTGTCTCTAGGAATACAAACTGGAAAAATCAAAACGTAGGCAAACCTGATTCCCGAAATGTTGTATGCAACTACTGTAAGAAAATTGGGCATACTAAGTTGGAATGCAGAAAACTTCAATATAAAAATATGCAAAGGCAATCTGGTATCGGCACTGGCTCGAGTCAGTATGGAACAGGGCAGTTTGGAAGCAATAGGCAAATTGCAAATTCAAATTTTGCTGATGGTAATAACTTGGATCAATTGAATGCTGGACAAACAAATATTGGGCCCAGTCAAACTTTGGGAACTAATGATCATATTCTTAGAACATCTGGTAATAAGATAGTGCATGATTACATCGATGAATTTGCTAAACTCCTAAAACATCAAGAAACTTCAAAGGACTCTTCATCGTTAACTTCTTTAGCTAATTCAGGAAAGAGATGGGTCATTGATTCAAGCTCAACTGAACATATGATAGGTAACTCCTCACTTTTTTTGAACTATCATTTAAACGCTTCCAATCGCTCAGTTATTTTAGCCGATGGATCTCTCTCATGTCCAAGGAACTTGGGTTTTTAACCCTACTCCTACTCTCTCTTTACCCTCTGTCTTACATTTGCCATCATTATCTTTTAATTTGCTTTCTTTTAGTCAGATCACTCGCAATCTAAATTGTTTTCTTTTTTTTGAATCATTGTATTTTTCAGGATCTTACGACGAAGCATATTATTGGTAAAGGGCATGAGTCTGGAGGGCTGTATATTCTTGATTCGCCACCTTCCATAACTTGTTCAAGTATCACCTCTGCCCTCAAGATTCACTACCAATTTAGCCACCCATCTCTTTCTCTCCTCAAGAAGCTTTGTCCTCAATATAGCACTTTGTCTACACTATATTGCGAAGCATGTCAGTTTGCTAAACATCATCGTCACAGTACAAGTCTTAGAATTAATAAATGTGCTAGTGCTCCTTTTGAACTTGTACATTCTGATATTTGGGGCCCTTGTTCAATTTTGTCTAAATCTGGATTCAGATATTTTGTTACATTTGTAGATGATTATTCTCGTACAACTTGGCTTTATCTTATGAAAAATCGATCTGAATTATTTCTATATTCTCTGACTTCTGTGCTGAAATCAAAAATCAATTTAATACTTGCATTCGTACACTACAAAGTGATAATGCTAAAGAATATACATCTGTTGTATTTCACTCTTATATGACTGAGCATGGAATACTTCATGAAACATCGTATGTTGACAATCCATCACAAAATGGTGTGGCAGAAAGAAAAAATAGACATCTTCTTGAAACTGCATGCGCTCTTTTATTTTCAATGAATGTTCCTAAAAGTTTCTGGGCCGATGCAGTTTCTACAGCCTGCTTTCTCATAAATCGTATGCCATCTTCTATACTTAATTGGGAAATTCCATATAAAGTTTTGTTCCCCAACAAACCTTTATTCTCTGTTAGTTCTAAAAATTTTGGTAGTACTTGCTTTATTAGAGATGTAAGGCCACAAGTAACTAAACTTGATCCAAAATCTTTGAAATGTATTTTTGTTGGCTATTCACGACTTCAAAAAGGGTATCGTTGTTTTTGTCCTAGCCTTAATAAATATATAGTCTCCATTGATGCCAATTTTTTCGAAAATATACCTTTCTTTTCAAAATTTGATTCTACCACTACCTCTATTATTCAAGACAGTGATGATTTTCTTATATATCTTACTCACACTGTTTCTACTGACCCATCCACCCAAAACTTTGAAACATCTTCTGACCAAAATACTGATATATCTAATATATCTTCTCCATTTGATCCCATTACTGAACAAAATATAATCACTTCTCCCAATTGCTTTAAGAAAGGAAAAAACGCAAATGTACTTTCCCTATCTCGTCGTTTGTTTCATATAATAACTTATCCACTTCTTCATATTTGTTCATCACTTCTGTTGACTCAATTTCAATTCCTAAATCTATTACTAAAGCCCTATCTATTCTTGGTTGGCGAAAAGCAATGATTGATGAAATGAATGCTTTGGAGTTTAATAATACATGGGATTTAGTAAAATTACCTTTAGGGAAAAAAGCTATAGGATGCAAATGGGTATTCTCTGTGAAAATTAATCCAAATGGATCAGTTGCTCGTTTAAAAGGTTGATTAGTTGCGAAAGGATTTGCTCAAACTTATGGAGTGGATTATTCTGAAACATTTACTCCTATTTCAAAATTAACGACAATACGATTATTTATTTCACTTGCTGCTACATATGACTGATCTTTACATCAACTTGATATTAAAAATGCTTTTCTCCATGGCGATCTTAAAGAAGAAGTATATATGGAGCAACCACCTGGCTTTGTTGCTCAGGGGGAGAATGGTTTAGTATGCCGCCTTAAAAAAACTTTGTATGGACTAAAAAAAAGTCCTTCTGCTTGGTTTGGAAAATTTAGTCAAGCTATTGAGAATTTTGGTTTGAAGAAAAGCAAAGCAGATAACTCGGTATTCTATAAAAATTCAGAGAATGGAATTATTTTGCTAGTTGTCTATGTGGATGATATTGTTATTACAGGAAGCAACAAAGTAGGGATTGAGTCTCTTAAACAATTTATTCACACTCAGTTTCACACAACAAATTTAGGAGAACTAAAATATTTTTTAGGTGTTGAGGTTTTAAGGAGTAACAAAGGTATTCTCTTATCTCAAAGAAAGTATGTGCTTGACTTACTAAAAGAAACAGAAAAGCTAGGATCAAAACCATGTAGTACTCTAATGATTCCAAATATGCAACTAATAAAAGAAGGAAAATTATTTGAAAATCCAGAAATGTATAGAAGATTGGTGGGAAAATTGAATTATCTTACTGTTACTCGTCCAGACATTGCATATTTTGTTAGTGTTGTAAGTCAATTCATGTCATCTCCAACAGTTCATCATTGGATCGCTTTAGAACAGATTTTATGCTACTTAAAAGGAACAGTTGGGCTTGGTATTGTATATACAAATCATGGGCATAACTAGGTTGAATGCTTTTCAGATGCTGATTGGGCAGGTTCTAAGATAGATAGAAGATCTACAACAGGGTTTTGTGTTTTTGTTGGAGGAAACTTAATTTCATGGAAAAGTAAGAAGCAAAATGTTGTCTCACGTTCAAGTGCAGAATTAGAGTATCGAGCTATGGCAAAATCTGTATGTGAGATAGTTTGGATATATCAACTCTTGAATGAAATAGGACTGAAAACTATTATTCCAGCTAAATTATGGTGTGATAACAAAGCTGTTATTTATATCGCATCTAATCCTGTGTTCCATGAACGAACCAAACACATAGAGATTGATTGTCATTTTGTTCGGGATAAAATACAAGTTTGTTTAATATCTATTGAGTATATGGAGACTGAAGAGCAGATTGCAGATATCTTCACCAAAGCATTTGTAACGACCCAGAATTTCTGTCATTTGAAATTCGTATACTTAATTGATTTAAATAATAACAAGTAAAATTTGTAAGTCGAATAAATTTTATTTCGAATATCTAGATTTAATTGGATAATTAAATCGATAATTTAATATTTGAAATTATAGAAATAATTGGAAATTGGGTTTAATGTGATTGAAAATGATTTATAAAGTTGTATTAAATCATGTTGGAGTTAGAATGATGTTATAGAACTTTTAAAATTGAATTAAAAGTTAATTTGCAGAAATTGAATATTTTAATATTTAAATTGACGAGTAAAAATGGTCATTTTTCAAATAGTCTCGGAATTCGACGAAACTAGTTTCATCGGATCTATAATGTTAAATTATTGTAAGATTTCAAATTTCGTGTCAATCGGATTTACGGTTTGTCCGAGGCAAGCTAAAACGCACTGAAACCGGTTTAAGTGAATTTTTAAATTTAAATAGTCGATTTGAAAACTTATCTTCCAAATTTGATCGAATTGGCTCCCGATATATATTCCATTGTGTTCGGAATGGGGGTAAAACATTATAAACGTCAGGCGGCACGCTTCGTTTGGAGTTCGAAAAAATCTCGGGTGAATAGTGTTTTGCAATTTTCTATAAAAGGCCCTCTATTTTTCACTTTTGCAACAAACCCTAGTTCTAAGTTTCAGGCCGACGCCTCCATGCCTTTAATGGACGAAATTTTCTAGATTTCTTGTTACTAGTGATATATTCCCAATTTGGTAACGTGGCATGTTGAGTGCTGCTGATCATTTGTTGATCAAAGCGTGACTTTTATGAAAAGCGTAGCTTTGTGGACGAGACTTCGTCGAACCTCACACCCCGGAAATGGTCGAAACAGGAAAGATGCAGCAAGGTTATTTGGGGATCGTGCCCCCATAGGGTATGTTCATTTCCTTCTGGATAGAGGTGGTATTATGGTATGGAGCCCAAATTCTTAACCCATGTGGTTGCTGCAAATTTATACTTTTGTTGTTGTTGGTGAATCCCAGGATTTAGGTCCGTTACGACCGGGGGATGGCATACTCGTGTCAGTTGTTACCTGGCTAGAGGTAACCCGGCCTTGTGTTGGCAGAGATCCGGTTAGGTTCTCGGGGTGTCTTTCCAGAGGCGTACCCATGTGGCAATGGAAAGTTCTTTGGCCTGACCATTTGTTGGAAATCCAAACTCCAATACGTACCTTGTACGGTTTTAGTTGTAGAACCTGTCATTTACTTATGGTGGTCACCACTGTTTAGATGGTAGCTATAGTAGGCATAGTACGAAATGTCTATGTTGGCTAAGATTTATATCATACTTTTGAAATGTTTTCCTACACTTTGCACTTGTAGTAATAATATCAAAGAAAATTTCTCGTATCAAGCATGTTTGACTATCATAAGGAGAAATCTCCTCCGATTCTGTGTTTGCATTGTGTGTGTGCGGGAGGCCTTATGGTAGTTTCATTTTCTAAAAGCACTGCGGGTCTATTTTAAAACATTTCTTTGTTTGTTTTTAAAGATAAACTGTTTATTCTCACACCAGTCCCATGACTGACCTGGAGTTTATTGTTTTCTTCCTAAACTCTGGATGCCCACCAATTTCCACACGGGCAGTCTAGAGTTAGGTTATCAGGATATTCTGGAATTCAAGAATTGCTGTGGAGATCTAGAGGCAAGTTGGATGGCATGGCGTATCAACTAGTATATAGTATTTCTTTTCCGCTGTTGGTTGTTGTAAACTCTGATAATGTAATGTAATGCAATAACAGATATGATTCTTTGTTTTAAAGACTATTCATTGATATATTATATGTTGTTCCGCTGCGATTGTGAGATTCTATTATTGTTTCTGTTGCTTCTTCTTTCTTTCTTCTTCTACCTCTTCTTCTTTAACCCTAACAATTCAGTTTTTCGGCCTTCGATTGCTCGGCAGTTGATACAGTGGACGTATTAATGTCGATTTTCGTACGTCGAAAAATCGCGTCGTTACATCTGGTATCAGAGCATTTGGTTAAGCGACAACCTTGGCTCTATTGGGTGTTACTCATTAGAGATAGAGTCAGTAGTACTCTAGAATGAGTTTGAGTGTATTAATAGATATGAGCGCGTATTTGTTAGTGAATATAAAAAAATGTTTTATATTGTGTTTGCTTATCCGTTGAGCTGTCTATGAATTCTAGTCGGTGCGGGAAGTACAACTGTATCGATAGGGGTTTCTAAACACTTAAACGAGATAAACCGACATAGTATTATTTTAAATTGGTTAAATGAAATAATTTTATCTTGATTATATTTTATATATAAAGAAATAATTTTTCAGAATTATTAAAGTGTATATAAATTGATTATTTGGTTGTTGAAATGTAAGAATATATATAAGTTAATTAAAAGATGTTTGAATAATCTAATTAAAAGAATAAATTGTATAAGCAAATGAATTATTAAGATGAAATTATAATTTATGTGATTTACAATTGTGAAATAATCCTATATATAAGAAGTGAAACTATATGAATATATTTATAAATATGAGTTGTAAATAAAAATGAATTTGAACTATGAATTGAAAATGTTGAATCCTGTTTATTTTGGAAATTATTTTCCAAAATTAAAAGTTAAATAGTGAAATTAGATAAGAAAAAGATTTATAAATGTGATTTATGAATAAAAGGAAAATTTTGAAAGAATATTAAGCACTGAATTCACTACTGATTGCTGGGAAATAATAAGGGTGCTGACTGCAGCATCTTCAGTATCATTTTCAAGTTTTTATGTGATGGATTTGCTACCATAGTAAATTAAAAACTAAAGTTTTGTTGTGATAAACAAATGATGTTTGAAAAGGAATATAACTTAAGTAATGTTGAATGAAGTTGATTTTGGTATCGAAGTAAACTAATAAAGTGAAGTGATGAATGTGAATTTGAGTTATATAAATGAAATTCAACCTTATTTGTTACATGAATTAGCAATTGAATTAATAAATGGATTGAATATTAATCAATCAATGTAAATGAATTGATATAGAATAATGAATGTAAGTGTTAATTCATTAGAAGCTAATGAAGTTGAAGAAAAATGGAATAATTGAATGAAAGTCAATTAGATATCAACCAATTGGAAATTAAAAGTGTTAAACCAAATTGAAGTTAGACAAAGTGAATATGAATTGTTGAATGTAAATTTAATAATTTGGTTATGTTGGTTATAATTTGGTTGTTATATGATTGTTAGTTGATTGTATATAATTCATTAAGTGTTAATGAAATTGAATTGATAAAATTGAAAGCTTTGTAATTTGATTTGTGTGTGGAAGTGAACTAACTTGAATGTGAATTAGTGAATATAAACTAATTGAAAATGGATAAATAAATGTTAGTAAAGTCCAATGTTAATGAATCAAATGTGATTAAATGAAAAACCAATTCATTGAATATTAATGAGAAGTGAATGTATATTGATTTGTTGGATGATAGTTGTTTACTGGTTGGATTTATTGCTTTTTGTTGCATTTGCTGTATTGGCATATGTAGTTGTTGTACTGGTATATGTTGTATATTGATATTACTTTCATATATGCATGTTTCTCACTGTTGTTGAGTGTTTAGTAGGTGTGGATTGCGCTTGCTTCGCTTTTGGAGCTCTCTTTCACGCTATATTAGCCGTATATGCTCGCTAATAATATATAAGGTACATATCTCGGATTACATATCATACTTTTACACTTTTTCCCTGCGGGATGCCTTGTTACTTTGATGAGATGTATATTTGTGATATATATATTGCCATTTTTACGGATCGAGCCGCGCAAAGGAGGTTATGGCGAAATTTTCTGAAAATTTAAGGCGTTAGAATATTTTTGAGAAAATTGGAAATTTTTTGAAAACTATTACTTTGATTTTGGAGTGAAAAGTTAAACGACATAGTTGGTTTTGAAAAGATAACTAAGTATGATTTGAAAACTTAGCAAAGTTTTTATAAGAAGTTTAACTATTGGATTTTGGAAAAGTTAAACACTTAAATGAATTTGAATGGATGTCTGAAAAATTAATGGATTTCAAGACTTTTTCTTACTTGGTAATTTCGAGGACGAAATTCTTTTAAGGGGGGAAGTTTATAACGAACCAGAATTTCTGTCATTTGAAATTCGTATATTTAATTGATTTTAAATATTAACAAGTAAAATTTGTAAGTCGAATAAATTTTATTTCGAATATCTAGATTTAATTGGATAATTAAATCGATAATTTAATATTTGAAATTACAGAAATAACTGGAAATTAGGTTTAATGTGATTGAAAATGATTTATAAAGTTGTATTAAATCATGTTGGAGTTAGAATGATGTTATAGAACTTTTAAATTTGAATTAAAAGTTAATTTGCAGAAATTGAATATTTTAATATTTAACCTGACGAGTAAAAATGGTCATTTTTCAAACAGTCTCGGAATTCGACGAAACCAGTTTCATCGGATCCGTAATGTTAAATTATTGTAAGATTTCAAATTTCGTGTCAATCGGATTTACGGTTTGTCCGAGGCAAGCTAAAACGCACTGAAATCAGTTTAAGTGAATTTTTAAATTTAAATAGTCGATTTAAAAACTTATCTTTCCAAACTTGATCGAATTGGCTCCCGATATATATTCCATTGCGTTCGGAATGGGGGTAAAAAATTATAAACGACAGGCGGCACGCTTCGTTTGGAGTTCGGAAAAATCTCGGGTGAATAGTGTTTTGCAATTTTCTATAAAAGGCCCTCTATTTTTCACTTTTGCAACAAACCCTAGTTCTAAGTTTCAGGCCGCCACCTCCATGTCTTTAATGGCCGAAATTTTCCAGATTTCTTTTATTAATTTCTTTTAATCCATAAACAATTACGTAAAACTCTCAACTACAATATTGTAGACAACAACGAGAACCACATATCCAACGGTTGTGATCGTAAAAGGAGCTATGGATCGACGGCAAATCAAGCTCGAATGCATGGAAGTCGGGCACGTTTTTCTTGAGCAAAGGAGGGCCGAGCTTCACCAAGCTTGGGCCGATGGTGGCTCCAGTGATGGGCTACGCAATGGTGGTACTCGATCGTCGTCTCGGTCAATGGTTTGGGGGCGAAAATTGTTGGAAGTTCGGCGGCTATGGGTTTCGGTCGTGTTGTTTATTGAAGGGGGGGGGGAGATGAAGTTCACGGCCTAGATCTAGGGTATTGAAATGGGCGGCCGAGATTATAGGTTGAAAATTAAAATAAATTTGTGATTTATTTACATATTAAAATTCGTATAAACTTTAAAACATCATAACTTGTTCATTCGAGGTCGGAATTTGACAAAACGAATTGCATTAGCTTCGTATTGATGAGAACTATGTGATGGAGCTAGATTGGGATCGATTGGAGCTAGTGATAATTTTGGATAAAATTAAACGCACGTTTAATTTTATTCGAAATAGAACGCTGCAACTGTTATTGAAAGCTAAGGTGAGAACTTCTCACTCAATCGAATTTGTTTCGATTTAAATTTTAAATAGTTAGATTTAAAATTGCTTGATTGTGTGACTGAATGATAAATTATTATATGTTGTATTGAAATAGACCCTATACGCCGCATATTAAGCGGATGTTATTTATTAAACACATATACCGCGATATTCCACCTTGGAGTGGAAATGGTATTATATATGTACTTGGAGTTGATTTTCCTGCATTATATAGAGGATGAGACCTTATTTCGCCGCATAATAGCAGATAATATTTTATACAAACCCATGTACCGTGATATTCCGTCTTGAAACGGGATTGGTATTGTGCTAACATCTGTGGATGCAGGAAAACAGGTTGGAGGGATCAAACTAGATTTCTCAACAGTATTGATTTATTTACAGATATTTGCGATATATTCTGTTATCATATTGATATATGATGTTTGGATGCCGTGGTTGACGTATTAGTGCTGTTGC
The DNA here is from genome assembly GCA_030765085.1 of Allium cepa. Taxonomy (NCBI): domain Eukaryota; kingdom Viridiplantae; phylum Streptophyta; class Magnoliopsida; order Asparagales; family Amaryllidaceae; genus Allium; species Allium cepa. The sequence continues at coordinate 769,743,593 of CM060935.1, forward strand.
AGCATTGGGCCTATTTTTGGAATTTTAAAATGTTAAAGTAACGATTTTGAATTTAAAAAGATTTTCAAGTGATTTTTGAAAGTATACATCTTTTTGAATTTTGGAATTGATCATTTTAAACAAATAAACGTCATAATTTTTATGTTATAAAAATTATGATTTTTGTGAAATATAACCGAAATGTGTTTTTTTAAATAAGTAGTTGATTAATTTGTAAAATAGTTTAAATTGGGATTTTTGAATTATTATAAACGGTTTATATAAAAGATTTGTAAAATTGATATTTATAAATTAAAAATATTGGAATTATAAAACGAGTTTTTATAAGTGTTAAAAGGAAGTATTAATGGATTTCATAAGTGAATGAAATTTATAGATTTATAAATTGTGAAGTTATAAAATGAATAGATTTTTTAAAATAAAAGATTTATAAGTAATTAACTTATAAATTGGATTTTGGCATTTAAATGAGATATAAATAGAATTTGCTAATTAAGGGATTTTATAAGTTGAAGTTTTTTTTAATATATATATATATATGTGTGTGTGTGTGTGTGTGTGAATTTATAAACGTTGGTTTTATAAATCCGAAACCAATTGAATTTGATAACTAAATATGAAAGCTTATTAAAGGAGATATATCCACGATTTTGGACGGTGGATAATCCTTTAAATTAAAAATATGTAGAAGTGTTGGATTGTGTAAACGAAGTATATTCACGATTTTGGACAGTGAATAATATATTAAAGAAAGGTTTTAGGAAGTGAACTTTTAATAGAATTAAAATGATTTGAAGTTGTTTTAAAATGTGTTAAGGATCGAAACATAGATTTCAACATTCATTGTTGAAATAGACGTTTTCGAGAAATAAGAAAATGGTGGACTATAACACTGTTGTTATAGTAAATGATTTTCAAAAGGAAATGTTTTATATAGTATTGGGATTTATATATCTATCTTAATTTCGAATCCTTATACTAGTGATTTTGAGTTGTCGTAATGATGTTTTACGCAACATTCGTTTTGACTCAAATAAATGTGTTTAAGAGAATGTTTTCCTTAAAGAATAAATTATATACTTGATTGTAATTTAAGTATATTGAATATTTTTCAAATGTTGAAAATAAATAGATTTGTGAATTACTTATTATTAAATAAGTATGGAAATGTTTTCCAATATGAAGTGAAATGTTTTGAGATTTTATCTTTTAGAGATAAACTGAAAGTGAATATTTGAAATCGCTTTGAGAATCGTATATTAATAGATATTTTGGAAATGTGAATTCACCATGGAATCTATAAAGGAAAGGGAAAATTGTTTTAAAAAAATAAACATTGATTTATTTTTGAAGTGTGGAAATAAATTACGGATTTGGAACGTAAATTTGAAGTAAATCGGTAAGGATTTATTTAATTGGTTTAAATGAACCATTTTGAAATGAAAATGAATAAATATTTGGAAGTGTTTCCGCGTAAGGAAAATGATTTGAAATTTTGTTTTCAAAAGTTGGAAAGGTGAAAAGTGATTTTAAAATTTGTTTTCAAATGGTTGAAGTGTGGAAAATTATATATCTTGTAAAGATATTTTTGGAAAATAAATAATTTGGGAAATTATTTGGAATCTGGTGATGTTGTGCATATCTATTGATAGTTAAATAACCAACATCAATATTTACCTTTAGATAGGTATTTGTTGTGATTGCTTGAATTTGAATGCTACACTTATTTTAAAATAAGCGCTCGTTATTCGGTTTAGCCGGGCGAGGACCTTTGGGTCATAAATCCCATTCCGAATAGCGATATGTCGTAATGGATAGCATTTGAAGACCGGTGTTGAAGACTGGGTATTTTTGAAAACGGAAGGATTACCGTCGAATGACTCTGCATCGGCTGATCTCCGATATAGAGATTTTATCACTCTTTGTGATGGGAAGTCCGGACGTGATTAGTGAATATCCGGATTTGCAAGGGCTTCTTTGGAAGTGCCTTCGGTTCTGTTCGATCCTAGAACAGACTTGTATGGATGTGTGTCTGACGTTACAGTTTGAGATGTAAAACTGGTTTCTATCAAATATATTTCTGTTGGTGGCGGAGGATTTATTCTTTTAGCTTAACACCCTTCTCTGAGACGTAAGAGCTCAGAGGTTATGTAGTTGATGGTTACTAGTGATATATTCCCAATTTGGTAACGTGGCATGCTGAATGTTGCTGATCATTTGTTGATCAAAGCGTGGCCTTTATGAAAAGCGTAGCTTTGTGGACGAGACTTCGTCGAACCTCACACCCCGGAAATGGTCGAAACAGAAAAGATGCAGCAAGGTTATTTGGGGATCGCGCCCCCATAGGGTATGTTCATTTCCTTCTGGATAGAGGTGGTATTATGGTATGGAGCCCAAATACTTAACCTATGTGGTTGCTGCAAATTTATACTTTTGTGGTTGTTGGTGAATCCCGGGATTTAGGTCGGTTACGACCGGGGGATGGCATACTCGTGTCAGTTGTTACCTAGCTAGAGGTAACCCGACCTTGTGTTAGCAGAGATCCGGTTAGGTTCTTGGGGCGCCTTTTCAGAGGCGTACGTATGTGGCAATGGAAAGTTCCTTGGCCTGACCATTTGTTGGAAATCCAAACTCCAATACGCACCTTGTACGGTTTTAGTTGTAGAACCTGCCATATACATATGGTGGTCACCACTGTTTAGATGGTAGCTATAGTAGGCATAGTACGAAATGTCTATGATGGTTCAGATTTATATCATACTTTCGAAATGTTTTCCTACACTTTGCACTTATAGTAATAATATCAAAGAAAATTTCTCGTATCAAGCATGTTTGACTATCATAAGGAGAAATCTCCTCCGATTCTGCATTTGCATTGTGTGTGTGTGCGGGAGGCCTTATGGTAGTTTCATTTTCTAAAAGCTTTGCAGATCTATTTTAAAATATTTCTTTGTTTTTTTTAAAGATAAACTGTTTTAAGTTCTCACACCAGTCTTATGACTGATCTGGAGTTTATTGTTTCCTTCCTAAACTCTGGGTGCCCACCAATTTCCGCATGGGCAGTCTAGAGTTAAGTTATCAGGATATTCCGGAATTCAGGAATTGCTGTGGAGATCTGGAGGCAAGCTGGATGGCATGGCGTATCAACTAGTATATAGTATTTCTTTTCCGCTGTTGGTTGTTGTAAACTCTGATAATGTAATGTAATGCAATAACAGATATGATTCTTTGTTTTAAAGACTATTCATTGATATATTATATGTTGTTCCGCTGCGATTGTGAGATCCCGTTATTGTTTTTGTTGCTTCTTCTTTCTTTCTTCTTCTACCTCTTCTTCTTTAACCATAACAATTCGGTTTTTCGGCGTTCGATTGCTCGGTAGTTGATACAGTGGACGTATTAATGTCGATTTTCGTACGTCGAAAAATCGCGTCGTTACAGCTTTGAATGGAGTCAGAATTAATTACTTGTGTAACAAGTTGGGCATTATTTACATCTATGCTCCAACTTGAGTGGGAGTGTTAAATATAGGGTGTAATTATTTTCTTTTATTAACTTTCCTATTAAAAACTTTCCTGGTTTAATTATTTGGTGTGATATATAAACACCTCTTCTTGTAATTCAATTGGATAAGAATAAATAAAATAAGTCGCTTTTGCTTTCTCCTCAATTTCTGTTCTTACAAATTATATTTGATACCTTACTAATTAACAAACTCTAAATGACTATATTTTTTGGAGCCTTCTCCTATGTTTTCTAAATGTTCTCCCAAAATTTCAAGTCAATCTGACTTCGTATGAGTTTTGCAGGTCCACTTTAAGTTAGCTAATTTTGGCCCAACAGCTTGAATTAAACGAGTCTTCACCTCTCGAGTTAGATTGTTTGGCATGCTATAAAACTTGGCAAGCATGCTTAGAAATGGTAATGAATCATGATGCAAGAGGTTTGGAGGATCCATGAGCAAGCCTTATGGATCGCTAGCAATCCATCACCTTAGCTTGTTTTGGCATCTTTCCTCTTCGGTCTTTCTTTTCTTCCTTTTCTAGTTCTTTTGGTTGATTCTTGGGTTATTCTGGTGTAGTCTGAATGTTCTAATTCTTATTGAATTCAAATGGGTTAAAAACTCATTTAACACTTGCCCCCCAAAGTACGCCTTTTGAATGAAAGGTGTTCTTTGTTTAAGAACGAATTCCTGTCTCCAGTCTTTGATAATTGAGCTTTTTAGCTGCTTTGGCCTTAGTGAATCGTCCAGTTCCTTCGGATTCTCTTGCCAATCACAAGTCGTTCCAAACCAGTTACATGCTAAGACTCTAGACTCTACCCAAGTGTGATTCATACATCATAATCATTTTGGATTTATTACATCACATATCTCTAATTAAATCACATGCTTCCAATTACATCACGTATTTTCGATTACATCACATATCTCCATTTACATCACCTATCTCTAATTGTCCCATATTCATTTAGAATTTACATCATTATCATTTTGCTTCTCGTTCAGAGTTGTCATATCATATATCAAAATCACATTATATATCAAAAATCACATCATATATTGAGATCATCCTGTGTTCATCCAGGATTTATAAGTTTTATTCTATTTATAAGGCATTCGAATCCTTTTATTAAATTAAATTTGTTTTAAGGCTTTTACTTGGTTCATGCCATGGTTTCACTACTTGTATCATTTTGAAATTCTTTTGTGCCTTGTCTGACGCCCCACCTCTATACCCACATTAGCAAAGAGTATCAATAGATAATACCGTCTGCTAACACGGAGAATAAGGCTGGTTAGGAGCGACCATCTATAGCCTTGCTTTAACTATCTATTGAACACATCGACAATAAACATACCAACCAGGTCGACATGTCCAATGAATACTTAAAACAAAACCATAGGTGGCTAAAGGATCTATCAGAACAGAATATAACAACTCAAATGTAATATACATCACAGAACAGTAAATCATCACATGCACATATACTGATACATAACAGAGTATATAAAACGATACATGACAAGTGGTATACCAAACCACAATATACAGACGAGTCAATAATACATATCAGAGTTAAAACAGATGAGGACTACACAAAAGCTATGACAAACAAGAAACTAGCGGAATAGTCCATGCGGAAGCAAAAGAGGCTAAGTCCAAAGCACCTAACCTGAAACATCTCGGTCTGACCCGAGTATAAAATACACGGGTCAGTCTAGCTAAACAAATCAGTTAGATAAACTGAACGATAATGAACCTGCAAGATCATATAGCATAACAAATATCTCTAAGGGAGATAACACAATCATCTAGCAAAAGATGAACATAATAAAACAAGCCTCATATCATCGGCAACATAGATAATCAAAGGATATAAATATCCTAAAGCAAGCCAAAAAGGCAAATAACAAATACCCATGAGGTATACAAGTTCCACAAGGTAACCGTTACACATCATGCGACTCAAAAAGACCAACACCGATGGGCGATACCAATGGAATATAATCATATCAGTGAAACATCAGAAAATTCCAATTGCAACAAACCTAAATATCTCATGAGCGGTGGTGAAGAAACCACTCCAATATCTCTCGAGCGATGGTGAAGAAACCACTACGAAAGCGCTACTAAAAGCAACAAGCCAAAAGGAGACAGTCCGAAGACACTATCCCAAAGACAACAGACAATCCCAAATATCTCTCGAGCTGGGGCAAAGGACCAACTCCAAAAGCGATACTAAAGGCAACAAGCCAGAAGGAGACAGTCCGAAGACACTATCCCAAAGGCAGCAGACAATCCCAAATATCTCTCGAGCTGGGGCAAAGGACCAACTCCAAAAGCGATACTAAAGGCAACAAGCCAGAAGGAGACTGTCCGAAGACACTATCCCAAAGGCGGCATGTGTCACAAACTCCCAGAAAGGAACCCGAGAAGTGTTAACGTGAGTCCCATAACCACCCGTTCGCACTAAACGGTTTACTATCCGTTAGTCAATTTCACACTCAAAGCAGTACAAAGTTTACCTCATCTCATCGGTGAACCAAACCCAAAGGTCAAAACGTTCAAACGAATAGATTGGGAATTAACTAAAAAGATGAACGCACGTGTTCATTGCACGTGTTTTATCTAATCATTTAATTCTCCTCCCACTTCGCTCGGAGTGCGAAATTGTGTGTGTATGTTTTAAATAGAATTTATAATTTGGAGAAGCGAGCTTTTAATACGATTTGAAGAGATCATTTATAAAAAACCCGTGAGTGAAGTTAAAAAGAAGTCATCAAAGTCAAATATGCAATAACAACTAATTGGAATCAACACGAATCGATAAAAGTTGGAAATTAACTCAAAATTAGCCAAAATAGGCAAATTAGGCAAAACAGGGGATTCCAGACGTCTGTAGGGTGCCTTCAGACGTCTGGTTTCGTCCTCTGGAAAATCCCAGCAAAACAGACCAGACGTCTGATTTTGCGAACCAGACGTCTGAAACTGAGGGTCAGACGTCTGAGAGTGGTTTCTGACTTTCTTCCAACTGCCGTATGTTTATATTTTTCACTCCAGGTACAAACCAGGCGTCTGAGCTTGGTAACCAGACGTCTGGTCACCTGGTCTGGGCAACAATTTGCCTAGGCCAAAGTGGCTAAAATATATCGAAACCAATCGATCCAAATCCAATGCAATAGACATGAATAGAGGTTAGTAATTCATACCTAACCTCAACAAAAGCAATAGCTTAGATGTGAGTTCCAAAAACTCACCTTTTTAACTCAAGAACAAGAAGAAGAAGCTCAAATGCAAAGGAACAAGGCCAACCACTCTCTACTTCAACTCTACTAGCTTCAATCTAAGATCAAACAAACATTTCCTAAGTTTAGGTTTAGGAATTTCTGAGATCGAAGAGAGAAAGAGATAGAGAAGATGAAGAAGAGGCTTACCAATTGCTTCTCTTTGATTTTGGAGCAAGAATATGAGCTAGCAAGAAGAACTAGGGTTTGCAATTTCTATTTCCCTTTCCCTTCCTCCATTTTCAGTTAGAGCTTGAGTTTAGAAGAGTGGAATGAGAGAATGGAGAGGAGAGGGCTTAGTTAGGGTATTAGTTAAGCTAGTGGGCTGAACCCAAACCCTAAACACAATAGAAAAAAGTAGCGAAATTCAACTTACTCCAAACATATCAAAGATTATACTCAAAAAGATCGCAAACGACATTTTGAACACAATGAAAGTGGTCTTGAGTCCCAATTCGACCGTTTGCAGAAAGTAACTTTTCGGACCATAATCCGACAAACGACGTCATATTTAAATAAAATATTTAAATATACAACCGATAAATATGCGGGTTGTTACAGCTTGGTTATATTGAAGTAGTCTTCATTGTTGTGTCTTTGAGCTTCGCTTTGATATTTTTGCAGACCACTTGATCATTGTGTCATTCAGTGTTCATACATGTTGTCCAAGCCTTGTTGAATCAGTTTGGATATTTGTTGTGTGTGTGTGTGTGTGTGTGTGTGTGTATATATATATATATGGGCTGATGGTTGATGCACCTGTTACACTGCCTTCTTTTTTATTTCCTGCTAGTTCATTGTGCAGTATTTGCCATTCACTGTTGCCTTGAGTCTGTGCATTGATATTGGCTGTGACGAACTTGTACATCTCCTTCTGGAGTAGTTTGAACTTGAATCTGGTTCTCTTGTCGTAGTCTTGTTCGACATTACTTGAACCTTTGCTGTTTGGTTGATGTGCATGTGTGTTTTGTTGAAGTGGTTGAGACTGGTTTCTCTGTGGCATATCTTGATGTCTTCATCATTGACTCGGTTTTGTCTTGACCCGTTGTTTCGTATTTGCACTTGTGTTGAATCCAGCTAATAGCTTGGGTTTGACCTTGTGCTGAAGTTTGTGACATTATTTTATCGCACCTGAGCTGAACCTAGCTTAAACGCTCGAGTTTGACCTTGTGTGCGTGTTGTGACATTTATTTTATTGCACTTGAGTTGAATCCGATAATTTGGGTTTGACCTGTGCTCAGCTGCCCCTGTAAATCAATCAAGTGTATATTTCGATGTGCACGACCTTGTGGCATATACAGTGATACACTATGTATGTCACAAGCTGTTCGTGTATGATGGATTCAAAATTAAATGATGACGAACAACCCAAATAACTGAGGCAAATATTATTTTCAAAATTCATATTTTATTTAATACTGCAAAAATATTTCCCTTTCAATTTTACTACACCAATATTTATTTTTGCAGATTGCACAGATGCTGGATTCAAATTGGAATGAAGTTGAAGATAAATTATGAGTGTGAGTGATATGTAGTGAGGTCAACTGTAAATGTGAAAATGTGATGTAATCAAAGTTGTACTGTACTTGAAATTGAATATATAGTGAGAGCTTGAACTTTGTACTATTCAAAGATTGTAACAAATATTTGTTTGAATAAAAATTCTGTGTTAATTATTTTTATTCAGCAAATATTTATTTAGTCTATGAAAAATAAAATAGTACGTTAACAAATACATTTACACGAATATATATGTTTATTATCATCAAACAAAAATCATATAATCGCATATTCAACAATCTCCCCCTTTTGATGATAACAAACATTTATTTAAGATTTTGAATATGTTAAATGTATTTGATCATTGATATGCTCTACTTGCTCCCCCTATTTAAATGCTTCCTCTCTACACACAGCTCCCCCTACATATATGCATACAAATAAAAATATGCAAATGAGCCTGGATGCAAATGAAAAATATTTGACATTTGCTTGATTTTATTTGACAAAATCTTAACTTTTCTCTCCCCCTTTTGTTATCAGCAAAAGAGTAATAGTGTTAGAGAAAATAGAGATAAATTGATTGATATTAATTCAACATTAAAACTCAATTAAATATAAATATTAAATTTCAATAAAAAATCAAACAAAAATCATAAATATTTTGTTAGGCGCATATTCCACTTTTAGAATGATGGAAATGATGTCATCATATAAAACCATACAGTTGTGTCTATTTGTGGTATATTTATATCAGGAATTTGAATATCTGCTAACCATGCATAACCGTTAGGACTTTTAAATGAGATTAGTAGTATTCCAATTTTATTTAAAAAAAATGAATTCAAGTATCTTCTAACCACACATAACCATGAGGACTTTTAAATGGGATTAGAATCAACTTGTTTATTTTAAAAATCAACTTTTGATATGCGTTCCATACATGTATAACCGTGAGGACTTTTAAATAAGCATGGAAGCACATAACAAATTCCAAGTAATTCACCCATGCATAACCGTGAGGACTTTTAAATGAGAGTGAATACTTTGGTATTTATCTATTATTATTTATTATTATTATTATTTTTTTTAAAAAATGTAAAATGAAAAACGAATGATTCCTGTTTAAAGTACCATATATCGACAAACTATATTGAATTTTGATGAGTGATGGTCGTTAGAAATATGATAGAAATAGAGATGGTTATGGAATTTTTACCAAAAAAAGTTTTATAACTCTTGTTTAAATTTCTAAAGAAATTTACTAATTATACCGTCTCGAGTCATAATATATGATAAATATCAATGCTCATCACTGTTTCAATTGTTATTTATCTTTTCGATAATTATTAGGGAGTCAGATTAGTAAAAATAGTCATTTAAAATCAAATTCAAAAATAATTATGAAATCAATTTTTCAAATGACTAATCTGAAAATATGGTCAAAAATGATTTTCTCGAGGGGGTTTTATAAGAAAATTTTCTGCTATTTGAAAATTATTTGAAATGAAAAATATGCATATATTTTCTTTGAAAAACGATGCAGTTACTAAATGTCTCAAAAATCACGTTTCACTAGTAATTTTTCTATCAACTAGATTACCAGTGTAATCTGCATCTGAATTTCTCTTTCACTCAAAATTATCATTAATTGAATCTGATAGACCAAACCATGAAGTATGCAACAAAATATATCAAAATCAATTTTAACAGCTTTTCAAATGACATTCTCTTGAATTTGAAATGAAGCCATGTAAATAATCAAAAACCGTGAATATAGGGTTAGCCGTATTATAACCAAATGTATTATCATCCAATAAAACACTATTTTTAATCCAAACTAATATATATGAAGTAATTCAAAGAATCTAGAGATTTTTATAGTGTTTTTGGCATAAGAATAAAATTTGGCCAATTATGTTGAATAAGTCAGAATCAAAATCATCATTATTTCATCATCTTCATTATTGGCTGATTTAATTCAGAATATGGTGCAGATTATCACATTTAATATATCGTTCAAATAAATATACCATTACCTGTTTTACCTTTACGATATTTTTCGTTGTTGCCCATTGTGATTCTGTCACCTTTGTACTAGGCTAAGGAACTTTGCTTTGTTGCTCGTTGTGTCCCCGGAACAGCCAAAATCTAGAAAACACTGTTGTTGTTCCTTAGCCTGCCACCACACCTACACGGAAAAAGATTTATGTGACCTATTTGTTTTTATAGGTCCATAGTTGTTAGTGGCAGAATATTTAGAAAAATAATTTTGTGGAGACCTAAAACTATTTATAATTATTCTCTTCGGCACCCATATTTGTTTAACTTTGAGAGTTTTTATATTTGTGCCTTTTGGAACCCAAATCGGTATAGTTTTCACATGCTTGGGTCTATACCAACAATTATTTTGATTGTGTCCAAGTTTTCTACAAATTGTGCACATTGAATTTTCTTGATTAATCTTGCTTTCAACATTTTCAGATTAATTATATTCAAGTCCTTGTTTAACTGTATTAACAGTTTGCTTTCCTAATAACATATTCAACGATTTTTCACTTTTTGAAAATTTATCTAAAGTCGTTGACAATTGTTGGATTTGTGTTTTGAGAGATTCATTTTCGTTTAACAATTGTGTGCACTTTTTAATAGAATTCTCTCTCCTAGTATTTTCACTCTCCTTTAAAATCAGAATTTCATTTTCAAGTGATTTTATATTGATTTCTGATTTTTTAATTTCCTCTTCGAATGTTGGACACTTATCACACTTAGGGATCCTACTTTGATGGGTTTTAACTAATTGGTCAAGTTGTGTATTTAACTCTATCAAAGTATCCTTTTGTGATTCAAGTTTGGCGTATTTCTCCCTAAGTCATTCAAAACAGCTATTTACTTCATGGAAATAAATAAGTCATTCAGAGTGAGTAAGTTTTGATACCTCGCTTGGCTCGTCATCGTCGCTATCAGTTATATTCCCTTGAAGGCACATATATGCTTTCTCACTCTCACTGCTAGAACTTTGATTTTCTTCATCACTTGTATTCCACGTGGCTGCAAACCTTTTCCTTTTTGATTTCTTTTTAAAGTCGCGTCGATTTTGAGGACAATTGGGCTTGATGTGTCCGGGTTGGTTGCACTTAAGACAGATGATCTTTTGTTCTTTAGAGTAGTCTAGTGCTTTGGCTATTCTGCTTTTCACTTTTCAAATTCGAGCTGAATTCCATATTCGTAATTCCACCTTTTGAACTTTATTAATAGCTCCAATTCTGCTGCTGCATCATCATCATCGTCACCATCACTTTCTGTTGTTCCTTTAAGAGCTATTGATTTCTTTCGAGTGTCACTTCCTTCACGCTCTTCCTTGAATTTCATTTCTAGCTCATAAGTGGTGAGATTTCCGATGAGTTCTTCAGCTTTCATTTGTTTTAAATCTTTCGATTCTTGAATGGCAGTCACTTTTGCTTCAAATTTTTGTGGAAGGACTTTGAGGATTTTTGGACTATCTCCAACTCTTTGTATGATTTTCCTAGAGCTTTTGATTTATATACCATATTGGAAAGTCATTCATACATCTCTTTAACATTTTCTTCCTTCGCCATTGTGAAGTTCTCGTATTCGTTGCTTAGCATGGCAAGGCGAGATTCTTTGACTTGAGATGTTCCTTCATGAGTCACTTCTAGTGTGTGCCATATTTCCTGCGCAGTTAGACAATGTGAGACACGATTAAATTCAAATTGATCCAATGAACAGATAATAGAATTCATAGCTTTAGCATTAGTATTTTGTAATTTATTTTCTAGTTCTGTCCATTGTTCCTTTGGTTTATCTATTTCCTAATTATCTACAGTTATAGTCGGTGCTCTATAACCTATCTCAACAATATTCCAAGTGTCAATGGTTTTCAGAAAAATTTCCATTCTATTTTTCCAGTAAGCATATTCACCATTGAACATTGGTGGTCTAACTATGCATTGACCTTCAGCAAAAGCAGTATTAAAAGAAGCCATTTTAAAAATTCAACTTTTGTTAAAAAACAAAAATTGGTTTTTGTAAAATCAAATTTTTAAACAAAAAGGGCTTTTATTCCTAGCTTTGATACTACTTGTAGGATCGATTTCACCCTAGAGGGGGGGGGGTGAATATGGTGATACTATCAATTATAAAAATTAATTGCGGAAGCTTATAGAATAATTTCAACACAGATCACAGAATAATAGCAGAATAGTAAAATGCAGAAATAGAACGACACGGAATTTACCCAGCTTCGGCAAAACCCTGCCTACGTGCTGCCCCTAAGGTTTCTACTAGAAATTAGTTAGTCAGACGCTTACACACGTAAACTTGCGACACCCGCTATCGACTAAACCTAACTCTACGCTCAAAACCCTGCCACAACTCAGCCACTGAGTTGCGAATTCTCAAACTACGCCACGTAGTTTGTTCCCTAGTCACACGACTAGAAATTTAAACGGTTTAAAAAGAAATTACAAATTTAAAACAATTTAAAATTAAAATAACCCTATTTAAAAAATTAAAAACCCTTATATAATAAAAGAGAAAGCTCTTTAAAAACAAGCCGGCCCCTTTTATAATTTGACCCGATCCTTTTTTTTATTTGCTACGTTCCTTTTGAGATAATGGCGACTTCTTTGTTCGACCACAATTAGGGCTTTCGTCCTTCGATCCAAATTAGGGCTTTTGTCCTTCGATCCAAGGCTTTTGTCCTTCGATCCAAATTAGGGCTTTGCGAAGAGCCGACTTTATGTTGATCGATCGCGTGGATAATTTGCGAATAGCTTTGATCGATCTTTTCCTTGTTGCGCACTTTGGCTGCTTCTGTTTGATGGAGTTCGACTTCGATTTGGTATGTGATTTTCATTTATGCTATTCTGTTATGCTTGATTGAACTCCATGCCCAATTGCCGATGATGATTTTGGGTTATATATGCGTTCGATCTCCTTTATTTTTGTTCGTACAAATTTGTTTGAATTTGTCAAATAATTTGCTCGGCCGTTCGATTTCACTTTGATGATGATGATTTCACTGACTTATTCAAATTCGTATATTTTCGTATATTTTGATACTTGCTTCCCACGACTTTGATGTTTAACTCGGTCAATTATCTTGGCCATCACGGTTCCGAATTTGACTTGTTCATATTGAGTACAATCCGTTGTTCACGGCTTCAACGTAATTTTTGATATTATCAAATTTTGATTTGTGAATTCATGTTTCTACTGGCTTCAGCCTTGTCTTGAGATTTCACGTGCTTGGTTTGGTGAATTCACTTGATACTGTCAGGTCACTATTGCATAAATGAACTGGTCATTCTTCACTGTGGCCTTCGACTTAACATTTTCTGGACGTGAATTTGTAGTCTTTATTTGTGTCTGCATTGTCATGTTGTATTATTGACATGATGCTCGACTGTTGTACTTGGTGGTCTTGTGGCACTACTTACTGTCATGTTGCATACTCTCTGTATACATACTTGAGACTTGTTCATCCAATTCATTGAGATTGTTGCATATAGTTTGGTATAGTCTTGAACTGTGCAGTATGGTTCATGAATGTAAGATATCGAACTGGTATATGCTTTTTACTTGGTTCATGCCACGGTTTCACTACTTGTATCATTTTGAAATTCCTTTGTGCCTTGGTTATATTGAAGTAGTCTTCATTGTTGTGTCTTTGAGCTTCACTTTGATATTTTTGCACACCACTTGATCACTGTGTCATTCAGTTTGCATACATGTTGTCCAGGCCTTGTTGAATCAGTTTGGATATTTGTTTTTTTTGTGTGTGTGTGTGTGTGTATATATATATATATGGGCTGATGGTTGATGCACCTGTTGCACTGCCTTCTTTTTTGTTTTCTGCTAGTTCATTGTGCAGTATTTGCCATTCACTGTTGCCTTGAGTCTGTGCATTGATATTGGCTGTGACGAACTTGTACATCTCCTTCTGGAGTAGTTTGAACTTGAATCTGGTTCTCTTGTCGTAGTCTTGTTCGACATTACTTGAACCTTTGCTGTTTGGTTGATGTGCATGTGTGTTTTGTTGAAGTGGTTGAGACTGGTTTCTCTGTGGCATATCTGGATGTCTTCATCATTGACTCGGTTTTGTCTTGACCCATTGTTTCGTATTTGCACCGGTGTTGAATCCAGTTAATAGCTTGGGTTTGACCTTGTGCTGAAGTTTGTGACATTATTTTATCGCACCTGAGTTGAACCTAGCTTAAACGCTCGGGTTTGACCTTGTGCGCGTGTTGTGACATTTATTTTATTGCACTTGAGTTGAATCTGATAATTTGGGTTTGAACTGTGCTCAGCTGTCCCTGTAAATCAATCAAGTGTATATTTCGATGTGCACGATCTTGTGGCATATACAGTGATATACTGTGTATGTCACAAGCTGTTCGTGTATGATGGATTCAAAATTAAATGATGACGAACAACCCAAATAACTGAGGCAAATATTATTTTCAAAATTCACATTTTATTTTATACTGCAAAAATATTTCCTTTTCAATTCTACTGCATCAATATTTATTTTGCAGATTGCTCAGATGCTGGATTCATATTGGAATGAAGTTGAAGATAAATTATGAGTGTGAGTGATATGTAGTGAGGTCAACTGTAAATGTGAAAATGTGATGTAATCAAAGTTGTACTGTAATTGAAATTGAATATATAGTGAGAGCTTGAACCTTGTACTATTCAAAGATTGTAACAAATATTTGTTTGAATAAAAATTCTGTTTGAATTCAAATTCTGTGTTAATTATTTTTATTCAGCAAATATTTATTTAGTCTATGGAAAAATAAAATAGTATGTTAACAAATACATTTACACGAATATATATATATGTTTATTATCATCAAACAAAAATCATATAATCGCATATTCAACACATTGGTTTATCTTCTTTCTGTGAGTTATGAAAATAATTGAGACATGACACATATGGGTTATATTCAGCAATAAAAGGTAAACCATTTCACTATTGATTGATATTCATTTGTGAATTTAGTAATTAACAAAAATTAGGCATCGATATTGAAAAGTAACACTATTTGATTTTTGAATAACGAGTGTAATGGCACGCGCTTCGCGCGAAAATTATTTTTGTTATAAATTGTATATATTTAGATCTGTCAAAAAAATAATTTTTTATTTCAAGTGATATTAAGATTTGTATATTTGTAGAAAAGTATTTTGAATTTTAAAGAAAGTTTAATTTTATATCCTATTTTTAAAAGCATTTTGAATTTGTAAAGTATGTTTAATTATTAGATCCTACTTTTATTGGCGTTTGAATTTTTATTATTAATTACTAAAGAATGGATTTAATTTTATATTGATTTAAATTTTTATTTCTGTTATTAATTGGTAAAAAATGACTTTGAAAAAAGTTTATTCGTAAGATCCTATTTCTAAATAATAGTAAGATAAGTACGTTTTGAATTGTTAAAAAAAATTAACTGTTAGATCTTATTTTTAAGCAATAGTAATATTTAATAATATTTATAGAGAGGCATTTTTGGTAGTTCACGTTGATACCAAAAAAGTGTGACACCAAAGGTATTACAACTATTATTAAAGATGAGTGTAATGGCACGCGCTTCGCCCGTGAATTGTTTTTCTTATAACTTGTATATGTTCAAATCAGTCAAAAAAATAATTTTTTATTTTCAAGTGATATTTCTTAGAAGTATTTTGAATCTGTAAAGAATATTTAATTTTAGTTCCTATATTTAGAAGCATTTTGAATTTTAAAGCACGTTCAGTTATTAGATCCTACTTTTATGAGTATTTAAATTTGTAAAAAAAATTAGTATTAGATCCTATTTTTAAGTAATTAAGATTAAATAATATACAAAGGGGCATTTTTGGTAGTTCACGTTGATACCAAAAAAGTGTGACACCAAAAGTATTACAACTATTATTAAAGATTAAGATTGAATAATATACAAAGGAGCATTTTTGGTAGTTCACGTTGATACCAAAAAAGTGTGACACCAAAGCTATTACAACTATTATTAAAGAAAAGATAAAGATATGGCCAAAATTTATCGTCTATTTAGGTTGACTTCAATAAGTTACTTTTTCGCTCGAAATGAATTGGTTTTGGTTTTAAAAATTCAAAAATCAGCTTATTCAAGCGCATTTGTACTTCTTCGGAGATTTCATACGTAGCCCGACTTGGAGTAGCTCGGCCCAAAATTAAAATTGTCTAATCAATATAGTTTAGCTTTCTCTCCAACCTAGCGTTGCTCGTTTCTCTCCTGAAAATGGCGCCCAAAATACTCATGGTACTTTCTTTCTTCTTTTCTTTACTTGTGGCAGAAAGCTCATTGAATTTTATATAACTTGCAGGTAGCAGAGAAACCAAGCATCGCTCTGTCGATAGCATCCGCTCTCTCTAATGGACGGGTCAGTTTCAACTTTTCATTCATCGATATCGGCTATATAATTCTCCAGATCTCCGTTTGCTTTTCATTATCGCTACTTTTATTGTTAAAATGTTGAAAATAAGGCTCTGTTTGTTTTGAAAGAAAAGGAACTGAATACTGAATCCAACAAGAGACGAGAGGTTGCTGACTTATTTGTTTTGAAAGAAGCCCTATCATTAAGCTTTTTTTTTATTAAAGTGAAATGAATAAGCAAAATTTTACTCATTTTTTTCTTTGATTTTCTTTTGAATATACCTAGGAGAACTCGACGGACTGATAAACTGCTAAGGGAATTAAGTTATGTATGTCCACTTTAACTCATGACGTCGATAATCTCGTGTGCTATTTTTTTCCAGAATGCGTGCAAGACAGAGCTCGAATTTGGGTCTGTTACCGGACCTAGACACATGTTTTCTTTTACATCACACATGCTGACCAATTTTACTTATTATTAGTGCCGATCACTTAGGGTGCGTACGCAGTTTTATTTTGTTCGGCTAACGTTCTTGACTCGTCAAACGCGTCAAGAATGGTAATGGATCAAATGCCTCGTTCATATGAGAGCTCAAACTTGGTGCGTTAGAGAGTTAATTAATGTTAATTAGTAAAATTTATATTTTATAAATTTCTAAAGTTAATGAGTTTTGCAAATAAGGTCCATTTGAGACGGGTTTTTTGCATTACGATCGTATCAAAGTGCTACACATTATGGAATTGATTTGAACCGAATCCGAGCAATTTATAATTTTACAATTTATTTATTTATTTTTGCAAATTATTGATACATATCATTCTTTAAAAACAAATAATAAATTATTTAAATATAAATCTATTTTATTTTAACATATACATTTCAAATACTCCGTTTAGATTATCTGCTCAAATGCCCCATTCGCAGCCAAACGTGTTCCCCGTTCAACCAACTTTCCGTTCATATATCCCGCTCAAATGCTCTGTTACCGTTCATCAAGAACACACCCTTATTAAACTACAATTTTAGTTATACCCATGTGCAACTCATTTTTTTTAATTCTCAATCATAATTTAATTGTTTTATAAACTTTTTTTATTTCAAACAATAAAAAAGCGTCAAATGTAATATCAATTTTATTTTCAGTTCTATCTCCTTCTATATTGAGATGAATCTTTTTTAATTTGTTTGGTTTTGTTCTATACTATGTAATTTCTACTCCCTGGAAACGAATATGCTAAAAACCAATAAAATCTAAACAATGTTGGAAGTATTTTCATAAACTTATCTAAATTGATTGTCACTACGTAGGAAGTCCGAGGGTGGCAACACCCTAGGTGGCGTGTGGGAGCAACGCCCTCGCCGACGGCGGCGGAACGATCGGTCAGGTTGTGGGGTCTGAGGGCAGTGTCCTACGGTGGGATGCAGGGCAGCGTCCTCCAAAAAACGGTATATCTCGTTTGTGTTTGAATTTGAATGCAAACGACAAATAATTATGACCGTTGAAAACAAAAAAGTGTATGTTCATTTCAACAATATCCACCAACATAACTTTCCTTCATATATATACACGACAATACTTCGTCATCGAAATATAACTTCTTTTTTGCTTTCCCGAATCAAGAAATTAATACAAGCACCATCTGACCATTTCGAGCGTTCCTCTGATTTGGAGAAGCGATTACAACTTGCACAAACTCACTTCACAGTATCTTGAAAAAACGTTTTTTAACAACCCTCCGTGATTCGAGATAGGGAAACATTCTTGAAATAATGCGATTTAACCATGCACTGGAGGGATATATTTACACTACAACAAAAAAGGTGACAACCTATCGTAATGTTTGAACACGATTTGAAGTTAAAATACGATAATTTATAAAATGATTTATAAGAAAGGAAATGAAATAATATCTTTTTTAGATATATTCTTGGTTCAAAAATAAATAAAATAAAATATGTAACGTAGATGCGAAAAATTATAAATAAATAATTTTGACAAGCTGAACAATGCCGATTTATTTGAAGTTAAAATGAAAAATAAATCAAAATTTACAATACATACGTGAAAAACTAACATATTAAATTATTATGAAATGTTGGACAGAACTATGTGATATTTTTATAATAACCTATTCGACACAATCTATTGTAATAATGTTGAAAAATAATAATGGGTAATACAGATGCATCACAAGCTTCAACTTTGATGGGCTGTTATAAAATATATCTCCATCAAAATTTTATTTTCACCATGTTTGTAAATGTGGGTAGTACTAGACACACGAGCCTTCATTTTTCTGGTTTGTATATATGATATCGGACATAAGATATGATGATTAAATGTGTTTCGTATGACAGTTGCATTCAATAGTAATTAATTTTAAAATTGAGTGTAATATGTCCAAGTGACAATTTATGTTTACAAAACAGATTTCTAATCAAAATGCAAACAAATAATATTTTGGGTATTCAGCAATTAACATTCAACAATTAACATTCAGTATTCAACATTCGGCATTTTAAACAAATAATACCTAAGTCAAACAAACCTATTACTCTATATTATTAACGTGGAGTGACTAAGAAATTTATATGATTATATAAATACAAGTATCGACGAGGTGGAGCCTTGGCGTAACAGTAAGGTCACCCGACCGGTGATCTGGGCGTCAAAGGTTCGAGTTCGAAAACAGCCTCTTCGCAAAGCAAGGAAAAGACTGCGTACAATCGACCTCCTTAGAGCCCGCTATCGTGCAGGAGCCTCGTGCACTGGGTTCCACCTTATGTGAATATAAGTATTGACATATCCTGTTGTTTGCATACAAACTAATTCAAGCTCGATTCCCCCCTTTGCACATTAGTCTCATCTTTGCACCTCTAGAAGAGAGGAAAAAAGGGGTGCTGCAATATACTCAAATTGTCTTTCGAATAAATCTAAACAACAACAACAAAATGATTTTTCACTCATGCCAAAACAGTTTTGAAAACATACTTGACATTCGAAAACTGTTTACAATAATTGTCCACCAATTGTCTACATGGTAAAAAAATGCCAATTTGAACTTGATCAATCACATGTAGTGCTAGTTTGTTGTTTAAAAATAAAAATTGTATTAGTGGTGCTATTTCAATTATAGTAATTATTGTAATGCTACTATTGTATATAACGACAATACATTTATTTATTGAAAACACAAGAAAACACAAGACATGTTTGAAATAACTCCAGTTCAAAATGATTTTTTTTATTGCCATATAGGTGGTAAGTAGCTTGGATTTGTAATAATTTGAAAGCAGTTCAAACATGATTTGTTTTAATAATGGCTTAAATGAGTATTTTTCTATTTCAAACCTTAATGCGTATGCTATATTTCTCCTCCAACCGCCAATAAAAAAAAAGATAATAATGTAAGAACTATTTGTTTTAGTAATTTTAGATTAGAAATGTATAATATTAAAGAAATATAATTATACATGATAATATTTTATAATCATGTAGGTGTTTAGAAAACTCACAAATTCAACAAGTTAAAATTAATGTTTGACTGCATGTTATTGTTGATTTATGGGTTGGGTAATTTTGCAATTCATATCTACTGAAATAATTAAAAAATTCTTTTCAATTTTTCCTTTTTCTTCACCAAGAGTTCTTACCTTCCATCCATGCCACTATTTCAACAAACTCAAATGGTTACTTAACTGCAAACCAAACCGAGGTTTTATATTTAGAGATTTGTTGATGAATAAAATTCTGTATAATTACATTCAAAGATTAAAATTGCTTTATTTAGGGAGTAGGTTGAATGTTATCACATTGAAACTTTTGATTTAGGGTTTTCAATTGTAGATTTTAACGATAACATTGCATGAGAATGAAGTTTTTTAAATTGCACGAGGTCGTGTATGGAGAGTTTAGTATTCTTAGTAGGTTGGTGTAAAGGTGGGTTAGTGGAAATAAAATGTGGGTTGCAATCTAAAAATACTCGCTATTTGTTGCACTCTTAAAAAAACATACCCTTTTATTTTTTGTTTATCTAATATCAAACCAAAATACATCTCGCTCTATTATTCACAATTTTACAATAAATTTACTTTTGCATTTACCTTTTTTTTTCTTCTTATTTCGTTTTGTTCATCTCAGTTAGTATTTTATTTCATAAAAGAAAGTATTTTTGTTTTATTGTAATTATATTTTGAATTTGAATGTTTATGTACATATATTTTTTAGTTTGAAAATTGTGAGAGTAGTGGGTCAGAGTAAGCTTGATATGGTTAAAATTAGTAGGTTTTTATCAAATATCAGTTGCAAGGACCGAAATACTTGAGTTTGATGCGTTCATTAAGATGGGGGCAAGGATGTTCAATCATAAATATTTTTAAATTATATATATATATATATATATATATATATATATATATATATCATAAGGATTACATTTTAGATGTGGTTGGCAACAACCTTCAAGGGTTGACGAAGCATCATTAAGGATGAAACAAGCCTATATCTGCTTCAAATAGAAGGCGCCTTATCTGAACAAGATAACTTATCGAAAAAAACATATGCAACGATAACATACAAAAACTAAGGATCAAAATTATGTCCGGTATGCCAAAACTTTGGCCATCCCGATCAGGTTCAGGCAGTGACCGGGACGGAATTGCCTAAAAACTCCGATTTTGGATCAAATCGATGAAAACGAAATTTTCATTGATTTAAATGGTGCAAGAACCAAATCGGTTCTTAACTACTAAAAGATTCGAAGAAGAAATATCCATATAATTAAACAAAGTAAAATATTACAATTTTAGGATTTATCGAGTATGTGCATTGGGTTTGGGTACCATAAAGTGCATGGTTTTAAATCTTCTATATATTGCCCGAGATCTCCTCCGAGATCTCATTTTCACACTTAAACGAGACGAGACATCAAATCTTCTTCATATCTCCCTTGACACTCATCTCGTCCGAGATATTCAAATCTCACCCAAAATATGGATCAAAATCTCAGTCCGAGATCTCACCCGAAATTATACATTTTTCTTATTTTGCATAATATTTTTATTTTCATATTGATTCAAAAGAAACCACTCATTCCAATTATAATTTATCAACTTTTTGAAAATATTCTTTACTTTTTATCTTAATGAGTCATAGCGAAAGGTTTCACTTCTTTATTATGTTCAAATAAAAGGATATTATCCAATCATTACAGATCAATTGAGCTAATCAAGCTACCGCTTTTCTAAAAATATTCTTTTTTCCTTGTAAATCAAGTATGTTACCATTTTTATTTTTACTAAGAAAGTTATAACCGTTAAATAAAATTTTGATACATCAATTTTAGACACATAATTACATTCGAGATATTCCCGAGATGCATTATAAGATCTGAGACGTCAATCCGAGATGTACACACGATATGTATCCATCTCGTCCGAGATCTTCTCCGATACGAGATAACTTGTGTAAAAATTCAAAGACGAAACTTGACCGAAATCCGATATTTAAAACCTTGACAAAGATGGATAATTTCAAATTCGTGCAGTTCTCTTTGATTTGAAATTTTGAACTGAATTATAAGCATCATACGATGTCTTCATGAAATGAGGAATTAGAACAAGAGGATAGAGCTAGTGCTTCATGTAATTGGAAGAGATACTGTAGTTTAGAATGGAGAAGAGACTTGGGCTTTAGAATGGAAAAAGTGATATTGGGCTTTAGAAGGGAAATGATATATTAGACTGCAACTTCTTGATTGATAATTTTGATAGATGTCAAATCTTATGTATATATAGTCATATTTTTATGTATGTGATAGATATTTAATATCACACATTAATTTACTTATACAGGTAAAAAAACCAAAAAGAAACAAATTTTGGAATCAGAATCGAAACGGAGTTTCCGAAATATCTGAAACGGAACCGTAATTGTAAAAATGCCAAATGACCTGAATGGAACCGGAAACTGGAATTTTAAACCTTGATAAAAAACCACAACTATAAATATTGCTAATCTAAAGGGTCAAGTTTCAAGGACCGAACCCTAAAAAATGAGGAACTATGAGCTAACTATAAATGATATTTTATTGTTGGAAGACCCCTGTCGCTTCATCAATATGAAGAGTAGTGGTACATATCATCAAAATTATATAATATTATAAATGCAATTTGTTTCATAATATATACGAACATGGTTCTTTTGCATCCATCACAGTACTTATGTTCTTGAGTATGGGATTTCGTCTATAATGCGTCCATTTTTGGAAAATAATAAAGGATTTAGGATTATTTTCTCTCGTTCACAGTAATGTTAACAAAATTATAATACCCGCATCTACTATCTACCATATGTGTGTTTATATATATGTATATATATATATGTATGTATGTATATGTATGTACGTGTGTGTATATATATATGTACATATATAACATCTCATCTGCTAAATAAACCAAATTGTTTGTGTAATTAAACTAGCAATATTGATCCTAAATATTTATGTGAATCTCATTTGGAATTTAACACCTTGATATGTGTACATCCATAGTTTCATACGTAAATAGAAGATTACCGACCAAAAATAACAAGCACATGTGACATTCTTAGAAACCGATCAACAAATTTTTGTAGTTTAGTAAAACTTAATATATATCTTACACCATTCATTCATCAAAAATAAACTCTAAATTGTCAAACTGCACAAAAGTATATCTATATTAGAGGAACATATTTTGATTCGAATGACCTTCATTAGGAATATGTAAAAACGAATGAACACCATCTATTGCAATACTTTTATCCTCAAATTGCATATGAAACGTAATTATCTTCTGATGTCATTGCTCGACAAACATTGGTATTAAACTTTGTTAACACTATAATATGAGTGTTTTGTCTCTTAGATATTCCAAAACTTTGATGCATCACCAAAAATCTTTTAATTGAGAACACAAGTACCATGGTTTTTATAAGTGAGCTTCATGTTTCTACATAATAATTAACATAATTTATATCAACTTCTTGTAGAAAAAAATTTAATTTTGAATGATATATAAATTTTTATAACATATATCTTTCCTCTCCATATTGATGTATGGACAATTGACCAAAACCACTCGTAAAATTTAGTTTTTTAGAACTACATATTGAATGCCTTTAGGATTAAAAAATATGCATGGTTTTGTGTTTTTGTTCTCGGTGGTATATTTTTGAGTCATTTCTTGTATGAACAAATTGTCTTTTATTCATAGTAGCATTGATTGTTGGGTCAGTCTTTGTTGGTGATTCACAGCTCTTGAAGGTCATCTGATCACCATATCTGGAATAAAGTACTTGTATTAAATATAGTTCAGTTATTCAAGATTATTCATGGGGAGTGGTATGCAGCATAACTATGTCGCAGTTGAATGTGGAACCTAACCTCTTTTGCCCAACTTTGGTGAGGTAGGTTGGCATCCTTTCCTCGTCCTAGCAAGGATTGTCGAAACTCTCTTTCTTTTAATTGATTCGACTTAACCCTACCTATTTCTATCATAATACAAACATTCTCTTCCTAAATTTAAAAAAATCATATAATTATCACAATTCAAAATGTAATACTAATAAAACATAAATTCATATCTTTTTTTTAAATAATCACAGCTGAGATGAAAGGAAGATGCTAATGTGGTTATTTATGTACGGTGAACAACAAATAATGGAGTGTATTTTTGTTTTTTAATTTCTAGAGGATGATATGAGAAAACAGCTGTGCAAATAAACACAACCTTAAAAAATGTTAGATACGAAAAAATCATTATGCTGGAGTGAGTATGATGCAACTCGTTTAATTTGTAGATTGTATGAATGAAGATTGCGTAAGAAAGAAGGAAATAAAGAAGAAAAGTGGATGAAGAAGAAGATTTTTCATTCCATACGTAGTCATTACATTTCATATCTTGTACGTGTATAATCAAATTTGGCCTTTAAGAATGAGACAAAATTTGCAACTAAACTTCAAAGCTCTGATACCAGATTGGGTTTGGGGGTTTAGGTAAAACATATATATATATATATATATATATATATATATATATATATATATATATATGTACAAGTCAATAAAACACGCTAGCAAAGACACAAAATCTTCTAGGTAAATTCCTAAAAGATATCCGACTATGAACTTAAATGCAAACACAAATATATCACATAGAAGAGGAAGCAAAGGGGTACCTGATCCATGAATACTTATGCAGATGAGTAGCAAGAAGCTTACGAGGATTCACACAGATAAGCAACAGGAAGTTCTTTTTTTTTAACTCTCTCTCTCAAAAATATGAAGCGTAACAGGAAAAATAAGTAAGCACAAAGAAATTAGGAAGAAATTTAAGCTGCCATTAAAGTTTCTTCAAAGCTTATATTATTTCAAGTGCTCAAGTCTATATTTCTGCTTACAATTTACACATATATATAGCTATATAGTCGTTTGAACCGGTTACCTAATACACACACTAGGAAGTTGATAATATTCTGCCTTTACATAAAGATAGATGCACTACTAAAAGTAATAATATAAAATATGCCAGCACATAGTATGGAGAATTCTTCGTCCTTCTTTTTATCAAGATAAGATTCCTTCTTATCTTTATTATTAGTGGAGCTTCTAGTTGGTTTACAGCTGGATGATTGAAAGCTATCTTTCAATCTGTATCTGCCATCTGGTCCATAGGATTGAATTTTTCTATTCTCATTCTGTCGTTTGCGCTAAGATCTGAGCTAGATTCTAACTCTGGTTCAGACGTTTCTTGATCGTAAATTAGAACGTCGTTATTCGGATCAAACATATGTTCTGCTGCTGGTAAGGGTAGCAGAACTTTTAACTCCATTTCGTCCCATATTTGATATCGTGATGTTTCTGCTTGTAGAACTAGTTCTTTCCAGTTAGGCGGAGGACTTAGAGTTACTTGAGATTGATGGTACTGCCAAGGCTTATCTGCTCCGAACCAAATTGGCGTCCCTTCATACATCTGGAAATAACATCTTAGACACTTTGATACATTGTATCGTGTATAATTTACATGCTTGAAAATGGCCATTTGATGCGTTGCTGGTTTAATTGTGTGTTTTTTTATCAAACTGAAAAACTGGAGTGGTTGAACTGATACATACTATTATAGCTGGAAAAATACGTAGGTATTGCTGTGCTACCAATGCAAAAAGTTTACCAAAGCGCTCTAATACTGATTCTTCAACCGGATTGCTGAAAGTTATTCTAGATAGCATTCCGTGATCAAATAAGCTTACTATTTTATCCATGTCACATGGTGATTGCGAACTGTCGACTCTGGCGCGCAACATATTGGATCTCCTGTCTTGGACCACCTTAAACTGAACCGTTTCTATTATCCGTTTGAAGTATGTTGCGAGTAGTTTTTGTAACTCTTTCTGGTGACTGTTCCATCGATCGTAAGTTAGTTTTTCTATGTTGAGGACTAATTATTGTCCTCCTCGTCTGCATAACTCGTCAAGGATCGGTTCTGGTCGTAGCTTTAGATGATTTGAAAGTTGTTCATAGGTTAGGGTTTTTGGTCTTTTTGGGATTTGGCTGAGAAGTTCTTCTTTCTCTTGGACTAGTTGTGAAATACGCTGCTCTAGTAGCTGGTTGGTTTTGTGGACGTATACATGCTTTTGGTTTTCTTGCTCTAGGAATTGATTTCTTTGGATATAGTGTTGCAACTGGGCTTGACTTCGTTGATATAAGTTTTATAAATTATTTAGTTGTGAGGCTTGAGAATTTATTAAGTCTGTTGGGGATTGAGGAGTTGATGAGGCTGCATGAGAATATGACTGTTGACAATCAAGTTCAATGTAATAATTAAGACCAAAGCAATTCCTTGCTTCGTCCAAGGCTTGTTGCAGATTGTAAAAACCTTTGAAAACTGGATTTTGAAAATTTTGTATAGCCATCTGCACTTGGCTATAATGTTTAAATACGTCTGTAAAATTGCATCTGAAAACTATATGACAAAAGAATTTTTTTGAAAGAGGCTTTTGTTGTATTTTTGAAAAATAGTATGCAAAACAATTTCCGAGTCGTTGTTTATTTCTTCGTTCATTTTCAACCGTTTTTAAATTCCAAAGATGATCAAGTAAACATTGCTGAGACAAATCATTTATTTGAACAAGAGGTTTGAATTTTCTAGGGTCGTTGTTTTTAAACTGAATAAGAGAGGTTTGACCAAAGGTCATACATGGGGTGTTAACCTCCATCATTTGATTATCACTTGTTCTTACTAGAGATTGAGCTTGTGAGCTAGATTCTGTCGGTGGCGTTGTAGGTGTTTTCACCTCTGTTTTGATTGTTGGGGCCTTTGCCTCCACATTTGTTTTATTATTGTTGTTATCTACAGACTTTCCTGTTTCTTTGTTCATCTTGTATCTCTCCTGCATGTGACAAACTTGGTTAAATACATGAAATAATCTTCGTGATAAAATATCAGCTAACTGATTGTTTTTACCTTTAATGTGTTCAAAATTTACTTTATATCCATTACCTTGTATAAGGTTTTGCAAATTTAACAATCTAGTTCTGTTCACCTTTTTAGAGTTTTCGTTTGAAATAAATTTTACAATTGCTTCACAATCTGTTCGGACTGTAAAATTTTTATTTAAATATATCCTATATTTGTCTAAAGCATTGATTAATGCTTGTATTTCAAAATCTAAAGATGTCCAATTAGTTACTTTATTAAGATTGCCACTTGCATAAGCTGCAATTTTTTCTGTTGATTTATCACTGTATTTTGATGGTTTGTATTTTAGGATTGCTCCCCATCCTTCTTTGCATCCATCACATTCAATAATAATGTAATCTGTTTCTAGTGGAAGTTCTAACAGACTAATTTTCTTAACTGCTTCTTTAATTTTTTGAACTAATTTAATATCCTCTGAATTAAATCGCGTTTCTCCGTTTTTCGAAATTTTACCATATAAGGGTTCTACTAATTTTGCTAAATTAGGGATAAATTTTCTAGCATAATTTATTAATCCTAAAAAAGCTTGAATTTTCTTTTTACTGTCTAATTTATCTAGAAATTCTATAATCTTCTGGGAAATATGCGGCTGGAGTTCAATTTTTCCATTACCAATTTCTAGGCCTAAAAATGAAATTTTCTGTTTAAAAAGTTTCATCTTTTTTCTTGATATTACTAAGCCATTGTTTTCAATTTCTTTAAATACTGTTTTTAAATGTTGTTCGTGTTCTTTAATGTTTTTACTTGCAACTAAAATGTCATCGATATATACTAAACAGAAATCATATTTTTTAAATATTGTATCCATAAACCTTTGAAAAATTGCAGGTGCTGTTTTTAATCCAAATCTTAATACGTTCCATTCAAAATGTCCTTCAGAACACATAAATGCTGTCCAAGGTTTAAAACTTTCTTCTAACTTTAACGGGTTATATCCTGATTTTAAATCAAACTTGCTAAAAATTCGTTTGTTTTGTATTAAATTTATTAATGTGTCCTTGTTTGGTATATTATAACCGTCATCCTCTGTATTATCATTTAATCTTTTGTAATTGTAGACGATTCTTGGCTTACCTCTTTTCTGTTCAGAATGATTTCTAACTAAAAAGGCTGCTGATCTATGTTTACTGTCAGATCTTTTGATTAAGTTTTGTTTTAACATTTCTTCAATCTGTATTTTAAATTCTTTTATATCGGTTGGTGAATAATCAATATTTGCTGTTTTAATAGTTATCTCTGCATTTATGATTTTTATTTTACAAGTGTATTTGATTTTGTTCTTTGTAACATCTTCACTAATTAATCCTATTTTTTCTAAGTGCGAAATAATCTGATATGGAATGAATTTTGTTTCTCTTCCTTTTTCTAATTCTCTAATTGTTTCAAATGCTATCATGGGTAACGCTTCTTTATGTTCTTTGATAGGTGAAGTGTGATGTTTTTCTGTGCTTGGTTTGAAAAAAATCTAATTCTGCCTGCCCACCACGCTTTCGAGCAAACTCTGATTGATAATTGTGGTAGTTTATAGGTAACGTGTAGTTATATTTACTGAAAGTAATGCTATTTCTGAAAATTGAAATACTACCTTGATAATTAAGGATAAAATTTAATCCTAAAAGAAATTCTTGACTTTTAATTTCTTTTGGAGTTATAGTGCATTGTCCTAATTCGTATTTAGAGCTGTAATTACCGACAAAGTCTTTAAACTGAATCATTGATTCGTCTGGTAACTTGTGTGTTAATATCATTAGACTTTGATTAGCTGTCTTTGAAGTGATAATGTAATTTAGAGGTTTGTGATATTGTAATAGTATTAGTGAATACGCTATTAAGCTTTTAGTGCTACCTGTATCTATTATTGCTATTGTATCTATAAACTTATTATTATCTATCCAGATACGGCAATTAACTGTAAGTAGAGATGTATTATATTTATTAATATTGACTGAGAACTCTGTATTTTCCTGTATACTATTATTCAAATTTTCTATTGTTTCAGTTGATTTAGATGAACTTCCTATTTCATCCTGATTGTAGTTTTTGTGTTTCTCTTTTAAGAAGCTAACATCATTTTGTAAAGTACTAACTTCTAATTGTAATAATTTTATTTGCGCATCGTGTTTATCTACTACTTCTTGTAATATCGTTTTTTCATTTATTCTATTTTGCTTTAATGAAAGCTCTAAATTAAACTGTCTTTTAGCACATAGAAAACATATTTCTATAAAACATTTATCACACTGAAAGCGTTTAATAATTTCAGGATATCTATAACATACAAAACATGGTATATGATCATTACCTTTATTTTGTATCCACTGGTGTTCACATTCATTATCGTTATTCATTAATGTGTAACTAATACTGTTTTGTGAAGTACTTTCATCGTTATCCGAAACAATACTATATATTGATTCAGTGTCATCGAAATCGTTTTCACTAAGACTTTCTATTTCGTATTCTTCTATTTCATCGACTAGATTAGAGCGTTGTTGGTTGTTTTGCCTATTAGGACATCTATTTGCTAAGTGATTTGGGTCACCGCAAATAAAACAGTTACATTTTCTATTTGGATTGTTTTTTTTAACATATTTTTCTTTTTTACGTTTATCAAAATGTTTGGATTTTCTAAGATATTTCCTTGGTTTATAATAACCATAAACTTGTGGAGTATGGATAGCTGTTCGGCAAAATGCCCAAGCCTGTCTTTTAATTTGTTCTTGTAATTTTGACACATCTCACAAATGAAAAAATGTGTAACCAATTATATTTTTGGCACAACTACTTATATTATTAGCTTCTTATAATTGCTTCTGTAATGTTCTTAGTCCTGCAATTTTTTGGTTTGTTGATGGCTCTTTTGGGCATTGTTTCATTGTGCATTGTTGGATATGTATGGTGTATCAATACTCTCTCCCAACCTCCAAGAACGACATTGTCCTTAAGGTAAAAATGGTAAAACTCATTTGTAGTTACTCCTTATGTTCCTATGTTGCTTCAAGGGGGGTAAGGCCTTGCCATTGGATGGTGATGTTAGGGTTAGTTGTCTTGTTGCAAGAATTTTCTGCAATTGGTAACATGGTTGGCTTTCATGGTTGGTGGATGGTAATGGAGTGGTTGCAGTGATGTGAAGGTAGGAGCAATGCTTAAAGCATGGAAATGTGAAAAACTGGATGAATTTTGGAGTCAAGTGGAAGTTTGTATGCAACGGGTCCAATTCTTTCATTGATTTGGTAAGATCCAAAGTATTTCTTTGTAAGTTAATGGAAGATTTTGCTTAAGGATAGTTGGCGTTATGGTTGATGACATACAAAGATCCAATCTCCAATAAAAAATTCCTTGTCCGTCCAGTGTCATGGTTTTTCATACGCGATTGAGCTCGTTTCAAGTTTGTCTTAAGTTTGGGAAGTGTTTTACCAAGAAAGGAAATGGAGTTGGTCAATCTATCGTAGCTTGTATTTTTTTGGATCAACTTTAACATCATGACCCGAAATTAAATGGCCAAAATAATCAATTTTCGTTAGAGCAAAGACACAGTTGGATAAGTCGATGAAAAAATTGCGTTGGACTAGGATTTAGGGAGTTTTTGTAAGGGGGATATATGAGAGGCGAATGATGGACTATAAATTAGTATATTGTCAAAAAAGACCAATATGAAGTGAAGGAGATGGGGTTGGAAGATGTTGTCATGGTTGCTTGGAAGGTGGAGGGTGCATTAGTTGAACCAAAAAGCATAACTATAAATTCAGCGTCCTTTATAAGTATGAAAAACAGTTTTGGAAATATCCAAGGGTGTACTCGGATTTGGAAGTAACCACTTCGCAAATCCAATTTGTGAAATAAGTGGCGCCATGAAGTTCATCCAAAAGTTCGTCGATGGTTGGGATTGGAAATCGGTTTTTATTGTGATGATGTTTAATGCTCCGTAGTCAACAGAAGACCGCCACGTTCCATCTTTCTTTTCGACAAGGAGGACCGGTGAAGAAAATGGACTAGTAGAAGATCGCATGAGTTTTACGTGTTTTTTGAACTTGTTTTTCGATCTCGGATTTTTAGAAGTAGGGTTATCGATAAGGCTTGACATTAATAGGCGAGGCATTGGGAGGAAGGTTTATGTGGTGATAGTTCGGTCGGAGGAGAGAAAAGGTGGAGTGTTTGTTGAGAAGTTTTTTAATTTGTAGATTTACGTGTGAAGTTTGTAGTGATGGTATTTGGGGGCAGTGTCAAGTTGTAAATGGAGGTAATAAGCAATGTAGGAAGTTGTGTTGAGTCGTTTAAGTTGATGAATGGAAATTTCTACTGGACTAGGAGTAGTGTGTAGGCCTGCTAAGGTCTTAGTTTGGAAATTGTGGAGAAAAGACATGGATGAGAAATTTGTGTTTGGTGGTAATTGGGTCAAGTATTTCAAGCCATTGAATACCCAATATGATATCAACCCCAGTAAACTCAAGTAAATGAAAATCTATCTCAAATTTGATGTGCTCAATTACTACCTCAATGCTCCTGCAAATCCCCATATCCATGCGTCATTTCCTACTGTCACCGCAAACTTGCTCAAGCTATTGATATCCAATTTGAAAACACACGACCCTTAGCTGCAAATAATTATGGGTACTGCCAGTGTCAATTAGGACTGAGATCCGGTGGCGGTTGATGTGGTTGGAGATGTGAAGGGCTTTGGAATTGGCTGTGCCGGTCAATGCATAGAGTAAAATCTCATCTTCAGCTTGTTGGGGTTCAGCGTCAGGGAGTAGCAGCGGGGAATTTCGGCTAGAGATTTGCTAGCTGGGTCTGGGTCGATTTCGTCGGGAGAAAGAGGAATTGGGCTCGACACTATTGACAGAGGTGACCAGGTTGGAATTTCTCATCGCAATTAAAACATAGGCCTTGAGCTCTGCGTATGGTTGCATTCCCGTGAAGGTAATTTTTTATATTAAAAAGTTGTTTGTGAAATTTGTTGGTTTAGGTGGTAGAATTGTAGAAAAGGATTACAAAACGAGCATTTGTTGATTTAGGTGGTGAAATTAGAGGAAGGAATTACAAACAAGAATTTGTTGATTTAGATGGTGGAATTGGAGGAAGGGATGACAAATGGGAATTTGTGAGTTAAGAAGGTGTTTGTTTATAGAGGAAAAAACGGTTATTGGCAAGCTTGATTTCAACTAGTTTGGCTAGATCAATTGCTTCGGAGAGGGATGTAGGTTTTAGGATGTGTAGTTCATTTCATATGGTGGGGTTTAGGCCGAAAATGAAACAATAGAGGAGACATTTGACAGCCATCGTGGTGATTCGGTTGTTTACGATTTCGAACATGGATTGGTATTCTTCGTTGGAACCATATTGACGAAGTTTAAACAAGGTTGCTTGGGGTTGATGAAAGAAAAGGGACCAAACCTTTGTTCCAAAGCTTTAGTGAGGTCATGCCAAGATGACAATTATTGGTTTCAATACATCTATTGAAACCACGTGAGAACTTGTCTGGTCATGTAGAAGCTAGCTAGCTCTATACGTTGTTCATCCGGTGTTGAGTGATATGTGAAGAATCTTTCGGCTTGAAAAATCCAATCTAGTGGGTTAGACCCATTAGACGATGAGTGTAGACATTTTGGGGGTATGGATTGAAATAAGGGTGTGGAGATGTGTGAAGGGGGTGGTGATGGTTTTTTTTTTTGGGGAGGGAAGTGTGTGTGTTGTAAGTGGGTGCAATATAGGTGATGGAGGTGTTGAGTTTGAAGCTATTTTTATTAGGTCGACTATGGCTTATGTGAGTGTTTGTAAGACATTTTTGATGTCGGCGAGTTTGGATTTTTGGGATGCAAGGTTGGATTCTTGAGAGGAGAGGGTGATGGTGATGGTATCAATGGAAGTGGTGAAGAGTTTCATCGATGAGGCGGTTTCTTCGTTGAGTTGTTTCAACCATGGTGATCAAGGAGTGAAAGCACCAATTGATGTAGCTTGTTTAATTTGTAGATTAATGTACGAAAGAAGATTGCATAAGAAGGAAACCGAGGAGAAAAGAGGACGAAGAAGAAGATTTTTCATTCCATACTTGATCATTACTTTTCATATCTTTTAGATATATAGCCAAATTTGGCCTTTTAAGAATGAGACAGATTTTGTAACTACCCTACACCTCACTCACAAAAGACTAAATGCGTAACTAATTATATTTTTGGTATAACTAATTATATTATTAGCTTCTTCTAATTGCTTCTAAAGTGCTCTTAGTCTTGGAATCTTTTGGTTTGTTGATGGCTCTCTTGGGTGTTGTGTACTTGTTCAGAGTATCATCTTAGATTTCTGACATTGTCAATTTACTAACACATGCAGTTCTGTTATGCATTCACAGATGTCAACTCGAAGAGCTAGCACTGACGTGCATGAGTTTGACGGAAAGTTTCAAGGACTTCACGCATATTTCAAAGTGACATCGGTTATTGGACATGTATTCAGGTATCACGATGTTATAGACTTCGCTCATGTCCATATGTGGTATAATGATATGTAATTGATGTATCGTGAATTGGCATGCAAGTTGAGTCGTAGTGGAAATTACAAAGCTAACTCAATTGTGGATAACAGCTGTCACAGGAAGCTGTGGGATACTTTAATTTTTTGGCACATGCATAGCTGGACAGGGTGATTCCAGTTAGTTATTTCTCTTATGCCAGTTAATGATTGGAAGTATGTACTAGATTAGCATGTCCACATTAAGATATATAGGCAATTTCATAAGTTTATTCGAGAGGAAAAAAACTCAAGAGTTCTGCCTATGTGTCCATCACATATGATAAGCCAAATCCACTACTGTCAATTCTTATCTAAGCTTTGAAGCATGATCCGAATCGTTCAGTAGTAAATTATCTTCCCTTTTTTGTACCCCTTGCTCTCCATTATATTGATTTTTTACGTAACGACTAAGTTACATGTCATATTTGTCTAAAGATGATGGCATAATTCACTAGTTTATGTAGCGTGTAGCGTAGAATTATTCTTGTTTCTAGAGGCTTATATTCAGTATATTTTTAGTGCAGATCCAGCCTGTGGAAATTAGGATGTGCCCCTTGTTTTCAAACCTAATATCTGAAAAACCTTCTTAAAAACAAAGTTTCACGAAACTCCTATTGAAGTTTCCAGCGAAAATATGCATTTTAAACTGCACATATTTGCAGTTAGAACTGCAAGTGTTTACAGTTTAAAATATAAATATGTGCAATTTTAAATTTACGTATTTGTCAAATAATTATTTGCAGCGTGAACTGCAAATATTTAGAATGTAGAATGCAATTCTTGCAGTGTAGATTGTTTTACAAAAATTTGCAGTTAGAACTGCAAATCTGCAGTGTAGAATGCAAATATTTGCATTTTTAACTGCAAGTATGTGCAGTTAAAATGTACATTTTCACTGGAAACTTTGACAGGGGTGTTTCGTGAAACTTGTTTTTGAGAGGTGATGGAAGTAGATTTTGAAATTTTGAATGGTGTTTGAAAAAAAAAGTCCCATCCAGCTTTGTATATGATAGCACATTACTGTCTTGGCACATTATTGTCTTGTACAAAAAAGAAGACATTTAGAAAATCGGGGCCTCCACATATCTTGATGTGCATGCTGATAACTACTGATCCATGGAAAAAGTGCAACAGTGTTTTGCAAAGTTGCAAACATGTTTTGATAAGAACATTGCGCAATCTTGGTAGTATGATGGGTTGGTTTAAGTGGGATCTGGCTGTCCACGCGACTTAAAGTGTTTATTGTTTTAATTCTCTGTTTTGCCAACTGTTTTGCCTTGTAAACTAGTTTTAGCTCATTGTACATTCTCTCCTCAACATTGCAGTGTAAAGTATAAAAAAAACCATTCTATTACCGTAGTCTGAAGAATCATGCGATTTTAAGGAAAGATTTTTTTTTTCTCTTCTGCTTCACCATAGCAGTTCTCATTGGGTACTTTGTAAGTTTGTCAAAGCAAGTTATCTGTGAAAACAAACAAAAATATTATAGTTACTAACACAGTAACGCCTGAGAGTCATTAATTGTCCTAGGCTTACAAGCTTTAATAGGTATAATCATCTGAATAAAATCTTTGTTCATGCTAATTATTTCAGTTTAGACTTTCCACCAGCGTACCAAAACTGGGAAGTGACTGATCCTAAAGATCTCTTCCAAGCTCCAGTTCTAAAGTCTGAATCGAATCCAAAGGTATGTAATAAACCTTAGTTATGGTATTTCAGATTGTGTGATTCGCATTCCGATTATTTTATTTTATGCTTTTTAGTTGTCATTGATATTTTGTACCGATGGTTTCTTTTACAAAACTATTCTAAGAGAAGTTTATGGGTACCTCATTTGCGCATGCGAAAAATGTATGTGAAGCTTCTCTACATTCAGACAATGTGATATCTATGGTTTGAATCATCAGGCCAGTTTATGATGGCTTATTTTATCCCAAAGATAATTGTCATATATGTTAGTTTGGTACATGATGTGCGCTTGAGTTAAAATTTTGGTCTTTCATATATCAACTTAAGCTTGTATGCCATTATAGATTTTTGTATGTTTGCCTATTTCTGATATCTGAAATGATACTTCTGAATGCACATATCATATACGTTTGCATAGACTCATGAGCACAAGTTGTACATTTGTACTCTAATTGACTAACCAATTAACTTGAAAATGCTGATCAATACCAAAATTGTTATTTTTTTGATCTACGATGGATAAAGTTGCCAGAATGAAATGTTTCAATCACCCAATATGATTGTTTTCCCTTGTAAAATGGGGAATTCTTTGCAACATAAGTTCTGCATTGATGTTATATCTTTTCCTCCTCCTTTTTTTTTTACACTTGAGATTTTAGCAGTGTTCAGCCTCTCTATATTTCCTGTTGCGTTATTGAAGGACCGGTAATTGACTTCCGTATATAATACATTCATCCATATTCTTGATATTAACAACCTTAAGGATGTAATTTCTTCTGTAGGGAGGGTGATGGTTGCCACTTTCAATAAAAGTTTGGTTTTATGATTTCGCATGCAGTGCCTTTACAATTAATACCATTTTTTTAATTTGCACTTGAGTATACGATCATATTGTTAGTGGATGTGCAGTTATTTGGGGTGTTTAAATCTTAACCCACTTCATGCATAGTGTTTCCCTTCTGTCTCTTATTCTGTTGGCATTTTTTTAAGGCTCATATTCGCCGACATTTATCCCAAGAAGCCAAGGGGTGTTCAAGTCTTGTACTGTGGTTAGATTGTGATAGAGAAGGTGAAAATATATGTTATGAAGGTATTTTTTATTCAATTCTAATCAGCCATGTTGCTTTGTATTATAGCTAAATTTTATCTTCAATGACTAAAATTTATCTTCATTACGATAAGAGCTTAGACTCAATAGAAGCATGTTAAAACAATTTTGTATAGAGCAAAAGATATATTTGCTGATATAGTATTTTTATTTTAAGATCATTGAGACATGATATATTGTAATGGTACTTGCCGCTTTTGCCTTTCAAATTTCATGTAGACCTGCACAATCCAGATTATTGGTGCTGCCTGCCCAGGTCTGGAATCTTGCAACTAAAATATGACAATCACTAAAATGCACATGAGAAGTGAGAACAAATCATAATTCAACAAATATAAAGTTAATGGAAAAACAACAGACACAAGTGTGTGGACCCTGATATTAGTCGTCTCAAAGAGTACGTTAGTTTCTAATTTAATGGTTGAGATGTCCTTTAACAAGGTTTTCAAAACGAGATTCAAAATGTAAATAGTAAATTTCAAACTTAAATTGAAACAGGATTTAAATTGTAAATCATAGGTTCAAAAGATCCATATTTCAAGCTTTATACACACCTTAAAGTTGATTTTAGTGCTTAAAATTTTACGTCTAAACCCAAAACTCAGTTTTCTCTTCTATTCCATTTTTATTTTGTTTGGAAAGCATGACTTATAATCGAGATAGACTGAATAATTTTTCTCAGTTGCGGTTTTAACTAAATTTGAATCTGAATGTAAACCGAATCCTAATGGGAGAGATCCAGTCTAAAACGAGATTTACATTGTAAGATTTTGAGAATTTTATTAACAACGTCCTTCAACACAAACAGAATCAGGACGCATTGTTTACATGAAACAAATTATAAAATGGTACCTAATTTACATTTTCCCTCTGCTTATTTATAATTCTCCTTTGCATTTCAACATCTCCATTAAGGCAAGTAATGTCTTTTTGAATCCTCGGTTTTTATTAAAATAGTACATGGAGAGGGAAAAAAGAACTGTTTTGTGTGGAGGTAATGTTTTGCTTGACCAATAATCAAGTGATCTTTATAGGCAAGAATTGAATGGATGCTACTGTATCTGTTCTCTCTTTTATCGGAAATAAATCATCTTTTGATACCCCAGCCTTAATTGTTTTACCGTGCTCTACAAATACAATGAGTGTCATCTATCAAACAATTGCGCATGTGCTTGTATGCACAGAAATGTACATTGCACACATGATATGTAATAGCCTGTTGGTTAATGATTTAAAAATAATAACAATCGATAATTCAACTTTTTTAACCTTGTTGAACTCAGTATATATTTGATTTCTTAAGCTTATAATTTTTTTGACTAATCAGGCTGAATACTATCATAAATTTCCAGTTATTGAATGTACTGGATTTCCCGAAAAGGAGCTCGGAAAGAGAATTTATCGTGCTCGATTTTCGTCTGTAACCGAGAAAGACATATTAAAAGCAATGGATAACCTTGTTATACCAAATAAAGATGAATCGCTGGCTGTAGATGCACGCCAAGAGATTGACTTGAAAGTTGGGGTCGCCTTCACTAGGTTTCAAACTCGCTATTTTCAAGGAAAATATGGGAACCTTGATTCTACTGTAATCTCGTATGTCTCAGCTATTTGTTAGCCAACTTTCTATTTTGATTTCTCATGTTTCCCCGCTCTTCATCTTCTATATAGTTTCTTCACTTTCTCAGCAGTTAAACTCTACACAATTTCATTGTTCTCTAGAAATTTGGATGGATTATAGATGTGTACCTAGTATATGGAGATCATTTTGTAATTAGTTTTTTCCATCAAACAAATTTGTACTTACTAAAAGATGTTAAAAATGATGTATACTTAGCTTTTATTACATGCTAAAATCACATAATTTGTGTAATTTCTCCTGTTTCCAGATATGGACCATGTCAAACTCCTACTCTTGGTTTCTGTGTGCAGCGATACTTGCAAATAACTACATTTAAACCTGAAATTTTTTGGTCCTTGCAACCTTATGTACTTAAGGACGGATATGAACTACAATTGGATTGGGATCGTAACAGAATTTTTGATGTTGATGTAAAATATTTTTCGTTTCTATTATAACCTTCCCATTATATTTTCATGCATATTTCTTGAAGTTTATTGGAATCGCCATCTTATTTTGAATTTAGGTAGCAACAATGTTTCAGAAGATCGTAGGTGATGATGGATTCCTTAGAGTAACCGATATTTCAGTGAAGGAAGAAAGTAAAAGTCGCCCATGTGGCCTTAACACTGTCAGCTTACTTAAGGTCAATAAAATCTCTGTGCATTATGCCGTCTGAATAGTTATACCTCAGCAAGCCATTATTCAAAGTTTCCTATTTTATTCTTAAGTTTTTTATTGCATCTGTCAGCTAACTTGATTCCTTTGCAATTGAGGTTCCATTCCATGTACACATTTTTATAACTGTATATGTTGGATTAATATTTTAAAAAAATGATGCTGTTATATAGTTATTCACATCACCCATGCAAATGGTGAAGTGTATAAATTATTCATTATAGAGTTGACCTATATTTTTGTTAACTAGCATTTGTACAGGAGGATGGTTAGTCGATCATTATAATTTTTGTCGGTATCAGAGAATCAAGTATTTAAGGACTTAAGAATACCGGAGGATATTAAATTAGAAGCTAAATTCTGGTGCTTCTGTAGATTAAAGATATGTAAACTTTTGGTAATACCAATGCAATAGTTTTAGGAGTGCACGATGTCATCACAGATTTAATAATAGTAGTAGTAGTACGATGTCATCGCGGATTTAATAGTAGTAGTAGTAATAGTAACAACAACAACACGCTTGAGAAACTGCTCTAGTTATTTTAGTTGTTTCTTGTCTTCTTTTTGTTGACTTCCAAAGCAATATTCTACTCAATATACTTGTCTTACAGTTCAACACTGAGTTGCACAAAAAATTATAACCTAACAAATTGTGTATACATGATCTATTCTGTTGTAGGTTGCTTCAAGTGCACTAGGATTTGGCCCACACATGGCCATGCAGATAGCAGAGAGGTTATATACTCAAGGATATATCAGGTCATCTCTACAAAATCATGCATTAAAACCTGCATCCACGTGCTTGGTTGTCTTATCTCTACTATTATTTGTAAACGAAATGGGATATTTACCCTTACACCTCCACTTCCAACGATTTCATATCATCACAAATCTCGCTGCCACTTTCATCCGTTCGCCTATAAATTTGCCGACAGTAACATATGTGCACATCGTGCATGTCATTTGACTAGCTGATTGTAATTCAAATGATGATGGCCTTAAAAAATCCTCTTTCTAGCTGCAAACAGAACTGTATAGTTATTTCCAATACCTTAGGTACATAGCAAACCCTGTTTCAATATAATTTGACATCGACTATTTTTGAACGGTTTTGTTTTAAATATGCAAGTTTGAGCTTTATTGTCGACACATGGTTGGATTAAGTTTCTTTCAGTACTTGGTTTAATATCCTCTTCGATAATGGGGGTAAGATTGCGTACAACTTTTCTGTTCCAAAGTACATTCAAGTGGGGTTTTATGCGTTGGATAAATGATGATTAGTACTTTCGAAAAAAAATAATATTACATATGAGCATGAGTTGGGTACTTAGTGTATGATTGATTTTAGGCTTTAAGAATGGTTCTCGGAATGGAAAACACTTATGTTATTCATGAATACAATCCGTGGGTGCTAAACCATAATCTCTGGTGCCAGGGCTGTCTAATCGTAGCATATGTGTATCTTTGTCTAGCTGAACAGAGCTGTGTCATATCCTCCAGAACGCGAAATGTCACTGAATGCAAAATATGTCATCTGGGTGAACATAATCCTACTGTTGTTTGTTAGATTTTTAACACCTGTGAGATCATACTAAGCTTACAACTAGTAACACAGACCTAGCAATTTTATACATGTACCTCCACAATGCACTAAATGAATTCTCAAATCCGGTAAAAGTACTTTATTGATGTTAATAAATGCTTTCTTTAATGTCAGTACAATAGGCTCGAACCATCTGTAATCCATTTGTGCTATTTAAAGTGGCTAACTAGATTTCTAATTTACCAGATCATGAAAAACGTCAGATCTTTGGTAGGTGATTTTATGTCACACTCTCATTTATAGTATAACACAGAATTGTATAAACTCTTTGTTCCCCTTTCTGTTTTCTCCCAGCATAAACTGATTAAACAGTTTGATGACCTCCAGATCAAATTCTCGAACACCCCCGCCCCCCTCTCCACCCCCAAACAACCCAAAAAAAAATAAAAACCACCACCCCCACGAAAAAAAAGGAGAAACACCCACCGTAGTTAATTATGCACCATCCTATGCAATTAGACATTTGTTATACTAGCTTACTAGTGTGTAACCCGTGCGTTGCATACGGTATGTTGTAGAAAAATAATGTTATAAATATTTTTTGAAGAATAGAATTTATCATGCAAGAGATGGTGGATTTGTTAGGATAAATGAGTTATAAATCGAACTTACTATATTTCTAAGTATATAATTTTTGTTATGAAATTTATGTATTTTTATATATGAATATAAATTAAATTATCATTTTTGTTGATAAAAATAAGTAATATATTGATTTATTATTTTTTAGGATTCGATATTTGTTATGCAAATAAATGAAAATTAGTATTCTTAAATAATTTTGAAATTAATATTTTTATAAAATTTATAGATAAATATTCATGTACATAGATTTTGAAATTGACATTAAGCCTTTGATACATTTGACTAAAGGATAAATGATGTATAGATTGGATTTCAAACATTACTCGAGAATTGGCGAAAATACCTAAAATGAAAGTGTAATGCTAATGAATCAATATATTTTTAAATTTTATGCATTTAAAGTTCTTGCAACACATATTTATCAAAAATAAGTATTTGATGCTGACAAAGTGATAAACAGAATATTTATTTAACTACAGAAAGAAATATTAAGTGGAAAAAGACTTGAAATGTTACAAATCACATTGTCATTTTAATTTATAATGGAAGGTTCAAGAAATATCTAACATTGGCCTCTAAAAGATAATAAAATACAGAAGATATATTTCTAATCAAAGTATCGAATGAATTTTATCTATTTATTAACATAAAGTACAAATATAAATAGTTAAAATGTAACTTTTTTACAAAACATTCTAACTGAAAATGTTGATTATTTTTCAGCATTATATGATACAAACATTCAACGTTTATCATTAATTGTAATGTCATTCTTCACAAACATTAATTTTATTAATGACTAAGAATTCACTTGACATGCAAATTTTGGAAAATAAAAACGTTATTGATATACCGATTTTTGAAAGAAAAAATCGTGGATATATTTGTTTATAATGAAATACCAACTTTAGAAAGAAAAAATTATGTGTCCATTTCTCTGGATTAAAATACTAATTTTAGAAACAAAGAAATTTTATGAACTTGAATGTAAAATAATATAATAGAATTAAAGATAATTTTGTATATAATTGTGAAAATTTTAAATCATACGGACTTGAATGAAAAAAAATAGTACTTTTGTCAATAGGAATGTGATATCACATTGAATTGTTATTTTTTATGATTCATTTGAACAATTAGTAATTACTTGTTGATTGGATATATTTAAAAAGTTTAAATTTAAGAACACTTAATAAATTCAAATATTTGGACTTGAATGTAAAACAATATAAGAAAACTTAGGAGAAGTTCATAAATAATTGTAAAAATTATTAAGCTTTAGTATTTAATATATAATGAGGAGGGAGAAAATTAGTAAAACATTGTTATAATTTTTTACGATTGTGGAAATTTTAAACTATATGGACTTGATGAAAAATTAATTTTACCATTTTTGCTAATATCATCAATGTGATACACACATTGAATTGTCATTTCTTTAAAGAATTTATTAGATCAACTAATAGATATTTGTTAGTTGTATTTATTTAAAAAAAAATTAAATTTAAGATCACCTAGTTAGTGACTTAAATGTAAAATAATAGAAAAACCTGGGAGAAACCCATAAATAATTGTACAAAATTATTAACTGGTAGTATTTAAATGTAAAACGATGGAAGAGATAACCAATATAAATATGTAATAATTATAATAATGATAAATGGTAGGATTTGAAAATTAAATATCTAGAGGGGATTAAGGAGATAGAAGAAAATACCTAGAATTAATAAGAGTGTGGGAAATTCTTCTATTTTACTATTATTTAATACATATCACGTCGCTCATTATAACCTGGTGCCCTTAAATTGTCGTTCTGCGCATGAAATTTTTAGTTAGTCTAAACTGTGAAGTCAAAACCTCATTTTCAAAGCCATTTTCAAGTCAAGTCAGTAGGTTTCATTGCTACTATTCATCTCTGCCTCTCAG
This sequence comes from Allium cepa, assembly GCA_030765085.1. NCBI lineage: Eukaryota > Viridiplantae > Streptophyta > Magnoliopsida > Asparagales > Amaryllidaceae > Allium > Allium cepa. The sequence continues at coordinate 769,786,551 of CM060935.1, forward strand.
ACCGTTGCTTTCTGAACATTCTTGGTCTTTATACATGTGAAGTACTACTTCCATGAAATTGGGTGCGTGCGCACACTATACATATTGAAACTGCCTTTTTTCTCCTTGCTTTTAGTGAACTCAAGTTTAAATGCCTTTCATTCTAAACTTCCAGTTGATTAAATGATGTTTATCCTATGTAGAAATATCAAGGCTAGAATCATTATCATATATCATTAGGCGATTTCAACAAATTGAAGTGGTCCTTTATATGGAAACAATAATAGATTCATCATACATGTAGTTTATAGCACAACAGTATTATGATTTTTTTTTTTATTTTTGTCCAGTTATCCACGTACAGAAAGCACAGCATACCCTGCATCATTTGATTTTAAAAGTGCACTTGGAGTACAATTAAATAATCCCATATGGGGTGATTATGTGAGATCATTATTAGCCGAAGGTTTCCATAAGCCAAGAAGTGGGTCAGATGCAGGTGATCATCCTCCTATTACTCCCATGAGATCAGCAACTGAAGATATGCTTGGAAATGATGCATGGAGGCTTTATCAGTACATCTGTCAGCATTTTATTGGCTCTGTTAGTCCTGATTGCAAACACAGAAGGTCTGTTGTCTTTCTTTTTCAGTCCGCTTGATCTTTTGAGCTGTAGTACAATTATCAACTGATTCTCCATGAGCTATGTACTTTCGCCTGTAGTTTAAGATTCCACTATACATAATAGGAAACCCTACGTTAGTAGGTCAAACAATATATTAGCATGTGGAACACATGTACAATGCTTCTTGCTTGGATCTATGATGGGACTTGGAGTTGTCGTGTTTCTCTGGAATAAATATCACAAGAATTCTTTGAGACTTTGGCGTCCAAACCAATGTCCAGTAGGAATTTATGATTCTCACTTATGTCCAAGTATCTCTTACATGCTTAGGACCTTAGCAAACTTACCTGACTACCTCATATGTAACAGTAGTGACCTACCATGTATGGTATTATCAAATGATGTATTTTCATCCAGTAAGTATCTTACCTATTAAGCTTGATTGCCTAAGTCCAAAATTATGGTGACAGCCATTATATAATCATTTGTAAATTGTAATTGATGAGTTAGCTTGCAATCTAACAGCAGTGAAATTATTATGATGATATTAATCATCTTATGTCTTCCGTGTCTTGAATTTTTCAAGTTCTCACCTACAATATTTTGTAAATCAAGGGCATATTGGTTTAATTTATCAATAATTACCGTCCTAATGCAAATTATAGCAGCGTACCTTACAAACTGTCCTTTTTTTTGTTTTTGTATAGGACTAGAGTAGAATTCGCTAGTGGAGAAGAAAGGTTCCATTGTGTTGGGCAGCATGTCATATCTAAAGGATTCACATCTATCATGCCTTGGTTGGCAGTTGGTGAGAAGAATCTTCCTCAGTTCACAAAGGGAGAAAGCATTAAGATTGCACGAGTTAACTTGTATGAGGTATTACTTGATTTTCCATTTTCTCCTTTGGTTTCTTTGATAACTTTGTCAAATTATTTCTGAATAGATTCTCTCTCTGTAAAAAATTCAATTCAGTTGGAACTTTCAAATGATACGACTTCCATTTTTTCATGAGGAACTCAATTTGGTAAACTGTTCCACACGTATTTATAAATTTTCAGGGTACCACATCACCTCCAGATTACCTGAGCGAGAGTGAGCTTATATCACTGATGGAGAAGTATGGAATAGGCACGGATGCTTCAATTCCTGTACATATAAATAACATATGCGAACGCAACTATGTGCAGGTTATTCTAATGTTCTTTTTTTGGGCTCTTTTCATAAGTAGTAACAAAAATATTAACTTTCAATTTTGTATGCCTTTGCAATGTTTTGAATTTAAAAAGTTATTTATTCAAGGTTAACTCTGGAAGGAGACTGGTACCAACTACCCTAGGGACTACTCTGATAAGAGGATACCAATGTATAGATCCAGACCTTTGCTTACCTGACATACGTAGTTTTATTGAACAACAAATAACACTGATAGCCAAAGGTCAAGCCGACCATGTTCGTGTTGTGCAGCATGCTCTTCAGCAGTTCACTCAAAAGTTTTCATATTTTGTTAAGCAGGTATGTTTTCAGAAGATATGTACCAAGCCCACTTGCAAAAATATAAATTTGAATAAACCTGCATGCATATTATGATTAGGAAGGAATTTACCTTACAAAAGCTCATAGACATGGATTATGGAAATTGATTGTTAGATCCCTTTGCTATCTTAAATTTGTAATTCATAGACACTCCCCGCGTTTATTACAGTCATAGCTTGATTCTACACGTTGCAGATAGAGAACATGGATGCACTATTTGAAGCACAATTCTCACCATTATCAGATTCAGGACGTTTGCTTAGCAAATGTGGAAAATGTACACGTTATATGAAGTACATATCTAGTAGACCAACACGGCTGTATTGTAACACATGCGAAGAGGTTTATCACCTGCCTCAAAATGGAGCCATAAAGCTTTATAAAGAACTGGTATGTCCTCTGGATAGCTTTGAACTGCTGCTATTCTCAATGGCAGGCCCAGATGGAAAAACATTTCCATTCTGCCCTTATTGCTACAACAGCCCTCCATTTGAAGGCATCGATACACTGTTCGGCTCCGTCAATTCAAACAAATTAGGAAAAGGGGCGGGAATGCCTTGCTTCTTATGCCCTCACCCAACCTGTCGACACTCATTGATAACACAAGGAGTTTGTGCATGTCCAGAGTGCAGTGGGACCCTTGTCCTCGACCCAGTAAGCGCACCCAAATGGAGGCTGTACTGCAACATGTGCAATTGCATAGTGTCTTTGCCACACGGGGCACATAGAATCTCCACCACAGGCAAGAGGTGCCCTGACTGTGACTCGAATATACTTGAGGTGGATTTTAATAAGAACAATACGCCGTTGGACAATGGAGCAACTTTGCATGAAGGCTGCATATTGTGTGATGAGTTGTTGCACTCACTTGTGGCGATGAAGCATGGCAAGTCTTTTTTTAGGCGTGGAAGAGGGAGAGGAAGAGGGAGAGGGAGAGGGAGAGGAAGAAGAGGTAGGGGTAAGCAAGAAGACCCTAAGATGAGTTTTCGCGATTTTTGATATAGTAAACTTAGTAACGTTATTTGAGTTGTAGTCTTTAGCCAACTTTGTTGAACCAATGAACACCATAACTGCCATTCTTAAGCGTTTGATATAGTAAACTTAGTAACGTTATTTGAGTTGTAGTCTTTAGCCAACTTTGTTGAACCAATGAACACCATAACTGCCATTCTTAAGCGTAACGTAGTTTGTTTAATGGTGCCAATCAAGTGAATGTTACTTTTTTTGTTAAGTGTTGCAATTGATGGTGGTTTCAGGACTGGATTCGGTATCATCACAATAAAAGGTGCAAAGCCCAACCAAGGTCAACGATTGACGATCGACTTTGTTGGTGAACCAATTACTCGATTAACCAACTGTTGGTAATGGTGGGTAAAAGGATTATTGTCATTTGGTTGTTGGGCCATTTTTTTATTTAATCATGTTGATTATATATGATATTGTGCAAATTGTGAACTATTTCATGGCATATTTAGATATTTTACAGCCGTTTCAACGAATTTTAAGTAGTTGATACTTATCCTGGAGCTTAATAAGCCGATTTATAATTCCAGGAAATAAAACGATTTTAATATAGCAGAAAAAATTTCACTTAGAACTAAACCGGTCAACCGTCTTGAATCCAGCTTGAACTCAGTATAAGTTTAGTTTTGATTAGTCAACCCCAAACCCGAGTTCAATATCTTTATTAATAATTGGCTTGAAAGCGTCAATCTTTTGGTTGGACCATGAAATTTCAAGACTGTCCATTATATGTATTCTTTTAGTAATGGTTGTAATATATTTGCCGTAACACTTTTTTGGTGTCAATATGAAATACTAAGAAAGCCTCTGTAGAGATATTATTAACATTTAACATCACTTAAAAGTAAGATCTGACAGTTAAGTTTTCTTAACAAATTCAAAATTTCCTCTATAAATATTTACCAAGTTTTAACTTCACTATAGAATCTAACAAATAAACTACTTTACAAATTCGTTTTTATTAATTAATGATACAAATAAAAATTTAAACTAATAAAAAAATTAAATATTGCAACTTTGAATTAAAAATTCAGATTAACTACGTTTGATTCAACACAAAAATATGACTAAATATTTATGAAAATCATTTTATTTTAAACGTATTAAACAAGTACAATTTGTACAAAAACAATTCTGATGTCTTCGTCACGTACGAAGCGCGTGCCATAACGTTTGATTATTCTTATTAAGGCTACGGTTTTATACTATTCCATTCGGATGGGTTCAATCCGATCATTACTTGTTCATTGCTCTAAAAACAGGGTTGGTTTCAGTCTGAACCAGTTGGGTGAGCGCCTAGGATCCAACTTTTAGAAGGGTTTAATATTGATTGTTGTTTTATTAAGTAATCTTTTTGAAAATTATTTAACTTGTGTTGCTCGGTTGTTTTTTTTGTGGCTTGTAGCTGTATTGGTGCACGAGCGAATCTTTGATCTAGCATTTGTACCATTATTATTATTTTTAGAAAAAAAAAAAACAAACCAAGAGCTTATTTTGTCATTAATTCCCCCTAGGTCCATTTTCTTATCATATCGAGGTTTGATTAAAAATACAAGTCGTGTTGTTTATGTATAATTTTTTTTTCGAGGAGGGGTAAAAGGGCCCAGCCAAGTTTTACATACAAGTTATCGAGTAGAAAACACTTCTACCCGAACACAACTTTACAAACACCAAACCCTAATAGAGTTGTCGACATAATCTCTTAACAAAAAACTAATAATCAAGCTCTGCGCAAAAATGACGTAGGCGATTCAGAAAGCCGAAGCCATTTCCTCTTCTTTCTTTACTCCGGCCATTTCACCACGTTCCCAATATGATAAGCTTTCATTCATTTCTTCTCTTATACCCCTGCGCCTTCCAATATTGCTCGAATAGTTGAATCTGTTGAACAAGAGAGTAGGAATGTTAGATCTGGCGTCACTGCGATCCATATCTGACATTTCCTTCTTCAGATCACTGTTGCTATCCATGTCGGCACTAGGGTTCAGATTATTAGCTTCTGGAGCTTGTTTGAAGTGAGATTTACTGCTATTAGCTATATACGAGCTCCTATTCACAGTGTTAACCACAAAATCTTATTGATTACGGGAGCTATATCCAGGAATCAGATTATTAGTATGCTTGTCGATCTGGAAGCTTCTAGGTCGCAATAAATACGCTTCTAAATGCTTGCTTCCCGCTTCAGAATTCCAGTCATCAGCAAGAGAATCAGCAATAGAAAGTAACTTACAAGACCAAGTCTCCATTCTTTTTTGGATTTTTTCAATAAGAATAGAACAATCTGTATCTTTAATCTGATTTGTAGAGAGAGGCAAACCCAAATATTTAATAGGAAGAAATCCCTCTACTATTTGTAAAACATTAAAAAAACTCTTTTTTATATTTACTAGATTTGCTAAAATAAGCTTTACACTTATTAACATTAAGCTGGAGCCCAGCATAAGATCTCAGGTTCTCAAATTTTTTTTTTTATAGTCTCTGCATTAGCTTTATTAGCTTTTATAGACACCATGAGGTCATCAACATAAATCAAATGGTTAATACAGGGCTGAATTCTATTTATAGGGTGAATATTACCTTTAATAGCTTCTACTTCCATAAGTATGAAAAAATATTCCATAACCATAGCAAAAAGATAAGGTGATAATGGATCACCCTGTCTTATACCCCTATTACCCTTAATAAACCCTTCTGCCTTTCCTTGAATTAGAATAGAAAAGGTAGGAGTGTTAATACATTCAAACACCAAATCACAAAACTTTGTAGAAAATCTCATGCATTTCATAATATGATAAATAAAAAGTCCGTTTACCTTATCATATGTTTTTTGTAAGTCAATTTTGATGCATATATTATCGCCCTGTTTTGTATTGATGACCATCTCATGTGCTAAAAGAGAATTTTCATAGATAAGTCTACGGGGTACAAAAGCACTCTGATTTCCGAAATAAGAAAAGGCAGAAACACTTTTATTCTATCACTAAGGACATTAGCAATAATTTTGTAAATAAAGTTGTAGCAAGAAATAGTTCTATAATCACCAACATTAGTGGGATTTTTATTTTTAGGAATAAGGGTAATAAATGTACGATTTAAGCTTTTAAGAATTTTCCCTTTGTCCAAATTTTTTTTAATAACTTCAAACACCTGCTCTTTTATGTTGTCCCAATGATTTGTAAATTTGTTTGCATTGAACCCATCAGGGCATGGACGTTTATTATCACCAGCATTAAAAATAATGAATTTTATTTCATCCAAACTTACAGGAGCAAGCAAGATTTCAAATGCATTATGTTTGAAAATATTTTACAAGTAATACGAGGAATTTTTTTTCCAGTATAGGTAGAAAAATAAAGCTTCTCGTAAAAGTTGATAGCTTCTGTAGTAACTTTATCATACGCATTTGATAAATTACCCTCTTTATTTATAATGCAACCTATATTATTTAAGTGCTTTCTGCTACTCATTTTAGCATAAAAGAATTTGATGCAGTCGTCACATAAATTAAGCCAATCAACTTTTGCCTTTTGTTTAGCATTAACAGATTCTTTATACATTTCACAAGACAGTTCATTCCGATTCTTAAAAATTTTATTAATTGTACCGATATCATTAGGTTTATTATCAGAAATATGCTATAAGAGTTTTCCTTCTTTTCTCAAGCTAATAATCTTATTTTTATTCATATAGTTATTTTTTTTTCATTTTTTTCATTTTTTAAGCTTGTTTTTAGTGTATTTCAAAACATACAAAACTGATACTGTTTAGTACCTTGACAAGGAAAATTTAGATTGTTTTCCATTAAAATTTTATAATCTTCTTCAAACACCCAGCTATTTTTGAATCTAAAATGAGATACTTTATAATTAAATTCACCATTAACAAAAATCTTAACCAATAAAATAGTGTGATCACTTAAATTTTGTCCTAATGTAGAACAGATGCAATTAGGAAATCTTTTTGAAAATTCTTTGTTATACAAAATTCTATCTAATTTTCAGTGAATATCTCTAGCTAGACCAGATTTCCATGTAAATTTGCTCCCACTAATAACTGGTTCAATGAGACCAGAGTCTAATAGAAATTTATTAACCCTATCCAATTTACTTTGAGGGATTTTAATTCCTCCAAATTTTTCATTGACATGAAAAACAATGTTAAAATCCCTTAATACAATCCAAGGGAATCATATATGAAATTTAGAGATTTAAGTTTCTGCCATAAAACATTTCTTTCTTTTTCAAAATTACTACCATAGACACTAGTAACCTGCAAAGAAAAACTCCTAATATTTTTAAAACTGCAATCTATAAATTGACTATCTTTGTTTATATTCATATTAGTCCAGATATTAGAATCCCAAATAACAATGGTTCTACCTTTACAGCCGCAATCATTGTTATGTACAGCTTTCCAATTACTGGACATCGTGAGGCAAAACCTTTCAAAATTCTCATCATTCAATTTATTCTCAATTAAAGCAATAATAGAGGGTTTGTAAACATTAATCATAGAAAGGATATTAGATTGTTTTACAGGGGTGTTCATCCCCCTGACATTCCAAGCAAATAAAGTCATATATATCTAATAATAAAAATAAGAAATTTAAATAGTAACTGATACTATAGTACCTTTACCTCTCCTTTTATTATCAACACCATTTTCTTGTCCCATTGTGGATTGATCGAAATGTATTTTTGCTTGAAAGCTTTCTTCCCTTTGCTACCCTTTAACTTACTGGATGTTTTTGTTTTTGCAATATGTAATTCTGGTATGTCAAACTCTTCGATATTATCAACCCTCTCAGATTCATCTTCTTCCAATTGTGCAGATTCTGGGACTTTAATCAGGGAAATATCAAACGAAGCTGTGCGAGGCATTACTGATTCATTACATTAAGTCATTGTAGCCTGCTTTGGAGGAGAGTCACACTTGCGAGGCAATGTTGAGTGAGTGTAATTAATCCTCTCAACATCTGCAGCAAGTCTAGAAGAGGATCCCTTCTCTATATCATTTGCTCGATCCTGGCTCTTATTCTGATGAAGATTGTTGACTATTTTTGTAATATTATGCTCTGTAATTAAACATGGCTCTGAAATAGAAGGGGTTTCAGAGTTAAAGACCTTTTATTTTTACCCTACTGTATTAATCGGAATCGGAACGTTTAATTTTCTTCATAGTCTTTTAACTGACGAACTTCCATAGCAGTGATCTGATCATTTTGGTCAGTGAGCTCTCTTATATTATTTTCTTGATCGAAAATGATATCTTCTTGATTGATTCGATCATTGCCCTCTTGGGTTCTTGATTGGTTTTTTGTGACTTGACTGATAATTAGTTCTTGAATCCCTTCAGATCTATTTTCTTGAGCATTACCTCTATCTTTATCACTGTTTTTGGGAGTCCACATCTGTTTCGGGTTGCATTGCTCTCTAGTGTGACCGAAACACTTACAGATACTACACTTCGGTGGAACCCATTCGTATTCAACTTTTTGTATTATGATTTCACCATTATAAAGACTAAGACTAATTTCATATGGAAGTTCATCAGTCGTAGAAACTTCCACTAGAAGCCCAGCTTAATTCAATCTCGTCTTCATGGTAGTAGCTGCGTCCATTTTTATGGGGTTTTTTGATATTACTTGCCATAATACTAAAAGTCTCACGATCCCATAACTTGAGGTTTACACCGGGTAATTTAACCCATATCGGCATAGTTGACAGCAAATCTCTGTCCAACTTCAGTGACTCAGTCCACCTTCTCACGATGATGAGTTGTCGTTCTAAAAATAAGGACCATTCTGAATAATGGAATTGCAGCCTTGAGAATCATTGAATTTGACTAGAAAAAACCCATTTTCTTTGGAAAAGATATCGAACTCACCAATCGATTTCCAAACTCTTTTTATTTATTCTTTAAGAAACAAGAAGTATGGTTTGCTGCCTACTACATAAACCAAAATGAAGTTATTCCAACACTCCATGGCTCTTTTACAAAATGTCTCCTTAACCATACCATATTTCTTGCTACTGATTTATATAAGGAAAATGGCTTCAAGACTGCATTCTTCATCTCTTGGTTCCTTCGATTACTCTGAGACAAGATTAGCCTAGGATTTTTGTCCTAGTTCTTTATTTAGAGAGAACATGATCGGATTTCGGGTTGCATCAGATTGGTCTTACCCTGATTGGAGTTGGTCGTCAGACCCTCTTTCTTTTTCAGAACACCATTATTATAAGACCGACTTGATCATCTCTTGGCTGGTATCTTCTTTGTGATCTTGGCTAAATCAATTGGAAGCCCTCGTTATCTATGATGATACCATTCGATTTTTTGAAATGAGATTCAGGTGGTCTACCGTGAGGAGAAGGACGGGAAAGAGGAAGGTTGGATTGATTTTTATGAGGAGATATGGTTTCCCCCATGGCAGAAGAAAACCCTAGATTTTTTTTGTATAATTTTGTTTGTTTGAAAGTTTACTTTTGTTGTGTGCTTTTTTATTTGAGAACTTATTTTCATTATTATCCAATTTGGTCATGTACCCTTTTTTAATTTTTTTTTGGATATTTGGCTCACACCCATAAAATGGAACTGATAACGCAGAAGATACTCCTCAATCAAATTTTACTGGTGCAAACTCGTTGAGAAGAAAACATATTTATTACAACAATTAATTAATCAATGTGATATTCTACATGATTCCAAAGAAAATTAAACAAAAATCAAGTCAAATAATAATAATAATACATTGTTAGTTCCGCATTGAAAGTATAAAAATCTCATATTCATGTTCACCCTTTATTAAGGAGCTTTGAGTTGGAAATATTTTAAATGGAAGTTATGAAAGATTTAATTACAAAGGCTAAATACATCTCATTGAATAATGCTGCAGTGAAAGTAATATATATGTGCAAATTTATAGGAAAGATGTTCCCACCATAAAAATCCAATAACTTATTGTGATTACAATAATGCAATATAGATTGCAATATAACCGATAGTTTGTATAGAGGTCGAGATATGTTCTTCGTAACGAACACATGATTAAACAGTTAATTAGTAATGGGGAAGCGTAATCAAAAAATGGATGCAAAATAATGATATCACAAATCCATTCACTAAGACCCATTCTCAAAATAATTTTGTAGTTTGGTCGAAGGTATGAATATAATGCACCATAATCAGCCTCAGGTCAACTTTGAGATTAATACAGTTAATGGTGTGTCATAGGCGCAATTATGTAATTTATTACGCAACTTAGCTCTTATAAAAGAATCTTATTAAAAAAAACTATGGTTTGGTTTTATTTACTTTTATATATGTGATTATATAGAGATACAAGCAATGTAAATAAATACCTTAAACATATGTAAGTAAAAAATCCTTAAGAGAAGTATTTTATTAGATTGCAATTACGAATGTGTTCATAACCATGAGTACGAATCGATATTTAAATGTCGATGGCAGGCTAGTGTTTACCTAATTGGGGATTTACGATTTTTGTGACAATTAGCCAAATCGAAAGCATGGACTTGAATCACTTGGCAAGGGGAGTCGAACAAGGGTAGTGGTGGCACGTCTTAGCATGGCCAGAATCGACGACAATTCGTGAATTAAGGTTTCAACACCCTGATGACGGCGGTTGATTGGGGCATGCAGAGGCGACGTAGGCGATGCCAGGCAGAAGCGGTTGGCAAAAGTAGTCGGTTGGTGGTGGTTAGGCGACGAACGGAGGCAGCATGTGGTGGCAATATGTGGTCAAAGGTAAGGGTAATTCGACAGTTATGAATTTGCATGGCATGGAAGAAGAAAAGGGAAGGTATTGTGCTTATTATTTTGATTATTGTTAAATTCTCAAAATATCCCTCATCTTATAACTTGAATATCTTCAACATACGAACTCCGATTTGCGTGCGGTTTTATCTATTGAACTCGTCGTGAAATTTCAAATGATATGGTGCTAGTTTTGCTGAGTTTGGAGACTATTGAGCAAAACGTGTTGGTATGAAATATTTCATTAATTGAAATTTAAATTATAAAATCTATGATTATTGATGAAAAACCATATTCGTTGGTGTATGTTATGTTATACGGATAACTGTTTAATTATTACAATATTTTGAAAGTATTGTAGTTGGATAATTATTGTTGATCATAGTATTTTTGGGTGTTAATTATTTAATTAATTATTGATTTGAATTGGAAAGTAATTAATTGAAATGGAAAGAATAATAATGAAGAAATTAAATTGATAAATAATAGATAATGTTAAAATAATGATGATTTTACAAATTTTACTAAAATTAAGTATGGAATTAAATAACGGTATTATTTATAAATTTTTAGGGAAATTCGTAAATAATAACAAAAATTATATTTTATTGATATTTGGAAATTTTATTAAAATAGAATGAAATTTGAAATAATAATAGCATGAATTTAAGTGAAATAAGTCTTTTTCTGTGCAAACAATGGAATAATTAATTTTACAGTGTTCATAATAGTAAGTATTATTATTATTGCTTTTGGGATGAGTAAATAAAAAGGATTTTATAATAAATAATAACAAAACAATTTTTATACTTAAGAGAATAATTTACTTGATGGTTGTTAAATGTGTGATTCATTGTTAGTTGTAAATATCACATATGTTTGATGTTTGGTGATGGTACTGCATTTTGATGAGCATGTGATATTTTACCATTATTGTTATTAATTGGTGGGTGGTTAATTATGGTTATTTGATTATGGATGTTGTGTTACTAATGTTGATTGGATTGGTACACATTTGATGATTTATATTTACATTGGTGAGGGTGTATGTAAGTATATTTGTGTGTTGTGATTTTCTTAATTGATGGATTAGGATTTTCATTGAATATTGTTGATATTTGATGGTTGTGTACTAATATTGTTGTGCTTGCCCCATATGATTATTTGTTGTGATGGTTGAGTATGAATGTTATATTCTTCTTTACTATTTGCATTGGTTGCGATGGTTGCATTGGTTGTGATGGCTATATTGGTTGCATTGCTTCTATTGATTGCATTGGTTGTGATAGTCGCGATTGCTACATTGGTTGCATTGTTTCCATTGATTACACCGATTGAATTTCAATGGTTGCATTAGTTGTATTTATTGCATTGTTTGTGATAGTTGTAATGGTTGCATGGATGATATGGTTGCGATGTACTAACAAGTATTTGGATGCAGCAGAAGAGCAGAAAATAGAAGTATGTGTGCTATGGTCATAGTGTATATGGTTAGGTGCAGTCCAAACATAGTTGAAAGTTTTTTCCTTTCATTTTATATATTTGTACAGCCGTAAAGTTGCAGGTAGAAGCAGAAGAGGAAATGGAAAGTAGGATGTAGGCTATATCGTGGGTAGCTGATTTGGTGTCTTCTTTTATACCATTATTATATTGTTAATAAGTTAATAATAATTGTACTATTGAAAAGCAAAATCTATGTGATATTTTTGTAAAAATAATTATATTATTGAGTCGATGTTCATTTATATTGATGCTGGATTCTGTTGTGAGGTTTCCTTTTCATTTAGAATATTATTTAATTTTTATCTACCCACGGTCCACTGTTTTAATATTTGAAATTAGTAGTAAGCGTATTTTAATGTTGTTTATAATTGATTTTAGATTTTAAAAATAGCGATTCATCACATCTCCCCTTCCTCCTCCGTAAGTAGTAGGGTTGGTCTTCTTTTGTCTTTTTGGATGACGGCTTTACCGAACTATGACCGTGTTTGTAAATATTAAACATTGCTTATCATTTATGTTGAAGGTTGTCGTTGTTGATCAATTTCATATTTTTGAATTATCCATGCTTATGTTGCATTTTTTGTTAATCGTTTCACATACTTAAATACACACACACACTCTTGTATGACCCCCATGCTTACATTTTACGATTCAAGGCCGGGCAGCTTTGATGCCTCCGGCATTTTAAATAAACACTTAGACAATCTGTGGACAAGATAACATAAGAAAATATGATGAAATCAAAGAGCACTTAAGAAAAATAAGACTTATCATTTAATGAATGTTCTTAACCTATATATTTGCATGACGGTTGCAAGCTACTGTTGGACCTGGGTTGGAGTTACAATGTGTATAACCATGTCATTTGGGCATCAGTGTATCGTCCTACTAACGGGAAGTAGGCAACAACGCAAGCGAACGAATTGATACCACTATGGAGGTGGTCTCTCCATCAGTCCGCTGATGCCTCTAGTGAGGGATGAAGCATCAAATGGCTTGCGCATCCCATGGAGCAGCACTACGGATAACTGGTTTGGAGTTACGATGTAACTACATCACCAAGGCACCGATGCTCCATCCCGCCAGGGAGATGGGTAGCATCGCAGGTGCATGAATTAGGACCACTGTACGGGTGATCCCCCCATCAGTTCATCAAAGGAAGGAAGCATTAAGTAGTTTGCACACCCCACGGAGCAACACTATAGATGTCTGGTTCAAAGTTACAACATGGGTAACTGTGCCGCTAGAGCACCAGTGCCCCATCCTATGAGGTAGACGGGGAGCATCACAGGCGAAAGTATCGGGACCACTACGAGGGGTGGCCTCGCCATCGGTTCGATGATGCCTCTGATGAGGAATTAATCATTGAGTGGTTTGCGCATCCCCATGAAGCGGCATTACAGATGCGTGGTTCGAAGACAGCATGGGTAACCGCACCATCACGGCACTAGTTCCCTGTCCCACCAGGGAGATGGGAAACATGAGCGAACTAATCAAGTCCACTGTAAAGGCGGTCTCGCCATCGATTCATCGATGCCTCCAATAAGGAAGGAAGCATTGAGTGGCTTACGCATCCTTATTGAGAAGTTTCATGGGCGTTCCCTGGTGGTTTTGGTGGGTTTTCGGCCCGACCCCTCCAGATAGTCGATTTTGTGGGGTGCCCCAATGATGGTGAGAGACTGTCGACATGGGTAAATTGGTTCCAACTGATTAATAGGTCAAGAATGTTCCAAGGATGTTCCGTTCGCATTCCATGTACCAAAACAAAGGTGATACAAGTCATATTGCCTTATAATCGTAACAATATTTCATAGCCTTATAACAATGGCTTACAATTTTCAGACATAATACGCTAGAAGGCGCTCTGGGTTCCATGCGCGGGATACATTGGAGCCATCAGGAATAGAGATGTGGTAAGCCCCACTGGCGAGGGCAGCAATACTTCATAAAGGCCTTCCCAACTTGGCTCCAAGACTCCTTCAATCGGATCGTTCATGTTGGAAAAGACATGGCGCAAAACCAAGTCCCCTACTTTGTTTGGAAGAGTTTTACTCTCGCACTATAGTGTTTTTCTATCTTCCTTTTGTATGCTTCCATGCAACGTTCAGCTTCCGCTCTCTTTTCTTCCAATCTATCAATTACGAGCTCGAGTATTTCTGTAATTTGTTTGAGGTTGTGAGTCAGATGCCTCAAAGATGGTACATCGACCTGTATGGGTAGCACAGCTTCAGACCTGTAGGCCAAAGAGAAAGAGTGCCCAATTGATGTGCAGCTGCTAGTGTCGTACGACCAGAGTATGAGTGGCAAGTCTTCATCCCAATTTTCACTGGCCTTTATAAGGCACTTCTTCAATTTTTCCTTGATGGTTTTGTTCATGGCATCAACCTCCCCGTTGGCCTAAGGATATGCAATGGAGGAAAAGCACTTTTCTAGTCCATATTGCTCACAAAACCCTTGAAACAGCCTATTCTCAAATCGAGTTATGTTGCCGATCATGATTTTCTTTGGGAGTCCGAATTGGCAGATATTGCTCTTGACTATAAAGTTGAGGACCTTGGACACGATGACCTCTGTGAGAGGCTCCGCCTCAACCCATTTGTAAAGTAGTTGACATTGACTATGGCGTAGTTGAATCCTCCATTAGCGTTAGGTAGCTTGTCAGTTAGATATATTCCTTTCAGGTATCAAATGACCAAGGGGATGTCATAGAGGTCAAGTGATTCATAGAGGCTCTCGGGATCTTGGCTAACCTTTAGCAACGGTTGCACTTCTTAAATACCCCCATCGTGGCTTTGATCGTGGTTGGCCAGTAATACCCTTAATGGGCGGCTTTCTTTGAAAGGCTTTGCCCCTAGTGTTGGCTTTTCGTTGGTAACACATCTTTGAAGGGGAGTTGAGTACCCTTATTGGCATAGCTTCATATCCATAATAATGTAGTGGGGTGCCCAGTACAGGATCCTTCGGGCCACTTTTCTTTTAGCATCCAAATAACTGCTCATGAGATACTTTATCAGTGGGATTATCCAAGAGTTGAAGCATCCTTCATCAATTTCTATGACAGTTTCCCCTGGTTCGAAGCAGGGGTTAACCGTACCTCTATTGGGACCCTGGGGATATTTTATTTAGGATCGCTGGCCGCCTTGGCTAACTGATCGGCTTTGACATTTCCCTCTCTGGGGATCTATTCTACCTTGAAACTAGCGAAGGTGTAGATTAGCTTCTTGGCTTCTGCCATGTAGATGGCCAACATCTTGCCTTTGATCTAGAATCGTTTTTCAATCTGATTGATTATTAACGATGAGCCATGGAACATGTATAATGATTCGACTCGTAAATTTTTAGCCATCATGAGACTGGCCATGATGACTTCATATCCAAATTCAGTGTTTATGGCCTTGAAGCTTAGGCAAATGGTGAAGCAAAGTTCCATACGGGCGTGATAACTCCAATCCTACCCATGTGCCTTTCTCATTAGATGTGGTCTCGGTATATAGTTGCCAAGGAGGCAAATTTCTTTTTGCCCCCTCACTCCCGTTGTTGGGGCTGGAGCCTCAGCTATGAAATTGGCTACAGCTTGGCCCTTGATTAAGGTGTAAGGATGGAAGGCGATGTGATGTTGCCCGAGTTCCGGTGACCATTTCAACAGTCGAACAGCTGCATTGGGCCGACTCAATATTTGTTTCAGGGATTAATTGGTGAGGATCTTAATGAAACGAGCTTGGAAATACGATCGTAGGTGCCCGACATCCATGAGTAGGCCATTTTTCTAACTTGGAATATCTTGTTTCAGGGCTCGTTAACCTCTTGTTGACGTAGTAGATGGGACGCTGGACTTTTTCTTTGTTGCAGATCAAGGCGACGCTGATTGCATGGTCAGTCATCGTAAGATACAAATACGGGTCCTCCCCATAAACTGGCTTTGAAAACATGGGAGGGGTGGCTAGGTGTCTCTTCATTTCCTCGAAGGTTTTGGAGCAATCTACACTATACACGAATGACTTCCCCTTCTTGATGAGGTCAAAGAAGGGTACATAATAGTCTATGGCTTTCGACACAAAATGCTGAATGTCGCAATCATTCCATTTAGACTCCACACTTGCTTGACTGTGATTTGTACTTACATCTCTTGAATTCCTTGAATCTTGTCAGGATTGACCTCAATGGCCTTGGTGCTTACTAAATGCCAAGGAACTTTCTAGATCATACCGTAAAAGAACGTTTCATGGGGTTGAAAATCATGTTGTATCTCCGGAGGATGCCAAAATTTTCGACCACGTTCTTCACATGCCCACCGGACCTTTTAGACTTAATCAGCATGTCATCCACGTAGATCTCCCTTGAGCGATCGATTTGCCAAGTGAACAATCGGTTAACAAGGTATGCTCCTAGTTAGGACCATGCATAGCAGTTTGATTGTACCCAAAGTAGGCATCCATAAAGGAGAGTATCTCGTGTCCGCTGGTTTCTTACATGAGTTGGTCAATCTGGAGCAGAGGAAAACTCTCTTTAGGGTATGCCTTGTTCAGATTTAAGAAGTCAATATAGGTTCTCCAGGCTTTATTAGATTTTTAGATGAGTACCAGGCTGGCTACCTAGACAGGGTACGTTGCCTCATAGAAAAAACCATATACCAGAAGTTTCTTCACTTCCTCCTTGAGTGTCTTATACCGCTCAAGGTTAAGCGGTCTTATTTTCTGCCGAACTAGGTGAGTTGTTGGGCTGAAGTTGAGGGTGGCATATAATTGAGGGACTAATACCCTATAGGAACTAGACCAAGCCGCAGCGGAAGTTATGAGTGAATTTCAAAAAAAATTACCCAATTGAATCTTTATTGGGCCTATGAAGTCTAATTCATTTAGAACAACTCTAAATTTGTTTTAAATAAAATCATGTATTCTATTTAAATTTAAGTATTTTGTAATGTAAAGTTAATTTGAATGATTTAATTGATATATATATATATATATACATGTATCGTATACATATACATATGTATGTGCATGTGTAACATAATAATCCATGAAGGGTATAACATTCCCGTATATGGATGTTGGGATTTACATCGCAACAGACATATTAGCTTATTTTGTATGTATTGTATGTTGTCTAAATATGTGCATAAATCTATAATGCAAAGTATATTTATATAAATATGTATACATATATTTAAGATATAATTTATAACTAAAAGTATCAAAATTAAATAAATATATATATATATAATTTAAAGCATTTGTATAAATATATATACATAATTAAACATATAAAATTATACATGCGTATATATAATAATTATAATTATACATATAAGGTTAAATAAATTGTTTATACATGAACAACTAATTACATTCAAATACTTAAAATATAAATATATATTTTAAAATTATTTCTAGATCAAAATTAGCATAATAAACATAAAATAATAATTTTATAATTTTATCATTATTATATATATACAATAAATAGTTTTGTTCATAATAATTAAAAATATTAGTAATAAATATGAAAAAATCAAATTTAAAATTTTTTTAAAAATTAGTATCATAAAATACAGATTCAAAATTTTTTTCATACTTTTTTGAAATAAAATATTATTTTTAATAAATAAAAGAAATGTTCAATTAAAGTAATTTAATTATTAAAAATATTAAATATTAAAAAAAATTCTGAAATTTTTTTTGTAGGTTACTACATAGATGTAGTAATTTTGAAAAATATAAAATCTAATTTTCAATGCAATAATTATTTTAGATATATTAAACAATTCAAATAATCAATAAAAGATAATTTAAAATTATTTATATATTTAAAAAAAATTATGCTTCGACTTTGATAATTCATATTATGTATAAATAGGTGAATGGATAAATTCTAAGCAGTTTATGCATTATAAATATACATATATGTAGTCTATATTTAAATTAATATACAAATATACATAATAATTAATAATGAAAAAAATTAATTTTTTATAGCAAATTAGATTTATTAAATTATAACAGATAATAATATTTCCATGCACACAACCAAACTAATTTGTGACACAACTACATATACCTACGAAAATCTCACCTAAGTAGATATACAACATTAATATATATACAGATTTGGGATTAATCAATATTAAATCATAAAATATGATATGATTACTGTAATATATAAATAAAATACCAATTGATGATGCCTTTGTGTTCACTTGAATCAATGAATTTCCTTTTCTAGCTACGCTCGATCCATCAGATTGCAAGTCTGGAATCATCCGCCTTTTCTATCAAATAATGATTTTACTTAACTTGAATTGTTTTGTGATTCTTAGAAGCGATATGGGCATTAATTTCGGCCAGCAAACTTGATAATTATGGCACCCAAAATTTGTTTTTTTATTAAGGGTTTTGAAATCCATATATATAGCCTTGTACAAGAGAGATGTTATGACAATCTCATTACATGTTCTTTCTTAATCTTAGCCATCAATCTCTAGGTATAAGCCTAAGCTTTAACCGCCTCCAATAACTTGCCAAAACCGAAATTCACAGCCCTAATGATGGGCTTTAAACCCATTTAAGTCCAAGCCAAAATGTTTTGCAGTTAAATCTAATTTAATCGCTTATCAATATCGTATATCGATTGGTACATTTATAACTATTATAAATATATATAACATTATTTATTTCTCAAATCATATTCGAATTTTATAGTTAATATTTCATAAATATTAATTATTCATAACAATTATAAACTAATTAAATCGTTCAGTCTTAAGAGAATTCATCATTTCAGCTGTGTTACTCTTGTGTGTAAATTTGGTCAGCGATTAACATCCACTATTCTACTGTTAACGTTCACACGTCACTTAGCATGTTGTGTGACCTTATGGCCAAATTTATCGCTTACTCATTTTCGGTAAAATCCAATTTTAGTTTAATAAGCTGTACCCGGTTGTGACATTTGTTTGCACCAATTCTCTTCGTCAAAACTATATCACTTTGGACTTATGGAATTTAGTAATGGTCAAAATTCCAACCTCATCCACATTCAACTTTATAGTCTAAATACATAGTCCTTAGTTCAATAATAACAATTATTATTAACTGAAATACTCTGGCTAGAAACTTTGACTTTGAGTTTACTGTGATACTAACCGCATATAACTAAGGAGACGAATCCTCTCTTCAATAGCGCTTCACTTGCAAAACTTCCACTCGATCCAACTATACTCACTCGATGGACGCCATGCCATGATTTGGCTATAATCAAAATAGTGCTTTCATATTGAAGATACACAGTATTCTCAAGTCGAGAGAACTGTGTAAATCAGTCACATCGATATTTTTTGTTTGTCCTTAGTTATAGTAATCAACAGAAAATTATCGAGTGAGTCATTCCATATTTATCCAATAACTATTAGTACGTAACCCCTACGTTCCCTCAACGTTCATGAGTAATGCACTACCCTACATTTTGAGAGCGTTACGTACTCCGGTCTCAACGGATACATCAATATCCAGTCTCGATGCATCTTAAGTGGGAACATTTAAAATGGTTATTTGTTTCGTTGTGATAAATTACTCGCAGTTACAACACTTTGTAACTACTATCATAAAATATACCATTTATGGATTTTTCTATTAAATATACTTTTAATTAAGTTAATTAATTAATATAATCACATTATATGAAGTATATAATAGGAAGAAAATGTTTTTATTTCGAACAAGATTGGTCAACGAGTTAAATATATGTAACAAGTTACATAATTTCCCTTATGGCATACCCCTAACTCTATCAATCTCCCACTTGCACCTGGAGTCAATTATGGAATCTAATTCCAACTTCTTCAATCACTTTTCTCAAAACCAATCAGGTCAGTCCCTTAATGAATGGGTTTACTACTATGTTTTAATTATCTACTTTGTCGATTAACTCTCACTGATAAACTGCCTTTATCATGTGAAACGATTCGAAGTATGTCTTTCAAATTCTAGTGAGCTTTAAGTTCTGTCATGACCAATTTCATGACATTATTATCTTATAACAATATTATGGGATTCTCGACACTTGGAATCACCTTTGGCTCAATTATAAATTTGTGCATTTAAACCTATATACATTGGTTTATTATAGCGTTATTCAAGCTAATGTTCTCAACATTTCATTGAATTGACCACAATATCTTTTATTTTGAAACATTTTCAAATTCAAGATTTTAACTTGTATTTCATCATTGACATGTTATACTCAATATCACTTATAAAAGTTTGTGTCCAAATGTTCCATCATAACGAGTTCGTTGTTTCTATAAACAATTCTCTAGTATTTCATAAACGCGTGAGGACACCTCAAGCAACCATTTAATGATATCAATTTAGATTTTATATTTGCTCCATGTATCAAATACATAAACAAAACACAATATCATACACAACATAACCTATACGATAATTCCTATTGCTAATGCATAAGGAATCCAACTTACTTGTTCTCTTTTTAATAGGCTACTCTTGTATATCGTTTTAGGACAGTCCCTATGTCTTTTATACTCGCCATAAAAGACATCATTTACAATCCAAAATTGAGTATTAAACACAAGCATATTGTTAAAATCAATAACGTGTTGTTTACTTATAGTTTAGAAATATCAATGTACCTTTTAACGTTCTTTCTTATGAACACACGCTTCATCTACACTTTTCAAACTATTTGATATTTCTATCAAAATACTTATTTAATCTTGATGTTTATAAAATTATACATTCGTATCATTCCTTGGATCATATCTAAAGACTCACAAATCCAATATCGCTCCCACCGACTTTGATGCATTTTTGGTTAATATTTGTAAACATCTTACTTTAAATCATTATTTAGAATTTTCTGTTTCAATACATAAGTACCAAACACTAAGTCTTATCGAGTGTTAACTTTGTGAGTAAATCAGAATTAAGTTGAGCAAGTTGAATACCAAATATGTTATGCTAATTTCAACAATTGAAATTTGCTATATTATTCTTATCAACATAGCTTATTTAATTCCAACCACATTAGTCTTTCCAATAAAGACACAATCTCGGCCGATGGATCACATCTCTTTGGTTACGACCACCAAAATCATATTTGATAGGGTACTTAGATTCTTTCAGATCTATGCATCATACTATATATAGCCAACAATCTTAATGGTTTAATTAAACAATCGAGGGCAATGTATATTTTCGACATTAATAAGAAATTCATAGTTTCTCTTCAACGTACGAGAATAATTATTATACATTTTAATGCTATGTGCTCATTTAGATTAGTTAATTTCACTTCATCTCATATAATTAGTTCTATCAATGGATCAGATCCAATTCCATCTAACTACCAAAAATTTCTCAAAGAAATTCCTTCACAATGAAGTTGGTATATCTTGAAACAACAATTGTTTCTTAGTGCAAATAGAATAAAGATTCATAGACGCTTTATGAACCTTTTTATTTATAAAACTGATTTTAGTTTACAAAAATTATATTCAAAACATAAACATGTCATTTGATGGCAGATCTTGCCGAATTTTTTTTTGGACATTCATACAAGATCCCTCATGAACAATTATTATGTGCAATCTTTCGACTAACACAACTTGCCAACTCCTTGGACTAGGATATGTTGGGATTTCTTACAAACCCTTACCTTGTATGATTTTGTAAACTATTGTTTAGATGAAATAATGTCAACCTTGTGTACCACTCTTAAATAGATGATCTTATAGAAAGAAACTAACTCAACTTCACTCACAATTAATCATAAATTGTCCAACAATGTCTGATTACTCCTTATCGATGCATCATTATGTATCACATGGAGGAGTGACTTTTGAGATTGAATCTATTTTTATTTTTAGGTACATTTGGAATTCTTACCAATATACTCACTTATTCGACCAAAGCAAATCATTTTATTCTATTGCATGTTATTTTATTTACTTTTCTTTAAATTCTATGATTTTATAACAAATTTACTACATGTGTGTCTAATACACATGTTTATGTTGGTAATAAATCATCGACGAATATAACAAAGTATGTGGAACCCTTTTAGTATTAATAGACTTGTGATTGCATACATCAATATGTATTAATTCAAAGAGTTCATCAGCTCTTATGATGCTCCCACTAAATGTGTGCATAGTCATTAATTGTTTGAGATATAATTAACTTGTATCATATGATTCATAATCATATAGTAAAATTATCCCTCAAAACTATGGCTTAGTCTATAATTCCATAACAACTGTAAATGATATTAAATACATATGTATTTTTGTTACTTCACTTTTACTATGAATTTTTTTTCCATAATATAGTTTTATTTCATAATGAATGTTCATAATACTCATATTAAAATATAGTTATATCTATTTTTCAATCAATATCAAAAATAAACATTATTTCACAAATAATACTAGGTACATTTTACGAAAACAATTTTGGTAATTTGATGCAGTCATTAGGTGCTATATGGCATGCTTCTACTATTTCTGCCACTACTATAATATGGTACTAAATTTAGAGGTCCACCATTCCCTTAATATTGTTAATATAGTTTACTTAATTCATATATGCTGCAACTAATTTATACTGGAGAGTTCTTTGATCAAATATCTTGAATTAAAAAAAAAATGTTACAGAAAATAATTTTCTATATGAAAATACATTTTGGAATAAATATCATATTTCATATTCCAATATTAAGTATTAATTATTATTACAATTCTTGATTCCAATGTTCGTCTATGAAGCAGAAGTGACTATTCATTTTCTTCATTCCAACTTTACCTTAAATTACATCTATTCTTATACATTCGTTTTTCTTTCAAATGGTCAAACTATTCAATAGAAAACCTTACTACAATATCATAACAAACCTTTTACAAAAGCGCATTCGATTATTCTTAACATTTAAGACATCAAATATGTTGCACTTTATGTAAACCGATCAAGATGACATTTCAACAATAGAGTTCTTAGTTGTATCTCATAGTTTATGGTCTCGTATTACATTAACACAATATGATCCTTTTGAAATCATTCAAGCTGAAGACTTGTTCTCAAAATAGTGTTTATTGGCTTACTTCGAATGAACTAACTTCATCAAAATATTGTACCCCACATACTGACTGTTCACCATATAACATTTATACGTGAAAGTACATGGATCAAATATCCATAGTCTTGAATTGCATTTAGAGCTCCAAAACTCATAAAATGCAATACACGGTCTGAACCAGATAACATATAAGCGACCAACTTACGAATGTATTAAGTAGTTGAAATTAGGCACTTGCATGGGTATAGACACATTATATAACATGCAATTAGAATTATTAGTAAGTATATATTGTATTTCTATTTGTCAACTTTCAATTAAGTTTTTATATACATGTTAATTAACAAACGTTTTATCAATCATATTAAATGCACAAATTTTATCATTGTATATAATTATAACATTGTATAGCATATGTTCTTTCAATATTAGAATGGTACATTTCATTTTTCTAATAAGGCTCCCACTAGTCTTTTTTATTTCTCCAAACCATAAGATGAAATATAGAAGTCTTATAACTTCACTAGTAGGTGTTAAAACTCGTTTATTTTGGTATTTTGACCTTGATTTTGCTCAACAAATCATAGCCACACAAACGATGGATAACTCCTTATCGGTTGTATCACATACAACTCCTAACTCATTTTTCCTTGTTCTGATCTCATTTCGACCTTGAGTTTGCTTAATAAATTGAAAGAGATTTTTCGCTCATATCTACCATATTATGATGGCCTAAGTATAGTATATGAACCTTGAGTTTGCTCAACAAACACATATAGTTACCTTACCTCATCTGTTCAATATATTAATAATACTACGCATAATAACCCTAACTTGAGTTTGCTCAACAACTAAGGAGTATGTAAGTAATTATAAATATAAATATGGT
This sequence comes from Allium cepa, assembly GCA_030765085.1. Lineage (NCBI taxonomy): Eukaryota > Viridiplantae > Streptophyta > Magnoliopsida > Asparagales > Amaryllidaceae > Allium > Allium cepa. The sequence continues at coordinate 769,810,966 of CM060935.1, forward strand.
AGAGAACAACATTATATTGAAGATTCATAATCTGCAATATATACTGAGTAATATCGACTTATAGAATAATATATTTCTTATGGAATACCCTAGCGATTCAAGTGTCAGACACATCAGAAATCACAGTATATGTATATCTACATATGTATTTATCTCTCAAGTCTATTTGGGTTTATTTAATGTTCCACATTTAGTTTATACACATATTATATAAGTTTTATTGTTATATAACTTTTATATTTCATATCACTTATATGATAGTCTTATGTATAATATATCGTTAATTAAATCTTATATAATTAATCTTAATCAATCAACTCTTTAATTAATTTTAAATTAGTATTCCAATATAACTTTTATATTGGACATATCTACTATAACATACTATAACCTTTACAGTATAACACATATATATCATATAAATGTGTGTTTTATTTAATTAATTAACCTTTAATTAACTTATTTAATTAAATATTTTTATTAAAATTTATTAATTTCAAAATTTATCTTATACATATATGTATAGTTATTTTATCTTATACGTTTTAAAATAACATAACATGTATCAACAGATATAATACATGCCTATATGCATTAATTAATTAACATATTTAATTAATTCATTTTATTAATCTTATTAATAAATTTGAAATTTGAAATTGTTATATAAACATTTTCAAACATTTTGAAAAAATCATTGTGCTTTCAAACATTTTGAAAACTTATGTAGTATTCTAATTTTTTATAATAAACATGTTTTATTTTAAATTTAACTATTAAATTTAAAATATTTAACATTAATTTTCAAAACAATTTTGAAAATTAGCCCAAGACCTAAATTAAGTTGGGCCTTTCCTATTAGGAGTAACATTTGGGCTCACTTCACCTTTCGGGTACGACCGGTAACCAGGTAGGACAGAGTACTTGATTACCTAATTACAATGCTAGACATTACCCTTCTAGACACTGTACTAAGTGTGCAAGCTTAATATGTTAGCCCTAACATGACTAATTTAGACCGCATAGGCTATTGGGATCTGATACCATTATTGGAACAGGACCAGCCCGCAGCAGAAGTTATGGGTGAATTTCAAAAAATTTACCCCATTGGATCTTTATTGGGCCTATGAAGTCTAATTAATTTAGAACAATTCTAAGTTTGTTTTAAATAAAATCATGTATTTTACTTAAATTTAAGCATTTTGTAATGTAAAGTTAACTTGAATGATTTAATACACACACACACACACATATACATGTGTGTGCGTGCATGTGTAACATAATAATCCGTGAAGGGTATAACATGCTCATATATAGATGTTGGGATTTACATCGCAACAGACATATTATCTCATTTCGTATATATTGTATGTTGTCTAAATATATGCATAAATCTATACTGCAAAGTATATTTATGTAAATACGTGTATATTTAAAATATATTTCATAACTAAAAGTATCAAAATTAAATATATTTATAATTTAAAAAATTTGTATTAATATATACATAATTAAACATATAAAATTATACATACAAAGATGTATATAATAAATAAAATTATATATATAAGGTTCAATAAAATGTATATATATGAATAATTAATTACATTCGAATGCTAAAAATATAAACACATATATTTTAAAATGATTTCCTGATCGAAATTAGCATAAAAACATAAAATAATAATTTTATAATTTTATCATTATTATATATATATATATATGATAAATAGTTTTGATCATAATAATTAAAATATTAGTAATTAATATTAAAAATCCAAATTTTAAAATTTACGAAAATTTTGGATTATAAAATGTTCAAAATTTCTTTTATGATTTTTTGAAAATATTGTTTTTAATAAATAAAAGAAATGTTCAACCGACGTAATTTAATTATTTAAAATATTAAATATTAATGAAAAAATTGAATTTTTTTCGTGGGTTACTACATAGACGTAGTAGATTTATTAAATATAAAATCAAATTTTTAGTGCAATAATTATTTTAGATATAATAAACAATTCAAATAATTAATAAAAGATAATTTAAAATTATTTATTTATATAAAAAAATTATTTTCGAATTTGATAATTCATATTACGTATAAATAGGTGTAAGGAAAAATTCTAACAGTTTATACATTATAAATATACATATATGTAATTATATGTTTAAAATATTCATTAGTCTATATTCAAATTAATATATAAATATATATATAAAATAATTAATAATGAAAAAATTTAATTTTTAAAGCAAATTATATTTTTTTTATGCATAAATTATAACACATAATAATATAACCATGCACATAACCGAACTAATTTGTGACAACTTTATATACCTAGGAAAATCTCATCCAACTAGATATACAGCATTAATATATATACAGATTTGGGATTAATCAATATTAAATCATAAAATATGTAAATCTTAAAATATGATATGATTACTGTAATATATAAATAAAATACCAATTGATCATGCCTTTGAGTCCACTTGAATTAATGAATTTCCTTCTCTAGTTATGCTCGATCTGTCAGATTGCAAGTTTGGAATCGTCTACCTTTTCCATCAAATAGTGCTTTTACTTAACTTGAATTGATGTGAGACTCTTAGAAGTGATATGGGGATTAATTTCGGCCAGCAAAATTGATAATTATGGCAGCCAAAAGTTTTTTTTTTGATTAAGGGTTTAGAGATCCATATATATATATAGCCTTGTACAAGAGAGATAGTTGGATAATCTTAATACATATTCTCTCTTAATCTTAGACATCCACCTCTAGATCTAATCCTGATTTTTAGCTGCCTCCAATAACTTGTTAAAACTGAAATTTTTAGCCCTAATGATGGGTTTTAAACCTATTTAAGCCCAAGCCAAAATGCTATGCAATTAAATCTAATTTAATCGCTTATCGATATCGTATATCGATTGGTACATTTATAACTATTATAAATATGTATAGCATTATTTATTTCTCAAATCATATTAAATTTTTATAATTAATATTTCATAAATATTAATTAATTTAATTAGTATATAATACTTATAAACTAATTAAATCGTTCGGTCTTAATGGAATTCATCATTTCTGCTATGTTACTTTTGGGTGTAAATTTGTTTAGCGATTTACATCGAACTTTTCTAATGTTAACATTCACACGTCACTTAGCAGGTGGTGTGACATTATGGCAAAATTTATCGCGTACTCATTTTCGGTAAAATCCAATTTTAGTTTAAATGAACATTACCCGGTTGTGACATTTGTTTGCACCGATTCTCTTCGTCAAAACTATATCACTTTGGACTGATGGAATTTGGTAATGGTCAAAATTCCAACCTCATCCACTTTCAACTTTATAGTCTAAATAAAAAGTTCTTGCTTCAATAATAACAATTATTATTAACCAAAATGCTCTAGCTAGAGACTTTGACTTTCAGTTGACTTGAGTTGACTGTGCTACTAACCGCATATAACTAAGGAGACGAATCTTCTCTTGAATAGTGCTTCACTTCCAATACTTCCCCTCGACCCAACTATAGTCACTCGATGGACGCCATGTCATGATTTGTCTATAATCAAAGCGGAGCTTTCATATTGAAGATCCATAGTATTCTCAAATCGAGAGAACTATGTAAATCATTCACATCGATATTTTCTATTTGACCTTAGCTATATTAACCAACAAAAAACTATCGAGTGAGTCGTTCCATAATTATCCAATAATAATTAGTATGTAAACCCTAGGTGCACCCAGCAGTCATGAGTAATACACTGCCCAATATTTGAGAGCATTACGTACTCTAGTCTCAACGTATAAATCGATATCCAGTCTCGATGCATCTTGACTAGGATCATTTAAAATGGTATATTTGTTTCGTTGTGATAAATTACTCATGGTTACAACACTTTGTGACTACTATCACAAAATATACCATTTATGGATTTTTCTATTAAATAGACTTTTAATTAAGTTAATTAATTAATATTATCACATTATATCAAGCATATAATAGGAAGAAAATACCTTTTATTTCGAACAAGATTGATCAACGAGTTAGATATATGTAACAAGTTACATAATTTCCCTAGGACATACCCCTAGCTCTATCATACCCGTCATGTTGGCATGCCCCCAAGCAAACACATCCTTGCTCTCCCTTAAGAAAGAAATTATACTATGCCAAAACATGCACCAGACGATAGATATGCTCCATTTTCTAAAAGCATATCTATCTGTCTTTAAATTCGGTGTCGTCTCATTGCACAACAGACCACATATATCCATCGTTTGATATGCATTAACACAAAAAAGCAAAATTCGTACATTGTTTGATGTTATAATATCATTCTTTGAATTACCTATTAAACAACATATAAAATTGACCAATATTGTAGAATATAACGTTTATGATTTTTGGTTGATGATAATAAATATTTTATTCAGAAATTCTTATTTTATTCAGAAATTCTTATTTTATTCAAATAAATATTTTATTTCATTTTAGTTTCAAATAGTACAAATTAAGCTTCCACTATATTTCACACTTTCATACATACATTATTCTCACACTCTCATATACAACATTTTTTTAACTCTCACTCACACACTCGAATTTGATATCTTCTTGCTTTTGCTCCAATCATCTACCTTACCTGTCAAACAAACAACAATGCGGTAAAAAGAAAAAAAAGGAACAAGGTGATATTTGCAAAAATAAGAATATGTTTAATATGATATTGCCTCGGTTATTTGGGTTGTTTGTTTTCATACTTTAAAATCAGAATCATAGTGCATACACACAAAATTCACTTGTGTCGATAAATTTCAGGGGCAAATGCAAAGGTTAAGCCCAAAGGCTCAACACAGTGTAAGTGTGCACGAGGTGAAACCCAAGCAAGCTCAAGCTTAACTCAAGTGCATTATGTATTTATATAGGTGAAGCCATGTTTAAGACTCAACTCAAGTGCAGCCAGAATAAGAATGAAAATTCATCAAATACACATTGTTAAGCTTTAAAAATATAAACAATCAATCCAAATCCAATATGTGATACACCAAGTATCAATTCAAGGCATGTACATATATTTTTGATGTAAATGGAAAACTACATGTCAAGACCAGGCACACTAACACAAGTCCAGACTCAAGGCACAAGACCAGATCATAAATGAATCAGTGAAGCAATCATTTCAAGTGCAACATTTTGGTCCAGACAAGAAATACATCAGGATGCAAGCAACAAGGGTCACACACACAAAGACAAGACTAGGTTAGAGTGCACACAATGGTATGCTTTAGAAAATAAAGTAGACAAGTGCAAACAGATAAAGACAATGCACACAAGGCAGAATATCAAAAGTACACAGTTTAAAGTGAGTACACAAACATACAAAAAACAATATAAGTTGAAATTCAAGGCAAATGCACTTAAGCCCATATATAACTGAACCAGAAAAATTGAAACAAACGCAAGCAACGACTTTGTTTTCAAGCATCGTTCCAGTTCACCATCTTCACAAAAAAACGAGCACTAATGTTATATACATATATACGTATATGTATACACATGTGTGTATATATACATAGCGAGTAGAAAGGAAACTCAAAGATGCATCCAATAGCAATGAAGATCAGGCATCACAACACAATGATCATAAACTCAACTTGGATACAAAGCAATGGAGCATTAAAATAGATAAGGCACACAGCTCAACAAAAACAAGCACACAGACTAGCAAAGTCACATCTAGACAACATACATACATACATACATACATACATACATACATACATATATATGTATGTTTGTATGTATACATGTGCATAGTGGCCACTTCAAACTCCATGAAGCATACTAATAAGTCATGTAAGCAGTTCAATAGAGATACAAACCAACGAGCAAATACTTTTAAAATATCCAAGGCCAAACACACAATGGAAATAAAAAACATCATCTATCATAAAATTCAAACCAGCAGTTCAACTGAGATACAAACCAACAGAGATAAAACTCTTATATATATATATATATGTATGTATAACCAACGGAGATAAAAACTCCAGGAAGCACACAAATCATTACAAAGATGAAGTCAGAATTAAAACTAGCAGTTCAACGAAGATAAAAACTCCAAGAAGCCCACAAACCAGCAATTCAAGTTGAAGTATATATTCAAAAAAATAAGAAATTGATTCCTATACATACGCATATCATCATTGGTAGAAAAAATATCAAGTCGAGTAGGAGCATAAAATTGAAAAGGGATAAAACTATCTATTGAACTTACCAAATCGACAGTAGTCTATTCGACATAGAAGCAATCAAAAGCAAATCCAACCGAAAGAAAATCCAAGCAATCGAAAGCAAATACTAGTAAATCGGTAGCTTCAAACAAAGGTAGAAACAACCAATAATAACCAACAAGAATCACCAGATTTCTCACAAAAATTTCACAAGCATAAATTGGATTTTGAGATTAGATTTCGCAAGATAATTTTTCAGATTGGGTTCCAGGGGATTATGCTTTAAGAGTGAGAGAGTATCGGGTTGAGAGGGGAAAGAATTATAATAGGAAAAACAATTATAAGAGGGAAACCAAAATATTGATATGGAGGAAAAACTAAATCTTTTGATAACTCTAATCAAACAACAGATAAATATTGTCTGAAAAAAATGCATCTGATCACCATTGTATCACACAATAGATGATTTTTTTTCAATATGTTGTGGGAAAAAGTGGGATAACAGAAAATTTACAATATATGTGATTTGATCACTGTTGTCTGATTCACTTTGTGGCATAGTGTCATCTCATCTCTCGCTTCCAGTCTCAACTCTTTTCCTATATGGCGACCTTGCTAGTTTTGTCGCTGCCAATCGAAACTGGCTCGAGCGACGTGGCCAGCCTGCCTTTAAGACTAGAGTCCCTTATCCGAGGATCAAGCGGCCACCATTATCATCTTAGATATTCTCTTCTAAGTCACACTGGTCCAATGTGTGTATCATGTGTGCAATAACATCCTCAGACAACACTGACATCTGTGTTCGAGCCGAAAGGCCGATGTTTCCCTAGCACCCACAAATGAGTCCTTCGACACTGAAGTGGAAGAAGTAATAGTGTCTTCCATTCCCACATACCAGCAGGGGTGAGCTTATTTGTTCCATGTAGCGATGAGCTCCCTGGTCTTGCTTGGGTTGGCCAGGGAAAGACTATTTCCACTTGCTATGCCATTTTGGCTTGGGATGGCGATCAACATTTGCTTTTAATAACTGAGGAGACCCCTGTGCAATTTTAAGCAACAAGCTTCTCGAGCGTCCTCTCGAGCATGTCACCACCGATGGTTTCCATTTCCTACTGTAGCATAAGTGCTCCCTTCTTTTCTTGTTGTAAAGAGATGTTGTAACAATCTCTGGAGGCTTGTTGGTTGCCTCGAATACATCTCGCTACTCCCTCGGTTGGGAATTTCATTATTAAGCGCCAGTATGGTGTTTTCGCATCTATGTCTACCAAGGCTGGCCTGTTTATCAAAATATTATATGCAGACGGACAGTCTACCATAACGAACTAAACTTTTTGCCACCAGCGGCTTCTTTTCAAAAGTGACCACATGAGAAATGACCACCATGGGTATTATGCCAATGCCTCTAAACCCATAAATGGGTGATGCATAGGGAGTCAGGCTAGTGACAGGAAGCATCATCCTATTCAAAATATATTTGAATATCACATTGACAGAGTTGCCCCCATCAATGAAGACCTAGTGGACCTTTGTGCTAGCCTTGCCGACTAAAATGACCATAGGGTCATGGTGGGGGAAGTCAACTCCTTTCTTGTCTTAATGCAACTTAATGCAACATCTATGAAGTTCTCTTCGACCCAAGGGACCTTTAGGGCCCGAAGGTTCACTGTATGAACATGATCCAAGAGCTCTCTCTTATAGTGGGCATGAGCCCCTTGATTGGTGCTTGCTGTGTATGAACCACCATATATTGATATGATTTAAGTATTGATCGCAGACATACTATCGTCGTCTACTCACTAAGGTGGGGCAGGTGGGTTTGCCAAGCATTAGGATGTTCTACTTATTGCCAAAAATACTAAACCAACACCCGTTCATGGATTAGCCGATTTGTCTCATCCTTAAGGTGCCAACACTCATTGGTTGACTGGCCATTGAACTAGGGAAATTCATAATATTTACCATTGCTTTTGGGCTCCTACCTCCACCTTAACCGGGAGGGAGTAGGCCATTGAAATGCGACGTGGTCATGTGTAGCAAGGTAGATAGTTTCCATGTCATGGTTTAGGATTTCATAACTCTTGCATCTAGGCTTAAAGATTGCTTCGTCATTAGAATGCTTTTTGCTATTTTCATGTCGACTATTCTTTTGGCCATTTTCCTCTCTTTGGATAGTCTCATTCCTTTGGCTACCATTATCATCACTATGGGAGATGTCTGCCCCCTCCACTCTAATGATGTCTTTTTCCTTTTGGAGGAAGCGGTAAGGGATGAAGCAGGCTGCTTCTAAAATTCCTTCCATATACAAGACTGATACTTCACCCTCAAACAAAGGGCTCCCACCAAGATGTTTTTTGACTCGTTTTTCCCAAGTCGGTTCCTTGTTAAAGCGATTGACATACAGATAAAGCGATTTGTTCCATCCCCACCTTTTGTTTCCTAGTTTGCTGGCCATCATTATTCTTGTTTTAGATGCGTAGAAGCGGATCTTGAGTCGAAACATGGTTTGGCCAACGAGTGGACACTTCCATCTTGCAGGTGAAGAAACCAGTGGGACACCGGACCGATAAAGTAAAGGAAGACATGAGTCATTTTGCGTGTTTGGAGATCCGGTCAGCTCAGGTTACTGAGTTAAAGGTGGTGGTATGATCGGATGGGTCAGGGCTCCTACTATAATATATATCCATAGAAGGCAAGACATACCTGCGATGAATGTGAGCACCTCTCTTCAGAGAATGGGTCGTCATTCTCATCATTTAAACCTCCTTCGTCAGTAGGACTTCTTATCTAAATTATGTACATTTGCTGATGTAAGGTGGCCATTTCTTCTCGAAAGATAAATTCCACATGTCACAGACGATGATAATCCCTATAAGGAAGAGGCTTCTCAATCGTCTGTCTGATGTCGAGGATCTGTTGCAAGAGTATGGTGAAGGAAAATGACGATGCCTAGCTGGAATAGGAGACTTGCTCCTAATAGCCAATGGAGACCTGTGCTGATAAGGTTGTCTTTCTCAGGATCTAGGCCAAGGTACCTCCTATTGAGGTTGGGAGTGAATTGATGGTTCTCTAGGCCCTAGGGCCATACCTTGTCCTCGGTCACCGAGGCGTTCAAAATAGAGAACATGGTCTTCATCTACCATCTGTATGCAATGGAAAATGGATGTCTCTTGTCTGTGATCGGTGGTGCAATGATGGATCTAATATTGGGATCTCACGGATGTCCTCTTTTGTTAGAACGGTGTAACATTTCTACGGTGGACTTGGAATTCCCTGAGTGGAGTTTCCAGAACTACCCTTTCCAAAGCTTTGATGGTGCTCATAAGGTTATATGTGATCGGGGGGTTGGTGAGGATTTTTTCACCATTTGAGGGACTGGTGGGGCAAAACTGACCTTTATCTGAGCATCCAATCTTGTCCTCGGACTCTCTATTTCAAGGATCAAAGTACCCACATTTATTGGTTGTTAAACCATGGTGCACCACATATCCATGTTGAGCCCAAGATTAGGGCAGGTAGCACTGAAATAATGTTGTTGTCTATTTCATGTTTGTTGTAGTTGTTACCCTCAGTCCTTGGAGCTAGTTCTGTTATCCCGCCTTTTGGCAAGGCTATGATACTAAGGACTTGGCTGTAAACCGAAGGCAACTCTACTCAAAGATCAGTTATACACAGTTCTACTATGGATACTGGCAAATTTGGTCTGAGCCCAGACAGGCTACAATTAACATGGCACGACAAGCAAAGCTGTGAAAGCCAACGTTCCAAATTTCAGGTTAATTGGAGTTCGTATGCTCAAGTTGTGTATCAATCAAGTTTCACGTGAAAGATGCTTACTTCGTGTCCATCGTGTTCGTATCCATCAAGTTGGCAACCATCTCCTTTGTATCCACTCCATTCATATCCATCAAATAAAGGCATCGATCTAAGTTCACTTTTTAGTCCCTCAACATTCTTCATATCGATCCCTTCACCCACACATTTCATATCAGTCGGCCAATTATCAATATGAATCTTACTGCCAAATGATCGATACGAAGAGATCCTCAAATCATCGATACAAAGAGTAGTCCCCGAATCAATATGAAGAAGGCATGGTCGAGTGAAGGAAGGGATAAGCAAAATCCCATGCAGTTGACTACCGCAGGCCAAGCCTTAACCAGAGCGCTAGATCCATAAGGTCCTGTGACTAGGGAAGAGTTCCAGATCCTAATGCAGAAGCTAACTCAGAGCCATCAACAGCTCACTCAAAAGACCCGTGCCAACATGGAGCTTGCGAATCAACTAAACAAAGAAAGACGAAGGAGATCTTGGAGGGATCATACTTCTTACCCATCAACCGAAAGCTTGGCTTCTTCCGATTTCAACCGTAGATCTACACGCCAATGGCTGGATGGAAACTATGCGCAAGCCTCCGGGCAGCAACGTGCTATGAATCTTGGACAAGCTGGGGTTGGTACTTCTATAGGACACCAAGCTGGACCCTCCCTTCGAGGAGGGGCACTTCCTTATCACGCTATGAATGACTATGCAGCTGCTGCCACTATAGATTTGGAAGCTGAGATGCAGAATCAGCCAGATCTAGCCCTTCGTCAACACATCCATGCTCATAAACCCTAAGTTCCTGAAGACTAGGAGAGAAGGAGGCAAGGAACGGACCGTCGACAGCGCCCAGACCATCCCCGCAACATGGAATTCGACCATGCCTTGGCCCTGAATGTCCAAATGCCTGACATTCCAACCATGATTCGCCAAATGATTCGAGAAAGTCAAGTATTACTAATGACAATTGGTGAATCTCCCAAAGTCATACTCCGTTTGCCAACGACATTCATTATGCCGAGTCACCTCGTTAATTTAGGATGCCTACCCTACCTGTGTATGAAAGAAATTCGGATCCTAACCAGCATATATTAAAGTATGAATGGCTCATGAATGCCACCCGAGCTGACGATGCGGATAAGTGCAGGAGTTTCCCTATTTCTTTGGGAGGTATCAGAACAATGTGGTTCACTCATTTACCACCCAGATCCAGTTCAAGTTTCGATCAGTTAGCTACAAAGTTTGTCGAGCAATTATGTATGCATGTTATAAGGCCAAAGGATGTCAACACCTTGTCCAGCATTACCCAAGCTCCAGGAGAGCCACTTAGACGTTATCTGGAGAGGTTTTATGCGTCATGTGTTGAGGTTAGCAACCCCAATGACAATTCTATCTTAATGGCATTGACTAAAGGAATCGACTCCGATTTCGACTTTGGTAATTGGTTGGCTAGGGAACCCCCTGCGTCGTTGGGTCATTCCCATGCTAATGCGGCCCGGTTTCTAATGAGAGAAGACGCTAGACGATCTAGGAAGCAGGATGATGCGGTGCCTATTGTTAAAGGCATTCAGAGTAATGTTGCTGTGAAACAGATCGGTGAGAGTTCCGGTAAAGTGCAATTGAATATACAGAACAAGTATGATCAATAAAAGGGCAATGGTGGTCAGGGGAAGAAGAGAGACCCAAATTGCGGACTGAGACCCAGAGCTCCCATGTTCGACCAACATACCCCATTGAATACATCGCTGGAGAATATTTATTTGCAGACTTGTAATACCGGACAATATAAGAAACCAGCTCCGAAACATTCATCTGGGAAGTAAATTAAAATAGGGAAGTTCTGTAGATTCCACGACTGTTACGACCACAACATCAATGAGTGTCGTCACCTACAAGACATAATTGAGAAGTTGATTAGAGAGAAGAAGTTGGAACAATTTGTGAAGGCTCCGCAGGATGGGGGTGCAGGCCCATCTAACCCGAATCAAGGTCAAGGCCATGCTAGGCCCAAGGAACCCGCACGTACTGGCGGGAGATTGGTTATAAATACAGTTAGTGGTGGTCCTCGTCCAGTTGATCGAAGCTGGGAGGAAATGGTGTTGTATGCCATTTCGACCTAGCATGCGAATTTCGAAAGTTGTGGTAATGTTGATGATGAGACGCTGGCAAAACAACAAAAAATGATGACAGACGACATTGTCTTTCCAAAATCGAGATACTGATAGAGTCAAAGCCCTCACTGTTGATCTGTTGGTCATTTCAGCCCAAATAGATCCTGCCTGGATGAAGAGGATCTTGGTCGACAGTGGAAGCTCCGTAAACATTCTTTTCAAACGAGCTTACAACCAAATGAGAATGGAAGTGAAAGATTTAAAACCGTGTTAGTCACGAATGCATGGTTTTAATGAAAGCACAACTGTACCAGCTGGGATGGCAGAGTTGCTAGTTGAGTTAGGTATTAGAGAGCGCTAGAGAGTCCGGATGCTACAATTTTTTGTGTTAGACATTAATCCCCCCTATAACGCTTTCTTGGGCCAATCGAGCCTCGTTGAATTCAGGGCAGCTATTGCCCCGTGGTGTTTGACAATGATGACACTAGGATGATAAAGGTTGGATCCTAACTCAGCCCCCAGATAAGATAGAAATTGGATGATTTTCTTCGGGAAAACCTTGATGTGTTTGCTTAGACTCGTTCAGACATGTATAGGATCTCGTCGAACGCCGTGAGTCATGCATTGAGCATTGACCCGTGGCACGTCCTCGTCAAACAAAAAAGGCGCGGTATGGATCTAGAGAGATCTACCGCCCTTAAGGAAGAAGTAAATAAACTTAAGTTGAATGTGTTTATTCGTGATGCATTATGCCCGGAGTCGGTATCAAGTCCAGTGCTTGTCGAGAAATCGAACAGGAAATGGTGAACATGAGTGGAATACTCAGATCAAAACAAAGCATGCCCTAAAGACAGTTTTCCACTTCCTAGAATTGATCATCTTGTGGATTCAATGGCCGGACACACGAGCTCGTATCATTCATGGACGCATATTCCGACTGTAATCAAAGATCGATGCATCTACCTGACCCGGCATGCACTAACTTAGTCACTGATTTGAGACTCTATTATTACAAGGTAATGCCATTTAGACTTAAAAACACTGGGGGAACTTACCAAAGGCTCGTAAACCGAATGTTCACTAACCAAATCGGAAAGACCATGGAGGTATATGTGGATGATATGCTCATAAAATCATGACTGTCCATCAACCATGTCGGTGATTTGGAAACTATGTTTAATATACTTCGACAATATAAATTGAAGCTTAATCCGTTGAAATGCCATTTCAGAGTTGCATCGGGAAAATTCCTTGGATTCATCGTCAATGCCAGAGGAAAATAAGCCAACCCTGAGAAAATATGGGTGATTCGGAAACTCGAAACTCCCAGGACCAAAAAGCAAGTGCAAAGCCTTAACGGGAAGGTGGCAGCCTTAAGCAAGTTCATCTCCAGATCTACAAATAAGTGCAACCCTTTCTTCGATCTGATTAGAAAAGTAAAGCGGAATTTCGAATGGATGGAGGAGTGCGAAGGCACATTCCAAGCGCTAGTTCAACATCTAACGATGCCTTCTATTTTGTCAAAGCCGGTTGATCATGATAGATTATATATCTATTTGGTGGTTTCAGCAAATGCGATCAGTGCTGCGTTGATTCGAGAGGAGGACCGAATCCAACGACCGGTTTACTATATCAGCAAGCAACTGATAGGGGTGGAGAGAAACTACCCTAAGTTGGAAAAGCTGGCTTATTGCCTGGTCATTGCCTCGATAAAGCTCTATCCTTATTTATAGGCTCATCCGATCACAGTCTACATCGACCAGCCGTCACGAAAGATCCTAACACGATTAGTGACGTCTGGTAGATTTCTCAAATGGAACTTCTAGTTGATTCAATTAGATATTGCTTTTACACCAAGGTGAGCCATCCATGGACAAGTTCTGGCAGACTTCATAGTCGAATTCACTATACCAGAGGGCCTAGTCTGAAGCCAGCGAATCTCCTAAGCACGTGTGGAAGCTATACACCGATGGTGCATCATGCAACCGTTGCTCAAGCGCTAAAGTGGTATTCGAAACCCTAGAAGGCCAATCCATATTCTATGATTTGGAGTTTGACTTCCGTGCAACTAACAATGAAGTCGATTATGAAGCTCTACTTGTTGAATATGCGCTTTGCGCTATATGATTTTTGTTTGATGATAATAAACATATATACATTCATTTAAATGTATTTGTTAATGTACTATTTTTCATAGAATAAATAAATATTTGTTGAATAAAATAAATTACACAGAATTTGAATTTGAATTCAAACAAAACAAGTTAAACAGATTTTGAATTCAAACAGAAATTTTATTCAAACAAATATTTATTACAATTTTGAATAGTATGTATTTGGTAATGTACTATTTTGTTTTTTTCATAGATTAAATAAATATTTGTTGAATAAAATTAAATTACACAGAATTCGAATTTGAATTCAAACAGAGCAAGTTAAACAGATTTTGAATTCAAACAGAAATTTTTATTCAAACAAATATTTATTACAATTTTTGAATAGTACAATTTCAATCTCTCACTATAACTATACAACTTTGATTACAATCACATCACATTTCACATTTACAGTTAACCTCACTACATATCACTCACACTCGTATTTTTATCTTCAACTGCATTCCAGTTTGAATCCAGCATCTGAGTAATCTGCAAAAATATTCTCAAACGCAGTAAAATTGAAAGAGAAATATTTTTGAAATTTGAAAGAAACGATGATTTTGAAAACATTGTTTGCCTCAGTTATTTGGGTTGTTCGTCATCATTTTTGACTGTGCAATATCTGTGCATATCAGTATTTTTTATGAGGGACAGGTAATTATAAGTGGCTGCAGTACACACGTGAACATTCGTATACGTGTGCACTGCCTCGCCAACTCGTGTGCAAAAATCAAACAAAAGCACAGAAATCAAAAACAAGGTCAAACCCAAGATAGGTTCAACTCAAGGCAAATGAATAGACAAAGCAATTGACTACAAACAGTTCAAGACTAAAGCCACTATCAAATGCAACAGCAACATGCTTAAAGACTCCAGCACGACCAAGTATGGAGTGTACAAATGCAAATGTCCAAACAACAACATGATGTGAATCAAGTTCAAGGCAGTAGTGTATATGAACACAATCAAACTACAACAGGCCAGAGTGATACAAGGTCAGGGAAGCAACCAGGATGGAGCAGAGACAATGCAACAGATCAAATGGCACAGTGCACCACTGATTTGAAGAACATATGAATCAAAACAGAGAGTATGGTGATGCAGTCAACAAGGCAACGGTGCAGGTGAACAAATGTGCAAATGCTCAAAACCACAAAGTTCACAAGTGCAGACACAAAAAAAATATGGACTGCAACAAACATGAAAATGAACCAAAGTAATACAGCAGTCCCAAAATCAGTGACACAACAACAAATAATGCAAACAACAAAATACAGTGTCAAGCTCATGAGGATGCAGACACCAAGTTCAACAACATACAAACAAGCATGCAACAGCAAGCTTGCAACAGAGAGCATATGCATCAACATAACAGCAAAGACCACATGCCACTGGAGAAAATGTATCACTAGCAGAATGGAAAAGTCAGAGACTACAACATCAAAGTGCAGTGCAACATGGACCAACTCCAAAATGTATCACTAACATATACTACAGGAATGGACACATGAGAATGGACAAGGCAAAAGTCAAGTCCAGCTACAAGTTGCAGACTCCAAGATCCAAACAGCAAGCACATGACACCAAGCTACAAACTCAAATGCATAAATATATCAGAGTGAAACATTTGAGTTGCAACATGAATGAAAAGAACCAGACACAACAGTGAAAGTGCAGACCAAATGCAATTTGAAACAAAACCAAGCATGATACAGGTGGACAGTGAAGGCAGCAATACACCACCAAGTAAATGCACAGCATAAATAAGACCAAACTGCATAAGTAACCTCAATGACAGATGTGCATTTATCAAGAACACAATGAAGCAATACAGAATAAAATACAAAGGCATAGCAAGAGTCACAAGACCATCAAGCAGTGAGCAAGTGCAAATCGAGCTCCAGAAATAACAAATGCAGACACAAATTTCAACAGTGCAGTGATTACCAAGTCATAAATCAAGTATAAAAAAATGCAGTGGTATGCAGCAGAGACAATATAAAAGCAATGGTGATGGCCGAAGCTAATACAGAGTAGTGGATTCGCATACCCAAAATCAAGTCGAAGTCAAACATTATTCAGCATCAAGCCAAAGCCGTGATCAAAATTTCAATGTTGAACAAGTCAAAATCGAAGCCGTGTCAACCAAGCATCAAAAATACGAAATTGACAAAGTCAGATCAATCCCAAGCATCAAAACATAATCAAGCGGCCAGAGCAAGTAAATTGACGAATTCAAACGAACGTAATTCGAGGAATACGAACGCATATAAAAGCCCCAAATCATCATCGGCATAAGTAGGAGTTCGAATACAAAAATCAAAAAGGAACAGAGCTAAAAATCTTACCCGAAGCAACAAACGAACTCATCAAAGCAACCGAAGTAAGCAACAAGGATTCGATCGAACAAGACGACTTGCAATTAATCACTGATTCGATCAACTTAAAGTCGGTGCTTCAAAATAGCCCTAGACCTCAGAGCTAAGAGAAAGCCGCAAATTTCCAGAGAAAAGAATATCAAGCACGAGCCCTAATTTTCAGATCGAAGAACGAAAACGAATGCTGCCATTATTTTTCGCAATAAAGAAAAAAAGGAGATCGGGCTGGAGATAACAAAGAAAAAAAAATAAGGAACGGGTTTAAGTGGGCCGGCCTTATTTTCTAAAGGCTTTATTTTTTAATTAGGGTTATTTTTAGGGTTTAGGGTTATTTATTTATGTGTCTTTTAATTATCGTTTTTATTTTTCGAATCAAAACTTTGTAAATCACCACATAGGGTTTAGGTAGTGTCAGATTGTCTAGTTAGAATTAGTTCAGTGAGCAGGGTGTGCGAGTTTGCAAAATTCTATTGTAGGCGGGAGCAGAATTTGCGAGTAAGCGAAGCTCTATAGGTGGGAGGCAAAGTTTGCGAGTAAGCGAAACTCTATAGGCGGAGCAGGGTGTGCGAGTCTAGTAGAGTGTTTGTGAGCGTGGAGCAAATGTTTGCGAGCAGGGTGTGCGAGTCTAATAGAGTGTTTGTGAGCGTGGAGCAAATGTCTGCGAGTCTAGTAGAGTGTTTGTAAGCGTGATACTGTTTAATTCTAATAGAAATATGTGAATGCAGCAGTAGGCAGGGGTTGCCGAAGCTGGGTAAATTTTGTGTGTGATTTACTTTACTGCATATTTATTTCTGTAGTTTATTTCTGCGTTTAAATCGAGAAAATTTGCTATAACCCTATTCACCCCCCCTCTAGGGTTAATCTAGATCCTACAAGTGGTATCGGAGCCCGGTATATTTTTTTTAACTCTAGAGTCATGAATTCACCGAATAATGCTTTTTCTGAGGGGCAATCTATTGCTAGGCCACCCATGTTTAACGGGAACGATTATGCTTATTGGAAAGTTAGGATGGGTATCTATCTTAGTTCTGTTGATTATGATGTTTGGGATATTATTGAAACTGGCTATAAACCTCCCACTATAATCGTTGGTGATACTGAGATTCCTAAACCTAAGGATAGGTGGGATGCTAACGATAAGAAATTGAAAACAACAAATGCTAAATCCATGAATGCTTTGATATGTGCTCTTGATAAAAATGAATTTAATAGAATTTCTCATTGTACAACAGCACAGGAAATATGGCATACTTTGGAGGTGACACACGAAGGAACTTCTCAAGTCAAGGAGTCTCGGCTAGCCCTATTCAGCAATGAATACGAAAACTTTGTGATGGACAAAGGCGAGAGCATAAAGGATATGTTTGGATGCTTTTCAACCTTGGTATACAATGCTAGAGTGCTTGGGAAGGTATTCACTGAGGTAGAGTTTGTGCGGAAGATACTACGAGTTTTACCAATGAACTTTGAGGCAAAAGTCACAGCAATCCAAGAATCAAAAGATCTGAGCAAACTAAGCATGGAGGAGTTGATTGGCAACTTGATGACATATGAGCTTGAGTTAAAAGCAAAGGAAGAACGCAACAACTCTGAACCAAAGAAGAAGACGATTGCCTTAAAGAGCAAAGAAGAAAGCGATGAAGAAGATCCAATTGAAGAGCTTGCAATGGCTGTCAATAATCTTAGAAGATGGTCTAGATTCAAGCCACGCAAGAAGAAAACAAAGGGCAATAGGTCAAAAGATTCCGAAAATTCCGATAATGAACTGACGTGTTATAACTGCAACAAGCCTGGCCACATCAAACCAAAATGCCCACTTCTCAAAAACAATAAAGAAAAGAAAAAGGCGAAGAAGGTATTTGCAGCAACTTGGGATGATGAAGAAGGAGAGGAAGCTTCGGATAGCAGCTCAGAGGAGGCTAACTTGTGTTGCATGGCAAAATCAGAATCAGAAACAACCTCCGACGAATCTAGTGAGGCAGGTGTGGTGGCAGGCTAAGGAACAACAATAGTGTTCTCTGGGTTTCGGCTGTTCCAGAAACACAACGGGCGACAAAGCAAAGTTCCTTAGCCTAGTACAAAGGTGACAGAATCACAATGGGCAATCACAGAAAAATTATCGTAAAGGTAAAACAGGTAAAATTGTTTTTAATGATATATTGAATGTGATTATCTGCACCATACTCTAAATTAAAATCAGCCAATATTGAGATAAACAAAAGATGATGATTTTGATGCTATGATTTTTTTTAAAAGATTGACTAACCATCTTTAAATAGAATTACTTGGAGTAATTATGATGGTTGACTGATTCAAACTTAACTGATATGATTTTTTGACTTGTTCTTATTTATGACATTGATTTGTGCTTAATTGATGACCAATCAGATTTTCAATTTTGAACTAATTTATATAAATTTGTTCGGTCAAATGCTGGTTACTCATGCTACACGTAGATATATTTGTTTTTGATATTTTGGTCACTGCTTGTAAATTTGCACAATTTCAAATTCATGTTAAAAAGGATTTTTTGAAATTGTTGAAACTTTATGAAATTGTTGAAATTTCAAGAAACTGTTTTTGAAATAATTATGATGATGATTGACCGTTGATTACTCATGAATAAAATTGTTTATCCTTTGGTTTCTGAAATTAACATCATGATATTTGTTTGAGTGTTAACACGGCTTAAATTCAAATTCAAAAGAATGATGTTATGTTTGAAATTTTTGGTGCACACTTCATGGTTCAACGAGTGAATATTGAGTGAAATTTAAATTCAGATGCAGATTACACTGGTAATATAGTTGATAGAAAAATTACTAGTGGAACGTGATTAATTTTTTTAAAACAGTCATTTGCTGCATCGTTTTTTTTCAAAGAAAATATCTGCATATTTTTCACTTGAAATAATTTTTAAATAACAGATTTTCTTATGAAACCCCCTCGAGAAAATCATGTTTGACCATATTTACAGCTTAATCATTTTTTGAAAAATTGATTTTATAATTTTTAATTTGATTTTTAAATGACAAATTTTGACTAATCTGACTCCCTTTGATTATCGAAAAGATGAATAGTGATTGAAAAAGAGATGAGTGTTGATATTTATCATATATTATAACTCGAGAAAGTATAATTAGAAAATTTATTTAGAATTTCATAACAAGAGTTATAAAAACTTTTTTGTTGGGTAAAAATTCCATGACCATTTCTATTTCTATCATCTTTCTATCGACCATCACTCATCAAGATCATATTTAGTATGTAAATTTATGGTAGTTTGCAAAGGAAATCATTTGTTCTTCAATATCTTTAAATCTGTGAAGGAAATTATTTGTGCTTCAACTTATTATATTTAGCAATAAAAATAAATATCCAAAGTATTCACTCTCATTTAAAAGTCCTCACGGTTATGCATGGGTGAATTACTTGGATTTTTGATTATGTGCTTCCATGCTCATTTAAAAGTCCTCACGGTTATGCATGTATGGAACGCATATCAAAATTAATTGATTCAAATAGACAAGTTGATTCTAATCCCATTTAAAAGTCCTCACGGTCATGCGTGATTAGAAGATACTTGATTTCATTTTTTAAATAAAAAAAAAATTGTGAATACTACTAATCTCATTTAAAAATCCTAGCGGTTATGCATGGTTAGTAGATATTCAAATTTCCTGAAATAAATATACCACAAATAGACAGAATTGTATGATTTTTGATGATTCTATCCCCATCACTTCTGAAAGTGGAATATGCGCTTGACAAGGGTAATTATGATTTTTGTTTGAGTTTTATTGAGATTTGATATTTATATTTAATTGAGTTAAATGTTTGATTCATGTCTATCACTTCATCCCTATTTTATAACACTATTATTCTTTTGCTGATAACAAAAGGGGGAGAGAAAAGTTAAGATTTTGTCAAATAGAATCAAGCAAAGGTCAAATAACTTTCAATTTGCATATAGGCTCATTTACATATTTTTATTTGTATGCATATATGTAGGGGGAGCCATATATGTAGGGGGAGCATCACATAAAAAGGAAGCATTCAAATAGGGGGAGCAAATGAAATTGTCAAATACATTTAATATATTCAAAATCTTAAATATATGTTTGTTATCATCAAAAGGGGGAGATTGTTGAATATGCGCTTTGCGCTATATGATTTTTGTTTGATGATAATAAACATATATACATTCATTTAAATGTATTTTTTAATGTACTATTTTTCATAGAATAAATAAATATTTGTTGAATAAAATAAATTACACAGAATTTGAATTTGAATTCAAACAAAACAAGTTAAACAGATTTTGAATTCAAACAGAAATTTTATTCAAACAAATATTTATTACAATTTTGAATAGTATGTATTTGGTAATGTACTATTTTGTTTTTTTCATAGATTAAATAAATATTTGTTGAATAAAATTAAATTACACAGAATTCGAATTTGAATTCAAACAGAGCAAGTTAAACAGATTTTGAATTCAAACAGAAATTTTTATTCAAACAAATATTTATTACAATTTTTGAATAGTACAATTTCAATCTCTCACTATAACTATACAACTTTGATTACAATCACATCACATTTCACATTTACAGTTAACCTCACTACATATCACTCACACTCGTATTTTTATCTTCAACTGCATTCCAGTTTGAATCCAGCATCTGAGTAATCTGCAAAAATATTCTCAAACGCAGTAAAATTGAAAGAGAAATATTTTTGAAATTTGAAAGAAACGATGATTTTGAAAACATTGTTTGCCTCAGTTATTTGGGTTGTTCGTCATCATTTTTGACTGTGCAATATCTGTGCATATCAGTATTTTTTATCAGGGACAGGTAATTATAAGTGGCTGCAGTACACACGTGTACATTCGTATACGTGTGCACTGCCTCGCCAACTCGTGTGCAAAAATCAAACAAAAGCACAGAAATCAAAAACAAGGTCAAACCCAAGATAGGTTCAACTCAAGGCAAATGAATAGACAAAGCAATTGACTACAAACAGTTCAAGACTAAAGCCACTAACAAATGCAACAGCAACATGCTTAAAGACTCCAGCACGACCAAGTATGGAGTGTACAAATGCAAATGTCCAAACAACAACATGATGTGAATCAAGTTCAAGGCAGTAGTGTATATGAACACAATCAAACTACAACAGGCCAGAGTGATACAAGGTCAGGGAAGCAACCAGGATGGAGCAGAGACAATGCAACAGATCAAATGGCACAGTGCACCACTGATTTGAAGAACATATGAATCAAAACAGAGAGTATGGTGATGCAGTCAACAAGGCAACAGTGCAGGTGAACAAATGTGCAAATGCTCAAAACCACAAAGTTCACAAGTGCAGACACAAAAAAAATATGGACTGCAACAAACATGAAAATGAACCAAAGTAATACAGCAGTCCCAAAATCAGTGACACAACAACAAATAATGCAAACAACAAAATACAGTGCCAAGCTCATGAGGATGCAGACACCAAGTTCAACAACATACAAATAAGCATGCAACAGCAAGCTTGCAACAGAGAGCATATGCATCAACATAACAGCAAAGACCACATGCCACTGGAGAAAATGTATCACTAGCAGAATGGAAAAGTCAGAGACTACAACATCAAAGTGCAGTGCAACATGAACCAACTCCAAAATGTATCACTAACATATACTACAGGAATGGACACATGAGAATGGACAAGGCACAAATCAAGTCCAGCTACAAGTTGCAGACTCCAAGATCCAGACAGCAAGCACATGACACCAAGCTACAAACTCAAATGCATAAATATATCAGAGTGAAACATTGAGTTGCAACATGAATGAAAAGAACTAGACACAACAGTGAAAGTGCAGACCAAATGCAATTTGAAACAAAACCAAGCATGATACAGGTGGACAGTGAAGGCAGCAATACACCACCAAGTAAATGCACAGCATAAATAAGACCAAACTGCATAAGTAACCTCAATGATAGATGTGCATTTATCAAGAACACAATGAAGCAATACAGAATAAAATACAAAGGCATAGCAAGAGTCACAAGACCATCAAGCAGTGAGCAAGTGCAAATCGAGCTCCAGAAATAACAAATGCAGACACAAATTTCAACAGTGCAGTGATTACCAAGTCATAAATCAAGTATAAAAAAAAATGCAGTGGTATGCAGCAGAGACAATATAAAAGCAATGGTGATGGCCGAAGCTAATACAGAGTAGTGGATTCGCATACCCAAAATCAAGTCGAAGTCAAACATTATTCAGCATCAAGCCAAAGCCGTGATCAAAATTTCAATGTTGAACAAGTCAAAATCGAAGCCGTGTCAACCAAGCATCAAAAATACGAAATTGACAAAGTCAGATCAATCCCAAGCATCAAAACATAATCAAGCGGCCAGAGCAAGTAAATTGACGAATTCAAACGAACGTAATTCGAGGAATACGAACGCATATAAAAGCCCCAAATCATCATCGGCATAAGTAGGAGTTCGAATACAAAAATCAAAAAGGAACAGAGCTAAAAATCTTACCCGAAGCAACAAACGAACTCATCAAAGCAACCGAAGTAAGCAACAAGGATTCGATCGAACAAGACGACTTGCAATTAATCACTGATTCGATCAACTTAAAGTCGGTGCTTCAAAATAGCCCTAGACCTCAGAGCTAAGAGAAAGCCGCAAATTTCCAGAGAAAAGAATATCAAGCACGAGCCCTAATTTTCAGATCGAAGAACGAAAACGAATGCTGCCATTATTTTTCGCAATAAAGAAAAAAAGGAGATCGGGCTGGAGATAACAAAGAAAAAAAAATAAGGAACGGGTTTAAGTGGGCCGGCCTTATTTTCTAAAGGCTTTATTTTTTAATTAGGGTTATTTTTAGGGTTTAGGGTTATTTATTTATGTGTCTTTTAATTATCGTTTTTATTTTTCGAATCAAAACTTTGTAAATCACCACCTAGGGTTTAGGTAGTGTCAGATTGTCTAGTTAGAATTAGTTCAGTGAGCAGGGTGTGCGAGTTTGCAAAATTCTATTGTAGGCGGGAGCAGAGTTTGCGAGTAAGCGAAGCTCTATAGGCGGGAGGCAAAGTTTGCGAGTAAGCGAAACTCTATAGGCGGAGCAGGGTGTGCGAGTCTAGTAGAGTGTTTGTGAGCGTGGAGCAAATGTTTGCGAGCAGGGTGTGCGAGTCTAATAGAGTGTTTGTGAGCGTGGAGAAAATGTCTGCGAGTCTAGTAGAGTGTTTGTAAGCGTGATACTGTTTAATTCTAATAGAAATCTGTGAATGCAGCAGTAGGCAGGGGTTGCCGAAGCTGGGTAAATTTTGTGTGTGATTTACTTTACTGCATATTTATTTCTGTAGTTTATTTCTGCGTTTAAATCGAGAAAATTTGCTATAACCCTATTCACCCCCCCTCCCTCTAGGGTTAATCTAGATCCTACACTACCTGCTGGATTTAGGCTTGCCAAAGACTTGGGAATTCTTGCTGTGAAGATTTATTGTGATTCACAATTGGTCGTATGCTAGGTTCAATTAGAGTATCAAGCCAGAGACCGAGGATTGGAAACTTACCTTGCTTGGGTCCAAGAAGTGTTGAATCGGTTTGACTACTATGCTATCCATTGTATACCCCAAGTGCAAAATCAGGAAGCCGATTCCTTTGCAAAATTGGCTAGCACTGGCGAGGCACAACCAATGGGACTTTTCCCCGTCGAGACACTTACCGCTCCGAGTATCGATCAATTAGAGATAGACTGAGTGCACGAGGCAATGCCCAAGAAGGAGTCGTGGATGACTCCGCTCAAAACTTATCTTAAGCATGGAGCTTAACCCAAGCACAGAAGTGAGAAAAGACAGGTTCTGCGAAAAACTTCACGATTTATTATCCAGAATGGAGTCCTGTATAGGAGAGGGTATTCTGTTACTTTACTCCGGTGTATCGCTCATGATGAAATCAAATGAGTGCTATATGATGTTCATGAAGGAGAGTGCAATGATCACACTCGAGGCAAGCCCTTGCCAAAAAATACTCAAATATGGATACTACTGGCCGATAGTGACTGAGATGCATCAGATTATGCCAAGAAATGTGATAAGTGCCATAAAAATTCCAAAATTCCAAGAGTCCCTCCTACTAAAATCACTCAAATGGTCAGTCCATGGCCGTTTGCCACATGGGGCATTAATATAATAGGGTCTTTACCTTTGGCCAATAGTGTTGCGAAGTACGCCATCGTTGCCGTCAATTACTTTACCAAATGGAAGGAAGCCAAGCTTTTTTCTACCATCATGACGAAGAAAGCAATCAAATTTATTGTCCGCAACATTATCTGTCGTTTTGGCCTCCTACACACAACGTAATTGATAATGGGACCCAATTCAATAGTATCAAGTTCAAAGAGTTCTGTCAATGCTACCGCATCTAGAAGAAGTTCTCAGCAGTAGCTCTTCCTCAAGCGAATGGACAGGTCGAAGATGTTAACAAAGTTATCAGGTCCATTCTGAAGAAACGATTGGAGAAGGCTGGAGGCAAGTGGGTCAATGAGCTTCCCATGGCCCTATAGGCATATCGAACTATGCACAAGTCCACTACCGACCACACTCCGTTTGCACTTTCTATAGCTCCGAAGCTGTTATTTGAATTAGAAGTACCTTCTCACCGAATTACCTATTATAATCAAAAGACAGATGCCACATTACTTACAGAATCTTTGAACTTATTGGATGAGAAGTGTGAAGAGGCTGATTTGAGGGCAGCTGCACACCGCAGTCGGGTCACCCAATTATAATACTAAGGTCTGATCCAAAACCTTCGAAGTTGGCGATCTCCTACTCAAGAGACTTTATCCGGAACCTTCACACATGAAACCGACATGGGAAGAGGCGTATGTTATTGAACGAGGACTTGGATATGACACATTCAAATTATCAACTATTGATGGTATTACTCTACCAAGAGCTTGGAATAGCGAGAGTCTGCGTACACATAACAGACTTTATTTGTTCATTTAGTCTGCTTTCCCTTTGAAATTTGTTTATGCATTTCAAAATTTGAACTTGTAATAAAGCAACCGACTTTGCCGTACTTTCTTATTTTAGCAATAAAATGTAGACTCATCAAGCCAGATAGGCAATCTATGAAATGCATCGCGTAACCGCCACGATGTACGAAGAGCTAAGTTCCATCTTATAGTGGGATTTATTCAAATAGGAAGTGACTGTGATACGATCAGTCACTCTCTAAGTGAAACATCCGGCTTGGGAGCAATGTAAGAGGATTGAAACACGACAATCATCTAACGAACTCTGGCTCCCAAAGTGCGAGCTGGAATACGAACTCCAAAACATGGCTCGAGGAAGGTGGACCCATCCACCCACAACTTTGCCCATATCCAATCTAAACTTAAGGAAGAAGGATCGGTCCATCCACGACCTCGCCTTCATTTTTACAAGCTCTAGGAGTATGGACCCTTCCATCTACGGCTTCGCTTGCCAACTTAGGGTGGATGTGATCTGATCATACACAACCCTGATCAACTCCTTGTTCCCAAAGTGCAAACGAGATCCTAATACTTAAACAGATGTGATTGAGCGTCTGTCAACTAACCCTAGATTCCCGGAGTGCGAACTAGAGTATAAACATTAAACGGGTATGATCGACCATCCATCAATTAACTTTGGTCCCGAGAGCGCGGGCCAGAGTATAAACACCAAATGGGTGTGAATGATCCCCGATCAACTAACTCTAGTCTCGAGAGCCTGGACTGGAGTATAAACGCCAAATGGGTGTGATTGACCACCTTTAAAATAAACTTATGTCCCTGGCGTATGGATATGATTCTAAATCTTAAATGGGTGCGACTGACTGTCCGAAAAATGATTTAAGTCCCATGAGTGCAGATACAATTCTAAGTATTTGATGGGTGTGACTGACCGCTCGTAAAATAACTTAAGTCCCCAGAGCGTGGATATGACTTCAAACATTAAGCAGGCATGACCGACCGCTATCATAAAAGTTTAATCCTCGGAGCGTGGATGTAAATACCAACAAATGAGCGAGTGTGATCCGACCACTCAAACTCATTTTACTTTAACTCCGTTTCGACTTAGTTAAATAAAAATGAGCAAAGGCGAAAAACGACCGTTGGCCAATTACTTCAATTTATCCTTAAAGCTGGGAGCATAACTCAAGTACCAACCACTGACCGAGACAGTGCAACATTAAGATTTGACTTGACATTTGGTTATGACCCGAAGCCATGACTTCAGGACTTAATAACCGAACTCAAGTCCAATTCAGAGACTAAAGCCTCATAAGCATAGTGAATGGAAATACGAGCGCTATAATACTTTAACAAATAAACATAGAGTTATGTTGAAAAAAAAGGGATTTATTTCTATTATTATTTGGAAAAACGACAAGCACAAAAATCTTTGCAATGAATTCCTATAAACAAGAGCCGATCCCGCATCTATACACGGCCTACAAAAAGCAAATGAGAATCCTATTCCAGTTATCTACAAAAAGAAGAAGCAAAAGTGCAAGTCTACGCCTTTGATTCCTTGGCTTCTTCCCCTTTTTCGTTGTAGACCCACTTGAACTACTGCTCGGATGTCTCTTCGAGCCTTTACCTTCTGGGCTTTCCTTAACCGATTTGTCTTCGGCCGGGGGAATGTCAACTATCTCCTCCTCAGAACTTACAAAGATTGGAATATTCTCTACGGGCGGAACCGGAGGAACGGTGGCACCCTCAATGCTAGAAGAATGAGGCGCACTGGTATTGATGAGGGTGCCACCCGGAGAACCATAAGCATATGGACGGGCCCGAGCCCTACGATTCCACCACCAACACTATTAGCCTGCCTGTGTTGCTCCATCTCGGCTCTGATCTCTGCCATTATATCCTCAGCCCGCTCTGTGTGTATGCCTCTAGGAATGCTAGTGGTCGGACCCGAGGAGCTAGTTATAATTACATCTTCACCAATATTGAGAGGTATCTCAGCGATCGGGTCGCTTTCATCGCCAAGGAGTGCCTCCATCATTTGTACATCAAAGATGCAACTGCTCTCGTGCATCTCCTTAGCCAATCAGACGACCATTTTAGTTGTCGCCTCCGTCATAATGGCCTCCTGCTCTTGATGCAATTCTTGGGTTGCAGGAGGATCTCCTGATGCAAATCTATAACTGAATAAAGATAAGAGAAAATATTAGTGACATCTTCCGACAATGCTCCTACATTTAGACGAATGGAAGAAGTGTCCAAAGTACCTTCCTCAAACCGACTCACATGTTGGTCCAATGCACCTTCAGAACCATTTTCATGTGTTGGAGATAAGCGCGGTTGATCGGGATCATATCCCAGAACAGCTGAAGGATCAACAGAAGAAGTAGGCTCAGGTTGGGAGACTGGAAACTGCTTCGGAACCTGCTTCGTGATGCTCGACTCCTGATCCTTCTCCAACATCAGGATATCTAGTAGTAATTTTTTCCTTTATGAGGGAGATGACGGTGTCGTTAAGAAATTTTTAGTCATCTCCAACTAATATTCGGATTTCATGTTCAAATTCGTTAATAGTTGAAGTATTGTGGTCCGCTTTCTCCTCCTCTACCAGGAGGCGCCAGGCATTATATAGGTGTAATGGGTAGTCTTCGAGCTAGCTCAGACTGCGGTGTCTTAAGACATTAAAGTTGTCGGTGGCCAGAAGATCTTCAATCTCACTTTCCATCCTGGCCTCCGCCACTTTAACTTCGCTTTCAACCCTGGCCTCGGCTTCTTGAACCTTTAAGTTTGCCGCATCCCTTTCATTCTTGAGCACCATTGTCTGTTCGCATGCCTCTTGGACAGCTTTGTTGCCATCATCCTTTTCCTTGATGACCTCAGTAAACTTCTCCTTTAACTCCTCATGCTCTTTGAGTGCAACATCTCTTTCTGCCACAACAGTGGTAGTCCTATGGCCCATCTCCTCAACCAAGGCCAAATCCGCCTGACGCATTTTTTCCATAGACTTATTTGCCTCATCGGCTCTCTGTTGGCCTCCGTCTACAACTTCCTTGAAGATTCGTTCTGATTGGTAAGCACTTGTATTATACAGTACTTCTGAAGAAGTTCCTTCTCTAGTTTATCGATTGTTTGTGCCCGCTCAAAGGCAACCGATAAGGCTTTCTCTGCAGTCTTCACCCATTGTCGATACTGATTGTAGGCATCGTACATATAATCACGTACCATATATTCTGCCTCATTGGGGATTCGCTTCAAGTTCAGAGGGAAGTAGAAGCCATCGAAGTAGGTACTTGGAAAGTCTCTTTTCAGTTTAGCAATTCTGATGGCTCCCTCTTCGGTAGGTTCTATAGTGGCCGATTCTGTAACTACAGGAACTTCTGCCTCAATCCAATGGTGTTGTTCACCATATTTCGAAGTTGGAAAGGTGCTGTTTGATGTTAAGTTTTAGCAGATTGTTTTCCAAAGCCAAATGGTCGTGGGGACTCTAGGTGGTGGAGAACGCAATCAAAAATGATGCCTACTTTGATATTGCCTCTCCCTCCCCGTTTCATAACACTCCCGCTCTGGGCTAAAACGACTGCGATCATAGTCTCTATCAGACTCAGGTCTATGGGATTCAGAATAAGAGCTAGAAGAGTGGCACACAAAATGAAGACTACCGAGCATGATTCTTTCCTCACCATCGTATATGTAAAATGAAAAGAGAAACAGGATTAGTTATCTCCAAAGATTGAGAAACATGTGATTAAAAGTTGTGTGGTGCCGTGAAGTGTGTGCGTGCATGCGCAAACCCCCCAACCAACCGGTTGTGGCAGCCGTGCTCATAGGAGTTGGCTCCCCAATATCTAAAGCACTTTGAAGCTCCTCTAGTCCGAAGTCTTGGTATGAAGACAAGTCATCTAGAATAGAGATGTCTGCCAATCCCTTCAAAGAACTCTCCATTCATGGAGGAGAAGTCTCAAAAGTTATAACAGTTGTTATGGCCGGAGGAAACACGACAATTTTGCGTCTTATGGATTTATGGGAAATAGCCTTGTCTTTTCTTTCGACTCTGAAGTTCGAGGAGTCAACGAAGGCACATCCGCGGGTTGTCTCCAACGGGCACATTCTCATCATCGCGTTGTTCAATAATCACGATTCCAGGAGCTCTTCTTCCTCCATGCCTCACCGAAGCCATTATTAGAGCTCCTTCCGATCCAATGCTTTGGCCTTTTTTTATAAGCCTAACAGCGATCAAGTTTTCATTAGTGAGAACTTCATCGATATCTCTAAGCTCGACTGATACCGATTGCAGGCTTCGTATAATCTCTTTGAATCTCTCTCCTTCAGGCTGACATCAACTTGAATTACTTAGTTAATCGATGAAGAAGTTAGAACGCTTACGTCTAACTAGCCACCATCTGGCAAATCCCAATAGGCACCGTACGAAGAACCATTCAGTTTTGAAATAGCTCAGTTTACTCCAGGCTCCTGCCACTACTTGGCAATTTCTAACTGCTTCCAGAAAGGTGAAGGAAGGGTTGTCCCCGTGGCTTTTGATGTTGAATAAATATCTAATTCCTTCGACTATTGGAGGTTGGAAGAGATGCTCCATGTAGATAATGAACAAGCTACTGAGCAGAGTGTATCTATTCGGATGTAACTGAGACGGAGCAATCCTCAAGAAAAGTTGCACTTCTCGAATGAACTGATTGAAAGGGGGCAGCATTCTAGCAACACATATGAATCTATTACATGCAGTATACCCTTCTGGGGGATTATGGGATCTATCTTCTGTGCCCAGTACCAAAACATCTTCTAGAGATAGTCCATGCCTGAAACAGATTCTACCAAGCATATCTTCAGAGACTTTGGAGAGGACAGAATCCTATGGATTCGTAATAAAAGTTGCACCCAACATCTCATCCGGATTAGGACTTATTACTTCAGCTGCAATCTTCGGCATCTCTATAACTGGAAGTAGAGGACTTTGGATGTCCTGCGACTCAGAGCTTCCGAGATCCATAGCTATTGAACTTAGTAAAAACCATTGTTATATGGCAAGAAACCCATGCCCCCCCTCCCCCCGTGATTTTGAAGTGAGTGATAGTGTTGGGTAATGCAGTGCTATATACCACTTTAAATTTATTCAAGTCCAAAAGGTGTTAAAACGATAAGACTTCGAGATTCAACCGGAGTGACTGCCGTCGCTGACCATCACAACCATGCTAACCTGACTTTGGAGAACGATCCATGCTAAAGTTCGTCAAGTTTTCCAAATTACAGTGCCATCGACGGGCTTCAAAGGGCGGTCAAATATGTAGTTTAACGGTAAAGTTTGGATATGCAAGGATGAAGCTCGCCGAAGTCAGTTCAAGTATGCAAAGTATCATATCCATTAAAGTCAAAGTTTGGATCATTCCTAAAATTTCGGCTTGTATCGATTAGGAAAAGTTAAGGTTTGTATCGATCTGCCCTCAGTTTCATATTGATCTCTAGCCAAGTATTTCGAATCGATCACCAGACCCTCGACTTCGTATCGATAACACGGCCAAGGTTTCTTATCGAGCGCTCCAGATCGATACAAACTTCTGCCATCCTAGACCGATACGAAGCTCCTCCCTCTATATATTTTGGTTCCATATTGAGACGAGTTCCCCATTCTGCATCGATGCAAAAGGTGCTTCTTCTATCCTTCATCGATACGAGATCGAAGCCAAGGATTCTTCCGACGATTACTTCGTATCCATCGATGGTTCTTCTTCCCCAAGCTGCTAAAGCACCAGTGCTCCTTCCTCAACCTCGCTCCGACCCAACTATGACATCAACAACGCCGGAATCAGCCACGAGTTTGGACGGGTTGACGTTAAAACTTGAATCTTATCATTTTAAGGTCAATTTAATTATTCGATTACCTAATTTAAAAAATTGGGTTGAAGATTAGTTATTTAAGTGGTTTGAAGATGAAGGCAGTTTTCTTTTTCTCGAGCTCTCTATCAATACGAAGGTAGAAAGGAAAATGATGGCAAGTGAGAAATTTGGCTAAGTCTAAAAAATATTTATATGGTTTCGTATCTAAGCAAGAAAAGATTCGTCTCCCAGTAGCATGAATTGGTTGAAGCAGTTGGAACCCAATTGTTATGAAAGTGGTTAAGTAGACAAACCTAGAATGGTCGCTTCCATCGACATGAAGAGACTCATTCATATCCATCAACCCAGAATGGTCCGAAAGTTAGCATTTCATATCCATCTGTTTGAAGACCATAAGAGCTCGTTTTCATCGATACAAATTATCTCCAAAGACTATCTACTTCATATCGATAGCCATCGATAAGAAGCGTGCATTCCAATTTCTTAGATCGATCCAGGAGAGAATCGATATAAAGGGATGCCTTAAAACAACCATCAAACGTTGTAACAACTCGAATTTCACATCGACCTAGGAGAGGATCGATACGATACTGGATCCAAACAAAATCTAAAAGACTTGGCAACTACCTGTGAATGTGCAAATGTGAACTAGAGTCAAGTTAACATACATGCATGAACGATGAACTTATATTCAATTTTCAAAAATTTACAGGAATTGAATGTTCACCTGACGAAAATCAAAACAGTGAACAACAAATTGCTAGCACTCGACCTTGAGTTACAACGAAACACTGCATGATTATTAGCAGTCAACAGTTCAACATTTATACTGGAAATCAATCAAAGGTTACATCTCTTGATGAAAAGGCAACGACTATACAACGAACTGGACAGTGCTTTTCCAGAACAAAGAATGCAGCTTTTCAAAGAACGTCATGTTCATGTAAGACGTACTTTAGGGGTCAAATGTTATCCTGCCTTTTGGCAAGGCCGTGATACCAAGGACTTGGCTGAAAACCAAAGACAACTCGACTCGAAGATTAGTTATAGACAGGTCTAATATGGATACTGGAAAATTTGACCCGAGTCCGGATCGAGCTATAATTAACATGGTACGACAAGCAAAGCTATGAAAGCCAACGTTACAAATTTCAGGTCAATCGAAGTTTGTATACTCAAGTTGTGGATCGATCAAGTTTCACGTGAAAGATTCTTACTTCGTGTCTACCGTGTTCGTATCCATCAAATTGGCAACCATCTCCTTCATATCCACTTCATTCATATCCATCAAATATAGGCATCGATCAAAGTTCACTTTCTAGTCCCTCAACACTCTTCATATTGATCCCCCCACACATTTCGTATCGATCGGCCAATGATCGGTACAAAATTTACTACCAAATGATTGATACAAAGAGATCCTCCAATCATCGATATGAAGAGTAGTCCCCGAGATCGATATGAAGAAGGCATGGTCAAGTGATGGAAACGGTCACGAGGCATAAAAAGTGGATCTCTCCTAAGTCATCGCTCCACGTCATCACCACACAACTGATTGATACGAAAAGCACATCGATACGGAGGACGATCGATACAAAAGTATCAATACACACACATCAGCCAATTGCAAATTCAACTTTGGATCGATCATAACTCAAAATCTACAAGTTCAAATGCTACCAAACTTTCACAGGAGCTTGCTTACCACCTTAAGAATGTCTTCGATCGATCTCAGCCCAAATGGGCATCATTTTTATCGGTACGAACAAGGTGGGGATCAATCTCAATCGATTCTAAACGCCCCCGGTCAATTTGGTGGGCCCACTCATGTGTGAGGAGGGGTATTCCAAGTTCTGGGGTAGAATATTTCAGACCTACACCTATAAATAGCGCTCCAGTTCCAACAGAAAAAGAACTTTTGGACTATGCTACATCGTTACTCTGTCGGATCATCATTGTAACTTGAGTGTTAGAGTTATTCACTGTTGTAATCAGTTAGAAATAATCAATAAACAACAAATCATTCAAAGTGGATGTAGGCTACAATGTCGAATCACTGTAAATCCTTGTCTTTGTCTATTTCTATTTGCGTTAATTGGCGTGTTTGTTAGATTAGCCTCTTTTTACATTTAAATTCTTCATTTTAATCTCTTCGAACATGTTCGAAGAGTGTTGTGGCCAATTTTGGTACAAACAAGTTCTATGGTAAGAAACTGGAACAGATGTTCAAGGGGAAAAAATGAAGGAAAATGAGAGCTTTGGGGGGAGGCCCTTCTTTAAGTGCTAAAATGTTGACTAGATCTTTAGCCAACCCCAAAAATGTGCCCACGAGAGTATATTAGCAAGGAATGATGGCTGATGTCTCGGTTAAAAAATGATAAATAAAGTGATACTAATATGCGAAAAATTAGATACCCTACGGTTTACAATTGTTTGAACAAAGGTGGTCTACGTCCATTATAAGGAGCCCTTTATTATACTGTTTCGGTTATAATAGCCTAAATTACAAGATAGAGTTGCAAAAAATACGAAGGTGTTCTCTTTTTAGGCTAATAATTTTTAACCCTTATGAAATGGGAATGCATGATGCATTTGTAATGGCTGAACTTGATGCTTGAGCGATTAAGATTGGTTTGGAAAAGCCCAAGAAATGCTTTGGGTCGTTGATGGTGACATACGATTGACGATTATCCCAGTTGGGATGCCAGGTAGTTTCTAGGGTATGGGTTTAGATAGCTGGTGGGTTACATTATGGAAATACCCTCAAAACATGGTAGACGGCGTGGAAGTAGGGAGTGGTTGTAGCAAAGGTACTAGGGTGTTAGCTAAGTACCTAAAGGGATTGATGCACAACGGTGCCTTTGTCAAATGAACCACGCTAATGGATCTCAACCTTTCAGAGAAATGACATAGGTGGGGCGTCTCCTAAGTTAAGGAGGCTTTATGCTTGCAGACATGGTTGAGAAAAGCTAAGCGGTTCTTGTGGGTGGTGGTAGGCTAGCATAAGGATGATAGTGAGCGAGGAGGATGTCTGGATAGCTTGTTGGCTGGATGAGCTGACTACCAAGGGGCCACAACTTCTTGTAATAACCAGTCTTGACCTTTATGGCCGATGCATGGGGGAGGGGGTGCCGACCGTCGATTTTATCGATTATGAATGGGTTTAGTCAGGTTGGGGAATGAGATGTGAAGTGGATGGGTTGTGGCCCAGATGGAGATGACACATGGGCTCTGATCACTTCCATTCAGGTTAAGTCGGTTGAGGAGATAGACCGTTGCGATACGTGGGCCAAGGGCAATAGTGATGTCTAAGTGGGATGGCCCACTTCTTTATGTGCGATAAATACAAACCATGGAAACAAACGTGAAATTAGATATAGATGTAAGCATGTCAACATTTAAAAGAAAAGCGATACAGTGGGCATCATTGATTGATTCCAACTTTTCTCTTTTGCAAATGTTTAATCGATATTACACCTAACCAACATACAAGAGATTATATGTTATAATAATATGTTTAAAATAACAAAAACATCAAACATTAACATGGTTAATATATACACGTGTAGATATTCGTATTTATATATACCATGTATATATTCGCTACTTATATATACATATATTATTGCCTCAATTTTAAATTGCTCAAAAAAAATTATAAAAAAACTATTTATACATCCCCTAACAATATAACATATTAATTTAAATGTTTAATAATACACACACACATATATAATGATTGAGCCAAAATAATATCTAATTGATTCAAAAACAAGCCACTATATTACGTTAATCTTTTTGATAATTTGCAAATACACACATATAAATATATATATATATATAAAAAGTTTCAGCCCAAAATAAAATTTTATTATTCTAAATAATCAAAATATATAAAATTAAAATTGCTTACATCAATCAAACAACATATCAACATTCCCTATATTTTAGGACTGAAAAATATATCATTATATCATATAATATGTTTAGAATACTATTATAGGTAATTTTAAAACATATATTCATAACCTAAAACACTGTTTTATGCATATATATATAATTTTAATTTAACAAGTTAAAACAAAACAGAGCTTTTAATTTGCTGTTTAAATTGTATCTCAAATTCTAAATCAAGGCAAGGCAATAATATGTACATATAAAATTGTTTTAAGTATATTACATCTAAGAAAACAAATTAAATCTAGAGTATACCTTTGATTTGAAAGCCCTCCTTAGATTCATGAATCATCACTCGACTTTGCAAGAGAAGGATGAACCACTTTATTATATTTTATTTCATATTATTTTAGGCAAACAAAAGAGAAATTTTTGGCCATGACAAAGATGAAGGAGGTGGCCATCAATGAGGAAAGAGCAACAAAAGAAAAGTGAATGGGGAAATGAATGAGAGAATTTGATTTAAAAAAAGAATAGAAAACTTTATCATTATTTCTTTAAAAATTGTTCCCTTTTGGTTCTAAATTAATTTTCAATCCAGCCAATCCTTACCCCTTCCTTAGCATGTCAGGCCAAGCATGGCCCCTTGCATGGACAAATTTTCAAAAGGACCATTAAGTAATTAATTGCGTTTAAAGCTCGTTTAAGTACATACCGATATTGTATATTAATACATGCGTATAGAATTTTTATATATACATCCAAATAATTACTAACAATGCCCAAAACATGAAATAATTTGTAATTATTATTTCATAAATATTACTTAATTTAATTAATTTATAACATTTTATAAACTAACTAAATCGTGTGGCTTGTTTGAAGAATTCAAAAATGCAGATGTGAGACACAGAGGCGGGAATTCAGTCAGCAATCAATATTAAACAATTCAAATATCAACGCTCGCTTGCCACCTTAGCTAGTAGTGTAACAGTTTGATCAAGTTCATCGCTTACAGGTCTTTTGGGTAAAATCTAGTCTTTTGGGTGAAATCTAGTTTCATATTTTCTTAAGCTACATTCAATAATGATTATTTACACAGGTTCTATTCGTCAAAACTATATCACTTTAGTATATATGGAATTTGGTATCGATCAAGATTCCAATATTATCCACATTCAATTCGTCTAGTCCAAAATAAATTCCTTGGTTTAACGATAGCATTTATTATAAACCGTACTACTCTGGCTAGAGATATTTACTTTGAGTTGACTATAGTTGACTGTGATACTAGCCTCAAACAACCGAAGAGTCGAATTCTCTATTGAATAATGTTTTACTTCCACTACTTCGACTCAGGCCTAACTATAGTCGCTCGATGGGTCATTATTCTATGGTTCAACTTATCAAAGTAGACTATTCACATCGAGGTGCTACAGTATTCTCAAGTTGAGGGAACTGTGTAACATTGTCACACTAAGATTTTTATCTACCTTAGTTGTTATTAGCCAACAGGAAACTCTTAGATGAGCCATTCCATCATTATCTATTGGATAATAGCTTTTAATTACTAATATAAAACAACAATTCACGAATCTACGACTACGACAACATCCAAACTCAGCGACTCAAAGTATGGTTCGTATAGTTATATATTTTAACAAGAGTCATCAAATGTGTACACAGAGTCTAGTTTAGTGCTTTGTTAAAATCTTTCCAAGAATCGTCATTCACATTTAAATAAACTTGCATGCATATTTTAATCAAAATCAAGTTTTCAAAAAAATAAAAGGATCAAGGCTTGAACCTAGGTCACTAGTTTAGAAAACAAGTGCTCCAACCAAATGAGCTATGGTAATTTTTATTTATTAATAGAATTCAGTCGACTGAACAAGGTCATTCAGTCGATTGAATATCTATAGGCAGCCTATTGAACTAGTGCATCTATGTATGCACGTTTATAATTTCAAATTCAGTCAACTGAAGTTCATAGATCAGTCGACTGACCTGTTTCCAACTGCCATTTTATGAATAGACACTTACTGTCATGAATAGTTTACTTCTTCGTAGAAGATTATGACCATTGTTGTTAGTTAAAGTCTTTTCACTAGAAGTTGTTACTTTCTATCTACTATATATGCATGAATTTCAAGATCAAATCACTTCACTTACCTGCTTATACTTGAACCATATTTTCTGAATTAACTACTCTCTTGAATTCATACATTCATTGCTTACAATCATTTTTATTTCTAAAAGAAAATTGAAACTTCCTAATCTTCATATACACATAACTACACACATCATACTTGAGGAAAAGATTATAGGAAGGGTGTACTACAAGTGAACAAATCCGTTTATTAGAACATACAAGGTCAAGACAATATAATTTGTAATCAAAATCATGTTCAATTGCTCAGGCAGTCAAGTCCTGTTTGGTTACTTAGACGGTCAAGTCTTATTCGATTACTTAGGCAGTAGAAGTCATGTTCGGTTGCTTAGGTGGTGTAAACATATTCCCCTAGGTTAAGTGAGGGTTGTTAGTTCTAATTCCAGAAGGAGTCTGGGAGTGGACGTAGAACGGGAGTTCAAACCAGTATAAAAATTCCTTGTGTCATTTTGCTTTACTTCTATTATTATTTTCCACGCTAGTTATTTTTATACTTATATTCGGCATCAGTAGATAACTTAGTTTATATCGCATTGCCACTACATTTACATTGTTTACAACTGTTGGCCATTTCGATCCTATAGCATAGCAGTCACTTTCATTTGGTATCGGAGCACAAGAACTTTCATTTGGCATCGGAGCATAGCGATTTTTAGTAGGTATCAGAGCCTGGAATTCTATCGACCATCACAACATCATAGAATAATGGCCAGAAAAAGATCCGGTCGAAATACAACAAGCAAAAAGTCTGAAACTATCAGAGCAACGACCAATGAGGACTGTAAAAAGGCAATTTCTGATTTACAAATTTTAGTAAATGAGAATAATGAATTGTTAGTATAAGCGATAAGATCTTAAAGCTTAATTTTCTTAT
The DNA here is from genome assembly GCA_030765085.1 of Allium cepa. Taxonomy (NCBI): domain Eukaryota; kingdom Viridiplantae; phylum Streptophyta; class Magnoliopsida; order Asparagales; family Amaryllidaceae; genus Allium; species Allium cepa. The sequence continues at coordinate 769,849,497 of CM060935.1, forward strand.
TTTAGAAAAGATGAAATCAATCAAACTTGAAAATGAGAAATTGAAAAATAAGAAATTAGATTTAGAAAATCAACAGCGTGTTTTGAAAAATGATTTTGAGGCTCTTAAAGATTTTCTAGACGAACAGAATACTATGTTTGAAAAAGAAAAAAAAACTCGAAAGGAATTACGAATTAGAAAAGACAAAATGATTTATTACAATCATCTTTAGATCATTCAAAATCTCGAATTTTTCTTCTTGAAAATGATAACTGTATGTTAAAAAAGAAGAATTCTGAATTAAATAAGCAAACTGATATTTTGAAAAACAATAATATTTATTTTGAAAATAATAGTTGTGACTTTAAAGCTAAAGTTGAAAAACTTAACACTGAAGTCACAAATTTAATAAAGGTCAAAATGATTTAAACATGATTTTATCTAGTTCTAGACCTTTACATGATAAAAGTGGTTTAGGATAAAATAAAACTAATCGTAGAAATAGCACTAGATACGCTTTCATGTATAGTAAATATGTTAGTGCTAGTACTAGATTACGAGTAAAGTCTGAATCCAATTTTTGTAGAAATTCAAATACTGCTATGACCAATACTGTTAATAATTTCTTTAGAAGTACAAAATCATTGATAGGAAATATGAATAAAAATTATCTAAGTATTTGGGTTTCTGTTAATTGAAAAAATAGAGAAAAATACATTGATAATCATTTTTGTATGGTAGTCAATAATGAAAATTATATTTATAAAGGTTCAATCACACCCAAATGGGTATGGTTTCCTAAAAATTAGGAAATTATAGGAAATTGGCTATCGCATGCTTTAAATGTTAATTTTTTTCTGATACCTTACATTATAAGTAGTAGTTATTTTGTTCTATATTGTTCTATGTTAACACTTATGTGGAATATAATTTTTGTCTTCATATAAACACTTTTTTTGTCGATGAAAAAGGGGGAGAAAGATATTGCTCTAATACTATTTGCAGAACTAAACAATGCAAGCACAAACTAAGGGGGAGGAAAGATTAACTGTTTACAGGAATATATGGCATAGATTCAGGGGAAACATCTATAGCACAATTACAGGAATATATTAAGGGGAAGAGATAAGTCAACAAAGCTTGTTAAAGATTCGTCCATAGCAAATGGAGTTGTCATCATCAAAAAAGGGGAGAAAGTTAGATTATATAGGTTCTGATTGTTGACATGAAACAACAATTCACGAATCTAAGACTACGACAACATCCGAACTCAACGACTCAAAGTATGGTTCGTATAGCTATATATTTTAACAAGAGTCATCAAATGTGTATACAGAGCCCAGTTTAGTGCTTTTTTAAAATCTTTCCTTAAGAATCATCATTCACATTCAAATAAACTTGCATATATTTTAATCAAAATCAAGTTTTCAAAAAAATAAATGAAGCAAGGCTCGAACCCGGGTCACTAGTTTAGAAGACAAGTGCTCCAACCAAATGAGCTATTGTAATTTTTGTTTATAAATAGAATTCAGTCGACTGAACAAGGTCATTCAGTCGATTGAATATCTATAGGCAACCTATTGAACTTGTGCATATATGTGCGCGCGCGCACACACACACACAGATATATATATATATATATATATATATATATATATATATATATATATATATATATATATATATATATGCACGTTTATATTTTCAAATTCAGTCGACTGAAGTTCATAGATCAGTCGACTGACCAGGTTCCAACTGCCATTTTCTGAATAGACACTTTCTTTCATGAATAGTTTTCTTCTTCACCGATGGTTATGACCATTGCTGTTAGTTAAAGTCTTTTCACCAGAAGTTGTAACTTTCTATATACTATATATATGCATGAACTTCAAGATCAAATCACTTCACTTGCTTATACTAGAATCATATTTTCTGAATTAACTACTCTCTTGAATTCATACATTCATTGCTTACAGTCATTTTTATTTCTAAAAGCAATTTGAAACTTCCTAATCTTCATATATACACAACTACACACATCATACTTGAGGAAAAGATTACAAGAAGGGTGTACTACAAGTGACAAATCCATTTATTAGAACATACAAGGTCAAGACAATCTACTTTGTAATCAAAGTCCTTTTCTATTGCTTAGGCGGTCAAGTCCTGTTCGGTTACTCAGGCGGTCAAGTCTTATTCGGTTGCTTAGGTAGTAGAAGTCTTGTTCGATTGCTCAGGCGACGTAAACATATTCCCCCGGGTTAAGTGAGGGTTGCTAGTTTTAATTCTAGAAGGAATCTGGGACTGGACATAGAACGGGAGTTCAAACCAGTATAAAAATTCCTAGTGTCATTTTACTTTACTGCTATTATTATTTTCCACGCTAGTTATTTTTATACTTATATTCGGCATCAGTAGATAACTTAGTTTATATCGCATTGCCACTACATTTACATTGTTTACAACTGTTGGCCATTCCCATCCTATAGCATAGCAGTCATTTTCATTTGGTATCGGAGCATAAGAACATTCATTTAGCGTCGGAGCATAGCGATTTTCATTAGGAATCAGAGCCTGGAATTCTATCGACCGTCACAACATCATAGAATAATGGCCAGAAAAAGATCCAGTCGAAATACAACAAGCAAAAAGCCTGAAACTATCATAGCAACGACCAATGAGGACTGCACAAAGGTACTTTTTTTCGAACCCGGTTCAGTTGAACGGCGGCGCGGGTGTAGTGTCGCATGACTTCTCTCCTCACAACAAAGCAAACATGTGGGAGCACCAAAGCCCCACTGTACAAAGGTACTTTCCGATTTACAAATTTTAGTAAACGAGAATAATGAATTGTTAGTATAAGCGATAAGATCTCAAAGCTTAATTTTCTTATTTTAGAAAAGATGAAATCAATCAAAATTGAAAATGAGAAATTAGATTTTTTTTAAATCAACAGGGTGTTTTGAAAAATAATTTTGAGACTCTTAAAGATTTTTCTAGATGAACAAAATACTATGTATGAAAACGAAAAAAAACTAGAAAGAAATTACGGATTTGAAAAGACAAAATGATTTATTACAATCATCTTTATATAATTCAAAATCTTGAAATTTTCTTCTCGAAAATGATAATTGTACGTTAAAAAAGGAGAATTCTGAATTAAAAAAGCAAATTGATATTTTAAAAAACAGTATTATTTCTTTTGAAAATAATAATTGTGACTTTAAAGCTAAATTTGACAAATTTAACACTGAAGTCACAAAATTTAATAAAGGTCAAAATGATTTAAACATGATTTTATCTAGTTCTAGACCTTTACATGATAAAAGTGGTTTAGGATATAATAAAACTGATCGTAGAAATAGCACTAGATACGCTTTCATGTATAGTAAATATGTCAGCGCTAGTACTAGATTACGAGTAAAGTCTAAATCCAATTTTTGTAGAAATTCAAATACTGCTATGACCAATAATGTATATAATTTCTTTAGAAGTACAAAATCATTGACGGAAAATATGAATAAAAAATATCTAAGTATTTGGGTTCCCGTTAATTGAAAAAATAGAGAAAAATACGTTGATAATTATTTTGATATGATAGTTATTAATGAAAATTATATTTATACAGGTTCAACCACACCCAAATTGGTATGGTTTCCTAAAAATTAGGAAATTATAAGAGCATTGGGTATCGCATGCTTTAAATGTTAATTTTTTTCTGATACCTTACATTATAAGTAGTAGTTATTTTGTTCTATATTATTCTATGTTAACGCTTATGCGGAATATAATTTTTGTCATCATATAAACTATCTTTTTTGTCAATGACAAGGGAGAGAAAAATATTTCTCTAATACTATTTACAGGAATAAACAATGCAAGCACAAATTAAGGGGGAGAAAAGGTTAACTATTCACAGGAATATATGGCATAGATTCAGGGGAGAAATCTATATCACAATTACAGGAATATATTCAGGGGGAGAGATAAGTCAAAAAAGCTTGTCGAAGATTCGTCTGCAGCAAATGGAGTTGTCATCATCAAAAGGGGGGAGGATGTTGGATTATAGGTTTTGATTGCTGACATGAAACAACAATTCCTGAATCTACGACTACGACAACATCCGAACTCAACGACTCAAAGTATGGTTCGTATAGTTATATATTTTAACAACAGTCATCAAATGTGTATATAGTGTCTAGTTTAGTCCTTTGTTAAAATCTTTCCTTAAGAATCATCATTCACATTCAAATAAGCTTGCATATATTTTAATCAAAATCAAGTTTTCAAAAAAATAAATGGAGCAGGGCTCGAACCCGAGTCACTAGTTTAGAAGACAAGTGCTCCAACCAAATGAACTATTGTAATTTTTGTTTATAAATAGAATTCATTCGACTGAATAGGGTCATTCAGAATAGGCAGCCTATTGAACTTGTGCACATATGTATGCACGTTTATATTTTCAAATTCAGTCGACTGAAGTTCGTAGATCAGTCGACTGACCTGTTTCCAACTGCCATTTTATGAATAGACACTTCCTTTCACGAATAGTTTTCTTCTTCGCAGATGGTTATGACCATTGCTGTTAGTTAAAGTCTTTTCATCTGAAGTTGTAGCTTTCTATCTACTATATATATGCATGAATTTCAAGATCAAATCACTTCACTTACTTGCTTATACTTGAATCATATTTTCTGAATTAACTACTCTCTTGAATTCATACATTCATTGCTCACAATCACAATTTTTTATTTCTAAAAGCAATTTGAAACTTCCTAATCTTTATATATACACAACTACACACATCATACTTGAGGAAAAGATTATAGGAATGATGTACTACAAGTAACAAATCCGTGTTATTAGAACACACAAGGTCAAGACAATCTACTTTGTAATCAAAGTCATGTTCTGTTGCTCGGGCAGTCAAGTCCTGTTCGGTTGCTCAGGTGGTTAAGTCATGTTCGTTTGCTCAGGTGATCAAGTCCTATTCGGTTGCTTAGATGGTAGAAGTCATGTTCGGTTGCTCAGGCGGTGTAAACATATTCCCCCGGGTTAAGTTGAGGGTTGCTAGTTTTAATTCCAGAACGAGTCTGGGACTGGACGTAGAATGTGAGTTCAAACTAGTATAAAAATTCCTGGTGTCATTCTGCTTTGTTGCTATTATTATTTTCCGCACTAATTATTTTTATACTTATATTCGGCATCAGTAGATAACTTTGTTTATATAGAATTGCCACTACATTTACATTGTTTACAACTATTGGCAATTTCGATCCTATAGCATAGCAGCTACTTACATTTGGTATCAGAGCACAGGAACTTTCATTTGGTATCAGAGCATAGCGACTTTCATTATCCAATAAATATGAGCATGTAACCCCTTGTTGCCTCCAACATTAATGAGTAATACATTGCCCAATGTTTAGAGATTATTACATACTTTGGTGTCAACGGATGTATCTATATCATTTCATGAAATATCTTGACTAGGAATATCTAAAACAAAATTTTGTGATTAATTACTCACTATTGCAACTATTTGCAACTGCAATTAAATAATATTTTATTTAAGTATTTTTTATTAATATGATTAAGTTAGTTATTTAATTAATTATTTGATAATATAACGAAGTATATAAAATAAAACAAGCATTGTTACTATGAAAAAGATTTACTACGAAATTGGATATATTCAATAAATTACATAATTTCCCCAAAGGCATACCACTAACTCTTTTAATCTCCCACTTGCACTTATGTTCAATTATGTAGTATCAATCCCATTTCACTAATCAGTTCAAAACTGATTAAATTATTTCCTTAGTAAACGGATCTATTATATTGTATTACTTTCTACTCTATCAATCAATATTTCTCCTTTGTTGATAAACTTCCTTTATCATATGGAATTTTCGCAGCATATATCCAGACATCTTGAGAGCCATAGTTTCTTTCACAATTTGAATCGTGCCATTATTTCTATAAAATATTCCCGTGGGATTCTTAATATTTAGAATCACCCTAGTTGTAAATTTGTGCATTATATATGCATACAATTTTTCTATAGTGTTATTCAAGGCGATGCACATAGCCTTTTGGTTGAATCAGCCATAACCTTTTATTTAAAAAGTTCCAACTTAAAGCTTCTTAACAACGATTGAATATGATTTAGGAATTAATATATTATACTCGATATCACCGTGGAGTTCATTATTTCTACAAATATTTCTCAAATATTTTGTAAATACTCAAGAATGCTCTTTACTACCATTTTTTGATCTTAATTCGAAATTACTATTGCTTAGTGTACCAGATACATAAGAGAAATGTGATACAATAAACTACATAGCATATGTGATAATTCATAATGCCAATGCATAAGGAATCCATCTCATATGCTTCACATTAAACTTTTTTAATGCAGTGTCTATGTGTATCTATGGGTCTATCCCAACCTCCTTTTGTACTGATTATAAAAGATCTCACTTTCAAATCCAATGTTAAGGATTAAACAACCAGACTAAAATGATTTTAATACGGACGCATCGTTAAAAATTATAAGTTTGTTGTTGATTTTTAGTTTAATAAATATTTTTATACCTTTAATGTTCTTTCTTACAGACACATGCTTCCTTTGCATTTTGACATGAAATCAAACTATTATTGATTTCTCAATCAAAAATTTGTTCAATTCTAATGCATATTACACACAATCATTGTATCCACTTTTTGATAATATCCAAGACATTCCAATTTTGTTATTTCTCCTACTGACTTTAAATTGTTTGTGAAAACACTCTTCTAAATCATTGTTTTCAAGTTATATTTCAATGTCAAAGTGCCAAAAATCAAAACCCAGTTGTGCGATGATTGCTTGTAGAATACGAATGGTTTTAAGCACGTTGACTAACAAAATTACATCACTGATTTCAACATTTGAAATCAATGAAGTGATCTCCTATTAACATTGTTATATATTTCAACTGCATTTATATTCTTGAAGATACACTTGCAACCGATTGATCATATTCCTTTGGGCACAACTATCAAAATCGTATTTTGAAAATGTATTTGGAATCCATTTGGAATTTAAAGCATCATTCCATGTGACGAAGTCTATACTCTTTATAGCTAATTAACAACTTTGGAAATTATTACCGCTAATAAAAGATTTCTCAGCCTTGATGAGAAACTCATGGTTTCTCTTTAACGTACAAGGCTTATTATTAGACATATTCTAATGTGTTGTGTGTCCATTTTAGGCTTGGTTAATTTTATTTCATCTTATATAGTCAGTTTCTTCAAGTTTTTGGGTCATATCCATGTTCATTATACTAGTACTAATTTCTAGAAAATTCCATCGATCATAAATATCATGATTTTGAAATAATAATCGTTCCTCGGTATGAAGGAATTATCCATTTAAAAATATTTTATGAACTGTCTTTTTTACGTGTTGTAACTGGGCCAGCCGACAGCGGAAATTATGGGTGAATTTCAAGTTTTATTATCATATTGGATCTTTATTAAACCTATGAAGTCTAATTTATTTAGAACATTTTTAAATTTTATTTAAATAAAATCTTTTATTTTATTTAAGTTTATAAACTGATATTGCATTATTTAATTTTTTTGTTATATTAAATATATGTATGTATCACATACACATATATGTGTGCGTTTGTGTGTGCGTGCATACACGAGCATGGGTATATCGTGTGTGTATAATATATGAATTCATGTAAGGTATAACGTGCCCATATATAGATGTTGGGTTTTATATCGCAACGAATAAAATAACTCATCTAATATGCAAACTTATTGTCTAAATGTGTGTGTGCACGCTTTTTCTTTTATAATATATATATATATATATATATGTATGTATGTATGTATGTATGTATGTATATATTTAAATTTTGTTTATGTTTATAATTTTGTATGAACATATAAATATTTATATATAGGCATAAATATATAATATTAATAAGTGTATATATTAATAAATATATAAATATGTTTATATCATTTGAAATATAATTTTTTTATTATAATGTTAAAAATAGTACTTATATAAATGCGTTAATTTTTTTAATATATATATACATTTATATGTATGTATATACATAATTGAATATGTTAAATACTTATATATATATATATATATAATTGTAAAATAATTTTTATTTAAATATACATAATGATATGGCCTTGCACATAGAATTGGGTATTTTTTTAAAATTTTGAGTATATATTTGTATATATACACACATATTAATAAAACCAAAAAATAATTATTTAAAATTTATGGAAAATATTTTATTCGAATCTAAATTTAATTTTTAAAGTTTCAATAAACGTTAGATGAAAATTTTATAATTTGGAAATTGATTACATAATTTTTATAGTCTAAAACAATTAAAAATCCAACTTTTAAATTTCTGATTTTAATATAAACATTAAAATAGAAAAAAACGTTTTTTAAGAATTTCTGTCATGAGTTTAATATGATATTATAAGATATAAAACATATTATATGATACATATATGAATTTATATAATTATTTATATAGTAAATTGATTTAAATATTATTTAGAAATAATATATACGTAAAAGTTTCTTTCTGCCGAAAATAACATACTTATTAAACATCATATATAAAAAATTTATTTTCAAATTTCATATAATTATAATATATTATTAGAATTATATATATTATATATTAAATTAATTAAATAATCAAAAATGGTTTTTTATTCTAAGATGTACTGTGTATAGATTAATTATTATAAAAAAAATATGAACATATATATATACATGTACATATAACCAACCTAAATTGTAATAATATATCTGCATGTTGGAATCGTCAGCTAACTAATAGTATTATATATATATATATATATATAATGAGCATTACAAAATACAGATTAATGTCCGTATTTAATTAGAAATATACCTAGCAGCCAAAGCCCGTAAGCATACATTGAAATGATGATGTAAGCCCCCACAAATGATTTCCATTTCAACAGAGTGTTGGTCCTTAAACCGTCCACCATCAGCTATCGAATAACAACTAAATTGATTTGATTTGAACTTCAGAAAGATGGAGAGGAGAGAGAGAGAAATTCGGCCGGCAATGATCAGGTGTAGAGGCTATAAAAGATCATAATCAGATGAAGGAAGAGATGTTTAAATAGTGGAAGGAAATTGAGAGATTTTAGGATCATATCTTTTACTCATCCTCCTTCCATCTAAGCCATCCATGTTCACTCCACATTAGCCCACCTAGTAGCTGCCTCTAACCCCATATTCCAGCCGAAATGATCAGCCCCATTATGGGGTCATAAACCCATATAGAGCCCGAATGAATATTTTGCATTTTAAATCTAATTTAAAATGTTTAGCGATATCGTATATCGATAAATATTTAAAACTTTTATAAATACATTTAATATTCTTTTGTCGAATCAAAATCAAATTTATAAATAATATGTCATAAATAATATTTAATTTGATCAATTTTTAACAATATAAATTAATTAAATCATTTGGTCAAAGGAGAATTTATTGTTTTCAGTTGTGTGCTTCGTTAAGTGTAAATTTGGTCAGCGATTAATATCAAATTATTTGAATATCAACATCCACATGCCACCTAGCAGATGGTGTGGCATTTTAACCAAATTTGTCGCTTAATTAGTTTCAGTAAAATCTAATTTACTTTGTTAAGCATTGATTTGTTAAGCATTAGTTGGTTGTAACTATAATTTACACCAATCTCTTTGTCAAAACTATATCACTTTGGACTTATGGAATTTGTGATGATTAAAATTCAAAGATTGTCCATATTCAACTCTATAGTCCAAACACAAAGTCTTTGGTTCAATAATAACAATTATTATTAACTGAAATGTTCTAGCTAGAGACTTTGTCTTTAGGTTGACTTCGGTCGACCATGATACTAGCATCATAGAATGGAGGAGACGTATCCTCTCTTGAATAGTGTTCCACTTCTAATGATTCCACTTGACCTAACTATAGTTATTCAATGGATGTCATGCCATGATTTATCTATAATCAAAGGGGAGCTTCCACATTGAAGATCAACATTATTCTTAAGTCAAGAGAACTGTGTGATTTTGTCACATCGATATTTTCTGTTTAACCTTAGTTATATTAACCAACTGAAAACTATTGAGTGAACCATTCCATAGTTATAAATAACTATCAATACGTAACCCCTTGGTGTCTCCATTAGCCATGAGTAGTACACTTTCCGAGGTTTGGAGAGCGTTATGTACTCTAGTCTCAATGGATATATCGATATCCAGTCTTAATACATCATGACTAGGAATATTTAAAATGGTATATTTATTTTCATTGTGATAAATTACTCACAGTTACAACACTTTGAAACTGCTATCACAAAACATACCATTTATGGATTTTCTATTAAATATACTTTTAATTAAATTAATTAATTAACATAACATATTTAATCAAGTATATACTAGAATGAAAACACCTTTTATTTCAAACAAGATTGGCCATCGAGTTAGGTATGGTAACAAATTACATAATTGTTTCTAGGGTGTACCCCTAACTCAATCAATATATCAATAAAACTAATTTAATTTTAAGTTTAAAAAATTTATGTTTATAAAATAAATTAGACAACCACACATCCTAAACTATTTGAGATAGGGGTTTCTTATCAACCCATATCTTATATGAATATGATCTCATAAACTATGTTTCAAATGAAATTAAATTTAACATGTATACATCCTTACAAAAAAAGTTAACTCAACTTCATCCATCGTCAATCGTGCCTTGTCTAACAAATTCTATGTACTCCTTATTTGTACATCATTATGTATCGTATGAAAGAGTGACTTTTGATATTGAATCTTATATGTTTTTAGGTACATTTGGAACTCTTTTCCAATACACCCACCTATTCAATCAAATCAAATTATTCTATATGTTTTGCATGTAATGTTTTTATTTCTATTTTATATTCTATGAACTTATAAAAACACACTACTTGTGTATCAAATACACATGTTAAATTTGATGAGCAATGAATTTTAGTGAAATTAGTAGGTGCATTTTGGTGTCATTAGAACATTGACAACGTACGTTGATATGTATAAATCTAAAGAGTTCATCAACTTTTTTGTTACTTGTGCCCTTAATCATTTGATATATAATTCAACAATACCATATGATTCATAATCATATGATTAAAGAATTATTTCTCTAAGATATTTCTTAGTCTATGATTCCAAAATAACTGCACAAAGTTTTAGATACTTCTATATTTTCTATGAGTAATGCATCACTTTTGTTATGAAATACAATAGATTTAACTTACAGTGAATATTTATAATGTTCATACTAAAATAAAACTATATCTATTTTCCGTTAATATTGGAAAATTGTTATTATTTCATAAATAATACTTGGTATATATACACAAAGACAATCTTTCGTAAGTTGATGCATTCACCAATAAATGTCATATGATATGCTTCCACCATTACCGCCATTACAATAATAGCTCATGAAATACAATGCTACATTCAGTCACTTATTATGGAATTTTACTTAATCCACTGTAACTTGTTTACAGTCGAGGTTTTCAAATCTGGTATCTTAAACTTGTGGAAATAAATCTCATATAAAACAATTTTCTATATAAAATTATATTTGGAATAGAAATCTCATTTCTTATTCCACGTTAAGTATCTACTAGTATTTTATACAATTCTCATTTTTGGCATCCCTTCATGAAGCAAAGGTGAGCATTCACTCTCTTCATCCTAATAATGCTTATGTTACATCCACTCTCGTATATTCACTTTCTTTCCATATGATTGAACCATTCAAATGAAATCCTTACTATAAGATCGCACCGAACTCTTTACATAAGTGAATTTGGTCAATCTTAACAATTAAGGATATCGAATAAGTTGGACTTTACATATATTGATCAAATTGACATTTCAGTGATTGAATTTTTAGGCCTTCCTAGTAGTTCTTGGTCCATGTTGCTTCTGATACAATAAGATACTCATTGTATTTAATCATATCGATCACTCCATCTTGCACTGTGGTTCATTTGCCCATTTGGAATGATATAATTTTCGTCGAGGTTTCGTACATTACCACTCGTGACTATTCACTTATAACATTTATATATGATCGAATATGGATCAAATATTCATATTTGATGTGCATGTAAAAGTGTATATTTTTACTTACATATTTAATCTTCGTTTATTAAAATAAATGAGCATATTGGGGTATTTTTACATGTTTAAACCAAATTCTAAATTATTTTCAAATCATCATTCATTCGTCTTCATTTGGAGGCAAAATGGTAATTTTATATATGAATTAAATTTGAGAAAATTTATTTACACATTTTTATTTATAAAAAATTGAGTGCAAATTGGATGGTGCTTCATGGATATATATGCATGTACAAATGTTCAAGGACAAAAGAATATAGAAAAGAAATGAAATAATGCAACTTGAAGGAGCGCACATGCCACCAACTAATGGACCATAATTAAAAGCACATGCACATGTTAGTGGGGATTAATTTAATTCTCTAATGGTTACTTGGAGGCTACACAATCTCATGGGCATTTTTGATAGTCCCCTAAAATGGAATTAGAGTTTTAGGCATGTATAAATATCCCTTATGTTTCATGTAATAAGCCTCTTCGTTTATGCATTTTGTAGCCACAAAATTAATGATAAATAAAATATCTTGTTAATAACTTCTTAGCCTTCTTCTTATTTGCTTTTGTTACATGATCTTTTCTCTTATGCTATTTTATTTCATGCTCTTTTTTGTTAGTTTATGCCTCTCTTTTTCATGTTAATAATAAAAATTAATTCATGCAATTAGTTTAGATTTATTTTATGCAAATAGTTAGTTCTCTTTTCTTTTGATTAACTTTTATTTTCCTTATTTTTCATACAAAAACCATTTTGTGTAGAGATGAATTCAATTATGAGAAGCTAAACCCCTTCAATTTCAAGGTAATGAAGCTCTCATGAATCATATTAAATCAACATAACATGTTTGCATTTGTACTCTATTGTTTTGTGCTTAATTGAAATTATGAATGGTGGTGGCTTATGTTTCTTTTTTAGTGAATTTGATAGCCTATGTTAACATCTCAAATAGGTTAGCGTAATCAAATATAAACATAAACTATTTGATGATTTGCCTAAGTGATTTTGCTGATGAAGTCAAACTAGAATCAAAGTTTAATGATCTATGTTACTAATTCATAGTAATAGATCATGCTTAAAATAGATTTTATTTTTTAATTTCATATCATTTTCATGAGAATTGACAAGTGGATTTGAATGGTATGTTAGGGTTCGATGGTTTAATTTGTGCTAATTAATAGCATAAATAAACCATACTTATTATAATCACATCAATCAATTCTACTTAAAATTTAAATGAGTGGTTATAGATGAATTTTGTGTTGATTTCTATGAATGATTGGAAGTGAATTTTCCTCTAAATTACTCCTTAATCTCATGGTTTTATTCTCATTTACATTCTACTTTTGGTTCACCTTTTTACAATTTTAGCTAAATCTTCTCTTAATTTTTGGGATAATTTCATTGAGTAATTTTAAAAATTAATTTTTTTCCTATGGGCCAACCCATACTCACGTACGTACTACGATTGTACACAATGCGCTTGCGGTTTTATAATGATGTATTTTCGACGGTTTCTAATCGATAGAATAATCCATCGTTTAACAAGTTTTTGGCGTCGTTGCCGGGGAAAGCAATTTACTTTTAATTTTACCCTTCGAATTAATATTTTTTTGTTGTCACTAAAAAAATAGAAAGAAAAATCAATTTTCCTTTGAATTTATTTTCTAGAAAAACTTCATTCTGTAATCTATTTTCTAAACACTCCCTCATCCACATCCATCTCTGTTTTAACGTTTGTGTTCTCTGTTATATTTCAGTTGTAAATTTTCTGTCATTTAGTGTTATATCATTCTCTTTCATTTATTCACTATTTAAATTTCTTCTGGGATAAAAAAGTTATATTGTACATTGCATTTATGTTTTTTTGTGTCAAACAACTTTTCTCTGTTTTCTTTTATAGTTTGTTTTCCATTTACATTTCTGTTTCCGGTCTCCTTTGAAAACTCACAAAACCTACAAGTTGCTAACAAAAAACCCAAACAAAGCAAAAAAACTCACAAACTTGCCTCACGCTCCACCACCATCGGCTTCTACGCCGACAACAATCACTTCAACCACAGTCTCATTAACCCTTCCTAAGCTGCGAACTAGCAACCATCATCCGTTCACCTGCCATCAACCAAACTGCAACTTGAAACATCACAACTCAAGTAAAAAATCATCTCCCCGCCACTCCAATTTTCCATCGGAATCTCTACTTCTGCCTCACCAACTTCCATCCTAATCAAGCTTCTAAATCCCCGCCTCGGTCGCTTATAACAGAAACCGCCTCTTAAACCCACGAAGAAGTTTCCTCTATTCCAATCCAAACAACCATACACTTCCAATACCATGCACTCTCCTCCTCACATAAAATCACAAAACAACAAGCAACAGTCGAATCACTTCACTGCACCTCAAACTTCCTCTTATATCTCCTACTCCTCCACGAACTCACTTCTTCACCACAACCCTGCTGTTACAAACCACCACCTTACCAGCTACACGCGCATCAACATCAACTTCATGCAATCTGATAATCCACCAAATCCGCTCAGTTCCATCAAATCCATCACCCAACTGAACCTCCCTCTAAATCAAAACCCACAGTCCAGCATCCCAATTCCTTCCCTTACACTGCCTCGAACAGCAACCACCTCCCACAATCCTCAATTAACCAAACAACCTTCCTCCTTGCTCCAGCTCTTACAACCAACAACCCAATCTCCTACACTATCAACCACCACCCTCTCCTGCAATTCTCCTCTAAACCAAAATCACCACGACCAAAACACCATGCAACCATATAAACCCACAATCACCTATAACACCGCCAACAACAACCAAATTCGAACCACATCCTTACCCTAATTGTATCAAGTTTTAATCGACTTTGAGTTTTGTGTTTATCTGAGCTCCAATCGAATAAGTTTTGTTGCGGTTTTGGTTTCTATGATGAGAGAATTGGGTATGGGTATGGATATGGGTGAGTTGATTTATTATTTTGGGATATTTTCAATTTAACTATATAAAAAAGGTTCTTTCATCTTTAGGTATTGGGCCTGTAGTGGGCTACCTTATATTTTTTTAAAGTGCAAGCTGATTTAGTTTTATAGACAAAAAAACAGAGAAACAGAGATTATTTTTTTATAAAAAATTGTCTAGGGCTTTTACTTTTTTGTTTGTGTGTGTGTCAGTATGTTATTTGTTTACTTAATTTTGCTAAACAAAAAAAAATAAACATTTAGTTGCTTTTGTTTGGCTTTGGTAAACAAAAAAATCGTTTTCAACACTTTTTCAGGTTGTAAATTGAAGAAAAAGGAATTTCTTGCTAAATAATTGCATGTCTATGCTACCTTGCTTAAAAATATCGCCGCTTTAAAATAAAGTTAATAATAATTCTGCATGCTCTAATATTGTAATCTCATCTTCCATTTTTATTTTCCTTGCATTGTTGGTTGCTTGCGTTTGAAAATCCAAAAAAATGTCGAATCTCATTGTAGTTGCATCGTTAACTCAAGTTTAAATTCTTCCTTGCATTCATTTTATCTTGTTTTCATTTTCTAAGGCAACACCCAAATTCACATAAGTTGGGGATTTCATCACCCCTTCATTGGCCTACAAATTGCATATCATCTTAGAACTTGAATAATAATAACGGTTAGACGGTGAACTTAAGGGTGTCATGAGCTCATATATGGCAAAATTGTATCTTGATAAGTTATCTTCTTTTAACCGTTTATTTCTTGCTGTTAGTCTATGGCAGAGCAATAATCTTATAAATATTACTGTGATTCGTAAATATTATAGTGATTGTTTCTCTTAAGGTACTTAAACCTTCAGTTGTATTGCTATGGTGATTCGTGGTACACTAATAACCTCTGACCGTTACCTGGGTAAGAAATATTTTGTTGGATTAAGTCAAAGTGTGATTATACAATTTTGGGTTAGGAGCTACTAAGGACAGAAAATTTATAGTTAAGTCCTTGCATTCATTGAGTATCATTACTTCATGCATATAAAAAAAATCCAAATGTAAAAAATAATTCACGTTTTCATTAACCTATTTCCAAACAAAAATCCAAAAAAAAAAATCCTTTGAAAAAAAAATACAAAAAATCCAAAAACAAGCATTTTACTTAATTTAGTTTTTAAAAAAAAAATAAAAAAAATCATTTCAAAAGTAAAAACTAAAAAAAACATTTAAAAAATTAAAATCCAAAAAAAAATACAAATCAAATCTTCCTTTTAAAAAATAAATTCTTTTGTAAATATTTTTCCTTTAAGAAAAAGAAAAGAAAAGAATTTTTCCCTTCATTTCATTCTCTAAACCTTATTTCATTCTCTTAACCTTGATTCTCGTGTCTTTTCACTTGTCAAGTACCTCTATTAGGATGATCCATACTTGTTTAAGTATTATTCCGACCAAATAATTCGATGTTGCATCCCAAATTGTGAAATTAAGAGTGTTCTTTCGCTTTGTCATGACCAAGCTTGTGGTGGTCATTTCGTTCCTAAGAAAACAACGGAAAAGATGATCCAATGTGGTTTTTACTGTCCTATGCTTTTCAAAGATGCATTTGAGTTTTGTAAAACTTATGATGGCTGTTAAATATTAGGAAAAATCTCTCGACGAAACATGATGCCTTTGAACCACATTCTTACGATCTAAATCTTTGATGTTTGGGGTATTGACTTTATGAGACCATTTTCCAACTTTTTCGAAAATTGGTACTTTTTTTTGCTGTTGATTATGTCTCTAAATAGTTTGAAGTCATTCCATGTAAAATAAATTACCACAAAGTTGTTGTGAAATTCATAAAAGAAAATATCTATTCAAGGTTTGGAACACCTCGCATAATAATAAACGATAATGGAACTTATTTCGTAGTCGACCATTTGAAACTCTAACGAAGAAATACTCGATAACTCTTAAATTATCCACTCCTTATCATCTTTAAACTTGCAGTCAAGTTGAAGTTTCAAATCGTCAAATCAAGCGAAATTTGGAGAAGACTGTAAATAAAAATCGAATAGATTGGTCATAAAAATTGACATGTGCGCTTTGGGCTTATAGAACTACGTATAAAATTAATCAAGGAATGTCTCCTTTTAGGTCAGTTTATGGTAAAGCGTGTCACTTACCAGTTGAACTTGAACATAAAGCATTATGGGTGATTAACAACATGAACTTTGATCTTGAAAAACAGATGAAAACAGAAAAGTGCAACTCAAGAGTTAGAGGAAAGTAGGAACGACACGTATGACAAGGAGAAAATTTACAAAGAAAAAACAAAAGTTTTTCATAATAAGTCAATCCTAAGAAAAACATTTTTGCCAAATCAAAGAGTTCTTTTGTATGACTGTCGACTTCATTTGTTCCCTAGAAAATTAAAATCATGATGGACAGGACCATACATGGTACATACTATTTTTCCACACGTTGCCATAGAAATAAAAAACCTTAGGGATAGATCGATTTTTAAAGTCAATGGTCATTGTTTAAAACCTTACTTAGAGTTGGCGAGTGATCGAGAGGAGGAGCTCACGATTCTTCATGCCCACACTACATCTTGTAAGAAATTTTAACCCTCTCTTGTAAATATGTACATATTTTTCTCCGTTACACTCATTATATCATGCATTGACAATGGAAACACATTTAGAATTAAGCTTGATGGGAGTCTCATGTTTATTTTTGAGTTTTCATGGTTTATTATTTGTATTCTCTTTCCAAAAATTAAAAAAACAAAAAACCCAAAGCAAATTTTTTTTAGCATATTGATTTATTTTTGAAGAAACACGATAAAATAAGTATATGTTTATGGTTATTAATTTGAAATTTTTGAAAATTACTTGTCTCAACAAAAAAATAAAAAGAAAAGTTTGACTATAAGTAACTATGGTTTAATAAGTACATAGGAAGGTTCAAAGGTGAGTATATCCTAAGTGTAATCTTTGTTTAAAAGAGTGGTTGCTTTAGAGTAAAGGCAATAACATTTTTGATCTTCTAAATTAAGTGATGCTAAGATGATTTTGCATAATTCTCTCTTTCAAAGAAAAAAAAGAAAAAAGAAAAAAAAATATCATAAAATAAATGAACGTCTAGAGTCATCTGTTCACACATAAGTATGTACAATTGTCATGCTCTGTACCCTTCTCATATAAGCCCGAAAGATAATGCATGATCGGTATATCTGGCCTCAATTTATCCGAGTTAGGTGTATGTAATTAAAATAATAATAATCAGCACCTAGAGTCATGTGTTCATATGCAAGTGTCTACACTTGCCACTCTCTGTACTCTTCTAACGTAAGCCCGAATGGCAATGCATGATCAATTTATCTGGTCTTAGCATATCTGGGTTAGGTGTGTGAGGAACAATATTTTTCAAAATAGACAGAGCAAGCAATTGAAACTCAAACACTATCTTCACTTAATTGCTTTGACTTGTTATTCAAAAGAAATAAAAATGTCACTTTGCAAAACTTTGATAATCAATTAAAGGATTTATTTCATAGTTGCATTATGTTATCAACTGAAACAATTAGCTAAACTAGAGTCTAATTACGATGATAACTTAACTTTTATTGAAAGTTGTGATGTGTAAAAAGACTAAAATTTCTTGATAATAACCAAAACTTATATTTAACTTACTCATGTCAATTTAAAAGTAAAGTCTTTATTTGCAAATATTTTCGAAAACTTGCATCATGTAGCTGCAATAGAATTTGCATATCGTATTTGGATTTTACGGGCAGTATCCGCTGAAACCCTCACGAGACAATACTCATTCTACTGGGGAAACCAAGAGGTTTAACGGTTTGTTGCATGCGCTTAATGCAATCGTGTTTCCTACGAAAATGGATTTATCCTAGTTTTAGTTTATTCGAGGACGAATAAAAAGATAAGTGTCGGGTATTTGATGTGCACGAAAAAGTATAAATTTTTACTCCTATATTTAATCTTCATTTATTATAATAAATAAGGATATTAGGGTATTTTTACATGTTTAAACCAAATTCTAAATTATATTCATATCGTCATTCATTCATCTTCATTTGGGGACAAAATGGTAATTTGGTGTATGAAGTAATTTTGAGAAAATTTGTTTGCAGATTTTTATTTCTATTTGTAGGAAATTGAGTGCAAATTGAATGGAGCTTCTTGAATATATGCATGAGTAAGTGTTCAAGGCCAAAATAATATAGAAAAAAACGGAAATAATGCAACACGGAGGAGCCCACGTGTCCACTAAATAATGGACCATAGATAAAAGCACATGCACATATTAATGGGGATTATTTATTTCCTAATGATTACTTAGAGGCTATACAACCTCAATGGCATTTTTGGTAGCCCATAAAATTGAATTAGGATTTTAGACATGTATAAATACCCTTTATGTTTCATGTAATGAACTTCTTCTTTTATGCATGTTGTAGCCATAAAATTAATGATAAATAAAATTTCTTTTTAATGGCTTCTTAGCCTTCTTCTTAGGTGCTTTTGTTACGTGCTCTTTTCTCTTATGCTATTTTATTTCATGCTCTGGATGTGCACGTATATGTGCATACATTTACATCCATATTTTATCTATTTTCATTCAAATAAATGTCATATTAAGCATATTAACAACCAAAATTCAATTATTGTCAAAACATCGTATATTCATCCTCATTCAGGGGGAAAATGGTCATTTTTGTGCATATGTCAATTTGAGAATTTTTATGTGCACATTTTTAATGATTTTTATAGGAATTTGGATGCATATGGAAGAGAGTTTTATGAAAATATATACATGCACAAATGAATACAAAGGAATGAAGAGGGAAATAATTCAAGCTCATGGTCATGGAAGACCCCACCTATCCACTTACATAAATCACAGTTAGGAGCTAATGAACAACTAAGTGGAGGTTAAAGCTTCATGCATATTTAAAAATGGATTAATTAGAGGCTAACGGTTACTTGGTGGCCACACTTCCTATAAGGGAATTTTGGGAAGCACCCTAAAAATTGAATTAGGGTTTTATGCATGTATAAATAATCCTCTTATGTACATATAAAAAAATCTACCTACTCTTTCAAAAATTAGTTAGGAATTTAAATGCAAGTTGTAAGCTTTATGTTTCATGAAATAAAAATGCCTTCCTAGCATTTTTCTCTTCTCTTTTCTACTTGTTTTAATTTTTTTTATGTTAATGTTTATTTCTATGCTTTCTTTCACTTCATGTTTATAGCTTAGATTTACATTCATGCAAGTAGTATAGTTTTATTTTTTTATACAAGTAGTCAGTAGTTAGTCTCTTCTTCTTCCTTCGTTTAGTTTCCATTTCTTTGCTTTTTAATGTTGAAATTTACAAATGCTGATTTAATAACACAAATGAGTAGTTAAACCCCTTGATTTACGGGTAATGAAGCTCATGTAAATTCAACATTTCTATGATATATGGTCTCTTTTGTTTGTGCTTCATGAAAGTAGATTTTGATATAAGTTTATACAAGTGGGTTTGATAGCTTATGTTGCTTTTGCAAATGAGCTATTCTTATTCAACATAAACACAATTTACATCATAATTTGCTAATTGATTTTTGATTTTGAAATGAAAGTAAAAACAAAATTTGAGGATCTATATTACTACTTACAATAGTAAATAGATCATGCTTAAAATAGCCTTTGCTTTGGCTTCATTTTCATGAGAATTGATAAGTGGGTTATTTGTTGTATTACAGTTTGATGGTTTAAGTTAGGCTAATTAATAACATAAATATACTATACTTATGATAAACACAACAATTATTTCAGTTAATATCAAAAATAGAGATCATAGATTGTTTTTTTGTTGATTTACAAAAATATGAGAGTCGATTTGCCTCTAAATTATTCTTTAATCTCATAGTTTTTAATCTCATTTTAATACTACTTTTAGCTTCGTTTTGCTTGTAGTTAACAATCTTCTCCCATTTTGGTATATAGAAAATTTAAAAATCTTAAAAATTCTCTATGGATCGACCCACACTCGCTATGTACTAAAATTGTGCGTCGTGTGTTTTCGGTTATTTTAATTTGAAATTAATCGATGATTTTCTAAATCGATAGAAAAATTGTCGTTAAGCAAGTTTTTGGCGCCGTTGCCAGGGAATTGTCTTTGATTTTAATTTCTATTCTTCGAATTATTTTAGTTTGATTTTATTGTGTGTTTATTTTATGTATTCATTTACATTTTATTTAAAAAAAATGTGTGTTTGTGTATGCTTTTTGTGACATTTTGTTTGTGTGCATGTTGTTCTAGTTTTCTATTTTGCATTTGCATTGCATATTCTAATAAAAAACATACACTATTTCATTTGAAAAAAGGAAAAAAAAAATATTCCATTTCAATCTTCTCTTCTGCAATACATTTAATTTTTTCTGTTTACAAATTTCACTTTAAAAATTTCATTTGCAATATATTTTAAACTCTCTGTTGTGTGCACTATATACCGTTCATTTTCTCTTCTGTCAATATACAGTCCATCTTCCCTTCTGTTAATATTCTGTTGTGCACTGTGTTACTCTGGCCATTCACAACAGTTACCTTCCTGCTGCCATCACTTTGCAAACAACATACCCATCCTTCCTCTTACAACTCATCCATCCTTCAACAAAATTGCACATACAAACCTCCTGGCTTCTTCACATTGTTCCATTACATACTCATTGATCAAATCACTTCAAACAACAATCAAAGCCAACTCAGTCTACAACATCACCTGTTCCACATCCTTCATCTCCTCAAAACTACTGCCTGAAACAATCACTACGTGCTCTATTATCCAGCAACTCATCCAACCATACTCATCACTGCACTTGCCTCTTCACAATTCATCATATCCACAACCATCACATTCACCCATCCACTATCTCTTCCACATTGCATAACATATCATTACCTTGCTCAACCAACAGCTCCTCCACATACTCCAAAATCCCACACTCCATCTAACATATACATTCCGCCATATTCACAGAGCATCTACACAAACATTACCCCGCCTTCTGCCATACCCCCCAGTAAACACCTGCTACTTCCCGTTGCCTTATCAATAAACAACCACCTAACAACAATCCTGCTTCCATCAATACAAATCACCACTGCCACAAACTGCATCCTCTCCTCGTCATCGACACACTAAACTTACCACACTTCATACAACCAGACCATACTACCATCTCATCAACACACTATCATCTTCCATTGAAACATCGACGACTTACCACTAAAAAACACCTCCACACTCCATTATAAATTGTTGCACCAGAAACTGTTCTGCTACAACTCCACAAATCCACCATCACACCGACCACCAAACCCCTCTGACAACAACTTGTTCCAACCACTATCATACTTCAAAACAGCATCCCCTATTACATATCAATTCACTGCCTACTTTCTCACCATTCTTCACATTCAACATAACCACGACTTCCTCCTGCGTAATCGAACTCGCCACTTCAGTTCAGTCTCCAATCGCTACCCATGAAAAATTAGATCCTAAATCGCATGAATCAGCACCGTGACTACAATTCACGACCGAAACCCAATTCGACACTGAGCATCTCATCCACACGAACTACCTCATCCAAAGCCTAACCGCTTGTTAGAAATGAATGAGTTAGTGGAGAGATTTGAGAAGAAGAAAGCATTATACAAAGTCCCACATCGGGGAATATTTGTACCAATTCCTCTATATATGCTACAATCCAACATAGTATATCAAACAAAAGGAGAATGAGGAAAAAGTATGAAAGGGATGAGGCAATGTGGCATGTAGGCCTTCATATTAATATTAATATGTCAAAGATAGGGCATTGGGTCTCTTGGGGGTCTCGTGATTTAATGGGCCACAGACTGCTGCATGAGCCTGCGGTCATTTTCTTCCAGACGCGCGCGCAAAACGATCATTATTGTTGGTTTAAGGGTCGCAACCTTTCCAATAGTCACGACCTCTCCGAACAGACACCTCCTCCAGCCTATAAATAGGCAGCCAGAATCCGAGAATTATTCCTTCAATTCATTCTCAAATTATGTTCTTTCTTCCTACGAAGATCTTTGTTCTGGTTACTGTAATCTCTTCGGTTCGTCGATGCTCCATCTACAACCACCACGCTGCGGGGCTGGTCCGTTTCATCCTAGGAAACAAATTGCTAACAGCCATGAACTACGTACGGTGGCAATTTTGTTTCAAGGAAACAGTTTCTACAGGACTCGGACGGTTTAATCCGTAATACCTTTCATACTGATCTAGTTACGTATTTTGGTGTTACAATTTCACAAAATTAATTAACAAATTAGTGACAATTGTTGTCGTTGCTATTTCTGCATTATTTTGTAACTGTTATTGAAGTTACAGTTGATTTCGTAACACTTTCCGGTAGTTGCGAATAACATCGCTTACCCCAATTAACCCTCTACCTCATCTCCCCAAATCAACAGCAGCTACCAACCACATACCTAAATTTGAATACCTGCAACGCCATCATAAACTTCGGATTCCTCTAATCGCAAACTCCTAGCAAGTCAACGTCAGAAAAAAATTCTTGGGGAATTCAATTTTTAGTCGCGATTTTCTGTTTGAAACAAAAGAAAACGACAGAGAACGGTTGGAGTAGTCTCTCTTAAAAAATATTATATTGAATTACATTGTCTTTAGTTTCATTTTGCAAAACAAACAAATTAATAATTAAAAAATAATAATAATAACAAGTTTCAATTGGTTTTGTGTTGTTTCCATTTTCATTTTAATTTGTTTTGTTTTACGTTACATCCTTATTTTAAAAACAACCTGTGTCTCTGTGTGTGTGTGTGTGTGTGTGTGTGTGTGTATATCTTGTTTTTAGTTTTCAGGTTACCAAAGCAGAAAATCAAGAAGAATCGTTTTGCTTTGCTTTTCTTGCTTATAAAATTAATCGCCGCTTTAGAAAAAATTGCTAAATAATCTGCACGCTCTGGTATTGTTCTTTCGTCTCTTGTTTTTTATTTGAGTTGCATTGTTGGTTGCTTGCATTTGCAAATATATAAAAAAAAATCAAAATCCAAAAAAAACACATTGCATTTTAGTTGTATTGGAAATTCAAGTTTAATTTTTGTTTTGCATCCGTCTCATCTTATTTTATTTTCTAAGGGCGATACCCTAATTCACATAAGGTGAGACATTTCATCACCCTTTCCTTAGCATACAATTTGGTTGTATTGCTATGGTGATTCGTGGTGCACCGATAACCTCTGCCCATTACTTGGTTGAGAAATATTTTTTTGATTTAAGACAAAGTGTGATTATACAATTTTGGGTTAGGAGCTACTAAGGACAGAAAATTATAATTAAGTAATTTGCATTCATTTAGTTGCATTAGTTCATGCATTTTTAAAAAAATCCAAAATCTAAAAAAATTGTCAATTTTACTTAACTTGGTTTTTAATCCAAAAAAATCCTTTTTCCTTTCCTTCGAAAATTTTCAATCAAAAAAAAAATCCAAACAATATATACATAAAATCTTTTCAAAAAAGAAAAAATTAAAATTCAAAATCCAAAAATCAAATTCCCCATTTTCTTAAAATAAACCCAAAAAAAATTTCCTTTTGGTAAATAATTGAAAATTCAAAAAAAAAAAACAAAAGAAAATATAAAAAGCGTTTGAAAAGCAAAAAAAAAAATTCAAACTTCTCTTTAGAAAATAAATTTCTCTTGGTAATTATTTTTCTTCCTTAAAAAGAAATCAATTTTTCACTTCATTTTCCAAATCTTATTTCAATCTCTAAACCTGTTTCTAACTTCTTTCTATTTTCGACTTTCACTTGCGCATGAGTACTTAGACTCATGACACAATAACAAATCATTGGACTCGCGACTCAACAACTAATCATTTAACTCAAACATACAATCCTCCCGGAATGGCGAACGAGAATGCCTTATGGATATAATCTTTTCCGATAGAGTTTCTATTGCATCTTGCATCGCGTTACCTGCCCCTACGGGTAACCATTTCGAAATTCACTCGAACCATATTGCCACACTTCTTAAATTTGGCAATTTCGAGCACGATGACCTATACATTTTCTTGACTAAATTCAAACAAGTTTGCGCAACCATTAAACTCCAACAACTTTCTGATGACAGAATCAAATTTCGATTAATCCCATTCGCTCTTATGGAGTACGCTGAAAAATGGTTGTATAGCTTATGTGATAACCCAGATTTTGGATATCTGTTAATTGGTAATTAAAAGGATTAAAATTATTAAATTACTAAATTCATAAATTGAACAAATGAAATTCTGTTATATATATCTGGATGTACATAGATGAATTTGAGCTATAATAAATATCTGGATAATTATT
This sequence comes from Allium cepa, assembly GCA_030765085.1. NCBI lineage: Eukaryota > Viridiplantae > Streptophyta > Magnoliopsida > Asparagales > Amaryllidaceae > Allium > Allium cepa. The sequence goes on from CM060935.1 coordinate 769,875,096, forward strand.
TGTTTAATAATCTCCTGATATAATTATTTAAATTGGCAAAATTCATTTTTGTTCAAAAACAAATTAAATATGTATTTAATTATGTATATATAAGTAGATTTTAAAGGAAATTTGGATTTGAAATTCAAATGTAAACATCTTAGAAATAAATTGGATTTAAAATAATATGTATATATGATTTTTATTAGTATGTAATTAGTTTTATATCATTATCTTTAAAAGATTTTATAAGTATAAATAAAGAATATATATACTATTATATTTGTATAAATTTGTCTATAAATGTGTAATTGGATTTTTATAACATTTTCTTTTAAGTTATTTATAGATTTTAAAGAAAAAGTTTAAATATAAAACATAAAATATTAATAAATACAAAAAAAAAGTTGAAAGTATCATATATATATATATATATATATATATATATATATTAAGGACATATAAATACATATGACATCTATAAAAATAAAACTAAATTGTGATTATTTTATAAATACATATTAATTACAAGTGTAAGATAAACATATGCAATATAACAAATGTAGGCGTAGGAATGCATGTAATCACAAGTGTAAACAAACCTTATCATATTATTAACAAGTGTCTTTGGTTTCTTTTTATTTTTCATATTAATTAATAAAAGAGAAAATAGGTTATATAAACATCTCCATCCCTCTCTTTCATTTCTTTTATCTCCTCAATTTCAAAACCTAAAAGAAAATAACCTGTAAACGGAAGGTTAGCAAACCAGAAATATCAAGCAAGATCAGGGGAAAATTGAAGCAAAATAAAGATCAACTCAGTTTTTAAATTAAAGCAGCAATCTAAAATCAACAACAGGAAGTAAATTCAAATTTCGAGAGAAGACCCTTGCTTCTCTGATTTTTCCAGAATCGTGAGTAAACAATTCTTATTTAAAAGTTTTAAAATCTGTTTAAAACCTTGTCGCATGCTGTAAAACTTTAAATAAATTATAAAAGGGTTTGTTTGATTGTTTTATATGATTTCATGTGTATATACTATGAATATTTTTGAGTGCATGTCAGTGTTTAGCTCTGTTCTTCACTTCGAGGTTGCAAATAGGATTCAAAAATTAAATGCTCTTCATATGATATTCTTTAGACTTCAATGTATAAACAAATATTGGTTGTTATATAGAGATATCAATTTTAAAAATATTTCCAAGTTAAATCTGAAGCTAGTTTAAATGAAAAGAAGGAAGAATAGTAAGATTTAAACCATATCAAAAATTTCAATCTTAATAATTGGATGATTCAAGTATATGATCTGAATTGTAATAAAAAATGATGATTTTTAAAATTAAAATCATGATTTTTATACTTGTGAATCGAGAGAAAGGGCATGATGAACGAAAAATGAGTTTTCGCTATTTTCTAATGATCGACGCAACTTGGGGTTTCGAGATTATGGTTGAAGATAGCCTGGGTGTAGGCGATCTCGAGGAAATTGATTGCTAAAATTTTAAGCCATCGAGGCATCGGCGAGGGATAGATGTAGGGTTTGAGTGCTGTTTTTGGTCGAGTTGACGACTGGGGTTTCTACGGTGACGACTAGACACTGGAGTGAATCGCAAGGCTAGGGACAGTTACATGGTGATGTAATGCAACTCTGGGCGAGGCGGCACGTCGACTGGTGATCGAGGGTTGCGTCGTGGTGTAGTTTTCTTTGATCGGAATTTTGGTCCAGGCGTTCGTTCTGTTCGTTTTCGATTGGCGATGAGGGTCTATGATCCGAGTGTTTGAGGCAACTATGGGGATGAGTAGCGACATGTTGGTGGTCGCAGTAATGGTCGGTGGCGACCGGGTGTTGTGTGAATGTGCACAAGTGGTTCGAGATGTATCTGGGTTTGTTGTTCATTTGGGAAGGAGAAGCTAGCTTGTGTAAATCTCGAGCACTTGGGTGGTTTTCTCGAAGAAGGGGACGGATGGTAGTTGTTCGTGAGTGTTTTGTATTTTACTCGGGGATTTACTCGAGTTTTTCTTATGATTTCCTCAAAGCTAACTCGGGTCTTAATGGGATTGAGTTTCGGGGTTTTAAAGTAAAGGCAGAATTGTTTTAAAGGTTTTTAAGTTTTAAATGTTTTTAAAAGAAATATTACTAAGTTTCTTAATAGTGTATTTTAAATAAATATGATTTTAAAGCAAAGTAAATCAAGTTTCAAAATATATTAATTTTTTAGAAATAAAATGGAAATTTTCAAAGGAAGTTTTCAAATATGTATAAGAATAAAGTTAGTTCCAAAGTAAAGTATTTAACAAGCTTATTCAAATTTTCAAATTTAAATTGTTAAGATAATGATTTAAATTCATTTTAAAGTAATTATATTAATTGTGTAATTAATTACCAATGATCTTTAATAAGTTAACGATGTAATTAAGAATTTATTAAGATAAATAATTTATCTTAAATTAATTAAGGTAGTTAATTAGTGTAATTAATTAATTAAGGAGATTAATTAAAAGTTAATTAATGTGAATGGTTAAGGCTAATTTATTTATGTGGTAATTAAAGGTTAAATTAATTAATGATCAAGGTTAATTAATCGAGGATAATTAACCAATGGGATAATTACTTGATGAAAGTAATTAAAGGTAAATTACTTAAGGGAAGTAATTAAAGACTAATTACTTAGTGTAATTAATTAAAGGGTTGATTAATTAATTAAGGAAATTTATTAAGGGTTAATAAACAAATAAGTGTGATTAATTAAAGGACAATTAATCAATGTAAGTGATTAAAGGATAATTAATTTGAGTAACTAATTAAGGATCAATGTGATTAATGGAATGGGTGGAGGTTGATTAATTTGTGTAATTAATTAAGGGTTAATATCTTATTGTAACTAAAGGATAATTAGTCAAGGGTGATTAATTAAGATGGATAATGAAAAGTTGGTTTGTAATTAATTAATGTTGAGTAAAGGTAATCTAAGTGATTAAAGATTAGAAATTAATTTAATTAGAGATAAATTGAATTAATTTTGAAAGTGATCGATCTTGCTTATGAATGATTGAATGGTGTTTAAATGCCTTGAATTGATTGATATCTCTGATATGAAATGTTTTGTGATATGATATGTTTAGGTGGACAATGATAATGTGGTTATATATCAATGATGAATTGCTGTGTAAAAAGTGACATCTTGCATTTAAAGTTGAATTGTATTTCACTTGTATAACTTGGGTTAAGATGGTATTGAATTCGAAGAGACTGGGGTCGGGTATCAGAAAATACCCGAACCCACTTTGATTTGTAACTTACAATGATTCTTTATTGATTGATATGTGAAGTCAATAAGTTGAAATGGAATAATTTAAATGAATGGACCATTTAAAACTAAGTAAAGGTACTTAGGCATTGATTGTGAATATAAGTGTGACTATAGCAAGTTGTGAACTTGCAGTGATGAACGAGTTACCCCAGGTTTAAGTATGTTTTATGCATTAGTATTTCTTGTAAGATGGGTTCACTCACGTTGGTTTCTAGCCTGACTAGGGTGTTACTTTGATGTAATGCTCGGATCAGACCAAGTATTACAGATTTTTAAGTAAGGATGTCCTGGAGCTCAGGAGGCGAGCTGGATAGCAGGAATGTATAGAGTGTATTCCATTGAGTTTATTGTTGTTGTTTATCTGGGACAAGTTATTATACTGTCCGGTTTTTATGAGATTTAAATGTAACTCTGATGTATTAAAGTGTAATTTGACAAGTACAGTTTTCATTTATATAACTGTTATTATTTGATATTATATTTTGATTCGCTGCGAATGTGAGAATCTGTGTTTTGGTGTTTCTGTTCTTCTTCCTCTTCTATCTCTTTTCTTCTTTTCCCAACTATCTGAAATTTTCGGAATCCAGGTCGTTACATTTGGTATCAGAGCTGAAGGTTAAGCAAGAACATTGGCTCTAGTGGGTGACTCATTAAGGATAGGGTCAGTGGTATCCCAGAATGAGCTGAGTGTGTGTGTGTGTGTGTGTGTGTGTATGAGAGCATACTTGTTATTTTATTATATAAGGGTTTTAAAAATGGTTTTAATGAATGATTTTTACAGAAGATTAATCTTATATATGAGGCAATAATTGGTTGATGGATATTGAAATTGAATAAGAATTAAGTGATACACACACACACACATATATCAAAATGGGAATTGAATCAAATGAACTATACAAATAAGATGAATTAGAATTGGTTTCAAACCAAAATATGGTTAATGTTTTTAATAATGGGATATTGTTTTCTAGTAAACATTGATAAAGCAAAATGAAATATTTTAGGGAAGCAAAACATGTAGGTGAGTATGACTTATAAATTGGAATTGAAGATGATCTAAATGTTGAAGTTTTAAATCTAGGTCTAGAAATTTGAAAATTGTTTCAAAGTGATAAAGAAATAATAAGTAATATTATTTAATGTATTTGAATGAAAGGGTCCTGTTTCAAACAAGAGTTGTTTGAAAATTTAAAGGAATTTGTTTTGAATTAAACCAAAGGTGGTTTAAAAGTTTAAAATATAACTTGGAGTGCAAGGAAATAATTATGTATATGTGTGGATGCATAATATCAAAAATGATTTGTAATAAACTCTAAGGTGTAGAGTTTTGATTTTCCCTGAAGTGAGATGTAAAAACCCAAAGTGATATAAATCTTTGAACTTATAAGTAAGAAAGAATATTGATAGAAATTTAAAATTTGAAATGGAGAATTCAAACTTGAGTAAGGTTAACAGGATTAAATTGAATTTAACTTGGAAGAAGTTAAATAAGTTTAGAACAAATAACCTGAATTGGAAATTTCAAGATGAAATTGAAATTAACTTAGAAGGTTAAATGGTTGATTTGGAAGGAAGTTATATAAGACCTCAAAACGGGTTTGAGTTCTGGGAATGGGTAGTGGATGGTGGATGTTTTAAATGAATTGGATGTTTATTTATACCCTGCTATCATCCTGTTGTCATTAATAATCTATGAAATTGTGAAATGGGTTCAAAGTTAAAATTTGGTGATAAATTAGATTTCAAAGATTAAATTGATTAAAAAGGATTTGAATTATTGTTTAATTTAGAAATAAGTCTATGTGGAAGTAAAGGTAATTTAAAATTGAATTTTGAAATTTGGACACAGAATTAAATTGTTTAAAGACTTTAAAAAATAAAGGTTAATTTGGTTTAAGAGGTTAAACCAACATTTGAAAATTAACTCGAATTTATATATAATTCGAGATGATTTAAAGTGAGAATTGAATTAAATTAGTTCAAATTGAATTTGATTAGAATTAATTGGAATTATGATTGAACTTGAATAAGTTTAATTCAAATGGGAATTGATTTGAATTTGGGATAGAAATTGAAGTTAATTCAAATTGAATTGGAATTGAATCAATTTAAATAGGAATGAAAATTTAAATGGAATTGAGTGGAATAAGAAATTGGGAAATTGAACAGTTTGACTCTGAGATTATTTTCAAATAAATTGTTTTAATATAAACTGTTTTAAAACTATTTTCCTAACTATTTACTATAAACTTTTCTTTTTAAAACCCAAAACTATTTTATACTTATTTGACAACTACTTTTGGGACTATTTAACTATTTTAAAACTGTTTTATAAACAAATTACTATTTTTCAACTACTTTATAACTAATTACTATTTTACAACCATTTTGCAATTATCTAACTATTTTATAACCATTTTACTATTTTATAACTACTTAACTATTTTACATCTATTTCACATCTAATAATTATTTTTCAACTACTTATCTATTGTTAACTTTTCAAGCTATTTTCTAAATTTAAGCTGGTCAGAGTGCAAACTGTTTATGATTAAATATCCATTTGAGATAAGAACTGAGGTGATAATCCAAATGGGGAATTGAGGAAATTGTGAATAAATGAACAAGAATCTAAGGGAATGTGAATAGAAAGGAGAAACTGATTTAGCTAATAATCAATGAAGATAAATACGTGGGATGTACATATATTATTCTATTCGCACAACGATTTGATCCAGATTCGAGCACAAGAATTTCGAGATAGTATATCGATCTGAGTTATGATTTTTCACTTGATTTCGACGGCGAACCTAGATATGGATTTTTGATTGGTTTTGAGAATTCTCTATCATAGTTTTGACTATGCAAGGAGAATGACGGTTTCTGATCAAGAAACCAGATCTGAGTCTGCACTAGGAAGTCGGGTGGATGATACTAGTTCGAAAATGAAATTGTATGATCGAGTGAGCAATCAGATTGATATAGCGTACGGATGATATGTGAACATCGTACGGATTTGAATGAAATTGATATTGGGAATTTGTGGATAAGAACTGTAAAATGGTTTTTGAAATGAAAAGTATATTTTGTGAAATATATGATGAAATAAAGTGGAAATTGGATATTTCTATGGTAGAAATTTACTTTATGGAAGTAAGTAATATGGTAAGTGAATTTATATAGTAATCAAGCTTGAATATTGTTTTGGCATAAACAAAGTTATGTATATATAATTGATTAACTTCCCTTGTTGAATCTATGCCAAAACAAAAAGGGTATTTTTGAAAATATTTGGAAGTATAAAAGGGGAATTTATACAAGTATAAAGTGATCCAAAGATTTTCAAAGTTATGCATGTCTATATGAAGGATCTTATGAGAATGATTTTGGGAAAGGTTTTAGGAACTTATGGATTTTGGAAAGGCTTTTGATTTTTGAGTAAAATCAATTTTGGAAATTGGAAAGCCTAGTTTGAGAATGATCGATTTTGGGATAATTGATTTTGAGGAAAAGAGATTATATGGGATTCATACTAGGTGTATGATTTAGAAAATACTATATATGTATAGTATAAAGTGTTTTGAAAATGGCTCTGGAGAAAAAGGCGCTCCCTTGAAATGAACTTCTTAGGAGTAACATAGGTTGGTACTGCCTTGAGCCTCAAATGGGGGAGGCTCTAAAGTGGATCCTGTGAGGAAGTCCGGACAAACTGAAGTTCCTTTGGAATATTGGGTAGAGAAAGTCGAGGGCGCTGATGCCTACAGAGGCATTTGGGTTATGCTGTGACGATAGTGTAACTCGATGTCGCCTCGATCTACTGTGGACCATAGCGGAAATTGTATAAAGGTGAGTGTGAACAGTCTACGCTTGATTTTGCCTGGATGGTAATGTAGCATCGGTAGAGTGCGATTTATGGTCGAGTGGAGTGGAGAAGTTTCATTTTTTTGGCAGCGAAATTCGAGGGCGCCGATGCCTATATTTATATGGGTTTTTGCTGTGATAGCAACGTAACCCCAGATGTAGCTGCAATCTGCAGCGGGTTCCACTCAAGGGGCGCGGAGTACCTATAGTTATCGATGGATTTTGCCGGGATGGCAACGTAACCATCGGGCTAGCTGCGACCATGGATGGGGGCGATGATTTCCAGAGCATTCTCACCGAAGATGTTCCCTCTATTTCCAATTTTTTTTTCTATATTTTCAATAAATTATTTTTCAAGTATTTTCACTAGATGTTGAAAATGGGTTTACCAAGTACTTATAGATTTTCGTCGAACGCCTGATCAATGCATGACCGAATCTCTACGAGAACAGGGATGGACTGGTTGAGACATCGAGTTACAAAAAGTATTCTTATAAAACTATTATGGCAATATTATATAGATTTTAAAGTATTTTAAAAGCGATCCAAGAATAATTTTTCTGAAAATAAGCATTATAATAAATCCTGGCTTCGTTCCTTTTCGAGGACGAAAAGATTCAAAGGGGGGAGGAATGTGATAACTTAGGTTTTGGATATCTGTTAATTAGTAATTAACAGGATTAAAATTATTAAATTACTAAATTTGTAAATTGAACAAATAAAATTCTGATATATATATATATATATATATATATATCTGGATATATACATAGATGACTTTGAGCTATAATAAATATCTGGATAATTATTAGTTTAATAATATCCTGATATAATTATTTAAATTGGCAAAGTTCATTTTTGTTCAAAAACAAACAAAATATGCATTTGATTATGTTTGTATAAGTAGATTTTAAAGGAAATTTGGATTTGAAATTCAAATGTAAACATCTTAGAAATAAATTGGATTTAAAATAATATGTATATATGATTTTTATTAGTATGTAGTTAGTTTTATATCATTATCTTTAAAAGATTTTATAAGTATAAATAAAGAATATATATGTTATTATGTTTGTATAAATTTAATTATAAATGTATAATTGGATTTTTGTAACATTTCATCTCAAGTTATTTATAGATTTTAAAGAAAAAGTTTAAATATAAAACATAAAATATCAATAAATACAAAACTAAAGTTGAAAATATCATATAAATATATATATTAAGGACATATAAATACATAAGACATTTATAAAAATAAAATAAAATTGTGATTATTTTATAAATGCACATTAATTACAAGTGTAAGATAAATATATATACAATTCAACAAATGTAAGCTTAGGAATGCATGTAATCACAAGTGTAAACAAACCTTATCATACAACTAACAAGTGTCTTTGTTTTCTTTTTATTTTTCAAATTCATTAATAAAAGAGAAAATAGGTTAATATAAACATCTCCATCCCTCTCTTTCATTTCTTTTATCTCCTCAATTTCAAAACCCAAAAGAAAATAACCTGTAAACAAAAGGTTAGCAAACCAGAAATACCAAGCAAGATCAGGGGCAAATTAAAGTAAAACAAAGATCAACTCAGTTTTTAAATTAAAGCAGCAGTCTAAAATCTAGAACAGGAAGCAAATTCAAATTTCTAGAGAAGGCCCAGGCTTCTCTGTTTTTTCCAGAATCGTGAGTAAACAATTCTTATTTAAAAGTTTTAAAATCTGTTTAAAACCTTGTCGCATGCTGTAAACTTTCAATAAATTGTAAAAGGGTTTGTTTGATTGTTTTATATGATTTCATGTGTATATACTACGAATATTTTTGAGTGCATGTCAGTGTTTAGCTCGGTTCTTCACTTCCAGGTTGCAAATAGGATTGAAAAATTAAATGCTCTTCATCTGATATTCTTTAGACTTCAATGTATAAACAAATATTGGTTGTTATATCAAGATATCAATCTTAAAAATATTTCCAAGTTAAATCTGAAGCTAGTTTAAATAAAAAGGAAGAACAGTAAGATTTAAACCATATCAAAATTTTCGATCTTAATAATTGGATGATTCAAGTATATGATCTGAATTGTAATAAAAAACGATGATTTTTAAAATTAAAATCATGATTTTTAGACTTGTGAATCGAGAGAAAGGGCATGATGAATGGAAAATGAGTTTTTGCTATTCTTTGATGATCGACGCAATTGGGGTTTTAAGATTATGGTTGAAGATTGCATGGGTGTAGGCGATCTCAAGGAAACTGATCGCTAAAATTTTAAGCCACCGAGGCGTCGGTGAGGGATAAATGTAGGGTTTGGGTGCTGTTTTTGGTCGAGTTGATGATTGAGGTTTCTACGGTGATGACTAGACACCGGAGTGAATCGCGAGGGTAGGACAGTTGCATGGTGATGTAATGCAGCTCTGGGCGAGGCGGCACGTCGACTGGTGATCGAGGGCGGCGTCGCAGTGTAGTTTCCTTTGATCGGAATATTGGTCTAGGCGCTCGTTCTGTTCGTTTTTGATTGGCGGTGAGGGGCTGTGATCCGAGTGTTTGTGGCGACTATGGGAATGAGTAGCGACATGCTGGTGGTCGCAATACTGGTCGGCGGCGACCGAGTGGTGTGTGCATGTGCACAGGTGGTTCGAGATGCGTCTGGGTTTGTTGTTCATTTGGGAAGGAGAAGCTAGCTCGTGTAAATCTCGAGCACTTGGGTCATTTTCTCGAAGCAGGGGACGGGTGGTAGTTGTTCGTGAGTGTTTTGTCTTTTACTCGGGGATTTACTCGAGTTGTTCTTGCGATTTCCTTAAAGCTAACTCGGGTCTTAATGAGATTGAGTTCCAGGGTTTCAAAGTAAAGACACGAACTTTTTTAAAGGTTTTTAAGTTTTAAAATGTTTTCAAAAGAAATATTACTAAGTTTCTTAACAATGTATTTTAAATAAATATGATTTTAAAGTAAAGTAAATCTAGTTTCAAAATATAATAATTTTTTAGAAATAAAATGGAAGTTTTCAAAGGAAGTTTTTAAATATGTATAAGAATAAAGTTAGTTCCAAAGTAAAGTATTTAACAAGCTTATACAAGTTTTCAAAAATTTAAATTGTTAAGATAATGATTTAAATTCGTTTTAAAGTAATTATATTAATTGTGTAATTATATTAATTGTGTAATTATTACCAATGATCATTAATAAGTTAATGATGTAATTAAAAATTTATTAAGATAAAGAATTTATCCTAAATTAAATAAGGTAGTTAATTGGTGAAATTAATTAAGGAGATTGATTAAAGTTAATTAATGTGAATGGTTAAGGCTAATTTATCTATGTGGTAATTAAAGGTTAAATTAATTAATGATCAAGGTTAATTAAATTGAGGATAATTAACTAATGGATAATTGCTTGATGAAAGTAATTAAAGGTAAATTACTTAACGGAAGTAACTAAGGATTAATTACTTAGTGAATTAATTAAAGGGTCGATTAATTAATTAAGGAAATTTATTAAGGGTTAATAAATTGATAAGCGTGATTAATTTAAGGATAATTAATCAATGTAAGTGATTAAAGGATAATTAATTTGAGTAATTAATTAAGGATCAATGTGATTAATGTGAATGGGTGAAGGTTAATTAATTTGTGTAATTAATTAAGGGTTAATTACTTATTGTAATTAAAGGATAATTAGTCAAGGGTGATTAATTAAGATGGATAATTAAAAGATGATTAATTAATTGGTTTGTAATTAATTAATGTTGAGTAAAGGTAATCTAAGTGATTAAAGATTAGAAATTAATTTAATTAGAGATAAATTGAATTAATTTTGGAAGTGATCAATCTTGCTTATGAAGGATTGCATGATGATTAAATGCCTTGAATTGATTGATATCTCTGATATAAAATGCTTTGTGATATGATATGTTTGGGTGGACAATGATAATGTGTTTATATGATGATGAATTGCTGTGTAAAAAGTAACATCTTGTATTTAAAGTTGAATTGTAATTCACTTGAATAACTTGGGTTAAGATGGTATTGAATATGAAGAGACCGGGGTCGGGTATCAGAAAATACCCGAACCCACTTCGATTTGTAGCCTACAATGATTCTTTATTGATTGATATGTGAAATCAATAGGCTGAAATGGAATGATTTAAATGACTGGACCATTTAAAACTAAGTAAAGGTACTTAGGGATTGATTGTGAATATAAGTATTGAATATAGCAAGTTGTGAACTTGTAGTGATGTACGAGTTACCCCGGGTTTTAAGTATATTTTATGCATTAGTATTTCTTGTTAGATGGGTTTACTCACGCTAGTTTCCAGCCTGACCCGGGTGTTACTTTTATGTAATGCTCGGGTCAGATCGAGTATTACAAAGTTTCAGGTAAGGACGTCCTAGAGCTCAAGAGGCAAGCTGTATGGCAGAAACGTATGGAGTGTATTCCACTGAGTTTATTGTTGTTGTTTATTTGGAACAAGTTATTATACTGTCTGGTTTTCATGAGATTTAAATGTAACTCTGATGTATTAAAGTGTAATTTGACAAGTACAGTTTTCCTTTGTATAACTGTTATTATTTGATATTATATTTTGATGCGCTGCGAATGTGAGAATCATTGTTTTGGTGTTTCTGTTTCTTCTTCTTCTATCTCTTTTCTTCTTTTCCTAACTATCTGGAATTTTCGGAATCGAAAATTCCAGGTCGTTAAAGCTTGCCATCGAATTTAATTAAAACATGGGAAGAATTCATAAAAGCTTTCTTAAAATAGTTCTACTCCTTGGAAAAACAAATAGAATCCGAAATGAAGTTGTAAGTCTTCATCAATTCAAGGGAGAACCATCCAGAAAATATTTGAAAGATTCAAAGAGATTTTGGTAAAATGTCCACACCATAACTTTGAAAAATGGACAATACAATGGACTCGACAACAGTTCACAAACCATGCTCGAATCAAAATGTCAAGGCAACTTTCTTGCCCAACATCATGATGACGCTTGGCAATTTCTTGAAAACCTTGCCAAAACGTCATCCCAATGGGAACACTCGAATGAAAAATCAATTTACTCACGATCGAGTGCTCACTCGATAGGATCTTCTTTTGCTTTGGAAGCTAAGATCGACGTAATAATTAAAAAGTTCAATAATGTTTTCTCATCGAATCAAATGAACCAAGCTTCCCAACCTATGTGTTATAAATGCAAACGATCCTAGTTATATAGGCGATCAGTGTCCCAAATCTGTCGAACAAATCAATGCTTTCAATAAAGCCAAAAATAACCCTTTTTCTCCAACGTACAATCCTAGTTAGAGAAATCATCCGAATTTTGCTTGGAACCAAAACCAATACCAATACGAATAAGGTTCGTCCCAATTTTCGAGCATTCCCGAATAACGCTTCGAATCCTCCATTTCAACCCAATCATTTTCAACCAAATTTTACGGGTCCGTCTCATGATCAACCACAACAATCAAATTTTCAACCAAATTTACTCATCCTCCCCAAGACGATAAAAGTTTAAGTTCGCTTGAGAATTTTTTTGAAAACATTGGCAAAAGAAACTACTCAAAGCCTTCAATCAAATAGCAATTTGTAAAACTTGATTCAACTAGCCACGTCTGTAAGTGAGCGCGAACGTGGAACATTCCCAAGCCTGCACATTCCAAATCCTAGAAATCAAAATGAAAATTAAATCAATCCCATGTTGTTCAAGATATCAATGTCATCCAATTGAATGTTATCACAACTCTACATTCAGGTAAACAAATTGATAATCAAGTCGTTAATCTAAACGATTTATCGGAAATCTCTCTCGACACTTCACAAACGAATCGGAACAGAACGAGGAGCCAAATGTTGAATGAAATTCCTATCAAAATTCTTCTACTCGAGTATACTCGCCTATTGAGCATCGTGTTCCATTTCCATATCGTCTTCGACCCAAAAAACACTCGAACCAAATGGAAAAGTTGGTGGAAATGTTTAAACAAGTGAAAGTAAACATCCCGCTTCTTGACATTGTTCAGCAAGTCCCCACTTATGTGAAATTTTTTAAGGACTTGTGCACCCAAAAGCGACACGCTCAAGTTCCCAAAAAATCTTCTTAGTTGCTAGTTTGAGTGAAGTCTTGTCCCAAACCATGCCCGTCAAATACAAAGATTCAGGCTGCCCTATGATTTCGTGTACAATTGGAGATAAGATTATTAACAAATGCTCGATATACTTAGGTGAGAGTTTCAATTTGATTCCATACTCTGTGCATGAACAATTAGGCTTAGGTGAGCTCAAACCTACAAAATTTACGCTTCAATTTGCCGATCATTCCATTAAGAAGCCCGTGGGAGAAATCGAGGACGTGCTTATTCGAGTATGGCAATTCATATTCCTTGTTGATTTTATTGTTCTCGAAACATAACCCGTGACAAATCCCATGAGTCAAATTCCATTTATTTTAGGCTGATCATTCTTAGCAACCTCAAATGCCTTAATCAATTGTCGTAATGCTTCGATGAAAATCTTTTTTGGAAACATGACTTTCTTAATATTTTTAATCTCGAGAGCCATTCGCATGAACCTGGTGACCAAACATTGGAAGTTATTTCGATTCACGAAAACTTCGAAAAGAGACACTTGACCTTAACGACGAACGCGAAGCTGAGTGCGAAAAATTGTTTCATAAAATACCTAATGAGATTGAATACATTCTTCCTTTTGAATCGCCTCTAGTTGAGTCTGAATCTCAGCCCAATTCTTTGATCGAGAAACTCCCGAAGTTGGACCTCAAACTACTTTCTGATCACCTTAAGTATCATACCTAGGTGATAACGAAATATTGCCCATCATAATTTCCACAACTCTCTCTTTTGATCAAGAAACCCCCTTACTTTCTATTCTTTCAAAAAACAAAGAAGCGATTAGGGTCCATTACCGATATTAAGGAAATTAGCCCTGCTATTGTCCAACATCACATTTACTTAATTGACGAAGCCAAACCCACTCGTGATGCACAATAGAGGCTTAACCCAAAAATTAAAGATGCGATCCATGACGAAATTCTTAAGCTCCTCGATAATGGTATCATATACCCCATCTTTGATAGCCCATGGGTTAGCCCACTTCATGTCGTTCCTAAAAAGTCCGGACTTACCGTTATAACAAATGACGCTAACGAACTCATTCCTACTCGGACTCAAACTGGTTGGCATGTTTACATTAGCTATCGAAAATTAAATACTACAACACATAAAGATCACTTCCCTCTTCCTTTCATTGACCAAATGCTCGAACGGTTAGCCGGCCGTGAATTCTACTACTTCCTTGATGGTTATTCTGGCTATAAACAAATTTCAATCGCTTCCGTAGATCGAAAAAATGACTTTCACGTGTCCATTCCGTACCTTTTCTTATTGACGTATGCCATTCGGACTTTGTAACGCTCCTACTACTTTTCAGCGATGCATTATTCGCATCTTCTCGACATGATTGAACGCTTTCTAGAAGTTCTAATGGATGGTTTCTCTATCTTTGGAGATTCTTTTTTCTAATGTTTACATCATCTCGAGTTGGTTCTAAATCGATGTAAAGAAGAAAAAAATTGACCTTGAATTAGGAAAATTGCCACTTTATGGTAAAACAAGCATAGTCCTTGGACATATCATCTCAAATAAAGGCGTTGAGGTAGATAAAGCAAAATTTGATGTAATTACAAACCTACCCATTTCCAAACCTGTTAAGGACATTTGATCATTTCTAGGACATGCTGGCTTTTACCGACGCTTTGTGAAGGACTTTAGAAAAATCGCTCGTCCTTTGATGACTTTCCTCGGAAAAAAAGTTCCATTTGATTTCAACTCTGAGTGTATCTCTTCTTTTGAATGTCTTAAAAAAGAACTCATTTCATCTCCAATCATTTGCGCACCCAATGGCGATCTCTCATTTGAAATAATGTGTGATGCTGCTAACTTTGCAGTTGGTGCTATCTTAGGACAATGCATCAACAAGATCCTTCACGTTATCTACAACGCTAGCATGATTTTGAACGACGCTTAACTTAACTGCACAATCATTGAAAAAGAGCTCCTAGCGGTAGTTTTTGGATCGGGTCACACATTACTGTATATACGGACCATTCTACGCTTCGATATCTCTTCGCTGAAAAAGACGCTAAATCTTGCTTAATTCGTTGGATCCTTTTATTACAAGATTTTGATCTTACAATCAAGGACAAAAGATGATCCGACAATGTCATAGCCGATCACTTATCTCGTCTTCGAAAACGCCATCTTCTTTGTCAATCAATGAAAAATTCCCCGATGAACAACTTCTTTCAATTTCTATCAATTTATGGTAGCTGATATAGTGAACTACTTAGTCACTAAAGAAACTCCCTCATCTTGGTCCAAACAACTCTTTTATGTATATTATGTCTCTTTTATTCCATTGTATAGTATTGATTTACTTCATGCAATTAGTTTAGATTTATTTTATGCAAGTAGGTAGTTATCTTTTCTTTTTATTAATTTTTATTTTCCTTGTTTTTCATACTAAAACCATTTTGCGTTGAGATGAATTCAATTGTGAGAAGCTAAACCCCTTCAATTTCGGGGTAATGAAGGTCACGTGAATCATACTAAATCAACATAACATGGTTGCATTTGTAGTCTTTTGTTTAGTGCTAAATGGAAATTATGAATGATGGTAGCTTATATTTTTTTTAGTGAATTTGTTAGTCCATTTTGATATCTCAAATAGGCTATGCTTAATCAAGTATAAACATAAACTATTTGATCATTTGCATAAGTGATTTCTATGATGAAAGTCAATCTAAAATCAAACTTTGATGATCTATGTTACTGGTTCATAGTAAATAGATCATGCTTAAAATAGATATTTTTTTTTTAATTTCATGTTATTTTCATGACAATTGACAAGTGGGTTTGAATGTTGCGTTATAGTTTGATTGTTTAAGTTATGCTAATTAATAGTACAAATAAACCATATTTACAATAAATACATTAATCATTTCTACTTAAAATTCAAATGAGATATTATAGGTGAATTTTGTGTTGATTTATATGAGTGATTGGAAATGTATTTACCTCTAAATTGCTCTTTGATCTTATAATTTTGTTCTCATTTACATTTTATTTTTAGTTCATTTTTTCTTTTAGCTAAATCTCCTCTTAATATTTGGGCTAATTTGATTGAGTAATTTTATAAATTAATTCTTTCCCTGTGGGTTGACCTGTACTCACATATGTACTATGATTGTACACTGTGCACTTGCAGTTTTATAATGATATATTTTCGACGGTTTTCTAATCGATGGAATAATCCAGCATTTAACAATATTCTTGCATTGTTTTAGAATTCAAGACTCATGGAAGACAATACACAATCTTAGGAAAATAAAGACATATGTAACCAAGATATGAATGCATTTAGTAGTCGTATAATTTGGCTCTTGCATTGGCCTCAACGTGACAACATGTTAAAAGATCGATTGGTCGGCATACTTTATATTTCTATATCAATCTTAATGTAGTTCATTTGTATATTTTAACCGATAATGGTTTATAAATTTATATTGGTTGCACATTTATCGATGTAGATTATTTAAACTTTACATAGCATATGCTCTTACAATTTTAGAATGGTTAAATATTACCATTTCATTTTTCTGATAAGGCTCAGGCTAGATTTTTATGTTTCTCAAAACCCTAAAAAAACACAAAATCCATTCTATTTCTGTAGTGTGTATTAGGACTAACTTGCCTTGGGATTTTAACCTTGAGTTTTCTCAACAAATCCTAGGCTCGCAAGTAATAGATAACCTTTTATTCATTGTATAATATACAACTCCTAGCCATAGTATTTGTCCTAATCTGCATCTTGACCTTGAGTTTGCTCAATAAATCAAAAGAGATTATTCAATCACACCTCTATTTCTATAATCCATATACCTTGAGTTTGCACAACAAATACATGCATGTATTTTACCTTGTATAGCAATATATTTATAGTGCTGTACATAACATTCCTAGCTTAAGTTTCCTCAACAAATAAAGAGTCAAGTAATCTATTAATATATAAATGATAGATGACAACTCTATATTAGAGATTCATAATCTTTAATGTATTTTAAGTGAGATCGACTTAAGAAAAAATGTATTTCTAATTAAATTCGCTCGTGATTCAAGTGTCGAAAAAACATGAAAGTAGGGTATACATACCATATGTACATATTTACTCCAAAAATCTATTTTGGGTTTATTTCAACTCCACTTTCATTATATTTATACAAATATAGTTACATAATTTATTTATAACAGTTATAATTTATGTATATATACGTGCATCTTCATTAATTAAATCATATTTAATTAGTTTAATTCATATTAATAATTAAATCATATTTAATTAATTTTATATTTTATTTTATAAGTGTATTTTATTTTATTTTATATAACATTTATAATTGAATTTTATTAAAATTACAAAAAAATTATATTGTCCATCTTAAACTATTTAGGTATATAACCCACTATAACTTTTATGATTTCTTCATATATATATATATATATATATATATATATATATATATATGCATATATGTTAATCTATTGACTTTCAATTAATTAATCTATTTGATCAATTTTTTATTTAATTTAATTTTTATTAAAAATTTAAATTAATCGATAATTTACTATTGTTCATATTAAACAAATTTAAGGTAAATACACGACTATAACAATTGTAATTACACACATATATCACTATATATGTATATCTTTAATTAATTAACATTTAATTTATTTATTTATCAAATAAATTATTCATCTAAATGAAAATTTTGAATGAAATGTTTTTAATAAATTCAAAATTTTTATTTATAATTTATCTTAAAAATTGGAAGTGAAACACTACTCAGTAGAAAATTCTTCTCCTCTGTAATGTAGGGTTAGTATCATTTTCAAACATAATCAAATCAAAGTCAAAGTCTCTTGCTAGAGCGGTATGGTTGATAATGAATGTTATTATCGAACCAAGGACTTTGCTCAAGAACTAACCGAGTTGAATGTGGATGATATTGGAGTTTTTTTTTTTTTGAAATGGTACTTTATATACAACAAATCATTGGGACAACATATCCCATGTCAATAAACGTTCGAAAGCAAGTTTCGAACTTGTGACTTTCTGCACCAAGCCGAATCAATTAACCACTTGGACAATGGTGCTTGTCATGAAATTGCAGTTTTGAATAAACCAAATTTCATAACTCCTAAAACGGTATTGTTTTAACGAAGAGATTGGTGTAAACAAGCGTTACTAAAAGGTACCGCTTAAAACTATAAGATTGAATTTTATCGAAAAAGGTGTATACGCGATAAATTCGACTAAACTGCCACACTTCTAGCTAAAGTAAAGTGTGAACATTAATATTTGACTTGCTTGATATTAATCACTATCGAATTTACACTTGCAAGTCGCAAAACCACATCGACAGATTATCTGAAATACCAAAACAATTTAATTGGTTTATAAATAATTATTAATAAATTGAATGAATTAATATTAATTAAATATTAATTATTTATTTATTTGATGTTTTATGTACCACTAGTTCTCTCAAGGAGCCATTAGTAGTTAACTGGGTGCATAGATAAAAGTTATATATGTACTAATCGATATGCAATATCAATACATGTCTAAATTTGATTTAAAAATAACTAATTGCTAAATGTTTGGAAACAATTGAAGGGTCCATCTATCTTGATCATGGTGAGACGTGGAATGAGCAAAAAGGTTTGAAAATTGAAAGGTTGAATCTAGAATCTGAAAGAAAGGAAAAGGAATTAAAGGAGGCAATTAATATTTTATTCCCTTTATAAATACCATACTTAACTCCTCAGTTCCTCTCTTAATCTCTCTCTCTCTCTCTCTCTCTCTCTCTCTCTAAGCCTATCTCAATCTTCCTTTTGAAGCATTTTCGGCCAAAATATCAAAGAAACAAAATAAAAATCTGTTTTTAATGGCATCACATTGATTCAAACAAATAAAAGGTGGTTCTCCTTATCTTACAAAACTAAGAGTTGGGATTTCAGGTTTATAAGCCACTCTTTCAATTAAGGTGCATTCACATGCAACATTAATAAGGTTTATCCTATTCTATTTTATATATTTTCATCATAATGTTGTAGAAGTAGGTACTTAATTGCTTTAACGAATTACATACGCATTTCTTGTCAAACTTGAATATATAAATGTGTGGATTTGAATTTTTTTGATTTTATTGTTTTGGATTGGATTTGAAACTAATAATAATGATTTTATTGTTAATTCTTCTTGTTACTATTATTTGTTGATGTTGTTTTAAATCTAGATCTGATAGCTAACTCATTATTTTATATGTTTATATTTATGTAGTTAAATATCAGTGTTAATTTCAGTTGTTTCATAATTAATTTTCTATTTCAAAACACATATACATATGTGTGTGTGTATTAAAATCAATTTGCAAACAATTTTACAATAAATATTTAATAAAAAACAAAGTATTTAAATACAGACACACACAAACGCGCGCGCGCGCACACACACACACACATATATAATTAACTTTGATGTATAAATCCACATAAATTAACATCCTAGTTTTGCTTAATAAAGTTTTCTTTTGGATTAAAAAAATTAATCTTTCATGTTAGGTTTAGATGTTTAAAAATTATATTTGCCATTAATTTTTAATTAATAATTTTTTCGCAAAATAAGACGTATCCATTGAACAAAAGGAAAAAAACAAAAGTTTTGTTTTTGGAAAAAGAAAATATACATGTGTGCATTATATTTACAAAATACCTTTTTTTAAACAACTAATATAATATATATATATATATATATATATTTAAATTTGTAGATTTGGATCTATTTTTATTGTCTTACCAAATAAAATAACTTAATGTTTTAGAAACTAAAATTTGAATTTGTTGATTTGGTTAACATTTATCTCGATTTATTGAGGGATTAAAAAACTATTGAAATATACACACACATATATATTTACAAACAATGTTTTTGGTAGCTAATGCATAAATAAAGGGCAAATTATTAGTTATGGTGTAAATCCCAGCACTTATACACATACACATTAACTATGTACACAATACAAAAGGTTGCACTTGAATATATTTTGATATACCCACAAACATATCAAATACAAATTTAGTCAAATCTATCATTTAAACAAATTAGAAAAGCTAAATAAACTCAGTTTTTTTTAAATATTGGATCGAATATAATAATAAATTTATACTTCATAAACCCAATAAAAATATAAATAAGGATTTTTTTTGAAATTTGTCCAATTTACCTGCTGTCCACCAGCCCGGTTCTATCAAAAATTCATTTTTAGAGTCTTTATATAGACGATGAAGAGACACGACCCTTGGAGAAAGGATGATGCTAAAAACCGTTCATTTGAATTTTAAAAACTCTCACACGTTCAATATGTTGACATATGCTAAAGTGTACGTCCACATGCTTATGTTGATTTTTAAAAACTAGTTTATAAAAATATTAAAATATTCCATAATTTAAAATTAATATTGTATAAGAAACTAGAGATGGAAATAGAGTTTAGTAATATAAAAATATCAACGACATTTACTACGGGGTCTTTAATAATAATTCTGAGACTCGAAAATACTTTTTCTGACCACTTTTAATGTTTTATTCTTGGATCTCTTATGTCCTTGTTGTCTCTTCTTTTGTTCCACTTTATTTGTCAATTTTGCTCTTCCATTTTCTCTGATTAGTTTTCATATATACATATACATATACATATATGTATGTATCTCATTTCCTTGCAATGAGTTCTCGTTTATCTCTGTAAAAGTCTCTATAATATATTTGAAAATATTGCATTGCTTAGAGAAACATTAGCGCTAATATTATATGGTTGCTGTCATCAAAATTAATGCTAAGGGTATTAACAGGTCGGATGTTGCTTTGCATTCAGTGTAGTTATTAAAAATCATTGAACAATTGTTAAAGATATCATAAAGTATAAGAAATATGTGTTTTTGATTTACAGAAACAATGAGCTCCATATTAGCGGATACACAAATTCAACCTTTTAAAGCGATGTCGGTGATAGTAAATCAGCATTAAGATTTATCTTTATCCTCAAATGGAGGAGCTATAAGCTGGAAAAGTTCCTAATAAGAAGCTATGTCATATTCAACAATGGAGGCTGAGTACATCATCTTAAACAATGCTGAAAAAGATGCACAATGGATATGCAAATTCATTAAAGAGCTAGAAGTGATACCCAACATTGAAGGTTTGATGCTAATATGTCATGACAATAATGCAGCAATAAAAATTACCAAGGAATCATGAGCTTACAAAAGATCCATTCTCCTCAATTTCTACATAAGAAAGTTTATTGGTAATGAAGAACTAGCAATTTAGGGAGTAGCTACTAAAGATAACATCAAAAATCCATTCACTGAGGCCCTTTCTTAGTCTAACTTTGGAAGACTAGTCGAAAGTATGGGCATGAGGCACCATAATTGTCCCCGCGTGCAAGTGGTAGATTGATAGACTTAAGGGTGTGCCCTAGAGAAAATTATGGAATTTATTATATAACTTAACTATTGTATAAGAATCTAGTTCAAAATAAGGCACTCTTTTGGTTTACTTTCTGTTAGAAATTTTTTTCGCTGACCAAAATATGCAAGGCAAGTTAAGGTTGGTTTGGATAAGGGCTTAAGTGGCCTTATGCAAGCTTGCAAGTTTGAATCCGAGTCCAAGTCCAAAGATCAGCCATATACATGTCCTTTTGGTTTACTTTCTAGTAGCAAATATCTTTGCTAACCAAAATATGCAAGGCAAGTTAAGGTTGGTTTGGATAAGGGCTTAAGTGGCCATATACATGTCCATTTTTTAAGTCGAAGTACAAATATGAGTCATATGCGTGTCAAAAGTTAAATAATAGTCAAATATTCTCATTTCGTATAAGTATGCTATGCAAAGTTTGTTGTCCTAGACCTTATATGCAAAATATTCAAATATTACAACTGGCACTATGATTCCCAAATCAATTTAGGGTTTACAACTATAAAATTTAAGAAAGAGGAGAGAATTAATCGCCCCTCTCTTGGTATCGATGAGGGTCTACTTATAGGGGTGTCAACCATGCAGGATGGTTGACACGTGTCTTGGCATTGAATCAGAGGGTTCCGATGGCATCGTCTTAATGAAACTTCGGCCCTTTGTGGTAACTCAACATCACTTGCTTTCCTAGGTTCAGCAATTCAATCTCCCTTTGGCAGCTACTTGAAGCTTTAATGACGGTAGATACTCGGTAGATATTATGGTGGTAGTAGCTCAATGATAGTTGACGTATTATAGGCTTATCATCCCCTAAAAGCTTGATATCCCCAGTTTGTGATGCATCATCTTACCTTTATTACATGTTCTACAATACCATGTGTTGTAAGGGCTCGATATATCTTCCTTCATCTTTGTCGACCTTGCTATTTTTGGTTTTTGTAGCTTTTGTGTTATAGAAGTTCAATACTTATAAGTACTTATTGATTTAGCACCTTAATTTCTTCATAGGCTTGATATCTTGATTCCTTATTAATATTTGATATCACTTTTTTCTTGTTATATCTCAGCAACTCTTGTAGTTGTTAGGCTCGACACCACCTCCTTTCTGTGTTACAGTTCGATAACTTAAGAGGTTCAACACCTCTTATATGATTATTATCTACTCGAGCATTCGAAATCTCCTTTATTGTAGAGGTTCGGTAGCCCTTTGCCTTTAGATATTTGACACTTTCTAGTGATTGCTTGAAGCTTGCTATCCATTGTTAAATGTTTAATGCTTGGTGATTAGCTTTATTCAGACTTGGTATCCAATGTTGAATACTTAATGGATTTGTTTTCTTCAGATTCAACATCTTATGTCATTACCAAACTCAATAGGCACTCTTTAGACGCTCAACATATATTTTTATAGTAACATTTAACCATTTCTCCCCTTGTGTAGAAGGAAACATATTATAATTTAGTATAATTTCTCTTTTTATATTACCACCTTCTAGTATTCTGACACTTTCAATCTCGTTCGTCTATTTGAATAGGAATCAACAATCTTTTCCGTTTCTCTCCTCTTCTATAAATACTTATACTTTCTTCCCCAAAAGCTTTACCTGTAAGCTCAAAATTCAAGTTGAAGTTATCCTTCTTTTCAATCTTTTAATTTCAAAAAGAAGCTTCCTACTCTTACTTAACCCAAGGTGGATTCTTATTTCTGATCGATTTATATACAGAAAAAGTAAGGTTTTATTTTATTTTATTTTTAAAATAGGGTTTCAACAATCGAGCGTTTGTGAACCATCTAGGGTCTGATTAGCAATTGAACTCAAACACTTCTTACGATTTAGGAATCTTGATGCTTGGATTCGAACGCCATTTACAATACATACCCCTAATAATTGACAAAAACTTGTTATTTCATGAATTTTGTTGATTATCGTAAGTTCGATAACTTTCTAGAAGCTCGATATTCAATTGGAGTTTTGTTAGCTGTTAAAAACTTGAAATCTTCTTAGAAACTCGATAGCCTATTGAAGGTTTGTTAACTAGTCGTAAATTCAGCAGTTAACTTAGTGATTTACCAATTATAAACCTGCTACCCTGCCGAAGGCTTGTTAACTAGCTATAGATTCGCCAATTAACCACAAATTCAACAATTACTTAGTGACTCATCAACTAGTTGGAGATTCGATATCTAGTTATGAGTTTGACAGCTACTTAAAGAATTGTTGATTAGTTACAAACTCAACAACCTTTTAAAGAATTCTCAATCATTCATAAGTTTGATACCTATTTGAAGGGTTGTTATCTAGTTTCAAATTCGATATCTTTATAAGTTCGATATCTTGTTATGAACTTGGCAACTAATTATTGCACCTTCAACTAGTTATGGATTTATCAACTGTTTATGTATTCAACATTATGTTATGAACTCGATAACTAGTTTTGAGTTTGACTCCTTATTTTGAATTTCGCAACTAATTAATGAATCTTCAACTAATTATGAACTCACTAACTTTTATGAGCCGGATACCTTGTTTTGGACTCAATGGCTGGTTACAAGTTCAACACTATGATATATATTTATCTATACCCAAATTTAAAGAACTAAATTTTCTTTTAGCATCTTCTTAATTAAATTTTTATAAAATATATAATACTTTCCTAGTTTCAGCATAATATTGCTTGAGAGGAATAAGAAAGCTGATAAAGACTCTAAATCCTATCCTACTTCAGAGAAAGGAGATTATAGGTATGCCCAATCCTTTATAACTACCCAGTTTGAAGTCAATAATATTCTTCAACAATTTAGGATTATCAATGTAGAGGCGAGGGTGTCAGGCCCATCCAAAGGATTGACAATCCTCCAGAAGGTTTCTTTGCTTTCACTCCGATACATATTTGGCATTTGGGCTACCTTCCCCTTTTGGACTTCTTTGTTTAATTCTTGGATCATCTAGGCATTGCCTCAATTCAATTGTTTCCCAATTCCTATGATTATGTAAGATGTCTTCAGATTCTGGCTAGGGATGCTGAACTCCCCTATCTTCATGTCGAAACTCTTCATTTGTTGGTAATTCCTATTAAAGTAGGGAAATAAGTGACAGGTACCATATATCGTCTTCTTCCTTAGAGCCTGATCACTAACTTAATCAACAGAGCTAAGGACCTGGAAAACTAGTTCTTTTATGTTAAGAGCCACACCCCTTGAACCAAGGGGTCTTTTTCTGTCCATAATAAGATTAATTGCTTTCCCTCTACTATCTATGTTATATTATATTGTTTTCTCATAATAGATATTCTCTTTAAGAAACTGCTGTTAAGGGGCGAATCCTTCCATCAGCAGTACAACCGGTACTTTAAGCCTGACATCTCAAACTATTGAAGACATGCGTAAAATCTTGACTGAGGCTAACCTTAGAAAGTACTCCTTGATTCTAGAGAATCATAAAGTGCTTGGGGAGTCTCTGATGATCAAGATGGATTCTCAAGGGAAACAAGCCTTAACAACTAAAATGCTTTTTCTTCTTCTTCCCCCCATTCAACGTGATTCCACTGGTAATTTCTTTTGATTTGATAGAATTTCATATACATCATCTTATTATTCCATCATTGGCTAAGGTTCGACCCTTACTATCCCAGTTGCTAAGCCAAAGATAGTTAGAGCTTCTTTCTTTTCCTCAACTACAACCAATAAAGCTGCCCCCATTGCAGGTTCTATTGTTGACGCCCTTGGGCTATTGAGGATCATAAAAGAAAGATGATTTTGTATGTCTGTCTGATACTTTAATTCCTCCACCAAGCAAAAAAGCCAAAGTCAAAGATAATCAAGTGTTGACTATTATTGCCGAGGATCTGAATGCATCTTCAGTCACAATCAATCAAGATTCCAGTTTTGTTGATTTAAGTTTGCTAGACCAAGATCCTCGGGTCCAGATAGAAGTTGCTTACACTTCAAGTCGCATTATAAACATTATGAATCCCTCATCTACAACTGTTTGTCGATGCTTATACCAGGAGCTGGGCCTGACTTCTCCTCTTGTATCTCAGCCTTATGAAGCTCCTGCTCAACTCACTCCTTTAAATTTTGATGATTTTGTTCGATCGATCATCCAATCTCCGACCGTGGCTTCTCTAATTCTATTTCATCCTTCTTATTTTTTCCAATGATCATGTCAACATTCTCATTCAACAGCTTCTTATGGTATGTATCTTTATATGTTTGGCTACAAATTTTGGTTCCATACGTCTTTATTTATTATAAATTTTGCAAATTTTAGGTGGCCAAGCATATGTTATTCCTTCAACTGGCTTCTCATTAGTCTTTTGATCAAATTCCAAATCCTACGGAGCAGATTTCATCATTGACGAAGAAAGTTAGGTCTCTTTAGGGCAAAATTCTTGAGGTCGCCGTAAAGAGGGATAAGATCACTACTGTAAAGAATAAACTTGCCTCGGATTTAAATGAGGAAAGAAAAACGAGGCTAATTGTTAAGGAAAGGGCGATATCCCTAAAAGAGGAATTAAATAACCTTTAAAGGTGAAAGTAGGGAAGCAGCACTTGTTTACACAAATAATATTATTAAGAATGCCAAAGAGAAAGTCTCCTCTTTTATAAGACATGCCTTCCCCCAGATAAAAAAGCAATGTTACGAGGAGGTCCTCTTCATCGCGTATTATGATAATATAGAAATTATCTAAAGTTGGACTTCCCTTCACTACCAACATTGAAAGACAAATTCAAATTGAAGATCGACCTTAAACCGAGGAGAGTTTTTAGGTTTTTGCAAGATGAATTTCCAGAAGAGGAAGCTATCAATCCTTTAGAATTACTATGTTTTGATGATCCTCTACCTAATGAAGGCAGGGATGATGATGATGAAGGGATGGCACTAAAGATGACAATGATGTCAATGATGATGATAATTTTGGGAAGGATGGGGTTGATGGTAAAAAAGATCCCGAGGGACGAAGAAGTGGCGGTAATGGGTCATGTGGTCATAATTTGGGCTCATCTTCCCATGTTGCTGAATTCTTTGATCTTCTTGAACATTCCGAGTCTTATAATATTCCTTAAGAAGATACTGCACCAAAGGACATTATGACCCCTACCATCACAACAAAGAGTTAGGCGAAGAGAAAGTTTGGACTTCTGCCTCAAAGGCTCCTACAATACAGATATAAAGTTTACCATCTTTAAATGCATACAATTATTTGTTAACTTTAGTCAATAAATCTTTTATTTTATTTAAGGAAAATAAACAAATATCACTTCGAAATTTTATACAAGAAGAGCAAGAAAGAAGTGCTTCGATTAAATAGATAAATTGGTTGAAGACCAAAATAGCTTATCTGAAAAGTATAGGAGCCTTCTAATTTATACTAAACGATTGAAGGATTTCAAAGAGAAATGGGTAGAATTTCTTTTAGAAAGATCTCATCTTTATCTAGAAAGTGTTTTAAGGGAGAATGTGGAGTTGACTACATTTTTTGGATGTTGATTGAAGATAGGGACACTTTAATGGAATTACTCTATAAAATCTATTCTAGGAATCTTTTTGTTGACTTTTCCTTCTTAGGGAAAGAGAGTGGGGTTTTCTTAGGCATCTTCATAATAGGTACTTTAATGATCATGAGATAGATCCTCATCCCGAGGAATGCTGGAATCTTCTTCCTAGGATCGTGACCATTGCCCTAACACCCTTCCTCTTAAGAAGGTCAAGTTCAACAAAGAGAAATTCATTTCCAAGTTTTACAAAGGGTCCATAGTTATGAACCTAAGTGATCTTATGGTTGTATTATGAAATTCGTATATATTTTTTTTATAAATTTCATCGTTTCTATTTTTATGGCTTAATCTGTTTTATCTTAAAATGCACAAGTTATGGAACCATTGGGCACTCTTAATTCAAAAGAACTCTTAAGTAAACTTGTCAAGCTAGAAAGGGATTTTAAGGAGAAAACATTAACCCTCGAAACCTCTCGATTAACAAAATACTGGTTTTTCAGGGACCTTGAAGAAGTATGCATGCAACTTCCCCACTTATATTTTTATTTCTTAGGTGATAAAAAAGATAGTTTACTTAAGGAAATCCGGTCTAATTACGCTAAACAGTTATGCGGTGATTCTATCCCCTGTTGAGAGGTGAGATTATTATAATTTCCCCTAGCTATTACTCCTTCTGAGTTTAACACCTCGTTTGATTCTACTTTCCCTATGTCCATGGGTTCACTCAAAATCACTTAAACTGCTGCTCTTAAACTTAAGAATTGAATGTATAAAACTAGGATTATTAATGTAATTTGAACTTATTTATGCTTGTAAACCTTGTTATTATTAATAAAAGAGCACATTTCCTTTGGAATGTGTAATGATCCGATTTTTCGACGTCCGAAAATCGATATTAATACGTCCACTATATCAAATGTCGAATAATCGAATGTCGAAAAACCAAACCATTAGGGTTAAAGAAGAAGCATGTAGAAGAAGAAATAGAAATAATATCAGAATCTCACAATCGCAGCGGAATAATATATAATAGATAAATCACTAATCTTTAAAATATTTAAAAGAATTATATCTGTTTATACGTTATATCATCAGAGTACAACAAAATCAACAACACAATTTAGGACAGTTATGATAACTTGTCCCCACAGAAACTAACTATACACAGCTTATACTGCCCAGCGAATAATACATCAAGTACGTGTGATACGTCTCGCCATCCAGCTCGTCTCCTAAGCTCTAAAGCAGTCCATCCAAAATCTGTTCTCTATAATACTCGATCTGACCCGAGAATTATAGCGAAATAACACCCGAGTCAGTCTGGAATACCAGAGTGAGAAGACATACTTATTAAAGTTTTCAAAATCCTTTTGAAATCAAAGGTATTTCATAAGACCATACCACAAATAAACATGTCGGGTTTAAACCTTACGACAACCCAAAACATTTTTATCAAATCCGTCTGATATTATAATAATGTCTATAAAAGTAAAATACAATCTAGCTGAAATGCTTTCATCTCATGTTTCAGCAATAGTTAGGCACAATGAAAACCGTGCAGGCGCTTATTGGAGATTAGATTCCATACAATGGCAGGAGTACTAGGGTACCGCTTGTCATAGTACGTGGTCTAGATCACCATACCAAGGATCTACCCTGATCCCCTGCATCACAAGACTGGAGCTGCCCCTTACTGGATAGTCCGAATAAGTTCACCCCGCGGTTGGGATCAGCAATCGCCCACACAGCCGAAATAAAGGGACGTCTAGACAGGGGTGACCTTACCCTAAATGGTTGCTATCCACTTAGCCTTGTGTGCACCTCCCCTGTGTTAACCATTCCTGATTAATGAGGCTCGAGGCTATGTGTTACCTTCTTAGCACACATTACTTAGAATGCTTATCGTCCTCCTGACGATGTTCTGAAAGCATTCGTCCATACAAGTCCATTCCGGGTCCGAACGAAGCCGAAGGCACTATTCCTACTACATCCATTTTTGGAATCACCCTCAGGATTAGTAGGACTAGCCCTTGCACTTCACTGCTCCGTCTTCGACTCCAAGCTCTTGTCTTCCTTACAAAAACGTTCAAACCGGATTGAAGTGATTTTCGGAAAATAAATCCTGATCCTGATCTCTTCGAAACGATTAGCGCATTGGCCAATATTGATAGTCGATTATTTAACTATCAAATAACATTCACAAACAACCATCAAACTTTAAATAATTTTTCCAAATTATTTATTTCAAAATATCATCGCAAGCTATTTTCCATACTTCCCCCTTTGAAAACAGTTTTCAAAACACTTCCCTCTTACAGAACAAATTCCCAAATATTGTTTATTTCCACTAGAAATTACCAAGTCTAAATACTTTAGATTTAACATAATTTTAAAATCGCTTTACCCAATATATATATATATATATATATATATATATATATATATATATATATATATATATTTAAATATTTAAAACAAGATCACTTAAAAGACTTTATTTAAACTACTAGTTTTGATTTTTTTTATAATAACTTCTCACGTAAACCTTAAGCCAAAACAAATTTTAAAATAAAAGTTATGAAATTCTATACAAGTTTTCAAATAAAAACTTTAGCCAAACTATCTTTAAAACAAAATTACTTTATAAAATATAAACATTAATATATATCTTTAAAATCGTAATACTAGTCAAACCTTTCAAATAATTCCAACTATAATTAATTAAAAATATTTACTTTAAAAATTCTAAAACAATTTAAAAAATAAAATTTCTCTTAAAAACATGCTTTAAAAATCACTTTAAAACCTTTAACTTATACTTGAAAATCTTTCTTTGAAAATATATTCGGCTTTTCAGGGAAATAAGCTTTCCTTTCCACGCCTTTTAAAAATAATCACTATTTATTTTTAAAGACGTCATCTTTTCCTTATAAATTCCTATCCTGGATTTATACTATAAAATCTATCCTCTGATAATATTTCACATTATGAATCCTGTTTATAAATCTCACAATCTCATTCTTCTTTATTCATAGTTTCAACCCTTAGTCGGTTTTCAAATCGATTTTCCAAACCAACTCCATTTTAAAATAAATTCCTTTACTTGTCCAAATTTATTTCAAAATCCATTTATTCCATATTTACACCTTTACTTATGATCTAAATTCTTATTTAAGTTTGAAAATCAACTTCATACTTTATTTCAAATTCTCCTTTTATTTTTCCCAACTCGATTCAAATCTTAAATTAAAAAAAAATCTTCGTACTTTACAAAGAATATTGCTTAAATCTTAATTTAGATAAAATCCTTTTCTCATTTATTCAAATCCTTATTTCTCCCATCATTGAATTTAACATAGAATTAAAATAAATCCTTAATCTCTTTCCAAATTTATTCCTTTAATTTATTTGAATTCATTATAATTATTTTACTTAAAAATTCCTTTTCCATTTCCTTTTAAAAAATCCAAACTTTATACATTTTTTCATTTTCTTAAATACCAATATATCTATTTAACCAAGCCATAACATTCCATACTTTCAATTTCCAATATAAATAATATAATTATCACATATTATCACATAAATCACATCGCTGACTATAAATTAATTCCAATGTTTTGAGGAATCTAGTTGGATCCCTCCAACCCGTTTCCCTGCATTCACAGATGTTAGCACAATAATTAAAATACCAATCCCGCTTCAAGATGGGATATCGCGGTATAAAGGGTCATCCGCTATTATGCGGGGCGCATAGGGTCTCATCCGCTATATAATGTGGGAAATCAATCACTCCAATATATATACTACTATATATAATATAACACATCCAATCAATTCAATTATTCAACCAAAAATTTAAATTTAACTATTTAAATTTAAATAATAATCCAAATGAGTGAGATTAACTCACCTTTGATTTTTGTTCACAATCCATTTCCATCTCGACTATTTCTTCACGGTTATAGACCTTATAAAAATAATTTACGATATATTAACATTCGAACTTATCGAAAATAAATTTCCATTTATTAATTTGATTTAAACTATTATTTTAATTTTAACTAATTTTCCTTTACATAAATAACCTATATATATTCTGAAAATCTAATCTTTCTAACCTCTCCAAGATTTTAAAATCCTTATATTTGCTAAAATCATTTATATATATATATATACATATTTACTATTTAACTATGTAGATTTATAATTTAAAATAGGTAAAAATAATTTCCAATTAAGAAGAACATTATATTCTAAAACAATAATCTATATAGATTTTGAAAACTTTTCAACATAAAAGTTCCTACTATATATTTTTCTTTTATGCCTAATTAATTTTTTTTTCTTTCTTCTGTATATAAATTTAAAAACTGTATATATACACCTCACGGTATTTATATTT
This sequence comes from Allium cepa, assembly GCA_030765085.1. Lineage (NCBI taxonomy): Eukaryota > Viridiplantae > Streptophyta > Magnoliopsida > Asparagales > Amaryllidaceae > Allium > Allium cepa. The sequence continues at coordinate 769,906,771 of CM060935.1, forward strand.
CATTTCATTTTTTTCAGATTTACACATGCATATAAAGGTTAAGTAAAAAAACAAAACAACAGCTACCTCACCGTGCCTCCAACCCTCTAACTTCACTAACGAACATGGTTGTGCCACAAAACCTCGCGACCCCACGTCCGCGGTTCCATTTCCATTCTCGACATCGAGATTCCCTCATCCAAAGCTGACGATGCCACGACACGATATGCCACCTGACTTGGTCGCGACGAACCCATGCTCGCTCTTTCCTTTGCCCTCGAGCGTGCGCGAATCGAAGAGAGGAGCTTGCGATTTTGGTCCTTCCCACGGTTTTGATTTCGATTATAATTTTAGGGCTTGGGAGTGAAGATAAGGGATACTGGCTTGATTTTTAATTTGTTTTTTATTGCGAACTGAATTTGATTTGGTAATTTTCTTAAGGAGGTAGAGGAAGAAAGGAGCATCTAGGAAGATAATTTTGGTCGCCATTTTATTTTATTTCCTTGAAGATTTAAGATTTTGCTTGGCCATTACTTTTGTTTTCGATTTTAATTTTAAATGAAGAAAAGTATAAATCATAATGGTCCCCTTTATCTTATAAATGTCCAAATGTATTTATATATTTATGTTTTTACATTTTGTTAAACTTGAGTTATTACTACTTTAACTATGTATATACTCATCATCAATAATTTAAAAGGTAGAGTTTAAATTTAAATCGTTTTGAAAATGCAACTTAAAATTTTCGATATAAATTTCAACGTGTTTATATACCGTATGATCACACGATAACTCCAGATATTGCGAAATTTGAAATCCAACAATAATACAATATTACGGATCCAATGGAACTGGTTTCGTTGAACTCCGAGACTGTGCCTCGGAAGGCTATTTTTTAAATATCAATTTAAACAAAAAATTTAAAATTGAGCAAAACATTTTCAAACTCAAATTTTAAAACTTCTACTATCTCCAATATTATAAATATAAATTTTTCAAGCCTTTAAAATATTTTTAACCAGCTTACAAATGAAGATTCACATTTTAACCAGTTCCCAATTATTATTAAATTTAATAATTTAAATTTGGCAAATAAACAGTGATATTTGAAATTCAAGTTATACTAACTTTCAAATATTTTAAATCAATTAAATATTCCAATTTCAAATATTTAAAAATTCCGGGTTGTCACAAATTGATTTCATCTTCTTTTATTTATTTTAAATAGGAAAGTCGATTAATGCCTGCATCCACTAGTCCTAAACTCATCTTCAGACTGGATAAACACAAAACTACACTAACGTTGTATATTGGGAAACGCTCTTCTCAAGGTGCTCGTTTATACCATTTCTAAATAACCTGGAAGCATGAAAATGGTATAACAAAAACTACAAGTTAAAGTCCATATTAAGTAGTGTAAATGAAATATCCTCGAGTTTGGAGGAGAAAATCAAAGAAAAGGACAAAGAGATCGAAGGACTAAGAAAGAATATAGAGGTAGTAGGTAGATCCAAACCCTAAGACCAAGGAATCAAAATTGATGCAGAAATTGCTTATCTATACCAAGAAATATTGAAGTTGATTTGCTAAAAAGCCAAGTATCGTGTCAATCTCTGCAAATTATTGCAAGTGGAGGAAAATTCAGCCTTCTTCCCCCTACTCCTGCAAGGTCAACTAGGTTCCAAGTTTTAGTTGGTGAAAATAAGTTCTCTTCCTTAGAAAAGCCAGGTTTGGATGATGAAGAGATTACTAGATGTTGCGGAGAATACACACACACATGTGAATATACCCAGTTTCTAAAAGGAAGATGGGATGAAAAAGTGTTGAAACATCTCAATAAGTATCAAAGTCCGGTTAAGGAGCTGGGACGTAACAAAATATGCTCTTGAGAAAAGGTCAAAACTCTTAAAGTGGCCAATAAGACGCTCGATCATGCATTAAAGATTGAAATTGGCTCTGTTGATGGTATGAACATTATCTAAAAAAGGAGAAGAAACTTAAAGAACCACTAGACGTGATATTCATCATATCATCGAACCTTCTTCAACCGTTGTAGTCTTGAAGTAAAGTGGAAGACCTTGAGTCTCAATTGAAAATAATCTAGGTGATGTTGCTTTAGAATTCTTGATTGGATTCCCTCATAGATTATTTGCTTGAAATAATAGTTGCTTTTGGCTTAAAAATTGATTATTCTTTCTTAGGTCCACAAATGAATCAAAGGTTGAGAAGAGCAACAGTGCCAAGATACAGACGTTATCAACATTTCTTCCTATGCGAGTGTTTTGACCATATCATGAATATTGGAGACACAAATTTTTAGCTTAGAGATTCCTCTGCTTCGCGAAAATCATCCATGCCTTCTTGAGGTCGAGGGGAAGGGGAAAGAAAGAGTATATCAACATTATCTGCTTCCTCCTCCTGCCTCTCCTTAAGAAGACTTGAATGATTTTCCTTGATACTGTTACTCTTTTGTATGTAAATTAATAAATAACTCTGCACCTGAATATTTGAACTTGTTGAGTTGTTTGAGATTGTGACTCACATCAGGGCTTTAACATTATCTGTGGTCTTAAGTATAGATTTGTTTTCTTTCTATTTCCTCAAAGAATGCTGTAGGCAGGACTTGATTTGATATTTTCTCATTGGTGTTATAGTATTTGTTTGCCACCTTCCATAATGAGACTTTCCTTTTTTCTTCAGGAAAAGCGTAAAGTAAATAATTATGATTTTCATAATTTTGAGAAATTACTTCTTTCTCAAGTCAATCATTTTGTTTTGTAAATGCCAAAAAAATTTGTGAAAAGGTTTTGTTATTGATCTTTAAAACATTAAAATTTTGGCTTTGAAACTTATCTTTTGAATAATTATTGAATTGACAAAATTTCAAACGAATCAGATTAGTATGTTTTCACATCTTTTCTAGTTGAATGATTTCATAAATAGATCCTCATTGCTTGAATTTCCTTTCCTCTGCCTGGGCTTCTTGGATGGTTGTTTGATGACTTTCTTTGCACGTGAGATTTATAAGCACGAAAAATTAATTGTCGGTTTAAAAGATGATCAGAAATCCGCTCGATAAGAAGATCATAAATTCAGTTGGTAAGAAGACCAAAAATCCATTTGGTAAGATTCACATTTCAATCAATAGGAGACTATAAATTCGACCAATAATGGAGATTCCCGTTGATAAAATATTTTTAACAAGGAGATTCAAATTTCTCAAATGTCCATATTTGACGATGAGACCCTTGGTTCTGGGCAATAGATAATTCTTGACCTTTACTTCAAAGGCTACTTTGATTTTAGCTTGGAGTCAGATTAGTCGTGTTTAATTACACTTACTCTTAGAAAATTGTTTTGGTCTATTCTCAAGACGAAATTGCACTTGCCTAATTTGATCTTTCCTACCCCTTATCACCTTTTTGGTAATGGTTTAGGCTTTAATCTCTTTCGTCCCTTGTTACCTTACAGGTATAATTTAGGCTTTAATCTCTTTCCTTTCTTATTACCTTATAGGTAATGGTTTAGGGTTTAATCTCTTTCATCCCTTATTACCTTATAGGTAATGATTTCGTCTTTGATCTCCTTCACCCCTTATAACTTCATAGGTAATGGTTTAGGCTTTGGTTGAGCCCCTTATTACCTTATAGGTAATTATTTAGGTTGGTCGGTGAATTTGGTTAGCCGTCTTAGGAAGAACCAAAGTCTTACCTATCCTCCCTCTAGGAGAAGCTCCGGTCAGGCCTTATAGATAGATCTGAAGGCTGGTCAAAGCTTTAGCCAAGCTATCTTAGGTAGGACCAAAAGCTTATTTCTTCCTCCCTTTAGGAGATGCTTTGGCCAGGCCACGTGGATTGGATCGAAGGCTTGCAGTGCTCTGGCCAAGCCTTATAGAAGAGATCGAAGGCTTACTCTTACCTTTCTCTAGGAGGTGCTTAGACCAGGCACTTGTGGCGGGATCAAAGGCTTTTCCTTTATTTTATAGGTCCTTTACATGAAGCATTTCCCTTTATTAAGCTCTTTGTCTTTGTAGTTACATTTGATCTTTTTCTCAAATCTTGTTAATAAATTCTCGAAGTTTTCCTTTTCTAAAGAAATTCCCAATCATTCCTTTAAAGGCTCGGTACTGATTGGTTTCATGTTCATTCGTTTGGTGATATTGGCAATAAGTGCCCTCGAGATTCCTTTCAGTTCCTCATCGCTTCTTCTTTGAAGGCCAATAGTTCACCCTCTCTTTAGTTAGGAGATAAATGTTTTCATAGGTGGTGGTAAAGGAACAGGCTCTGGAATATTGGAAATTCCTACGGGATTGTGTTTTGGTCCTATTTGGCTTTCTTTAACATTGAATAGACTCATTAGCTCAAACGGTAAGTTTTCTCTTTAAAAATTCTTGAGTTCTGATTGGTGTGGGAAAGCAATTGATTACTCCTTTCCACTTTTACGCAAACCCATCGAAATCCTTTGTTATATCATTTTCGAAGGTAGTTCCTTTAGCTTGGAGCCATATAGTTTCTCTTATTTCCGAGAGAAGGTTATCCTTTTTCTTGTTCTCTTTTCCTAGAGCAAAGATTGGGGTAGATCCTAAATGGAATGGGTTTATAATCTAGTTATCCAGGTCATAAGGAATTACTCACATCTTTTTAGCTAGAGTTATTAGTGCCAAATTTCTTAACACTTATTCCTCATGGAATTGAAGGTTGTGAATGACTTGATAAGCTGACTTGATAAAGTGAGGCTCGGAGAATCCTTGTTTAGAGATAGTCATTATGCAGTTTACTGGATTATATTGGATTTAAAAAGTCCTCTAAAGGTATATGCTAGATATAAAGGGTCTTTAAAGTTCTTTGTAGGGATACAAAGAATATGGAAAGTCCCTAAAGTCCTCTGTAGGGATATGCGGGGAGTTGGAGGTTCGAGCCCTTCTTCTAGCACCAAAATGTTAGAAAATTTCTTCGCTAACCAAAATATGCAAGACAAGTTAAGGTTGGTTTGGATAAGACATAAGTGGCTTTATGCAAGCTTGTAAGTTCGAGTCCAAATCCAAAGATCAGCCATATACATGTCCATTGTCCAAGTCCAAGTACAAATATGAGTTATATACATGTCAAAAGTTCAATAATAGTCAAATATTCTCATTTGATAGAATTATGCTATGAAAAGTTAATTGTTCAAGCCCTTACATGCCAAAAGTCCAAAAATTACAATCGAATCTAAGATCCCTAAATCATATTGGGGTTTACAAATTTAAAATTTGAGAAGGATGAAAGAATTAATCTCCCCTCTCTTAATGTTGATGTGGTGTATTTACAGGGGTGTCAACCATGCAGGATGGTTGGAACATGTCCTGGCATCAAATTAGAGGGTTCCAATAGCATCATCTTAATGAAATTTTGGCATCTTTTGTCGTAAATTAACATCGCTTGCTTTCCTAGGTTCAGCAATTCATTCTCCCTTTAGAACCTACTCGATAGCTTTCAAGATGGTAGATACTCGATATCTGTTATTATGGTAGTAGCTCGATGATAGTTGATTATTATAGGCTCATCATCTCTAGAAGCTTGATATCGCTAGTTTGTGACTAAATGCGGCATCTTCCCTTTATTACATGTTCTACAACAACCCATGTTGTAGAGGCTCGGTATCTCTTCCTTTGACTTTGTCGACCTTGCTATCTTTGGACTTAGTAGCTTTTGTGTTATAGAAGCTCGATACCTACAAGTATTTGTTGATTCGGCAACTTCATCTCCTCATAGACTCGATACCTTGATTCCTTTTTAATATTCGATATTACTTTCTGCTTGTTATATACTCGGAAATTCTTATGGCTGTTAAGGCTCGACACCACCTCCTTTATGTGTTCAAATTCGACAATTATAAAGGGTTGACACCTCTTATATGCTTGTTAACTAATTGAGCATTCGGCATCTCCTTTATTACAGAGGTTGGGCTACCCTTTGCCTTTAGATATTTGACACCTTCTGGCGATTTCTTAAAGCTTGTTATCCATTGTTAAATGTTGAATGCTTGATGACTTGGCTTTCTTTTGGCTCAGTGTCCAATGTTGAAACTTAATGGCTTTGTTTTCTTCTAGTTCGACATCTTATGTCATTACTAAACTCAACACGTTCTCTTTAGATGCTCGACACACACAGATATATATATAGTAACACTTTCAATTTCATATATTATCATATTTGTTAATACCCCGGGTATTAATTTTGATGACAATAACTATATAAATATTATAGATAACGTTTCTTCGAGTCATGCAGTCTTTTCAGATAATTATAGAGAAATTTTATAGAATTAAACAAGAACAAAGTGAAAGAAAATGAACTATACATAGATCATAAATCAGAGCAAATGGAAGAGCCAAATGGATCAAAGACTAATGGATCATAAGTGCTTTAACGACGAAGATTTTCTAAGTGTTCAGTAAGTTTGTCCGAGTCTTAGATTTTTGTTAAAGACCATGTAGTAAATATCTTTGATATTTCTCTTTTACTAAATTCTATTTTCATCTGTAATATCTTTTTACAAAAATAAAATATTAGTTTTTAAGTTAAAAAGATCAAAAATATTTATATTGAGTATTTTTCAAAATCAAAATGGATACGTTAACGTACTCGTGGACCTTATGTTGACATAGATTATTAACTTGAGAAGTTTTCCAAAATCAACATGGATATGTTGACATACTCATGAAGGTCGACATACCCATGAATTATATGTTAACCTATTGACCATAGGCGAGGTTTCAAATTTAAATGATTGGACACTTCCTTTGATCCTTTCGTCAAAAGACATGTCTCTTCATTTTCTATATTAAAGGCTTTGGAAAATGAGTTTTAACATATAGTTCTCATCTTTTCTTACTCTTTCATTTCTATACTTTATGGGAAAAGATTCATTATATATTCTTCTGCTCTCTTTGCAAATCCATATTGTTTCACTCCTATTCTTCAAGGATTTGCAAACAGTACAAGATCAGAGAGTTTGTACTTGAATTCTCAGTCATTCTCTCTCTAGTCTCATCATATTCCTCAAAGATTTTAAAGATATATCATTATTGGAGGTTTAAAAAATCATTGTACTAAATTTACAATAATTTGTATTGAAGATACAACTATTTGATATAATTACCGTTGGTAGTAAAGAGAAAGATTTCTTGCCATGTGAGGAAAGTCAAAAGGAAATGTATATCTTGCCGCTGAGGAAAGTCAAGATTGTAAAGGTGTACTTACCATCTATGGAAAGCAAGTTGTTGTAGTATAAATTCTATATGAGAAGTATAATATTGGATGTAGGATTTAGAATCTGAACCAATATATAAATTCCAGTGTCATTTATTTTACAGCTTTACTTTGTTTTATGTTTATTCTTTGATTATCTGCTTTGTTTATGGTTTGATTGTTAATCTGAATAGATAGACTTTGATTTCATAAATTAACTTTTAAATGGTTGGTAAACATTATTCACCCTCCTAGAGTATAATAATAGTCTTAAGCTCCATTCTACGTAAGTATATTAAAGGACTAACATTTGGTATCAAAACTCATAGTTTTCAAAAATTCATCATCTAATTTTTGAAAAGTTAAATGGCTAACAACACTAGTAACACACTCTTTAACACTTTTGAAGAAGGATGGTCCATTGCTAAACCACAAACACTTAATGGTAGTAATTATGCATATTGGTCTTGTTGGATGATAGTTTACTTATAATCAAATGGTTTAGATATTTGAAATATTACACAAGTTGAGTACTCCGAGTCCTAAATAAATTAGCATAATGGAATAATGACCAGAAGATAAAAGAACTCAATATTCAAAGGTTATGGATTCTTATTTGTTGCCTTGGATAATAATGAGTTCAATAGAGTGTTGGTTTGTAAAAGTGCATATGAAATTTAGAGGACTATACAAATACATAAAGGAACTATTATAGTTAAACCAGAAAAAATTCTATGTTGACAAATAAGTTTTAACCCCTTGAAATAAAACAAAATGAATCCATATCTTACATGTATTTTAGATTTCAGTATATATTACATGCATTAATATCATTAGGAAAGAATGCTAATGAAGAGGACCGAGTCAGAAAGATCTTTAATTCAGTTTCTAGTCGGAAGACTTAGTGATCAAAGAAGCCAATGATATTAATATGAAAATATAAAAACTAATTGGTAATCTAATGTCCTATGAAGTACAGTAGTCGGTAAGAAAAGAAAATAAAGCAAATGAGAAGAAATCACCAACACTCAATGCTATAAATGACAATCATGGATCAAATGAAGATGGTGATGATGAGGAAATCGATTTCATGACCAAGATTTTACGAAATTCTTAAAATACAGGAAAATGAACAAACATTGAAAAGTTACAAATAATTCCGGAAATGTTGTTAAGCATTTTAAATGTGATAAAACCAGTCATTTGAAAAGAGATTGTCCAAACTTGAAGAAATCAAAGCACCCTTGAAATATTGACATAGTCAATAAGAAGAGGAAGTGGGCAAGTAATACGATATAGGATGGTTCAGACACATCATCAAGTGGTAGTGAGTCAGAAACTGAAAATACCAACATGTACTTCATAATAGAAGATGACGAGGTATGAAATTCTGACGATGAAGTTATGAATATTTTAAATGTGAAATGTATAAGGGATATAAAATGCTAATAAAACAATATAAGGGAAGTTTAGTATGTGTACACACAGACACACACATGTTAAAGTTGTTTAATGAAATGTTAACCGAAGAAAAACAATGCCTAAAAGTTGAGATTGAAAGATTTACCAAAATTAATGATGAAGAGGATTCAAAACCAGAAATTTTGAAAAACTAAAAGTGGAAATGAGTCAATAAATTAAATAAGTCTTTGATGAAATCAGAGATCACTGGTCTAAAGGATAAAATAACATGTCTAGATGATGTTATTTTCAATTACAATAAGGATATTGGTAAAACGGAAACTGATATTGATAAGTTTAACAAAGAAAAAATAATTTGGAAAACTTATTTTGTGCATCCATAGCTCTAAAAATAACATGAACATTGATACAACCCTAAGCCAAAGTCAAAGAAAAGCGGTACTCGGAATACTAAATTTGTTAAGGCTTCCAAGTTCAGACCAAAACCTAGAAAATAGAAATTAAAATTCCTAAATAAATTCATTAATATATGGGTTCCTAGAAGATTAGACGATAGTAATAAGGAGAAATATATTGATGATTTTATTGAAAAACACATTTTTTAGATGATTATAATTATAGTGGGTATTCAAACTCTTTACGATTTTGGCTTCCCAAAGCTTAACCCCATGGAGCTAAAATAAAATAAGGTACTGGTGCATAACTTTTTCAGGTACCAAACATTGTAAAAATATAATATGATAGGAATTCCACAAATACCTAATGAAAATATGTATAATGATGGTGGAATCATGAACTTTGGAAATAATTCAGAAGGATGTGTTATTAGCATCAACAACGTCAGTAACCCAAAAACTCCTTTTATTTTCAATGTTATCAAAGCATTGATTTTGATTCTCCATATAAGATATGTTTGCGTATTTTATATACTACTATATATACAGACTCTATACATATTGTCTAGTTGTGCTTAAACGATTCTTTTCTGCTCATTTTGGTTGATGACAAAGAGGGAGAAAATGTATAAATATAATAGGAAAAATGATATAGGTAGTGCATAGAGTTAGAGGGGGTCAAATTTAAAATATTGTATTATTTCTCTAATATATTTATATGGTTGTCATCATAAAAAATTGGAAGATTGTTAATACCCTGAGATTTTGATGACAAAAACCATATAAATATTACGACTAATAATTCTTAGAATTGAGTAGTATTTTCAAATACGTTATGGAGACATTTTGTAGATATAAACACAAAAAAAGTGGAAAAAAATGAAATATATGTATGATAATCAGAGCAAATGGAAGAGCAAAATTGACTCAAGACAAATGAAACACAAGTGCTTTAATGACAGAGGTATTTAATGTGTTTAGTCTGAGTCTAAGATTTGTATTAAAGACCCCGTAGCAAATATATTTTATACTTCACTTTCATTAAACTATATTTTCATCTCTAACATCTTATTATAAAAATACGATGTTAATTTTTAAAGTTATAAAGATCAAAACTATTTTTTATAAACTGTTTTCGAAATCAATATGAGTATGCTGACATACCTATGGACCATAAGTCGGCATAGATTTTACCATTGGGAAGTTTTAGAAAATCAACATGGATATGTAGACATACCCATGAAGTATATGTAAACACATTAATAGCTGGCGAGATTTTGAAATTTAAATAACTGGATACTTCGCTTCATCCTTTCACCAAAAGTCATGTCCCTTCATTCTCTATATAAAGTCTCTGGAAAACAAATTTTAACATATAATTCTCCTATTAACCCGCCTTTAGGCAAGGCCACATACATGTGGATTTAACCCAATTGACTACACAATGATCAACACTGGATTTTCACAGATAATAAGCATGATCACTATTATCCCGCCTTTTGGCAAGGCTGTGACACCAAGAGATCAACTGAAAACTAAAGACAGTTCTCCTCCAATGCCAGCTATATACAGATCTCTATGGATACTGGTAAAATTTTCCCGAGTCCAGAACGAGCAACAATTGGTATGACATGACAATCAAAGCCATGAAAGCTGACATTTCAAATTTCAAGTCAATTGGAGTTCAGATACTCGAGATATGATCGATGCAAGTCAAGCAATGCTCCCATTCGTATCCATCAGATCGCCTCCTTCGTATCCATCCCATTCGAATCCATCCACAAGGCCTCATTCGTATCCATGCAGGTCGTATCCATAAAGCCTCAAGTGAAACACATTTAGTTCGTATCCATCAAATCCATGCTCGTTCGCATCCATCAGATGTCACTCCTTTTGTATCCATCAAACATCCTTACTTCGTATCCATCCAAGGCAGCCTCCTTCATATCTATCAAAGTCGACCTTGTTCGTATCCATCAGAAGTCATCATTTCATATCGATCGTGTCCTTGCATGCTTCGTACCGATCATTTCATCAACAGATGTCTATTTCGTATCGATCTCCCTCCATACGAGGAGCGACAGCCAATAAACATCCACCATCGATACGAAACCTGCACCTCCTATCGGCACGAAGCCAACCCCAAATGATGGATGCGAATAAATGCACGCTAGCATCGATATGAAAAGGATGACACATGGTCGATACGAAGGAGGCAAAGTCAACTCGGCATAAAAAATGGATCTCCTCTGAATTCTCGAGCCACGTCATCGATGCGTATGGCATGGATTTGAAGAATGATGGATGTACAACTCTTGATTGATACGAACATGATAGCCTAATCAAACTTGCATCGATCAGAACTCAAAATCTACAAGTCCAACTGCTACCAAATTTTCACAGGAGCTTGCGTACATCTTCAAGAATGTTTATGATCGACAATATACTGATCGATACGAAATTTGTTCGTATTGATCACGGACCGAGCGAAAATGTTATGGGATCGATCGTATGGGTCCACCCACGTGAGAGAAGAGGTCTTCCGAGATCTGGACGAGATATTTGCAGCCCACACATATAAATAGCAGTTCAAGAGCTTCAGAAAAGGGATCTTTTTGGCTCTCCTACGTCTAGACTCTACCGAGATTATCTTTGTATTTCACTTCTACTATTGTAACTCATTGTAACCAGCGAGAACCATCAACAAAACAGAAAATCCTTCAAAGTAGACGTAGGCTACAATGCCGAACCAATATAAATCTCATCTTTCTACTGCTTTCCTTTTAATTTTTTGAGTGTTCTTCACGTTTATTTTCTCTACATATTTGCTGTCTATGATCTGTGATTGTAAACGGGCGCTTTCATCAACAATTGGGTGTTTATGACCAATTTTAGCGCAAACATGTCCCATCTTCTCTTATTCTTTCATTTTTATACTTTACGAAGAAATATCTATTAAGTATTCTTTCATTCTCTTTGTAAATCCATATCCTTTCACCCTTATTCTACAAGGATTTGCAAACTATATAAGAACAGAGAGTTCGTACTTGAATTCTCAATCATTCTCTCTCTATTGTCGTCCTATTCCTCAAAAATTTCAAAGATCTATTTCTATAGGAGGTCTCTATGATCATTGTACCGAATCTACAAGAAGCTGTATTGAAGATACAACTACTTACCATAGTCTACTGTTGATTGTAAAGAGAAAGGTGTTCTTACTGCTCGAGGAAAGCTAAGAGGAAATTTATTAACTCGAGGAAAGTCAAAATTGTAAAGGTGAACTTGTCACCCGGGGAAAGAAAGTTGTTATAGTGGAGTTTTTATACTCGGAGTACAGGTTGAGATGTAGGATTGTAAATCGAAACCAAAATAAAAATTCCTGATGCTATTTACTTTACTGCTTTTAATTTATTTTGCATTTATTTTGTGATTATCTGCTTTGTTTGGGATCTGATTATTGATCTGAATAAATAAACTTTGACTTCACGAATTAACTTTTAAACAGTTAATAAACACTATTCACCTCCTTCTAATATAATAATAGGCTTAAGATCCATTTTGCATAAGTATATATTAATGGATACATAATATTGTGATGCAAGTAATGCTTGAAAACATTACATATTTACAAGTAGAAAATCTTTAGAAATGGCATTTAATCGATTGTAGTTGTGAATGTGTTTATATCCATGAGTACAAAATCATGTATATAAAATCTTTATCTTCAAATGTTCCTAGTTTAGATACATCAAGAAAAGGATATCTATACATCCATTAGGACTAATGTATGTAATGCTCCTCATACGATGGATGGTCAATAACTCACGACCGTTGAGGACACTAAGAGGTTACGACTTGTAGTTAAATACAACTAAGGCAAAATAGAGGATCTCATGGAGCGATGTACATTAGTCAAAGTCAAGAGTATTATATATCTCGAGAGTCTACATTGTAGTTTAATTATGGTCAATCACATGATTCTCATGTTACAACCATGGTTTGATACCCACTAGAAATAAAACACTATTTAAAAGAGAATTTGTTTCCTTCATTGTAGAGTGTCGATGTCACATAATTAGTGGTCATCTTAAAGTCAAAATCTTTGGACAAACTAAAATAGTTAATTGATAAATGTTATCAGATAGAACCAAGGGCTTTGAAGTTATATTACATAGTCAACAATGAATATTATTAGAGTTTTTGACAATCGACCAAACTTTAGATATTTTAGTGATGATCATAAGAAACTTGTATAACATATTGTTACTTAGGGTATAACTTTAATATATTTAAAAATGATTTCATATAAATGATGTGTAAGCAACTGAACTCGTGTTCACCTTCATGCTTCAACAAAGTCCCTATATGCTTTAATATTTGAATTGTTTAAATATTACCAAGGGCAGAGTTCACACCAAGGAGTAACATAGTAGTACTTGTCAGCATATCTCCAAATTCAACTTAATTGAGTTAATTTATAAATGTTAAAAATTAGAATGGAGAAAAAATATATAAATGTTGTACTAATTTTTTATGTCTTTGATTTATTTACCTAAGGCCTTTAAATTGATTAAAATAATATGTAAACATCATATGTTGATCTTATTATATGAATGGGCTAATAAATATTAAAATAATTAAGAATGGGTGTTCTTTTTATGAAAATGTGATCCTCAATTTGAGGGGAGCACTCATTAATTATATTAAAATGAATATCCAAAAACCATCAAAAAGTACGATAGATGACTAAACATAACGAGCATAGAGTGAGATAAAAACAGAGATCATCGCCTAAATGATCAATTAGGTACATATGGAAAAATAACAACTATACAACATGATATACGTGAGTAATGTGCGCTGGCTGATTAATAGGTCTAGAACAGAGCAAGAGAACAAACAACGGCGATGAAATATCTAAGTAGAAAGAATAGGAAGCATAGGCTGAGAAGCTCACTGCCAACTATGCATTGACACATGGAGAAGAAGTAATGAAATGCCCTGATATATGGCTCACGTTGTTAGAGGGATAGACGAAAGTGCACCAAATAGGGTTGTAGCAAAGAGACCCCTACACAATGAAGAGACTCAAATCTCCACTAATCTCGTGGTTGGTTTTCTAGAAGAGTGCATGAGGACCATTGACAAGTGGTGGATTGTTGCTTATAAACCGATATGGGTGGAATCTCCAATATGTATGAATTCTAGAGGCCCTTGTGTAGAGTGAAATATGCCATGCAATAAAGTATAAAATATCTGATGAATTTTTATAGGAATAGTTGAATAGTCTTTGGTTTTTTTTCATTCTAAAGATCCCAAAATGTAATAGAAAAAATGAAGTCTAAAAATTTCCTAAATGAATAGTTGTAGTTAATTCTAAATCAAGTCCAATATTCATATGGGGACAAGATGGTAGTATTAATGCTTAGGTCAAAAATAGAAAATAAATTTCTTACTATATGCCAAGTGAAGTGACATTAGAAGCGCAAATGTGCAGTGATTTTGAATGTTATGTTGCAAAAATAATAAGGGTTACTGTTGTGGTTGTTTATTAATTTAGTATTTGGCCTATTAATGGTGTTTAATTTATCATGCAATACAATCCATATATGAATAAATTAAGGTGGAGATTAATTGCCGAATAGATTTAAAATACCATAGGATTGATTTCCCGAAAAAGATTAAATATTTATACACAGATTTTGTACTGTAATTTTCCTATTTATCCTAGCACCAAACTAGATTGTCCTAATGTTCATCCATATTAATGTTATCAATAATACTAATAAGTCTTTTAAATTGCCCAAATACATTCTCTATTAAATTTTAATCAAAAGAGATATTCTAATCAAATGTATAATGTGATCTACATATATTTGTGATAAGATCGTTCTTATTGATGCCAAGTAAAGAGCATAAAATTCATGCAAATAGGGTGGCCAACCGTATATGTTGGTAACTAGGGTTTTTTTGTTCATTTCGAAAGATATTAGATCCATGGCAAAATGAGGAGAAAAACATGGAAGTATACTAGATACGTTATAACCATTTTCTAGCTATAAACACCTCCATATTCTCTCATTCTTTTCATACCTTGTAATAACAAAACCTTAGCCTTAATTAGGGAGAAGTTGAAGCATACAACTTAGCCTAGCAAATGAATCTAGGATGAAAAGGAAGGTGGACTCTAAATAGGAAATATCTTGTAAATATGAAGTGTTAACAACCGACTTGATCGAAGAGGTTGATACTTCTATTTTATTTATTTATAAGAATATATGATTTTTGGCCATGTTTTTAAAAGAAAAGGATTTCTTTTGATTACACAAACATATGTGTATGTATGTATTTTATTTATTTATTTATTTAACTAATTTATATATTTAAATATGAAATATATTTGTGTGTATATAATAAAAAAATACTATTTTGTTTGGCTTAGTTTACTAATATATATGGAAAACTTTATAAAACTTCATATTAGATTTTACCATCAATGTATATATGTATGTATGTATTGTAAATATTTTAAAAGGTAATTTGTTTGAATGTAATATGTATATGTATATGTATAGGAATATATTTATTTTACATAATTATTTTTTATTCTGGAATCGAATTAATTTAGATATATATTATATTAATTATATAAAAAATTGTTTGTGAACCATTGACATATACATGTATATGTATATGTATATATATATATGTATATATGTATATATGTATGTACAGAAACAATGATTATGGGCCAAGCCTGATAAATATATTTATTTTAACATAAAATTATATGTGAAGATGTACACTCATATATACGTATATAATTTAAATTTGAGTTACGATCAATTATAATTAGTGTATATTTCAATTAATTTATAAATGACATGCCAAAAATATATTTACATCACATATTAAATGTGGTCATAAATCCTAATGATCATATGTACACAACTACACATGTCACTTTATGTTATAAGTTGTCTGAGTTAATAAATATATGTACACTTAAATAGAAAATAGCTTGGAAATATGAAGTGTTAACAACCAGCTTCATTAAAGAGGTTAATATTTCTATTTCATTTATACATATGCATATATGATTTTCGGCGATGTTTTTAAAAGGAAAAAGATTTTTTTTAGAAGTGGGTAAAATATTCACAGCTCGACCCATGGCCATATACAACAAATAGTACAATATAAATACCACTTTAACCCATACCCATCACTTTACATGATACTTTTGAGATCTAACTCAAACATTCCTAATCTGCCTTTGTCTATCTTGCTTTGACTTTCATGGCGTCTGGTGCTGTTATTATATACTTGGGTTTTCTGCCTCTTTCCACTTCAGATCCACTCCTACAGTCGTGTCTCCTCCTCATGCCTATTATGTGGTAAGCTTCCTACTAATTCTTTTGAAACCAAACCCATGTCGATTTCCGCTAGTTTACTAAGTTCATTTGTGTTCTTCATTAAACATTTAAAAATCCTCTCATTCCTCTCCTTCCACATGCTTTAAAAAACCACCATCAGAGCAATCTTACTTATTTTAGCTTTCAGGTTTTTGCTCTGCCTATCGTCGACTAGGTAACCCACCACTGCTTATAAATTATGTTATGGATTTGATAGATTTGCTACTAGTTTGCAATTTCTCCATACTTCTCGCGAGAATTCACATTCAAAGAATAAATGAAAAATGGCACACGTTATCTTTATTGCATAAAACACACATATTTATTCCTTTAATATTCCCCACTTGAAAAACCTATCTCATGTTGGTAATCTGCCCATCATCGCTTTATATGTTACTAGAGACATTTTGGATTATTGACCCTGCCCCAAACGATTTTTTTCCCATTGTTGTGTTGACACTTACTTCTTACGGCAACCCAAGTTGATTTCATCGTAAACTCGTTTCCAGTCGGCTTAAATGTCCAAAAATCACTCTCTTCTCATAAAGAGTGACATAAATTCTATCCGTTGTTTTTCATCTATGCTGGTAGGAATAAAATTACATTTCCAGTTCTATATTGCATATATTTTTCTACTCTCTGGTTTGGACACTTATAAGCAGAAAATGTAACTCATTCTAGTTTGTCTATCAAAGATTCACCTTGAATCCAAGGATCCCTCCACAAATCAGTTTCTTCCCCTAGTCTATTTCTTTATACTGCATGTAGCTAAGTTATTCATTATTAGCATGAAATCTTTCCATGTGGTCGAAGCATTATATTCTACCACCGTTTGCCAAAAGTTTTCTCGAATGTATCTTTGTCTCATCCATCTGGCCCAAAGTCCTCTCGAGTTGATGATTTTCCAATCCTGTTTTAAAGTGAAGACATCTCTCATGTCCTTCAACCTTCTAAGCCCAACTCTTCCTTCTTCCTTAGGTCTGTGTAGGTCCTCATGTTTGATTTTGTGCAACCCCCTTTCCAGATAAATCTTGCGCATAATTTTTCAATCTTTTCTACAGATGCATCTGGTAATTGAAAAGTTTAGAGCCAGAAATTAACTTTAGCTTGAACTGTTGTACGAATCAATTCGATTCTCCCAATAAAAGATAAAATCTTGGAACTCCAACCTTGAAGTTTATCACTTATTTTAGTGACCAGCTCAACACATTCTCCGTCTATAATTTTATTGGTGGATAGAGAACCCTCAAATATTTCACTGGTAATTCACCTTCCTCGACATTTAATATATCGAGCACTTCATTCTTTTCTTAGCAAAATCTAATGAAGTAGCATTTATTCTTGAGCTCATTCAGTTTTAGTCCCATTTTCTCTTCCAAACTTTTAAAATTTGACTTAATGGAAACTGTAACTTCACAACTTTATTTTATGCAAATGATCAGGTCATCCATATATAGAAGGTCACTAACTCTAGGATGGAAACTATGAATAGTCTAGAATATCTTCTTATGACTAGCCAGTTCTATTTGGGGAGTGAAATATTCCATGGCTACTGCAAATAGGCATGGAGATAGAGGATCTCATTGCTTGATCGCTCGATTACTACCTATGAATCCCTTGGGAATACCAATCACCAAGACAGAAAAGGTAGATGCGGTAATACTTGGACCATGTAGCTGTGTCTGAGTACGCTTCATCCAATCGCTTATTGAACCAATAGAACCATGTTCATGTAAGCAACCTGCTAAGTCGATGGGGTCGGATCAACTTGAAAACCATTCATTCACCGCTTGGACCGATGGAACCACTTTCGAGTTCAATCCATCCGTTCATTTCTTGAACCAATGGAACTGTGTTTTTGAAAGCAACCCAACGAGTCGATAGAAGCAAATCGACTTAAACCGCCAGATCGATGGGAAAAATCGATCCATACCTTCTACGAACTGATGTTGCCCCGTCAGCGTCAGGAAGGCCCAAACTCCCATGTGCATCCATAAGCCACATTATACTACTTGAGCCAGTGGATCCGTGTTCAAGTACGTTCCGTACCTTAACTGCTTGAACTAGTGGAACTGCATTCAAGTACGCTCCATTCCTTCACTACTTGAACTAATGGAAATGCATTCAAGTACGCTCCATTTCTTAGCTACTTGAACCGGTGGAACCGCTTTCAAGTACGCTCCATACCTTAGCTGCTCGAACAGGTGAAACTGCGTTTAAGTATGTTTAGCGGCTCGAACCATTGGAACTGCATTCAAATACACTCCATTCTTTAGCTGCTTAAACTCGTGGAAACACATTCAAGTATGCTCCATTCTAATACTGCTTGAACCGGTGGAGCTGCGTTCAAGTACGCTCTATTTCTTCGCTGCTTGAAACGATGGAACCGCATTCAAGTATGCCCCATTCCTCTGTTGCTTGAATTAATGGAACTGCATTCAAGTACACTCCATTCCTTCGTTGCTTGAACCGATGGAACTATGTTCAAGTATGCAATATCTCCTTGCACGCGTCACGTAAGCCGCGCGTTGCTTCTTGGGCTAATGGAATTGCATCCAAGTTAGCATTCCTCCTGTATGCCACACCGTAAGCTGTACGAAGCTGCTTGAACAAGTAGAACCACGTTCAAGTATGCAATACCCTAATACGCTATTTTATAAGCCATGTATCACTCCTTAAACCAATGGAACTGTGTCCTTACAAGCGATACACAAGCGCCACACATAACTAAGGAAATGCTTCTTACACTCTGAATGATAGGTATTGAATCCAAAATAGTCGGTTCAATGGAAGAATCAATTCAAACTCCCTAAGTACCACCACTCCCCCTACAATGCTAGCAAACCCCTCCGTCTCTAAGCTATCGATACTACTCTGATAACACAGATAGCTTGCCCGAACATCCTTAGTACCGACGTCATAGAGAAATTTATTTGTTGTAGGATTGGGAGGAATCAATCCCTGCTTTCCAAGAGACTGGTGTTGCCAGTGCCATGAAGGTTCCAAACTGCAGGATCGACAGTGAAACTCGAACTCTTTTCTTCAAGTAATGGTGTCGCCTTGATAATGCTAATACATCTCAAATCATCAAACTGATTGGGTAATCAGCACATACTTTCCAAAACTCAACATCGCAGGATAACCCATAAGATTGAGTTTTCCGTGGGTTTTCGAAGATAGAGGTCGACATTCGGACGAAACCTCAATACTACACTTGGAGAAGCTCAACCACGATTGAAGCGAAAATTGCTCAAAATCTTGCATTCAAACCATAAGTTCCCGTAGATAGGAGCTATCATACAACATAGACTGGGGGCAACCAAAGAGTCACTCAGATTAACGGTCTCATCCCAAGTGTTTAGATTAAGCGTTTAGAGCATCCAGCCCTCTGGAGTGGGAGGCACACACTAGCTCATGGTCAAAATGAATCAAATCATACCATAGGTTTGTTACGTATAACGGAGAATTTTGGCCATTAAAACAGAGCTAAGCAATATAGTACGCTAAATAACTGCGTAATTAGAAGAAAAATTGGTCCAACCTCCTAGGCACCAATGTTGCCCCGGTGGCATCGGGAAGTCCAGACCGTCATATCGACTAGAGAATCAAACTCCTTAGAATTCGACGCCGCCTAAAGATAGGTGATGATGGAAGGCATTTTTAGAATCAAATCGACAATGTTTGTAGGAAATAGCTTGCCTTCTAAGAATAGAATGCCAGTCAGAGATTAGCGACATCGGGAAGGATAACTCTCAATGTTATAGAACCACTACATCCTAGACGTTAGCTGCTCTTGGAATAATTAGCCTTGTAGAAATAGATTGGGTGCTTTGACTCCTGCTTGTGGAAAACCAGTTAAGGTCTAAAGACAGACAATGACAAGGAGAGAATGCTCGGAATCGAGCAATTAAAACGTCGATTCTCGAAGATTAGAACTGATGAATAAGATAATTATCCACAACAACGCTATTGGCCCAGCAGAATGCATATAGCCTGGAACAAGTAAGGTTTATTGTCACAGATTCAAAACCAAACTCTGTCGGTCCATGATTAGGATCTGAAGAGCGCAATCGCCTCAGAGGCAATGTAATGACTTGCTCCATGGTGTCTAATTTCCTACAAGTGCCCAAGGTTTACCATTTAGGAATAGTAAGTTCTGCAAATGGATGTTAGATTGCAACATAAATCAGTTGAAGGAAATTCGACCCTACGCGAATATGAACAGCCATGAAATCGGTTAATAGGAAACCCTAAATCGCTAAAAGGGTCATGTAACGGTTATAAATAAAGCTAGGTAATGGAAAAACTTGAAACACTCATTCCTTTAAAATATGGCGTAGCCCGAATTAGGCAACGTTGAGACAGAAACCACATTGGGTTGAAAAGAATCTACCTGTTGTAAGTATTGTGTATATAGTCTATACTTTAGCATTTATGTGCAGATATTGTTTCAGCTTTTTATACTGAGTTGTGTTGTGGCATGTGCATGTACATATCATGTGCAGGTAAATTGATTTGGGCCTAATATGCTCGGCCTGGTTAGTTTGTATAAAAGCACATTGAACTGAATAATAGAAAGTAGTTTTTCCCTCCTTCGAACTTTCTTATATCCATTTGAAATAACATGGTATCGGAGCTTTGGAAGTTCAAGATTCAAATCTAACGAAAGTTTTCTAGCTCGAATCAGTAAGGATGGGAGATAGTAGTGCAGAAAGTAATGCCAGAATTGGGGAAAACAAGATCACAATGGATGCGACGCAATTGATGCCCAAAATTACAGATCATAAGTTGAATAATTTGAATTTCTTAAGTTGGAGCAAGATGATTCGATTATACCTTCGTAGTATAGATAAAGATAGCCATTTAACTGAAGATCCACCCATGGAAGATTCAAAGGATGAGAAAGACTTGATGTGGCTCAGATCTGATGCTCGATTATTCCTACAGATCAGAAATTCAATTGATAGTGAGGTAATTGGTCTGGTCAATCATTGCGAGTTTGTTAAAGAGCTGATGGAATATTTAGAATTCTTATATTCTGGAAAGGGAAATCTAACAAGAATGTATGAGGTGTGCAAATCATTCTTTCGTGCAGAGAAACAAGAACAAACTCTTATGAGTTATTTTATGAACTTCAAAAAAACATATGAGGAATTCAACATGCTTCTTCCAATCAGTTCAGATGTTAAGGTTCGGTGGCTACAATGAGAACAAATGGCAAGTATGAGTTTCTTGGCTGGTTTACCATCAGAATTTGAATCTGCTAAGTCTCAGAACTTATCTGGTTCGGATATTCCCTCTTTACAGGAAGTGTTCAGCAGAATTCTTAGATCTGACATTGCTCATGTACAAGTATCAAGCACTAAAGTAGAGAGTGCTTTAATCAGTAACAATAGAGGTTATGTGCAGGGAAACCAGAATCAGAAAAATCAGTTTGAAATTAATTCACCAAGACCTAATGTTCCAGAGTTTAGATCTTCAAATGAAGGAAAATTCTATACATATTGCAAGAAGCCAGGACATATGAAATTTTGGTGTAGGAAACTTCAATACAAGAATTCATAGTTGAATAAGAATATGAAATCTGTTCTCATGTCAGCGGAAGATTTTAATCAGTATATGAAATTCCAAGAATCATTGAAGAAGGAGTCAACAAATCAGGGAGCAACATCATCAGTTTCAACTATTGCCAATTCTACAAGTCAATCAAAATGGATCATAGACTCTGAAGCAACTGATCATATGACAGGTAATACCAATGTAATTTCAGATATACAATATAAGCAGTCAACTCATGCTATTACGTTAGCTGATGGATCACAAGCATTTGTTCAAGGAACTGGTAAAATGAGGGTGAATTCAAAGTTACCATTAAGTTCGGTTTTATATTTGCCAAACTTATCAATTAATATGATATCTGTGAGTCAGATTACTAAGAATCTAAATTATAGCATATCATTTTTTTCTGATCATTGTGAGCTTCAGGATCTAACAACGAGACAGATTATTGGTAGAGGTGAAGAATGTGGAGGATTATATGTGCTTAATTTTGTGCCATCCAAGTCTATAAGCTGCTCAAGTATAACCTCTTCTGCGTTTCAAATGCATTGTCAGCTAGGCCATCCCTCATTGTCTTTGTTCAAGAAATTATGTCCACAATTTAGCTCTTTATCTACATGCATTGTGAGTCTTGTCAATATGCAAAGCATCATCGTACTAGTTTATATCCTAGAGATAATACAAGATCTAGTTCATGTTTTGAAGTTGTACATTCTGATACTTGGGGTCCATCAGCAGTTATGTCTAAACATGGGTATAGATATTTTGTTATATTTGTTGATGATTACTCACGTGTAACTTGGTTATTTTTAATGAAGAATAGATCAGAGTTATTTTCTATATTTTGTACCTTTTATGCTAAAATACAAAATCAATTTAATACATCAATTAAAATCTTGAGGAGTGATAATGCAAAGGAATATACAAGCAATCAGTTCAACTCATACATGGCACAACATGGCATCATTCATGAAGCCTCTTGTGCAGACACAGCAGCGCAAAATGGGGTAGCCGAGAGGAAAATAGATACTTGTTGGAAACTGCTAGAGCTCTTCTTTTCCAAACGAATGTTCCAAAAAGCTTTTGGGCAGAGGCAGTAAGTATTTCATGTTTTTTGATTAATAGGATGCCCTCAACAGTTTTGGATTATAAAATACCTTATCAAGTTTTATGTCCAAATAAGGCAATTTATCCAGTGAAACCGAGGATCTTTGGATGTACTTGTTTTGTTAGAGATGTCAATCCACGGTTAACAAAGTTAGATCCAAAATCATTGAAATGTGTATTTGTTGGTTATTCAAGACTTCAAAAAGGATACAAGTGCTTTTGTCCTAGTCTTAACAAGTATATTCTATCTATTGATGTTAACTTTGTTGAAAATGAACCTTTCTGTTCATCATCATCAATAACTTCCCCAATTCAAAAGTTTCATGATGAACAGTTATCAGAAGAAGATGACGAATTTCTGGTATATCCTAATGTGTTTACACAGAATAGTAATCATAATGGAAATGAGAAACTGAATACTAATACTTCATCTTCACCTATTTCTGATTCAGAAGATACTCATGTACAAATATCAAATCTTGATTTACCCATTGCATTGCATAAAGGAAAAAGGAAATGTACTTACCTTATTTCATCTGTTGTAACATATAATAATATGTCTCCAAAGTCTTATGCCTACATTTCTACACTGGATGCCATCTCCATTCCAAAGACAGTTGAAGAAGCCTTATCAAAGAAAGGATGGTGTGATGCTATGCTAGAGGAATTACATGCATTAGATCAGAATGATACATGGAGTTTAGTTAAGTTACCAGAAAATAAAAAGGCAATAGGGTGTAAATGGGATTTTCAGTAAAAATGAACTTAGATGGATCCCTTGAAAGATTGAAAGCTCGTTTGGTTGCAAAAGGATATGCTCAGACATATGGAACTGATTATTCTAAAAAATTCTCACCAGTAGCTAAGATGACTTCAATAAGAATCTTTATATCCTTGGCAGCACAATATGACTGGAGATTACACCAACTGGATATCAAAAATGCATTTCTTCATGGAGATCTAGCTGAGGAGGTGTATATGGAGCAACCACCTTGGTTTGTTGCTCAGGGGGAGCATGGGAAAGTATGCAAACTGAAGAAGAGTTTATATGATTTGAAGCAAAGCCCTAGAGCATGGTTTGGTAAATTCAGTCAAGCAGTTGACAAGTTTGGTTTGCCACAGAACAAGGCAGATCATTCAGTCTTTTACAAGAATGTGAGAGGTACGTTAATTTTGTTAATAGTATATGTAGATGATATTATTATCACTGGTAATGATGAAAAAGGAATCTCTGCTCTCAAAGCATTTATTTATTCACAGTTTCATACAAAAGATTTGGGGGAGTTAAAATACTTTCTAGGCATTGAAGTCCTTAGGAGTAATGATAGGATATGCTTGTCACAAAGGAAGTATGTTCTATATTTGTTGAAAGAAACAGGAAAATTAGGTGCTAAGCCTGGTAATACACCCATGTTGGTTAATACGTCTTTTACAAAAGAAGGAGAATTATTTGAAGATCCTGATAAATATATAAGACTAGTGGGTAAGCTAAATTACTTAGTTGCAACAAGACCTGACATTGCCTATTCAGTTAGTATTGTTAGTCAGTTTATGGGTTCACCTACTATTGATCACTGGAATGCCTTAAAGCAAATATTATGCTACTTATAAGGTACTGTTGGACAGTGTATGATATACACAAACCAGAGACATAGCAAAATTGAGGCATTTGCAGATGCTGATTGGGCTGGTTCAAAATTGGATAGAAGATCTATCTCAAGGTTTTGTGTGTTGATTGGTGGCAATCTGGTATCATGGAAAAGCAAGAAACAAAGTGTGGTTTCTCGATCAAGTGCTGAGTCAGAGTATAGAGCAATGGCCAACACAGTCTGTGAATTGATGTGGATCAAGCAGTTTATGAATGAAATTGGATTGCAATATGATATGCCTATGAGATTGTGGTGTGATAATCAGGCAGCTCTTCATATAGCATCAAATCCAGTGTTCCATGAAAGAACAAAACACATTGAAGTGGATTGCCATTTCATTAGAGAGAAAATACAACAGGGATTGGTTTGTACTGGTTATGTGAAGTCGGAGGAGCAACTAGCTGATCTTTTCACCAAAGCTTTGCATGGAAATAGAGTCAAGTTCTTATGCAGCAAGTTGGGCATGGATAATCTGTATGCACCAACTTGAGGGGGAGTGTTGTGAGTATTGTGTATATAGTCTATACTATAGCATTTATGTGTACATATTGTTTCAGCTTTTTATACGGAGTTGTGTTGTGGCATGTGTATGTACATATCATGTACAGGTAAATTGATTTGGGCCTAATATGCTTGGCCTGGTTAGTTTGTATAAAAGCACATTGAACTGAATAATAGAAAGTAGCTTTTCCCTCCTTCAAACTTTCTTATATCCATCTGAAGAGCGCAATCGCCTCAGAGGCAATGTAATGACTTGCTCCATGGTGTCTAATTTCCTATAAGTGCCCAAGGTTTACCATTTAGGAATAGTAAGTTCTGCAAATGGATGTTAGATTGCAACATAAATCAGTTGAAGGAAATTCGACCCTACGCGAATATGAACAGCCATGAAATCGGTTAATAGGCAACCTTCAATCGCTAAAAGGGGCATGTGACAGTTAAATAAATCTAGGTAATGGAAAAACTTGAAACACTCATTCCTTTAGAATATGGCGTAGCCCGAATTAGGCAACGTTGAGACAGCAGCCACATTGGGTTGAAAGGAATCTACCCAACACTACAGAATCAGACGAATGATTAGATCCCAACTTAGAGGATTTCAACACTGCTCGAAGAGTGTCGACACTAATGAAAGACAATTACAATCCATTCGTCAAAGTGCTAGTTTCCGAAGATTGAAGTTATTACCTAACTGGAATACAACTTCGCCAAGTCGATGGGAAACTCGACTCAAACGGCCAAAATGATAGGAAAATTTATCCCAACCTCCTAAGTACCGGTGTTGCCCCGGCAACGACGTGAAGATTCCTACTTCCTAAGTACTGGTGTTAGCGCGACAATATTGGGAAACTTTATATTTTCTAAGTACCGGTGTTGCCCCGACAACGATGGGATACTTCCTACTTCCTAAGTACCGTTGTTGCCCCAGCAACGCAGGGAAACTTTCTATTTACTAAGTACTGATATTTCCCCAACAACGCAAGAAAACTATCTAAGTTACTAAGTACTGATGTTCCCCTAGCAACGATAGGAAAACTGCAGTCATAGGGTCGACAAGAAACACTCCAGTAGTAAACCATCGATGCACTGGCTTCTAGAGAGAAATGGTTATGCTCAACCGAGTTTCTACCCTTGTCTTTAGAAAACTACTGTTGCCCGAAGATAGGAGACAATGGGAAGACATAACCTAATGCAAGACAGTCAAATGGTTCGGCCTTTATTACAGGAATCAGTCGTTGCTTGGAGATAAGGAAGCACTAAAGGGAAATCCCCAGGATCGAATCGTTCGCTTGCTAGTTTCCAAAGATAAAGCTGGTGCACAATCGAATTTCTAGTATGCTACTTAGAAAGATTTTTGATGTAGCCCAGAGATAGGTAGCCTTGAGAAAATGTTGCTTGGAACCAAGAAGTTGAGTTACTAGTTCTCGGAGATAAGAAATGACATATGAATAGGACTTCCGTGATGACGTTAGCATCCAAATGAGACATGCATAGCTAAGAAAAAGCAGGAATAATCATGGAAAATCGAAAATTGAATCAGTAGACTACCTCAATCCTAGAGTAGGATTGAGAGCCAGACTGGGAGCAGTTGAATAATTCTCCCCAAACCTTTCCATCTTTCACAAATGCCCATATGTAGGCATTCGAAATAACTAGCCCCGCAAACAAGGGTAGGCTCACAAACCTGGTCGAAAGGAAACCTCGTCAAGTCCAAACACGAATAACCATGAAGTTGGTTAGGTAACAGTTCTGTTTCGCAAAATAGAGCATTTTGGCAATAAATTGCCACATTGTAAATGAAGGTCTTAACATTTAGAAATCTGGCATTTCCCGAAAATATGCTACATCAAGTAGAAACCAACTTCCCTCCCTTAAGAATCTGACACACCACAGAGTTGAGTCATTTATGCATAAGTTTTCAGAGGTAAAAACTGGTGCATGACTAGGATCTCGACACTGAACTTGGAAGAATTCGATCATAGCCAAGGAATTAATAACATAAAAATTTAGATCTTAGAATCAAATAGTAGAGTCACTAGTTCACGGAGATGGGAACTACCATGTGAATCAGGATGGGGGCAGTTAAACGTATTGCTCAGGAAACCTAGTCTCTTAAAATTGTATGGATTCAGTACTCAGAGTGATCAGCCCTATGGACTTGGGCATATATACCTACACGTGGTCGAAATGGACTCGGCCAAGTCTAAACAGGAACATAAGCAAAGAAATTGCTTCGATTCTATCTATCTGCACAAGGTTGCGAGGCAACGGAGGCTGCTCCTACGTAAGCATAACTAAAGATCAGGTCGACAAGCTTTGAGGAATCTCTACTTCCCCCTCCCTCTTCTTCCAAGACTCATAAGGCCGTAATCAATCGTCTTGACATGACAAGAATAAAAGTCGAAGCCTAAGCTACGAAGGATCCATCTTTAAGAGGAGTAGAAGTTCTTTCACCAGACTAAAGACATAATGACCGAAAAGTCATCCTAAATAATAAAACTTGGCGTTCAACACTATCCTATATGTTTTACTTTGAATAATATCCTCGTATGACTAATACCTGAAATCCAGGGGAGGTCGACGTATGTTGACCAGTCGAGTTCCGAGCATTGACCGAGGCAAGTGCAATGTGTCATCTATGCAAAGCGAGTCTAGTGTCCCAAGTACCACGGACATACCATCATGTGTATATATCTCACTCATGCTAGAAAAACAAGTCACGTGTACTTTAAGATTATCTTTCTTGAGACTTACCCGTTATCGATGAGAAATCGATAAAGGAGCCATTGTCCGAAGCGATGCGGGAAGCTTTTCTTTTCAGGACTACTAGAAGTGCAGAAAAAGGAAAGGAAATATGATGGTGTTATGCACTATATCCAACTTTGGAATAATCATCACATTGGAATTCAAACAACGATAAGAATTTAGCCAAGTCCTCGAAAAGAAACAGTTGAAACAGAGAGCAAGACTTGACTTCAGAACGACGTACATTCGTCTGAGGGAAAATCTTCGCCTTACCGCTTCGGCCAAGTACAATCCAAAATTTGACCATCTCCCTTCGAAATTGCCACCATTCGGGAATCATTGTAAGGAGTTTCTATACCAAACCAAAGCACTACGTAATCTTCGGGGGTGTAGATAGCATTGACACTGTAGATAATTGGAATTCTAATTAAAATTAGAACAAATGGTTAATGGAAAATCAACAAATTAAAAGCAATGTCTCAAGATGACATCCAAGTTATCGATTGAAATTCATAGGATAGTAATTCGAAACTTGTCTTGCTCCAGAGCACACTTATTTCCAATGAAAGCGTACTTTGAGGGGCAAATGTTAGTTGGGTTTTTAAGCAAGCAGAAGTCAATAGGAGTTAGAACATCAGTACGGAGATGGAATGACTAAAAACTTAGCAAAGATACTTAAAAGGACTATACAATTGAGCTTAGGAAATTTGGTTAAAAAATTGGCCAAGGCCTTAGATCAACCCTCGAATTAAGGCCTTAGACCAACCCCCTGAATTAAGGCCTTATTGATCTAAGGCCTTAGATCCACGAATTAAGGTCTTAGGTCAAAACAACTTGAAACTTGAAAAGTCTGGAGTGGTTTGGCCCCACTAATTAGATTCACTCCTGAATTAAGGACAGCAACTACTTTCAGTAAAGGAGAACATCGAGATGGAATCATAATGACTTGAAATTTGGCAAGAGCACTTAGAAAAGGCAAAAGAAGGACTTAAGAAAGTTTCACCATGATTGGACCAATCACCTAAATTCATCCTCGAATTAAGGACTTTAATTCCGTATCGAATCTAAATCCCAACCTATGCATATCCATACTCTTGGCAAGTGATCCCCTAGTCCTCCTATGCATATTCGTGAAGTTTCATAGATTTCCAAAGAGTCTGTCCTCAAGAATGAAGACGTGATGGTCCAAACTGCAGAATAGTCTAAGCAGGAAAGAAGGACGTTCAATACTCGTCAAAAATCTAACAAATTGCATGGAAAGACATCTAGATGAAGTATGGAACTCGAACCAAAAGGACTTGTTCATCCTATGGCTAAGGAATAGATTCAATATCGAGTCTAATGGCTTGATTTGAGATTGAATTTAGCCCTTAACTCAGGGAGTTACGATAATTCTTGTGTTATGTTGGACTAGTTTATGGATTTCATTGGTAGCAGGCTTCTGATCTAATATGATCGCTACTACTATAAATACAAACCAAAGAGCGACTAAGAGAGGACCTAGTTTCTGCCATTACTAGGCGAAAGCCCTGCCATTTCATCAACTCTTTCTCTACTCCATATTCACCAAGGCAGCTCTTTTATGCAATTCTAGGACTTAGAATATGTTTAACACTTGTGCTTGTGACTAATTCTCTTTCAATCTCCTTGTAATCTTATTCTATCAAGATCAAACCAATAAGCAAAATTAAAGTGGATGTATGCTTAATTAATAGCCGAACTACAATAAAAATCCCCGTCTCTCATTTACTTTTATTTTATTTTTCTATTATATTTGCTATGTTCTAACAAGGCCAGTGCTTTCACGTCATACTCCAAGGTGTTCATCAATTTTTTGGGTTAATAATAACATTATAAAATAATTTATGAAAAACAACACGATAAATATTCAAAAAATTAAATAAAAAGGATACCACCTTTACAAAGCTATGAAGTACCATTATAAATCAATTTATGAAAGTAGTGCTGCAAACTTTAAAAAAGTAAAATAAAAATGATACCACCTTTACAAAAAATCATACACAGATATGAGAAAGTGAAAATTAAAAATATTACTTCAAAATGATACTAAATTTTATTAAAACCTACTACAAATCAAGAAAAATGTTAATATACTTCATAAACTAATATTACAATTAATAATGATGCTATAAAATAATGTTGCGAGATACAATATATACATCATCTAAAAAGAACTTATAATTGTTTATAAACTGTTACTACAATTTTAAAAAAGCCACTACAATGCAGAAACCGTACTACAGTTAATAAAATGCTACTATAAAATAGCATCATGAACAAAATAAATAAATAAATATACATATTTAAAAAATAAAAATTATACTACGTAGTATCATAAATACACACATCAAAAAAACGTCACAAAATAATGTTGTGAGATATAATATATACATAGTTTAACAATTGTTTATAAACTGCTATTACAATTTTAAAAAAGCTGCTGCAATTCAAAAGCTGATACTACAATTAATAAAAAGCTATATAAAATAAAAATATGAACAAAAATAATTATGTTTACGTAAAAAATCAAAAAATAATATTACCTGGTATCATTAATACACACATCTGAAAAGATGCTACACTTATTTATAAACAACCACTACAATTTTAAAAAAAGTTACTAAAATTTAGACCCACTACAACAATTCATAAGATACTACTATAAAATAGCTTTAGGCCACAAATATAACCTGTTACGACTACCCTACACTTCTGATACCCAAATACCATAAATAGAGCACTACAATTAGGGCGGCAATCAAGGGTAAAATAACAAATTTTCAAAACATAACATGTCGTATATCTCATAGTGCATATGATAAAATATAATAATCAACATAGATATAAAACAGGCGAGACAGGAATATAACAAAATAAACCAAGTTAAATTAGAGTAAATTGATTCATCGCAATTATACCAAAACAAAGTGGAAATATAGTTTATACATTGATCAAATAAACCCTAAATCGAAAGATGTCTCTAATAAATAAATATTGACGATAATTCCAGAATAAGGCATAGCGGAAAAACAATAATATCTCCAAAATATAGTATATGAAAGCACCAAACACCTGCTCATCCTCCGTACAGCTCCACACGCTATCTACATACCTGTTATCTCTAATATTTTCATTTAAGAGCACCCGAAAAAATAAGAAGTAAAGCATAAAACCTAAAGTCGAACAACTGTCTACTATGAGCGATCTATAATCTCAAAATACTACGAAATTCAATATAGTAAATAGGAACATGAGGCATGAACAATCATATTTCGCATGTCCCTGCATCCAACAAGTTAATATATAACATCGATATATGCTAATCTACTACATTATCATGTGGGTGTACTACTAATCAAGTACAATATAGGGTGCCTATGTATACTACGTAATAATACCTACATCGTGTGACATTCATATCAAGCATAGCAAACATAGCAACCATTAGACAACCTCACTTCCTTATCTCAAATGTCGTTGGATATAATATAAATTATTTGATTCCCCGTATTGATCAATGACTACTTATCATTGCGGTCCTCTCAATGCTCGAATCCATGCAACTACGTAAGGCCAAGAAACTAGACTACCTCCTATAGGTCTAGGGATGAAAAGATTACTCTGTATCGATCTGTAGCGAGCATTCCCACCAACCCCTTCTTCTCGACCATATTTAAGACCTCTGAGTTGTCTAGGATCGCCTTGGCATATGTTCCAATCTGTGTGGTTAATGCCCCGCTATTACCCCGTTATAACCCCGCAATATCTCATAGTGGATTTCCACCGCTACGATTTTTCCATATAGCCCCAACATATAGCCTTTCCGCTTTAAGCCCCGCTATTTCCGCTATATCCCATTATTCCTGCTATATTCCGCTATATCTTCTTTAATAAAATGAAATGAAAATTTTCATTTATACATTATAAAAATTATATAACTAATTTATTTGATTTAATTTTTAATATATTCTCAGAATTGAAAATACTTTAATATTCTACTAAATTCAATTATGTTATATAACAGTTTTACATTTATTTAAAGTATATTCACATATGTTTTTATTTAAAATTATTTATGTATTAATTATAATTCAACTGAATGATAATTTTTCATTTAGTTACCATTTATATATTTGTAAAAACATTAAGTACGTGTTTTTATGCTATTTTAGAGTCATCCGCTATATCCCGCTATATCCTCGTTGTATCCTCGCTATGACTTTTTGCACCTCCACCGCTTTGAATCTGCCGAGCGCTTTAACTGCACAGGTTCCAATAGTAGAAAACCCCATATAATTTTACCGCTTATGTCCTAATAGTAGAAACCCTTGTATGTTCTACTCTACAAATCACTCTGTATCGAACTTGCCTTCTTGGATTATCCTAGTAAAAACTCCCGTATGTTCTACTTCGCAAATTCACTCTGAATCAAAGCATGTCTCATTTGGCGATCTTAGTAGAAACCCCATATATTCTACTCTAACACTTGCCTAAATTTGCCTCATGAAAACCCTGAAGTAGCTTCTAGGTCTGCCCCAAAGTCAATTACCTCCAAGCCTGAAGCCTCCTCTAACCACCACTCCCAGTTCGACACATACACCGCCGTATCAACCCATGTTCCAGCCCGAGGTCATCACTGCATAACCGTACGACCAGACCAAAGCCAACTCTCCAACCCCATTTCTTGCCCGACACTTACTCCACTGACCACTTTCCTACCACAGACCGTGTATCTCCACAACCAGACCGATGTCACCCTCGAACCGAATTTCTTGTCCGGTACCCCCCATTTATTGAACCAAACTCCATGCTGGACTGAAGCTCGTGGCATATTTCTCCTTATGCCGCCTGAAGTCTCCACTGAACCAACCAAGCAACAAACCAACCTACAACCAGATCGAAGCTTCTATCGCTATTCCTTCACCCTAACACGAAGCTACTGCCAAACCAACCCTGTGCTGAATGCTGCTGTCAAACCAACTTCCTGTAGCATTTCAACACTTCATCTTTCGCTTTATTCGATCACTGCCCTTACCACTTCGATCCTTGTGCTACACCAATGCATCGATATGACCCCAAACTCTTTAGAGTTGATCCATTAAAGTTCAATTCTCTAGTTACTAATCTCCCATGCTTTGTGTATCGACTTAGAGAGTACATCACTACTCCTTCTACATGGAGACCTCCGACTATATAATCGATTACCAAACCCAATTCGCTCGATAAACATTTTCAAGCATTCAAACATACAAGTAACATTCAAACATGCAAGTACAAAATATAAACATACAACAACAATATTAAACTATCATTCAAACATATAAATATACATCGACAAAATCAACACAAAAGACTTTGTGTTACCATTCTCTTACCAACTCGGGTAGATTGTTTTCTTTCCCTAGGCTTTGGAAATGTAAAATCCCTCTCCATGCCCGACTCCTTATGTGGCTCCTTGTTCAGAACAAAATCAACATGGTCTCGCTCGCAGGGGTACCCTCATCGACCTACTTGTGTCCTTTGTTCCATTGCCATGGAGAATGTCTCTCGTCTTTTCTTCGATTGTGATTTCTCCTTCTGGCGACCTCGAGTGTGCACCTTCTTGGATACATCACCTCATTATTCTCCTTTTATGATCACCAGCAATATACTGCTTCCTCTTCAGACCTCGATTGCTTCTTATCAACCTTTAGTTGGGTCATTTGGCATGAGAGAAATTCCGTTGCTTCAAGAATTCTTTGCACTCCAAACTTAATATTTGCTGTAAGATTACTCATTTATTCTGCTCTTGGATAGGTAGAGGACCTTCGTCTCCACTGAGGTTGTGTATCACTCCAGCGAACTCTAATATTGAGTCTGTGGGTAGCTCGTTGATTCCTTATGCTGGAAGGGCTAGTATTTCTGCCCGTTATGATACTGATCTTCCATGGTGAAGTCTATCATGCTGCCCTCGATGTTAATCCCCTATTGCTCGGTTTGGTTTATTTGTTTGCATCTGATGTTTGTTTGGTTTTGGTGGGTTGTATTACATTATCCTGTTACTATATCTTGATTTTGGTTCTTTTGCTTAGATTAGTTGTGTAGTTTTGTAATTATTATCTTTTAACTTAGCTAGTCTCTTTATTTTGGCTACTGGTCAAGCCCGCTGGCCGGAATTATATATTAGCTCTAATATTATCTAACCGAGTGTGTAGTCTCGTACTACATAGTTGTCTTTCTCAAAACAATAAATATATATAAATATACATCAAATCATAGCAATTTAACTCAAAATATGTTCATAGTCTAACCTAACATTCATATGAACAATAATACATCGAAACAACATTTTTAAATCAATTTAAACTCATTTTTATTTTAGATATAATTTTAAAACAGTGGAAAAATATACCTTTAACTTTAAAATGGACACAAAATATTTCAAAACTATAGATCTATATATGGTATATTTAGTGATGGTCCTTCGTTAATCACCAAAAAGTTGGTGATAAACACCCAAATTGAGGCAAATCTGAAAATTACAGCAAATATCTAATCTAACATCATATTTTTCAGTTAGAAAACATTTATAAAAAATTAAAAATATATGTCAACAACTACAGTAAAGTGAGAGAATAGAATCACTCGCCTAGAGCATAAATCAATAAAAACCACCAAACAAGCGTAGATTCGCCAAAACAAAGCTAGATCCGGATTTAAACAGCAACAACACGCCTTCCAAGACACAAATTATAAAATCTAAAATGTCTCTTAACAATATCTTACCTAATCCCTTTTTTACTAAATTGATTTATATTAGTTTTAGTGAAAGAATGATATAATTTAGGTAGAACATGGTCAATGGAGACTAAGACATGTTAGAGAATGTTTAGAGATGTATTTGTAGGAATTAGTAGCTGTTACGGGGATGCATGTAACCCTAATTTCAGAATTAATTAGCATGTCTAATTACGGATCGAGTTAATTGCCTACTAGTTTGCCCAAAATTCAAACAGTTACATCTTCTAAACTGTAAGTCCAAAAATTCATTACGACCATTCTACGGTAAGGAAAACCATCATATCTTTCATTTTGAAGTGGTTTGAGACCTTAATCCGGTTTTTATCAAAAGTTATAGGCCTTATAAGATTTTCAGGGTCAAAACATTCAATCAAAATTCTACAGGTAGAAAATGTCACTGGTTAACATTTCACAAAGTTATATTAAATTTGGACCCAGTTTGATTTTAAAAATAATATTTTTACGATACAACAATACGTAAAAACGTGAATCATTACATAACCACAAGTATACATAATTATATTTATTAAAATAAAAAAAATGATACTATATGATATCATTACTGCACGCTATCTTCTTCTTTCTCAATTTACTGCTTCTTCTTCCTCAATTTGCCGTTGTTTTTCTGACACCACTTCTTCACTATCATTGCTGACACTGGAGCCACCCTTTTTCCATCCTAATTCCCGACACCATATCGTCAAAACACGCCAACTTCGCGCTCTTCTCAAAACCCTAGTTGACCACCCTCACGTTCACCTATCTCGCCCCCATCGCTGTTGAGGTGTGACGCACCACCGTCGTGATCTGCCACAATCCTTCTCCACCATCCAAATTTCACCGTGTGAAAAAAATACAATCCTAATTTAGGTTGTCCCGTCGCCTTCTTCTCTATTTCGACTTAAATTTTATCATCTACCCACAGAAAATGAAACGCGTGCTAACGTTCAAAAATATTTGAAGTTTTGCTCTTTTTACTATTTTCCTCTGTCATGAATAGGTGTTTAACTGTCCGCGGGTGCGGCGTAGTGGAGAAGGGGTTTGAGTTCTGTTAAAAAGACGCATATTCGATTTATACCAAACGCTTTCCCATACTATATAAATTTACCCGGGGTATGGAGGTTTGGATCAGCGGATATCTTTAGTATACCTTTCTCAGGAGTTTACCGGTCTGCCGGTACTTCTGGTAAAAAAAAAAAAAGAAAAAAAAAAAAAGAAGAAGAAGAAGAATAAGCGTTTGAATGAAATAAATAAAAACCTGCACAAAAATTTGTTTTCTCAAAGTCATAAAATTGAATCGTTTCTTTCCACAACGTGTGCGATTGCATCGGTTAAATCAATTTGTTTTTCCACAAAACCCCTCTACTTCATAAAATGCACAAATTGTTGACCAGATCCAGAATATATATCCAATGATTATCGTAAATTACATACTTTCTGAGCTAGATTTCTTGTCCAGACACGTGATTTTTCTACACAATCACGTGCTGCTGCCGGATTTGCTTATCTTTACTGCCAACACAATAAATGTGATGAATCAACTTCAGCTCATTTACCAATTTTACCTAGGCTAGAAGGAAAATAGTTATCTCCCCAAATTGGAAAATAAAAGCTGGAAACCCTAGAAAATGGCGGCCGTGTCAGCTCGTCCTCCTACGGATCCAGTCTCAGCCGAAGCTCTCAACCATCCTTCTTATAAAGAGGTTTACTTTCCTTTTTATTTGCTTTATTACGTCAGTGTTATGCGTTCAATTCGCTATAAATTGAGTGTATCTTAGTGAAATGATGTTTAATATGTGATCGTTTGGGTAATTTTTCTGCATACCGTCTGATAATTAAGCTAATTTTCATATAAAGGAACCAGGATATCCACTCCGAAACATTTATTCTAAAATACGTTTCATTTTCTAAATGCGATCTAAACCCAATGCAACTCCAAAAAGTTTTGATTGGCACAATACCACTGAGCGATCAACCAGTAATTCACTTAGCCGTGTATTATCTACTAAGAAAATGACATTTTGTTCAGCAAGCACTGAATAACCCTTAATTTACTTGGGAATCCATAATCATATTAACTAAGTCCAAATTTGTAATAGGTTTTTATTTTTAATCGGGTTCTTTTGAGTAGATGCATTAGCAACTATTATTTGTATATGGATTTTATGACTTCTTTACGGAAAATTACTTGCAAGTGCATTTTATATAGGCATTGCAATATCATCATCTTAATCTATGGCCAATAAAGTAAAACCAGTAATTATTTGTACAAATTAATTTAGTCATATTAGAGCAAGTGATTATGTTAATACAAAAACCTTACTACTCGCACAACAAATAATTTTAGACTAATTAAACGTTTCACATATCCACTGTCAGTTTTTTTGTTTGTTTGAGCCCTCAGTGTCATTGGCATTAAGATTACCATAAAACAACATAGATTAGATTCTATGATATTGCAACAATCCACTTCATTTCCATTGCTCTTACCGGGACTCTTGTAGTTGCCTCTAATTCATTGTTTGATTCTTCCTATGTCAACAACTTGTTGATAAAACACCCCTTATTTGATCAGTAGGAAGTCATGACGGCCCACCTTAATAGGCTCAAATTTCAATTTTCCTGTTGGTCAAAATGTGAATTGGCACAAATATCAATTATAGTGTCAATATTTTTCACAAAATATAAATATTGTGTCTGATTTGCCATCCTTTAGTATTATGTTTTTCTTTATAAAGCGTCCATGTTAAAAGAATAACTTTTTTTTGGATGATGGACATAGTTCTTTCACAAAAGCACTGACAAAAATCTTTGAATTAAAATATTTAGATTAAAATTCCAATTCGAAAGTCAAATCGAATCTGACCTCAAAAGGTTCATTTTCTTTATTGGAATTTATTTTATTATGAAGTGTAGATCACGGTATAAGGTTTCGGTCGAAACCCCGAGATCTCGGCCATCTCGGTTCGGTTTCGGCCGAAGGCGGGACGGGATTAGGTCAAAATCCCGTCCCGGTTCTGACAGTAGAAAAAAATCAAAAAAAAACATGGATATGCTGTGGTGAAGGGGGAAGAAAGGGGAAGAAAGGTAAAATGAATCAAAATTGTTGATAAAATCACCAAATTGAAATCATAAATTACCAAAGGAATTCGAGCATTAGGAGCATAATTCGGCAGAGGAAATCAAGCATTAGGAGCATGAGAGCAGATGAAATTTGATAAGTCGCATCGTCGATCTCGTCCTTCTTCTCCGCCGTCGAACACATGCAGCTTTTTTTTCGTTTATTTTTTCGCATGGACTGATGCGTTTAGAAATTAGGGTTTTAGGAATAAGGATATGGGTGGGCTGAAGGTTAATAGGTACGGGTGGGCTGAAGGTCAATAGGTTGGGCTGAAGGTCAATAGGTTGGGCTGAAATAAGATATATGGCTAGTTATGTTAATTAAAATAGGTTATAATGGGCTGAATGTTAATGGATTAGGTTTATATTTGTACACGCTATATTTTGTATTTATTTGCAACGATTATTATTACTTATTCATAACAAATACAGAGATCCGATGTCGTGACCGAAACCGAAACCGAAACAAAAACCGAAACTTCCGAAATTTCCGAAATTTATCGAAACTAAGAAAATTTCAAATGACCGAAACCGAGACCGAAACCGAGTTCTCAAACCTTGGTGTAGATTCATTCTTAAATAAAAAAATTCCTAATTAAAATTTCAATTAGAACTCAATAAATTGGAAGAGAGAAGATAGATAAATGAATCAGTTTTAGCTGTGCATGTTATCAGATGAAAACTATATAATATTTTGAATTGTTTAGTCTTAAAGTTTACAAAATGTTTGAATCATTCATAAAAGGTTCATGATACTGAAGGAACATATGTAATAAATGTATTGGTTGAAATATCGAAAACCATAATACATATCTAATTATCTATGTATATTGCAATTATATCTGCAAATTTATATCTGCTTTAAATCTCATTTTAAGATTTAAACTTGTTTCAACTCAAAATTGGAACTTTGTGATTACAATTTGAATTTCACAATTTTGCACATAAATTTCTGGATATTGAACCAAAATGCCCCACATTGCAAGGTTATGTTACTTTGTCACATATATATGGACATTCCACAAGCCTCTTTTCAAGTATTGTGCGATCTTACACCCAGGTTTAACATGCGATCCTTTTAAACTATCCACAAGTCTCTTATCAAGCATTATGTGCTACTTATTACAAAATAGAAGTAAATTCACTGAATCTTTGGATAGAAGTTTTTATTATCTACTGTAAAAAACTACGCAAAACAAAACTTCTGTTCGATTCGTGACTTTATTTCACCACTTTTCTGTTGTTGAAAAAGACACGTCTTTTATTTTGGTTTAGTTCTTATTTTGACTCAAAAGTTAAAAGGCTTGCAGTTCCAATTTTTTTAAATTTACTTAAACAAATGCAGTATTTTTTGTGAACGCATCGGAATGAAAATATGATTTTATCAGTAAATCATTTGTTTAATGCTTTATCTGGCGAGCTACATGTATTGCATATAAAATATAATTAAAAGTACAATGGGTTGGATTTTAAGAATGAAATCTAACTTCAGATATGACATATGATCCTTTACAATTAAGAACTCAAATTCAATCTTGCAGAGTGGTGGAAAAATCATGCTAAATAGAGTATACAAAAACTTCATTGAATACATTAAAAAAGACTTTTTTTTTCTGAAATTTTGTTTCAGGAATTGTATGCAACATTGACCATTTTCGTTTTCCTTAAACACATCTTTTAAAAAAAGGGTTTACCGTTCTATACTCTTTTTTTTTTTTAACCATTTGCATGTTCTTATGTGCTCATCCGCATACTAAGAAAAACCATCGGTCGATTTTCACCACTGCGTGGTGCTACTAGTGTGTTCAGTGATGGTTCGATATTTGATTATTGTATCCAGATCTGTGAATTGCACATTGCATCCTCATCTCGGTCATATGGTCTGAGCTAAGTTGTAGTTTTCGAAAGTCTTACATATCGTTCGATTGAAAGATTTGATATTTAAAAATGTCATATTCAAATGCATGTTTGCTGATATACTTAAAAATTTACGAACACTATTTGTAAAAATATTTACATTTTTGGTTACTTGGGGGGGGGGGGGGGTATAAAAAAAGACCATTTGGCTGTGCTTGTGACCTCATGTAGCATTGTTGTGGTAGTTTCGCTAGTTTGTTAATCGTTTTGCACTCCACACCTATCTGTAGGACCATATGTATCGTTATGACTTGTTACAATCTCGTTTGACTAATACAGATTTTAATATCGTTTATCATAATTCACATCCATAAACAATGCGATTACTAATCATTTAGTCACCTCCAAACCACCATCACATAAGCTTGTATTTGTAGTGAGACTAGTTATCTTGTATGTGATGATATTTGTGGTCGATAATTTGTTTCCTTTGAGCAAAAATATTTTGTGGATACTCTCTTTATGTTGATCATCAAGAAAGCAATCGGCGATATGCTTGATGTGAGGATGATATATTCAGTCGAAGTGAATGTACCAAAATGTGAGATGAAATCATATCTTTGCTTAAACTTGCAACTATTTCTGATGAAATATTGCTCAACTTATAAAAATACTTGTTAATTTACCGATATATTTGGTTTATATGGTTACAACTTCTCTATTATAATGAGCTAGTTGAATTGATCTAAGTAATTATTGTCGGTACCGGTCAATTATATATATATATATATATACATATGTATATATATATATATATATATATATATATATATATATATATGATATTTAAACACTTACGCTAAAAATCATTCCGGTTAAAAAGTTACAAATTCTACTAATCTACGTAAAACATCATAAATATATTTAACCTTTTAGAGATAATGACCCATATTGTAAAATCACCACTAACGAAATATTAATTGCATAACATGATACAAAATTTTAGTTTATAGTCTTAGATTCCTCATTAGATTTACTAATTATGAAGTTCATAAAACATAAGAGACTAGACATAATCTATGTCATCTCTATTTTCCTCATCTCCATCATCATCTTCTTCATTTACTCGGTCCTCCAAGCCATCTCTTACTTTTGTAGATATGTTGTCGTAGTTTCTTTGTTTTCATTTTTATTTAGAATGATAGGTTTATCATAATTCACATCCATAAACAATGCGATTACTAATCATTTAGTCACCTCCAAACCACCATCACATAAGCTTGTATTTGTAGTGAGACTAGTTATCTTGTATGTGATGATATTTGTGGTCGATAATTTGTTTCCTTTGAGCAAAAATATTTTGTGGATACTCTCTTTATGTTGATCATCAAGAAAGCAATCGGCGATATGCTTGATGTGAGGATGATATATTCAGTCGAAGTGAATGTACCAAAATGTGAGATGAAATCATATCTTTGCTTAAACTTGCAACTATTTCTGATGAAATATTGCTCAACTTATAAAAATACTTGTTAATTTACCGATATATTTGGTTTATATGGTTACAACTTCTCTATTATAATGAGCTAGTTGAATTGATCTAAGTAATTATTGTCGGTACCGGTCAATTATATATATATATATATATATATATATATATATATATATATATGATATTCCGGTTAAAAAGTTACAAATTCTACTAATCTACGTAAAACATCATAAATATATTTAACCTTTTAGAGATAATGACCCATATTGTAAAATCACCACTAACGAAATATTAATTGCATAACATGATACAAAATTTTAGTTTATAGTCTTAGATTCCTCATTAGATTTACTAATTATGAAGTTCATAAAACACAAGAGACTAGACATAATCTATGTCATCTCTATTTTCCTCATCTCCATCATCATCTTCTTCATTTACTCGGTCCTCCAAGCCATCTCTTACTTTTGTAGATATGTTGTCGTAGTTTCTTTGTTTTCATTTTTATTTAGAATGATAGAAGATAGATGTTGACTGATAATTGATTTTCACATCTAGTTCTTGGCTCATGATTGGTAGGTTAAATACATATCCTATTTCTTTTTTACTTCTAGTATGATATTAATAAACATACGAATTAACAAAAAATTATGAATTAATCAACACCTATAAATAATAATAATAAAGATGAAAAAGTAATTTTACACGGTGTTGTTTTTAAGCATACTCAGTTCACAAAATGGAGCATATGGAATATAAAAAAATGAGGTACTAAAGTTCCTTTATTACATATATATAATAATGAAGGAAAGGGAGGAAGATGTATGGTTAACATTGAAAAAAATAGTATTATCATTACTAGAGCGGTTTTCACTGCTGTGCATATATTGTAATTTACTATATAATAAAGATATACTTGAAGAACCTGAATAATTTTATTTACCATCTTTTTCATCATTTAAAGTAGCGATTGATATTCATAGAAAGTATTCAATATTTTACATCAAATAGCGGCCAGTACATTGCTAACCATGTTTTAAGCTTTGAAGAACAGCTGAGGAGCGATATATGGTATTAATATATTGAAGTATTATCTAGTATTAACTACTTAGTGTACCCACTCGAAGTTATACCACATACCATACCAGACCCCAAGTCATTTAGTATGATATACAGCCCTTAAACCTCCACCCTGTTTTGAAGTATTGAGTTCATAGGCACATCATATAAGGGCATCCTCAACTGTGGAAATACACCAATTCAGACTTTGCAGGTGATGAGCGAGTGACAAAAACACTCATTTCATTAGCTTTTTGGATCAGTGCACCTCCATCCTGTATGGAGAAGTACTAGTTTGCAGTCATATTATACAAGGACATACTTCAAGTGTAGAACTACACCAGTGCAGAATTTACAGATGATTAACGAGTGACAAAACACTCATTTCATTTGCTTTTTGAATCAGCGCACCTGCACTGTGAGCAAGTTGATAGAGGCAACATATTAATTTCGTCTTTGAAATAGAGTAATAGATAAATATCGAAACTGAATAATGTTTCTATCCGGCACGCGATTAAAAAATTGATGCTATAAAGGATAATAATTTACGTGTAGGATGATTACAGCATCTTGTGCTACTATTATTTTAGTCTTTTAGTTTAGAGGCAACATTATTTATGGTGCCATCATAAAGTATATCTACTCATCTTTAGTGCAAGGTCATTGGTTCATGAAGCGAATGCAGTGTTTTACCACTCAGTTGTGTCATGTTGAACAAGAAATTTGAGTATACAAAAGTATAGGTATGAGTTGCCCTTACCGCTTGTTTATCATATCAGCACATATTTTGTTTGTAATGCCATGGAGTAATTGGTGTGTAAGTCATGTATTTGCGATCCTTGCTCGCTCTTCAATATCGAAAATGGTCGAGATAGTGATGGATGACATACGTGCAAGTATATATGAGTTCAAGGTAGAGTAAGTGGGCCTGGAAATCAATTAAAGCAAAGATTTTTTTTTTTTAAAAACTACCTTAGTCAGCATCTCACAAAGTTTTCTTATTGAACAGCAACAAAGATGCAATAATTATAGGTGCTTGGTCTAGTTATTTAGAGAAGAAACTAATTACTACAGCTTGCACGTGACTAATCTTTCTTTATCCATTGGAGGGTCTTTTTAGGCAGCTTTCATATCAAAAAGAAGATTAGCACTTAAGATTTTTATTAATTTCAAGCTTTTATAATTCTTCTAATGGTTATTATTATTGC
Organism: Allium cepa; assembly: GCA_030765085.1. NCBI lineage: Eukaryota > Viridiplantae > Streptophyta > Magnoliopsida > Asparagales > Amaryllidaceae > Allium > Allium cepa. Next base: position 769,950,309 of record CM060935.1, read on the forward strand.
TTTAATCTTTTTTTTGGTGGAAAGGGATGGAAAATAATCTGTGTAGTACATTTCACAGTAAAAGGGAAAATAACAGAATTCTGGATGACTGGGTAATTATCAAATATGTATGTTGCGGACGCTGCAAAACTGATTGGCATATTTTACACGCATTTGCTTTAGATAACAGGGGGAAACTAGTAACATCAGTTGCTACGTAAATTTGCAAGTAATTTATGGTTCAATGAATCATATTTCACATTCATTGACTTTAATGGAGCTACATCCCTCTTGGACTGTATCAAATCCAATATACTTGGCTTCACAGCAAAATGTCTTACTATCGTTACCATTTATTATTGACCATTTTAAGTACAATTGTTAGAACACTCGAATCCACAGGCATGGGTTTATGCGGGAGTACAGAGGACCACACAATTTGGAAGTCTGATTTACCACCAGCCTTTCGTTCATTTTGTGCTTAATTTTCTGAGTAAAAACAGGTCTTTGTAGCAATTTTGTTTATGCAAGAAAAAAGCTCTTAAATTCTTTCAAATCATCAAAATGCGTATATTATGAATGTCAAAGATATTTCTACCTTATTGTATTGTTAAAAAAGGTGGAAATGTACGCAATCTTATTGTACTGTTAATTAATTAAATTTGGCATTCTATCATATATATGCAATTTATACATAGACAGAAGTAGGTATAATATATGTAAATATGTGTGTGTGAGAAAAATAAATCATACCGAAACTAAATAGAGAAGCAATTTTTATTCCATTGAACCTAAATGTTTATTTCTTAACATGCTATGTTTTAGATGATAGTGGCTGCTATAGGATCACTCAAGGAGAAAAATGGTTCAAGTGAACCAGCTATTGCGGCCTACATAGCGTCCAAGTACAAAGATCTCCCTCCTATCCATGATGCTCTACTCTCCCGCCACTTGAGTGATCTCAAGAAGCAAGGAATCATCGAAACAGTTCACTCCTACAAGCTTGCAGGCAAAGCAGGCGAGAACACTGGCAGCAGTGCTTCCAAGAAGCGAGGCAGACCCAAGAAAAACCTAAGTCAAGTAACAATGTCAAGTCCATCAAGCGAGAAACGTAAACGGGGCAGACCACATAAAGCAGCGTCAGGACCAACCATAATATTGCCTCAACACATGAAGGCAGTTATGAAGGCGGATAAAAGAGGATCAGTGGAATCAGGTGGGAAAAGGATAAGGGGTCGACCCAAGAGATTCATGGACATGGCTGTGAAAAGCAGTTCAGGTAAACCAAAAAGAAAGCCTGGCAGGCCTATGAAAACCTTAGCTCTACTGGTGGCTTCAGCTGGGAAAAGAAAACGGGGTCGCCCGAAGTGGGGTTCTAGTCCATTGTCGAGCCAGAAAAAAAGACCAGGTAGGCCTAAAAAAGGATCTGCTGCTACTCCAATGTTATTGCTGAGTGCAGCTGAAACCACTCCAGTTACTAGTGGCACCCCTGCTTCAGGAGAAAAAAGAAAGCGGGGTCGCCCCAAGTATAGTCTCTCAGCTCGTGTACCCTCAAGCTCCGGTAAACCCTCAAGCTCAGGTAAACCACGAGGCCGCCCTCCCAAAATTCAGAATGCTGCATCAAATGGAGAGAAAAATGCTGATCAGAAAAAACCTTCAAGTGGCACTAAAAGGCGAGGACGTCCTGCCAAAATCAAGAGTATTGCTTCAATAGAGACGAATGATGTAGCGGAGAAAGTGCAGAAAGTTGATCAGACTACAATTGCTGTTAATGGAGAAGTAGGCATTGCTCCGGATATCAATCCAGGCAACGAGGAGGCTCCTAAGCCTATCGATCAGGTTACTGCTGCTGCTGCAGTAGAGTAAGTTTTTATTATCTGAACTGGTGATTTCGATGCTATCTTAATTTCGATCCTGTAGTTGATATTTGCTGGTTGTTTTGAACTTTCTGTTGAAATTGGTTCATGTAGAGTAGAAACCGTTGTAGACTGTGAATTGTGCGTTCTGCACTGACTTGATGTCGTGTATCTTTTTCTAGATTGGTAATGATGTTTCCTAAGTTATCATGGTCAGCAATTATATTTTGTTCTGTTTTTAGCATATTATTTAATTTGCATTTCTATTGTGGAAACCTGCATGCTGTTCTGACGTGCATTGTCTGCATATGATTAATATGTTGTCTTCGGAATGTATTCACCGGCAGTGTAGCATTACTGTTTTGTCCATGCCTGTACCAAGCAAGATACATTTGTAGTGGGCCTACTTTACTAATCATTTCAAATGCAGGGAAGGTATTTACAATTTGGGCACCATAGGTTCTTTGGTCGTGTTACCAAAATGTCATTGCTTCATTTTGTTATTATAACTACATTGAAAGTGCACTAGCATTTTTTAGTGATTTTTTATTTTTATGTTTTGCATTTTATGTGCATACGCTTTCTGTGGTTGGTGATTAGAATGGAAATGTCTGCAAATAATTTTAAATTAACAGAATTATTTATATTTTTTAAAAGCGAAAAATGTTGCATTTTTAAAAATACGAAATGTGTTTATTTTGCATGAAAAGCGTAAGTTTCGACGAATGAATATAAGCATTATATTTTAAATGCAATTTTTAAAAATGAATATATGCATTTCTCAAAATATGATTTCTTTTCACAATTTTTTTTTTATAAAATGCGGATTATGCCATTTTCAGTTATGTTCTTAGTTTTCAAGATAATTTGCAATTTTGCTTACTAAAATATATTTGTGTAACGTGCAAAATATATGTGCTTTTAAGAGATGTGTATTGTTTAGGTTGTGCAGGATAAATGTTTATATTTCAAGCTTATTGCCGAGTTTTCAAATCTTGGATTTTGGACAAAATCTCATTTTGATATCTCTGGGTTGAAAGCGTAACATCTCGGGTGGTGGTGAGCTTGGTGTGTAACAATTAAAAATGTGATTTTTATTCATGATTTGCAAGCTATATATATTCTGCATTTTTATGTTATATTTTCGTACGCTTTCTGAAAAAGGGCATAATGCATGCAAATTTTAAGCATGTTTTGTTTTTATTTTTATTTTTTTAATATATAATTATGCAACTTTTAGTTACATCTAAGTTTTTTAGGAACAATTCGCAGTTCACTTTTATATTTACTATGTATATTCCATAAAATGCAACGCCTTTTTTTTTATTTCCGCACATTTCATATTCATTTTGACATAAAGAAAACAATGTCTATTTATATTGAAGTATTTTCGAATGATACATAGAAGACGGCGTTTTTGTTTTTAAACAGCAATAATTAGGATATCGGTTCTAATAATTACGTTCGCAATGGGCAGATTATGTTTTTGTGTGCAATTATTTCATTTAGTTCTTTTCGATCAGTTTAACGATGAAAGGAGATCCTGTTCGAAGGGAGATCCTGTTCGTATGAAGTTGGGTTTGAAAAAAAAGTTACTATTTAACACTCCACTTTCTTCCTTTTGCAGCAAGAAGAATTACATATAACCATCGCACCTCACCTTTTCCTTTTGGTTTTCCCCTTTCATTTCTCAATTGATTCTAAAAATGTAATCATATTTTTTAAGCCACGTTTAGCTTTGACGTTGTTTATTCACGAATCACGTTCGACCCGAGCTAGGCTGTTATGCAAACCTCGCTCGAGTCCAAATGACGGTTTTACATAAACATTGCTTTTTTGGAGCTTTTGTACATAATTTTTTCTTTTAAACGTAAGTTTTTACATAAACATCGCTTTTTTGGAGCTTTTGTATATAATTTTTTCTTTTAAACGTAATCTGAAGTGGTTTGAAAATAGAAACAAGTTTGAAAAAACCTGAAAATTAATGAAGTATTGCTAAATGAAAACAGGAAAACGGAGTGTGAGGAAAAAGGATGAGGAAAAATAGATCCTTTTCCCTTACATAATTAGTAGAGCAAGAGATACGAACCCTAGACCTCTTACCAAATGCTCTAAAATGGGTAATTGTCACCAATTTATTGAATTATGTGTTCATTCTTATCGGTTCGCTTGTGCTGCTCAATTTAGTAATTCATCGCCGAAATATTCGATACCATCCCTATTTAATGAATCATAAGTAGTGATCTTATGCTTAAAATCTTAAAAAACTTAAAAAAGCATGGCTCAAATCTTTTTAGTCTATAATTTACAAATTGATTTCATATTTTTACCGTATCCCATTGTAAACACCACCATTATTTTGACATATGAAATTACAAATATAATTTAAAGGTCGAAATGAATTTTGTTTTCACCAAAAATTACTGAGTTAGTTTCCTCTTTAACCAAATCCATTGGTTATATGCTTGATGAAGTCTTATTTTGTAGACATGCTAAAATTTATAAAAATAACACAATTTTTACACAAATTTACATAAAATGCACTCGGGACCTTGGTATGTCACTCCAATCGTACCTTATTATGGAAAGAAATACTCATTGTCGGACTTCTGAAAAACCATGGCATTTTTAAATTCTTGCTAATGAGAATGCATCCTCTATGGTCATCGTACTATTGAGCATGCCGTAGTCGCCGCAACTCCACTCCACTTGATTAGTCTCCTATTTTCGAATCTCCAATTCCTCCGGTTGTAGATGATATATTCCTATTGGAAACAATGCTCTGATCGGTTGGCCGAGTCACGTACGTCGTTGTTCTCTTTGATACGTTTCGTTGTTCTGTTCTAAAATGTGCAAAGCAGGCTATAAGCAGCGCCACCTTTTGAATAAAACAGTCAGAAATTATTCAACGAACATTTGTACAAATGCCATTGATTAGAATTTACAACCTCCGATAGTAAAATATTGCTTGGTTTTGTTTTGGAAGAGAAACAACAAATGAAAAAGGAGCGATCAGATGTGGTTCTTTCTATTTCGTCCATTTGTCAGTTAAGTAGACGGAAAAGAAAAAGAACATTACTGATTTAGTAGGGAAACGAAGGGGTACGTGGTTTCAAAAAAAAGGATCTGATTTGAATGGTTTTCAAATGAACGTTTTCTCTAAATAAACAGATCTGACTTGACCGTTTCATTACCGTTTAAAAAAACATTCAAAATTACGTGCCAAAATATAAGTGCAAGAACAATTTGGCCTGAGTTGGTCGGTCGGGACGCGTACGTTTGTAGTGGTTATGCATAAGTTCCCTCCTTAATACAAAAGCAACATTAGGCGCCCAAATGGCCCAACATAGGAGCTAAGAAACTCATATTTCTTTTCGTTCTACAACGTGGGACTAAACAATAAATGCACTTGTTCAACCATTTCATTTTTTAAAAAACAATTCAAAATAATTTTCCAACAATCCTCCACTTGAATTTTTTTTTAAAATATTTCTCGAGCAATTTCCAAAAAAATGATTGCACATAAATAAAGATCTCTTTCGATTTGAATCTTTGCATAGTTAGTAGAATTCAGAATATGCTAGAGTGACTCGTAGTCTTGAACTCTATCTCTGATTTCAAACCAATCTTTCTAGGACACGGTCTAAAAGCCCATGCATTTATGATCATGCACGTTTATCCCGATATAGTGAACGTTTTAGGAATTTCTGTCCAAAAACTCCATAAGAAATGGACTCTCTTCCACATTCACATAGGCGAGTCTATTAAGAGTACTCCTGTACCAATGTACTCCACTCCACATGGAGTATAAAGCTCATTAAGAGTTGCTATTAATTTATCCTATCGCTTCAGGAATGCATGTCTTTATAGCATGTTCAACTCATATCACTTCACAACTTGTTATTACTCATTGAACCTTGATTTTGGGATCTCCGGTCTTAAGGTTGGGTTACCATTATGAGCGACTCTTCATTCTAAGGGCAATAGTCCCATTGCTTTTGAAGCTTTATGGATTTTCTATCTGGTCGATCCTTTCGTCAAAGGATTGGTCAAATTATCTTCAGTACGTATATGATCCACTCTAACAGCTTCCGAAGAAAGAGAACCTCTCACAGTACTATGTTACGACCTATTTGTACCGTTATGAAAACAGTTCTGAACTTTTGCAATAGCCACAGTACCATTGCACTAGATCAATACGGTTGATATTGGTTTTTCCCATAAAGGAATCTCACCTAGCGGATTTTTTAAGTAATTTGCATATAGCTAGTTCTATCATCTTAGACTACATGGTGGACAGAGCTAGAATAATTTGTTTATTATTTTTCAAGAAACAGTTCCACCAGCTATGCTAAAAATATAACACTTGTTGCTTTAGAGTCATCAAATAAAGTATTCTGGTCTGCATTACTATAACCTTCAAAAACATCTGGAAACTTTTCATAATGTAATCCAAGATTCATGGTTCGTTTAAGGTATCTCATAGCATGTCAATGCTCAATAGTAGGCCTACTAGTAAACCCGCACAATAATCCTATGACGTAGACAATGTCGGGTCTAGTAGAATCAGTGTTATACCGAAGGCTGTCAAAGATGCTCGCATAATCAGTTTATCTTACACATTCACCAGTGTTCTTAAATAGTTTTACACTAGGACAATATGGTGTACATCCAGGTTTACGGTCAAAGTAATTGTATTTCTTTAACATCTTCTCAATATAGTGAGGCTGATCCAAAGAAATTTCTTTTTTGGATTTAATAATCTTAATACCAAGGATTATGTTTGCTTCTCCAAGATCTTCCATATCAATGTTAGCACTTGGTAAATTTTTGACATCATTAATAGTATTAGATGCAAATATAAGCAAATCATCAACATATAAACATACAATAGTGTAAATGTTATTTTGAGATTTGTATTAAACACAATTATCACTTTCATTAACTTTAAATCCATTTGAAATGATTAAAGTATAAAATTTTCCATGTCATTGGCTAGGTGCTTTTTTAAGATCATGTAAAGATTTATCTAACTTACACACTTCATGTTCTTGTCAAGGGATCACGAAATCTTCAGGTTTAACCATATAAATTTCTTCTTCTAATTTACTATTCAAAAAAAATAGTTCTAACATCCATATGGTATATTAATAAATCATAAATTATAGCTAGAGAAATTTAGACTCGTACAGATGTTATTCTAGTTACAGCTGAAAATGTATTAAAAAAATCAATGTTTTCTCCTCGTTTGAAACACTTAGCTACTAACAAGTCTTATATTTTTCTATTGTTCCACCAGGTTTTAGTTCCTTTTTAAGTACTCATTTACAGTCAATTGATTTGCAATCTGGAGGTAAAACAACTAAGTGCCAAGTTTTTTTTGATTCAAGAGAATCCATTTCATCATTAATTGTTTTTTTTCCAAAAATGGCATCAACAGAGGATAATTTCTTGGAGATTAGCAAGATCCTCTTCTATGGTATACACAAAAAATCAGGTCTGCAATCTTTATTTTTTCTATATGTCTTCTTCTAGGTTCAGTTTCTATATCCCGATTAGATTTATTTTCCTAATTACAGAAATATTAGTAGTATATGTGCCCCTACTATTCCTTAATTTAAATAGAAATTTATGTTCATAAAAATCAACATCATTTGATTCTATTATAACATGTTCTTTTAGGTCAAATATATATATATATATATATATATATATATATATATATGCTTTACCGTTAATAGCATATCCAATAAAAAACACATTCATAAGCTCTACTTGCTAGTTCAATTCTTTTAGAATCAGGTATTCGAATATGTACCAAACAATATCAAGTTCTAAAGTAAGACAATTTAGGTTTATAGTTTTTCAAAATCTCAAAAGGTGAAATTTGGTTCTTAGACTTAGATATTCTATTTAATACAACAAAAGGTCAATAAATTTCACACCACCAATATTTTGCTGCACTCAAATTTAATAAAATAGCTACAACTAATTCGGTAAAGGTCCTATTCTTTCTTTCAGTTTTAGCATTCATTTCAGGTGAATAAAATTCAGTTCTCTCATTAATTATACCATGCTAGTTATGAAATTCAGGAAATAAGCTAGACTCATATTATGTTCCTTTATTACTACGAAGTCCCTTAATTTTTTTATTAAATTGGTTTTCGATTTCAGAAAAATTACTTAAACATATCAAGTACATCACTTTTATGTTTCATGAGATATACATGAGTGAAATTAATACATCCATTAACGAATGTGATAAAATACTTTTACCAATATCTAGTTAATACCCCGTTAAGTTCACATATATCAGACTGAATCAAATTTAAGAGTTTAAAAATTCTATCAACTGACTATGTGGTTTTTTAATAATTTTTGCTTGACTACATGATTCACATTTATCAAGATCAGTTTGCAACATTTTAGCAATTATACCTAGGGTGCTCATGTTTTTAATTATACAATTATTAACATGACAGAGTCTATTATGCTAAACATCAAAATCATACAACATATAAGCAGAACTAATTACTTTATTTGATTCAACATCTAACTTAAACACTCCCCCACTAGCATAACCCTTTACAAACATGCCCTTATGAGTCAGTGTACAAATCAGCCCCAATCACTTCAGAAAACTAGCCTTATTAAGGAGATAACCTGAAACCAGATTCTTTTTCATCTCTGGAGTATGCATCACATCTTTCAGAACAACTGTCTTTCTAGAGGTACACTTGATTTCAAGATTTCCAATACTAGCAGCTGTAGTGGTGTGAGAATCTTCTGGCAACACTTTTTGTTCCTCAGCAGCAGTGTATGTACTGAACATAACACGATCATAGCAGACATGGCCCGAAGCACCAATGTCTACCCACCAACCCTATGATCCTCCAACAAGGTGAATCTCAAAAATCATAACCGCAGTCAGGTTAGCCTACGATGTAAAGCATGCCCTGTTCCAACAATTGCATGCCATATGACCTGATTTTCCATAGTTGTAACATAAAAACAACTGTCCAGAGTCATTCTTTTGAGTTTGTTTCTATTGTCCCTTTTGGTTCCCTTGCAAATACCAATTTTGTTTGCTACGGTTACGGTTCTGATTCTTAAAGTTTTTTGGATTTGGTTTTAGAACCTCGGGCTTGGTCTTTTTTATGTTGTTGTTGGCGACAACAAGCACTTCTTCTTTATGATCTTCTTTACGAGACTCCTCATCAATACAGAAGCGAGTTATTATGCCCTCTAAGGAAAATTTCTTAGTCATGTGCCTAAGCACATTCTTAAAATCCTTCTAACCTAGGGGAAAATTTTCAATTTTTACAACAATTTAAAATTGTTCATTTAAATTCATACCTTTGGAGATGATTTCGTTTGTGATTTTCTGAATTTCATGCGACTTCCTCCATTGACCTGTCATCTATCATTTGGTACTTTAGGTAGCAACTGACTGCATACTTTTTAGATCCATCCACCTCTGCTTCGTTCTTTTTTATACTGCCTCCCATATTTTTTCGTGCAGATTTGGTTGAATTATAGTAGTCATAGAGATCACTACCGAGGCCGTAGATGATGAATTTTTTCAATAGATAGTCATTCTCCAATCAGATCCGAACTTGCTTAGTTTGCTCGTCCATTAGATTTTCTGGTAGTGCTAGTTTGTCAGTTGTGAGCACTTACATCACCTTTTGAACAGTCGGATAAAATTCCATTTTCTTTCTCCATCGTTTGAAGTGCAGGACTTCGAAAAGAACATACTTGTTGGCATCGACAGGACCAGTTTCAGAGAAGTCATTGGTTGCAAACATTGTTGAACGTGTTAAAATTATTGGAAACAATACTCTGGTCGACTGGTTGAGTCGCGTACGACGTTGATCCCTTTAAGATGTTTCGTCGCTCCACCCTAAAGTGTGCATGGTAGGCTATAAGCAGCATCACCTCTAGGATTAAACAACTATAAATTATTCAACAAACCTCAGCACAAAGGCCATTGATCAGAATTTTCACCTCCGGTAGTAAAATATAGCCCTTTTTTTGTTTTGGAAGTGGAATGACAGTTTTTTTAGAATGGAAAAGAGTGATAACATGTGGTTCTTTTAGTTTTGTAATAAGAACGTTTTTAATTTAGTGGGGAGACAAAGGAGCATGCGGTTCTAAAAAAATCGGATTTGATTTGAACGATTCTCAAATGTACGTTATAAAACATTCTCCAGATCGGGTCGGATCGGGTCGGTCGGTCGGTGCACCTGTGCGGTGGTCATGCATGCATTCCCTCCTCAATATAAAAGCAACATCGGGTGCTTAATGGGCCCAATATAGAAGCTAAGAAATTCATATAAATATGAGTTTCTTTCCATATTTCCCACAATATGGGACTAAACAATAAATGCACCTATTCAACCATTTTCAATTTTTTTTAAAATTTTTCCAACAATCCCATAATTTCTTGATAAATAATGCAATTCTCACTAGCTTTGAATTTCAGTACATATCCAGAATTTGTCAGGATATTGCCATCAAGTATTCTTATGTTTCCTTTTTTCCAAATCGACCATTCAATGGTCAGTTATAATTAGGTCTAACTATTTTTCATAGAACTTCACCTATCCTTTTGGAAAATTTTACAAATTCGATCATACGCGAACTATCATCGTGATATTAAACATGATACCGAACTATCAAATACTATCAAAAAATTCCACATATGTTGCTCACAAGCCGAATAACCAGCTTTAAACTATCAAATGTTTTATCTCACTTATTACAAATAAGGCATACTCAAGCATTATTTACCAATGCTTATCCTCTTCTCGGGTTGCTCCAGATTCTTCTCGTAAGAAAACGAAAGCATGCATCCATTCTAAACTAGCTCCTCTCAAGCTACTCACACATAAAAGTATCATAAGATCATAAAGACAAGTACCCTTGGGTTAGATAAAGTTGATGGATTTAAGGGTGTACTCTAAGCGCAATTGTATAATTTATCATGTAAGCTTAACCCTGTAAAAAATCTTGTTCAAAATAAAAGTATTCCCTTTTGTTTGGTTTTCTACTCGTGTCTATTATATTTGATATGATTAATAATTATGAACATCAAGCATTAATAGATAGAAAATCCATAAGTAGAATATTATATCGATTGCAGTTATGAATAGCTTGTAACCATGGGTATTAAATCGACTTAGTAAATAATGTTCCACTGAAATGTTTCTAATCAAGATGCATCGAGAAAGAGATATTAATGCATTTGTGATGCTAGTGTACATAACGCTCTCTAAACATTAGACGTTGATTTACTCCTGACCATTGGGGGCACCAAAATGTTATGTACTTGTAATTATAAGATAATTATAGAACGACTCAAACGATAGTCCTATGTAGGTTAAATATATCTAAGTCAAAACATAGGATCTCAAAGTAATGATGTGTGGTTTTCTTTAGACTTGAGAGTATTGTGTAGCTTAAATGAAGAGGCTGTACTTTGATTATAGTGAAATCATAGCACCGCACCATGCCGCGGTTTCATTTGGTATACGGTGAATTGTTCAGAGTGAAACACCATCCGATAATGAATTCGTCTTTGATATAGGATGTTAGTATCACCATTACTTGCATTCAACTCAAAATCAAAATCTCTGATCAGATTATTTATAGTTATTCAATAATTGTTATCATCTGAATCAAGGATTTTGGTATTGATCTTCGAAATTAACTATGGATATTACTAGAGTTTAAAACCAAGATCAAACCCATATATCTTAATGACACAATATATTTTGGTACTGGACCACCCCGTAGGGGAAGTTATGGGTGAATTTTAATTTTCTTTTACCCTATTGAATCTTTATTACGCCTATGAAATTTAAATTATTTAGAACATTCCTAAATTTTATTTAGATGAAATATTTTATATTTTATTTATTTTAAATTATATTGTATTATTTAATTTATATTGTGATATATGTGTGTGTGTGTGTGTGTGTGTGTGTGTGTCGTATACACATATATAGGTGTATGCATGTACAACATATCAATCTGTGCAAGGTATAACATGCTAGTGTATAGATGCTAAGCAAATATATTGTCTAAATATATGTATGTATATATACGTAATATTATTTATAAATAAATACTATATATATTGTATTTTTGTTTAAATAATTTTATATAAATATAAATATATACATTTACATGTATTTATTTATATGTAATCATATGAACAAAATATCGATACTAAATATACATATTATATAATAGACTTATTTAAATAAAAAATTATTTATAAATATTTATATAAACAATTATTTGTAAATATTTATACAAAAATATTTTTTTAATAAAAAAATGTAAGCAATACATATATATACACCAATATATTAATTGTTTTTAAAAATATATGCGCGCACACACAAATATATGCATAATACCATAATATATATATATACATATGTTAATAAAACACTTAAAAATATTTTGATAAATATGGTGACAAGGTCTTGCGCACGGCTTGGTAAATATAATTTATTTATTTATTTTTAAAATTTTAAAAGTATATTTTATTTAAATATCTATTCGAAAATTATTAAAATATTAATAAAAAAGTTACTATGAAATTTTATTTTGAATTTTAACTTTCAGTAAATCATAAATGATATTTTATACATTGAATTTTTTGATTTAAAAATAATTTTAAAATCTGTTTTCTAATTTCAGCTAAGAGTATGTTTACTATTAATATTATTTTATAAAATATAAATTTATAATTTTCACAATATATTTGAATTTATGTAACTTAATTTATGTAATAAATTGATTTAAATAATATTTAAAAATAATATATATATATATATATATATAAATTATTTTATTATTGTCGGGAATCATCTTAACCTTAATTCTTTCATATAAAATTATATGACTAAATTTGACTAAAATACGTTGTTATGATTAATTATAGACTATATATATAGATATTTAAACATGTACATTAACTTAATAAAATAGAAAAATGTGGTTTTTTAATTTCAGAGCCATACTGACCAAAGTAGTTTATGATAATTTTTTTAATACACACACACATACATATAACCAACCAATTTTATGACAATATCACTTGCATATCAGATCGTCACCCAACTAATAACAGATAATACATTTATATAATAAAACATTATAACTAAGCATAAATAATTATATTGTGTTTAGAAATATACTCTTTCCAATGCCTTGAAGTTCACCTTGAAACGATGGTGTCTACTCCTTGAAACTATTTTCGATTCAATAGAGTGCCAGTCCTTGAACCTTTGACCACCAGTTATCGGATAACAGCTAACTTGTTTTGATTTAAACTCTAGATAGATGGAGAGGGGAGTGAAATTTCGACCAATAAAGACTTGGGGTGAGGGCATTGAAAGTCCTCAATCATACAAGGATAGAGAAGCTTATATAGTGGATGAAAATGAAAAAAGTATGGACCTCATCTCTTTCTTATTCTCCTTTAATCTTATCCATCCAAAACAAATCCCTTCTTACCAAATTTTGAGCTACATATATCTTGTTTTTTGCTGAAAATATTAGCCCCTATGATGGGCCTTAAACCCATTTAAGCCTAAATAAAATATTATGCAATTAAATTTGATTAAATGGTTATTGATATCCTATATCGATCAGTATATTTATAACCATTATAAATATATTTAATAATAATTATTCATCAAATCATAATCAAATTTATAATTAATATTTTACAATCATAATTAATTAAATTAATTTACAAAAATTATAAATTGAACAGATCAGGATCGCCGCATTATTGTCACATTATAATGCCATAGGATTCTCGGTATTGGGAATCACTCTGAGCTCACACAAAAGCTTAGCATTTGCCCATCCACTGATTATTCCTTGAGAATGGAACAATCGATCGAGCAACGTAATGATCGACCGACTTCTCTAGGATTTTTTTTCCTTATGTCGAGAAGTGAATTTGACTACCTCTTTAGTTGCTTCATTGAGGGCGATATACTTTCTCCTTACCTAAATCGAGTCCAAGAGCTGCTAACCGATTTTGAGCATTACACCATTACACACATCCCTAGAGAACAAATAAGAAGCCGACTCACTAGCCAAGCTAGCCAATTTTGAGGATGCATAACAAATAGGCTTGGTTCCAGTTAAAGTACTCAATGCTCCGAGCATTGACTAGACGGAGATTGATTGGATTTTAGAAACAGAGCCTGAGAAGGAGTCATGGATGACTCTAACTAAAGATTATTTGCAAAAGGAAGTCCTTCCCAAATGGAGGAATGAAAAATGAAAAATCCTTCGCAAAGCTTATCGATACATCCTTCAAGAAGGAGTCATGTATAGGAAGGGTTTCTCCATCCCCTACCTCGATGGATCACCAAAAATGAAATCAAGCGAGTATTAAGAGAAGTTCATGAAAGAGAATGTAGCGACCGCACGGGAGGGTAAACCCTAACGAGTAAGATACTTCGCTATGGTTATTTTTGACCAAATGTCAATCGAGATGCAACTGATTACGCTGGACGATGTGATAAGTGTTAGATGTCTGCAAAGATTCCAAAGCCCCATCGACGAAAATTACTCAGATGGTCAGTCCATGGTTGTTTGCTACTTGGGGCATTGATATAATCGGCTCCTTACCGATTTCCAATGGTAATGCGAAGTACGCTATCGTAGTTGTTGATTACTTCACCGAATGAGTTGAAGCCGAACCCTTGGCCACAATCACTATAAAGAAAGTAATCAATTTTGTCGTTTGAAACATTATCTGTCGTTTTGGGCTACCTCGAACAATCATAACCAATAATAGGACCTAATTTGATGGTACCGAATTCAAAGACTTCTACCGCCGACATCATATCGAGAAAATATTTGTGGTAGTTGCTCACCCTTAAGCTAATGGATAGGTCAAAGTTGTAAAAAAAATCATAGTGTCCATTTTGAAGAAGTGTTTGGAAAAGACTAGAGGTAAGTGGGTTGATGAGCTCAATCTACATTATGGGAATATTGAACCACCCACAAGTCTATGACTAGCCATACTTCATTCGCCCTTGCTTACGGATCTGAAGCCATGATTCCTATAGTACTTGCCATCCCTTCTCATTGGGAGACTAATTATGACCGCAAAACTAATAGAGATCTCCTTTTGGAATCTCTATGTATGGTCGATGAGAAGCATGAAGAAGCTGATTTGAAGGTGGCTACACACCGACACCGAGTCATCGGATACTATAATGTTAAAGTCCATACCAAGACCTTTGAAATTGAAAATCTTATCCTGAAGCGGATCTTTCCTAGCCCCACAAACATGGGTCAGAAATGGAAAGGACCATATATCATTAATCAGAAGCTTAGAGACGGAACTTTGAAACTAGCGACTGTTGATGGCATCACATTTCGTGAGACATGGAATAACAAGCATATACAATGTTATTTCACTTAGTTTTATTTCATTCAGTTGTATTTCATTTAGAATTTGCTTTTGCAGTTGAATTTAAGGCATGTAATAAGACAGATTATGTCACTTCCTTTTTAGTTTGCAATAAAAAATATGAAGTTCCTTTCATATCCGCAAATTATTTGTGCATAATATAATGGTAGTGATATATGACCAACTTCCATCCCCATATGCATAATATAGACCAACAAGTACCCTAAGTTTGGTGCCAACGAAGTACTCGGGTCCATAGCCGAATTAAATAAAATGAACGTGACTCGACCATTCATCCATTAACTCTTACCTGCAATCTGACAGGCTGAGTATAAAATAAAGAATGGGTTTGAATCGACCATCCATTAACTAACTCTATCTCCCGATTCGACGGGAAGAATATAAAGTAAAAGGGTTATGATACGATCGACCGCTCTTTGAATTTTGCCTCGGACTTGGGGGCAAGGGATTACTCAAATGAATGTATTAAACTGTTTCCCAGAATAGCTTCAATCCCCAAAGTGTGGGCTAGATTATGAACATCAAACGGGCATGATTGACCGCCCATTGACTAACTCTGAGAGTGTTGATAAGAGTTCAAACAAAACAAATGAGTGCGATTTGACCATTCATTCTCTAACTCTGGCCTGAACCCACAAGAGGTGTATAAACATCATGAATGGGACCCAACAATCAACAAACTAACTCCTCCAACCCAAGACTAGGAGTAGAAGTATAATTACTTAACCATTGAACACGACAGCGCCACGCTGTAGCTCGCACCTTATGTTTGATATAACCTAAGGCTATGACCGAAAGGAGGCCTTGAGATGGATTTATCGGATCGACGCCCGAAGCAATGAGGGACTAAAAGACATTGCAACTTGAATGACGAGCAAGGAATTACAAGTAAATTGAATGGAAAACGTAATAGCTCAAACACTTAAATAAGTTTCGTACAAAAGTTGAATGGGAAAGAGATAATTTTTATTCACATACCGAAACTTGGAAACTAAGTATAAGTTTATTTCAGAAACAAAAACCAAATACAGGGGCCGTACCCATAGAATTGTGGAAAGAAACTAGCTACCTAGCTACGCACCACCTAAGCCAGTTCAACGATTATTTGTTCCCTTTTTTGGGCTTTAGGGTATTCTTCGGGGTGGATTCTATGGAGCTATCACCTCGTCCTCTCCTTTTTAACCCTCTTTCTCCTATGCCACCCTTAGCAGAAATGATTTCAGAGACAAAAGCAGTCTCACTTTAGGATATAGAAGGATCGACCTCCTTAGGAGTGACATCTCCCGGCAGTATAACTTGGAGTAGAGTAATATCCACTTCAGCACTCTCCTTTTTGGCTTGCAAATCCAGCTCCTCCTTTTCAGTGCGCTCCTTTATGCTACGTTCATTATGTATTCAAAGGCATGGTTTACTATAACGTCCTTTGTTTCATCCTTGCCCTGCTGCCCATCAGTCTTTTCTTCGTTTAGAGCTCTTATGACTTCAACATCTATACTGGGTGTCTCACCAGGTTGATCGGTAGGAGCCACATGCATAGTGATAGCTATAATGGACCACATGGTCTGTGCCTGCTATCCCAGGGTAACATTATCATCGAGGGCATGGACAGATGCAGATGGGCCTGCAATGTGATGAAGACCAATGGTTAAGCCTGTGAATATGGGGCGTGAGATGTAAACCTTCTTAAACATTGGAGAATTAAGAGATATACCTTAACCATATTGGTCTTCGATCGTAGCTGGATTGCTACCTTCCAAAATCAAGGACAACCCAAAAGATTTGTGCATCCTTAGATGGTCTAGATCATAGTACGCATCCTTTTCTAAGGCATGAGAAATTGAAGCACCCGTTGCTTGAGTAGTAGTTGGGTCTTGGGAACCACATCCCGAGGATTCGCTCCTATCATTTACCTTTCCAGTGATTGCTAGATTACCGAGTAAATTGAGCCGAGCTGCCTTGAGTATATCGAGATTCGCGCAAGATTTTGCATATGAGCCGCTCTTAATCCATTTCAGCATCACTAAGAGACTTCTTTTTTAGGTCCATGATATGGTCCCAAGCTTCGATGAGATATCCCTCTGCAAGGAAGCGGAGGTTGCGATTCATGAGGACACATGCATTGTAATATATTAGCAACGAATTGAACTTTTCCTTTATCTCTATTCGACCCGCCTCCCTAGCCTCTTCCTTGGGGGCCTCTATTTGCACAAGTTGTCTATCAGCCTCTATTCTAGCTTCGCGATCCTTAACGATCTCCTTGCAGTATCGTTGAGACTCCAATCGAGCCTCGAGTTTTTCCTGCTTTTCCTTCTCAAGCTCGTTCTCAAGCTGTTTAATACGAAGGGATAAAGCATCATTGTTTTATTTCACTACATCCTTCTCTTCTGTAAGTGTACTTTTCAAGGGCTATGGTACTGCTGTGATGAATGAAAGTGTTCCAGTTCAGCTTGGTGTACTTTCCTTAAACCCTCGATGGCTTCAAAAGACTCATTGATTTTTTTCTTAGCATTGACCATCTTTGTACCCAACTGCTTGACCTCCTAATCTAAGTACTTGATGATAACATTGCCTTAGAACATCTCAAGAGTTAAGCGATTAATTTCATATTTCTTTTCCATCGAAACATTAGAAATTCTCTCGGCCACACGGAGAGTTGTATAGTGCTGGACATAGATATCATTAATATAAGAGAGCACAGTGTCCTTGGCCTCTGGAGTAATTGAATGCAAAGCGTGAACAAATTTGAACTCATCAAAGCATAACTTAGAAAATGTAGCCTTGAACTTAGCCATCTTCTCTGCAGTAGTGCGATCAAGAGTAGTCGGAGATGAGAGGCCCCGTATGCCTTGCTTGTGAGATGAAGTATCAAGACCTTATGCATCAGAATAGCATTCTGAAATTTATGGAAGTTGGAAGAACTTAAACATTGCTTGGGCCTAGTAACCGAAGTTGGAGCATGATGCAACGACGTACTACTACTGTGTGTAGTGGGGTGTTGACCGATACCCATGTGGCGAGAAGACTGAGATTTTGATTTATGCTTGGATGTTGAGTCCTTGGATTGGTGGATTCGGTCTCAGTCTTCTCTTCCTTCATACTCTTCTCTATCTCGATCAAGGTCCAGACCCCGACTGGGCCCAAAATTAGACAGCTAGGAGTATGCTTATCTCTTCAAGTGATCATAGTTGCGGGGGCATCCCACCAAGGCTGCAGATGAAATGAAAGCGTTTAAGATTTACTGGATTTGAAGGCTGATAAGTGTCGTGCAGTGTAGTGCATGTAATCATGAGTGTCCCAGCGTTCCATCAACAGACCAGTTACCGGAGTTTTGCTCGCTGGAGTAATCTCTCCAATGCTAGTGATAGGCATGTCATCACCAAATTGAATAGGAGGTTCAGAGCCCTCGAGCTTAAATTGGAAAAATCATTATTCCCAACATCATTTGGAATTGGGATGTCCAACAACCCCTCTAATAAGTATTCTGGAGGTAGAGAGCTAAATTGATCCATTGCAACAGAGTTTGACTTCGATTTCTTGGAGATCTTCCCTCTACGAAGCTTATAAACGAGTCTTTTTCTTCTTCCCTTTTCCACGGTGGGGAGCTATGGGTCTTGGGAGGATCAGACCGCAGACTCATGACTTGAGCTCACATCATCACGACTGGGCTCATTAGCACAGCCCCTCACCTCGTCTTCCTCGACAACATCGTGAGCTTCTTTAGCTAGAGGCATAATATGATCAACTTCATCACCTCCCTGCCTAGTGGCATATCTTCTTCCTATAACTCCCCTCTTGTTGTTTCTTGGCAGTCTTGTGCTGCGGTGTTCTTCTAGAAAGCCAAAGACAAGAAGGCACTCATTGGTAAGAAGAGATCTAATATCCCTACCCACCATGGGTATATTTTTAGCACTGAAACCGCCTTCGAGTACACGTTGCCTGTGGGACATAGATGGCTACCTACAATGTTAAATAAAAACTACTTAGATCCAAATATGACTTGAACAAAAGCATTTGAAATTAAGTTCGAAGCAAAACTTTCATCCTTCCAACCACCATCCTGCAAAGCCAGAACGGCAGTGCACATAGAACCATTCATTCTTAAAAGCATTTTGTTTGTTCTAAGCACTAGTTATGACTTGGCAATTAGCGACTGACTCGAGAAAATTTAAGAGACGCTTCCCTTTTATTGCTTGAGATTGTAAATGAATCTTATGTCTTCTGTAGTTGGCTCTTAATATAATAATTTGAGGAATATCATATACGTACAGTGCATAAATGCATAGTTGTTTGGATGCGGTTGAGCTAGCACAACTCTAAAATAATGCAACATTTTCTGAATTAATGGATTGAAAGGCGAAATGCAACCAGCCCTGCATATAAACTTGTTGCATGATGTATACCCCTTTGGAGGCAAGTGGGCCCTATCATTATGAGATGGACTCATACATCCTCGTGCGAAATCCTATGTTTGATGTATAGCCTACGATGAAGAGGCCTTATCGACCTTTGAAGCTAATGAATCCTCTGGATCATTTAAAAATATGGCATCTTCTAGAGTGTTAGGAGCTGGCTTGATCTCTGCTTTTAAATTCGAAGGAATTTCTAACACCCGTTCAGAACTTTTGGGCTGTTCAGATTGATTGCCTGGGGAGTTTCGGGTGGATATTGTTGTAGGCTTGACTCAGCATCAGGATTGTCATAAGAATAAGTTTTTTTAGTGCCCATAGCAGCTAAATGCTTCGAGAGTTTGGAATCCATAGCTATTAAGCATAGCAGATAGTAATCATTATAAAAATTAACCCGTTCCCCTTGTGCTAAGTGTAAACTAGTGCAAAGTGGTGCAATGTTGTGCATTATAGAAATAAACAATTTAGAATTAGAACGACAGCTGTGACGAGACTCTATAATTTGGTCGGAGTAACCGTCATCGCTGACCATCAATACTAACTTTCACATCAATGGTTGTGGATCTTATCTAAGCTTCGGGATCAGTTATCTACATATTGGAGTATGATATTTGCATCTAGGTTTATATATGCTAAGTCATATGCATTAGTTTTCAAGCCAAAGTGCTGAAGTCATGTTCTAGTCCTGTTCAGAAGTTCAAGTTTCAAGTTCAAGTCTAATGTTGGATACGCAAATTTTCATGTCCAAGTTTGTTTCCAATGCTCATGCCCCTAAGGAAGGGTTTGGGTTCATCCATGCATACAATTTTGTGTAATCGGGTCTGAATGTTCAAGTATGCTTAAAAGGGAATGAAAATGTCCTCTGTGTTCCTGGGCAAAGGGACTATACCCGATCCCTCACATAGGCAGCAAATCCTTATGCCATTTGGACACCAATATGCCTAAACCGATCCCTATTATCAATGGATCACCTAAGTTCCATCGTTCCACTTCCTTCCCTCCATTCCATCAAGCGACCGATCACATCACATCATCAATCGCATGTCATTACTGATCCCTTAAACTTCACTACTTTGGTTCATCTTCAACATGTTTCCATCCAATCCCATAAGCCGACCCCACCTCGATCGATCCCTCCTCCTCATCATTTCACCACAACTCCTCCATCTAGTCACGGATCCACAATTGATCGCTTATCATAAGCCATTCCTACCATCTTCATCACTTCATCTTTTCTAGTCAATGCCACAGAACACTAAGCCTAAGACTACCAACATGATAAATTCCATTATCTCCTCACTAAAATCGTATTTGACAAAATTGTAACCCACATATATAGTTCGACGGTTGAAAGAGTTGAGGTAAGGAATGGATGAAGGGTCGAGTTCGATTTGAGTTGGGGATATTAAAGTTGGGTGTTGAAATTGAATTAACGGAGCCAGTGGACTAATTAAAGGCGATTGCAATTAATTAAAGGGGGTAGAGGGTTTGAATTGATCGAGATTTGTCATTCATGGTGATGAATCTCCAGATCGACAATGGTAGAGACTAAATAAGGGATCAATTTGATTAGATAAATAAAGAAGTGAAGTGAAGAAGCTAAGATGCGACCCATCTCTCTTATGGCCCGAACTTTCTAAGCTAGATCAACAAAGGGATCGGTACTGATACTCCAGCTTAAGGGATTAGTACCGAACTCCTTTATTTTTAAAATAAAATAAAAAAGTATAATGGATGATGAAGAATATATTAATGCAAATATATTTCAACTATGTGATATCAGCAATGACCCATGAACATGCACTTGTATGTAACCAACGTTCAATTTTTTGAACCAACAAAGATTGAATTATTACCTAGATCTCGCAGAAAAAATGCCGCTATAGATAACCAAAGCCTTCTAACTCAATTGACAAGTTCAATGGAATCGAGCATAGACAAAGACTGGGGATTACACTCTAGATTTATATTGACAAATATTGACCGGGCATTATAATGAATGGAGAGAGATTCGATTCTCCAGAAAAACAATTAATGAAAGGATAACAGACACATAACACTGATTTGCCTTTTTAACACTTTTTCATCTTTCTGTAACACACAAATAATAAAGGAGTTGATTGTGCAAAGTTTGGTTTTGGAAGGGGTGTTTTTGAAACTTTTGAATGTGTAGTTTAAGAGCACAAATTGATTTTCTAGCTTAGAATTTTAAAATATGGTTAGGAAACTGAATGAAATCCTTTCCGATGGTTTTAACTTCGATTCGAGCACGTTATGTTCGAAACAAGGTGTACTTTGGAGGTCAAGTGTTATTCGGCCATTTGACTGGACTATATCAAGACTATTGGGAAAGTTAGACTTGATGATAGATAAGGCAAGCAGCTCAAAGAGGTGATCACAAAGACCAGAGATCAAGTACATATGACAATGTGAAGTAACGATCAAGAGAAACCAAGAGATATACTCTACGAAATATTCTAAGTATGGACTAGTGCGTGCCCTAGCCTAAAGATCAGATCAGATCGCTATGGCAACGAACATCTTGAATCAGCAGTTCAACGCAACGAGAATCGATTGATATCTCTAAAAACATGAACATAACTATGCAAACAACTTTGAAAACATGAAGCTAACATGGAGGGGGACTCACACAGCCGATCGCTGTACCACTTCGTGGACATCTCGACCTATCGGACCCGATCGCTCCTTATTGGGAATTGGGCGTCGAAATTTTCTGGGTGACCTCGTCTACATCTGGAAATTATGCTGGCAAATTTTCAGGAAGATATTCGGTCGTCTATGCCTGTAAATATAGGGTTCATGGCTCATTTGAAGGCTCTTTACATTGTTGTTTTCTTTATTCTCCATTTTAATTATGGATTCTGATCCCTCTTATACTCTAAAATTCAAGTGATTAATGAGCTGTTTCATCAAAGTGGACGTAGGTATTCAACGCCAAACCACTATAAATTCGTTTGTTGTTGTTTTTATTTGTTTCCTCTACTTTAATTTTGTTTTCTTTATTTATTCTCTATATATAATTTATTGGATGCTTATGCCAACTCTTGGTGTAAACAAAATGTATATTTTATTTAAATATCTATTTGAAAATTATTTAAAAAATCAATTAATATTAATTATGAAATTTTATTTTGAATCTCGAATTTTCATTAAATCCTAAATGGTATTTTATGCTTTGAAAAAAATTTCGATAAATTTTCGATATAAAAATAATTTTAAAATTGTTTTTATAATTTTGGCTATAATTTAAAAATTACTTTTTATTTTTATTTTTTTCGAGTGTATCTTTGCTGCTAATATTATTTTTAAAATATAAAATTTAATTTTCACAATATACTTGAATTTGTATAATTAATTTATGTTATACATTGATTTAAATAATATTAAAAAATAATAAAATATATATAAATTATTTATCATTACTGAAAATTATCTTCACCTTAATTCTTTACATATAATATTAAATAACCATATTTGATTAAAATATGATGTTACGATTAATTATAGATCATATATATTAATTTAATAAAACAGAAAATCATTTTTTTCTAAATTTTAGAGCTGTACTGACCTTTATAGTTTATGATAATTTTTTAATACATACATACATATAACTAACCAATTCTGTGACAATATCACTTGCTTATCAGAATTGTTATCTAGCTTAGAACATATAATACATGAATATAACAAAACATTATAATTGAGCATAAATAATTACATTATGATTAGAAATATACCTCTCTTCCAATGTTTTAAAGTACACCTTGAAATGATGATATATTCCCCTTGAAACTATTTCCAATTCAATAGATTGCTAGTTCTAGAACCGTTGACCACCAACTATCGGATAGTAGCTAACTTAATTTGATTTAAACTCTAGATAGAGGAGAGGGGATTGAAATTTCGGTTAGCTAAGACTTAGGGTGGGGGCTTCAAAAGTCATCAATCATATGAGGACAGAGATGCTTATATAGTGGATGGAAAGGAGAGAAGTATGAATCTCATCTCTTACTCATTCTCATTTAATCTCAACCATCCAAAACCAAGTCCTTCCTGCTAAATTTTAAGTCGCCTATACCTTATTTGCTACTGAAAATATCAGCCTATATGATATGCCTTAAATCCATTTAAGCCTAAATAAAATATTATGTAATAAATCTAATTTACTCGCCTATCAATATTGTATATCGATTGATATACTTATAATTATTATAAATATATTTAATAATATTTATTCATCAATTCATAATCAAATTTTGCAATTAATATTTCATAAAAATTAATTAATTTAATTAATTTATAGCAATTATAAATTATTTAAATCGTTTGGTCAAAGGAGAATCCATCATTTCGGTTGTGTGACTCATCAAGTGTAAATTTGGTCAGTGATTAATGTCGAACCATTTGAATATTAACTTTCACACGTCATTTAGCACATAGTGCGACATTTTTGATCGAATTTATCGCTTAATTTCGATAAGTTCCAATTTTGTGTATTAAGCATTAGCCAATTGTGGCTTTATTTACACCAATCGTCTTCGTTAAAACAATATCACTTTGGACGTATGGAATTTGGTAATAACCAAAATTCCAATGTTGTCCATATTCAACTCTATAATCCAAATGCAAATCCTTGGTTCAATAATAAAAATTATTATTAACCGAACTACCATGGCTAGAGATTTTGACTTTGAGTTGACAATGATACTTACCCCATATAACTAAGGAGATGAACCCTCTCTTGAATAATGCTTCTCTTCCAATACTTTCACTTGATCCAACTATAGTCACTCAATGAACATCATGCCATAATTTAACTATAATCAAAGCGAAACTTTCATATTGAAGATCAACATTATCCCTAAGTCGAGAGAACTGTGTAAATCAGCCACATCGATATTTTCTATTTGACCTTAGTTATATTAATCAATAGAAAACTATTGGGTGAGTCATCTCATAATTATTCAATAACTATCAGTACGTAACCGCAAGGTGCTTCCATAACTTATAAGTAACATATGCCTAATCTTTGGAAAGCGTTAGTACTCTAGTCTTAGCAGATATATTGATATCTGGTCTCAATACATCTTGCTTAGAAACATTTAAAATGATGTGTTTTATAGTATTGTGGTACAATACTCATGATTACAACCATTTGTAATTACTATCACAAGCAACCATTAATGAAAATTTTATTGAATAAATTCTAATTAAGCATTTAATTATTTGTAATACATTATACCAAATATATATTTGAACACCTTTATTACAAACGAGAATTGATTACAAAGTTAATTAATTTACAATAAATTACAGAATTGCCCCTAGAGGATGCCCCTAACTCGTTCAGTATCGACGAAAAGAAAACACATATAGATAGTGTTGCTTAAGGGTGGTGCTTAGTTAAAGATTATAATACGATTTACTTACAAATCTGTAAGCAAAGGAAAACAGAAGCATTATATCACATAATGGTGTGAAAACTACTATGAGCCTTTTTATTGAGCGGTTCAATATTAAGTGTAGACAAAGTCTCACTCGCGAGTCGCACAACCATGGATTGATTAAGGTATTCCGAGGACAAATAATTTATAAATGTTACAGGTTAAAAATGTTAAAACTAATATAATTTTTTATTAGAGAAATGAATATTATTTCAAAGATGTAAAATAATTAGCATATGTGTAAAAGTGTTGTATGCATATTCAATTAATAACATAGCTTGAAAATGATATTTAATTAAATAATAAACGAGAGTCAAATTTGTTTAATTAGGGCCGCCTTTTAATTTAAGTGTATTTACTTGAATTTCTATTTAATAGCATGGATCAGGTAAAGGATGTGTAAGACCCATTAGGTTAGCACTTCTTTTATAAATAGAAGAGACCTATCATTACCACATCCACCAAAAATAAGATTCTTAAAACTCAAAACCCTTGTCTCTACAATTGCTTTTGCTGGTCAGGAAGAGTAAGCGACGACTTCACTTTAAGGAAGATAGACGATCTTTAAAGAGGAAGGCTAAATCTACAAGTGTTAACCAACGACATAATTTTGAAGGAATATGTTTTCTTTTAAACAACACACACACATGTAAATGTTTGTTCATATTTTCATCCATTAAATAAACTTCTTTTGAAAAATAAATTATCTCATATATATATTTATTTATATAATAGATATAAAACAATATATTTCTATTTATATTTTTCCCAAAAAAACTATTTTCCATGACTTTGGATTTTTCTATGTATATGTATACACATACTCATACATATACATATCTAAACCTAATTTCAGCTTTTAATAATTTCTTTGACGTATGTATATACGCGTGTGTGTTCGAATTAGTCAAACTCAATTTAGATTCAAAATTTTAAATAAGTATATATATCTACCTCAAAGTTTAATTTCAACTTAGAATAAATACACACATGGATATATATATATATGTGTGTGTGTGTGTGTGTGTCTGTGTGTGCGCACGCGCGCGTGTGTGTGTGCGCGCGTGCCTGTGCGCGCGTGCCTGTGTGTGTTTCGACAATTTAAAATACACACACACACACACACACACACACACATATATATATATGTATGTAATTTAGTTTTAAAACGCATATATATATATATATATATATATATTTAAATGTAAATTTTAAAATGATTAATTTAATTGTTTCCCTTAAATTGCTTCTCATATATAACTCAATTTAAACTGTTTCTCTTATCTAAACAATTCCCCATAAATTGCTTCTCTTTACGTAACTTGATTTGAATTGCTTCCCTCATTTGAACTATTTTAAATTGTTTCTTTTACATATCTCAATTTAATTTTTCATCGGAAATTTTATATACAGTAGATGTGTATATGTAATGTGAATATATGACCTTAATATCATCCTCCGACATTATACCATATAGAAATATTTGTGAACATATGACCACAGTTATTACCTATTGATATCATACTTTATATTATAACCATTGATCCCAATGGTTATTTATACACACGACATTTATTCATGTATGCATACCCTAGGTTAGTCTACTTTATTTAATGCAGTTAAAATGTTTGCATTGTGGATGCAAACATATTGTAAATTAAAATACTAAATTAAAATAAAACAAAATAATAACATATATATTATTTTATTAAAGATAAATCACAATTTGCAAACATAAAAGTTTTAATAAAATTGTTAAATCAAAATTAAAATGACTAACTCCTTTATAACAACACCTTTCCAATATATTACATATGATTAATATAATTCTTTAGTTACATCAACACATAATACAATCATGTGCTTTATTTAAATTTGATATTTTTTTTGAATTATGCCCCTAATTGTCCATTGCCCAATGCACTCGATTTAACAATGGTATCAGAGCCTACATTGTGGTAATGTAAAACTAACTAACATCGGGGCCCAACTAAAGAAAGGGTCATAAAAAACAAGTGTCTAGAAAGTGTTCTTAAGATAAGGTTAGTGACGCATTGATCGTCTAGTCATCTGGCTCAGCCTAACTCATTGAGTGGTTCGAGTATTAATCTACACCATGTATATGAGGCTATATATCGGTTTTAGGCCTTGGTCTTAATTCAAATATATGTGGTTGAGATTATAATATTTTAAGTTTGGAAATATTTTAAATTTAAATATTAAATTTGGTTAAGGACCACTGGCTCAACTGGTTAGTGGTATGATGCTCTAGACATTGGTTCTAAAGGTTGCGGGTTCGAACCCTTAAGACATCAAAACGAGTGCTCTACTTGAACAAATAACCATTCTTACTGTTAAAAAATATATTTGAATTTGAAATGGTTTTAACTTTGGAATTTAAATTTTGAATTTGAATTAAAAATTAAAAAGGTGAATTTAGAATCAAAATTTTGAATTCAAAAGGCTTTTGAATTTGGATTACATATTTAGAGTTTTTCTAATAACAAAAGTGATGCTTTACAAGTAGAGCACTCACTGTTGTATCTTAGAGGCTCGAACTCATGACATTCAGAATATTTGTCTAAACGTCATACCTTTTACCATTTAAGCTTGAGGCCCTTAATGAATATTTATAAGAGTTGTAAATAATAATAATTTAAATAGTTTAAATTAAAATAATTACAAATGTTATAATTATAAAATTAATTCAAACTATTTGAATCCTATAAAAAGTTTAATAATTAATTACCAAAATACATATAATATACACACACACATACACACATAAGAATCAATTAACTTGTAAAAGTTATAAAAAAGTTATAACTTATACATACATATATACACATATATAATGTAAAATGTATATGTATATGTGTGTATATATAATATACAGGTACGCATGATACTAGATATCATATTGGTATTTAATATAATATTCGGATAACATTCAAATTATTTAAACTTTGATAAGTACATTATTTGTTAATCAATATCACTCATATAAGTTATTTTGAAATTATGAATTTCAAAATATTAGTTGTCTTCATCATTTACTTTCTAAGAATACTTGCATATGTATAGTTATTAATACCACCAAGTTATATAGTATACGTAGTGATCTCTTAAAATGTTAACTAGAGTGGTAAGTACATTATGTGCCTTTATTACTACTCCCCAAGAGGCATGTAGTTCATACTTAGAATGTCGTGAAAAAATGAGTTAGAGTGAACGATGTACTACACGCTTGTTTGTAACCCCAAGGTCATGTGAGGGTTAGTGACAAAGATAACAGTTAGGAGTTATATACGATATAACTTATAAAGTGTGTTACCTGATAGAGTTAAGGGTATGCCCTAGGGGCAATTATATATTTTGTTACAAACTCAATAACCAATCTTATTCAAAATAAAAGGTATTTTTTCGATCATATACTTAATACACTGTATTGTATTAATTAATTAATTAATTAAATTAAAAATATATTTAATAAAAAATAAATAAATGGTATGTTTTGTAATAATAGTTACAAATTGCTGTAATCATGAGTAATTTATTATAACGAAGATAAATGTATCATTTTAAATATTCCTAGTTAAACGTGTCGAAACTAGATATCGATACATCCGTTGAGACTAGAGTATGCAATGCTCTCTAAATATCGGGAAGTGTATTATTCATAGCCACTGAGGGCACCAAGGGAATACGTACTTATAGTTATTGGATATTATGGAATGATTCACTTGATAGTTTTCTGCCGGTTAATATAACTAAGGCTGAACAAAAAAAATCGATATAACAAAATTACATAGTTTTCTTGACTTAAGAACACCGTCAATCATCAATATTAAAGATTCATTTTGATTGTAGTCAAATCATGGCACGACATCCATCAAGTGTTTATAGTTGGGTCGAGTGGAAGTGAAATACTATTCAAGAGAAAATTAATCTCCTCAGTTATATGATGTTAGTATCACGATCAGCTCAAATTAAATCAAAGTCAAAGTCTCTGGCCAGTGCAATTTGGTTAATAATAATAATTATTATTGAACCAAGAACTTTGTGTTTGGACTATAGATTTGAATATGGATAATACCGAAATTTCAACCATTAGTAAATTGGATAAGTACAAAGTGATATCGTTTTAACGAAGAGAATTGGTGTAAATAATTGTCACAATCGGTAACGCTTCACAAAGCAAAATTGGATTTTACCATAACCAAGTAAGTGATAAGTTTAGCCAAAATGTCACACCACATACTGCGTGACGTGTGAACGTTAATATTCACATATTTTGAGATTAACCGCTGACCAAATTTACACCTAGCCAGCCACACAACCCAAATGATGGATATTCCTTTAACCAAAGGATTTAATTAATTTTTAATTGTTATAAATTAATTAAATTATTTAATATTTATGAAATATTATTTATAAAATTTTGTTTTGATTTGATGAATAAATATTATTAAATGTATTAATAATAATTATAAATGTATTAATCGATATACGATATCGATTCGCTTTTAAATTGGATATATATGCAAAACATTTATTTGAGCTTGAAATGAGTTTGAAGCCCATGATAGGGGCTGATTATTTCGGTTGAAACAAGAGGCTATGGGCAGCTAGAATATGAACTAGAGGGGCTTGATGATGGATGGCTAAGATTAAAGGAGATTAAGTAAAAGATGAGATTCCTAATTCTCTCATTTTCGTCCACTATTTAAGCTGCTTCCTAGATTTGAAATTAATCTTTTGGAGCCTCCATCCCTTGTCATTACTAGCTAAACATCCCCTTATAGTCTCTCTATATTCCCATGCTCAAATCAATTCAATTCAACTGCTATTCGGTAGCTGATAGTCAACGGTTCAAAGACTAGTAACCCGTTGAGTTGGAATCTATTCAGGAATTAGACCTTATTGTTTCAAGGTATGCTTACAGACTTTGGCTACAATGTATATTTCTAATAAGTTTACAAATATTAATTCACATTTATATAATCCTTATTTCATATATTATATTGTTAGTTCGATGTCGATTCCAATATGTTAATATATTGTCATGGTATTGATTGGTTGTGCGTGTATGAATGTATGTATGTATCCATGTATGTATATGTTTGAAAAGAATTTGTTTTATGTTACCACATTTAAATGCATCATGGCTCAATGCTTTAAAAAACAAATTTTCTATTACTTAAATAATTTGGTATACAATATATATAGTTTATAATATTAAATACTATTTTATACTCATGTAAATATGGAAATAAAATTTTGTACATAATTTTTAATATGTATGGTATTTTAGCAGGTGTAAAATAATTTTTATATGTTTATATATTATTTTAAATAATATTTAGATAAATTATTCATATAAATAGTTACGTAAGTTCATTTATGCAATAAAGTTACGATTTGAATTTTATAAAATTAGGTTAATACATATTATACTCTCGAATGAAAATAAATATAAAAACCATTTATTATTTTTTTATATTTAAAATTCAAGCCAAAAGTTAACAATTTGGATTTCAAAATTATTTAAATTATGTAATAAAATTTCAAATTATAAAATTTCATCTAAAACCTTTATTGGAAATTTAAAATTTAAATTTAGTTTCAAATAATTTTTAAATGTTTTTGTACATTTTATATAATACATATATTATTTTCAATATATATATATATTTCAAAATTAAAACTAAAAAAAGTGAGCCATGTGCTTGAATAAATGTTAATATTTTTAATATAAATTATTCATGATTTATTTGTATTAATATATATTGATTCATTATCATATATACATATGTATTTATTATAAATATATACATGTGTATGTGTGTGTGTGTGTGTATATCTTAGAAAAATTATATTTATACATTAACTGTATTCGACCTTACAAAAATAATTATTTAATATATTTTATAATTGATTTAAGCATATTTATATAATTATAGATATATACATATTGTTAATATTTCGTACTCATGTCTCTCTCTATATATTATATATGTTTATATATATATATATATATAGAAAATCATAGTTTATACATATATAGATAAATAAATATACATAATTTATAATATTTTATATATTAAGAGTAAAAGTATATACATAAAAATAGAATTGGACAATATATTTTCATATTGGATGAGCTAATGTATCAGTTGCGATGTAAATCCCAATTCTCTAAACGGGCATGTTATACCTTGCATAGATTGATATGTTACACATGCACATACATATATGTGTATTTGATACACGCAAATATATATAATATATCATAAATTATATAGTACCATACCATTTCATAAATTTAAATAAAATAAAAGATTTAAATAAAATTTAGAAATGTTTTAAATAAACTAGACCTCATAGTCCTAATAAAAATCCAGTATGGAACTTTTTATTGAAATTCACCCATAACATCTAATGCCCGCTGTCATAATTCCAACATTACCTATCATTTAAGGAAGTTGCGACCTATTGGTACTATTGGAAATGGCTTGTTCTATAGCAGATGAAATGAGTGAATCTCAAAAAAAATATTCTAACTGAATCTTAGTGGGCCTATGAAGTCTAATGGTTGTACAAGATCCAATCTAGTTAGTTTAAATCATATTTTATTTATTTTTCTTGATTTAATTAATTGGTATATTTTAATTATTTTAACATTTATATGTTTTAAGTATATCAATAAATTCTCATGTGTATATATTAGTGTAATCTGCAACATTGCAAGGTGTACATGGTTAATGTTTACATAGGTAAACATTAACTATTTATATAAATGCGAACCATCTCAAAACATTGTTTAATATATCTATTAAATATAAATATAAATTCGAAATTATATACATGTATATATAATAATGTATAAAATGTCTACTTGACTAGTCAATGAATTTTACAGTTCAAAATTTGTATTTAAAATATCTTGTTAAGATTTAGAAAAAATTTCAAAATTCAAAAATAGGTCTAAAAATATCAGTTAAAATATCTTAAATTTAATTTGATTATGCATAATTATCTAAAATTAATTATAATATCCGAAAGTAAATCTATTTTGTTCAATTTTTATTCATTTAAAATACACAACCCTATTTTTTTTTGGCATGGCCAGCGGGATTGATTGGTCCCCTACCAGTTTATTAATATGCAAGGAAGAAAGAAGGCACTCAGTCCCAACATGCTCAGAAGGTGAAAAAAGAAAACATAGAAACAAGCATATTAATCACAGAGAAGACAACAAAACACATGGAAACAAGAAAGAAGAGAAAAGACAATAAGCTAGGTGAGACCAGCTAGGTCTCTGTCATGGAATAATTTTGCCTGAACCAAACCTATTCCAACCTCATTTATAATGAAAATTTTCAGTTGGCTATTACCTTTATTTTTTCAACCAAAAGCTCTTGCATTTCTTTCATTCCAGATGATCTTCATGAATTTCTTGAGAGCAAATAGTATTTCATATGTCTCTCCACATCTGCATCTTGTTGCTTTATAGATTAAATCCCATTCAACTTTACTGTTCCTATGCACATCCCTTCTACCATGCAAAATCATTAAACTGTTCCATATTCTAAAAGTTACCTCATAATTAAAAGAGGTGCAAATTATCCTTAGTTTCAGTAGAGCAGAAAAAACATTCTCCGTCTATCTTCATTCCCTTGTGAATTAACTTGGCCTTGGTATTCAGAGCATTACGAAGGATTTTCCATAACATTAAGTTTTCTTTAGCACTACTTATTCTCAGCCAAATTCTTTTATGCCTGGAGAAAGTAGGGCTAGTCACTGTAGAGTTAATGCTTTTATATATGATATTAATTCTATAAGTATTCATACCTGACCATAAGACATTGTCAGTAAGACCAATTTGTAGATTTTTCCCTTGGAAAATAGCCCATAGACTTCTAATAACTTGATTGCTGCTGTAAGAAAGTTGTATTTTTCCTTCTAAGATGTATTCATATGCATTGGCTTCCTTGTTAATTCCAGTTTGTAATATTTGTTGATAATTCAAAACTTTACTTAAGATCATCCCATTTTTTAACTAGGGATCATTCCAGAAGCTTACTCTACCTCCATGAGATACTTCATATTTAATACAAGGCAACATCATATCCCAAAGTTTGAGAAGCCATCTCCAGGTCCAGCTACTATTTTGCGGTATGTCCATCAACCAAAAACTTTTACCCTTTAAAATATGGCTTTTAGACCAAACCACCCAGATACTGTCTTTATTAGAGAAGATATCATCCAAATGTTTACCAAATGCCGCTTTATTCCAGAGAATGATATTTTTAATCTCGAGTCCTTCCTTGTTTCTTGGCGTTTCCAGTTTGCTAAAGTCTATAGGAGCTGGCTTATTTGAGTGAATGGAGCCATGCTAGAAGAATTTGATCAATGCACTACGAATAATTTTGATCATCCAGAGGGGGAGGATGAAAGTTCTTGACCAGTAGATAGTCGTAGAGAAGATTACAGAGTTTATGAGTGTTAGCCTACCTACTTGGCTTAACAATTTACAAGGCCAATACCTATTGAATTTTTTCATATAAGGGCATGCATTGTACTTTAGTAATTTTAGATTTAGCAAGAGGAATTCCTAGGTAAGATATTGACCCATTGATTGATTAAACCTTTTTGGCATTGAGAATAGTATGTTTGTGCTCTTGAGTTATCCCTACAATCATAATATTTGACTTTTCCAAGTTGATTTTAAGACCAGTGATTTTATATAAAATATTCATAGCTTCAAGAATTGCTTCAATTGATGACATTACTGATTGGGTAAAAATAATAAGATCATTAGCAAACATTAGTGAGGTAATTTGCGGAACTTTGCATAGGGTGGACTAAAATCTTGCCAACCATAACCAAGGAGTTTAGGATTTGAGTAAGCAGCTCCATGACAATAATAAATAGATATGCTGATATTGGGTCACCGTGCCTGATACCTTGTTTGTTAGAAGAGAAACCAACCGAAGAACAATTTATATGTAACAACCCTAGTTTGGAGATTACCTGTATATACTAAATTATAATGGAAGTTATAATTTAATATTGTAAATCAAAATAAAGTTAGAAATTTTAAATTGTTTGTTTGGAATAAACAATGAATTTTGTAAATAAAATGAGAAAAATAAAGTTTGGAACTTTATTCTGTTTATTTGGGTATAAAGATGGGAATAAATATTGATTGGCTAAGTATTTGGTTTAAATAAATTGAAATATTGGTTACTTATTAGTTTGGAGCTAATAATTTAGTTAGGTGATGTATTTCAACATTTAATTATTGAAGTAAATTTAAATTGATGAAAATAAAGTTTTAAAAACTTTATTTTGAGAAATTGGAGTGAAAATAATTATATATTGATTTTAATTGAGTCAATGTAATAATATTGGTAATTTTTGCCAATATTAACCTTTTATTGAATATAAAAGGAGAAATTTGAAGAAAACATGTATTTTATTAAAATAAAAGATGAAATATTGTTTAAAAATATATATTTAAGTTATAATAAAATTGAAATGATTTTTTTTGTAATTTATTTGATAAGAAAATAATTTTTGTTGTGCTTATTATGTTAAAAATAGTGTTTTTACACTAAAATAGTGTAAATTGTGAGATATTGTGTAAAATAGGGTTTTATTGTCAAAAATACCTTTTTAGTTAAATGTAAATTTTATTTTGTTATAATAACAATTTTATTTCAATACAATTGGATGAATACATTTTATTGGGCATTGAAATGATGAAATATATGTATATAATGTTAAATTAGAGTAATTATGCACATAGCTTCATTATTTCACAAAGTGTTTTGCTCTTGGGCTTATTTGGGTTGGAATTGGGTCCATTATCCTTTAATCTAGAGGCTTCTAGTAAAAGAGAAAGAGCTGTACGTTAGTTTTACCTCTTTCTTTCTCAACTAAAGTTTCCAGTAAGAAAAGAAAGAAAAAAATGGCTTCTCTTAACTAAATCAATTTCTACTCAAGTTTTGCTGCAAAATTCAAAGGGAAATCATATAAATCTAGAATACATGGTAATCTCCATCCAATACCAAAGCGATTTCATCAACAATCTTTGAATTGATAAAATTGTCTGTAACTTGTTTTATTTCTCATGCATGATTCTTTTTCAGCAAGTACAAGTGCTTAGAGCTCCATTTCTCCACATAAAATCATTGTTTGCACCTAAAAACTTTGCTAAATCATCAGGTGAGTTAATAATTCACATTTTCTAGCTACTGCGATGCTCAAAGAGAAGTTTCTGTGCGAAATACGTACTCTGTAAATAATTTTCGTTTCAATTTTTCTCTCTTGTGAAATATGATCCGAGTCTCTACTTTACATGCTTGTAACTTCCAATTATGGAAATGAAATGCTACGGATTTCTTTCAATTTGTAGTTTATATGCTGCTCTATATGCCTGCAAAATTTGGTTGAAAAATTCTTTCATTTGCTATGCTAAAATTTGGTCAAAAAATCGGTTTGCATCATGTTTTTTTTGCAGGAGACAAATCGCGTGAGAAAGCTAGCCTAGGTCGACCGCTAGGTTGGCCAGGCCTTCACATTGGTCGACCATATGGCCGATCTATGGAGAGACCTGGCGGTTGTGATGGCCCTACTCTCAAACACATAGATTTTTTTTTGCACACAAAAGGAGCTCATTATTAAACCCCATTTCTACTATATTAGAATATTTAGATAATTTCCAAATATTTTTCCCAAGACCCTGGATTACCCATATAATCATATCAGTACACAAAACATATTAAGTCAATTATATATTTGATGATATATAATTGTTTCCCTAAATTTTGTTCTACTGTAAGAGATATATTTTTGGGCAACTATAATACTTGTACGTATAATACTGCAATGCACAGTGCATTTTTTCCCCATGGTTTCTAGACTTTCTGCCTAAATAAGTCTACTAACACTAAAATGGCATTTGATTGTTCTTATGATAATTATCAAATTCTTATATGAAATCACTTCAAAAATTATACTTGCAGGCATGAACATTGGAACTAATTCCTATTTACCATTTCAGGTTGAACAATTAAAGCCATATTGCATTTTTAAGTTCATCATGGTGCAGACTTGAGTACTTGGTGTTTTATTGAAAATACTTGGAGTCTTTTGAGTGTTGCTAGGAGTTTTTTTTTGAAATCAAATACAAAAATGCATGTTATAATTGATTCTTTCTCCAGAATTCATGCACAAGCCTGTATCACTTACCTGCCATGCACAAATTCATTTCTCTTGAATACCCCTACTCAAATCTTGTGAGCTCATTTTTTTTTATCAACCACCTTATCTCTTTAATTTTCATAAATCACAATATAAATTCAGGCAATAAAAATCAAAGATTATCACATACACATATCGTATTTATATGATATGTCCATCCCCTTGTTTCTCCGAATCAGACATTCATAAAATCAGTAGTTAACCAAACATCCTCAATAGTCATTCAAAATAGGTTTACTTAAGTACATATTTTAATCCAAATACTCAGAAAACTCCCTACAATTAACTTCAACTACAACATGTAATCTGATTAATAAATTCGTCACAGAACAACTGCAAATTTAAAACTGGTTTCTTTTATTTATACTAGTAGTTAATGCCTTCTTCGTCCATTAAGCCAACTTCAATTTCTTGCAAGCAATTCACTGAGCTGCCCCAATTTTAATGAGACATCCAGATGATTGCAAGGGCAACCAAAAGGGTCAGTTTTCACTGGTATGAGCATTTATCAAACTTTATAATCATATTCATAATTTTTGGTGAACATGCAATATCTACCTAATTTAGCAGGTTTCATACTTTGCATATTATTGGTTAATACCAAATGATACAAAAACACATTCATTCATTCAAACAACACCCAGCAAATAATCAAAATAAATATATTATTCTTGATTCCCCTTTTTCTCCATTTCTGAATAAGTAAACTCAGATTTTATACTCCTAATTTCACCCAGCAATTAATCAAAGCATAATATTTAAACTTGATTAATTTAATTCCATGTCTGGATATTTATAACCCAGATTTTTAAACCCCATTCTCTATTTATTTTATGGTCTTTAACTCCCTGTCAAATGAACACCATGTATGCATTGTGAAGGAAACTCCCAGGTCATTTAATTTATTTCAACACACAAAGGCCTTAGGGTGCAATTGCACCATGCATATACTTACTCCCACTTGAAGCAAGCAGATCATTGACTAACTCCCAAATGACCAATTTAATTTTTCTTTCATTCATTCATAGGGTTTATTAATTTAATAAATCCCCCTCTAGTTTCTGCTTATTTTATTAAGCTTCCATTTATGAATTCAATCATAAAAACTTCTAATTCATTCATGTTTCAGAAAGCATATTTACTTTTATACTTTCTGGTTCAACCCCATATTCTCCAATTATTTTCCTTATTACAGAAAATACAACATGCCTATGGTTTTCCTAAAAATAATTTAAGCATCATGATCCTACTATCTTTCTTCTATATTATTGTGAATATATGGATAAGGGTTTTATTAAGGAAATCCCTCAAAAACCCAGAAACTCTCCTCTGACTTATGATATGAATATTTAGTTTCATGCTTCATTCTCTAAGAAATAAACATGAGCTAGATCACTGTCTTGCTGCCTATTTCCTAAATAATTTAGATCCATACTTCATAATAATAAAATAGAACAAAAATGCTCAAACCATTTAGACTTTGAAAACTCACATACAGATTAAAACCCCAGACAAGAATGCACAAACAAACATCCATCTCACCCATAACAAATCATTTCAGAGATTTTGAATGATTTATAACATTTTAGGCTGCCTATAAGAGGACTTAATGCCATTGCATACAAAGGGATAAATACTCACATAGTGTTCTCTTTTTACTGCCTTAATCCCCTGAACAGCAAATCCTCCAAAGTTTCAAGCTAATGTTTCTCCTATTTTATTTTATTTTGTTTTGATCCCGAGAGAATGATGGATATGGTTATGTGCAGGTTTTATAAAACCATTCTAGGATTTAAGAAAAATGGGTAATTCCCTTGATGCCCTTACATATTCATGCACAAATCATTTCCCTGTGTGGTCCTTAATTGGGAATGCACACATCTGGTTAGCTCAATTAGTTATTTCGGGAATCAAGCATTTTAAACACTTCATGCCATTTTCATAACTCTATTTTACTCATGCCATATGCACGTGACCCTTTGTTTTATTTTTATTTCTTCTAAGTTTAAGGAAACTGCAAACCCCCTTGTGTTTTCTACCTAACTACCATCTCCATTCAATCATGTATACTATCATACATAATCATTTGATGTGAAAATCATTCACACTATGTTGTTTGCTTGAAATAAATATAAGATATAAAATTCAGATTTGATGCTATATTTGTTTTTATTCTACCTTTAGTTAAAACAGAAACTCCTCATACACCTTTATGTGATAAAAATCACATATATCATGCTAATTATTTCTAGCATGAATACATAAGACATTTAAGCTTTATATTAAACTCCATTTTATTCTGTCTTTAAATAAAACAGAAAACACCCATATATTAAATATATGTATTTATATAATTATTTGGACATGGAATTATATTTGTTTTAAGTCCCAATTTTTAATCACCTTAACTCCTTGCATTTTATCAAACAGAAACTCCTATGCACATTTTATTTATTTATTAACAAGCTTTTCTATTTTAATACATCATTTATTTTTATAATTTCGAAAATTCTTAAAATAAATGTAGCTTTCATTTTTCTTTATTTTAGGGTCATTACATACCCTCGCCCTTAAAGGAATTATGTCCCCATAATTCCTTCTAATTCTCTAAATAAAAGCACTAATCCATAGTCTTTTTAACTCCATAACCCCATACTCACATTTTATGAAAGCAAGCAGTATATAAAAATATTCAGAAAGCCATCATAAAGCTACTTAAACATACCTCTCCATCAGAAAACAAATTAGGGTATTTAGCCCTCATTTTGTCTTCAACCTCCCATGTACAATCATTGGTGTCCAAGCTCCATTGAATTTTCACCAGTTTGATCACCTTGTTTCTCAACCTCTTTTCCTCCTTAGCAACAATCCCCACTGGCTCATTTGCATAGATCAAGTTCTTATGAATTTGAATTTGAGTAGGTGACTCTAAAATTGCTCCTTCATCATGTACCCACTTTCTCAATTGAGAAACATGAAATACTGGATGTACACCACTCAATTCTTCTGGTAACTTAGCTTATAGGCCATAGCACCAATTCTCAGTATGACTTCATATGGTCCTACAAATCTT
This sequence comes from Allium cepa, assembly GCA_030765085.1. Taxonomy (NCBI): domain Eukaryota; kingdom Viridiplantae; phylum Streptophyta; class Magnoliopsida; order Asparagales; family Amaryllidaceae; genus Allium; species Allium cepa. Next base: position 769,989,839 of record CM060935.1, read on the forward strand.
GGTGAGAGCTTACCAGATTTCGCAAACCTGAACACCTTCTTCATTGGTGATACCTTCAGAAAAACATACTCTCCTACTTCAAACTCCATTGGCTTCCTCCTTCTATCTGCATAAGACTTTTGTCTTGATTGTGCTGCCTTCGTCCTATGCCTAATTAACTCAATCATGTTGGAAGTTTCTTTAACATGATCTGGCCCCAGTATTACACCCTCTCCCACATCCAACCAACAGGCAGGAGACATGCAGGGTCTCCTATACAAGGCTTCAAAGGGAGCCATTCCTATTGTTGACTGATAGCTATTGTTGTAAGTGAATTCTGCCAAGTGGATATGATCCTCCCAGTTACCCCCAAAATCAAGCACACATGCTCTCAGTAAATCCTCCAATATTTTATTCACTATTTCTGTCTGCCCATCACTTTGAGAATGGTAGGCAGTGGTTAAACAAAGTTGAGTTCCCATTGTTTCTTGGAAGCTCTCCCAAAATCTTGAGGTGAACAAAGTGTCTCTATCACTTACAATGGTCTTCGGTATGCCATGTAACCTCATCACTTCCTTAATAAATAATCGTGCAAGCCTATGTGCATTTCTATCTGACCTGACAGGGATAAAGTGAGCAGACTTGGTTAGTCGATCAACAATTACCCATATACTATCATTACCTTTCTTAGTTGTAGGCAAACCATCCAAAAAATCCATGGAAATACTTTCCCATTTCCACTGAGGTACCTCCAAAGGTTGTAACATGCCAGAGGGCTTTTGATAGTCTGCCTTGATTTGCTGACAGGTTAAACACTTTGCCACATATTTTGCCACTGCTTGTTTCATTCCTGGCCACCAGTAGCTCCTTTTCAAATCATGATACATTTTAGTGCCACCAGGGTGTATGGTGTACTCGGTTTTGTGATGCTCATTCATGATTTCTTCCTTTAATTCTGCAAAGTCTGGTACACAGAGCTTTTCATTTTTCCTCAAATATCCCTTAGGATCTATTTTAAAATTCTCTGACTCAATGTTATTTAATAACATTTCTTTCTTCTCCTTTAAATTTTGATCCTGATCTTGCATGCCACCAATTTTCTCCACTAGGTTAGATTTCACTATGATTAATCCCAGTGTACCATACTCCACCATATCACCATGCTCTTTAAAATTCACTCCATCCTTGCTATTAATATCTGCCTCCCCAAGCACTGCAAGGTCTTTAAACTCATCAATCATCAAACTTGCTAATCTAATATGATTTCTACTCAAAGATCTGCCACTCTATTAGCTTTTCCAGGGGTGTACAAAATATCTAGATCATATGCAGCTAAAAATTCCATCCACCTTGCTTGCCTCGTATTAAAATCTTTTTGAGAAAATAAATACTTCAATGCTTGATGATCTGTGAATAATTCGAATTTTGCCCCAAGCAAATAATGCCTCCAAAGTTTTAATGCAAACACCATTGCAGCTAATTCTAAATCATGAGTTGCATATTTGGTCTCATTGGGTTTAAGCTGTCTTGATGCATATGCCACCACCTTGCCATGTTGCATGAGCACTGCACCTAACCCAGACCCACTAGCATCAGTGTATACAACCGTTCCTTCATTTACCTCTGGGATTTGCAAGACGGGAGCCTCCACCAATGCTTGCTTCAATTTTTCAAAGGCTTGATCACACTGCTCAGTCCACACATATGGTTGGTTCTTCTTTGTTAGCTTGGTCATTGGTGTGGCTATTCTTGAAAAATCCTTAATGAACCACCTATAGTACCCTGCCAATCCTAAGAATGATCTCACCTCAGTCACTGTTTTGGGTCTACTCTATGATTGAACTGCAATGACCTTGCTTGGATCCACACTCACCCCTTGCTGTGACACTATGCGTCCTAAGAATTTCACTTCATGTTGCCAAAATATACACTTTGAATACTTGGCTTTTAATTCATGTTCTCTGAGCCTGGATAATACTAAATGTAGGTGCATAGCATGATCATTTTCTGACTTTGAATAAATTAATATGTCATCTATGAATACCAAATTTTTTTTATCCAAAAAGTCTCTAAAAATTATATTCATCAAATCTACAAAATAGGAGGGAGCATTGGTTAACCCAAATGGCATTACTAGAAATTCATAAAGGCCATATCTTGTGCTAAAGGCTGCGTACTCAATGCTTTCCTCTGCAACCTTCATTTGGTGAAATCCAGAGGCTAAGTCTAGCCTTGAAAATATTTTAGCTTCATGCAATCGATCAAATAGATCATCTATTCTAGGCAGTGGATACTTATTCTTGATGGTCACCTTATTTAAGTCCCTATAATCCACACACATCCTTGTTGTTCCATCATGCTTCTTGACAAAGAGCACAGGGGAACCCCAACTAGAACTGCTTGATCTTATGAACCCCTTCTCTTCTAATTCTTCTAGTTGGCGTTTTAATTTTACTAACTCTTTTGGACCCATTCTATAAGGCTTCTTAATGATTGGGCTAGTCCCTGGCATTAATTTCATTTGCCTGTTTTGAGGAATTCCCCTCACTTCTCCAAACACATCTATATATTCATTGACTACTGGAATTTCCTCTATTTTTAATTCCTTTTGAATTTCATTAACACTCCAGATTTTATTAAAACATGTATTCTTTGCTATTTCACTTAGAATTGTAATTCTTTTGCCTTCATTTGTCTCCAAAGAAATAGTAAGATTTTCTAAATTTAAAATTGCTTTGTTTTTCATTAACCAATCCACCCCCAAAATAACCCCAATACCAGGATAATTTAAAGTATATAGATCTGAATTAAATTCATAACCCCCTATAATCAATTTCAGACCCATACACTTCATCCCTAACATACAATAACTCCCTATGGGGCTGTGTACAGTTAAGGATTGATCAATAGAAACACAAGCAAGTGCTAACTGCTTTTCAATTTCCAGAGATATTAGTGAATGTGAGGCACCAGTGTCATATATTACCGATATTGGTTGGGTATGGATTAAAATTATACCTTCAAGTTGCCCGACATCTCCAGTGTTGTTTGCTGCCAAAGCTCCTACCCTTGCTGTTCTTCTATTAATCTCTGGGAAATCCTTCTTTAGATGACCCATCCTTCCACAATTATACCAGCCTCCTCGAGGTATTTTAGGGTCAGGGCATTGGTTGCTATAATGTCCATCTTTTCCACAACTAAAACAATGAGTGAGTTTCTTGCTTTCAAGTGCTACTGCTCCTTCCTTCTTCTTAACTCCTTTGTTTGCATTTTTCTTGTCATAAGGTTTCACCTTGTCCTGACCTCCCTTCTTCTTATTGAACTTCATGTTACTGAATTTCTCTCTTGTGGTGTCATGTTGCTCAAATGAGAGAGTTAGATCAATTACTTGATCAAAGGTTTTATCCTTGCATGGAAACATTGCCCTTGATAGACTAGGGTTCAAGCCTTGAATGTACCTTGCATTCTTTGCTTCTTCATTCCCTATTAACACCATTCCATACTTAGACAATCCTTCAAATTTCTGAGTGTACTCATTCACACTCATGCCTCCTTACCTTAATCTAATAAAGTCTTCTAGCAGTGTGGCCTTGGCAAATGCTGGAACAAACCTAGCCTCAAGCATGACTTTGAATTCATCCCAAGTGATGTTATTCTCTGGCCTTCCTACTATCACAACCTCCCACCAATCCAGTGCAACCCCCTTCAACCTCCTTGAAGCTATCTGTCTCTTCCTTTGGTCATTGACTTGCATATCTGCAAAGACTCTCTCCATAGTTCTTATCCAAGTTTGAACACCCATAGCTCCTTCAGTGCCTTCAAAATTCTTTCCTCCCAAATTGGTGCATGTCTTAAGCAGTTTGGAGAGCTCCTCATGAGGGTTGTCATGCCTTGGTGCTACTCCATCTCTCAAAGCTCTCATAAAATCCTCCATGTTTATCACATGTGACTCACGTGATGGTCCTGCACCTGTGTGATGTCTTGCTCCTACCATATTGCTATAAATATGATTTTTATGTTAGTTTGTTTACCCCCATCATTTTTTTGGTGTCTTTACTTTGTTTATTTTATTTCGGTGCACACTGTGCATGTATCACATGCACACATTTTATTCAGACATAAAACAAAAGCATCCAACACCAATAATTCAAACAATGCATTCAAACATCCATATGCATACAATAATATTTACTATGTTATTTAAAACATAGCTCTGATACCAAACTGTGATGGCCCTACTCTCAAACACATAGATTTTTTTTGCATACAAAAGGAGCTCATCATTAAACCCCATTTCTACTAAATTAGAATATTTAGATAATTTCCAAATATTTTTCCCAAGACCCTGGATTACCAATATAATCATATCAGTACACAAAACATATTAAGACAATTATATATTTGATGATATATAATTGTTTCCCTAAATTTTGCTCTACTGCAAGAGATATATTTTTGGGCAATTATAATACTTGTATGTATAATACTGCAATGCACAGTGCATTTTTTTCCCCATGGTTTCTAGACTTTCTGCCTAAATAAGTCTATTAACACTAAAATGACATTTGATTGTTCTTATGATAATTATCAAATTCTTATATGAAATCACTTCAAAAATTATACTTGCAGGCATGAACATTGGAACTAATTCCTATTTACCATTTCAGGTTGAACAATTAAAGCCATATTGCATTTTTAAGTTCATCATGGTGCAGATTTGAGTACTTGGTGTTTTATTGAAAATACTTGGAGTCTTTTGAGTGTCGCTAGGAGTTTTTTTTTTGAAATCAAATACACAAATGCATATTATAATTGATTCTTTCTCCAGAATTCATGCACAAGCCTGTATCATTTACCTGCCATGCACAAATTCATTTCTCTTGAATACCCCTACTCAAAACTTGTGAGCTCATTTTTTTTATCAACAACCTTAGCTCTTTAATTTTCATAAATCACAATATAAATTCAAGCAATAAAAATCAGAGATTATCACATACACATATCATATTTATATGTATGTCCATCCCCTTGTTTCTCCGAATCAGACATTCATAAAATCAGCAGTTAACCAAACATCCTCAACAGTCATTCAAAATAGGTTTACTTAAGTACATATTTTAATCCAAATACTCAGAAAACTCCCTATAATTAACTTAAACTACAACATGTAATCTGACTAATAAATTCATTACAGAACAACTGCAAATTTAAAACCGGTTTCTTTTGTTTATACTAGTAGTTAATGCCTTCTTCGTCCATCAAGCCAACTTCAATTTCCTGCAAGCAATTCACTGAGCTGCCCCAATTTTAATGAGACAACCAGATGATTGCAAGGGCAACCAAAAGGGTCAGTTTTCACTGGTATGAGCATTTATCAAACTTTATACTCATATTCATAATTTTTGGTGAACATGCAATGTCTACCTAATTTAGCAGGTTTCATATTTTGCATATTATTGGTTAGTACCAAATGATACAAAAACACATTCATTCATTCAAACAACACCCAACAAATAATCAAATAAATATATTATTCTTGATTCCCTTTTTTCTCGATTTCTGAATAAGTAAACTCAGATTTTATACTCCCAGTTTCACCCAGCAATTAATCAAAGCATAATATTTAAACTTGATTAATTTAATTCATGTCTGGATATTTATAACCCAGATTTTTAAACCCCATTCTCCATTTATTTTATGGTCTTTAACTCCCTGTCAAATGAACACCATGTATGCATTGTGAAGGAAACTCCCAGGTTATTTAATTCATTCCAACACACAAAGGCCTCAGGGTGCAATTGCACCATGCATATACTTACTCCCACCTGAAGCAAGTATATCATTGACTAACTCCCAAATGACCAATTTAATTTTTCTTTCATTCATTCATAGGGTTTATTAATTTAATAAATCCCCCTCCAGTTTCTGCTTATTTTATTAAGCTTCCATTTATGAATTCAATCATAAAAACTTCTAATTCATTCATGTTTCAGAAAGGCATATTTACTTTTATACTTTCTGGTACAACCCCATATTCTCCATTTATTTTCCTTATTACAGAAAATACAACATGCCTATGGTTTTCCTAAAAATAATTTAAGCATCATGATCCTACTATCTTTCTTCTATATTATTATGAATATATGGATAAGGGTTTTATTAAGGAAATCCCTCAAAAACCCAGAAACTCTCCTTTGACTTATGATATGAGTATTTAGTTTCATGCTTCATTCTCTAAGAAATAAACATGAGCTAGATCACTATCTTGCTACCTATTTCCTAAATAATTTAGATCCATACTTCATAATAATAAAATAGAACAAAAATGCTCAAACCATTTTGACTTTGAAAACTCACATACAGATTAAAACCCCAGACAAGAATGCACAAACAAACATCCATCTCACCCATAACAAATCATTTCAGAGATTTTAAATGATTTATAACATTTTAGGCTGCCTATAAGAGGACTTAATGCCATTGCAAACAAAGGGATAAATACTCACATAGTGTTCTCTTTTTACTGCCTTAATCCCCTGAACAGCAAATCCTCCAAAGTTTCAAGCTAATGTTTCTCCTATTTTATTTTATTTTGTTTTGATCCCGAGAGAATGATGGATATGGTTATGTGCAAGTTTTATAAAACCATTCTAGGGTTTAAGAAAAATGGGTAATTCCCTTGATTTCATGCACAAATCATTTCCCTGTGTGGTCCTTAATTGGGAATGCACACATCTGGTTACCTCAATTAGTTATTTCGGGAATCAAGCATTTGAAACACTTCATGCCATTTTCATGACTCTATTTTACTCATGCCATATGCATGTGACCCATTGTTTTATTTTTATTTCTTCTAAGTTTAAAGAAACCGCATACCTACTTGTGTTTTCTACCTAACTACCATCTCCATTCAATCATGTATACTATCATACATAATCATGTGATGTAAAAATCATTCCAACTATGTTGTTTGCTTGAAATAAATATAAGATATAAAATTCATATTTGATCCTATATTTGTTTTTATTCTGCCTTTAGTTAAAACAGCAACTCCTCATACACCGTTATGTGATAAAAATCACATATATCATGCTAATTATTTCTAGCATGAATACATAAGACATTTAAGACTTATATTAAACTCCATTTTATTCTATCTTTAAATAAAACAGAAAACACCCCATATATTAAATATATGTATTTATATAATTCTTTGGACATGGAATTATATTTGTTTTGAGTCCCAATTTTTAATCACCTTAACTCCTTGCATTTTATCAAATAGAAACTCCTATGCACGTTTTATTTATTTATTAACAAGCTTTTCTATTTTAATGCATCATTTATTTTTATAATTTCAAAAATTCTTAAAATAAATGTAACTTTCATTTTTTTTATTTTAGGGTCATTACAGCGGTTGACTTAGGGAGCAATTGTTTCCTGTGTTATTTTATGTTGGCTCTTTTTTTTCCGATTTATTTCCAGCTTGTTTTTCTTGGCTTTGCTTCTCATTTTCAAGTTATTTTTATGCTATTTTTGATAGCTTTGATGCCTATCAATAGGCTAGCTAAATTTTGAGTACTTGAAATTCAAATTTGAATTAAATTTGAATTGATTTTTAAGTTGAATTCGAATTGAATTGGAGTTATCGGTTTTGAGTATTTTATTGGTTTTCATTGTTTTCGAGTACGGCTTTCTCCAAACGATTTTGAAATAATTTTTAAATAAAAGGGGAAATTGAAATAATTATTATATAGTAGTTTAAAAGTATTTCCAAGTATAAAATCTATTTATTCTCTACATTGAAATACAGTTTTCTAAATTGATTTTGAAAATTGGTTTTAAGAGCTTGTTTTCCAAAGTAACTTATTTTAAATATTAAATGCACATTTTTGCACTATTCTAACGTATGAGAATGAGAATTAAACGATCTAGTAAAATACATGGTATGAGACATGTGCGTTTACTGTTCGGTTAATTCTGGACTTGTACGATCGAAGCTATTAGAGGTTATCGATTCTGAGTTGTTTTGCCATTTTATGGCGTATTTTGAGTTTTATAATTCCCATATATAGGAATTATCCAGGATGACCAATATTTGGTGAGTTTTATGTTTTGAGATCTCCTATTCTAGGAGTTATGGTTAATGAGAGCCATCATGAGGTTTATTTATACTTATCGATGAGATGAGACAAGTCATGAGTTTGCTGAGGTTTCTAAGTTTTCTAATGTGGTATTGGCTAGTGGTTAGTAAGCCGTTTAGTGAGAATGTGTAGTATGGGATGCACGTTACCACTTTTCAGGTTCCTATTTGAGAGTTTGTGACACATTATGGATTATGCCAGTACTAGAGCTGTTGGGCTCATATCGGGCTGTTGGGTCCAATCTTTATCGGGCTGTTAGGCTCATCATGAGTTTATGTGACTTCGGTCGTCTGAGTTTTACGACTTTGATCGTCTGGGATTTACGACTTTAGTTGTCTGGGATAGGTACCTATAATTTATATAATACCGGACAAGAGTTTTGCACGTGCGTATTTTGATATTTGAGCCGTTGGGTTCTTATTGGACTGTTGGGCCCATTCTTTCGTTGGGCAGTTGGGTCCATATTTGAGATTTGATTTTTTCGTCTTTGGCGTTTTTATATGAGATTTATAATCTCCTTCTTGGATATATATATATATATGTGTGTGTGTGTGTGTGTGTGTGTGTGTGTGTATATATATTGATGAGTTTTCTATTTGGCGTATTTTGAGTTTTGAGATCACTCTTGTAACGACCCGCCATTCATCTCCACAGAATGATGCATCATTAATAAGAAAGAAAGGGATAGAATAGAGAAAGAAAGAGAAGAAAGAAGAAACAACATCAGAATCTCAACAGCGGAACAAATAAATTATATTAACAATATAAGACATTACATAGTATCATTTACAACATCTATCAGAGATACACATCTTATAAATCACGTACTAGACAGTTATAAATACCTGTCTAGTTATACAACTCAATACAACTTAGAGAAAACACAGAGATATCAAACACAGCGGAACACTAAACATATGTACAACGCTGAAGCCTCATGCTCTATTGCTCCTCCATAATTCGTCAAAGCTAGCCTGAATCCCTTGGCTACTCGTAAAAATTTGAGTACCCAAGAGTTTAAGAAAAAAGGAAGATAAACTCTAGGTCAGACATGGGTTTGCTGTGAGTAACAGGTTAAGCTTGCTTAACTTAAAAAAACTTGAAAAGAAAAGGTATCACGTAAGACTTCCCACACATAAACATGGAAAAGTTTTTACCTTACGCTAACCAAAACATTTGATAGGAAATCGAGTGATATTGCAATAGGTCTAGGGTTTTCAAGCAAATATGAAATAGCCAAAAATTTTACATGATTAAATTCCAGCTACTAGCCACAAAAGTGGATAATATAATCAAAACCGTTGGCACTTATTGGATTTTGGATTCCATACAATGGCATGCTACTGGGGTACCGTCCTTCACAGTACGTGGCCTAGATCACCGTATCGAGGAGCCACCCTAACTCCCTTGCAACACAAGGCCGAAACCATTCCTTACTGAACAGTCCCAAAAAAGACGACCCCGCAGTTGGTGTGCATCCCAGCTGCCCACACAGCCGAATAAAAAAGGACCTCTAGACAGGGGAAAATCTCGTCCTACTTGGGCATGACCCACTTAGCCTTGCTGCACCTCCCCTGTTTTAGCCATTCCTGGTTGATGAAGCTTGAGTCTACGATTACCTTTATAGAACACATCTCTCTTAAAATGCTCATCGTCCACCTGACGATGTTCTGAAAAGCATTCAATCCATACAAGTTTATTCTGGGTTCGAACGAAACCTTAGGCATTATCTCGTTACACTCATTTTGGAATCACCCTTAGAGTTAACGACGATAACCCTTGCAATCTGAATCTTCATCTTCACTTGAGATTCACGACCTATCTTTAATTTGGATCGATGTGGTTTTCGGATATCCAAATCTGGAAACACGATCCCGGTTTCATCAAAATCCAAAACGCCATCTTTTAGGTTCAAGTTGTTTTAAAGTTTTTAAAACAATTCAATTCAATATTATCTATATACATAGATAGATAATTCACATACCACAATAGATAATCATCATTATCATCACAACAGATAATCCATATTTTCATTATCAAAAGATAATCCACATTATCATCACAATGCAACCAATGCATCCACATCACACAACAATACTTTTCTCATAGCTGAGATTTCAAACCATTCAAGGCAACCAATATCATACATTCATATATATAAGCAATGATCTATAATCACCATTTATAATTAATTTAAAATGAATTAAATTAATTACTTCTATCTCTAATTAATTTAAAGTGAATTAAATTAATTACTTACATCAACATAAATCTTGCTTACATAACTATTAATTGATTACAAATCAATTAATTAATCATTCAAATTAATCACCTTACACCCTTGATTAATTATACTTAATTACATTCAAGTAATTGTCTTGTAATTAATTTCACAAATTAATTATTCTTAACCCCTTACAGTAATTAACCTTTAATTACTTCATTGATTAATTTACTATAAACAATTAAATTAATCCTTAATTAATTACATTAATTAATTACCTTTAATCACTTATCATTGATTAATTAATCTTAATTAATTAATCTTAATTACATCATTAATTATGTTAATTAATGATCCTCAATTAAATTTAAATTAATTCTGTTATCCCACCTTTTGGTCAAGGCTGGAATATCAACAAATTGGCAAGGGATGATGGATATTGGGATTGGAGATCGATTGGAATCAAGACCGCAATCGATGTCGTCAAAATTTGGTTGAGCTCCGATCGGGACGGAATCGATTGGAGATGATGATGAGGACTAGGAGAGGCTACGTTTCAAATTTCAGGTTAATCGGAGTTCATATGAAGGAGATATGATCGATGCAAGGTAGGAAGAACATGCCGTTCGTATCCATCGGTGTGCAAGGCACGTTTCGTATCGATGCAAATCACATCGATCAGCGGGGGAGGTTCGTATCGATACGTTTCGTATCGATCAGGTAGTTGGTGTTTCGTATCGATCGGCTTCGTATCGATCAGGTGTTGGTTCGACTCGATAGTGTTCGTATCGATCAACATGGACACGGCTCAATGGTTTCGTATCGGTCAAGATGGGAAAAGGCGGCATGTCTCGAACTGGTACTTTCGTATCGATGGCAGAAGAGTTTGACACTTTTGAATCCATCAAGTAAAGGTTTGTTCGTGTCCATCAGGTAAAATCTCGTTCGTATCCATCAGGTAAGGCTTTGTTCGTGTCCATCATTGATCGTTTCGTACCCATCTGTTGGCCTTGCTTTCGTATCGACCAAGTTCACCATTTCATATCGATCGATTCATAGATCGATACAAAATATACTACTGCAATCGATATGAGAGAACAATTGATGCAAACGGTTGGGTGTCAACGTTCTAGAGAAGCGGTGGACACGTACAAGCGTGGAGAGTGGATACGAGCGCATCTCCAGGAAAGAAGCGGTCAAAGCGGCAAAGATTATGGATCGAGCCTTGGAAGTAGCGCCACGACATCGATGTGCATGTGCGCCTAATCGAGTCAAAGAAGATGGATGCAAAAGCATGGATTCGAACAGCACAACATACACGGAATCGTGATTTCGTATCGATCATATCTTACAATCCGCTGATCCAAATGCAACGAAATTCTCACAGCAGCTTGCATACAATGTAAAGAATGTTCTTGCCAAGTTTCATCTCGATTGGATCAATTCTTGATGGATACTAAGTCAATTCGTATCGATCACAGATCGAGTCGAAACTTGGTGGGGTCGGTCGCGTGGGGCCACTCATGTGCCAGAAGAAGTCTTCCGAAGTTTAAACGCGATCTCAGCCTCCTACGCCTATAAATAGCACCCTGAAGCCTACAGAAAAAAGGGACTTTTTGGCTATTGGACGTCCAGACTCTGCCGGATTCATTTCTACACTTCAATATAACCATTGTATTCGAAATCCTTCATTATTACTGATGTAATCATCTGTAACTGGCAAGGATGATCAATAAAATGATAAAACTTTAAAGTGGACGTAGGCCGGAGATAGCCGAACCACTATAAATCTTGTGTCTCTATTCATTATTTCTGGATTATTACTTGTTGTTTGCTATGATCTGTGATTTGTGTTTGGAATATTGCTGATTTATATTCATACTCTGGTGCTTTCGTAGTATTTGGGGTTTGTGACCAATTTTGGCGCGAACAAATTCTTTATTTAGATTAATTACATTAAGTAATTAATTTCAATTAAACCATAATTATTAATCACCTTTGATTAATCGCATTCTGTAATTAACTACCCTTAATTCCATTAAATAAATTAATTACTTCTTAATTAATTTCTTCAATTAATCCCTTAATTTATTACTCCAAGTAATTATACTCGATTTCCTTCCACTTTATATCATCTTCCTCTAATTACCTCCAGTAATTATCAATAATTACTTCACTAAGTAATTACACTTCATTAATTACATTAGGTAATTCATTATCAAATCATCCAGTGATTTATATTAATTAAACTTAATTAATTAATTAATTTAAACCAATCATGTTAAACTCCATTAATTACATTAAGTAATTAATTCCTTAATTACTTCCATTAAGTAATTATACTTAACCAATTCATAAATGATTATTATTTAATTAATTAATCTAATTAATTATTAAAATTAATCACATTAATTAATTATTAAATAATCTTAAGCTGATGACCATCATTAACAATTAAAAATTCTTTAATTACTTTTCAAAAGTAATTAACTTACATTAATCATTATTAATTATAAACTAATTAATCTTGAATAATCAATTAATTAACCTTTAATTATTAAATTAATTAAGTGTTAACTGCAACTTAATTAATTCTAAATTACTTGATTAATTAATTATTAATTATTAATTAAAATCTAATTAAAAATCCTTAATTACAAATTAATTATTCCTAATTAATTAATCTCAATCATCAATTAATTTATTTAAACCTTTAATTACTTATTTAATTAATCCAAATCATTAGTTAATTAAATAAATTAATTATCCATTTAATTTACTTAATAATTTCAAAACATTAAATCTTTATTTATTTAAAGATAAAACATTTTCTTATTAATGATCAAATTATCATTAACAAATCATTTTAAACAATTACTTAAAGTTTTCATTTTAAATGTCATTTTAAATTTAAAGATTTAAAATGAATACAAATTATCTTTAACAAAGTTTAAAACACATTTCTAAAACCTTTTCATTTCACAAGTTATAGAAATACTCATATAATAAAGAAGTTTAAAAGAACTTAAATCCAAATTCATTTTTAAATTCAAATCAATTTAAATTTCACTTTAAACATTCAAAATTGTTTTAAATCATTTTAAATTTAAAAACTTCTTTCATTTCAAAATTAGAATACATATTTAAATTTGAATCCAGATTAATCTTTAGATTTTTAAACTCTTCTTACATTTTAAAACTTCATTTTTAAAATTCAAACTACTTAAACATTTTAAAGTAATTTAACAATTCAAGTTTAAAAACTTTATTTATTTTAAAACTGAGATTTAAACTTAAACTTGAATTCTAGATTTTAAACTTGGATTTAAAAATTAGTTTAAACCTTTGCTTTTCATCTTTAAACTTAAGTTTTAAAATTTTATAACAAAACATTACATTTCAGTTTAAAACCTGTTACAATTCTAAACCTGAGCCACCCTATTTCTTGCTTCGAATCCACCAACCAAAAACTTCGAGCAACCCATCTACATACTTCGAGTCAATCACCATTAACTCGAATACAAAACAAAACCAAGCAACTTCACCACGACACAGTGCACCGTGCACATGCACGGTGCCGTTGATCATCTCCGGCCACCTCCGGTGGTCTTCCCACATCGGCGCCCAACCTCACGTCCAAAAACGATCAACAGATCATCCTTCAAAAGCTCGAAATTAAATTCAAGTCTTCATCTCAAACCTGGAACAACAGAACGACACTAACCCCTAAACCTGTCATCGTCTCGTTCACGACCCTCCGACCACCAGTAATTCAGCAACTCCGGCCATGCTCTCATCTACGACCAAGCTTCCAACTCCTAAAACCTAGTTGAACTCGATCACCCCTACAGGCCGTGCCAATCCAATCAACTAACCAAGTTTAAAACTAGGGTTACAGAAGATAATTCGCCACCGCTGCCTCCTCGATGAAGTTCAACACCACTCACCAATTTTGCCTTCAACACTGATCACTCCTCCATCACTACCAAAAATTCCGACCACCCTGAGCAACAAGATCACCAGAAAACTTCCAGTTTCCATTTTCAGTTCATCCCAGAGCTGCACCCTCCTCCTCAAACTATAAATTATGATTTTAGCGTTGAAATTCATGTTTTGTTTTGTGTATTCAGTTTACAATTATGGAATTATAAACTACCCATTTTAAATTCCACATTATTCCACATGCACTGATATTTTTAGTTATACAGAGATGCCCAGGTTTTTTATTTAACTAAATTAAGTTTTAAACCTTAATCTATGTTAAATCAACATCTTTTGTTTGTAAATCAAGTCCTAAAAATAATTGGTTCCAGAGAAAATTGAATTCAAATCAAAAACATAAATCAGGAACTATTAAACAGAGTAGATTCTGTTGAAACAGACAAGCATACATCTTACATACATTTACACAGCAGGTTCACACAATCATATTTTTTTTCAACAGTACTAGCATGCAACCAGATTTTTATACTTAACCCTTTAAAAAAATTAAGCTACTCACCTATCAAAAATATAGCCAGAGCCTCCATTTTGAAAACAGTTTTGAAAAACCAGGATCCTTTTTGCTTATTTGATAGAGACTGAGTTGCTTACTAATTTTTAAACTGGAATGCTTGCTTTGAAAACTTTGCATAGAAATGCTGGAATGCTTGCTACTTTGATTTAAAACTGCATGCATGATTTTGACTTCCAGATTGAAGAAAAATGCAGGTATTTGAAAATCTCAGGTTTGCATATGATCTATATCTTGTTATAGGTTTACTTTGAAAGTTTGTTGATAGGCTTTGATTTTTGATATGAGTGAATTGATTACAGTTTTTTAGAAATTGCTTTGAGAATTTGTTGAAAGATTTTGGAAATTCTCAGAGAATTGTTAGAGGATTTTTGAGCATTGATTTCAGGTTTTTGAGAGGAAAGTTGGAGTTTTATTCTTTTTTCTTTTAGAAAATGAGATAGTGAAAAAGAATGAAGAAGAAAAGATGTAAGTTTATATGAGCTGAAGTTAAACTTTATTAAAATAAAAGAAAATTCAAATAAAGATGACACTTGTCATCCTCCTTATTTATTTAGTTAACACATAAGCTGTGACGCCCCACCTCTATACCCACGCTAGCCAAGGACACTACAGGGTAATGCCGTCAACTAACATGGAGAATAAGGCTGGTTAGGAGCGACCATCTATAGCCTTGCTCTAACTATCTATTGAATACATCGACAATAGACATACTGAGCAAGTCGACATATCCAATGAATACTTAAAACAAAACCATAGTTGGTTAGAGGATCTATCAGAACAGAATATAACAACTCACATGTAATATACATCACAGAATAGTAGATCATCATATACACATATATTGATACATAACAGAGTATACAAACTGATACACGTCAAGTGGTATAGCAAACCACAACATACAGACGAATCCAAAAGAATACATATTTCAGAGTTACAACAAAAAGGACTACACAAAAACTATAACAAAAAGGAACAAGCTGGATAGTCCATGCGGAAGCAAAATAGGCTAAGTCCAAAAGCACTTAACCTGAAACATCACGGTCTGACCCGAGTATAAAATACACGGGTCAGTCTAGCTAAACAAATCAGTTAGATAATCAGAACACAATAACTTACCAGGTCACAAAGTATAACAAATATCTCTAAAAGAGATAACACAATCATCTAACAAAAGATAAATCATATCATAACAAGCCTCATATCATCGACAACACAAATAAACAAAGGATATGAATATCCCAAAACAAGCCAAAAAGGCAACATCAAATACCAATGAAGGTAACAAAAGTTCCACAAGGTAATCGCGATATATCGTGCGGCTCAAAAAGACCAACATTGAAGGGCGATACCTAGGGAATATACATATCAATGAAACATCAGAAAATTTGCACGTGCTCAGTACTGTATAAACAAGGATCCATGAGCCCGAAAACTCCAAACCCAATATCACTCGAGCGGTGACGAATGACCAACTCCGAGAGCGATACAATAGGGCAACAAACCCGAAGACACAAACCCGAAGGTACAAACCCGAAGGCAACATACCCGAAGGAAACAAACCTGAAGGAGACAGTCTGAAGACACTATCCCAAAGGCAACAAACCTGAAGGTGCAAACCCGAAGGCAACACACCCGAAAGCAACAAACCGTAGTGGTGAAGGTCCGAAGGCCCAGTACTGGACACCACGAACTGGCAGAATGTGTCATAACTCTAAAAAAGGAATCCGAAAAGTGGTAACGTGAGTCCCATAACCACTCGTTCGCACTAAACGGTTTACTATTCGTTAGTTAATTTCACACTCAAAGCAGTACAAAGTTCACCTCATCTCATCGGTAAACTAGACCAAAAGGCCAAAATGATCAATCGAATAGGTCGGGGATTAATCGGAAAGATAAACACATGGATTCATGGTCCGTGTTTTACCTAACCATTTAATCTCCCTTCCTCCTCTCGAAGTGCGAAATTGTGTGTATGCGTTTTGAAATAAGATTTATAAATTGGAGAAGCAAGCTTTTAATACAATTTGAAAGATTATTTTATAAAAAAACCCGTGGATGAAGTCAAAAAGGAATCATCAAGGTCAAATATGCATAAAAAACTAATTGGAATCAACTTAGATCGACAAAATTTGGAATCACAAACAAATAGGCACATTAGGCAAAACAGGGAAACATGAGCAGGTCGGTTGACCGGACTTCTTGAATCGGCCGACCGAAATAGCCCAGAAATGTTTCGGCTACAGCTTTGGTTGACCGGCTCAAAGAGGTCGGTCGGCCGAACCTGATGTCCTGCATTTTTCTGCCCTATTAATTGAAGTGCGCACACACTCAATTTGCAACCGGACGAGCAATGGACGGTAGGGGATTACGCCCATCGGCTACCCGGTCCTATTGGCTTCTCGATGCATCAACAAAAACATAATCAAACATCAAAGATATGATCTTTAAAGATTTGAACCCAAACGATAAAAATTTGGATATTCACCAATTCAATCCAAACCAAAAGCAAGTGCACATGAATAAGTGTTAGGAATTCATACCCAACAATCAAAGATAGTTATAGACAAAGATGCGAGATAAAAATCTCACCTTTTAACTCACAAACAAAGAAGAAGAAGCTCAAATGCAAAGAAAAGACCAACCCCTCTCCACTTCAACTCTACTAGCTTCAATCTAAGATCAAAACGATTATTTTCCTAAGTTAGGTTTAGGAAACTTTCTGAAATTGAAGGAGAAAGAGTTGGAGAAGATGAAGAGAGGGCTTACCAATAGCTTCTCTTTGATTTTGGAGCAAGAATTCAAGTTTGCAATAAGAACTAGCTCTTGGAATTTCTAGTTCTTCTTCTCTTCCCCTATTTTCAGTTTTGAGCTTAAGTTTTATAAAATGAAATGAGTGAGTGGAGAGGAGAGGGGCTGAGTTAGGGTATTTAGTTAGCTAGTGGGCTGAATCCAATCCAAAACCCAACTAGAAAAAGTAGCAAAATTCGACTTACTCCAAACATATCAAAGCTTATACTCAAAAAGATCATAAACGCCATTTTGAACTCAATGGAAGTGGTTTCGAGCCCTATATCAGCCGTTGGCAAAAAGCAACATTTCAGATCCAAAAAAATCCGACTAAAGACGCTATATTTAAATAAAATATTTAAATATATAACCGTTAAATACGCGGGTTGTTACAGATCTCCCCTCCATACAAAATTGCGTCCCCGCAATTCCTAGAGACGATATTTGTAACAACTACATACATACATCATTTAAAAGAAAAGGAAATAAGCTTGAGATGAAAAGATTTTCTCACCGTTGCCAAGGGAAGATAGAAAATCCGTATAAGATCGCTCGATAAACTCTCTGGTTTCCCAAGTACAATCATTGGGTTAGCAGACCATTGAACTTTAACGAGCGGCACGTCATTGTTCCGAAGGTGTCGCACCTCCGTGTCAAGTACGCGAATAGGCTGCTACACAATAGATAAGTCCGGTGAGACCTCAAACTCTTGCAAATCAGGAGAATCGATAACAAAATCCGACTCTCGAATACACTTCCGAAGTTAAGAGACGTGAAACACGTCGTGAATGCCAGATAAATGAGCAGGAACTGAAACTCTATAAGCCACAGGCCCGATACGTTCAGTAATAGAAAATGGTCCTATAAAGCGAGGAGCCAATTTCCCAGCCGTACTGAAGCGCATCACCCCTTTCAGAGGAGAAACACGAATAAAAACAAGATCACTAATCGAGAATTCGAGAGGCTTCCTACGGTTGTCAGCGTAGGACTTCTGGCGGCTCTGTGCCTCTTTCATTCTCAACCGAACAAGTTCAATTTTCTCGGAAGAATCACGAACAAAATCTAGGCTAAGAATAAGCTTCTCCCCAGATTCCAACCAACAAGAAGGTGATCGACATGGCCTTCCGTATAAGGCTTCGAAAAGAGCCATACCGATACTAGACTGAAAACTATTATTGTAGAAGAACTCTACAAGAGGTAGGTGATCCTCCTAACTACCACCAAAATCAAAAATACAAATACGGAGAAGATCTTCCAAGATACGATTCACCTGTTCAGTCTGTCTATCAGACTGCGGATGATAAGCTGTGCTAAAATTTAGCTTTGTCCCCAAAGCTTGCTGAAGACTCTGCCAAAAATGACTCATGAATAAAGGATCACGGTCACTCCAATAGAACAAGGAACACCGTGAAGTCTCACGATTTCCTTGACATACAACTTAGCCAAATGCGAAGCGGTCCTATTTGACTTAATAGGAATAAAATGAGCAGACTTGGTGAGGTGATCAACAATAACCCAGATACTAGAATGGCCCAATCTCGAATGAGGTAAGCCGTCAATGAAATCCATATAAATATGATCCCATTTCCACAATGGAATCTCTAGAGGCTGAAGAAGACCCGAAGGACGCTGATGTTCGGCCTTAATTCGCTGACAAGTTATGCAATTACTCACATAACTCGCCACATCACGCTTCATGCCTTCCCAATAATAAAGACGACGCATATCGGCGTACATCTTACTACTACCAGGATGGATGGTATACAGAGAACGGTGACAACCATCAAGAATGTCATGTCTAAGTGCAAAATCAGATGGCACAAAAAAATGGTTTTTCTTACGAAGACACCCATGAGAATCAATGCTGAAATCCCGCAACGCCTCATCACAGGATCCATACTCGCTAAGCTGAATAAGATGCAACAAATCAGGATCACGCCGCTGAGCATCGGCAATACGATCCAACAAAATGGGTCGAGCCCCCAAACTAGATAATAGAATAGGAGAATCAGAAAATGAACCTCGATCATGAATTTCACGAAAAGATAGAGTCTCAAGAATATCCCATTCGCAAGCATCATAGAAACAACAGCCGAATGTTTGCGACTAAGTCATCAGCAACACGATTACCCTTACCAGGGGTATACTGGATATCGAAGTCATAGGAAGCAAGAAACTCGAGCCCGTGCTGTTGTCTCATATTGAGTTCCTTCCGAGTGAACAAATACTTCAAGGATTTACGATCGGTATAGAGAATGAAGCGCTCGCCCAATAAATAGTGTCGCCAAATCTTCAAGGCAAAGACAATGGCGGCTAACTCAAGATCATGAGTGGCATAGCGAACTTCATTCGGACGCAGTTGCCTAAAAGCATAAGAAACTACCCGATCCTTCTGCATAAGAACGACACCGAGACCACTACCACAAGCATCGGTGTAGACAACAAGATCATTATTCCCTTTGGGAACCACAAGAATAGGAGCATTAGTGAGAAGTTCCTTTAATGTCATAAAGGAAGTTTCACACTTGTCAGACCAAATAAAACGAATGCCTTTCCGAGTAAGGCTGGTGAGAGGAAGCACAACATGGGAAAAATCCTTAATGAACCGACGGTAATACCCCGCCAATCCAAGGAAACTACGAATCTCATGCACATTCTCAGGCCTCTTCCAATTCTGGATGGCTTCGATCTTTGAGGGATCGACAGAAATGCCATCGGAAGATACAACATGGCCTAAGAACTTAACCCTATTCTCCCAAAAGTGGAACTTGGAGAATTTGGCTCTAAGCTGATGGTGACGGAGAGTACTCAAGACAATTCTCAAGTGATTAGCATGCTCAGCTTCAGACTTGGAATAAACAAGGATGTCATCAATAAACACAAGGACGAACTTATCGAGATATTCCCGGAATACTCGATTCATGAGATCGACAAAGAAAGTAGGAACGTTCGTCAAACCGAACGGCATAACGAGCCACTCAAAAGAACCATAACGAGTGCGGAAAGCGGTAAGAGGCATGCTATCCTCCGCGACTCATAACTGATGAAACCCTGTGGCAAGGTCGAGCCGAGAAAAGACCTTAGCACTACTCAATAAATCGAACATATCATCGATCCTAGGCAATGGATACCTATTCCTGATGGTTAACTCGTTAAGCTTGTGATAGTAAATGCAAAGCCTAAGAGTTCCATCGGACTTCTTCACGAAGACGACCGCGGATCCCCACGGAGAAAAACTGGACTGAATCAACAGCTTGGACTCAAGCTCTAAAAGCTGCTTCTTGAGTTTCTCATTTTCCTTTGTAGAAATCCTTGTAGGAGGACGACTAACTGGCTGCGCGCCTGCAATGAGATCAATACGGAACTCAATTGCCTGCTTAGGTGGCAAACCCGAAACAGGTTCAAAAACATCAGAAAAGTCACAAGCAATAGGAATACGAGATATCATCATCATCATCTCGAGAGTCAAGAGAATGTAAAGCCATTTCGGAATTATCCACATTCCGAAGAACAAGTGATAGCTGAGTAGGCGAATCCAGATGTCGAAGATATAAAATCATCTCCGAACAAATAATCCTGGCATCGTATCTCACTTGCCAGTCCATTCCAAAATCATATCAAATCCCGAACAAGAAATAACGTGCAGATTCGCATGAAAAGAAAAGCCACATAAAACAATCTCAACATCATCACAAAGCATACTAAGGGTCGCGGATCCCCCAATAGGATTCGAAATCCTTAAAGAAGTAACCAAACAAGAAACATCCAAAGATAAATCATCGACGAGCTTTTTCGATACGAAAGAATGTGAAGCACCCATATCGAAAAGAACTCGAATACCATGGTTATGAAATAAAATAGAACCTTCTAAAATAGATGGAGATATACCTTTGGGTTGAGAAGGACCTTCAAAAGCCTTAGCAGCATAAAGCTTGCTAGACTTGGCACCAGCCGGAACAGTAGGGCAAGTGGAAACATGATGACCTTCCTTCTTGCAATAGCAGCAGAATAAAGGCTTAGAACAAGCTCGAATCATATGATCAGGAAAAGCACAACTGAAACACTTCTGAATGAAAGGTGTTTCAGCAGACTGAGTCTGAGAGCTAGAACCACCAGTCTTCTTCTTCTTAAATGGAAACTGCCTCGTGTTGGGGTTCTTGGAAACCTCAACATCCTCACCACTATCACACTCCTTCTCGACGGTCTCGAGATGAAGTGCCGAATCTACCAACTCCTCAAAAGAAAGCTTAAGTTGGAGCAACAAAGACTTCTTAAGATATTTCTTAAGACCAGAAACAAACTTCATATTCTTCTTATAAGAAGTGCCAATAAATTCAAGACCATACTTAGATAAAGCCTCGAATGATGCAACATACTCAAAAACAAGAGATTTCCCTTGCTTCAACTCAAGAAAGCGACGGGTCAATAAAACTTTTTCAGATTCAGGAACGAACTTGAGTTCGAATCGTCCCTGAAACTGAGTCCAAGAAAGAGTAGACTCATCAATTTCGGCTAAAAGAAGCTCGTACCAATCAAGGGCATGCTCTTGCAATAAACTAGAAGTTACAAGAACTCTATCATGATTAGAAAGATCCATGTGAGAGAAGATACGCTCGCACGTGCGAAGCCAAGCTTGGACTTCAAGAATAGACTCGGAGCCTTTAAACGGATTTCCCCCAAGATGAGAAAAATCACCGCACTGACATGCAAAGGCAGACTTGCGAGGTGGAGATACTCGAGGAGGAACTGGAGGCTGAGGGATCCTAAACAATTCCAAAAAATGATCGGCAGACATATAAACGCCATCCGGATGTGAGCCACTGGATTGCCCGGCATCCGAACGTCGTCCCCTGCCTCTTCCAGCCATACGTTGAAAGTAAGATAAGAACAAGATTATTCACAAGGTAGATACCACAAATCCAAATATGGAATACTACAGAACAAAATGCATTCCTAGACGTATTCCCACATTCTATCTACCACCAAAGGCATAGAAGGAATATAGAGGCACGATGGTTCAAAGATTTGTATCACTTATTACACTTTGATGTATCGTAATATGTGCATCTATTATGTGTTTATCATATTTTGTCCTGAACCTTGCTCCGATACCAAGCTGTGATGCTCCACCTCTATACCCGCGCTAGCCAAGGACACTACAGGGTAATGCCGTCAACTAACATGGAAAATAAGGCTGGTTAGGAGCGACCATCTATAGCCTTGCTCTAACTATCTATTGAATACATCGACAATAGACATACCAAGCAAGTTGACATATCCAATGAATACTTAAAACAAAACCATAGGTGGTTGGAGGATCTATCAGAACAGAATATAACAACTCACATGTAATATACATCACAGAATAGCTGATCATCATATACACATATATTGATACATAACAGAGTATACAAACCGATACACGTCAAGTGGTATAGCAAACCACAATATACAGACGAATCCAAAAGAATACATATTTCAGAGTTACAACAAAAAATACTACACAAAAACTATAACAAAAAGGAACAAGCTGGATAGTCCATGCGGAAGCAAAATAGGCTAAGTCCAAAAGCACCTAACCTGAAACATCTCGGTGTAACCCGAGTATAAAATACACGGGTCAGTCTAGCTAAACAAATCAGTTAGTTAAACTGAACAACAATAACCTGCCAGGTCACAAAGTATAACAAATATCTCTAAAAGAGATAACACAATCATCTAACAAAAGATGAATCATATCATAACAAGCCTCATATCACCGGCAATACAAATAAACAAAGGATATGAATATCCCAAAACAAGCCAAAAAGGCAACATCAAATACCAATGAAGGTAACATAAGTTCCACAAGGTAATCACGATATATCGTGCGGCTCAAAAAAACCAACACCGAAGGGCGATACCTAGGGAATATACATATCAATGAAACATCAGAAAATTTGCACGTGCTCAGTACTGTATAAACAAGGATCCATAAGCCCGAAGACTCCAAACCCAATATCACTCGAGCGGTGACGAATGACTAACTCCGAAAGCGATACAATAGGTCAACAAACCCGAAGGCACAAACCCGAAGGTACAAACCCGAAGGCAACATACCCGAAGGCAATATACCTGTAGGCAACAAACCTGAAGGAGAAAGTCCGAAGAGAATATCCCAAAGGCAACAAACCTGAAGGTGCAAACCCGAAGGCAATACACCCGAAGGCAACAAAACGTAGTGGTGAAGGTCCGATGGCCTAGTACTGGACACCACTAACTGGTAGAATGTGTCAGAACTCTCAAAAAGGAATCCGAAAAGTGGTAGTGTGAGTCCCATAACCACTCGTTCGCACTAAACGGTTTACTATCCGTTAGTTAATTTCACACTCAAAGCAGTACAAAGTTCACCTTATCTCATCGGTAAACCAGACCAAAAAGCCAAAACGATCAATCGAATGGGTTGAGGATTAATCGGAAAGATAAACGCATGGATTCATGGTCCGTGTTTTACCTAACCATTTAATCTCCCTTCCACTCCGCTCGAAGTGCGAAATTGTGTGTGTGCGTTTTAAAATAAGATTTATAAATTCGAGAAGCAAGCTTTTAATACAATTTGAAAGATTATTTTATAAAAAAACCCATGGATGAAGTCAAAAAGGAATCATCAAGGTCAAATATGCATAAACAACTAATTGGAATCAACTTAGATCGATAAAAGTTGGAATTACAAACAAATAGGCACACTAGGAAAAACAGGGAAACAAGAGCAGGTCGGTTGACCGGACTTCCTGAGTCGGCCGACTGAAATAGCCCAGAAATGTTTCGGCTGCAACTTCGATCGACTGGCTCAGAGAGGTCGGTCGGCCGAACCTGATGTCCTGCATTTTTCTGCCTTATTAATTGAAGTGCACACACACTCAATTTGCAGCCGGATGAGCACGGACGCTAGGGGATTATGCCCATCGGCTACCCGGTCCTATTGGCTTCTCGATGCATCAATAAAAACATGTTCAAACATCAAAGGTAGGATCTTTAAAGATTTGAACCCAAACACTAAAAATTTGGATATTCACCAATTCAATCCAAACCAAAAGCAAGTGAACATGAATAAGTGTTAGGAATTCATACCCAACAATCAAAGATAGTTATAGACAAAGACGTGAGACAAAAATCTCACATTTTAACTCACAAACAAAGAAGAAGAAGCTCAAACGCAAAGAAAAGACCAACCACTCTCCACTTCAACTCTACTAGCTTCAATCTAAGATCAAAATAAGTATTTTCCTAAATTAGGTTTAGGAAACTTTCTGAAATTGAAGGAGAAAGAGTTGGAGAAGATGAAGAGAGGGCTTACCAATAGCTTCTCTTTGATTTTGGAGCAAGAATTCAAGTTTGCAAGAAGAATTAGGCCTTGGAATTTCTAATTCTTCTTCTCTTCCCCCATTTTCAGTTTTGAGCTTAAGTTTTATAAAATGAAATAAGTGAGTGGAGAGGAGAGGGCTGAGTTAGGGTATTTAGTTAGCTAGTGGGCTGAAGCCAACCCAAAACCCAACTAGAAAAAGTAGCAAAATTCGACTTACTCCAAACATATCAAAGCTTATACTCAAAAAGATCGCAAACACCATTTTGAACTCAATGGAAGTGGTTTCGAGCCCTAAATCGGCCGTTTGCAAAAAGTAACTTTTCGGATCCAAAAAAATCCGACTAACGACGCTATATTTAAATAAAATATTTAAATATATAACCGTTAAATATGCGGGTTGTTACATAAGCTTAAGAGGAGATAATATGTTAACACTTGTTATTAAGTGAATTTAAAAGCTAACACGTGTCTTTTAAGTTATCATTAGTTATAATTTAAATGTTAATATATAAGTTATGCTTTAATTAATTAGTTTAATTAATATGTATATACGTGTAGATAATTTTTAAAGAAATAAAAACCAATTATACTTATAAATAAAAGCTTATGCATATATTTAGAAATCCAAAACAATTTAAATATCTATACTTTGAATTTCAAAACTCTAAATTCAATTTCAAGTCAAATTCTAAAATTCAATTATGAAATCAAGTTATATATATACATATATAACTACACAATTCAATTTTGGAAAACAAACTATTTTTATTGAAATCTATTTGTTGAAAACAATACATTATTATATTTTGAAAATAACAAATTTGATAACTTTAAATAATTTATAAAAGAAATTGTTTCTTTATTAATAAGTTACTTATTTTATCACACTATATTTAAAAAGGAAATCAAAATAAACCTTATTGTAAGTTTATTTAAATTTAAACCCAAAATCAATTTAAACAAATTAAACTTTTATCTTAACAATTTAAAACTATATATTATTTATTCAATAGCTTTTAAAAGTTTAACTTTAAATAAAATCATAATTCCCAATTTTACCAAAGATATATATATATATATATATATATATATATTAGAAAACAAGATTTATTTATTTATTAAATTTAAAACAAGGCTTATCTATTTACAATATACACATATTCTATATACATTATAAATAGAAAACAATTTATTAGCTTTTAAAAGATAAAATCCATCAATTAAATATTTATTTAATTTCATTGTTAAATCAATTCAAATTTTTATTAACAAAAATTATCTAATCAATTTAATTTTAAACATAGATTATTAAATTGATATTGTCAAAAATTTCGAGATATCACAACTCTATTTTGAGTTTATATTTGTTTTTGCCATTTATGGCGTTTCTTGAGTTTTGAATTTGATGCTTCTTCTTTTTAGGGGATATGATTTATTGAAACCATCATGGATGTTTTGGGATATCTCATATGATATGAGGCATTTATTTCTATATTTAAGTGTTATTATTTAAGTTACCTCTTTTGAGGTCTTTTTATACTTAAGTGACATTGGTCTACATAAGTCATGGGTGTGTTCTTTCTATTGGTTCTTCTCAGTCGAGAAGAATTATTACTTTATATCTTATGCTTCATAGTATCGCCTATCCTTATTAACTGATTATTTTAGCTGGACTAACCTATGTGTTTTATACTGAGGTCAGACTGAGTTATTTCATGTTAGCTATTAGTTATGCGACTTAGCTTTGATGCATCTGCTTGGATATCAGCCTAGCACTTTTGTGTAGTTATATTTATTCTGCTTGACTCTGATATATATCTTGATTAGATGTATATTGTGTGGTCTTTGAACCACTATCGTATATCATTTTGTATTGTACTGGGATGTATCAGTGTATATGTATTTATATATATGATGTTTACTGTTCTATGATGTGATATGCGTCTGTTATGGTATTTTGTTCTGATAGATCCATTAGCCATTTATAGTTTTGTATTAAACATTTATTGGATATGTCGATCCATGAGGGATAAAAAGAAACATAGAGAATTTATCGACGTATTCAGTAGATGTTTAAGACAAGATTATAGATGGTCGCTCCTAACCAGTCCTATTCTCCGCATTAGCAGACATAAATATCCAGTAATTCTCTTTGTTAATGTGAGTCTCGAGGTGGGGCGTCATATTATAAGTAGAGAAAATTTAGTAGTGGACAAACAAGCATAAATCCATGTGACAAAAGTGTCGGGGAAGTTCATGTGCTTCATAATCTAGACTATGGCTTCCCAATGCAAGGTATCGAATGCTTTCCTAATGTCAAATTTTAGCATCGCTCTTGGGGAGATATTACGTCTGCTATAACCTTTCTTAAGTTCTTGAGATAATAGAACATTATCCAAGATGTTCCTACCTTGAAGAAAGGCTGCCTGGTTAGGGGAGATGAGGTTTGGAAGAATTGTTTTTAGTCTGGCAGCTAAGATTCTTGATATACAGTATTGCAGCATGAAAGTGGTCTGTATTGATGTACATATTGAGCATTATGAACCTTAGGGATAAGGGCGATATTAGTGGAATTAATTGATCCTAGCATTTTGGATTTTGCAAAAAATTTGAGAACAGCGTTTAAAACCTCTTTTTCAATTGTGGACCAACATAAGATGAAGAAAGTTGCAATAAAGCCATCAGGCCCCCCATAGGACTTTTGATTCATGGAAAATATTACATTCTTGATTTCCTCTTTTGTTACTTCTAAGGTAAGCAAATTTATGCCACTTCCAGTAATCTTAGGGAGGTGATATCAGTCTAGTCAATCTATTTTGGGGATAAAACCTTCAGCATTACCTAAGAGATCAAAGAAATATGAGATAAATGTTTCATCAATCTTACAACTATTAGTTTGCAAAACATCAGAATTGTCTTTGATGGCATTTGCGTTATCCTTAGCTTGTTTCGTATTTAGGTAAGAGTGATAGAAAGAAGTGTTGCGATCTCCATCAGTGTTCTAGGTCAATCTTATTTTTTTTCTTAATCATATTTTCCTTTGTATTTAGTGCTTTCCTGTATTGCTGAGATATAGTTGTTTCCATTTCAGCTAGGCTAGGGTCAGTGGTATTATTGAGCAATTGTTCTTGTATTTCGTACAGTTTGTGTTTGAGTGTATTTGATGCTTTACTTCCATTGCCATGCTTCATCTTGGACCAGTTCCTTAACGCTTCCTTAGTTTCCTTGAGTTTGCACTGCAAAATATCCATAGGATTACCATGATAAGTGTTAGACCAAGTAGTTTCAACAATGCTTTTAAAAGAAAAATTGAAAGATGATTTTATTATGATGATTGTTTTCAGAAGAAATGAGTACAAGTCAGTGCATTTTGATACATTTCGTTCTGCATTTATAAACATTGGATCACATGACGGTAGCAATTTCAATCATGGGCCTTGGCCCGTTTAACAATGGGCTTGCTGCAGATAATGCTCTTGAGAAGAATGTATTTGTAGTTGAGACAGAACTAAGCCGGTTATGTTGTATCCTTATCTCATTTGCCCCCCTCAAACATAACTCTAGGGTTAGGGTTGCGATCAAATAGAGGCGAAAAATTCCCAAATTGATTTTTTTTCCGAGATTGAGACAAATTAGTTCAGATCTCCTAGCTCGTTCCTTCTCTTAAGCCTCTATGTTCTTGTTCCTGCTCTCTGCTTGTCTCAGGTGTTGGAATCTGACGATCTTTATTTTGCTGAGTTGATATCTGAGAGTGCTTTTGCAAGAAGTTAACATCGTTCCCAGTTCTCGTGTTGTTGATGGGATCTGAAGTAACAGAGATGGTGGAATCATCGCTGTCCTCAACTTTCATATCTGACCTGAACCCGTTGAAGCTCCTTGCCGATAACGCCTTTGTAAGTATGTCGGCACGTTGGTAAGTAGCTGGTAAGTGACTTATCTGAAGTTTTCCTTTCTGAACATACTCTCGAACGAAGTGTAAATCTATTTCTATACGCTTGGTTCGAGAGTGTAGTATGGAATTTGCAGACATATAGACCGTACTTTGATTATCACACCATAGAACTGGCATGATTTCTGAGTTCATCTTTAGCTCATTTAGTATTGATTGTAGCCAAATAATCTCTGTAGTGGCACTTGCTACACTTCTATACTCGGCTTCTGTACTCGATCTGGAGACAGTTGCTTGCTTTTTAGAGCACCATGACACTAAGTTGTTGCCAATGTATATGCAGTAGCCAGTGGTTGATTTTCTGTCATCTGGATTGGATGCCCAATCTGCATCTGCATATCCAACTATGTTTAGATTATTGCATGTTCTGAAGGTTAGGCCATAGTTGATTGTTCCTTTTAGATATCTGAGAATTCTCTTCACAGCTTTCCAATGCTCGTCAAGAGGATTCTGCAAAAATTGAGAGACTTTGTTAACGCTATAAGCAATATCTGGTCGTGTTATAGTTGCATATTGTAATGCCCCTACAACACTTCTGTATTGTTTAATATTAAATATGGCTTCTCCCCTGTTTTTAGAGAAATGTTGACAGCTTATCATAGGTGTTGGTTGTGGTTTTGCATCACTCATCTGAGTTTTGTCCAGAAGTTCTTGAATGTACTTTCTTTGGCATAGAATCATTTCAGAGTTTGTTTTCCCTTTAACTTCTATGCCTAAGAAGTAGTTTACATCACCAAGGTCCTTTACTGAAAATTGCTTGTCTAAGTAGAGAATAATGTGATTAACTTCATCACTGCTACTCCCTGTAATAATTAGATCATCAACATATATTAGTATGTAAATAGTGGAGATGTTATTAATTTTGATAAAAAGGGAGTTATCAGATTTGGCGGACTGATATCCCAAAGTCATTAGTGTTGATTTCAGTCTGTCAAACCATACTCTTGGTGCTTGTTTAACTCCATATATGGCCTTATTTAACTTGCACACATAGTTTCCACTTTTATTATAACCCTGTGGCTGTTCCATATAAATCTCCTCTTGTAAAATGCCATTGAGAAATGCATTGTTGACATCCAGTTGCTTTATACACCATTTCTTATATAGAGCAATGGTGAGAATAAGTCTGATGGTTGATGGTTTGACTACTGGTGAGAAAGTTTCGGTGAAGTCGAATCCATACTGTTGTGTATATCCTTTTGCGACAAGTCTTGCCTTATATCTGTTGATGGTTCCATCAGGATTTCTTTTGATTTTGTATGTCCACTTGCATCCCACAATGTTTTGTTGTCTGGTGGACATACAAGGTCCCAAGTCTTGTTTTTGACAAGAGCGTTATATTCTTCACTCATGGCATTTCTCCAATTTTTGTCTTTGACAGCTTGTTCATATGTGACTGGTTCAAGAGTATTCAAGTTTGCAGTGTATATTTTTGGTTTGAAGATGCCACTCTTGGCTCTTGTGATCATAGGATGGCTTGGTCTTGATTGAGTATCATTGTGAGGTAAACTTTCTGTGTTGTTGTAACTTGTACTTCTTTATGAAGTTCCTTCATGATTTTCTATTTGACCTTGTTCTCTGCTCTCTATGATTGCTGCAGGTGAGGGACTGGCATGACTGAGGCTGTCTGTCCAATCTGATTCATATTGATGAGTTCTGAATTGCTCATTCTGTTTCTCAGTCGCCTCCTTTGCCTCCACTTGATTCTTAATCTCAGAATATATAGGTATATCTGGTATGAATGCTTTTGGATTGTAGACTTTGCATGTAGTTTTGATTTCTGATTTACAAATGGAAACACATTTTCATTAAAAACAACATGCCTGCTTATAAAAAATTTCCCACTGTCATCCTGACACTTGTATCCTTTTTGATTCGTAGTGTATCCCAGAAATGTACATGGTTTGGATCTAAAGTTCAATTTGTTTGAGTTGTATGGTCTAGTGTAAGGGAAACAGAGACAACCAAAGGTTCTTAAACTGAAATAATCTGGTTTGACTTTATACAGTTTTTCTATGGGACCAATGCCTTTAAGAACTTTTGTTGGAAGTCTATTTATTAGATATACTACTGTGCTAAATGCCTCTGGCCAGAATTTTAATGGCATTGAGGCATTAGCCAATAAAGTAAGTCCAGATTCAACAATGTGTCTATGTTTCCTCTCTACTAGACCATTTTGTTCAGATGTGTAGGGACATGTGGTTCTGTGTATAATTCCCTTGTTTTGGAAATAACTGCTAAGGGTCTTATACTCAGTACCACCATCTGATTGAATAATTTTGACCTGAGAATTAGTTTGCTTTTCAGCCATTGCAATAAAACATGTAACTGCATTATATGTTTCAGATTTTGTTTTCAGAAAGTATATCCAAGTATACCTTGTATATGCATCAACAAAGGAGATGTAGTACTTATATCCAAAATCTGAACATATAGTTGCAGGACCCCACAGGTCTGTGGCAACTAATTCTAATGGTTTTGAGTATTGTGTTGATGAGTCATTAAAAGCTAATTTATGACTCTTACCCATTTGACAATAAGTGCATATGTAGGGTAATGAGATGTCATCAAACTTTATTTTATTCTCAATAAGAACTTGTCTTACAACACTAATACTAGGATGGCCAAGTTTGCAATGCCAGAGTTCAAATACATCTCTACTGTTTCTTTTCATGCTCAAGTTACAGTGATTTTGCCCTTCTTTGACATTTTTGAATTTAGCAGATTTAAATTTGTATAGGACTTTTTCTGTTTCACCCTGCAATAAAATGTCTCTAGTTAGAATGTCTCTGACTAAACAATACTTAGGATAAAACTCGAAGTATACACTATTATCTAGAGAAAACTGAGATACACTTATGAGGTTCTTCTTAATTTCTGGTACTCTTAGCAAGTTATGTAGGAATAACTGTCTTTTACCTTTAATACAAGTTTTACCAGTATGAGAAATTTTTACATGCTTACCATTCCCCATGCAAATGGTTTGATTACCTCTATATTCTTTGCATCCAAGATTCAAGTTGTCAAGATTGTTGGTAATGTGATTTGTAGCCCCTGAGTCTGGATACCAGGACTCATCCTGTAAGTGCTCTGCTCTGGCAGTATCATTTGAATTTTTACTTTTATTGCTGCTGTCTTGTTGACCAGCACAGTTTTGGGCCATGTTTATATTGTAGTTGTTGTTTCTTTGACTGCTACTGTTCTGATTTGAGTATCTGAAATAGCATTTTACTGCTGTGTGTCCCATCCTTTCACAGATTTGACATTTTGGTCTGTTGTTATTATTGCTCCACCTTCCTCTTCCTCTTGATTTGTTGGTATAGCCACCTCTTTGATTTGATTGTTCTGACTTGCTATTGCTTTGACTTTTGTTTTTATTGGTTGTGTAATTGATAGAGAGGTCAGAATCTTGTGGTTTTTTGTTGTCTATTCTTGCCTCATGTGCTAGCAGAATTGAGTGAACATCATCTAAGGATGGTAAAACCTTTTGTGAGGATATGACAGCGACCACTGCCTCATATTCATCACTTAGACCATTTAGTATGGTTAAAATCTGTTCTGAATGAGAAATTTTGTGGTCTGCTGCTTCAAGAAGATCACAAGTGTTCTTGATCTTGGACAGATATTCTCTCATTGTGTGGTTTTCTTTCTTTATGTTTTGAAGCAGTCTCTTGTGATACATGACCTTTGCTGCAGATTGAGTGTTGAAAACCTTGTCAACTATTGTCCATATTTCATTTGCTGTTTTACAACCTATTACATGTGATAGCAACTTTGTATTTATGGATGATAGTAACCATGAGCAGATCAATCTGTCTTGTCTGTGATGTTTTGTGTAATCTTCGTTACTGACCACTTTGTTTTCTTGACCAGTAATGAACTTTGGTGGAATTGGTGTAGTCCCAAGAACATATCCTTCCAGTCCATACCCCTGGATTGCTGTCTCAACCTGAAGCTTCCACAATAGATAGTTGTCTTCATCCAAATGAACTGTTACAAGTTGACTTTGTGGGCTAATGATGGTCTTGACAAGATTCTCAGCAGCTGTTGACGTTGTTGAGAGTTATTCACGTTTTCAGACGATGCAGAATTGGTCTCATCAGACATGGTGAAGTTTCTGATTTAATGATGATAAATCACAGAGAGATAAGATTTGAAGAAACTGTCAGGGAAGCAATCTGTTCTTGATCAATGATTAGTGTTACAGATCGCTTGATCGGGTTAGATGCAACCGCAAAGTTTTTAAATGATGATTAAGTTCTAATAATCTTTGCTGGATGGCACTTTTCTTTGTTTTTGATGTTTTGTGATCTGTTTCTTGACTTTCTTGATCTGAATTCGATTGATTTCTTTGCTGTTTCTTCAAGATTCAAAGAAAAATGTTGCTGCAGCCAGATTATGCCAATAAACTGGCACGACACAACATTTGATTTGGATCAACTCTCAGATGATGAGACAAGTGTCTCTGATGA
Organism: Allium cepa; assembly: GCA_030765085.1. Taxonomy (NCBI): domain Eukaryota; kingdom Viridiplantae; phylum Streptophyta; class Magnoliopsida; order Asparagales; family Amaryllidaceae; genus Allium; species Allium cepa. The sequence goes on from CM060935.1 coordinate 770,023,258, forward strand.
GAAGGAACCTAGATGATGAAGATTCTCTGATGGGTTTCCTTTCCTCTCTTCCCTTTCTTTTTTATGAATAGTTTGCCGTTAGGCAGTGATGCTATGATACCATAAAAGAAAAATTAAAATATGATTTTATTATGATAATTGTTTTCAGAAGAAACGAGTACAAGTCAGTGCATTTTGATACATTTCGTTCTGCATTTATAAACATTGGATCACATGACTGTAACGGTAGCAATTTCAATCATGGGCCTTGGCCCGTTTAACAGTGGGCTTGCTGCAGATAATGCTCTTGAGAAGAATGTATTTGTAGTTGAGACAGAACTAAGCCGGTTATGTTGTATCCTTATCTCATTTGCTTTAAAATTCAGTTTCCTTGGTCCAGATAATAAAAAGTTTAAAACTTGATTTGCCTCTCATAGCATTAGCTCCAGAGGATATGATTTATGTGGAATGGTTAGACAAGGATGGCATAGTTAGGTAATTGAGAATGTTTGGCTATTTAGTGAGAGCGGCTTGGTTGGAAAAGGAAAAATTAATTTTAGAAAAGGTTCCGTGACCACTTCTTTTACAATTATTCCATGAGAATGGGGCACCTGTAACTTTTATTTCATGGAGCAAGGAATCATATAGTGCAATATTAAGTGGTTTTATTTCTGTAAGTGATAGGGAGTTTCCTCCTTGTCTTTCAGAAATTCTCAAGGAGTAGCTGAAATCAACTAATACTATCCATGGATGGGTATTTTATCTCAGAGTCGGGAGGAGTTAAAGCAAGGAAAGTCTTGGTGGAAGATGATTCTCAACATAAATGAAAGTAACATAGAAAGAAGTTGATGTTGGAAGATGTCGAGTGTGAAAGTGAATGAGTTGCTTTGTTGATAGGATGAGTTAGTTCAAAAATTAGTGCGTCATGAACAACCATGATTCTGCCAAAAGAATATTCTTGAAGATTATGATTTAGTTTCCAATGTGGATTGATAATTTTAGCAGCTCTTAGAGTGAGTTCAAGGTTTAGTTTGGTTTCAAGCAAGGCCATCAGTTTGATATTATGTTCCTTGATTATTTCTTTACATATTTTGACCTTCTCATCACAATGAACTCCTCTAATGTTCCATGCAAAAATTTGGTGTATCATTGATTAAACTGGGTCTTGATTTGGTTTCTCAGATTTTATGCCTTGGTAGAAGTGGCTTTGTAATCTTGATGTTCAGGTAAAGAAATTGTAGATGCATATTTTGATTTTGGGTTTAGATCAATGCTCTTTATTTTGAATAGAAAATTTGTTTGTTGGTTTGGTGTGTCAGGTTTTGGTGTAGCTGGGGAGTTGGATTGGTTTTCAAAGTTGAGAAAAACTGGAGAATGAAATGGATTTGGAGAGTCGTGTATAGGTGTATTTTTCATAGGAGTCAGAATTTGATTGGTAGGTGGTGTTGCATTTGTTCCATGTACATGCACAGACTGCATATTTGGATCAGATTTGTCACTAAACTGTTTATGATCTGCATTGGGTTCATTATTGTGGTCAAATGGTTGAGCTTGCATGAAAGGTTGGTGGGTCCATCAGTATCTAAAAAAAACAATATTTTTAAGCAATTGTCATGGCAGAAGCTTCTCTCTTGAACCAAACCCAACCTTCCTGATAGCAATGGCACAAATCAACAAACATGGACTTCCCTTTTCAAAAGGGAACCAAAAAATTGTGGGGAAGTACATCCCTGCTAATATGGTGCCAGTTTTCTCAAAAGACTGTATGTTACCTCCATTTGATGTAATTGAAGCTGGTAAAATGATTTGGGAAGACTTTCTGGTAGGCTTCTTTTTAGATAAACCACTATCATTCACTGCTGTTGTTCAACATCTGCGATATGTTTGGAAACTCAAAGGATCAATAAAGGTTAAATCTGCTGGTAATGATTTCCTTTTTCAATTTTCTAGCAGTGAGGATAAACTAAGGATACTGCAAATTGATCCAGTTATCATGAAAAACAAACTATTCATTATTAAACCATGATATCCCAAAGTCGGGAATGCATGTGGTATTTTCAAGGTTGTACCAGTATAGGTAAAACTGAAAATATTCCTATATTTGCATGGTCTCATCTAGAAATTAATTGGCTATCGAGTAGGCTTGGTAAATTGTTATGTATGGATGAAAACATTAAGAAACTAGAAAGAATTGACTATGCAACGTGCTTAGTGGAAATAGGACCAGAAAATGAGTTAGCTGGTCACTTTGATATTATGTTGGTGGATGGAGAAAAACAGAGAATTCAAGTCCAATATCTCTGGAAACCTGATGTCTGTACCAAATGTAAAGTTTTTGGTCACTGTACTTCAAGCTGTGAAACTGCAAATGTTGTTTGTTATAAGAACATGGGTAATGCAACAACAAGAAAACAAATAAATAGCCAAATGAAACAAAATGTAGTGGGTAGGCCAAAGAAAACTGTAAGTAGAGTTTCACAGCACTGACAAGTCATATTTAATGCTAAAAGGAAAAGAATGCAAAACATTGATGAACTTATTTTCCAGGCCAAAGAAACTTCAAAAGTGACCAATCAGCCTGCAGACTTGACCGAAGACAAATCAATTAATGAAATGGAAGAAGGAGAGATATTTGCAGAAAAAATTGCGAATGATAGGGATGTCAGTGTAAGAAAAGGTAAAGAAAAGAGTGATATTGATGCAGAATTTAAAGGCCTTGGTGAAGTTTCTCTTAGCAATAAATATGATCTACTTCGACCCATGCATGATGAAAACACTAAAAATAGCTTTCCAACTCAAAACCTGTCCCATCAACAAATAGAGCTTACCCAAAGCATGCAAACAAACCAAACTGATGAAACCACCAATTTACACAATGCATGCATACAAATAAACCATTATTCGTGACCAATCAACCTACACAACCCTATTTTAATACATACATACATACATACATACATACATACATACATACATACATACATACATACATATATATATATATATATATATTATAGAATAAATATTATGCACACGCACACACATGTAAAACATTATTATGCCTTTAAGAATTTTTAAAATTTTAAAGCTAATTTAATGGTTGTGTGTATATTATAACATTAAAGATATACGTGGTATTAATTAATGTGTAGATATAAAATAATACTAAAATTTTAGTTTTGACCAAAAAAGTTTTTTTCTTTTATAATTTAATTTGACAAAATTTACTTTAAAATAATTCAATATATTTATTTGTTTTAAAATATGATTTAAATGGATTCTAAGTTTTAAATTTACCAAACAGTCATTATAAATTATTAAAATCATTCATAATTCTTAGAAAATTATAACACACACAATAAAGTATATATATGGTCAAATTATGATATTCATGCATATTTGTCCTCTAACTTTTTATCAAATAAATTATTTTATGTAAAATTATTGATTAATAAGGTCTAATGCATTTATAATTGAGGGAGAGACATTAACACATATATAAAATCACTATATATATAACATATGTTATAATATAGAATTTATCTAAAGAGACTAATGCCTTAGATTCACACCTTGACCCGTCGCTCTTTAAGATCTCCTAGATCTGCACCACCGTTGCTAGCAATCAACGAGTCACCACTACTATAATTATAGTTCCTTATATTTATGATTTATAGGGTCAACCTTTACTATTGGGGAAAAGATATGTTTGACCAGGGCAAGGAAGAAAGAGGAAAGAGAGTTGGAAAAAGCATAAAAAAAGATATTTGGCCTTGTATTTATTAAGTAATTTGGAGATTAAGTCTTCCATAAATATCTCCTACTGATTCAAAATTAGACCACATTACTCTCCCACTTTTACCGCTTCTTTAGCTGGTCCCTATTAGTCTCATAGTGGATCAATTAAGTACTCAAGCCATTTGTAACTAATTCCATTTAAATCAAATTTATATGTACATCGATATCATATATCGATACATACATATACATACACACACACACACACACACATATATATATATAGATTTTATACATATACCCAATGAATTACTAATAGTACCAAGAACATTTCTAGAGGCTAACCCATTTACTAAATACACTCTATATAAGAATAACAACAAAAAATAATATCTTATAAATATTAATTTAGTTAATTAATTTATAACCATTATAAACCAATTAAGTTGGATGGTGATTTGGAGACTGAATAGATTCTGTTGTATGACCTACAGGTGTGAACTTAGTCAACGTTTAATATTTGAAAAATTCAAAAATTAACTTTATGACAGTTTGATAGAATTCATCGCTTATATATCTCTTTGGTCCCTCATTCCAAAACATAAAGATGGAACTCCAATGTGTTACAGTCACGTTGGAATTACCTTTCGGTAGAAAGTGGAGATCGGTTATATTATACGGTCTTTGTTAAATTTAACAAGTATTTACTAAAATTAAGATACAACCATTACAGTTCAAGATTAGCAATGTCGTTCTCAAATTTGTGTCCACTTGGTGGCCAGAAATATAATATAACATAGATAATAGTGTTATGTCAAATGTATGAAGATGCCAATATAAACAATTAATACAGCAAAATTAAATAACAAATAATACTCCTAAGACTCCTACTACATCTTCGACTCCTCTATGCATCCACCAAAAGCAACATGTCTAAACTCTTAAACTCAACCTAATCGATTGAGTACCTATGAATTTATAGGCAAAACAATGATAAAAACATGGGTTGGACATAAAGTCCAGTATGAGTAATGTATTATCCCAAATATAGAAGATAGAGAGACCACACCACTAAAGCATGGAATGGATTTTCCCCTCACTATAGCAACCATTAATTTTAATACATTAAGCAAAGCATAAGTCAATAACTCATCTATTTGTCCGCCCAAAAGCATCCTGTCTAAACCCATAAACACAACCTACTCGAACGAGTAGCCGTGAGTATATAAGGAAAAAAATGTTAAAAACACCGGTCAGATGTAAAGTCTAATATGAGTAATGTCGCGTAGTAGTCATTCCTATTTCTAACCAAAAACCGGAACCCTCTATCCTAAGTTGCCACTGAAGCCTCATGCCTTCTACAAGAGGTGAAAGGTTTGAATCTAAACATTCGACTGCTACTAAGGCCTTATACCTTCACTACTTTCATAATTCCATTAAAATCATTATCGGTTTCAGTGGCCACCTAGGCCTTACACCTTTGCTTTCGTATTCCGGCTCCCACACCCAGCCTCACGCCTACTTCGCTTTCATTCTTGATTGTCACTTCAGGCCTTATGTAACAAACCAGGATTTTCGACCCTAGAAAATTGACATAAATACGTTCACTTTATAACATGCCAAAAAATCAAGTGCTGGAAATACTGATTGCTAAGGGTAAAGAAGAAAGAGGTTGAAGAAAATAGAAAACAACAACACAGAATCTCACAATCGCAGCAGAACAATATATAATAAAAAATAACATATTTTTATACATAAAGAACTATAACTATCATTATACTTACCATTGTTAGAGTATAGCAATCAACAAAACAATACCGGATAGTTATAGTAACTTGTCCTCATAGCATACACACATAGCGGAATATAATCAAGTACGTAGAATACGTCTTTGACATCTAGCTTGTCTCCTGAGCTCCGTAGCATCCAAATCTGACTCCGTAATACTCGGCCTAACCCGAGCATTATAATAAAATAACACTGAGTCAGTCTGGAAAACCAACGTGAGAAAACACAGTCAATTTGAATTTTTATTATTTTCAAAATCCTTTGAAAAACAAAGGTATCTCGTAAGACCACATCACACATAAACACGATGGGTTTTTCCCTTGCGATAACCAAAACATTTTATGTCAAAATCATATGATATTGTAATAATGTCTATAGAAAGTAAATTAGAAAATAGATGAAATGCTTGCATCTCACATTTCAGCATAGTTGGGCATAATAAAAATCATATAGGCTCGTAGTGGATATTGGATTCCGTACAATGACTGAGCTACTGAGGTACCGCTCGTCACAATACACCTCTATAAAAATGTACCGAGGACCTCGTCGGGATCCTCTGCCAACACAAGTCCGGCCTACTCCTAACCTGGATAGTACCAAATATGTTATCACTTCGGGTGTTCCCACCCTAAGCAAGCGCTCTTCTTTTTCCATGCCCAACCATATCCATAATTTTTATACATCCAAGGGTATCTAGAAATGCGATAACATACCCTAATTAGGTGCGACCCACTTAGCCTTGCTGCATCTCCCCTGTTGTAGTCATTCCTTGTTGATGATGCTTGATGCAACGTTTATCTTTCATGAAAAATTCCACTTAGAATGCTCATCGTCCTCCAATGACGATGGTCTGATAGCATTCGTCCATGCAAATTGTCTTGGGTCTGGAAAAACCGAGTCACCATCTTCACCATATCACCATTCGTAATGCATAAACCGGATTGAAGTGGTTTTCAGATAATTAAATCTGATCACAGTCTCTACAAAACGATCAACAAATTTGGCCAAATTAGATAATCGGTTATTTAACTATCAAATAACATCCATATGCAGTCACTAGCCGTATTTTTATAAATCTTCAAACATTTATTTTGAAATATCTTTACAAATACATATATTGAAATTTCTTTCAATATTTCAATATTTGGAAACAAATTCAAATACTTAAATCCATAACAGGACATTTCCAAACCATCTCAACACTTAGAATATTTCCAAATTTCCATTTTAATACATAGGAAAATATTATAAGTCTTATTTTCCAAAATCATTCAAATATCAACACTTAAGAGAATATTTCGTAACTTATCTCATAAATATCCGAAATCATTATTAATTTCCTTCTTATAATTCCTAAAACCGATTTATACTCTTTTATAAATCCAACCAACAATTCATAACTTCTTTTATGAATTCTGATCTCATTTTTGAAGTTTCCATATTCAACATTTTTGAAATTCCATTTTCTCCAAGTCCCTTATAAAATTCCTCTTATCAAAATCATATCCATTTTATAAGCCCCCATTACGAATCTCTAGAGAATTTATAAATAAATTCCAATCACTTCAAAACTCTATATGTATATGATAAGTATTTTTAAAGAAAAATAATTTATTTTTTTAAAACAAGTTTAAGTAATTATTAAAAATATTGATTTTTTTAAATAAAACATCAACAACTCAATTCCAACTCATTTTTAAATAACTAATCGATTTTCAAAGCTGATTATAAAAATTAGAATTTATTTCAAGTAATATTTAATATTTGAAAAATTCACTTTCGAAATATTTCAATACTAACTAGTTTATAGTTTAATAAATGAAATTTTCCTTTTTAAAACAAACTTAAATTTTTAATAAGAATATATTTATAAAATTTCATAACCAATTTCCATTTATAAATCCCTCTCGATTCACAACATATCGATTTCATTCCGATTCCCAAACCATTCTCACTTTCAAAATAGAATTCACTATTTTTCCTAAAACCTATTTCCATATCTCGATATAAATTCCTACTATAAATTTATATTTCTAATTTATCAACTGATATCTTTTCCTATATTTATAAACATCGTTTATAAATATTACAAACTCATTTGGGTTTTACTTGATTATAAAAATAATCTCATTTTATAAATCTATTTCTTTTTAAATATCATTAATTTTTCCAATCTATTTTCAACATTGATTCCAACTTCTTTTCCATTTTTTCTAGAAATATCCTTTTAAATCCATTATTTATCCAAAATCAATTATTGTTTATCCAAATCAATTTCTTTTAAATAATCCAATTTAGATATAAATAATTTTACATTCAAAATTCTTTTTAATTCCTTCAAATTTAAAAATAAAATTTAGGGTATTTGAAATACCAAAATCAAGGGCAGTACTACTATATCATCTAATAAATCATACATATCACAATCCATAACAGGATACTCATACACATCATATATCAATATATATGAAACAATCAATATATTTTTGAGGAATCCAGTTGGATCCCTCCAACTTATTTCTCTGCATCCACAAATGTTAGATAACATAAAATACCTATCCCGCTTCGAGGTGGGATATCGCAGTAATATAGGGTCATCCGCTATTATGCGTGGCGCATAGGGTCTCATCCGCTCCAACGGCGGGAAATATATCCAACCACTAATATGTATCCTACTATATATATATATATATATATATATATATATATAACATCCAAGCCGATAATAATTTATAAATTCAACTGAACATCCAATAATTTAATTATTAAAAGTTAGTTCCAACAATCCGAAAAGAGTGAGATTTACTCACCTTGATTTTTAATCACAATCCATTCCAATTTTAATTCTATTGCATAGATTCCACAGCTGTGAATCCCACAATACTGATTCCATTTGATCGCACCTCGTATAAGCAAATTTTGAATTATATAAATCAACAATTTTTAACTATTTTTATAATTAATCAACTAATTTATTAATTTAAACCAATTACCCATTTAACAAATTTAATTGACCTCGAATGATTAACTAAAATTAACTCAACTAAATTAAAAAGAATTATAAATTAATCTCTTACCCTCCGCACAGATTAAATTGCCACATATTCAGTTTGCAACTCCAGCTAACAATTGCTGACATCAACACTTATCAGCATAGCATCAACTCCACCCCATCTACAACAACCACTCAAAATATTTGAAATCACCTAAGAGCTGCCACTACCTCCCTTTGCCTTCCAACTACAGCTTTAGCCCAAAGCTTCATCCACTACCAACATCGTCCAATCCCCCTAGTCCCCAGGCGCACACGACCAGACACCTCCAGCGTGCCACGCTTCAAATTGATACAACCCAGGTCGCTTTCGCCCATGTCGCGATCAACACCACCTTCTATCGTCGAACACCGTGCCAGACCTAATTCGCAATCGTCGAGTCCATGCCGTCATGCTTCCATCACTACATCCATCTCCCTTGACTCTGCCGTCTCCCCTAGCATTGCTCCTCAACTGTACCACCCACATCCACCACACGAGTGCTCACGAATGTGCCGAGCCTTCCATCACGACCTCGATTGGAACATCGATTCCCTCTTTTTTTCTAAACAATTTCATTTGAACTGAAAGGGAATAGAGAAAAGGGATGCATTGATTTTGAAACGAAGGAGAAGAGGTATTTTGTTTTATTTGTTTGATGGAAGAAAGGCCTATGCGATTTTAAAATAAGGGAGACTCCGCTTCATACGAGGTAGGGTGGCGTGACAGATTTGTATAGGGTGGCTGAGATAAAATGAGGTCGGCTGAAAGGAAAGGATACGGGCTGATGGCTAATTCGACCTGAACATATATATATATATATATATATATATATATATATATAATTTTTTTTGTCAATTTCAAAATATCAAGCTATTAAATTTCGAACCCTAATTGTGATGTGCCGCTAGGCATTCCTAATGTTATACAGCTATTACGATCCCAATGGAACAAGTCTCGAGGTCCAACTCGACCGTATGTGGAAGATAGCTTTTTAAATCAACTATTTAAATTAAATTCAATTAATTTATCTCTGAGCATTTTCAGATCGCACAACCAAACGGTAAATCCAAACTCTATGAATGAAATCCGATAATAGTATACTATCATGGATCCAACAAAACTGCTTTCGTCGAATTCCAAGACTATGGCCCATATCGCTATTTTAAATGCGTCGACTTAATCGATGGTTTTCAAAAATTTACGAAATTACTTGAATTTCAGTTTTAAAAACTTATTAATTAAATTCTATTTCATATAGAATTTTATATCGGCATTAGAAATCATTTCAATTCATATTTAACTCCAATTTTTAGTTGTTCACTATTTCCATATTTTGATAAATCGATATATTTAAATTTTAAATTCATTCTATAATCTCAACCAAAAATCTTCATATCCAAAATCGATTTAGATCCCAAATCAATCTTTAAAACCATTTAAATATTCGAAATCAAATGTGAAAAAAATCTGGGTTATTACATTCTTTCCCCTTAAAACAATTTCGTCCCCGAAATTGCTAGTTAAGACGAATGATCTAAAACCCATTGCTTTTCAAAAACTTAGTTAAAACTCGACATTCCACTTTCTAATCTTTTAGTTCTAACCAAACAATTAGTTTTCCCTTTTCTAATTCAAAACCCTTTATTTTCATTACAATTCGAAAATCAACTTTTCTGTTAATAAAATTTTTCAAAATTTTTCTAACATCTTAAATTTTCGAATTTTTTTGACAAAGTCTCCTTTGTACGGAGAGCCTTTTGCAATATGACGAGAGAGATAAAAATATAAACATCGACCTATATGGTCGAAAAATGCAATATTTATATCTTTGTGGTATTTAGTCCGAAAGCATACCTTAGTTAGCGTTTTTAAGCGAGCGAGCTTATTTTATATGACGTTACGCAACCCAAATCTAGCCCAACAGCCTTCAGGTACCTGTACTTACTCAATTAAACCACGTAAGTTCCATAAACATGAAAATTCAATAACATTTCACTTATTTTACTAGTTAAACACAATATTTCATAACCAATAATGTTAATATAAATTTATGAGCAATTAATGGTTCCGATACTAATAAATTACTTTCAGTCGATCTATATACCATTTCATTCAATTTGAATAATTTACAACCAAATTTACTTGCATTCGCTTCATAATTACACACATTATATTTATATCCATTCCAAATTTTTGTTTACTTCCGTTTACGTAAAACATAGATTTTTCCATGCAAATTCGGTGATATCTATTTAAAAAAATAACCATTTCAGTTTATAGCTATTCAAATTTAATTCCAAATCATTTTAGATTCAATTTTATTCTGTTTCAAATTGATTCTCAATCAATTAATTTGCATTCCATTCATATCTACTTTCATTACATTCATATCCATTTAATTAAGCTCAGAATCATTCCATGCTATTTACTTATGAATATTTCCATAAATTCATTTGGGCCAAGCTTCCATCCAATTAATTTAAGTTAATTTGTTTGTTTTCAATCATTTCAACCATATAACTCATGTTTATTTCCTTTACAAACAAATTCCAATTTTATTTAGATTGAATCTTATTCAGTTTATTTCCTTCCATTGATTTCACTTCTATTTGGTATGTCTCTATTTTCACTATATTATTTGAGAGTCATTTAATAAAATTAGCATTTAGGTTATTATAACCTTTGTACAACACATGTATTCATTTCCACCTCAAATTGATTTCATACTTGATTTTTTTTAAAGTAATATTCCGAAGCCACATTCAATTTCAAATTTAATCCACAATCCACTTTTTCTTAACCAATTTAAGTTCCTTTTTTATACTTAATTAACTAATTAATTTATCTAATCAGTTCACTTTCATTTTACAATTTAATATCTGATTTTATAATTCAAGTTAGTATTCTTATATTAGTTCACTTTCACTTCAATTAGTTAGACTTAGTTCAAATTCATTTTATAATTCAAGTTTGTATTCTTGTATTTCTGCACTAAAATATGAAACCATTTTTATTTTTGGTTTTACCATTCCATTTTTTCAATTTGTAAATTATACACTTACTTTTGGCATTCTAAAAATTTCTATATTTGAGTTTATACTCCATTTTTAATCAAATTCAATTTGATTCACCATTCATTTGATTTCCATAACTCAAGTCTGCATTCATTTTATTAAGTCATCGTAATTACAAATCCACCTATTTAATTCAAGTTTCACTTTAATAACTATCACTTATAGTTAGATATCAATCTTACAATTCAAATTTCATATTCAATTCTATTTAATGTCATTTCTAATCCAATCCAATTTTTTATTTAACTTAACTTACGTTAAATTCCAACTCATACAATTAATTCTAACTTACTTAAGTTAAATTTCAATTCAAAAATCCAATCTCGCACTTCATTTAGATGAAATTCCAAAGTTTAAACACCCGATTTATTTTAAATCATTTTTAAAATCAAATATTTATATATATACAAAATTTCCATTATGCAAATCAAACTTTAACTTTGAATTTTTTTGTATCAAACCGGCTTTTACCAACCAAATTCCATTTGTATTTTAAATCAAACTTGTTTTTCTCCAAAAAAAATCTTGCAACAACGATCTCGGTAGCAATCCGTCACTTAAAAACTCGAAAATGAACACTGATGATGCGTCCGTCATCACCAGAATTATTTTCCCGCGACTGAAGTGAGTTCAGTGCCTTTATTTTTAAAAATTCATTCCTAACAATTTTTATTTCGAAAATATTCAAAATAATATTATTATTCATTTGAAAATACTTTGAAAAACATTTCAAAAAATATCCGAGATTTAATTTTCCAAATTTCGGGTTTGAGTAGATTTTTAGTGTTAACTCATTTGCAAAATTCATACTTATACAATTTAATTTTGGTTTTTCCAATTTTACAATCTTGTTTTGATTAATAACATCAAACACATCAATATACTATAATAATTCAGAAAATTATTTCTTTTATCTCAAAAATATAATTTTGGTAAAATTATTTCATTTACTCGCTTCAAAACAATACTGTGTCGGTTTACCTGTTTAAGTGTTTAGAAATTCCTATCTATTTAGTGGCATCCCACTACTTGACTGGAATTTATATGCCACTCCACAGATAAATCAACACAATATAAAACAATTTATATTCACTAAAAAATACGCGCTCATATCTATTAATACTCTCAAACTCATTCTAGGGTACTACTGACTCTATCTCTAATGAGCAATCCCCACCAAAGCCAAGGTTCTCACTTATCCTTCAGCTCTGGTACCAAATATAATGAACTGGAATTTTTGACCCTCGAAAATCGACATAAATACGTTCACTATATAACATGCCAAATAATCAAGTGCCGAAAATACCGGTTGTTAAGGGTAAAGAAGAAAGAGGTAGAAGAAAATAGAAAACAACAATACAAAATCTCACAATCATGGCGAAGCAATATATAATAAAAAATAACATATTTTTATACAAAGAGAACTATAACTGTTATTATACATACCATTATCAGAGTATAGTAATCAACAAAACAATACCGGACAGTTATAATAGCTTGTCCTCACAGCATATACACACAGCGGACTATAATCAAGTACGTAGAATACGTCTCTATCATCCAACTCATCTCTTGTGCTCCACAACATCCTAACCTGAATCTATAATACTCGGTCTGACCCGAGCATTATAATAAAATAACATCTGAGTCAGTTTGAAAAACCAGCGCGAGAAAACATATTCAATTTGAATTTTATTATTTTCAAAATCCATTGAAAAACAAAGGTATATCTAAGACCATGTCACACATAAACACGATGGGTTTTTCTCTTACGATGACTAAAACATTTTATATCAAAATCATATGATATTATAATAGTATATATAGAAAGTAAATTAGAAAATAGCTGAAATGCTTGCATCTCACGTTTCAGCATAGTAGGGCACAATCAAAACCATATAGGCTTGTAGTGGATATTGGATTCCGTAACACAACTGGGCTATTAGGTACTGTCCATCATAGTACACCTCTAGAAAAATATACTGAGAACCTCGCCGGGATCTCCTACCAACACAAGACCGGCGTACCCCTAGCTTGGATAGTACCGAATATGTTATCACCCCGGCTTTTCCCACCTTAATCGAGCACTCTTCTTTTTCCATGCACAACCATATCCATAATTTTTATTCATCCGAGGGTATCTAGAAAGGCGATATCATACCCTAATTGGGTGAGACCAAATTAGCCTTGCTGCATCTCCCATGTTTTAGTCATTCCCGGTTGATGAGGCTTGAGGCTACGTTCTTTCAAAAACAATTCCACTTAGAATGCTCATCGTCCTCCAATGATAATGTTCTAATAGCACTCGTCCATACAATTTGTCCTGGGTCTGGACAAACCGAGTCACCTTCTTCACCATCTTCATGATATAACCATTCGTAACACTTAAACCAGATCGAAGTGGTTTTCAGATTATTAAATCTTATCCCATCTCTTCGAAACGATCAACGAATTTGGCCAAATTTGATAATCGGTTATTTAACTATCAAATAACATCCATATGCTATCACTAGGCCTTATTTTATAAATCCTCAAACATTTAATTCAAAATATCTTTACAAAGATATATATTCAAATTTCATTCAATATTTCAATATTTGGAAACAAATTCAAATATTTAAATCCATAACAGGATATTTCCAAACCATCTCAACACATAGAAATAATTCCAAATTTCCATTTTAATATTTAGGAAAATATTTTAATACTTATTTTCCAAAATCATTTCAAATATAAACACTTAAGAGAATCTTTCCTAATTTATCTCATAAGTCTCCGGAATCATTGATAAATTCCTTATAATTTTAAAACCGATTTACACTCTTATATAAATCTATACAACAATTTATTACTTCTTTTATGAATTCAGATTTCATTATCGAAGTTCCCATATTCAACATTTTTGAAATTCCATTTTCTCCAAGTCCCTTATAAAATTCCTCTTATTAAATCATATCCATTTTGTAAACCCATTTTACTAACCTCAAGAGAATTTATAAATAAATTTCAATCACTTTCAAACTCTATATATATGATAAGTGCTTTTAAAGAAAATAATTTATTTTTTAAAACAAGTTTAAGTAATTATTTAAAATGTGATTTTTTTTAAATAAAACATCCCTAACTCAATTCCAACTCATTTTTAAATAACTAATCAATTTTCAAAGATGATTATAAAATTAGGCTTTATTTCAAGTAATATTAAATATTTGAAAAATCCGCTTTCGAAGTATTTCAATACTAACTAGTTTTAAATTGTTTAATAAATAAAATTTTCTTTTTTCAATAAAACTTAACTTTTTAATGAGAATATATTTTTAAAATCTTAATAACCTTTTCCATTTATAAATCCCTTTCGATTGACAACACATCAATTTCATTCCGATTCCCAAACCATTCTCGCTTTCAAAATAGAATTCACTATCTTTCCCAAAACCTATTTCCATATCTCGATATAAATTCCAACTGTGAATTTATATTCCTTATTTATCAACTGATATCTTTTCCCTTATTTATAAACATTGTTTATAAATTTTATGAACTCATTTGGGTTTTACTTGATTATAAAAATAATCTCATTTAAAAATCTCATTTTATAAATCCATTTCTTTATAAATCCCATTCATTTTTCAAATCTATTTTCAACATCAATTTCAAATTCTTTTCCATATTTTCTAAGAATATCCTTTTAAAATCCGTTATTTAAAATCTTCTATATAAATTATTTTAAAATTCCTATTTAGAATATTTTTTTATGAATAGTTAAGTACACCCCCAAAATCAATTATTGTTTATCCAAATTAATTTCTTGTAAATAATCCAATTTTGATATAAATAATTTTATATTAAAAATTCTTTTTAATTCCTTTAAATTTAAAAATAATTATAGGGTATTTAAAATATCAAAATCAGGGCCAGTACTACTATAGCATCAAATAAATCACACATATCATAATCCATTGCAGGATATTCACACGCATCAGATATCAATATATATGAAACAATCAATATATTTTTGAGGAATTCAGTTGGATCCCTCCAACCTGTTTCCCTGCATCCATAGATGTTAGATAACATAAAATCCCAATCCAGTTTCGAGATGGGGTATCGCGGTAATATATGGTCATCCGCTGTTATGCAGAGCACATATAGTCTCTTCAGCCCCAATGGCGGGAAATATATCCAACTACCAATATATATCCTACTATATACATATATAACATCCAAACAGATAATAATTTAAAATTTAACTAAGCACCCAATAATTTATTTATTAAAAATTAATTCCAGTAATCCAAAAAGAGTGATATTTACTCACCTAGATTTTAATCGTAATCCATTCCAATTTTAATTCTATTGCTTAGATTCCATAGCTGTGAATCCCACATGACTGATTCTGTTTGATTGCACCTCGTATAAGAAAATTTTGGATTATATAAATTAAAAAAATTCAATTTTTTTATTATAATTAATCAAATAATTTCTTAATCTAAACCAATTACCCATTTAACAAATTTAATTAACCTCAAATGATTAATTTAAAATTAACTCAACTAAATTTAAAAGAATTTTAAATTAATCCTTTACCTTCCACACAGATTAAATTGCTGCATATTCAGTTTGCAACTCCACCTAACAACTGCAGACATCAACACTTATTAGCATAGCATCAACTCCACCCCCTATCGACAACAACCATTCGAAACATTCGAAATCACCTAAGAGCTGTCTCCAACTCCATTTGCCTTCCAACTATCGCTTTATCCCAAAGCTTCATCCACTGCCACCATCGTCCAATCCCCCTAGTCCCCCAAGCGCACGCGACCAAAACCCTCAAGTGTTCCTCGCTTCTAAACGACACAACCCAAGTCGCTTTCTGGCATGTCGTGATTAACACCACCTCCTTTGGTCGAACACCACATTAGACCTTATTCGCAATCGCCGAGTCCACGCTTCTACGCTTCCATCGCCACATCCTTCGACTCGGCCATCTCCCCTAGCATTGCTCCTCGACTGCGCCGCCACATCCACCATGCATGTGCTCACAAATGTGCCGAGCTTTCCATCGCGACCTCGATAACATCGATTCCCCCCTTTTCTTCTTCTGAACAATTTCATTTGAAATGAAAGGGGATAGAGAAAAGGGATGCATGGATTTTGAAATGAAGGAGAATATGGATTTCATTTTTTCTTTGACGGAAGAAAGGCCTACGTGATTTGAAAATAAGGGAGAGGCTGCTTCATATGAGTTAGGGTGGCATGACAGATCTGTATAGGGTGGCTGGGATAAAACACGAGGTCGACTGAAAGGAAAGGATGCAGGCTGATGGTTAATTTGATCTGAATATATATATATATATATATATATATATATATATATATATATATATATATTTCAATTTCAAAATATCAAGCTATTAAATTTCGAACCCCGATCGAGATGTGCGACCAGGCGTTTCTAACGTTATACCACTATTCCGAGCCTAATGGAACAAGTCTCGAGATCCAACTCGACAGTACATGGAAGATAGCTTTTTAAATCAACTATTTAAATTAAATTCAGTTAATTTATCTCTAGGCGTTTTCAGATCGCACAACCCAATGGTAAATCCAAATGCTATGAAATTTGAAATCCGGTAATAGTACACCATCACGGATCCAACGAAACTGATTTCATCGAATTTCGAGACCGTGGCTCGGATTGCTATTTTAAACGCGCCGATTAAATTGATGGTTTTCAAAAATTTACGAAATTACTTGAATTTCAATTTTAAAAACATATTAATTAAATTCTAGTTCAAATAGAATTTGATATCGACATTAGAAATCATTTCGATTCATATTCAACTCCAATTTTCAATTATTCACTATTTCCATATTTTGATAAATCGATATACTTAAATTTTAAATTTATTCTATAATCCCAACCAAAAA
This sequence comes from Allium cepa, assembly GCA_030765085.1. NCBI lineage: Eukaryota > Viridiplantae > Streptophyta > Magnoliopsida > Asparagales > Amaryllidaceae > Allium > Allium cepa. The sequence goes on from CM060935.1 coordinate 770,040,806, forward strand.
TCTTCATATCGAAAATCGATTTAGATCCCAAATCAATATTTGAAAACATTTAAATATTCAAAATCAAATGTCGAAAAAAATCCTGGTCATTACATTCCTCCCCATTAAAGGAATTTCGTCCCCGAAATTGCTAAGGTAGAATGAATGATCATAGCCCATTACTTTTCAAAATCCCACTTAATTGAAACTCGACATTCCACTTTCTAGTATTTTAGTTCTAACTAAACAATTAGTTTTTCCTTTTCTAATTCAAAACCTTTTATTTTCATTACAATTCAAAAATCAACTTTTTAGTTAACAAAAATTTTCAAAATTTTCGAATTTTTTGGCAAAGTCTCCTTTGTACGGAGAGCCTTTTGCAATATAACAAGAGATATAAAGATATATACATCGACCCACACAGTTGGAAAATACAGTATATAACAATATTTATATCTTCACAGTATTTAATCCGAAAATGGACCTTATTTAGCATTTTTAAGCGAGCGAGCTTATTTTATATGACATTACACAACCCAAATCAAGCCCAATAGCCTTCGGGTACCTGTACTTACTTACTTAAACCACGTAAGTTCCATAAACATGAAAATTCAATAACATTTCACTTATTTTACTAGTTAAACACAATATTTCATGACCAAACATGTTAACATATATTTATAAAAAAATGGTTCTGATGCTAATTAGTTACTTTCAGTCGATCCATATACCATTTCATTCAATTTGAATGGTTTACAACCAAATTACCTGCATTCGCTTCATAATTACACACATTATATTTATATCGATTCCAAATTTTTGCTTACTTCCGTTTATGTCAAATGTAGGTTTTTCCATGCAAATCCGGTGATATCCATTTAATAAAATAGCCATTCATTTTATAGCTATTGTAAATTGATTACAAATCATTTTATATTAAATTTTATTCCATTTTAAATTGATTCTCAATCAATTCATTTGCATTCATTCATATCTACTTTCATCACATTCATATCCATTTAATTAAGCTCAGAATCATTCCATGTTATTTACTTATGAATTATTCCATAAATTCATTCCGGCCAAGCTTCCATCCAATTAATTTAACTTAAGTTAATTTGTTTGTTTTCAATCATATAACTCACATTTATTTCCTTTACAAACAAATTCCAATTTTATCTAGATTGAATCTTATTCAATTCATTTACTTCTATTGATTTGCATTTCTATTCACTTGGTATATTCTATTTTCACCATGCTATTTGAGAATCATTCAATAAAATTAGTATTTAGGTTATTATAACCTTTGTATAACACATTATTCATTTCAACCTCAAGTTGATTTCATAATCTATTTTTTTTAAATAATACCCTGAAGCCACATTCAATTTCAAATTTAATCCACAATCCACTTTTTCTTAACAAATTTAAGTTCCTTTTATGTACTCAATTAACTAATTAATTTATCTAATCAGTTCATTTTCATTTTATAATTCAATATATGATTTTTATTTTAAAAATCACTTCAATTGGTTGGACTTGAGTTCAAATTCCTTTTATAATTCAAGTTTGGATTTTTATATTTCTTCACCAAAATATCAAACCATTTTTACTTTTGGTTTTACTATTCCATTTTTTCCAATTTTTAAATTATACACTTACTTTTCGCATTCTCAAAATTTCTAAACTTGAGTTCATACTCCATTTCTAATCAAATCCAATTTGATTCACCATTAATTTGATTTCCATAACTCAAGTATGCATTCATTTCATTAAGTCATCATAATTACAAATCCACCTATTTAATTCAAGTTCCACTTTGATAACTATCACTTATAGTAAGATATCAACCTTACGATTGAAATTTTATATTCAATTCTATTTAATATCATTTCTAATCCAATCCAAATTTTTTATTTAGCGTAACTTAAGTTAAATTCCAACTCATTCAATTTATTTTAACCTACTTAAGTTAAATTTCAATTCAAAAATCCAATCTCACACTTCATTTAGATGGAATTCCAGAGTTTAAACACTCGATTTTATTTTAAATCATTTTAAAAATCAAACATATATACAAATATACCTTTATGTACATCAAACTTTAACTTTGAACTTTTTTTGTATCAAACCAGCTTTTACCAACCAAATTCCCTTTGGAGTTTAAATCAAACTTGTTTTTCTCCAAAACAATCTTGAAATAATGATCCCGGTAGCAATCCGTCACTTAGAAACTCGAAAATGATCACCGATGATGTGGCCGCCATCACCAAAATTATTTTCCAATGACTAAAGTGAGTTCAGTGCCTTTGTTTTTCAAAATTCATTCCAAACAATTTTTATTTCAAAAATATTCCAAATAATTTATTATTCATTTCAAAATACTTTGGAAAACATTTCCAATAATTCTCGGATTTAATTTTCCAAATTTTTGGTTTGAGCAGATTTTTGGTTTTAATTCATTTGCAAAATTCATACTTATACAATTTAATTTTGGTTTTTATAATCCATTTCCAATTTTATAATTTTTTTTTTAATAACATCCAGCACATCAATATACTATAATAATTCAGAAAATTATTTCTTTTATCTCAAAAATATAATCCGGGTAAAATTATTTCATTTACCTACTTCAAAACAATACTGTGTTAGTTTTCCTGTTTAAGTGTTTAGAAATACCTATTGTAACGACCCGGAATTTTGGTCGTTAGATTTTGAACATTTAGTTCATTTTAAATGTTGAATGTGAATTATAATTTGGTTTTGAAACAAAAAGATTTTGATTAGATTAATGAAATTAGTTAAATATCAAATATTGCAATTCAATTGAAATTGGATAATAACAATTAAATATTTGGAATTGGGATAATTAGTGAATCTGGATGTAAATGGTTATGAAAATGCTTTCTAGGATTTCTGTTTGGTCTTGTTTGATTTGATTTTTAATATTGAATTTTTGGATGGAATCAAAGGTCGATAAGCTGAATTTGGAATTTTTATATTTGATTAAATAATGGAATTTAATATATAGTAATGGTAAATAATCAGAATTTTACGAAACTAGTTCTATTGGATCTGTAATAATGTATTATTATCAGATTTCAAATTTTGTAGTGTTTGGATTTACCGTTTACTCGTACGGGAAGGAAAAGCGTTGAAATTAAAACCGAAAATTTATTATTTAAAATCGATTCAAAAATCTATCTTCCATATATGATTGAATTGGGCTACGAAACACGTTCCATTGTGTTCGGAATGCGGGTAAAACCTTATAATCGCCAGGCGGCATGTGTTGTTTGGAATTCGTTTGCAAATGCTCGTTAAAATTGAATTTAATATTAAAATAATATTTACAACAATTATATAAATATGCTTTTAGGGCCGAAACCCTCGTTTTTTCCTCTTTTCTCCTCCAATTTCCATTCAATCTAAACGTTTTTAGGCAAAACTTCCAACGGTAAAAGTGTTGAGCTCTCCGAGCTCGACGCATCCAACGGTGGTGATCGCGTTTCGAGCGACGACGAAGGAGTTATCGAAGCCATTAGGCCTTGCGTTCGTTCTTGAAATCTATAGCACCGAGTGTCGCAGGGCTTCTGGCATTGGTGGAGTTGGAAGAGGCATTTCTCATAGTGGTCTCTGATCGGCGTTGTTCTCGACGAGGAGGAGCGACAGGTAAACCCTAGGCGTGCGGCATGGGTTCGTTTTTCGCCTGGAACGATTGCGTGTGGAAGACAAGGCTTCGGCCTTGATTTTGTGTCGTGCGGCTGTTATTTGTTTTGGTAATAAGAAAAGAGAATTTAGTTTAAATTATATATTTAAAATATTTAAACCTGAATATCTTTTGCATGCATAGTCGGATTCCGACGAAACAGGAAGCTTCAGACTCGCAACGACGAACAGCACGCTGTGATGAAGATCTGGAGTTGTTTCGAGCAAGTCGAAATTTTAGATTAAATCAAACGAGCTCGATTTAATTTAAAATTTAAAACGCCGATGCAAGGTAAGTTAATCTCACTCACATCTGGATGCCATTTAATTTAAATAGCTAATATTTAAATGTTTGATTGGTGGATTAGTCGAATATGATAATTATTATCAAATTGGATCGACATTTATTTGTGTGCTAACATCTGTGGATGTAGGGAAAAAGATTGGAGGGATCCAACTGGATTCCTCACAATATATCAATTATTTTCATAATTGATGATGTATTTCATTTATATACTGTGATAGATTAATTTGGAAATTAAGCTGTGCTGTATTATGATTGAATAAGTATAATCTGGCATTTTATAATATAAATAAAATAAATTGGGATTAAAGGGTAATGAAAATGAATTTTAAAGGAATGAATTTAAGGAAATTAAATTCAAGAAATTGGTTTGGAATTTGAAATGTTTTGAAACTGTGATTGGAATGGAAATGAGAAACGGAAATTTATAAACTGGGTTTATAAATAAAATGGAATATTTATCGGTGGATAAATTTTTGAAAGATAGGTTTCCAGTGGTAAATTCTGTAAGAAGGTATAAATTATTTTAAAATAAATATGAGATTATTTTTAAAAGACGGAAGGTGTATTTTCCCTGGGAAGTTAAGTATGTTTCCAAAGAAAACTTTCGAAATGTCAACTAGAAGTTTGAAAGATGTTTTTGGATATTTTGGAAAAATATTATTTTTAATTATGTTAAGTATAAAGTAAATATTTATTTAAGTAATTATGGTATTCAATTAATTTAAAGGTGAAGTAGTATAATGTTTCAAAGGAAAATTTTATTATAAATATTTGATTTCATAACTTTATTTTAAAAGGTAATTTTGGTTTAAGTTACTTAGAAACTCCTCTATATTTCTTAAGTATTATTTTCATTTATGTAATTTCTAGTAGCCTTATTTTAAATATTTTAAGTATATATTTTAAAAGTGATTTTCCAGGAGATGGGAATGTGTTTAAAAATAAAAGGGTTTAGTTTTAAAGTGTGGGCAAAATTTACGGGATTTAAACATAAATTTGAATTGGGATAAATCAAGCAAGATTTATAAAAAAGTTCTTTGGTTTATTCTGAAATGGAAGTGTAGTTCCTTGAAAAGCCAAGTACGTTTCAAAGCTGATTTTTTTAAGTAAAAATTAAAAAGTTTAAATTTGTTTTTAAAGGAATGTTTTAAGAAATTATTATTTAAGTTGTAAAAATTTTAAAAGTAAAAATTTAATAAATTAGTTGTAAAAGTAATTATTTTAAAGGGTTAATTGGTATTAAGTTTTGAAAAGAATATTATTAATGTTTATATTTTATAAAATGGATTTATTTTAAGGTAGTTTGGTTGAAGTTTTATTTGAAACTAGTATAGAATTTTGTAACTCCTCTTTTAAAATTTAGTATGAACTTAACCTTTATTTTAAAATTAGCTTACATTTTACAAAGTAGTTTGCTTTAAATGTTTTTAAAATATATGTTGAATAAAATGTTTAGGTAGTTAATGTAAATATTTTAAGATATATTTTAGAATAAAGCGATTTAATTGTTTTAAAAATCTAAATGTTTGGACTCGGTTGTTTCCAGTGGAAATGAATATTTGGGAAATTTATTCCATGACAGAGTGTGAGCTGAAAATTGTTTTCAAAAGGGTTGAAAATGAAAATATATTTTGCGAAGATATTTTGAGGATAATAAATAATTTGGGAAATTATTATGTTTGATGGATGTTTGTGAATGTTAATTGATAGCTAAATAATCGACTATCAATATTGGACAATGCGTTGATTGTTTCGAAAAGACCGGGATCGGGATTAAATTCTCGAAAACCACTTCGATCCGGTTTGTACATTTTCGTGAGGAAGACAAGTTTGGATTCGAAGATGGAGCGATGAAGTGCAAGGGCTAGTCGCTACTAATCCTGAGGATGATTCCAAAATGGATGTAGTAGGAGTAGTGCCTTCGGTTCCGTTCGAACCCGGGACAGACTTGTATGGATGAATACTTTCGGAACTTCGTCAGGTGGATGGTGGGTATTCTAAGTGAAACGTTCTAAAAAGGTATTGCTTAGCCTCAAGCCTCATCAACCTGGAATGACTGAAAATCAAGGGATATGCAGCAAGGCAAAGTGGGTAGCACCCATTAGGGTGAGGTCATCCTTGTCTAGATGTCCCTTTTATTCGGCTTAATGGTGCGGTCGCCGATCCCAACCGTGGGGTGATCTTACTCGGGATTATCCAGTAAGGGGTAGTTCCGGCCTTGTGCTACAGGGGATTTAGGGTGGATCCTCAGTACGGTGATCTAGGCCCCGTATTGTGACAGGTGGTACCCCAGTGCCTAGTCATTAGTTGGAAATCCATTCTCCGTACGTGCCTTTACGATTTTTTTATGTATTACCCACTTTGTGGCTAGTATGCTGGAATTTAATCATGTAACAATTCCAGCTATTTTAATAAGTATTTGTATGTAGACGCTATTATAATATCAGAGGATTTTGATAGGAAATGTTTTAGCTATCGCAAAGTAAAAACCCAACATGTTTATTTGTGGCGTGGCCTTACGAGATGCTTTTGATTTCAAAGGATTTTGAAACTTTAATAATCAATTTGGGTGTATTTTTCTCACGCTGGTATTACAAACGGACTTGGGTGTTATTTCATTATAATGTTTGGATCAGACCGAGTATTATATGTTAAGGATAGGATGCTATGTAGCTCAGGAGAGGATCTGGAGTCCGAGACGTATTACCGTATTTGTTTATATCCGCTGCTGTGATCGTTTGAAATTGTCAGGCTGGTAATTGTTGTTTGTTTGTGATACTCTGATGACGTAATATATAAAATAGATATAGTTTTCATTCTGTGTAAAGATTCGATATTGTGTATTATATGTTGTTCTGCTGCGATTGTGAGATTCTGTTATTGTTTAGTTCATTCTTTCTTCTATCTTCTTTCTTTTCCCTCAACAATCTGTCTTTTCCGGCACTCGAGGGTCGACATATTATTCTGTGGTGTATTTTGTATCGATTTTCGAGGGCCGAGAAGGACGAGTCGTGACACTTGGTATCAGAGCTTAGGTTGGCGATAACCTTGGCTCTAGTGGGGAAATTACTCATTAAACAGAGTTAGTAGTACTATATAATGGGTTGAGTGTATTGATAGCTGTGAGAGCGTACTTGTTAGTGAATATTAAAAAACTATTTTTGTACTGTGTTGACTTATCGGTTGAGTGTTTATGAATTCTGATCGGTACGGAAAGTACAACCATATCGATAGGGGTTCTTAAACTCTTAAAACAAGATAAACCGACATAGTATTATTTTTAAGGTCGGTGAATGAAATAATTTCACCCAAAATTATAGTTTGATATAAAAGGAATAATTTTCTGAAATTATATATATTTATATATAAGTGGATGTTTGGGTGTTAATATTATAATCAAATATAAGAGTCTAAAATTTGAAATGGCTATAACCAAATAGAATTCTATAAATATGATTTATCCAATAGAAGAGAAGAATAACTAAATTTGATTTAGACCAGAATTTAAATCCCGGAATTTTTGGAAAGCGTTTAAAGTGTATTTGAACAAATGGTTTGGAAATCTTGGAAATGGTGGAAATGTTTTCCAAAAATTTGAAGGAAATAATGGAGTATTATTTTGGGAAATATCTTTGAATGGAAATTGTTTTTGAAAGGGAATTTGTGGAAGTAAGGAAGCACTGAACTCATTTCAGTCGCTGGAAAATAATCCTGATGATGATGGCCACATCATCAGAATTCATTTTCGAGTTTCTAAAGTGATGGATTGCTACGTGGAGATCGGTCATGATATTTGTTTGGACTTGTTGGGTATACAAGTTTTTTTAGAAATTTCAAAGGGAAATTTGTTTTGGTAAAACCATGTGTTTTGGAATTAGGAGATTTGATTTGATATACCTAGTTGGTATGTGTTATTTATGATTACAAAATGGTTTTGAAATAAAACCGGGTAATTGAATTCTGGGAACTCGATTTAAATAATGTGAAAAGTTAAGATAAAGCAACTATTGAACTTATTAAGTGAAGTTGATTTAAATAAGAAGGGAAAATGAAACTTTAATCCTGAAACTAAAATTTAACTTGAGTAAATGGAAGTGAATAAAATATATTTGCATTTAACTCAGGATAAGTTAAATATAAAATAAAATTGAAATTGAAATTGAATTAAATTGAATACAAAGTTGAAATGTAAAATGGTTATAATTGTGTAATGAAAATTTATACCATTAAGTTATTAAGTGATATATATATATATATATATATATATATAATTTGGAATTGTGATTATAAGGTTAAAATGACTCAAATGAGCAATATAAGTTTTTAAATAAATAAGTTGGTGAACTTAAGAATATGAAATGAAAGTTGTAGAGCCAAAATAAAATGATTGGTATTTTATGGGAAATTCAAGCTTAATCCTAAATGAAATGTAAATTGGACTAAGGTGAAGAAAAATAAAATGTGAATGGACTTAGGTTAGTAAATTAGTTTTTGAACTTATATATTAGAAGGTAAAAATTTAGATTGAATGGAGAAATAAAAATTGGATTTAACTTAAATTAAAAGAAGTTGAGTTGAATTTGGATTGAGTTGAAATCAAAATTCAGTTGTGATATAAATTATATTGAATGGAATCTTATTTAAAATAGTAAAGGAAATGGTAAGAATTTAAGTTGGCTAAATAAAATTTGGTTGAACTTGAATTAAATTTGGATAAGAATTGAATTGAAAGAAAATTTAATTAAGTTGAAAGGATACTGTATGAATAAAATTTTAACCCAACTAAATTCAAAAGAATTGTTTAAAGATGAATTTAGCGTAAGCTAAACTAATAAAAGGAGTAATGGAATGAATAAAATTTTGGTAGCTTGTTAAAAATTTAAAAAGCAAAATAAAGCCCAGTTCTGGTTTAGAATAATTGGAATGGTTATGTTATTAATAAATTCAGAAATGAATTGAGAAGGTGGATAAATTTAAAATGGATTGAGTAAGTAAACAAATTGAATTAAAATTTGTAATGGATTGGAATTTGATTGAATAAGAATCAAATTAAAATGGAAATAAAATTAAGGTGAGAAGAAATGGAGTTATTTTGTTATTGAAATAACTTAAGCAAATTGGAAAATGATTGTGGTCGAGCTTTATAAGGGGTTTTGAATGAAATTTGTTTAGATAATAAAATTTTAATGCAAGTGAAAGAATTTTAATTTCTTATCGTGATGAAATAAGAATGTATGAGTTATAAATAGTCCAGAATGGAATGATATTAATATAAACTTGAATTGGATGATGAACTTGAAATGAGAATAAGGATTTGATTTAATAATTGTGATGAAGTAAAAATTATTTGGGTTATGAATAATTCCGAATGACATAAAATTGATATAAATTGGGATGGAATTAATTTTAAATGGTATAAGCGTAAGTGACGGTTACTTGCATGTATAACTTTAAAATTTGCATGGAAATTTGTTGTTTGTTGTAAACAGAATTGAATTGATTTAAAGAAGCAAATTAAGCTGGTTTTTGAATCAATTGGATTAAGTGAAATCTAATTAAGTGGTTTTGTATATAAATACAAGTGAATCATAAAAGAAATGCATATATATCAAATTTAAAATAAAAATTTGATTGTGAATCAATTTGGAATTGAATTGAAATAAATTAAAGTAAGTAAAGCATATGTTAATCATATTGAAGTGAAAATAAATTGGTGGCAGTAAATATGAATTGTAAAAAGTAAACTTGATTATAAATCATTCGAGTGGAATGAAATGAAGTTTAACTTTGTTAGGAAAATTAAATGGTGTTGAAAACTTGTGATTGCTATAAAGATGGTACTTGTAGGATTATGAAATTTGTTGTTGGGCTATGTAATTGTTGTGTTTAGCTAAGATAAATGTATGGAAGGTTGTTAAAAATCTTATATTGTTGAAAACTGATATGTATGTTTGAGTAATTACATGTACGAAAGGCAATCGATAGAGTTGAAGCCCGTAAATGCATAATATATTAGCCGCTAGCTTTTAAAATGCTAATCTAAGGTACGCCTACGCAATAAAATTTGAAAAATGATATATATATATATTGTGGTATATTTTGTTTTCCGACTGTGTGGGTCGATGTATATATATTTATATCTATTGTGGTATTGTGAAACGCTCTCCGTACAAAGGAGGTGCTGTCAAAAAATTTCTAAAATTTTGGGAGTCAGAATTTTTTTTTTGAAAGTTTTGGAAATTTTGGATTAACTAGAAAAGTTGCATTTTGAAATAATGCTGTAAACAAAGCTTTTGAGTTAAAAATAAAGCGAATGGTTTTGGAATTGAGCTAAAAGGTTTTGAGAAGTGAATGTGAGTTTTAATTGAATGAATTTTTGGGTAAGTAACTGAATTTAGTAGCATTTTTTACCTGAGCAAATTTCAGGGACGAAATTTTTATAAGGGGGAGGAATGTAACGACCCGGAATTTTGGTCGTTAGATTTTGAACATTTAATTCATTTTAAATGTTGAATGTGAATTATAATTTGGTTTTGAAGCAAAAAGATTTTGATTAGATTAATGAAATTAGTTAAATTTCAAATATGATAATTCAATTGAAATTGAATAATAACAATTAAATATTTGGAACTGGGATAATTAGTGAATCTGGATGTAAATGGTTATGAAAATGGTTTCTAAGATTTCCTTTTGGTCTTGTTTGATTCGATTTTTAATATTGAATTTTTGGATGGAATCAAAGGTCAATAAGCTGAATTTGGAATTTCTATATTTCATTAAATAATGGAATTTAATATATAGTAATGGTAAATAATCAGATTTTGATTTAAAATGAATCATAATAATTTCTAACGTGATTATAAATTCCATGTGATTTATTATTGAGTTAGTAAAATTTTAAAAAGTGAAAATTTTAATGATTTCGACGATTTTGAAAATTGCTCGAACTTATATACAAATTAAAATAGCCTTCCGGGGCACAGTCTCAGAATTCGACGAAACCAGTTCCATTGGATCCGTAATAATGTATTATTATCGGTTTTCAAATTTCGTAGCGTTTGGATTTACCGTTTGTTTGTATGGGTGAGAAACGCGTTGAAATTAAAATCGAAAATTTATTATTTAAAATCGATTCAAAAAGCTATCTTCCATATATGATTGAATTGGACTATGAAACACGTTCCATTGTGTTCGGAATGTGGGTAAAACCTTATAATCGCCACGCGACATGTGTTGTTTGGAATTCGTTTGCAAATGCTTGTTAAAATTGAATTTAATATTAAAATAATATTTCCAACAATTATTAAATATGCTTTTAGGGCCGAAACCCTCGTTTTTTCCTCAGCTGCCATGAAATGTTTTAATGGTCGAAACTTCACCCATTTCTCCTCCAATTTCCATTCAATCCAAACGTTTTTACGCCAAACTTCCAATAGTAAAAGTGTAGAGCTCTCCAAGCTCGAGGCATCCTACGGTGGTGATCGCGTTTCGAGCGACGACGGAGGAGTTATCGAAGCCATTAGCCTTGCGTTCATTCGTGAAATCTGAAGGGAGGATAGCACCGAGTGTCACAGGGCTTCTGGCGTTGGTGGAGTGGGAAGAAGCGTTTCGCTTAGTGGTCTCTGATCGGTATCGTTCTCGACGAGGAGGAGCGACGAGCGAACCCCAGGCGTGTAGCATGGGTTCGTTTTTCGCCTGGAACGATTGCGTGTGGAAGACAAGGCTTCGGCCTTGATTTTGTATCGTGCGGCTGTTATTTGTTTTGGTAATAAAAAAAAGAGAATTTAGTTTAAATTATATATTTAACATCTTTAAACCTGAATATCTTTTGCATGCATAGTCGAATTCCGACGAAACAGGAAGCGCCGGAATCGCAGCAACGAGCAGCACGCTGTGATGAAGATCTAGAGTCGTTTTGGGCAAGTGGAAATTTTAAATTAAATCGAACGAGCTCGATTTAATTTAAAATTTGAAACGCCGATGCAAGGTGAGTTAATCTCACTCACATCTGGATGCCATTTAATTTAAATAGCTAATATTTAAATGTTTGATTGGTTGATTAGTTGAATATGATAATTATTATCAGATTGGATCGATATTTATTTGTGTGCTAACATCTGTGGATGTAGGGAAACAGGTTGGAGGGATCCAACTGGATTCCTCACAATATAGAAATTATTTTCATAATTGATGATGTATTTCATTTATATACTGTGATATATTAATTTGGAAATTAAGCTGTGCTGTGTTGCGATTGAATAAGTATAATGTAGCATTTTAAAATATAAATAAAATAAATTGGGATTAAAGGGTAATGAAAAGAAATATTTAAGGAATGAATTTAAGGAAATTAAATTCAGAAAATTGGTTTGGAATTTGAAATGTTTTGAAACTGTGATTGGAATGGAAATGAGAAACGGAAATTTATAAACTGGGTTTATAAATAAAACGGAACATTTATCGGTGGATAAATTTTTGAAAGATAGGTTTCCGGTGGGAAATTCTATAAGAAGGTATAAATTATTTTAAAAATGGAGATGAGATTATTTTTAAAAGACGGAAGGTGTATTTTCCCTGGGAAGTTAAGTATGTTTCCAAAGAAAAGCTTTCGAAATATCAACTAGAAGTTTGAAAGATGTTTTTGGATATTTTGGAAAAATATTATTTCTAATTATTTTAAGTATAAAGTAAATATTTATTTAAGTAATTATGGTATTCAATTAATTTAAAGGTGAAGTAGTATAAAGTTTCAAAGGAAAATTTTAATGTAAATATTTGATTTCATAACTTTATTTTAAAAGGTAATTTTGGTTTAAGTTACTTAGAAACTCCTCTATATTTCCTTAAGTATTATTTTTATTTATGTAATTTCTAGTAGCCTTATTTTAAATATTTTAAGTATATATTTTGAAAGTGATTTTCCAGGAGATGGGAATGTGTTTAAAAATAAAAAGGGTTTATTTTTAAAGTGTGGGCAAAATTTACGGGATTTAAACGTAAATTTGAATTGAGATTAATCAAGCAGGATTTATGAAAAGGTTCTTTGGTTTATTCTGAAATGAAGTGTAGTTCCTTGAAAAGCCAAGTACGTTTCAAAGCTGATTTTTTTTAAGTAAAAATTAAAAAGTTTAAATTTGTTTTAAAGGAATGTTGTAAGAAATTATTATTTAAGTTGTAAAATTTTTAAAAGTAAATATTTAATAAATTAGTTATAAAAGTAATTATTTTAAAGGGTTAATTGGTATTATGTTTTGAAAAGAATATTATTAATATTTATATTTTATAAAATGGATTTATTTTAAAGATAGTTTGGTTGAAGTTTTATTTGAAACTAGTATAGAATGTTGTAACTCCTCTTTTAAAATTTAGTTTGAACTTAACCTTTATTTTAAAATTAGCTTACATTTTATAAAGTAGTTGCAGTAAATGTTTTTAAAATATATGTTGAATAAAATGTTTAAGTAGTTAATGTAAATATTTTAAGGTTTATTTTAGAATAAAGCGATTTAATTGTTTTAAAAATCTAAATGTTTGGACTTGGTTGTTTCCAATGGAAATGAATATTTGGGAAATTTATTCCATGACAAAGTGTGAATTGAAAACTATTTTCAAAAGGGTTGAAAATGAGAATATATCTTGAGAAGGTATTTTGAGGATAATAAATAATTTGGGAAATTATTTATGTTTGATGGATGTTTGTGAATGTTAATTGATAGTTAAATAATCGACTATCAATATTGGCCAATGCGTTGATCGTTTCGAAGAGACCGGGATCGGGATTAAATTCTCGGAAACCACTTCGATCCGGTTTGTACGTTTTCATGAGGAAGACGAGTTTGGATTCGAAGATGGAGCAGTGAAGTGCAAGTGCTAGTCGCTACTAATCCTGAGGATGATTCCAAAATGGATGTAGTAGGAGTAGTGCCTTCGGTTCCGTTCGAACCCGGGACGGACTTGTATGGATGAATGCTTTCGGAACATCGTCAGGTGGACGGTGGGCATTCTAAGTGAAATGTTCTAAAAAGGTAACGCTTAGCCTCAAGCCTCATCAACCGAGAATGACTGAAAATCAGGGGATATGCAGCAAGGCTAAGTGGGTAGCACCCATTAGGGTGAGGTCATCCCTGTCTAAATGTCCCTTTTATTCGGCTTAGCGGTGCGGTTGCTGATCCCAACCGTGGGGTGATCTTACTCGGGATTATCCAGTAAGGGGTAGTCGCAGCCTTATGTTGCAGGGGATTTAGGGTGGATCCTCGGTACGGTGTTCTAGGCCCTGTACTGTGATAGGTGATACCCCTATGCCTAGTCATTAGTTGAAAATCCATTCTCCCTACGTGCCTTTACGATTTTTGTTTGTATTACCTACTTTATGGCTATTATGCTGGAATTTAATCATGTAACAATTTCATCTATTTTAATTAGTATTTGTATATAGAAACTATTATAATATCAGAGGATTTTGATAAGAAGTGTTTTAGCTATCGTAAGGTAAAAACCCGACATGTTTATTTGTGGCGTGGTCTTACGATATGCTTTTGATTTCAAAGGATTTTGAAACTTTAATAATCAATTTGGGTGTATTTTTCTCACGCTGGTATTCTAGACTGACTCGGTGTTATTTCATTATAATGCTTGGGTCAGACCGAGTATTATATGTTCAAGATAGGATGCTATGGAGCTCAGGAGAGGAGCTGGAGTCCGAGACATATTACCGTATTTGTTTATATCTGCTGCTGTGATTGTTTGAAATTGTCATGTTGGTAATTTTTGTTTGTTTGTGATACTCTGATGACGTAATATATAAAATAGATATAGTTTTCATTTTTTGTAAAGATCTGATATTATGTATTATATGTTGTTCCGCTGCGATTGTGAGATTCTGTTATTGTTTAGTTCCTTCTTTCTTCTATCTTCTTTCTTTTCCCACAACAATCTGTCTTTTCCGGCACTCGAGGGTCGACATATTATTCTGTGGTGTATTTTGTGTCCATTTTCGAAGGTCGAGAAGGACGGGTCGTGACACCTATTGATTTGGTGGCACCCCATTATTTGACCGTAATTTATATGCCACTCCGTAGATAAATCAATACAATATAAAAAAATTTATATTCACCAACAAATACGCGCTCATATCTATTAGTACTCTCAAACTCATTCTAGGGTACTACTGACCTTATCTCTAATGAGTAATCCCCACCAAAGCTAAGGTTCTCACTTAACGTTCAGCTCTGCTACCAAATGTAATGAACTGGGATTTTCGACCCTCGAAAATCGACATAAATACGTTCACTAAATAACATGCCAAAAAATCAAGTGCCGAAAATACCGATTGCTAGGGGTAAAGAAGAAAGGGGTAGAAGAAAATGAAAAACAACAACATAGAATCTCACAATCGCGGCGGAACAATATATAATAAAAAATAACATATTTTTATGGAAAGAGAACAATAACTGTTATTATACATACCATCATCAATGTATAATAATCGACAATGCAGTACCGGACATTTATAATAATTCATCCTCACAGCATATACACATAGAGGAATATAATCAAGTACGTAGAATACGTCTTTATCATCCAGCTCATCTCCTAAGCTCCATAGACTCTGTAATACTCGGTCTGACCCAAGCATTATAATAGCCAGTTTGGAAAACCAGCATGAAAAAACACACCCGATTTTAATTTTATTATTTTCATAATCCTTTGAAAAATAAAGGTATCTCTTAAGACCAAGTCACATATAAACACGATGGGTTTTTCCCTTACGATGACCACAACATTTTATATTAAAATTATACGATATTATAATAGTGTCTATAGAAAGTAAATTAGAAAATAGCTGAAATGCTTCCATTTCACGTTTCAGCATAGTTGGGCACAATCAAAACCGTACAGGCTCGTACTGGATATTGGATTCTATACAATGACTGGGCTACTGAGGGACTGCCCATCATAGTACACCTCTAGAAAAATGTACCGAGGACCTCGCCGGGATCTCTTGCCGACACAACACCGGCCTACCCCTAACTTGGATAGCACTGAATATGTTATCACCCCGGGTGTTCCCACCCTAATTGAACGCTCTTCTTTTTCCATGCACAACCATATCCATTATTTTTATACATTCGAGCTTATCTAGAAATGTGATAAAATACCCTAATTGTTGTGCGACCCACTTAGCCTTTCTGTATCTCCCCTGTTTTAGTAATTCCTGGCTGATGAGGCTTGAGGCTACGTTTACCTTTCAAGAACAATTCCACTTAGAATTCTCATCGTTCTCCAATGACGATGTTCTGATAGCATTCGTCCATACAAGCTGTCCTAGATTTAGGCAAACCAAGTCACCGTCTTCACCATATTCACGATATAACCATTGGTGACGCCCAAATTGACAGTGATTTTTTGGATAATTAAATCCGATCCCAGTCTTTTTGAAACGATCAACGAATTTGGCCAAATTTGATAGTCGGTGATTTGACTCATCTATATGCAGTCACTAGGCCTTATTTTATAAATCTTCAAACATTTATTTCAAAATATCTTTACAAAGATATATATTCAAATTTCTTGAAATATTTCATTATTTGGAGACAAATTCAAACACTAAAATCCATAACAGGATATTTGCAAACCATCTCAACACTTAGAAATATTTCCAAATTTCCATTTTAATACTTAGGAAAATGTTATAAGTCTTATTTTCCAAAACCATTTCAAATATCAACACTTAAGAGAATATTTCCTAACTTATCTCATAAGTCCCCTGAATCATTAATGAATTCCTTCTTACAATTTCTAAAACTGATTTATGCTGTTTTCTAAATACTAAATCCAACCAACAATTTATAACTTCTTTTATGAATTCAAATTTCATTTTCGATGTTCTCATATTCAACATTTTTGAAATTCCATTTTCTTCAAGCCCCTTATAAAATTATTCTATCATATCCATTTTATAAACCCCCTTCACTAATCTCGAGAGAATTTATAAATAAATTTCAATCACTTCAAAACTCTATATATACGATAAGTAGATTTAAAGAAAATAATTTATTTTTTTAAAGCAAGTTTAAGTAATTATTTAAAATATTAATTTTTTAAAATAAAACATCAGTTACTTAATTCCCATATATTTTTAAACAACTAATCAATTTTCCAAAATGATTATAGAAGTTAGAATTTATTTCAAGTAATATTAAATATTTGAAAAATCCACTTTCGAAGTATTTCAATACTAACAAGTTTTAAATTACGTAGTAAAATAAATAAAATTTTCCTTTTAAAAACAAACTTAACCTTTTAATAAGAATATATTTTTAAATCTCAATAACCAATTTCCATTTATAAATCCCTCTCGATTCACAACACATCGATTTCATTTCGATTCCCAAACCATTCTCACTTTCAAAATAGAATTCACTATTTTTCCTAAGACCTATTTCCATATTTCGATATAAATTCCCACTTTGAATTTATATTCCTAGTTTATCTACTGATATCTTTTCCTTTATTTATAAACACCGTTTATGAATTTTATAGACTTGTTTGGGTTTCACTTGATTATCAAAAATAATCTCATTTAAAAATCTCATTTTATAAATCCATTTCTTTATAAATCTCATTCATTTTTCAAATCTATTTTCAACATCGATTTCAACTTCTTTTCCATATTTTCTAGAAATATCCTTTTAAAATCCATTGTTTAAATTCTTCTACATAAAATTTTAAAATTCATATTTAGAATATTTTTTAACGAATTGTTAAGTGCAACCCAAAATCAATTGTTGTTTTTCCAAATCAATTTCTTTTATATAATCCAATTTCGACATAAATAATTTTACATTCAAAATTCTTTTTAATTCCTTCAAATTTAAAAATAATATTTAGGGTATTTAAAATACCAAAATCAACGCCAGTGCTACCATAACATCCAATAAATCAAACATATCACAATACATAACAGGATATTCACACACATCATTATCAACATATATGAAACAATTGATATATTTGAGGAATTCAGTTGGACCCCTCTAACCTATTTCCCTGCGTCCATAGGTGCTAGATAACATAAGATACCCATCCCGCTTCGAGGTGGGATATCGCGGTAATATATGGTCATTCACTATTATGAGAGGCACATAGGGTCTCATTCACTCCAATGGTAGGAAATATGTACAAAACTAATATATATCCTACTTTATATATATATATATATATATATATATATATATATATATATAGACACACACACACACATACAATCGACATCCAAACTGATAATAATTTATAAATTCAATCAATCATCCAATATTTATTTATTAAGAATTAATTTTAGCAATCCAAAAAGAATGAGATTTTCTCACGTTGAATTTTAATTGCAATCCAGTCCAATTTTAATTCTACTACGTAGATTCCACAGCTGCGAATCCCAATGACTAATTCCATTTGGTTGCACCTCGTATAAGCAAATTTCGAATCATATAAATTAACAATTTTAATTTTTTTATAATTAATCAACTAATTTCTTAATTTAAACCAATTACCCTTTTTAACAAATTTAAATAACCTCGAATGATTAATTTAAAATTAATTCAACTAAATTAAAAAGAATTTTAAATTAATCCCTTACCTTCCACACGGATTAAACTGCCGCATATTCAGTTCGCAACTCCACCCAACAACTGCAGGCATCAACACTTATCAACATAGCATCAATTCCACCCCCTATCGACAGCAACCACTTGAAACATTCAAAATCACCTAAGAGCTGCCACCACCTCCATTTGCCTTCCAACTGTAGCTTTAGCCCAAAGCTTCATCCACTGCCACCATCGTCCAATCCCCTTGGTGCCCCAGGCACACGCGGCCAAACCCCTCAAGTGTTCCAGGCTTCGAAACAACACAATCCAGGTCGCCTTCTGCCATGTCACGATTAACACCACCTCCTATTGTCAAACACCGCACCAAACCTAATTCGCAACCGCCGAGTGCATGCTGCTGCGATTCCATCATCACATCCATCTCCCTCGACTCGGCTATCTCTCCTAGCATCGCTCCTCGACTATGCCGACCACATCCACCACATGTGTGCTCGCTAATGTGCCGAGCCTTCCGTCGCGACCTCGACTGGAACATCGATTCCCTTCCTTTTTTTGGAATAATTTCGTTTGAACTGAAAGGGAACAGAGAAAAGGTATGTGTGGATTTTTAAGTGAAGGAAAAGAGGAATTTCGTTTCTTTCTCTTATGGAGAAAGGCCTACGCGATTTTAAAATAAGGGAGAGGCCGGTTCGTACGAGGTAGGGTGGCTGACATATTTATATAGCGTGGTGAGATAAAACGAGGTTGGCTAAAAGGAAATGATATGGGCTAATGGTTAATTTGATGTGAATATATACATAATTTTTTTTTTCAATTTCAAAATATCAAGCTAATAAATTTTGAACCCCGATTGAGATGTGCCGCCAGGCGTTTCTAACATTATACCACTATTCCAAGCCCGATGGAACAAGTCTCGAGGTCCAACTCGATCGTATGTGGAAGGTAGCTTTTTAAATCGACTATTTAAATTAAATTCAATTAATTTATCTCTAGGCCTTTTCAGATCACACGACCAAACTATAAATCCAAACGCTGTGAAATTTGAAATACGATAATAATACAATATCAAGGATCCAACGGAACTAGTTTTGTCGAATTCCAAGACTGTGGCCTGTATCGTTATTTTAAATGTGTCGATTAAATCGATGGTTTTCAAAAATTTACGAAATTACTTGAATTTTAGTTTAAAAACTTACTAATTAAGTTCTAGTTCAAACAGAATTATATATCAACATTAGAAATTGTTTTGATTCATATCGAACTCCAATTTTCAATTATTCACTATTTCTGTATTTCGATAAATCGATATATTTAAATTTTAAATTCATTCTATAATCCCAACCAAAAATCTTCATATCCAAAATCGATTTAGATCCCAAATCAATATTTAAAACCATTTAAATATTCAAAATCAAATGTCAAAAAAATCGGGGTCGTTACACCTTATACCTTCACTTTCGTATTTTGGTTGCCACTAAGGCCTTACAACAACTTTGCTTTCAGTATTTAACTGCCACATCAGGCCTTATGTTTCCAATGAATCGCCTCAGCAGGCCTTACACCAATTGCTTTCGTGTTTCGGATGCCACCTCAGACCTTACTCTAGCACTTCCACTACAATTTCCATTTTAGACCTTACACTAACGCTTTCGGTTGCGGTTGCCATATAAGGCCTTACAACAACATTAATGGTTTTGGATACCACAAAGGCCTTACACCAACATTTTCATTTTCGAGTGACGCTATGGTCTTACTCCTTTGCCTTCAATTCTTGACCGCCATCTCAAGCTATACGTCATTAACCGAGCATCACTTACCTACCTAACGAACCATATATTAGGCCTTTCTCTTAGTTATTCATTAAGCTAAGTTACTAAATTATCATCAATGTTTCTAGGTGTTAGTTTTGTCCAACTTAAGACTTAGCATAAATCTCTTCCAAAAGTCAATTAGTTCTGATTTGAACATCTTATATGATTGACGTTTCTAGTTCCCTCTTCTTTGATCTGCTTATTTTCTTCCTTTTCTTCTTAGGTTGTAAACACCGTTAAATTGCCCCAAAGCTTTTATTATTAATTTGAGTATAGGATGAAATAAAAAGAGGGAAGTTACTAACTTCATTCCTATGAATGTTTAGGCCGTCGGCACCTCATCCTCTTCTCATTAGTTCTTTTTAGTTTAAGCCTTAGTAAGTAATAATATTTATAAGTGATTGTACACCCAATTAGTTATCATATTTCATTATTAAATTCTCATAATTTAACTACTAAATATAAATTCTCATAATTAACTCTTTAATTTACTATATTAACCTATGAGGGGTTACAAGCTTCCCCTTAAAGGAATTTCATTGTTGAAATTCTGTTTGAGTATTAGCGGTTCTATTTTCTATTGGATTTTTAAGCACGTGCTCTTTACGAATGTATATCAATTTAATGCATAAACCAACCATAATATCTTACATATACGTGGTTTATAACAAAATATAGAAAACATACAAACTACTCTAAACAAACAACTCGAGATAAGTCCTTTTGACTTTATCCTCCGTTTCTCATGTACAATCATCTCAGTCCTCACTTCACTGGACCTTTGCAAGCTTCATAGTCTTATTCTAAAGCCCCTTCATATCTTAGTCCATAATCCAAATGGGCTTCCTTACATATATGATGTTTCGTTCAATAACTGGACCTTGCATAACTTTACAACCACAACATCCCAAAGGTCTCGGACACACTTCCTTGGATGTGATACATGAAACACATTATGGAACTAAAAAAAGCACTCGACGTTTCAACCGAGCAAGTTTGCCAATTCTTTATAGCATTAGATATAGGACAACATAATATAATGCTAACTTTCCAACCTTTTCAAACCTCATAGTCTCTCTCATTGGTGACACTTTAACAAACACATGATCCTCTAGTTCAAATTTTAAATCATTCTACCTCTTATCGGCATAGCCCTTCTGCCTTGATTAGTATCTTTCATTTTTTTTCTAAATCAACTCAACCTTCTCCAAACTTTCTCTTATAAGATCCAGCCTACCAAAGATTTACAAGGTCTTTCATATATTGCCTGGAAAGGTTCTACCCTAATACTGGACTGGTAACTACTGTTATATGAAAATTTCACTCAATGTAAATGATCTTCCCAAGATCCACTGCAGTCTAATACACATGCCCTTAGCAAATCTTCCAATACTTGTTGACTCTCTCGGTCTAACAATCTATTTACGGATGGTAACTAATACTCATACATAATTTCAACTCAAAGCGACATATAAGCTCCTCCAAAACTCATTGGCAAACAACAGGTCCCAGCCACCAACTATAGTACTTGGAATTCGATGAAGCCTCACTACACTCTTAACATATATTTTGGCTAACCTTCTTGCCATTCGTGTGGACTTTTCGAAATGAAATGTGCACTCTTAGTCAACCTATCAAAAGTGACCCATATACTTTCATTTCCTTCCTTGTCCTCGACAAGCAAAACAAAAAGTCTATCGAAATCGAATCCCACTTTCATATTGGAACTTCCAAAGGCTATAAAGGTCCACTAGGCTGTTGATATTCTCCATTAACCTGTTGGCATGTGTAACATTTAACTCACATTCCCTAAATTCTCTCTTCTTCTCTTCCTAGTAGAAGCTTTGCTTTATGTCTCGATACATCTTTGGGCCCCCTGGATGAATAGAAAAATTTGAAAGATGGGAGTTGTCCAAAACCAGCTTTCGATGGTCTCAAATATTTGGAACTCAAATATTTGGAACATATGACTTCCCTTCTTTTGAAGCCAGCTCTTCTTATCAATACCAAAGTCCTTTTTTTCTTCGATCTCGACACCATTCTTCATCTTTTTGGTACTTAATGGGAGGTAGAGGATAAGATTAAGAATATATGTTCTGAGTTGTTTTACACATTTAAGATATGTAGTAGTATGCTTTGTTTTCCCATTGTATGTACAGGTAGTGGCACTAGTGTATTTTGTTTTATGATACAATTATGTGTTAAGAGTTGCACTAACGCATCATGATTGATGAGTATACATTAGTAAGGTACTAGTGTAGCTGTTTTACTTGTGTGTAATTTGTATGATGATGACTTTATGCTAGCGAGGAGTTAGTGAAATTAATTAAACTTAGGTGTATGCTTTGTATTGGTGATCGGGGATCATTATTCTACCTTATTTGAATTTGGAGGGTGCAATTCATGTAAGGAAAGGAGACTTAAACACCTAATATTTTGAAGTGTCATGATATGACTAATATATAAAGAATTTACTAATAGTAATTAAATCAAAGTAATCACTCATGGAAAATTTAATTAATCATGTAAATGAAACACTTGAAAATATTAATTTAGTGAACCAAGGTTATTTAGTGCATTTAAATTTGGCCTTAAAGAATTAAAGGAATTGAAAGAATAAAAAAGGAATGTTATAATATTGGGGATTAAGAAATTAACAAGATTAGGCAAGGAGCAATTTTTGTTCAAGCCCAAACTACCGCCTTTATACCCCTAAAACATATCATTCATTCATTTTATCAAACTAAAACAAAAGCACCAAACTAAGCTGCCATTGTTAGGGAAAGGAGAGGAAAACAACCAAAGGACGATTCGAGCTTCCATTTTTAAGAGAAAAAGCATTTCTTTAATCAACTTTTCCACTCAAATGAGTGGTACTTACCCTATTTCTTATATTATTTGTTTAGATTTTAGATTTAAAATGTGATTGTTATACTAAATGACGATAATCATGTTTAATGATAATTAAATGATCCTATATATATTAGGCGTTAAACGACATTGTTTATGATATATTTAAGAGTAAAACATGAATTAATCATCTCCAAGTAGATTGTAATTTCAATATGATGTTTATAAAATTAAAATAGAAATGTGTTTCAATTTTTATAATTTTTTTGGACAAGTAGATAATTTATTATGAATTTTCTAAGAGTAAAATGACTGGTTTTGGCTGTAAATTATATTTAAAAATATTAGGATTTACTATTTTGATCAAATTTTTTTATAGGAGGTAATGGAAACTGTTTATCATCTTTTATAAATTTGTATAAATTTTTCTATGATTGTTCGAATTAATATGAATTCATGGTAAGGCAGAAAATATCTTTAATTAAATAAATAATCAACGAAAGAGGTTAATTAAGAAGTAATTGAAGGAACTAATCACAGCCGCAATCTAAGATTTTCTACCATAATAGAAAAATAATGAATAAAAGAATGAAATGTGAAAATAACTAGTCTAAAAACAATTATTTTTTAAGTAAAATATCATTTTTCTACTCAATTGCTAGTTTGCAATCTTAAACCCACGATAGCCTAGACTTTCGATAGCTTACACACCCACACACAGATATATATATATATATATATATATGTATGTATGTATGTATGTATGTATGTATGTATGTATATTCGATAGCAACTTTAAAAGCTCGATAACTTCATACTTTATAAGTTTGATAGCTTATGTTAAACTCCGTTTGTTATGGCATTAGACCCTTGATAGCTTATGTTAAACTGTCGATAGTTATTGTGTTAGACCTTTGATAGCTAATATGTAAATCTTTGATAGCTATGGTGTTTGACCTTCCATAGCTAGTGCGTTAAACCTTTGATATTTGTAGTGTTGGATCTTCGATAGCTAACTTGGAAACCTTCAACGGGTTTAGCGCTAGACCTTTGATAGCCAATAAGTAAACCTTCAATAGACATTATGTTAGACCTTCGATAGTGAATATGTTAAACCTTCGATAGCTATTATATTTGACCTTTAATAGCTAGTACGTTAAAATTTTGATAGCTTTGTTTTAGAGGCTCGATAGCTAAAATCCTCCATTAATTATGTATGTGATGGCTAACTTTATAAGCTTGATAGCTTAGTTATGTGATAGCTAACCTTAGAAGCTCAATAGCTGAGATATATGGTAGCTTAAAGCTCAATAGCATGGTTTTAGAGGCTCGAAAGCTATACATGTGATAGGAAATGGTAATAAATCCATTAATTAAAATATATGAATTATGGGAAGCATTTTTTGAAGCCAATTTCAAGATTTTTAATTTGGATTTCTTAGCACATGAAATTATAAAAAGAAACTGCAAAAGTGAAGATCCACTATTTCTAACATCAATAATTAATGACAAAATGCCATCAAAATGCGTTTTCACACTAATCTTGGTGTAACATCCCATATTTTGGAGTTTTAAACTATGGAATTAAATTAATAATAAGAAATTATTGAATGATAATTAAGAGAATTTAACTAAATGGATTACTTAAGAAAATTTTGGTTAATTAAGTCTTGGACACTTTAAAAGGTTAATTAAATGGACCAAGGGTTATTAGAGTAATCAAATTCACCTTCATTAATAGAAATGAAATATTTTTAAAATAATTTTGTATTAAGGGAAATAAATTAGTGAGATTAGGGAAGGAAGGATTTTAACCCAAGCAAAAAATCACTGGTGCGATACCCTTAACCGTATTCTCTCCATTCACCTTACTTCATTAAAAAATAAAATAAATAGAAAGCCTACGAAATGGTGCAATTTTCTAAGAGAAGAAAAGGAGAAATCAAATCAAAAGGGGAAGCTTTTATTTGTGAAAGCAAGAGGAAGATTTTATTAAGATTTTCTATAATCTAAATGAGTAATATCTTCTCTTATTATCGCCAAACGAGTATACATTCACATTTGATGTGATGGAGAGGTTTTGAAAATAGATAAATATGTTTTGATGGCAATGAATGTTTTATTTGTTTGGGTATTTAAATGACGATAGGATTGAAGGTAAAATATGATTTAATCTTTCTGAATATTTCGAAAATATGATAATTTTAATATTATAATAGACATAATTTTCGATTTTCGTAATTTTTAGGTGAAGAATTTTCTAAGGGGAAATATGCAATTTCAAGTTAAGATTAATATTTAAAAATATTAAATTTAAATATTTTGATTCAAAATTTTGATTAGAGTTGAAGATGACGTTTTCCAATTTTGGTGGATTTTTTGGAATTTTCCCATTAGTTTTCAAATTATTATGAAATTACTTGACATAAAAAAAAAATATTAACTAACAAGAATAATTAAGGAAATCATTAATTAAGGGGCACTAATTTCAGCTAGACTCGAAGAATACTATTAGAAGATAAAATTAATCAGTGAACAAGTGACAAGTGTATAGGTTAGGTGAAATCTTATTTGTTTATTAAGGAAAATATCAATTTTCCATTTCATTATGGTTGTAAAATTAGTGACATACGATAACTTTATTTGAGACATATAATACTTAAAAGGTTGGCATGCGATAACCTGGCCGTCGAGAGCTTTAAACTGTGACATGCGGTACATAGCTTGACATGCAAAAAGTTGGCATGCTATAGTTTGGGATTTGATAACTTTAGCTTATGACATGCAGTGGCATGCGATGGCTTTACTTTCGATAGTCTTAGTTTGTGACCTACGATAGCCCTTAAGGCTTGACTTGCAATGCTTTTAAATATGACATGCTTAGCTTTGAGTTATGACATATGATAGGTTTGACATGCAGTAGGTTGGCATACGATATGAGGTAGACATAAAGCTTGACCTTTGATAGCTTTATAGTGTGACATGTGATAGTTTTAGAGCTTGACATTTGGTTGTTTCTAATGCACCTTGGTCTTAGAGGCACGATAGCTATATAGGCGATAGCTATGGGATAAGGGACACGACAATTTTAGGAAGTTAAGCACGCGATGGCCATTGAACTTGACATGTGATAGCCAGGGGTGCTAAATTACTAAAGTAGAATAAGTGAATATTTAACAGCATTTGGAAGATAGTTTCCAAGATGTGGTTTTGAATTTCATAGGGTAGAAATTATGGAATAAAATTATAAGTTAAAATATAAAATTTAATTTGAAAATGAGAAATGAAGTAAGCTTAGGGAAGCTAGCAAATGATAAGGGTATCATTTAGAAAGAAAGATAAATGGGTTTCGTGTAAAGAATAGAATTTTTTTGATTTAGTACAAAGATCTAAAGAAGGTATAGGGTACCCAACTAATGAATAAGAGAAGCAGATGGAATCTGCAATTATGGAATATACCAACTAATGGAGTTGTTGAATGGTAGGGTGCCAAGACTAATAATGTCTAAAACTCAATGTTATATGGTGAGGTGGCAAGACTTAGGAAGTCTATGGGTTTAACTTAGTAATTAAACTCTAGGAGGAGAATAACATTGATGGATCCTAGTGAATGACTCGATGATGCAAAATGTAAGTGTTTCTGGGACTAAGAGGGGAAATTGGCCGTAGTAAGGATGCTTGCTACAATATATTCAGGGTGCTTACATTCAGCCTCCTAGGACAGTGAAGTGGCTCTAGTCGGGATGACTCTAGTTGGGGTGGCTTCCATGGTGGAATGATTGACCATTTCATCGATGATATTGTTTGAGAAAAATTAAATCAGTAATATAAATACCTAGAGAAGTAATGATTAAATAAAGTCAAGATAACTTTAAGATTGACACCTAAATAAGAGGATGATGCTTGCGTGAATGTATTTGATGATTGTATAATATATTTCATAACAAATTAATGGTAAGTATGTTGAAGGTAAATATATGGTATACTAAAATTGTAATGGATGAACACACATACATATATGTACATATACATACATGTATATATGTTAAGTATAGGCCATACTTGTAATTTAAATGATGTCATATGTATGCACATGATGTAATGACTGTTTACATGATATAATTTAATTATTATGATGGGTTAGTGAAGGGAAAACCTACTTTGTACTTTATCGGCATGGTCTCACTATATGTATATTTTAGGTAAAGTATTATTTATACCAGCTTTTTTGTCTAATTCGTGTTTCTACTTCGTTTTTCCCATAAAATCATGGGCACTCGTTCGAATAAGCTAAGTTTATGGATTACATGGGTTACTTCTTGACGATGAATAAAGGAATCGAAGACGAAGCACGCGGCTTGTTACTAATAAAAGTTACTTTTATATTCCATTGTTGTCAAACTAGGGTATATAACTAATTAAGTGTTCATGTTGGCATCTTCATATGTCAATCGACACTAGTATTCTCATTTATTATATTTTATTCTTATGTTGGCATGTTTTCAGATTATGAAATTTATTAAACTTCCAAGTCTATTTAATGTTGTTGTAAAAAAACTGATCCTTTTATATTGCTTGAAAATAATTCTGGTGATGACTGCAATATTATCAACGTTCATTTTGGGTCAAAAGGACGATGTTACATTTGGGTATTAAAAATAGCGGACAATTGATTATGTAAACGAAAATATAAAACTATGAGCAAAAAAGGAATCCTTACAGCGTAATTTAAATAAAAATATACATATCTTAGCAATATAAACATCATACAAGATCTAGTGCATCAAATAACATCTGCACTTTTAATACATTAATCACTATTAAATCTACAAATAATGTATCTATGATGCTAGAAAATATGCTAGGTTACAATGTACGAGCCTGACCTATATCCAAGCCTTTGCTCCCTCCTTCACTTTAGCCAGCAAATTTCACAAGTGCATGAAAGGGAAAAAATGTTCAAATATGTTTGGAATGCTTCTTGTTAATACACTTCGATCATAAGGGAACCCAGAGCTATTTCATAATGAAAGGTTTCCTACACACCCTTTCGAGATCAATCCCACATAATTTTATTTCTTGCTCTTCCCCAGCATCAAACATATTAGCACATAACATTACACAACCATAGAAATCGTGTAACTAATATAAGAAAAATAGTATAGTGTACTTAGTCACCACAATCAATCAACATTTGTAACGACCCAGAATTTTTATTGATTAAAATTTGAATATTTAATTTATTTTAAATATTAATAAGTGAAATTTATAAGTCGAGTAAATTTTATTTCGAATAATTGGATTTAATTGAATAATTAAATCGATAATTAAATAGTGAAAATTATGGAAATAATTGAAAATTGGGTTAAATATGATTGAAAATGATTTGTAAAATTTTATTATATCATATTGGAGTTAGAATGATATTTTAGAACTTTTGAAATCAAATTAAAAGTTAATTTGTGAAAACTGAATATTTTAATATTTAATCGACTAGTGAAATTAGCCAATTTTCGAACAGTCTCAGAATTGGACGAAACCAGTTCCATTGGATCCATAATAGTTTGTTATTATCGGATTTCAATTTTCGTAGCAATCGGAGTTATCGTTTGATCGTGGCAGCTCGAAACGCATCGAAATTGTTTTAATATTAATTTGGCGAGTTAAAATAGCCATTTTTCAAAAAGTCTCGGATTTCGACGAAACTAGTTTCATCGGATTCGTAATGTGATATTATTGTATGGTTTAAAATTTCGTGTCAATCGGATTTACGTTTGTCCGGTGCAAGCTAAAAACCTAGAAAATCGTTTAAATCGGTTTAATTTAAATCGATCGTTTGTTGCCTTATCTCGCACAGATGACCGAATTAGCTTCCGAAACCTGTTCCATTGTGTCCGGAACGCGGGGTAAACCCTAGAAACGCTGGTTACGGCGCGTAAATCGGAGTTCGGAATTTCCGGAATGAATAGTGTTGTTTTATTTCCTATAAATAGCCCCCCTTTACCATGAAAATAAAAATAAAAAAAAATTCTAAACCCTAACCCTAGCCGCCGTATACAAAACTGAAGGCCAGAAATGCTCCATTCTTCTCGCCTTAATTTCTTCAAATATATGCATCGATTCGAGAAAGCGTCAACTACAATGTTGTAGATCTAGGAGAGACGAGTAAATCTATACGGAGACGATCATGTTTAGCGAAGCAAAGAAGGGAAAATACTGCCGCGTTCATCACACGTTCGGCCTTGAACTGCGTGCAAACGTGGTGGCCGATCTTGGAGCTGCGTTGGGCGTGGGTAGGGGTGGAGGCGCTCTTCAACATGGCGCTATCTGATCGTCGCGAAGTTGATCGTGTTGGTGGCAAATTGAAACCCTAATTAATGTAGATGGGTTCGGCCTTGCTTTAGGGTTCACGCGCGTGAACGAAGAGGGGGAAGATGGGAGGGAGGCGTTGGATCTGAAGTGGACGGCTGGATTTCATTTAGGTTATAAAAAGAAAATAAATTGTTGTAAATTATTATATAAAAATTCGTATAACTTCATAAATTCATATCTTTTTCATACGAGGTCGAAAACGCGCGAAACTAGTTGCGTTGGAATCGTATGGATGAGCACTACGCAATGGAGTTGGATTGGAGTCGTTTGGAGCTAGTGAGAATTTCGGGTAAAATTAAACGTCCGTTTAATTTTATTCGAAATAAATCGCTAAAACGAAATTGAAATCAAGGTGAGAACTTCTCACTCAATCGAATCAGTTTCGATTTTTATTTTAAATAGTTAGATTTAAAATATTTGAATGCATGTTTGAATGATGATTGATATCTATTGATTGTTAAAATAGACATTATGCGCCGTTAGTAAGCGGAGGTTATTTATTAAAAACATATACCGCGAATATTTCATAAACAGTAAAATTGGTATTATATATAACAGCAATATATATATATATATATATATATATATATTGGCATATGTATATATTGCAGTTGTTGATTTCCCGTATTTTTTAGCGGATGAGACCCTATTGCGCCGTCTATTAAGCGGATAATATTTTAAATCCCATATACCGCGATAATTTCGTACTGGAGCGAAATTGGTATTGTGCTAATGTTTGTGGATGCAGGAAAACAGGTTGAGGGGATCCAACTGGATTCCTCAACAGTATTTATTTGATTATGGATATTTTGATATTCGTTGATTATCATATACGATATATGATGTCGTTGTAGTCGTGATTGACTATTTGGTGTGTAGCATCATTGGACCAAATTTTGGAATTTTAAAAGGATTTTAAAGTGATTTTTGAAAGTATATGTTTATAAATATTTTTGAAATTGATTCATTTTAAATAAATAAACGTTATAATTTTAATGTTATAAAATTATGATTTTTGAGAAATATAGTTAAAAGTTGATTTTGAAAATATGGGTTAATAATTTTATAAAATAGTTTAAATTGGGATTTTTGAATTTATTATAAAAAGTTTAAAAAATAGGATTTATAAAAATTGATTATTTTATAAATCAAGAGAATGGTGAAATTATAAAGGAGATTAAAGATGTTTTAAATAATAGTATAAATTGATTTTATAAAGGATTTATAAATTGATATTTATAAATTAAAACATTTGAATTATAAAACGAGTTTTTATAAGTGTTAGAATGAATTGTAAATGAATTTCATAAATAAATGAAATTTATAGAATTATAAACGGTGAAGTTATAAATGGAATTTTATAAGCAGTAGGTTTATAAAATTTATAAAGTTATTAAAAGAATGGTTTTGGATAAATAATTGAATCTTATAAGTTATAAGATTTATAATTATGAAGTTCAAAGGAACGATTTTGCAAGCAAATAAATTATAAGTATTTAAATTATAATACGAACTTTTTGTATATAATTGAGTTATGAATTGAATAGGTTAATAAAGGAATTTATAAACATTGTTTTATAAATTCGCAAACGACTTATTTTGTTAAGTAAATTGTTGAAACCTATTAATGGAGTTATATTCACGTTTTTGACTGTGAATAATCCTTTGAAATAAAATGAATAAAAGGATGAAATTTGTTAACGTAGTATATTCACGTTTTTGAATAGTGAATATTATGTTAAAGAAATTATTTTAGATGTGTTGTTTTAAATAGAATTAAAACGATATAACGATGTTTTTAAATGTGTTGAGATTCGAAACCATAGATTTCAACATTCATTGTTGAAATAGACGTTTTCGAAAAATAGAAGAAAATGGTGGACTATAACACTGTTGTTATAGTAAATGATTTCCAAAAGGAAATGTTTTGTATAGTATTGGGATTTATATATCTATTTTAATTTCGAATCCCTATACTAGTGATTTTGGGTTGTCATAACGATGTTTTACGTAACATTCGTTTTGGCCCAAATAAATATGTTTAAGAGAATGATTTCCTTAAGAAATGAAATATATACTTAATTTCGATGTGAGTATATTGAATATTTTCCAAGTGTTGAAAATAAAAGGATTTGTGAATTACTTATTGAATAAGTATGGAAATGTTTTCCAATATAAAGTGAATATTTTGAGAATTTATCTTTTTGAAGATAAATTGAAAGTGAATAATTGAAATCGTTTATTCATAAAATATTTTGGAATATAAATTCACTATGGAATTTATAAAAGAAAGGGGAATCTGTTTAAAAATAAACGTTGATTTATTTTTGAAGTGTGAAAACTATATATCTAGTAAAGATATTTTTGGGGAATAAATAATTTGGAAAAATTATTTGGAATCTGGTGATGTTGTGCATATCCATTGATAGTTCAATAACCGACTATCAATATTTACCTTTGAATAGGTATTTGTCGTGATTTGCTGAATTTGAATGCTACACTTATTTTTAAATTATTGCGCTCGTTATTCGGATTACCCATTCCGAATAGTGATACGACGTAATGGATAGCATTGATGACCGGTGTTGAAGACCGGATATTTTTGAAAGCGAAAGGACAACTCGTCGAATGTCTTTGCATCGAATGGTCCCCGGTATAGAGACTCCATATGTGATGGGAAGTGCTGACGTGATTAGTGAATATCCGGATTGCAAGGACTTCTTTGTAAGTGCCTTCGGTTCTGTTCGAGCCCGGAACAGACTTGCATGGATTGTATGTTTGACATTACAAATTGAGATATAAAGCCGATTTCTTTCAAATATATTTCTGTTGGTAGCGGAGAATTTATTCTTTTAGCTTAACACCCTTCTCTGAGACGTACGAGCTCAGAGGTTATGTAGTTGAAGGTTATCAGCGATATATTCCCAATTTGGTAATGTGACATGCTGAGTGTTGCTGTGAAATGATCATTGTGTTGATCATTTGTGATAGGATCATTTGTTTGATCGTTTATCTTTGTGATCATTTCTATGATCATTTGTTGACCCAAAGCACGGCTTTTGTATAAAGTGTGTTTTTGTGGACGAGACTTCGTCGAGCCTCACACCCCGGAAATGGTCAAAACAGGAAAGATGCGGCAAGGTTATGAGGGGTAGCGCCCTTTAGGGTATGTGCATTTCCTTCTGGAAAAGGGTGGTATCATGGTATGGAGCCCAGATACTTACTCATGTTGAAAACACTTTATGATTGTGTGAATTGATTGCGAGCGCTCGGTAAAAGGTCCCAAAGGACTGGGGGATGGCATACTCGGTCAGTTGTTACTCAGTTAGGGGTAACCCGGCCTTGTGTTGGCAGAGATCCGGTTAGGTTCTCGGGGACGTCCTTCCAGAGGCATTCTCATGTGGCAATGGAAAGTTCCTTGGCCTGACCATTCGTTGGAAATCCAAAGAAACAATACGATCTTGTACGGTTTTAGTTGTAGAACCTGCTTCCTCAGGAGGTAGCTATAGCAGGCATAATATAATGGTACCTATGCTGGCTAAGATTCATATTCTACTTTCGAAATGATTTTTTCCTACACTATGCACTAATAATAATATCAAATGTTTCTTTTTAATGCGTATCAAGCATCTTTGACTATCATAAGGAGAAATCTCCTCCAAGTCTGCGTTTGCATTGTGTGTGTGGTGGGAGGTCTTATGGTAGTCTCATTTTTTAAAAGCATTACAAATTGACTTTAAAAATATTCCTCTATTTTGATTTTAAAGATAAATAAACTATTTTGAGTTCTCACACCAGTCACATGACTGACTCAGAGTTTATTGTTTTCCTTCCTAAACTCTGGGTGCCCACCAATTTCCACACGGGCAATTAAGAGTTAGGTTTATCAGGATATTCTGGATATTCAGGAGTTGCAGGAGGCAAGCTGGATGGCATGGCGTATTACTAGTTTATATAGTATTTCTTTTCCGCTGTTTGTTGTTGTTGTTGTACACTCTGATGATATGATGAAATGTAATGTAATGTAATGTAATGTAATAACTGATATAGTTCTTTGTTTAAAGATTATTCATTTATCTATTATATGTTGTTCCGCTGCGATTGTGAGATTCTGATGTTGTTCAGTTGTTGTTTTCTTTCTGTCCCGTTCTATTCTCTTATTTTCTTTCCTCTCTATTTTCTACTATCTTCTCTCTTCTTCTCTCTTTTTCTTCTTCTTAAACCCTAACATTTCGGTTTTTCGGCAACGAAAAATCGCTATCGTTACATTTGGTATCAGAGCATATGGTTAAGCGACAACCATGGCTCTGTTGGGTATTACTCATTGAAGATAGAGTCAGTAGTACTCTAGAATGAGTTGAGTGTAATAATAGCTATGAGTGCGTATTTGTTAGTGAATATAAAATTGTTTTATATTGTGATGATTGGTTTGTTGAGTGGTATATGAACCTTCGTCGGCGCAGCCTCGAAACTGAATCGAAGGGGTTTCTAAACACTTGAATAGAACAATTCGACACAGTATTGTTTTAAATTGGGTAAATGGAATAATTTTACCTTGATTATATTTTTATGTATAAAAGAACAATTTTTCAGAATTATTAAAGTGTATATAAGTTGATTGTTTAGTTGTTTGAATAATCTAAATAAAAAAATAATTGTATAAGTATAATGAATTATAAGAATTGAATTATAATTAAAGTGATTTATAACTGTAAAATAAACATATATATAAGAAGTGAAACTATATGAATATATTTATGAATATGAGTTGTAAATAAAAGTGAATTTAAAGTTAAATGGAAGTATAACTTAAGAGATGTTGAATGAAGTTGATTTTGGTATCAAACGAAATTAATAAAACCAAGTGATAAATGTGAACTTGAGTTATATAAATGGAAGTCAACTTTTATAATTGAATTGAATGAATCAATTGAACATAAATAAAATTGGTATGAAATAATGAATATAAGTGTTAATTCATTAAAATCTAATGTTATTAGAAGTTGAAAAATTGAATGAAGATCAATTTAATTTAACCAATTGAAAGTGATGGTGTTAAACCAAATTGAATAAATATAAGCAAAGGAATTTGGTTGTAATTATATATACTTTGGTTGTTATATGATTGTTAGTTGATTGTATATAATTCATTAAGTATTAATGAAATTAAGTTAATGAAATTGGAAGCTAAAGTAATTGAAATTCAATTGAAAGTTAAGTGAATCTTAAATAGAATTGAATTTGATTTGGGAGTGAACCAACTTGAATATGAATTAGTGAATATAAACTAATTGAGAATGAATGTTAGTAAAAACATCCACTGTATATGAATCAAATATGATTAAATTGAAAACCAATTCATTGGATATGAATGAGAATATGAATATTTATTGGTTATGGATGATGGTTGATGGTTGAATATATATTGCTTTTACAGCATTTGCTATGTTGGCATATATAGTTATTAAGTTGCTATATGTTGTATATCGATACTATTTTCATATATGCATGCTCTCATGTTGTTTGTTGAGTGTTTAGTAGGTGCGGATCGCGTTTGCTTCGCATTTGGAGCTCGCTTTCGCGCTATATTAGCCGTATATGCTCGCTAATAAAATAAATAAGGTACATATCTCGGATTAAATATAGTACTTTTACACTTTTTCCCTGCGGGATGCCTCATTACTTGATGAGATGTATATTTGTGATATATATAATGTCAATTTTTTTCGGATCGAGCCGCGCAAAGGAGACTATGGCGAATTTTTCCGAAAATTTAAGGCGCTAGAAAATTTTTGAGAAAATTGGAAAATTTTGAAAACTATAATTTTGATTTGGAGTTGAAAGTTAAACAATAGTAGTTGTTTTGAAAAGATAACTAATTATGATTTGAAAACTTAGTAAAGTATGGTAAGAAGTTTAACTATGGATTTTGGAAAGTTAATAGATTCTGTAACTTTTCTTACTTGATAATTTCGAGGACGAAATTCTTTTAAGGGGGGAAGATTGTAACGATCCAGAATTTTTATTGATTAAAATTTGAATATTTAATTTATTTTAAATATTAATAAGTGAAATTTATAAGTCGAATAAATTTTATTTCGAATAATTGGATTTAATTGAATAATTAAATCGATAATTAAATAGTGAAAATTATGGAAATAATTGAAAATTGGGTTAAATATGATTGAAAATGATTTGTAAAATTTTATTATATCATATTGGAGTTAGAATGATATTTTAGAACTTTTAAAATCAAATTAAAAGTTAATTTGTGAAAACTGAATATTTTAATATTTAATCGACTAGTGAAATTAGCCAATTTTCGAACAGTATCAGAATTGGACGAAACCAGTTCAATTGGATCTGTAATAGTTTGTTATTATCGGATTTCAATTTTCGTAGCAATCGGAGGTATCGTTTGATCGTGGCAGCTCGAAATGCATCGAAATTGTTTTAATATTAATTTGGCGAGTTAAAAAAGCCATTTTTCAAAAAGTCTCGGATTTCGACGAAACCAGTTTCATCGGATCCGTAATGTGATATTATTATATGGTTTAAAATTTCGTGTCAATCGGATTTACCGTTTGTCCGGTGCAAGCTAAAACCCTAGAAAATCGTTTAAATCGGTTTAATTTAAATCGATCGTTTGTTGCCTTATCTCGCACAGATGACCGAATTAGCTTCTGAAACCTGTTCCATTGTGTCCGGAACGCGGGGTAAACCCTAGAAACGCTGGTTACGGCGCGTAAATCGAAGTTCGGAATTTCCGGAATGAATAGTGTCGTTTTATTTCCTATATATAGCCCCCCTTTACCATGAAAAAAAAAAAAAAAATTCTAAACCCTAACCCTAGCCGCCGTATACAAAACCGAAGGCCAGAAATGCTCCATTCTTCTCGCCTTAATTTCTTCAAATCTATGCATCGATTCGAGAAAGCGTCAACTACAATGTTGTAGATCTAGGAGAGACGAGTAAATATATACGGAGATGATCATGTTTAGCGAAGCAAAGAAGGGAAAATACTGCCGCGTTCATCACACGTTCGGCCTCGAACTGCGTGCAAACGTAGTGGCCGACCTTGGAGCTGCGTTGGGCGTGGGTAGGGGTGGGGGCGCTCTTCAACATGGCGCTATCTGATCGTCGCGAAGTTGATCGTGTTGGTGGCAAATTGAAACCCTAATTAATGTAGATGGGTTCAGCCTTGCTTCAGGGTTCACGCGCGTGAACGAAGAGGGGGAAGATGGGAGGGAGGCGTTGGATCTGAAGTGGACGGCTGGATTTCATTTAGGTTATAAAAAGAAAATAAATTGTTGTAAATTATTATATAAAAATTCGTATAACTTCATAAATTCATATCTTTTTCATACGAGGTCGAAAACGCGCGAAACTAGTTGCATTGGAATCGTATGGACGAGCACTACGCTATGGAGTTGGATTGGAGTCGTTTGGAGTTAGTGAGAATTTTGGGTAAAATTAAACGTCCGTTTAATTTTATTCGAAATAAATCGCTAAAACGAAATTGAAATCAAGGTGAGAACTTCTCACTCAATCGAATCAGTTTCGATTTTTATTTTAAATAGTTAGATTTAAAATATTTGAATGCATGTTTGAATGATGATTGATATCTATTGATTGTTAAAATAGACATTATGCACCGTTAGTAAGCGGAGGTT
This sequence comes from Allium cepa, assembly GCA_030765085.1. Lineage (NCBI taxonomy): Eukaryota > Viridiplantae > Streptophyta > Magnoliopsida > Asparagales > Amaryllidaceae > Allium > Allium cepa. The sequence continues at coordinate 770,078,112 of CM060935.1, forward strand.
ATTTATTAAAAACATATACCGCGAATATTTCATAAACAGTAAAATTGGTATTATATATAATAGCAATATATATATATATATTGGCATATGTATATATTGCAGTTGTTGATTTTCCGTATTTTTTAGCGGATGAGACCCTATTGCGCCGTCTATTAAGCAGATAATATTTTAAATCCCATATACTGCGATAATTTCGTACTGGAGCGAAATTGGTATTGTGCTAATGTTTGTGGATGCAGAAAAACAGGTTGGGGGGATCCAACTGGATTCCTCAACAGTATTTATTTGATTATAGATATTTTGATATTCGTTGATTATCATATACGATATATGATGTCGTTGTAGTCGTGATTGACTATTTGGTGTGTAGCATCATTGGACCAAATTTTGGAATTTTAAAAGGATTTTAAAGTGATTTTTGAAAGTATACGTTTATAAATATTTTTGAAATTGATTCATTTCAATTAAATAAACGTTATAATTTTAATGTTATAAAATTATGATTTTTGAGAAATATAGTTAAAAGTTGATTTTGAAAATATGGGTTAATAATTTTATAAAATAGTTTAAATTGGGATTTTTGAATTTATTATAAAAAGTTTAAAAAATAGGATTTATAAAAATTGATTATTTTATAAATCAAGAGAATGGTGAAATTATAAAGGAGATTAAAGATGTTTTAAAATAATAGTATAAATTGATTTTATAAAGGATTTATAAATTGATATTTATAAATTAAAACATTTGAATTATAAAACGAGTTTTTATAAGTGTTAGAATGAATTGTAAATGAATTTCATAAATGAATGAAATTTATAGAATTATAAATGGTGAAGTTATAAATGGAATTTTATAAGCAGTAGGTTTATAAAATTTATAAAGTTATTAAAAGAATGGTTTTGGATAAATAATTGAATCTTATAAGTTATAAGATTTATAATTATAAAGTTCAAAGGAACGATTTTGCAAACAAATAAATTATAAGTATTTAACTTATAATACGAACTTTTAGTATATAATTGAGTTATGAATTGAATAGGTTAATAAAGGAATTTATAAACATTGTTTTATAAATTCGCAAACGACTTATTTTGATAAGTAAATTGTTGAAACCTATTAATGGAGTTATATTCACGTTTTTTACCGTGAATAATCCTTTGAAATAAAATGAATAAAAGGATGAAATTTGTTAACGTAGTATATTCACGTTTTTGAATAGTGAATATTATGTTAAAGAAATTATTTTAGATGTGTTGTTTTAAATAGAATTAAAACGATCTAACGATGTTTTTAAATGTGTTGAGATTCGAAACCATAAATTTCAACATTCATTGTTGAAATAGACGTTTTCGAGAAATAGAAGGAAATGGTGGACTATAATGCTGTTGTTATAGTAAATGATTTCCGAAAGGAAATGTTTTGTATAGTATTGGGATTTATATATCTATTTTAATTTCGAATCCCTATACTAGTGATTTTGGGTTGTCGTAACGATGTTTTACGTAACATTCGTTTTGGCCCAAATAAATATGTTTAAGAGAATGATTTCCTTAAAAAATGAAATATATACTTAATTTCGATGTGAGTATATTGAATATTTTCCAAGTGTTGAAAATAAATGGATTTGTGAATTACTCATTAAATAAGTATGGAAATGTTTTCCAATATAAAGTGAATATTTTGAGAATTTATCTTTTTGAAGATAAATTGAAAATGAATAATTGAAATCGTTTATTCATAAAATATTTTGGAATATAAATTCACTATGGAATTTATAAAAGAAAGGGGAATCTGTTTAAAAATAAACGTTGATTTATTTTTGAAGTGTGAAAACTATATATCTAGTAAAGATATTTTTGGGGAATAAATAATTTGGAAAAATTATTTGGAATCTGGTGATGTTGTGCATATCCATTGATAGTTCAATAACCGACTATCAATATTTACCTTTGAATAGGTATTTGTCGTGATTTGCTGAATTTGAATGCTACACTTATTTTTAAATTATTGCGCTCGTTATTCGGATTACCCATTCCGAATAGTGATACGACGTAATGGATAGCATTGATGACCGGTGTTGAAGACCGGATATTTTTGAAAGCGAAAGGACAACTCGTCGAATGTCTTTGCATCGAATGGTCCCCGGTATAGAGACTCCATATGTGATGGGAAGTGCTGACGTGATTAGTGAATATTCGGATTGCAAGGACTTCTTTGTAAGTGCCTTCGGTTCTGTTCGAGCCCGGAACAGACTTGCATGGATTATATGTCTGACATTACAAATTGAGATATAAAGCCGATTTCTTTCAAATATATTTCTGTTGGTGGCGGAGAATTTATTCTTTTAGCTTAACACCCTTCTCTGAGACGTACGAGCTCAGAGGTTATGTAGTTGAAGGTTATCAGCGATATATTCCCAATTTGGTAATGTGACATGCTGAGTGTTGCTGTGAAATGATCATTGTGTTGATCATTTGTGATAGGATCATTTGTTTGATCGTTTATCTTTGTGATCATTTCTATGATCATTTGTTGACCCAAAGCACGGCTTTTGTATAAAGTGTGTTTTTGTGGACGAGACTTCGTCGAGCCTCACACCCCGGAAATGGTCAAAACAGGAAAGATGCGGCAAGGTTATGAGGGGTAACGCCCTTTAGGGTATGTGCATTTCCTTCTGGAAAAGGGTGGTATCATGGTATGGAGCCCAGATACTTACTCATGTTGAAAACACTTTATGATTGTGTGAATTGATTGCGAGCGCTCGGTAAAAGGTCCCAAAGGACCGGGGTATGGCATACTCGGTCAGTTGTTACTCAGTTAGGGGTAACCCGGCCTTGTGTTGGCAGAGATCCGGTTAGGTTCTCGGGGACGTCCTTCCAGAGGCGTTCTCATGTGGCAATGGGAAGTTCCTTGGCCTGACCATTCGTTGGAAATCCAAAGAAACAATACGATCTTGTATGGTTTTAGTTGTAGAACCTGCTTCCTCAGGAGGTAGCTATAGCAGGCATAATATAATGGTACCTATGCTGGCTAAGATTTATATTCTACTTTCGAAATGATTTTTTCCTACACTATGCACTAATAATAATATCAAATGTTTCTTTTTAATGCGTATCAAGCATCTTTGACTATCATAAGGAGAAATCTCCTCCAAGTCTGCGTTTGCATTGTGTGTGTGGTGGGAGGTCTTATGGTAGTCTCATTTTTTAAAAGCATTGCGAATTGACTTTAAAAATATTCCTCTATTTTGATTTTAAAGATAAATAAACTATTTTGAGTTCTCACACCAGTCACATGACTGACTCAGAGTTTATTGTTTTCCTTCCTAAACTCTGCGTGCCTACCAATTTCCACACGGGCAGTTAAGAGTTAGGTCTATCAGGATATTCTGGATATTCAGGAGTTGCAGGAGGCAAGCTGGATGGCATGGCGTATTACTAGTTTATATAGTATTTCTTTTCCGCTGTTTGTTGTTGTTGTTGTACACTCTGATGATATGATGAAATGAAATGTAATGTAATGTAATAACTGATATAGTTCTTTGTTTAAAGATTATTCATTTATCTATTATATGTTGTTCCGCTGCGATTGTGAGATTCTGATGTTGTTCAGTTGTTGTTTTCTTTCTGTCCCGTTCTATTCTCTTATTTTCTTTCCTCTCTATTTTCTACTATCTTCTCTCTTCTTCTCTCTTTTTCTTCTTCTTAAACCCTAACATTTCGGTTTTTCGGCAACGAAAAATTGCTATCGTTACAACATTAATATTGGTAACAACAACACACAGTCATTACACATCATATAAATGTAATAACACTCAATGTAAACCCCAAAAGAAAATAAATCGATAACAATAATGATGGAACTAGACCGGTGAGTAGAGGCTAAGTTGAGTAATTTCAAAAAAATCGCTATTTAGATCATTATGTGGCTTATGAATTCCAAATTTATTATTAGAGCTGATCTACTATGTTTAAATAAAACCGTTTTTTTAACTTATCAAATTGACCAAATTTGCATTTGGTATGCATGTAAGTATATTGTGAGTATATCTAAATATACTTAAGTGCAATTTTGCATACTGTGTACATAGTTAATGTGTATGTCTATTTAGGTGCTGGGATTTACACTACAATAGACACATTTGTCCTCATATATGCATTAGTTGTCCAAAACATTGTTTGCAAATATATGTATGCGTGCATATGTGTGTGTATTTGTATGTGTGTATGTGTATTTGTGTATATGTATAACTCAAACTTTTTTATATTAAATCCATAAATAAATCTAAATCGATTTTGACCAAATCAACAAATCCGAATTCAAATTTTTGTTTCCAAAACATCAGGTTATTTGATTTGGTAAGAAAATAAAATTGAATCTAGATCTACAAATTCATATATATATATATATATATATATATATATATTATATGTTAACAATTTAAAACAAAAATAAAATAAAGACATTTTTAAATATAATGTACATAAGTGTATACATACATACATACATACATATTCTTTTACTAAAGCCACAACCTTTCAGTTTCCTTTTGTTCAATTGATATGTTTTACTCTGCGACAAAATTAATAATTAAAAATTAAATGAATATAATTGTTAAATTAACATCTTGACCTGAAATGAAATATTAATTTTTTTAATCAAGAAGAAATTTTTTATTAAACAAAACTAGGATGTTAATTTATGTGGGTATATACATGAAAATAGTCATCTTTAATAATAACACACACACATATATCCATGTGTATGCACGTAAATAAAAATATGATTTTTGTTAATCCATTTATTGTAAAGATGATTTCAAATTAATTTTAACACACACACACACATATATACTTATACACATATGTATAAGTGTTTCGAAATAGGAAACTAATTATGAATCAATGGAAATTAACATTGATATTTAATTAAATAAATATATACATATAAAATAATAAATTGGCAATTAGATCTAGATTTAAAATAACATCAAAATCAATACCAATAAACAATAAGAATTGACAATCAAAATCATTATTACTACTTTCAAATCCAATCCAAAACAACAAACTCAAAATAAAACTCAGATCTGCATACGTAGAAATTAAAGATGGACAATAAATGCATATACAAATTCGTTAAAGCAATTAAATAGCTTGATTTACAATATTATAATGAAAATATAATAATATAATAGATTAAACCTTACTTATGTTTCCTTTGAGTGCACTTTGATTGAAAGAATAGCTTTTAGATTTGAAATCCTAGCTCTTAGCTTTGAAAGAGAAGGAGAACCACCTTTTATTTGTATGAATCAATTAGATGCCATTAAAAAAAATTATTATCTAGCATTTTAAACAAGCTGCTTTCAAACGAAACCGGACATCGGCCCGAAGATGAAATGCTTTAAAGACTTGGGAACATGCTTGGAAGGATGATAAGAATGGAGTCAATAATCTAGAGGGATGTTGGAGATAACGAAGAAGCTTGGCACTGATCACTTTTTTGCCCATTGTGGACCCCTAGAGCTATGCCACGTGGATGGTGGGCTTGAGTGATCGACTTGGGTGTATTTCTAAAGGAATTGGTGAACAACTTTGAAGAAGTGCTGAAGGAAAAAAGACAAGTTGTGGAGATAGCAAAACTTCTCAGAAACAATACAAGTTTCAAAGAAAAGTGTTAGATTACAATGAATCAAAGATAGAAGACCAAAGAAAGGAAGATCGGATAACTCCCCCTCAAAAAATCAGGTATGTACCAATCAGAAGTGATCAGTAACACGATAATTTTATCAATCCGGGGACTCCGTCTTCCTCTCCTGCATTCTCACATTTGAAGTTAGATTTGGTGTATTAGTATATGGCGAGTCTTCTGGACGATTTCCTTATAAATGCAGCACGTGCAACATTTGAAAAAGGACTTTTGGTGCTTTTCTTTCTACTCTTCTATTTATCCTCAACCCTAGTTACCAAAGGAGTTACTTTTGGCTATTTTAGGTTGTTACACCTGCCAAACCTTTGTGCTTGTGACTATAATCCATAGTCAACAATAATACAGTGGATGTTGGCTATAGATTTGTCGAATTACTACAAAAGCATTAGTGTTTTTTGTTTTATTTATTTTTCTTACTAGATCTTGAGCTCTAAATTCATTTGGGTATTCTTCCACTTATACGATCAACTTTTTGGTGCTTTCACTGAAAAAGGCGATTCTTACGCCTAGATCTAGCTATCGCTTGTGAATTGGAGTGTCCATAGGTTAAATGTAGAGGGTTTTCATTAAGGAACTTAATTTGATTATAGGAATCAATTGCACTGTCAAGCAAATCAGGAAAATTTGGAGAAGTATCTAGTGAAAATGAAGGAGCTTCTCATCATATGAAGGTTAATAATCAGCCGACAATAGCATTAGCAGGACTATCTACCCCTTAGGAGATGGTCACCAGAGTAGAGTTTGATAAGATGATGTAGGAGCTGAATTAGAAGATGGTTGATAGCTAGAAAGCTCTATTGGAAAAGATTGATGTTTAGAAACTTAGTAATCACAAAAAACTAGGAGAAGTAGGAAGGAGAATTCACCTATAAGATCTGAAGAGGAGATATAAATATCTCTACTTCTGGTCAGAGTAGGCAAGATGGAAAATTGAAGAAGAAGGAAAAGGCTACTGGAGCAGTAGGGGGAGTTGCTGGATGAAGTAGGAAGGCTTCCTTTAAAGGGATTCAGGTCGATACAGATCAAAATCAAGTTGGTAGCGAGATGAATTTGGGACCCTTAGAGGGGTAGGGAGCCGAGCCTGTTGACTTGTCTGATACTAAGGATGGTTTGCAACATGATGGCGATGGTTATGAGTAGGATACTGAAATTTAGGATGCTAGTATACAAATAACCGCTATGGAGCCAAATAGACATCAGAAAAGAGCTGAAGGATTGGTTCTGTTGGATACCAGAGAACTTAGACATCTATGAACAAACCGAGACCATTTGCACAAGCAAATACTCGACACAGCTCTTGACGGTTGACGTTCGAAGTTCCATTCTAATGAGGAGTATATAGCGGATATGGTTAAGCGGTTGGTGGAAGAAAATAAATGGTAGAAAAATAAGGATTGGAGTTCCACTTCAAGAAAAATTCCATTCATGGAGAATATTCTAAGGGAGGAGTATACCAAGAGGTTTACGATGACAACAATGCCATCGTACAATAGGACTACCGATCCTAAGTAGCACTTATTAAATATGAATGGCATATGGATGGTGCTAGAGAAACATACGCAGTTCAATATAGATGTTTTCCAATATTTTTGGGAGGTATGGCGTCAATGTGGTTTACTTGACTCGTGCCAAAGTCCATATTGACGTTCGACGAGTTAGAAAAGAAATTTATAGAGCATTTCTCCAAAGTCCTTGTCAAGCCTTTTCAAAGGACCCCGAGAATCGTTGATGCAGCTCTTGAACATGTTTAATATTGCAGTTATGGAGGTTAATAATCCAAAGGAAGATTTGGTTTTTATGCCATTGGTGCGGGGCATACATTTGGGCATGGACTTTGGAAAATACCTAAAGTTGAAGCAACCTATGACTATGGAGGAATTCCATTGGAAAGGAAATCATTTCTTGCGTTTGGAAGAAGCAAGTCAAGCTATTGGAAAGACTAATGGTGGATAGTCAAAGGAGGCGATTTAAAGTAACATGGCGACTAAGCAAACCAATAGAAGTTCAGATAATGTGGTAGTAAATATTGGAACATCTAACAATAATAAAAAGAGAAATCAGGGCTCTAATGGCAGATGGATGAAGCTAAAAAGTTCCCAAGGAATGTGAGGCCTTATGAGGATACACCTTTGAGCGATGCATTAGAATATATATACCTAGCTACGCAAGGCACAATATAAAGCCGCCTAGGAAGAAGGCGGCAGAGGAAGAATGATGCGTAGGAAAATACTGCAATTTCCATGAAACCCATGGACACAACACGAATGAGTGTTGACAATTAGAGATTTTATCAAGAAATTAATAAAAAAGAAAAATTAACAACGGCACGTGAGGGAGCTGTAGCATGATGGACGAAATGTAAGATTCCAAGGATCGAATGCCTTAGGAAACCAACCTGGACCCAGTAGAGAGGGACCCTGCATACTGATGGAAGAATAGTCATAAATACTATAAAATAAGGACCTAATCCACTAGAGAAAAGCTGAAGGAAATTGAGCGGTATACTAGTTCGTAAAGGCATGTACCATATGAAAGCAACTTTACGATAGAGGGCGGAGCACCGATTAAATGGAAAAGGATGGCAACTGATGATATTGTGTTCAGGAATAGAGATTTTGAGGGAGTTGATGTGCCAACCTTCAACCCCTTGTTGACTACAGCTATCATCGGCCCGGCTATAGTACATTAGGTCTTGGTGGATAGTGGAAGTTCTGTAAATATTCTATTTAAAAGAACATTCGATCAATTGAAGATAGATATAAAGGGTGTTAAGCCTTGTAAATCCAATATTCAAGGATTTACAAATGAGTGGAAACAACCAATTAGGACAATTGACTTGCCTATTGAGTTAGATGATGGAAACTACAAGGTGATGTGAATTTAATTTTTTTTATATTAGATGAATATTCGATGCACAAAGCCTTTTTGGTCTAACTGACCCTTACTGATTTCAAGATAGCTATGGCTCCTTAGTGGTTGATAATGATGTTCTCCATGGAGAATGGGGTCGAATCAGTTAGTGAAAACCAATGTGCAGGATGGGAGTATCATGTAGTCGAGCTTTAAGAAGCATAGCGATGGGAGAAATGTGAAAATGTAGAGAGAGCTCTCTACATTAAAAATATGGAAGCATAGCAATTAAAGCCCAAGCATTGGTCTGAAACCATAGAAGGTTCGATAAGTCTGTGGATCCTAGGATGAAGTCAGTGGAAGTGCGGGCAACTCTAGTTGAGCTAACAGTTAATGTTCCAATCGATATGGACGATTCTACTTGGGCACTCAAGATCGGATCTTAACTCAATGCATAATTAAGGAAGGAATTAGTAAATTTTCTTAAAGGGAATTTGGATGTATTTTGTTGGATGCATTCGGATATGTGCAGGAAGTTTCCAAAGGTAGCATGTCACGTATTGAGTAGGACCTAAGATTCTCATCAGTGAAGCAGAAGAGACATAGTCAGGGTTCACGGCGATCCCCTATGTTGAAGGAGGAATTGGATAAGATGATGGAAAACAGCTTTATCCGCGATGCTTTGTACCCTGAATGGGTATCGAACCCTATGTAAGTCAAGAAAATCAAATAGAAAGTGTCATACATGTATTTATTATTTGGATTTGAATAAAACATGCCCAAATGATAGTTTTCCTTAGGCTAGGATTAACTAGTTGGTAGACGGGACTGCATAATGAGTTGCTTTTTCATATGGATGCTTATTTAAGATATAACCACTAATGCATATTCTAGATAAGGAACACACAAGGTTCATAACAGATTGGAACTATATTGTTATCAGACGATTCCATTTGGTTTAAAGAATACAGAAGCTACATACGAGAAGTTATTAATTCTATGTTTAGAAAGAAAATTGGACGAATGATAGAAGTGTATGTGGATGATATTCTCATGAAGTCACAGCTATCAAGGAATCACATGGATGACCTTTACAAGATTTTCGAGGTATTGTGGAAGTATGGAATAAAGTTGAATCCGATGAAATGCTCATTTGGGGTTGCATAAGGGAAATTTATGGGTTTTGTTGTGAATTCAAGGGGCATTGAAGCTAATCTAGAGAAGATAAATGCCTTGAGGAATGTGAGTTCCCCGACCATGAAGGAGGAGTTATAAAGCTTGAACAGAAAGGTTGACACTTTGATTTGGTTTATCTCAAAGGCAACAAATAAATGTATACTGTTCTTTGATGCATTTAAAAAGGGGAATAAGAACCATGAATGGATGGTGGAATGCCAGATTGCCTTTGAGGAGTTACTACGACATATCAAGATGCCACCGTTTCTATCCAAATCGTTGGACGGGGAGGATTTGTTTTTCTATTTTGAAATGTCTACTCGTGCACTAAGCATAGCCTTAGTACGTGAGGAGACGAGGATTCAAAACCCAGTTTATTGCATCAGTAAGTAGTTTGCTGAAGCAAAAAAGAATTACCCGAAGTTGGAAAAACTTGCTTATTGCTTGCAATTGCATCGAGGAAGTTGCGATCGTATTTTCAGTCTCATCCGATTAAGGTGCTATCGGATCATCCTTTAAAGCAGGTGTTGTACTAACCCAAGACTAAGAAAAGATTGCTAAATTGGAATATTGAATTAAGTCAGCATGTATTATTTATCATATGAGGAGAGCGATAAATGGTCAGGCACTGGCGGGCATCATCGCCAAGTTTACCATGCTGGATGGTGGCGGAATTCATCCAAGGTGTTTGTGAAAGGAGCTTCGAACGAATGTAGTTCACATTTTGAATTAGTTCCTTTAAGTGCAGAAGGGCGATCAGTTTACTATGCATTGAAATTGGTATTCCCCACGACTAACAACGAGGTTGAGTATGAGGCGTTGATAGTGAAGTTAAAGATAGCACATGCACTGGAGATAAGGACGCTGCGTATATTATGCAATTCTCATTTGGTGGTTTGTCAAGTAAAGAATGAATATCCGGCTAACGGTGCAGGACTTGCTCCTTATTGACGAGGGCACTACAACTATTGGATGACATAATGCACTACACAATTGCACACATCCCCTGGGAGGAGAATGTGAAGGCTAATTCAATAGCAAAGTTAGCTAGTTCCAGAGATGCGCAACTATTGGGGTTGGTTCCAACGGAGCTATTATCTACTCCAAGTATCAATCAAATGGATGTCGACTAGATTTTAGATATCGTAGAGGAGGAAGAGTCATCGCTGAATCAAACCAAGGATTATTTACTCAAGGGAATTCTCCCAAGGGATAGAAATTAGCTGAAGAAAATCCTTCAAAAAGCACTATGGTTCATGATGCAAGAAGGAGTTCTTTACAAGAGAGGATTCACTACCCCCTTGCTGAGGCGCGTAACCAAGGATGATGCTAGGAAAATCCTCAGGGAAATTCATAAGGGTAGCTATAATGATCACATCGAGGGACAAATTTAGCGAAAATTGCACTACCAATCGATGCGACCGTTGTTAGATATTTGTAGAGATTCCAAGAGCACATCGACAAATCTTACACAAATGGTTAGCCCATGGCCATTTTTGGTCTAGAGAATTGATATTGTCGATGTGCTATCGATGGTGAAAGGAGGAGTTAAGTATGTTAAAATTGCAATGGATTACTTCATGAAATAAGCCGAAGTAGAACCGCTTGCTATAATCAAAACGAAAAAGGTGATTAACTTTGTGAAAAAGAACACCTTTATAGGTTTGGAGTACCCCAAAAGATTATAAAGGATAATGGAACCCAATTCGAAAGTACCGAGTTCAAAGATTTTTGCATCCGATACAAGATTGATAAAAACTTTTCATTGGTAACACACCCGTAGGTGAACAGACAAGTGGAGGCGGTGAGTAAAATCATTTAGTCCAACTTAAAGAATTGGTTAACTAAGGCCAAGGCAACTGGGTCAATGGTCTTCCAGTGGCTTTGTGAGCTGATAGGAAGACCCATAAAATTGCGACTAGACATACACCGTTCGCTCTGGCTTACGGATCAGAGGCTATGTTCCCAATAGAATTGGAAGCCTTTTCTCAGAGGAAAAGGCATAATGATCCAAAGGTAAATGAGAAACTCTTGCTTGATTCCATTAATTGAGTTGATGAGAAGAGGCGAGAAGTGAAATTAAGGGTTGCTATCATCGGGAAAAAGTGGTACGACATTTTAACACCAAGGTTCGAATTCATACCTTTGAGGTAGGAGATCTCATTATGAAACAAGCTCTCCTGAGTACGGAGGCGCTTGGTCCAAATTGGGTAGGTCCTTATGCAATCGAACAAAATGGTGGAGATGGAACGTTCTAGCTAGCTATTATTGACAGAGTCCTAATTCCATAAACATGGAATAGCGACTTGCGGTGATGTTATTTTACTTAGTTTTATTTAGTTTATTTTTTGCAAGTAAGCAACCCAAGGATATGGTTGGCAGTGTAATAAGGCAACACTTGCCGCATTTTTCATTCATAAATAAAGTTAGCTTCTTGAACCAATGGAACTGTGTACTTATAAGCAATGCCCTATGCTGTGCGATTAGCAGTATGTTCAAGTACTTGGAAACAATACCAACTTCATTGATCCGGGATCAGGACCAAGGAGTATAATCACAGGGCTCGATCGAATAATTCGACCCCATCCTTCAGGTACCGACTATTGCCTAAAAATAGGCAATGTCAAGAAGGAATTCTTTGAATAAGGCAAGTAACGCATCAGTTTTTAGAGATAGAAATTGATGTACAGTTGGATTTCTTTTGGCCACGCTTGCGATCGAGTAGGATGCGCTAGGCTAAGAATAAGCAACGATGGTTAATGGACACTCTTGGGCAATGCTTAGGAGTAGGTGTAACCGGGAGCGAATGCTCGCAGATATGCACTTGAGTTGTTGGTTCTTGAAGATGGGAACCGATTAATGGATAATACTTCCACGACTGCACTTGCGACCAAGCAGGATGCGCTTGACTGAGGATAAGCAAGGATAGTCATTGGAAAGCAAAATCATGTAATATCAAACTCACTTAGTCTAGTATCTTTCGCCCTTTTCCTTTCGCCTTCCACTATGTCGAAACCCCATTAAGCTAAATTCAATACACATGGTATCATCTAAGTGATATGGATTGGATTGGTGAAAGGTGAAAGGCACGGTGTCGAAAGCATAACTTCCGATGGGGTCGTTACTTCAGTTTGTTTAAAAAAAAAGATAAGCGCCTGTCTTTATTTTACTAAGCTTTTGACTTAGCCGATACATATGATTTCAAAGCAGTTTTATAAAGGGTTTCACTGGAGTTCCTTTAATTATTAATCAATGCTTTCGAAAGAAGGGAACCGACCTAGTCGAAGCCCTACCGCGGATTCTTTTGCCTTTTGACTATATTGAAGCCATCAATGCTGTCGAAAGGTATTGTTTATTTTAAAGCCATATTAAGTTGTTTTCTTAATGCTTTCGAAAGGATCATGGGTTTTGAAGCAATGATTTCATAAATGATTTCAAAGCTTTCCTTTAATATTTTAAAATGTTTACTTTTGACTTTGTCAAAAGGGATGGTTTCAATGCCATCATAAATTCTCCAATATTTTTATATCATAAAGAATGGTTTCGAAAGAGATACTTTTGTTTATATATTTTCTTGAACCCAAATGATATTTTTAAAGGTAAACCCAATGATGTCGAAAGAGGGACTTTCAATGCTTTAGGAAGAGATACTTCTAATGGTTTCGAAGCTATGCTTTTAATAATTAATAAGTAGCACTTTATTATATTCGAAAGGTTTTGAAAGAAAGATTTTAAAGCATTTTTAAAGGCAGAAGCTTAATGTTTTGAAAAGATATATATGCTTTCGAACGAGGCTATCCAGTGAGGTTGAAAGCAAGGTTTCAAAGGCATAGTTTTCAAATAAATAACCCAATCTCATTTAAAAGGAAAACTATGGTATATTAATAAACAAATTATTTTGAAATATAATTTATAAAGAATTCTTAACGTGTTAAAGGAGTTAACAAATTATATTGTTTGCTTCTTCCTATATTTATATATTCGCATTGTAATAAACCCATAATGATACCTTGGGAATGGGCAGAATAACCAGGTAGGTTGACCCAGTAGTGAATATAAATTAAGGATATTGGCATGGGCCAATAGATTCATAGTTAGCCCATGAAAACTATGTCCGGATAAGAAAATGCAATGTTGGCAGATAGTCAGTAGGTTCCTAGTCAATCCATGAAAAATAGGATAAAAGAAAAGATATTGATAGTTAGTCAATTGATTCCTAGTCAGCCCATGAAAACTAGGATAAAAGAAAAGATAGTGATATTGACAGTTAGTCAATAGGTTTCTAGTCGGTCCATGAAAACTAGGATAAAAGGAATGATATTGAATTGCCAATAGGTTCATAGTGATCCAATGAAAACTATATAAGTGGACAGGGAGTCCATATATTTTTAACCGGTTATTAGTCAACCTATGAAAACTATCAGGTTAATAGTAATCCTAAAAACTACAACTATAACAGATAATCAAAATGAACGGGGATGGGTAATCCAGAATTGATTCAATTATTTTGCATATCATCACATAATAATTTTTTGAATTGATTTAACCACTTTGGATGCAGAAGCACATAAAATGGTTTGTAAAGGTTTTACGAGACTAGTGAGGCGAAACCCGTTCCGCTGAACGGCGTGGTCTCACTTGATATCTAAATAATTTGAGATGTAGATTATTATTCATACCTATGTTTGACTCAAAGTTTATGTTTTTCCTTAAACTCTCGGGTACTCAATTGGTTTTGAGTAGCTTGAGATTTGAGGTTTTCAGGTACCTCTTAAGACGAATAAGCCTCTAGAGTCGTGCATAAGGCATATAGTTATTTGAATTCTTTCTCATGTGATCACACTGTGTTATTTTGTTAAGAAAAAGTTGTTTATTGCCTATTATACACTCTGATCCCTATGGGGGCATCTTCATATGTCAATCCTGGGGTATGTTGTAATAATTATATTTGTTTGAACGTGGTTAACGTTGTGGGATTATGTAAAGAATGTGAAATGGTTTTTGGAATGGAATGTGAAAGTTGTATTGAAATTTTAAATTTTTTCCATATCCATATGTTTCTAGTATATCAATTCATAACGTTACCATATTAGGTTGCCGAAGATTAATAACTATAAATGGCTACAACATCCGTAGCCATTAGTTTTTGGCCCTCAAGTGGGGGATGTTACATGGGAAGACTACATAACAGGTACGGTTTCACTCATGACTTAGCAAGATTCACTACGCCGAGGTTGGATTATCTAAAATTGTCAATGGTCAAAGGAAGCTCAACCAATTACAAACAGTAATAACCATGGGGTTGGTTAAGTTATAATTTTGTTTAGCCGAGTGGAACACTTTGGCATCTAAAAAAGGACTAAATAACAGAAAGTAACTAAAGCAATTGTAGAAATTTTATTTATATACACAGAGCTGTATTAAATAAAAGCATTACATGGAAGCATACATGTACAATATGGATAAATTGCAGTACAAGCATTTATATTATATATGTAGCAGTTGTATATAGGCTGGTACAATACATAAGAATGCATAAATATAAATGGAACAAAGAGAGTGCAAAGGAAAAGTAGTCTTTCATTACATCACTTTTTATATACATTAATCTTTGCAGGGGCCACTCCTACAAAAAAGCGGCCTATATAAGAAAAAGGAAAGACAAAAAGGTACAACTCCAAGAGATGGAAAAGGAGCCCATTTACTCTAACTCTTCTTTTTCTTCTTCTTGGTATTACTTCTTGAGCCACTGTGAGACCTCCTTTGGTCCTTCTCATTTTTAGTTGTTTTGCTTCTGGAAGGGAAAGTTTCACCTTCAACGATAATAACAACATGATCGACAAAGGGCTCAGAATTCTCCGTAGTAGCATCGGTGCTGCCGCTCTTTGAAGGAAAGATAATGATAGAAAGGGTATGAGAAGACGATTTGGCTCTCGGTGCTTATAGGATTCTCAAGACCAAGTCCAGTTTTAATCTTCACCTTGGACATATTGATTTTCCACTTCTCCACCATCGAAATAGATTAGTTCGGGTTCAAGGCTCTTATTATAGTAAAGTCTTCATCCAAGGACCGGGAAGTCTCGTGCAATCCCTTTATAACTGCAATTCTCTTAGAATCATGATACGGAATAGAGGCTCGAAACAACAAGTCCCATGGTCATGGAGGTTAACTCAGTGGTGATAGCTGTAGTGCCCATACCTTGAGTGATTGGCGGTGGAGGAGATAAAAGAGAAGTATGACATATGACTTCATAAATGAAGGGGTAAAGGTTAGTTACTCTCAAGAGAGAACTTAAGGACTTCAAATACTGGAGAATAAGGGATATACCTTCGCCCGAACTCAGTTGGTTAACATGGGACATAGATTTTTTTCCCATCTTCGAGTGAATGCTGAGTTGGTGGATCAACGAAAAATGGAACATATAGTTCAATAGGAACAATATCTTTGGGAGCTAGGATAACTCTGATGGCCCTAGAGTTGCATCCCTCATTTATAGGAATTTACATTGTAAACTTTTAGGATTTGGGAATTAACGATTCTGCCTGACCCAATGCAGTTGGGTCGGCAGGAGCATCAGCGAAAACTTTAGCAACAACATCTGCCATAGCCAGAATAGCTTTTAACTCTTTGACTTTCCATATGTCTTCAGCATCGAGGTAGGTGGCTTCCAGCTCACCTTCGGCAAGGCCTTCACCAGACGCCTCTATAGGGTGCAACACTTCCTCCCAGCATCGGCGAGGGTAACGACATATGTACTCCCGCGCCACTTCATGTTCTTGCATTGTATGACATTAGCAAAGAACTTCTGAAGGGTAGTGTTTTATTCTTCCCTCTCTTTAGCCTTTTACTCTATCAACTCATTTAGACAACGTATGGCAATAGTGTAGTCAACTTGATCTACCAATCTTTCTTTTTTAAGAGGGGTAGTTCAAATTCAAGTTTCTCTTTTTTTGGGTTGAGCTTCTAGATTTCAACTTCCTGGCTCTCGATAGTTTCTCCTTGGCTTGGATAGTTTCATTCTTCATGGTGAGGGCCAAGTCCTTATCAATAAATTGTGTCTTCAGTGTAGCATTGTCTTCGTGAGCTTTCTTCAGCAAATCTTTTATTATAATCTCGACTTGGTTATGGACTCTCTTTATCTCCTCCGTTTGGCTTTCAGTCTTTGTTTTGAATTTTAGATCCACGTATATTTCTTTTCCTACCTTTTTAAGGTCTCTCTTATAGCCCTTTATGAGGTTGTCATAAGTTCTCTTCTCCGATTCAAACAACTGGATATTCGTTTGGTTGATTTGGCTAACATTGGAGAAGGCATACAAAGCTTCTTCCATTATAACCTCGGTCGACAAGCCTCTGGACCCATCCAACCTTGTAGTCCACTTCTTCTTTTGGAATGTTTTTGATGTCATGGTCAAACATGGCACTAGTTAAGCCGAGATTAGGGAATGTAGCCTACATGTGGTTGGACGGGGCTGAAGGAGGTGTTAGAGGAGTAGCGATTCCTTTGGATCGAGGAGGATTGGTGGTGGTAAGTGAAAGTGAAGCCGAAGTTTGTTTCTATAGAAGAAGCTGGGGTTAAGAATGAGGTCGTGGAACAGTAGAAGAGGAACCACAACGGTCATGTGAATCCTTGTGCCTCTTTCCACGTTAATAGAGGCGCCTCTCTTTGACCTGGCTCTTCTTTCAACCCCTCTCAACCTGATGTCCTTTACGCCTCTTGATGTCCATCTTTTCTCCTAGATCGCTCCACTTATGCTTTCAGTTTCTTGCGATAGCTAGAGTGAGGTGGGTACGAATCGAGTATGCGCTTTCTCTCTTTAGAAATTCTGTACTAGAGATTCCTGAATCTGTCTCTGCCCATGGTAATTGAAACAAGAGAAAGGATCTTATAGGTTTCAAAATGCTGGAATTCATGTGAATGGAAGGCATGTGTGTTCGTGTATCTAGAAGTGCATATAGTGCCAGTGTCTCTCCTATGTGTTCTATGGACGTTGATCGGATGGAAATAAGGATGAGGTCTTACCTCTTTCCACAAAGATACCCTCAGATGGGAAATTGAAGCCTAGAGAGCCGCCCTTAAGGAGATCGGCAATTGGAATGTCGAAATCGCTTAGCGATCCAAATATGTCTTCTGAAGAACTAGCCGGAGGAGTCGCCTCGGCTAATGGCGGCATGTTCAATTTCGCATTTTCCTTTTAAGTTTAATGACTATACGCTTTAGCTATGACAATCTAGTAGTTTGGTACCATCAGAAGACATCTCTTCATATGATTCATCCCCCACTTGACTGACAACATAGTCACCATTGTCTCCTTTGTTGCTATCTCCTTCATCAACTTAATCCTACTCTTTTTCCACTTCCACTTCTCCCTTATCCTCTTCTCCGTGGATCATTTTCATTTCAAATCTCTCATCTTGTTCTTCTAGAACTTCGCCGGCAACGTGCTCTTCCATAGCTCTATCAACCAGCTTATCAATATCTGCCATGTCGGATGGGCCTTCAGTGCCCCCATGAATGTCATCATCGGAACTGCGAGTTAGGGTAGAAGACATAGTCAATATTATGGAGCTACTTGATTGTGACACCATACCTCTATACCCATACTATCCAAGAGTATTACAGAGTAATACTGTCAGATAATACAGAGAATGAGGCTATAAGTGGTACACACATGAGCATGCCCTTGGACTACCACTGATATATATTCAAACATCAAATAAATAACTAATCTATATGTACGTAGTGTTGGTACAAAACAATAGACATGTGTGCCTTTAAGACATCGCAATACATAATATACAGGATATACAGAGAACACTAAGTCATAATCGCAGCAATAAATTTACTATACAATACAATAGTGTTATAAGTATACAATATAACTTAAATGTCAATTATATACATATATACAGTGAACAACGTCATACAAATATTATTTAACAATCCTAATATAATACTCCTCTATGCCCAATAAAACAAATGCTGGTTGTATCATCCTTGTACCTAAAATGTCCAGGACTGACTCAAGTATTATAAAATAATACACGGAACGAACTATGTCTAATCAAGTATAATAATAAGGGTATGTGGAGTAATCATGGAATAATCTAACATAAATAATCAAATCATTAGACAACATCAATGGATGTCTACAAATATCGTAATGAATGCCTTGAGTGTAAGAATAATGCCATAGATAGACACCAATGCATCACACCACTCAAATATTTCATAACACCACCAAATATCTCAAATCCATATAAAACAATCAGAACTGATATTAAAAGATGTTATCACCCATATAGAAATACACCAAAATAGAAATCAAAGAATCAACACAAATGATTGAGTCACAGATATCCAGAAATCAACATTCAAATCCTGAAAACAATTATAAGAGATATCACCATGTATAATCAGGCTAATACATAGCTATGCCCAAATATGTTACTCAATCTCAAATAATAAAGTATCCATGATATCAATATAAATGACGTCCATAATCAAAGCATTGCAATTGCAACACATGCCAAAGGAAGATATAATTGGCGACACACGCCTATAAAAATATAGTTCGTGCCTATAAAGTATAATCAACAACACATGTTTAGGAAAGATAATTGGCAACACATGCCAATGAATAATAGTTGGTGGTATACATCGAAGAAGGATAATATATGACACACATCAAAGAAGGATACAGGAATTGATCATACTCCGGACAGAGTCTCTGGTATAATCATAATTTTTCATCTTTAGTAGAAGAATAAATGCTTGACCATAACAACACATCAGACCAAATGGGAGACTGAATGACATAGTCACTCCAAAAGGCTACACACATAATCGACAAATATGACACACGTAACCATCCAACACAACTCTTACAGTCTTGGTTACCTCAATGGATATCATGACTCCTTATCCATATCATGTCATAAACATGATATAGGATTACGCTATGCATTAGTCATGAACCTACATGTGGCCCCAAATGGTAATAGACTACTGGCCCATGTGACACAATGGGTTATACGTTACCAATACACGACTCTACTATTATCGACATACAACTATACAATCATCGACATATGGCCACATGGCTATTAATATTTTCGACATATGGATAGAACGATGTTAACAAATGACACTGGAGTGTCAAAGATTTAGGGCGCGACCACCGCGAATAGACCGCTAGGATGGGTACTAGCCAATCTGGTTCACTCCCAGAATATAAAGGGAGTTAGATAATGATAGAAAAATACTGTAAATATATATAATAGCGCCACACAGCTATATTCACATACCAACACATAGCACTATACATACGCTAACACATAATTAAATACATATGCCAATATATGACTTTGTATATTGTCGACACATGGCTCATTATAATCGTCGACACATGTGTAACGACCCTAATTTTTAGTAACATTATTAAGGATATTTAATCAGCTAAATAAAATAAAATAATGTGATGATTAGGGGCTTGAGATTTGTGATTAATAAGGGGTATCCATGCCATGTTAACAAATGAACTAAAGATGGGTTAAAATGAAATAGAGAAGGAGTAAAATTGGAATGAGACTTAACCATATACCCTAAGCCCTAATGTAGCTGATACTACACGTTCATTCCATAATCCGAAAAATTAAAATAGAGGCCGACCATCATTAGAAGATAAAGGAGGAAGAAAAGCTAAAGGAAGATGCAAATTAACATTTAACCATTCTAATATCAAACTCCTTAATCTCAAAGCTAAGGTGAATAATTACTACATCTCATATTTTCTATTATTTTTGGTTTTAAGGTTAATCGAATTATTTTGCAAGGTTATGCCATGTTTTTGAACGACTAACCGTTTATATATGCTTGTTGATGATTTATGCTTATTCATATAGCTTTTATGATATGTTTTGATGTAAAAACCCTATTAAATGATATCTAAATGCCTTACGATATTAGATTTAGATCAGAAATGATATTTTAGAGATGGATTTCAACTTTCATAATTTTTTGAATTAATTTGGATTTAATATTAATTTTCTAGTGAGAAGATTGATTATTGGGGTTTAAAAATTATTTATGGTCAAATAATGTATGTTTTGGGTCTAAAATTATTATATTTAGAAAATATATTAAAAATGATTTTTTGGAACTTTTGGAGAATTTTACTAAGTTTTTAATAGATATATAAAATTACTTAAGGTATGAGACTTAAATGTTTCCTATACTTATAAGAGGAGAAGGGGAATTTTTAAATTATTTAAGTTGATTACTTTTGAAATTTGGTAGTACGTTTGGAAGATAAAATTAGTAACCTATAATATTTTGAAAAACAAGGCAGGTTAGTTGAAAAGAATTACTTAAAAGGTTAAAAATCAGTTTAAACATGCTTTTTACATGTTTCACCACTTTCGGCACTTAGCTTCCGACCCAATACTCCCACCACCTTCTTTGTCAAACTAATGTACATGGTATCAATACTTGGTACGTAGTGGATTGGACTAAGGCAGAAGGTACGGAATTGAAGCATGGGGTTTCGAAGGGGTTGAAGTGCATCTTTGTTTTAAAAAAAGAATGCGCCTGCTTTACTTTCGACTTAATTAGCTTTTGATTTGTTTAGCTTTCGAATGGGCTAAATTGTTTAAAGAAATGGTTGTGCCTTTTGTTTTACGTAAATGCATTCACTTGGGTCAAAACCCCTTATTGCCGCTTTCTACCTTTCGTAGAAAATGGTTTCGGAAGGTATACTTTTTTAAAAAAATCAATGCCACTTCTCCAATGCTTTCGAAGGATTGGTTTCAATACCATCACTTCTTTACTTAGGAATTACTTTCGAAAGAGTACTTTCAACTTAAAGGATTTATGACACTTTTGTTCTGTTGAAGGTAGAACCAAAGGTTTTGAAGGAGATAGTTCAAAATGGTTTCAAAAGGTTTTCTACATATTTTACTTGAACCTAAATGGTTTCAAAAGGTTTGATGTTTTAATGCTTTCGAAAGGTTTTAATGAAGGTTTTAAAGGGGTGGTTCCCCAATGGTTTCGAAAGGTTTAAAGAGAAAGGTTTTTTCAATGTTTCTGTAAGGCAATATTTAAGTGTTTTAAAAGATAGGATGTCTAAGGTTTTATAGTTTTCGAAGGAAAGGTTTTTCAATGGTTTCTAAAGGTTTATATGAATGGTTTCGAAAGGAATGTTTTGACATTTAAGCCTAGGTTATAAAGGATTTACTTGGTTTCAAAAGGGATAGTTTCAACGGGATCGAAAGGTGTAATAAAATGTTTTCATCAACAAAGATTTGTGTAAAGTACATATACCACTACAACAAAATGTACCGTTTTAAAAACACGAAAAACTTATAACAATGTTTTTTTTTTGAAAAAATGTACTTTATAAATGGAGAGAAGGGCATATATGCTCATAATATGCCTCATTAAAACCTAGAAATCCCCTAACCTAAACGGATTCCTTGCGAGCAATAAGAGTACATATCATGTCCATATATTAAAAGTACAATAGTACAATGCTAGAACACGAGTTGACGAATAGATGGAGGTGTAAAAACAGGGAGACAACGCACTCAAAACCATCCATATGTGAAACTTGGGGAATGAACAAACAACTTAACACAAACAAAATACAAGCACAACAAAAAGAGAAGAGACCAAGATGCAACCACAAAGAAATGCCAGCAAGGCCCATATACGTAACAGCGGTCGGCTCGAATTGAAAGCATTAAAAACTTGAACTACGGATGCTTGCAAATTTGGATATCAAAATATCTCAGATCTGAAAGGAACTCAAAAGAAATTAATAATGGCAGCCGAAGTAATCTTCACGAGTGGGAAATCGAGATCCATAGGAGAAGCAACAAAAACACAATCTACCCAAAATCAAACTGGGGAAGTTGGAACTCCACGTTGAAGTCGGCTCTGATATCAAATCCAGACAAGATAAGTAACAAATCCCTAGAATTCTTATTCGAATCCGCTAAGTTCTGCAATAAATGTTTGCAATCTTGCATTATGAGACCCCTTCTAACAGTGACTGGCATTTCAAATCCTTGAAAACTTTAGAGTTCCGTTCACACCATAAATGCCAAATAATCATAATAAATGAGATGTTCGTAATGTGATAATGCATGCTGTTACTGAGTTTAGTGTGACATAAAGATTCCAGAATCTGATTAAAATCATAAGAATTGCAAATATTAATTCTGAGTTTTAGCATAATTTCTTCAATAATCTATCTGGAATATGCACAATTGAAAAAAAGATGGTTTCTTTCCTTATTATGATTTGAACATAGAAAACAAACTTGACTAATACCGCTGTTCCACCTGTAAATTCTGTCTTTGGTGTTTAAACTGTTTAATATAGCCAATAATAAACATACCGACATTTTTGGAGCACATTTTTTGTCCCATATAATTTTGGAGCACTTGACTTCAGTTTGTTTACTTCTTACGTGATCCCAAGACGAGTTTAAATTGAATTGACCATTGCTGCTAGGAATCCACCACCGGTAGTCATGTTGCTTCTGTTTGTCTATCTGAATGTTGTGCACTGTATCATGATATTGAATAGGAATGTAGTCAAGATTATTTTTCCACTCATTATCAACTATAAGTGATGATACTTTTCTTTTGTTGCCGCCATAAATGTCCATAGAATTCCAGCCTAGTTTTTCCACCAAGGAGGATCCATTGATCCATGGATCAGTCCAAATGTCTGTGTACTCACCATTTACAATTATTTTATTAATTAAACCAGTGCACCATGTTCTAACTTTAAGCAAGAAATTCCGCGTATGTGATGCACAGCTGTTAATGTTAGCATACTAGAAATTTGAATTATGACAGTATTTGTTTAGCATCCATTTGGCTTAGGTAGAGTTTCCTTGTAAAAATTTCCATACCAGTTTAGTAGCCACTGCTTTTTCCATATCATCTATTTTTCTGATGCCCAGTCCACCCACATTCTTGGGTTTACAGACATCTTCCCAGGACATTTTATGGGCTTTAGACTTCCAAATGAAATTAGCACATATAGAATTAATTCTATGAATAAGAGACAATGGGAATTGGGAAAATTGAAGCCATAATTGAATCATAGGATAGATAACTATTTTTACTAATTCAATTCGACCATTGATAGTAAGCAATTTGTTGTTCCAGTGATTAATCTTTTTTTTGATTATATTTATCAAGCATCCAAAGTCTCTGCCTTTTAGAACATCGTTAGATAAAGCAACGCCTAAATACATCATTGGCAGATTACAAACATTGATATCAAGAATAGCAACTATCTATCGCTTAATTTTTGCTCCTTTGCTAAAATAAACAGTGGATTTATTTGCATTAACATCATGGCCAGTAAAATGTTTCAATCTACAAAGGGTTTTTGTAATACATTCAACATTTATTTTGTTAGCTTTGGCCATAATTAAGATATCATCTGCGTAAAGTAAATGAGTGATTATAGGATTAATCTTATGGATAGGGGATAAAGTACCTATTATGTACTCCAAATCAAGATTGATTGTGAGGAACTCCAATGCTATAGAAAATAAATAAAGAGATAGAGGGTCCCCTTGCCTTAAACCCCTCGAGCTCTCGATGAAACTATATGGGGCTCCTACAATTAATACCAAAAAAATTGGAGTAAAAATACATTCGTACAAAAGATTAGCAAAATACATAGGAAAACCCATGGATAGCATCATATGATGAATTAACTCTCTATTTATTTTATCATATGCTTTATGTAAGTCGATTTTCGGGAAAATATTGTTGGAATTTTTCCTATTAAAGCCCCTAATCATTTCATATGCAAAATATTGTTGGAATTTTTCCTATTAAAGCCTCTAATCATTTCATATGCAAGAAGAGAAATCTCTATAATGATTCTCCCAGGGATAAATGCATTCTGATTATAAGAAATAAGATCGTCCATATAAGGTTTTAGTCGATTACACAGAAGATTGGCTAAAATCTTATAGGAGACGTTGCAAAGAGAAATTGGTTTGAAATTGGGCATATTAATAGCAACCTGTTTTTTTTGGGATAAGGAAAATAAATGTGTGATTGATTTCTTTTATTATTTTGCCATGTTGAAGGATGCCATTCATGGCATTACAGATATCCTCCTTAAACTACTCCCAGTGAACTTTGTAAAATTTTGAATTTTGGCCATCAGGTCCCGGTGTACTGTTATCACTGATCTGGAAAATAGCAGTTCGTATTTCATCTATTTGAAAGGGTTTGCATAAATCTCTTCTTGCTTTTTCCAAAAGGATTTATTTTACATACTATGCCTGGAAATTAGCTTGTAGTCCGAGTAGAATGAAACAGATCTGGAAAATAATCAATTGCTTCAAGCACAAGCTTTTCTGATGCTGCTGTCCATGTGCCATTAGAATTAAGGATACAGTTACTTCTTTTTTTCGTTTTAAGCACATTAACTTTGTTGTAGAAAAAGTTAGTAGGCCTGTCTCCCTTAATAAGCCAATTGAATTTCAACCTTGTTCATTGTCAATAGCTATTCTGCTCATAATATCATGAATCTAGCCTGTTTTCATATTATATTGTTCTATTGGATAGTTATTTGAGGGATTTTGAACAAGCATATTATATGTATCATTAGCCTCTGCCTTCGAAGAAGCAAAAACTGACTAGATGTTAGTCTTATTTTTTATCCAATTCTTTAATGCTGATTTTGCAGCCTTAAGCCTGCATAGAAGACTGTGAAGAGGATTGCCATGAAAGACTTTAGATATTGCATCTTGAAGAGCTGAGTGGTATCCCTCATGCAGATGCCAGGTATTACTGTATCTGAAGGGGATCTTTTTTCTCTTATCAAATGTAATCATGAATTTTAAGTAGATAGGAGAATGATCACTTAGCGAATGATTTCCAAAGTGAATACCAAAATTAGGAAACATATTCATCCAAAACATATTGACAAAGAAACGATCAATTTTGCTGCGAATTGGGAAATTTTTCCCACCCCTCCAAGTAAAAAAATTGTCCGTGAAGTTAGGTTCCACTAGATTAGATGAAGTAATACAGTCGATAAAGTCAGGATCGCCTATTGAGTTGAAAGAACCATCATTTATTTTTTCGGTTGATGATAAAAAAGTAATGAAATCTACCGCAACAATTCAAGGGAAATTGAAGTTTTTTGACTGTTCCGTAATATAATCCCATAACTCCTTTCGCTTTGTCTCATCATTGAATGCATAAATCGTAGAACATAGCATACTGTACCA
The DNA here is from genome assembly GCA_030765085.1 of Allium cepa. NCBI lineage: Eukaryota > Viridiplantae > Streptophyta > Magnoliopsida > Asparagales > Amaryllidaceae > Allium > Allium cepa. The sequence continues at coordinate 770,104,122 of CM060935.1, forward strand.
TTAACATTGTGGAGAATACAAGTAATAACTTGGTCATTAGTATGAATAATGATATTCGACCAATAAGAAGAGTCCGATAAACTTAATATCCTACTTTTACGGCCGTTGGATATATTATGTGAATGTTTCCACTTGATATCTATTTTGGCCATAAAATTATCAATACTGACGGTTGATAATTTGTTTTCAACAATAGCAATGAAAGAAAATCTTTTACTATTAATTAAGTGAAAAATGTCTAACTACTTTGAAAGGGCATTCATGCCCTGGATGTTCCAGAAGAGGAACTCCATAAATTAATTATTATCTGAAACACTACCATCAACAGGGGTGGTAGAAGCCCCAAGTGCCTTGATTTTTTTTTTGACTTTTTGTGTTTTCCTTTCAGCCGGTTAACTAAATTGTTCCATTTAGGGTTGTCTAGAACGTCAACTAATGAGGTACTTTAAATTCAAAAGGAGCTTCTTCCGTTCGAATTTTTCTAGTCGCTTTTGGTTTGTGTGCCTACTGCATCTCAGGATTCCGTGTTTCATTCCTATTGCAGGGTGGAACTTCAACAGCTATATCAAACTCTTTGGCTATCATTTTGTTTTCTTTAGTAGCATTTGTAACATTAGCTTGTGTAATAATATCAAAGACCATTTTTTTGAGTTCATGTTAGTGTCTGTATTTATAGTCTTGAGCACTTTATCCGACTGGATTGTATGAGGAATATCATCTGATTGATTAGCTATATTCATGCTATTCCTTGCATTATATATGTGAATTGGAATCAGTAGAGTCTAGCACCATATTTTCTCGCTCATCTTGGATAACTGCCGAAACACCTATCTTTACTTTATTATGGTTGAAGTCATCCATATTCATTTTTGAATTTTCTGTGGTTTGAGTGTAGGGAGGGTTTTTTGGCATCCAAATCTTGGTGTATTGGCAATGGGTTTCGGCGTGACCAAAACTTGTGCAGTTCAAGCAAATTGATGGTTTCCATTCATAGTTTACATCTTGCCAAACAATTTCATCATTCTCCGATAGAATAGGAATTTCCCCCAGGAAATCAAAAACGTTTTTGATTTTTATTAAGACTCTAGCGTAAGCTATTTTAATTATTCCTTCCGTAAGTTTGTCCAATTTGATAGGAGTTCCAAGCATTGAGGCAATGCGACTAATACCCTCTTCTATCCAGTAATCCAGCGGCAAGTTAGGGAAGGGAACCCATATCGAGATAGAGTTAAGTAATTCTTTATTGAGTTGCATCCCTAGAGACCATCTCTTCGTCGTCATCATCAATTTTTTGTTGTTGTAGTAATAGGTACCACCCTGCAGAATTCTATCACATCTTTCTTGTTACTAAATTTAATAACATAGAATTCATTTTCCTTGGAATAGATAGAGAATTCATCTTCAGGTTTCCACGTTCTCATTATATATTCTTTAGATTATGCATAATATGGTTTCGGACCAACAACATAGATCACTATAGCATTGTCCCATTGTTTTTTTTGCATTTTGAACAACTTCTATCGAAATTTTAGCACAGTGCAACAAACTGAAATTGCGGGGTTGATAAAACTTGAGTGGGACATACATCGAAATGCTGTTACCTTTAATAACTTCGTTCCATGCCTGACTGGAGGAGGTGGAAAGTTCCATTTGGAGTTCGATGATCTATTCTCAGTCTAAAATGTGAGATTTTTATTGTCATGATTAGGTTCAGAATTGAGGTGATCGTTATAATTGGGAATAGATCTTCAACCTTTTGACTGAGAGCTGTGAGAAACATTAGTGGGTTTGAAAGGCAGCGGGTTATGTTTAGCTAGGCGTTTCCAACGTTTGGCACTAACAGGGATGAATCCCTCATCTTTGATTGTAGTGAAGTCAGTATTGGGTCGAGGTGGAAAACCCGGAGGAAGGTCAGTGAGGCTAGCCAACGGATCTAAATAGGATGGAGAATTGGGATTCTAATTCAATAGGGAAGACATAGTAGACAAGGATGAAGACAAGGAGCAAGAAAAATAAACGAAGAATCAGGGAAGAAGATCTAAGACTGCGTAGAAAAGTATAGGCGAATGAGGGAAATTATCAAGCAAAAATTAGGGTTTCCGCCATGAATGTTTCCATGATGTTGTTGTATATTAACATGCCATTATAGGTCAGACATATACCATAGCAAGACTGAAAACGCTGTAGAATCCACGTATTTATAGCATTTTTTTGATATCATTAATACGTTTTACAACGTTTCTATTGATGAGAAAAATTTCTTTTTTTAGTATTCGTCTTCGCTTAGAAATATTTTCTCTAGCGATTATACTATGCTTTGTTAACTTTTTACAACATTCTTTTCATTGCTATGATTTCTTTTTACAGCGTTTCTTCTGTTGCTTTGGTGCTTATTTACAACGTTTTCTGGAATGCTTGGTGATATTATATAGTATGCCGAAAACGCTGTTAAACTTTTTATAGCGTTTCAAACATGCTGTTAAAACTTTCTTAGCAATTCAGAAACGCTTTTTAATATTTTCTTAGCGATCTATAAATGCTATTGTATTTTGCTTGGTTCCTAACCAATATATAGCAGGGTTATAATTTTATATGCAACCACGATTTATGTATAACAGTTTATAGAAACACGTATATTTCATAATAAACATATATTATATTAATCACACATTTTATAATCAACATATTATATTAATCATACATCTTACCAATTAACATGAAACATTACATAATAAACATACGCAATATTCCTACATTAAAATAGATAATAAGTTCACAATATTTCAATGTAGAATAAGCAGCAACAGTGACCAAAAGTAGTAATACATACAAGCATGCAAACCGAAATGTAGTTATGACATCAAAATTAACTTCGAATGTAGAACTTTCTGCAGTAGGTTACTATTTTTTTCCATCAAAATATATCTATCAACCTGCAAAGGAAAAGCTCTTTATTATACGTACTTGATTAGGATTAAAAGATAGAAACATTAAGTAGCTAGTTCTCATGTCATTTAAGCTTTATAAAACAAACTTGTGAAAGAATTGACTTGAAACTATTCTTTATACTTGTTTTTTGCTATTATTAATTGCAAATCCTGTTATAATATAAACTTGTACCCTTTGTGTTTAATCAGTATATAACTCAATGTGTGTTGTTTTATCAGTTATCCATTGTACCATTAATGTGATTTTACAGTCTTGGACTCCGTGTCAGTATCTAGTATGTAAATGTGTTTCTAACCATAATTTGCAGTACATATGAATTTTCTTTATTCTCCAAATCGTAATTTTTGCATTTTGAAATGGAAAAAATGAAATCTCTATGTTTTCTTCAAAATCCGAACTTTTGATCATTGAAATTCTTTAAATGAAATCTGAAGAGTACCATCTCCATCTACTAGAAATTGAAAGGAACACAATAGTGCCTAACTTAGGCTATAGCAGACAACAGTCGGAAAAAAGGTCAAACTACGCAATTCTGAAATAGTAATCGATATTATTTTTTTCTCACCGCCTAACAAAAATCAAAATGGCGTATACAAGGCTATTCTCTTCTAAGACAAAAATACTAAGAATTTTCAAGGCTTAGAAAAACAATGTGACCTTAAAGATAAAAATTAAAATGTCACCGTCTTAATTTCAATTTTCGGAAAATAAAATATATGTTTTTCTTATAATAGTACATTAAGTAGCCAGTTTTCAAGTTATTTTAAGCTTTGTAAAACAAACATGTGAAAGAATTAATTTGAAACTTTTCTTTCTCTGTACAAAACATCATAAGTTTTACATGAAAGCATATCAGAAAACGCATCATGAAAAAATATGATTTATAATGAATGACGAGATGCACCAAAGAGTCAAAAAGTCATACCAAAAATTCTCAGGAAAGATTGCCAATGCCCTAATGTTCTAAAAGAGTTTGGATACTCCTAGGTTGTCAGATATTAACCTGCAATTGTTCCGGTAAGTAAAAGAAAAATAATATTAAATTTCAACACTTCAGGTATGAACTTTCACTCAAGTATACATTTAGACCAGAAAACAAATTTGTAACCATCCCTCATTTCAAGCTGAGAATATAATATAGAAATTGTATTTTCCTTGGTCAATATGGTAAGGTGAATATGTGAAAAATAAACAGTGGCCATGCATGAAAAGTTTTAGAATGTTCTATCTTGAAAGTTTATCTATATCATTCACCACACTAGCTATGTACAAGAATAACAAAAATAGGTATAGGCACATATATAACCCTCGTTCATACATCCAATGGAAAAGGAAAAATTAGTATTGTCCGTTGCATACTAAAATTTTAGAGGCATTGGAAGCAGATTGCCTTGCCAATAATATCTCTCAGGCTATGCTTTCCCTAACTACATATAGTTAACAGTGAACATAAATACATGGCTGGATAGATTATCGAAGAACTGACATAGTTGGAAGTTCATGGGCACTCAACCTAGAGCAACACCGATCTGAAGAGAAACAAAGCAATAAAATGCTTACCCCTATTTCTAAACTGTTCAGGACAAAACAAAGCACTATAAATTATGGTTGACATGTCCTTAGTAAAGTTGATATTAATGGTAGTATATGTTATAACCTATTAAGAATTTAAAAATTACGTGCCTACTATAATTTAAACCAACAATAACAAATTAACAGTAAAATGGTAAAACGGTCTATATAGTTAATACAACATGCATAAGGATGTTTTTTAGGAATACGAATAATGATAGATTTGCTAATATTTTAAAGATACAAAAAGAAAATATTTAGAAGATTGTGATAAATAAAAACTATTAAATGAAATTAAAAATGGAATCAAGTCTAACTGAATCAAGGAGATTATCTAATATTCCCTTTGTTCCATGAAATAAATATGGCTTCTTCTTATATAGATTTCTTTTTCTGGTTATATTATAATCTAAATGCGTAAAAAATGTAGGCGTACTTAATTCTATGGAAAGTGTATGATTTTATCCAATGAATGTTGCATAAAGAAATGAAACTCTAGCATTTTATCAAATTAGCTTACATAGTTTTAACATCTTTGTTAATGAAATTATTGGCCAAAGAGTTGGAAGTCAACATATTATTTATTTTGCATATTTTTTGTGCTTTTGAGAACTAAATTACTATTTTATTTATTTTCACGTTAAGGCAATTTCTTATGTTTTGTCTCCTTACATAAAGCTACCAAAATTGGCTGCCAATGACCTCCACAAAATCAAACATTAATGCTTAAGGGGTCATTTTTGGTAGTTTAACATTTAAATAATGGTTGATAAATTTGATGGATAGTTATAATTATTGAAGGAATAATTCGTATAAAAATATCAAAATCATAAGCACACCTATCATTAAACTTTTATATTAAGAATCGTGTCTTATAACAAGCACATGTGATTGCATTTCATCCACAATTCACAAAATAAAAGGAGGAAAAAAACAAAAAAAAGCTAAGACCAAAGTGCTTTGAATGGTTTATTTAGATATTTTTTGCAAAATCATATTGATCAAGTATTTGATGTAGGTGATCAATTAATCCAAGTATATCAAAAAATATATAACCGGTAATTAACTTGAAATGATAACTCGGCAATAGGAGAAAACCAAAATGATTGTACACATTATTTATATCAAACATGACTTAAAAGTATAGCAAGTGGAAAGGGAAAAAATCAATGATAACATGTACCGTAGGTACAGCAGTACAACATAATCCCCAGCATAGAGTCAAGTACCGAACCATATATTGTAAGAATGTGGACTGTTGTTGGACTTGGTGTATATGATGATGTTCCTATATCTATGTCGTTTGCCTGTGAGGCCATATTTACTAAACTAATCTGCAAATATTTTATGATTGATATCTACATAGGAAACTACAATATGATACATGATTACATAATGGCATGAATCTGTTTGTGTTGTTCGCTTATAGGACTGCATTAATTACTATGTGTGTTTGTGCGTGTGCATGCATGAATCGTATGAAAAGTTGTTCTTTCTTTGAAAATAAATTATAAAAGTAGGCATTGACGTTAAAAGGTTTGAATCAGTATGATTTTAAATCAAATATATATAATGTAAATTGGGGAAGAAATATCCTAGGATAAACTGATACAACACACAATTATGATTACATAATAAGATAATTAAGATTGATATGTCATTTCATAGGCAATTAAGAACACAAGTCATAAATATTACTGTTAAAGAGTTCCATAATGCGGTTAGAAAGAATCAACCACTCCAATTCAACGACCTATGAACAAAAAAAATTCTTTGATTATAAGTGTGTTTCTAATAAAAATAATTCTTCAGTATTAAAACTTTTGCTTTATTAGTTAAGATATCTTGGCACTACATTTCAATAATAGGTATATTTGTTCTTTAATCATATTATCCGGGCTTTGATGATTCTGTAGTTTATAAGTAATCTTTGCCTGAGGTCTATGTGGAATTTATTGTACCACTCGTAGGTACTTGATTCATAATTCACAACATATGCAAATAAAAGTATAGAATTAAGGAATCTATTTAAAGAATCTAATGGTCATTGAAATAAGTAAATATGTAACAACTTACAACTTCGATGTAATTTTCATTCAAAACTGAAAAAATAAACAAATTAAAGAGTGTGAATCAACGATCGTGGGGATGAATAACCCAAGTTTGTTGCAGTGAACATCAATCCCCAATTGTATGAAATTTAAATTATTTTTTCCAATACCGAGGAAACAATAATTTGAACTTAAGGAGAAGTTGACTTTTTTTGTAATTTGATAAAAAATACAGTGAGGATGGAGAAATTGGGAGAAAAGAGGACAAATCGGGAGCAAATTGTAGTTAGAATGAATAAAGAAGTGGATTTTTTCTGTAAGGAAGTGGTGAAAAATAGAAGTTAGATGTTGAAAGTAATGGATTATTTTCCTCTTTTACTTGGTTGAAAAATAAATGTATTGAGCATTTTGAAATCGAGTAAAGGAAAAAAAATATAAATCCCATGTAAGTAGATTTGGAATCTTGCGTTTAAGTTTAATTAGCGGATATGATTCCATGAGTTACTCGTGCTACGTACTTGGGCAGTTGTGAAGTTAGTAAGTCTAAGAGATGAATTGTGTGATGTAATTGTTTAATTTGTTCATGTTTGTTCTTCATTGTATTTTTTGTGTGGTGTATGATTATGTTTATTATTTTTTATTGGAAAATTAACAAGATGATGCTTTGGTGCCTTAAATAAGACGTTGATTAACGAATATATTGTTCGTTATTTAAGTACACTGATAAATATGAGTAAGGTTGTAAAATGTCTGTAATGTACAAAAAAGTAATATTTACTGCAATATGAGGATGGTTTGATTTTTTAAATTTATAGATTTCAAAATATGTTAGGGAAAGTTGGAAAATATGCATGGTTCTTCTAAGATTAATCAATAATACTGTTACTCTTTTGAGGTGCAGTGTTTGAGCAGAATAATGTGTAGAATATAGGAGAAATTTCTTAGTTGTATTTGTCTGTAATCAATTGTAATGGAAAAAGTAAAGAAAAATACATTAAGACCATTGTGCTATGTGCACTTATCAAGTTCATGATTCATGTTGTACATAACTTATGTTTATACGAAAACTTTTGAAAAATTTCTGGAATAACAAAATTTGATGAACGTTCATTATCTGCCCCTTATAGTATATCGTTCACATTGTGCGCTCACATGTGAAGTTCGGCTCTATCAGCTAAATCCATACTTGCATATGTAACATTTGTAATATTATGAGGGAAATAAAAACTACTATCTTATGTTATTTTTGATTGATTATCAGATTTGTAAGCAACATTACAATAAGTTTACTCAACCATTATATCTATGTAATTATTTTAGTACTAAAATTAGTATGCTTCTCTAATAACCACAACTTGTGAACCACCATTTAATTTGGAAAACATAAAAGATTAAGAAAAAAATATGTGAAAAATGGTAAAGAATGGCAATTTTATGGTGACATTGCATCTAATGATTAAATAGTAGTTAATAATAATTCATGGTTATACATTAAGAAATTATTATTATGTTCAAACTTATTACAACACACATACCATAAATTTTTAGTTACTATTGATGAACATAGGTTGTGGTTGTCAATAATAATATGAATTAAAAATGGGTGAGTCACTGAAACTAAAAGTAAATGTAACTTATATTACAAATTTCAGACTACATAATTGGTTCGTAATTGAGACAAAAATGTTTAAATAAACTTAAACCTGCTACTTTTACTGTTTGTATATAAGACTATATATATACATCGTTCATATAATATTTATTTATTATATACAATTAATACACTTACTATATACAACTATAATATTATTTTTTTATATGTTAGTTCGTATATAATTTATATTAATTAGTACATATAATTCTATAATAAGTTTTTAGTCTTTGGTTAAGTTTATCAAGATATTACTATTACTTCTCCTATTACTATTACTACAACTATTTGTAAAATATGTATGTATATATAATTTAAATATATAATTTATATGATTTACGTATAAATATGTAATTTATATTTATTTACATACTTATTTACTATATATATGTATAATATAATTTATTATATAATTAATTCATATATAATTCATTTCTATAGTAAGTTTACATGCTATAGTTTAATAAGTTTATCAAGGTATTATGATTATTATTATTATTTATATTGATTCATACATAATTCACATGGTATTCATACATGGCATAATTAATTCATATATATATATAATTAAATCTATATAATTTGTATAATATAAACGTGTATAATTATAAAGATATATAATCTATGTAATATAATTTATAATAATATATATTTTCATACATAAACTTAGTTAATTTCTATAAAAATGGTAAATTTGTAAATTATTATAAAACTTAATTAATTTAGTTTAATTTTTATACCGATCATGTTTTAGTTCAAACTATGAGCCTATATATTTTTTATCCTTAGCTTACATAATGAAAATATAGTTTAATTTGTGTACATGCTTGCGCACATCTATACTCGTATACACTCACTCTCTACATTACTTAGAAAATAAAAATGAGAAAAATAATGAGAAATTAAATTCATTCATAAACGAATAGAAGAAAAAAAGGATGCAATAACCTAATCGAAGGGATTGGAAGTAAGAGCATATCTCTAACTCTTTATTAGCTGCTACGAATGCTACTAAAATTATAATTACAACACAATGTTAATTGTTTTATAAATTTGTTTTTTATTCAGCACATATGTCAAAAATTAACCATGATTTATCATGGTCCAATAGATTATGCCTCATGGTCATATTCGAGATTATACCATCATTGACAATGATAGGAATCTCTTTAAGTAGTTTAAACTTGTATCCGGTAGCTAAACTCTTTCTTATTAGAAGGATAGATGAAACAAAGCACATTCCATAATCTCTGACAAGAAAAGTACAACATTGGTGAATGACCCACTAGCAACTCTTGAAACTACAAAGAACCGTGCAAAGAGAAAATGTGTAGTAATTATAAATGCCCGCTCAGTCGTTTCTATGATAAAAACTATGAAAACACTTAGAGTGACTACCTTCATGGGTTCGTTAAGAAACCTCAAACTGATATAGTAATCATCATGCCCATGAATATGGGTGATATGATATATATTTTCACATGAAAGCAAAAAAATGACGAAATGTTGGCTTTCCATTCTAAAAGGATTGGGAAAATTTCAAGAAAAAAACCTTATATCTTTGTAAAAAAAAGTAAATAGAAACGTATGTCCATTCTTAGGAAGATTTATTCACTTAAAGGCCTAGAATCTTTAGAAATATTTACACCTTGTCAGAGGTACAAAAGTTTAGAACAAAATTAAATAGGTGAATACTATACTCTTGAAGCATATTGATAGTCATCTCCATAAGTTGAATATGACTAGATATAGTGCTAATATTCATTAATCAAGGGTTATAAAAATAGGCTTCAGATGCCTGCTGAAAATAAATCAGTTGTTCCCTCGCAGCCCGTTCTCTATGTCTTGCCTCATGCCTGTTCACTAAGTCATTCATTCCTTGCTTTTATATCATGCTGTAGCCTTCTCATGTAGCAGTTACCATCAGGCATTACTTGCAGTAGTGTACTTTTTTTGGCTTGCTTCAGCTCACTAATTATCCGTTAGCATTCCAACGCTGTGTTCCATTGCATTCAAAAACAACTTTAGTTGTAGTGCATATTCTCTCCTTTATCTTTTAAATTTGCTTTTCCTTTGCGCAACATATTTTTGTCCCTCTTCCTAGTTTTGAATTGTAGAATGCATGATAGCTTTGGAAAGAGATGATCTGTCTTCATAAGATTCTACTTATTAAATATCTTCGACTCACATATATATGACTAGTATATGGAGCTCCTAATGATGTAGTTAATATGGAAAAGTCATTCAAATTATCCCTTTATACATAGGAAAAATTGTAAAAAAAAGGATAGAGTGAAGAGAACAAGTAATATATCTTAAGTGAGCATTAACGTTACATATGAGATCGGTGTAAAACCAAAACTGGGAAAGTCTCTAAATCCATCGAAATCCAAAAAAAAGGATGTTGTGATTTTGATGCACCATTAGAGCCAACATAATGCATCACGTCAGCTAATTTAACCACTTTTATTAATAGTAAAACTAATGTGTTTAGTTAAAAATTATCACATAGCTATGAAGTTTATTATTCACAAAATTATCCAAACCATAAATGAGCAAATTTCTCATGTCTATATGTTTAACGACCTCTTACAGAAAAATTTGTGATACTCTGGTGATTTATATAGCTGATCTGAAATAGCACGAAAACTGAAACAGAGATGGTTTCAAAAAATATAAGTTAATACTGTTTCTTTTCCCTAATAAAAGATAAAAAGTACTAAATCATTACCGCATCATCATATATTCATAAATCCAACCTGGAATTTACATCGCTTGAAACCTTAACTTCAAATAAGCCATAAGCATGTATCCAAATCAAAATGATAAGTTACACATATGTAAATGACAACCAAATAATAATAGTAAATAAATATTATTTATTAACTGCAACTTGCTAGTATGTATCAACGATATAAATGCTCTGACCAAAACGTGGATAAAACTGGAAAAGCTTCAATGTCTTTGTCAAGTGATCGTCGGTAATAAATTATCTATAAAGTTAGGTTATATTGTTTTTAGACTACATTAATTTGTGTTCCATAATTATATTAATAACCAGTAAGTCTTAAATATAAAACTTATGTATGAATATAATGAATATCGGACAACTGGAATTTAAATGGCTAGTGCAATAGCGTTTAGTTTCTAGGAATAACATTAAAAGTTTTAAATAAATAAAAACACACATTTTTGATTTATTTTTAAGGTTTCTATATAGTTTGAAACTAATTTGATGTTTTAACTTTACAACTAAATTTATAAATTAATTATTCTCCCTTATTTTGTTTTTATTTCATAGTTTGCTTTATACACCATAACGTGAGACTATAAATTGGACTCATCATATAAGCACAAAAGTAAATCGTGTATACCATCTTGAATGCTAGTGTTCATTTTCCTCACCAAGGTTTTCCACATGGGATTTAAATCATAAATCAAAAACTTTAAATCCATCGAAAGCTCACATCTTAGAACAACTTCGGCCAAAGCACCATTAACGAATCAGACAAGTTCATAGGCACCACTGCACATCATTGTCGAATGTCTCCTGCTAATAACAATTCAAACAACAAGCTATCGACATCTCATAGGAAGAATCAAGCAAACAAGTTTCTCAACTTTTAGACCAGGAAAAGGGCACGATTGCATCTCTCAAGCGAAGATAGTGAGCACTAGATTTAGAACAACACATGTCTGAACTCTATAATCATGAAATTGCATCAAGCTACAACATCGATGTTTGACCTCAACTTTGGGTTCAAGCGAGGCTGCCTCAGAAAATAAATTAAGCAAAAATGTGGGATTGGTGCATAAGATTGCGTGAAATGAATTTGAATAATTTGATGAATGTTAAGGCAGGATAAGGAGTTTTGACAAAGTTGCAACTTCGGATAATTGGCTAAATCCGTGGAGGCCATGGCAAATTTAATGTTGACTTGAAAATTGATCAGATAATTGTAGAAATGATAAATAATGATGAACTGCAAAAAAATTATTGACCTAAAAATTGATTAGCTCCACATGGTGAAAAATAAACGACTGAATGATTCCATCTAGCAAGGAGAAGGAGGTTGAACGATTGCTTCAGGAGGCTGGACGATTGCTTAGAGGGAAGTTTTGATTAAGCGAAGAAATTAGTCCAACATGGAGAAGGAGGCCAAACGATTACTTTTTAGGAGGTTGGCATCAACGAGAATCGTTCTAGGGTTTCGTTACCATTTTGCCTTTGGAAACGAGAAGAAGAAGAGATAACAGTGAAAAGATTTGGCCGTCAAAATGAAAGGAATGCCCGCCATGAGTCCGGCTTATAATTTTTCTTGATACATCATACAACGTTTGGACATGACTTTCTCTTCGTCTAAATTACTTTGACTGCATTTATGATTAGAATGCTGAGAATCATTGCAGTCAAAACAAAAATTTGTTGTAGTGTATAACATGGCAAGGTGATTTGAGTAAAGCATAGAATTTATTTTCCTTGTTTAAAGTATGATTTAAAGGTTTAAATCAATTTGAGAAGAAAAGTTTTTCATGGAAAATTTATAGTAAGATTACCGTAAGTAAAACGACTAAGATATTAGAGTATCAGATGCGACTGGTGTAGGGTTGCGCCTTATACATCAGCTATTAGCCCCTAGCTAATTTAGTCCAAATTTCAGTGTGTATGGCTTTGTCACAGGTAAGACTAAAATGAAGTTACACAGGGAAAGAAATATATTTATACAAAGGTAGGTTATTGGTGAGCTCGCAAAACCATTAGGATCAGTTGACCAGGAAAAAGTAAGTTAGGGACAAACCATCTAGAAGAGGAGTATCCAACAAATGATGGATTATTTATTTATATTTTTCTATAGGCTCGAGTCAGCCAAAGGTTAGTAGTGAGCCAAACAAAACTATAGTGTTCGGACAGATAGTTCATTTGTTACCTAATATGTATGTTTACATGATAATGCTTTACAGTTTTAACCAGTTTTGGCTACAGGATTGTGATTTGCAAAAGATATGTTTTATAAGGACGTTAGTGAGGGGAAACATGTTCTGCTAAGTTGCAAGGTCTCACTTAATTTTAAATAACCAAGATATTTAATTCACACCAGGCTTTATATCTGATTCAAAGATTATGTTTTCCTCTTAAACTCTCCGGGCTTAAAATTGATTTGAGTTGGCTGAGGGTTGAGGATTTACAGGTTTTAGTAGGTTGACAAATAAAGCTTACCAAGACGAGCATGAGGCTGACGGCTAGCTATGTAGGAGTTGTTTTGTCTATTTTATTATGCTATGTTGTATCAAGTCGGTTATGACTATTTAGTACTCTGGTCAACAAAGGGGGTATCTTCATGTGAAATGATGGGGATTATGTAATGGAATATGAAACATTGTTTTGTGAAATGTAATCAAAAAAATTGGTTTTGAAGTTTATGATTTTTTTTCATATTCATGTGCTACTGATATTATGGATACCATTAACATTATCGCATTTGGTTATCGGAAGTTAATACTATGGATGACTACAACATCTGTAGCACTTAGCTTTGAGCCTCTAGATAGGGGATGTTAAAACTCGGTATTAGAGCATCGGTTTATGAAAAACTTTAAACTAAGATGATTTTTGAAAACATAATCCTAAGAAATTAGAGATAATATTGCGGTATGGGATAACTCTGTAGTAACTTAATTGCATTTGCTATATATAAGTATACGCTATATCTCTATTCTCCTATCTCTCTTAGGCTATTCTTCTGTATCTCAAGAGGTTTGAATACAAATATGGATGCTATAAATGGAAGAGTAACCTAGGAGGGGGAAGCACCGCAACAAATGGAAATGCTTGACCAAATACCCAGCGAAACCAAGGTCAGGCACAAGTAGGAATTATGGGGGATGGAGTCCCGTATGTTGACATGGGAGCTATGTATTAGTGCTTTGTCAACGTGATGCAGGTGGGTGTTGCTGCTGGAGTAGTTGGAGGAGGAGTTCAGGAAGCTCCGATGGTCAATAATTATGCTATTATGAGTAGAGACTATGCTAGGCTTAGAGGATAGCCATTCATCGAAACCAAAGATGCAATTGAGGTGGAGAACTGGTTGCTGCATTGTGAGGCGATCTTTGTAGATTTAGGGCTTAATGATGAATATAAGAGGAGGCTTGCATCAAGATAGCCTCGAAGTAGCTTTATTTTAGTGGAATAGTGTGACAGTTGGAGTGAATGAAGAAACGATGACATGGGTTGAGTTTAGGAGGAGTTTAGAGTAGAGGTTCATGTCTGTGATGCGAAGTCTACTTTGATCAGAAAGTTTGCTGAGTTGGAACAGGGAGAGATAACTGTGTTGGAGTATGCTTGGAGGTTTAAGGAGTTGGCGAGGTATGGACATGCCATTGTGGATACAGTGATGAAGAGAAATGAGAAGTTCATAAGGGGGTTGAAGCCTAAGTTGGTAAGGGCTACATTTTCTCAAACCAGGGATCCTTGTGATGTTGTAGTAGAGATGGCGTTGAGGTATGAGGAGATGCTTGCTTCTCTGGAGAAGAATAAGGCAAAGGATGTCCAGGTGGTGAAGGGTTAAAAAAGAAAGTTCTTTCACAAGATGGGTGCTAAAAAAGGTGGAGCCATAAAGAAGGGAAAATCAGAGGTTGTTTGCTTCAAATGCGACAAGAAGGGACATTTTGCGAATGAATGTCATATTGGAAAGGTGAAGGAAGTAATTGGGAAGAAGAATCAGTTGCTTCAACTGCGATCAAATTGGCCATTATAAGAACCAGTGAAAAGAGCCTGCTAAGGATGGAAAGGGAAAGGTGTTTGCATTGGAACCATATACTTCGAGGCCAACGACAGAGGAAAAGGGAAAGGCAGTGTTGGGAGGTACACTTTAGATCCTTGGTATGTCTGTTAGCCTTCTGTTTGATACCAGTGCATCACCTTCTTTTGTATCTCATTATTTGGAAGATAATCTTAACCTAGAACCCTCCTACTTAGTTACTTCCTTAAGGGTTGCAAATTTGATAGGAGGGGATTTGACACTTGTGATGAAGTATGACCACTTAGAATTTGATTTGTTAGGCTGTACCTTTGTTTGCAGTTTGCATGTGTTTGGTTTTGTAGGGTTCAAAATTATTTTAGGTATGGATTGGTTAAGCAAGTATGATGCTAGGATATTTTACCATGATAGGAAAATATCACTTAGACATCCAAATTGTAGTGATTGGATTGTATATACCGTAGAAAGCCCTAGTTGGAGGTGAATGCTTTGTTGGAAGATATGGAGGTAGAGGACGAATTGAATCGAGTTTTCGTGGTAATAGAATTAGCGGATCTCGTCGATCCAGTAATAGGATTGCCACTGAAACAAGCCATTGAGTTTTGAATAGATTTAATGCCTGGAGTAAAACTAGTGAGTAGGATGCAAAGCAGGATGACACCTGCCGAGATGAGGGAGCTAATGGTGCAGTTGGTAGATTTGGAAGCCAAAAGTTTTATTAGGCCAAGTAGTTCACCTTAGGGATCAGCCGTAGTGTTTGCCAAGAAGCCAGACGGATCATTGAGTTTATGTATCGATTACCGTAAGTTGAAATAGAAGACGATAAAGAATTGATATCTATTTCCTAGAATCGATGATTTGTTCGATCAATTGAGTTGAGCCAAGGTATATTCTCAGTTGGATTTAGCAATAGGTTTCCATCAGCTTAGAGTAGCAGAAGATAGTATTCCTTTGACGGTGTATAGAACTAGATATAGTTTGTATGAATGGTTAGTGATGTCATTCAGACTAACTAACGCGCAACATACTTTGTAGATTTAATGAACGAATTTTCCAAGAGCACTTGGATAGATTCATATTGGTGTTCATAGATGATATTCTGATATACTCAAAGGATGAAATGGAGCATGAAGTTCGTCTTAGAGTGGTGCTTGAGATGCCGAGGCAGAATCAACTGAAGGTGAAATTTTTGAAGTGTTATTTCTGAAAGAAGGAAGTGAAGTTTCTTGGTCATGTAGTCTCAAAGAAAGGGTTGTCTGTAGATCCGATTAATACTGAAGCGGTGAATAATTGGAAGAGACGTGAGACAGTGACAGAGATAAAGAGTTTCTAGAATTGGCTGGATATTTTAGGAGGTTCTTTGAAGATTTTTCATGGATATTAGCAGAAATGACCAAGCTAATGCGAAAGGATGTGAAGTTTGTTTGGACCGATAATTGTGAGGAAGCATCCCAGAACTTGAAACACTTATTGACCCATGCACATGTTTTAGTTGTTCTAGAAGGGAATCGGGATTTGGTAGTATATATAGATGCATATGGAACTGGATAGGAGCTGTGTTAATGCAGGGAAGTAAAGTGATTGTCTATGCTTCTCAACAGCTTAGATTGCATGAGGTTACATATCCAATGCATGATTTCGAATTAGCTGCAGTGATATTTGCATTGAAGGTACGGAGACATTACCTTTTGGGAGAGAGGCTTGAGCTTATATGGATCATAAGTCGTTAAAGTATTTATTTGCTTGGAAGGAGCTGAATATGAGACAACAGGGATGGTTGGAATTTATAGCTGCTTATGACTTTGGTATTGAATAAACACCAGGGAAAGGCAATCAGGTTACAGACGCACTTAGAAAAAAGCATCAGAATGCAGTGTTGGCAATGATAGCCGAGTGGAAAGATTTGGAAGCATTGACAACATGTAGTGCACAGTGGGGATCTAAAATTAGATTTGATAAGAAAACTGCTATGTTAACATGTTTAGAAGTTCGACCAGTGATGATCGAAAAGGTTGCTTCTAAACAGACGGAAGATCCAACATCAGTTGAACGAATCAAGAAGTTAAGGGATGGAACAGAGAGTGATGACTTGAAGGATTATAGTCTTGACCAGAACAGGTGGTTGAGAAAGAAAGGAAGATTGCGTATTCCGAATATACGAACCATCAGGAAGGAAGTTTTGGAGGAATGCCATAGTTCGAAGTTCATTGTTCATCCGGGAGGAACTAAGATGTATCGGGATATGAGGAGGATTTTCTTTTGGGAGGTATGAAGAGAGATGTAAACTTATGGACAAAGCAGTGTTTGAACTGCCAACAGGTAAAGGCCAAACATCAGAAACCAAGTGGGTTGCTTCAGCCATTAGATATTCCAGTTTGGAAGTGGTATTCCGTTTCTATGGATTTTATAAACAGGTTGCCAAAATTTAATACAGGAAATGGAAGCATATGAGTCATAGTGGACATATTGACCAAGGTTGCTTTTCATTCCAGCTAAGTCAATTAGGATGGCACCTATTTTAGCTATGTTATTTATAAAGAATATATTTAGACTGCATGGAATTCCTAGTAGTATAGTAATTGATAGAGATTCCTTATTCACTAGTGAGTTCTGGAAGAGTCTACGAGAGATTTTAGGTACCAAGCTCAAGGTGAGTACCGCTTACCATCCATAGACCGATGGACAGACAGAAAGGGTTAACAAAGTCTTGGAGGATCAGTTAAGAGCTTGTGTGTTAGATTTTGGGGGATCATGGAAGACCATCTACGTTTAATCGAGTTTTCATATAACGACAGTTATCAGGCTAGTATAGGGATGACACCGTTTGAAGCTTTGTATGGAAGGCCATGCAAATCTCCCATTGGTTGGTTAGAGACCAGGGATATGTTGGTTCTTGGTCCATATATGGTTAGGGAAGCTGCAGAGAAGAATGAGTTGATTCGAGCTAGAATGAAGGATGATCAATCTAGGCAAATGAGTTATGCAGACAGAAAACGAAAATACTTAAGAGTTCTCAGTTGGAGATCACGTGTTTGTTAAGGTATCACCGATGAAGGGTGTGATTAGATTCGGGAAATCAGGAAATTTGGCACCGAGATTTTTAGGACCATTTCCTATTATAGAGAGGATCGGGCAACTAGCATATAGGGTAGGATTACCGAATATTTCGGCAGAAGTCCATGATGTTTTCCATGTTTCTCATTTAAGGAAGTGTGTTAGAGACCCAAACTATAGCACCAACTGCGTTAGATGACTTGGTAGTAGAACCAGACTTGACTATAGTTAGAAAGTCAGTTCGGATATTTGCGAGAGATGAGAAGAGCTAAGAAAAAAGAAAGTTAGATTAGTGAAAGTCTAGTGGAGCGACATATTAGTTTGATGGTTTTTTTCCTTTATGATTGATTTATTGTGTACCTTATCATTATTTCGAGGATGAAATTCTTTAAGGTGGGGAGTTTATAACGACCCTAATTTTTAGTAACATTATCTAAGATATTTAATTAGCAAAATAAAACAAAATAATGTGATGATTAGGGGATTGAGATTTGTGATTAATAAAGGGTAGCCGTGCCA
The DNA here is from genome assembly GCA_030765085.1 of Allium cepa. Classification (NCBI taxonomy): domain Eukaryota; kingdom Viridiplantae; phylum Streptophyta; class Magnoliopsida; order Asparagales; family Amaryllidaceae; genus Allium; species Allium cepa. Next base: position 770,122,676 of record CM060935.1, read on the forward strand.
TGTTAACAAATGAACTAAAGATTAGTTAAAATGAAATAGAGAAGGGGTAACATAGGAATGAGACATAACCATATAACCTAAATCCTCATGTATCTCATATTACACCTTCATTTCACAGTCCAAAATTTAAAATAGAGGTCGACCACCATTAGAAGATAAAGGAGGAAGAAAAGCTAAAGGAAGAAGCAAATCAACATTTAACCATTCAAATCCCAAACTCCTTATTCTCAAAGCTATGGTGAATAACGAGTACATCTCATATTTTCTATTATTTTTGGTTTTAAGGTTAATTCGAGTTATTTTGCAAGGTTATGCCATGTTTTTGAATGATAAAATATTTATATATGCTTGTTGATGATTTATGATTATTCATACAGCTTTTATGATATGCTTTGATGTGAAAACCATATTAAATGACATCCAAATGTCTTATGAATTTAGATATAGATCCGAAATGATATTTTAGAGATGGATTTCAACTTTCATAATTTTCTAAATTAGTGTGGATTTAATATGAATTTCCTGGTGAGGAGATTGATTATTTGAGTTTGAAAATTATTTACGGTCAAACGATACATGTCTTGGGTCTGAAATTGTTATATGCTAAAAAACATATTAAAATGATTTTACAGAATTTTTGTAGAATTTTTCTAACTGTTCTGATAGATATATAAAATTATTTAAGGTGTGTGACTTAAATGTTTTATATATTTATAAAAAGAGAAGGGGTATTTTGTAAATTATTAAAATTGTTTGCTTCTGAAAATTCGGTAGTACTTTCTAGAAAAAAAAATTAGCAACTAATAATATTTTGACAAACAAGGCAGGTTAGTTGAAAAGCATTACTTAAAAAGTTAAAAATTGGTTTAAACATGCTTTTTACATGTTTCACCATTTTCTGCACTTAGCTTCTAACCCAGTACTTCCACCTCCTTCTCAATCGAAATCGATGCGCCTTATATATACTTGGTACGTAGCAGATTGGACTAAGATGGAAGGTATGAAGTTGAAGCATGGGGCTCCGAAGGGGTCGAAGTGTATCCTTTTTTAAAAAGAGAATGCGCCTACTTTACTTTCAACTTAATTAGCTTTCGACTTGGTTAACTTTCGACTGGGCTAAATGTTTTTAAACAAATAGTTGCGCCTTTTATGTTAAGTAAATGCTTTTTCCTGGGTCGAAACCCTTTGCTGCGGCTTTCTATCTTTCGAATCAAATGGTTTCGAAAGGTATACTTTGTCTTAAAATCAAAGCCACTTCTCCAATGCATTCGAAGGGTTAGTTTTGATACCATCACTTCTTTACTTAGAAATTGCTTTCGAAAGAGTGCTTTCGACTTAAAGGTTTTATGACCCTTCTGTTCAATTGAAGGTAGATCCCAAAGGTTTCGAAAGAGATGGTTTCGAAAGGTTTTCCTCATGTATTACTTGAACCCAAGTGGTTTTGAAATGTTTGATGTTTTAATTCTTTCGAAAGGTTTTAATGAAGGTTTCGAGGGTTGGTTCCCTAATGGTTTCGAAAGGTTTGAAAGGAAAGGTTTTCCAATGTTTTCCAAAGGCAACGTTTAAGTGTTTTAAAAGATAGGATGTCTAAGGTTTTATAGCTTTTGAAGGAAAGGTTTTTCAATGGCTACGAAAGGTTTATATGAATGGTTTTGAAAGCAATGTTTTGGCCTTTCGGCCTAGGTTATAAAAGGTTTACTTGGTTTCGAAAGGGATACTTTCGACGGGATCAAAAGCAGTACTTTCAAATGATTAAAATGTTTTCATGGACAAAGATTTGTGTAAAGTACATATATGACATGGCAATGTGATCTGAGTAAAGCATACAATCTATTTTCCTTATTTAAAGTATGATTTAAAGGCTTAAATCAATTTGAGAAGAAAAGGTTTTCAAGGAAAATTTAAGGGAAGATTACCCTAAGTAAAATGACTCAGATATTAGAGTACCAAATAACTGTTATAAAGTCGCATCCTATATATTAGCTATTAGCTCCTAGCTAATTTAGTCCAAAATCCCAGTATGTAGGGCTTTGTCACAGGTAAGGCTAAAATGATGTTACACACGGAAAGGGACATATTTGTACAAAGGTAGGTTATTGGTGAGGCCGCAAAACCGTTAGGATCGGTTGACCTGGAGAAAGTAAGTTAGGGATAGATCATCCAAAAGAGGAGTATCTAATAGAAGTTAGATTATTTGTTTATATTGCCGGGTAGGCCTGAGTCAGTCAAAGGTTAGTAGTTAGCCATACAAAACTATAGTGCTTGGACATATGGTTCATTTGTCACTTGATATGTATGTTTACATGATAATGCGTTACAATTTTAACCAGTTTTGGTTGCAGGATTATGATTTGCAAAAGATATGTTTTAAAAGGATAGTAGTGAGGGGTAACCCATTCCGCTAAGTGGCGTGGTCTCACTTAATATCAAATAATCGAGATGTATAGTATTATTCACACCAGGCTTTATATCTGATTCGAAGTTTATGTTTTTCACTTAAACTATCGGGTGCTAAAAATTGATTTGAGTAGGTTAAGGATTTATAGGTTTTAGTAGGTTGACAAATAAAGCTTCCGAAGACGACTAGGAGGCTGACGGCAAGTTATGTAGGAGTTTTTTTTTCTGTTTTATTTCGTTGTGTTATATCAAGTTAGTTATCACTATTTGGTACTCTGGTCAACCAAAGGGGCATCTTCATATGTCACTCTTGACGTATTTTGTAATAATTATATTTGATCTTAACTTGGGAAATGATGTGGTTTATGTAATGGAATATAAAACATGTTTTGTGAAATGTAATCAGAAAAATTATTTTCTAAATTTATGACTTTGTTTCATATTCATAATTGATATTATGGATACCATTAACATTACCGTATTTGATCACTGGATATTAATACAATGGATGACTCCAGGATCTGTAGTGCTTGGCTTTGGGCTTCAGATAAGGGATGTCACAACATGACTCAATCTAAGTAAACACATGACTATAATATTCACCACAGCGAATATCACACGTCATGTCCCCATACCGAGTGTTATCCACGAGCAAAAGATAACCAGAGAAATAACAAAATGGCGTCCCATATCACCGTATGTTACCAGTCCGTTTATCCAGTGCTCATATATAACACTCGCCCTCCAACATTCGATGTGACAAGTTCAAAGAATAACTTGAAAAGTGTGACCAAAATTCTCATACTAGATGATATTACTAAATCGTTTATTCTAATTTCTCGTCACGTTGAATAAAATAACATAAAATCACATAGAAATATGTCATCGCCACAACATTTTAAAATTATCAACTAAATCAATATCAACGGTGAATCACTCATAACAGTAGAATCAATAATCAAGAAGATGAGAATCAAAATCAGAAATTAATATAAAAATAGATTATTCAAGTAAATAAAACAATGCTAACATATAATTTTATATAAGAAATTTAATACTTAGAATTGAATAATAAATAATAAAAATATATTCTTGAATTAGTTAGATAATTCTTTAAAATCAAATATAATATATTATTTACGAAAACCAAATTTCTTAATCTTTCATAAAATTAGATAACAATTTAGTATTTAACAATAACATTAGAAAATTCATTTCTGTCTTTTAATAACCCCCAAATAGTGTAAACAAAATATTTCACATAACATTTATGCCACCTGTATTAAAAACTAAACACTGTAAATTAGTTCTAACATTAATTTAAATAATTATTGTTAACCCACATTTTGGCAAGGCCGTATACAGGCGGATTCAACCTAATGGACTGCATGGTTATCGAGGCTGGAATATTATGGGTTTGATTCAGATGAATGGATAAACAATCAACTATGGATTGCAAACATAAATATGACGCCAGGAATCTGTACAACCGATGGATAAACGATGCTGAGTACTTGGATTGTGGATTTCAGAAAAGGTCGAGTTGCTTTTGATCAGCTAAGGGGTTGCTTCGAGTCACCTTGTGGTCTGCTTTGGGTTTTACTTTGGGTCATAACAGGATGTACTTCAGTCAGGTTGGCATTGGCATTGCTTCGGTTCGGGTTGGGGTCAGCTTCGGTATTGCTTCGGTTTCTACTTCTGGTCATGATCGGATGCACTTTGGTCAGGTCGACGTTGCTCTTTCTTGGGGTCAGATCAGAATCTATTTGGGGTCAGTGCTAGTAATACTTACGGTCGGCATACTGTGTGCTTGGGCTTGACAAGGAGTCAGGTCAGCATGTTGTTTGGGATCCAGCCTTGCTTCGGGTTGGTAATGATAATGCTTCAGGTCGGCATAAGGAGATATGGGTCAACATACTTCGAGGGGTCGACATACTTTAAGGGATCGACATATGGAACAACTTTGTGTCAGAATAGGTTTCACTTCGGATCTGGAAGGCACTTACGTCGAGTCAGTAGTTGGTCCACTTAGAGTCAGTTGTAGAACCAACTCAAGTCGGCATGTTTGCTTGGGATCGACATTTGTTTGGGGCCGGCATGCACTCAGTTTTGGGTCGGCATCAGGGAAGCTCCAGGTCGGCATTAGACTTGGGGTCGGCATTGGGATGGAGTTATTTCATTTTGAGGGATCGGCATATGAGAGTGCTTGGGGTCAACACTGTGTTTACTTTGGGTTGGTACTCGGGTCGGCAGAGGGGAGTTCAAAGGGGTCGGCATACATTTTACTTGGGGTCGGCGTTCATATTACTTCGGCTCAAAACCAAGATTCCTTTGGGTCAGCACTCGAGTCGGTAGAGGAGGATCGAACATAGGGTTGGTTATGTTTTACTTGGAATCGGAGACAAGCTTTCTTTGGGTTCTACTTTGAGTTTTGCTTCAAGTCGGCGTATTTGGATGAGTTGGGCTCGACTATGGTTTTGGTGGGACCACGTAAGTGAGAGGCCCTGTAGCCGAGATTTTTCCTATAAATACAAAAGGAGTGGCTTCGGAAAAAGGGATTCTCATTCTGCTTTTCTTCATCTTCTTATATTAAAAGCTACTCTTCCATTTTTGTTTCAAAAATTCCGGATTGTAACTGTAATCAGATTTCATTATAAATAAAATGAAATTTCTGGAGTGGACGTAGGCTAGAGTTAGCCAAACCACTATAAATCTTGTCTTTTTTACTACTTTCATTTTAATTTTGATTGTTCTTCATATTATACTCTGTACGTAAATTCTATCTGTGATCTGGGACTAGATATTGGTGCTTTCGTTTGCAATTGGGTGTTTGAGACCAATTTTAGTGCAAACATTTTAGTGCTTTCATTGAGAGCGCTAGCACTTAGGGATTTGAAAGCTTGGATCTTATATTTGAAAGCTTAGGAACTTGTATTTGGGAAACTATGGTTAGGCAATCAATAAGGAGACAAATGACAGAGAGGATTCAACATGAAAGAAATCAGGAGGCCTCCTCAGGAGATAATCAGACCTCAATCTATATTACTGGAGACGACATGGAAACGGTGCTGAAAAGGCAGGAGGATATGACATAGAACCTAATCCGATAGGTTGGAGAAGTTGGAGTGTAAAACCAAAGGAATGGATTAACAGAAGATACTAAAAATGTGGATCGCGAAGTCGGAGTAGCAGGGACAGAGGAAGTGCAGAATTAGAATCAGAGAAATGGAGAAAATATGATGCGGGATGGAGCGTAAACACTGGGAGCTTCCCCTTATCGTTCTACACTCGGGTGCATGCCCCCGGATCATGTTTGTACGATTCCAGGCACGATACCGGCAGTGCTATGCAATTTGGCGTTGATCGGGATTTAGATGCTCATCCAGAAGGGCAGGTTATAGGATTCCCACATGGACTCGGGGGTAGGATGGGAATGATGATGGGAAATAACCCATGGATGTAGAAACAGCTGGAAATTGGAATCCAAGACTTGGAGCGGAAATTAGCGAACTTAGATATGGATCGAATCAGCCGAGGGAAAACCCCGACCAAGGAGAATGGATTGGCACAACTACCCATAGAACTGAAACAACTATCATCTACCACAAATCGGAGCAAGCCCGGCTTAAGGGCATAAGTCGTCATCTCTTGATGGTATGGACTAAGTAATAAACCTCGTAGTAATGCGGATAAGTCATTTATACATGTGCGGGATTGAGGATGACCCCTAGGCATGCTCTGAGATGACAATGAACAGTGGTACTCGTGTAACATCTTGCCTACGGAGGCCTAAAACTAATTGTTGCTGATGCTGCAGTCATCCGTAGTTGTTATTTCTTGGCAACCAAATGCGGCATAGTTAATATTGATACGAAGAACACAAGAATATGAAAAAAATTAAACTTCAACAAAACAGAAATTTTCATTTCTTATGAATAATATTCAGATTCAATCAAATAATCTTTGACGTTAACCACATTCAGATCACATATACGTGTACAAAATACGATAAGAGAAACATATGAAAATATCTTCTTATGATGATCAAAGAACTAATTGTGAGAAATGCGGATTACGGATCTTAAGGTTAGGATTAACAAAAGAGAGGGGTGAATAGTGTTCATAAAGAATTACTAATTATTTTTAAAGTTTATGTTAATTTGAACACAGATGTATGCAATATTCAGACACAGATATGATCACAGAAACAAACACAGATGCAGAAATAAAATAAAAGGAGTAAAGGAAAGAACACACCGGAATTTATACTGGTTTGGAGTTACCCTACATCCAGTCCCGCACAACAAGTACGTATGTCCTTTCAAAAGCAATTGTACAATTACACCCTCGATTTCAAGGCAACGAGGTACACCCTTCAGAATCACAATCCTCTGGGTAGATACTTGATTTCACGGGCAACAAGTTCACCCAATTGATTTCCAAGGCTACAACTTTCTCGCTTGATTGATTTCCAAGGCTACAATCACACCTTTTCTCGTTTAATTGATTACAAAGAAAATTATAACTCTGAATAGCACTGAGAATCTTGTTGAGATTTTGATAGAGAATCAAAGCAGAAATGATCTAGTTAGATTCAATGTTTATTTCGATAGAGTAATGTTAAGAATATGTACATAGAAATGTGGAAGAAGAAGAGGAGTGAAAAACCAGAAAAACTGAATTAAAACCATGTCCATTCGTGAAGAGTTATGGTAAATAGACTCTTCTTTTGAGATTTGAAATTTTGAAACTAACTGACACTATGTCGACATGGGGTACTTGGGCATGTCGGCATCCCAAAGGAATTTTTGATGTTTTGTTTTTCTTTGAAAATAACTTCTATCTTATATTAAAACTATTTTAAACTTTATAAATATACTTAACTATAGTTACAATTCATAAGTAAATATAGAGAATAATATATATAGAATTTTACTATAATTTTATATTTAAATCTAAGTATAAATATTTAAAAGTTATATATATTATATTTAAAAGATAGTTTAAAAACAAGGATAATTTGACTTTGAAATTAAAGATTATTTTGAGCTAAAAATATTTAAAATCAGGATAGATGTTTTTGATTCTTTTAAAAGGAAGATTTTGAAATCATTTTGAAAACAAGATATAATTTTGAAAAATCATTTTGAATAAAAAGTTAGCGGATACAAAACAATGTTCCAGTAGATTTTTCATAGGTTCCATCCTACTTAGGGTTCCATCCCTTTAGCGGGCTCGAAGTGGATTCCATTCCATGAATAAATTGGATTTTAAGATGCCAGTGCTTTTCTAGGAGTTTTAACAAAATTCCTAATTAAAAAGTAAATTACTTGAAATCTTGAACTCTTGATAATCTTGATATTCTTGTTACTCATGAGTCTTCAATCTTGATATCTTGAATCTCTATACTGTACAGTCTTCATTCTGGGTAGCTGCATGGTTAAATCCTGCATATACATATATATCTAAACTTATACTATTGGTATTTATATTTTATAATCTATTCTAAGGTTGTTGTCATCAAAACCATCATCTCACGGACTAACACTAATAATATGAACTTTACAGTTCTTAGCATATCACAGTGGAATACACAAAAATAGCTCCTATAGCTAACACTGCCTCCTACATGTCTTCAGAAGCTTATTCGTCCAAAAACCTGAAAGTCTCTCACTCTTAGACTACTCAAATTAATTTTGAGTACCCGAGAGTTTGTAGAGAAACACAAATTTCGAGTCTAACAATATGTCTGGTATGAATAATCCCCCATCATCTCTTATCATAAATAGATATCTAGTGATACCACGCCACTTAGCAGAATAGGTTTTCCCCTCACTAGTATCCAAAACAAATATGCAAATCATTTACTATACCCTTGCACCCAAAATGATTAGTCTAAACATAATATGAAATAAAGCCATAAATCATATGTATTCGATACCCCATCCACCCATTTGTTAGATATCCCATCTAAAAGAAATTTATTAGATTTTCCATCTAAAATCAATTTATTAGAGTTCCCATCTAAAATAGTTAAAATGACTATCCATCATAATTCAATAGGACTATCGATCCCAAATCCATTTAAAATAAATGCAGATTATCCATCGTACATTGTTTTATAAAAGATGGTGTGGGGTATCCACCGCACACTACATAGTTTTCCTAGGATGACTATGAAACCTTGGGTAACAAATCCCAAGGCTAACCACCTATGGAAAAAATTCTTTTCTTTAGAAATTTGGTGTAGGCTATCTACTGCATATTCCATGGTTTTCCTAGGTTAACCAAGAATCCAACACTTAGGCCAATTAAAACATCACGATCCCCATGATTATTTATAAAAATTCATGATCCCCATGATTACTTATTTTCCCCAGGTACACCACATATCCTTAGGTATACCACCTATTTAACCTATACCCATTGGTAGTCCCAATTAGGTTAAATTAAATAAAAACACATTGATAACCCCAACGTATATTTTCGAAAGCATATCTCTTTTTGTAACCCCAAACTATGTATCAAAAACATTAAACCCACCCCGGTGTCTCCAAGATTTATTAATATTCATTTTATATTAGGAGCCCCTTTACATATTCAAACAAAGATAAGCATTTATGCTATAACCCTTCGAAGTAACCCCTTCGACTTAGCAAAATTTTACTTAAGAAAAATGGCTAAAAGCAGCCCTTTAAAAACCTTCGAATGAAGTCCTATTTGATAGCAAATAAACATCCAAAGTTAGATCCTTCAAAATCCATTCTTTTGAAATCATCACTAATACCTTTCGACCTTGCCGAAAGGTCCTACCTTTTGACCTTGTTGGACGGTTTCTTTTCATCCTAGTCGAAAGGTTCTACCTTTCGACCTTGTCAAAGCCTGAGGTATGCCCTCTCATAAAACTATTTATAAACCTTTCGAAAGCAATGAAACTCAAAACCTTTCGCAATCATTGAAGGTAATCCCTTCAAAACCTTTCAAAATCAAACCTTTCGAAATCAAACCTTTCAAAAACCATTCAAAAACAATGAAGTGTTGGCGTTGGAACCAACACTTCGAGAGTATACTTCCGACATTGTTGGAAGGTTTACCCTTCGACTTTGTCAAAAGGTATTAAAACTTTTATTTTTAAAACAATGTGAGGTTCAGAAGTAACCCCTTCTTCTTCCCCTTCTTTCCATTCTACTTTGTCAAAGGCATCCCTTCGACTTAGTCGAAAGGATCAAAATACCTTTTTAGAAGACATTTTAAATAATTCTTTTGAATGGTTTGGCTTTCGAAGGTCCCCCTCAAAACTCCTTCTTGAATATATAAAATGTTTAGTCTTTTATAAAAATAATAGAGTTAAAGGATCCCCCTTCAACTTATTCAAATGCAATTTGTTTCTATTCGAAAGCAAAGGAAGCAGCCTCCCCATCCCTTCGCCCTTTTTCCCTTCGACACCGTGCCTACCTTTCAAATTAGGTGGAGGGTAATTGTTTAATTTCCATCTTAGATGAAAGGTATCTTTTAACTTCTCTGAAAGAGTAAAAGCGGGCTTGTTGGAGTCGAAGGCGGCACTGGACCTACTGAAGTAATGTTTTATCTTACTTGTCTAATTTTGATTGGCTCGTAAGCCTTCTCCTGTACTTCCAAATAGTAAAAGGTATACAAAAGTCAAACTTTTTTATTAAAATACTATTCTTCTTGTCCAAATCAATTTCTGAGAAGTTTTTCCTCCGAATTTGACCAATCCAAAAGCAAATTTTCAGTTTAGCCCTTAAGCTTAAATAATTTAATTGCCTTAGTAACTCACTAAGGAAAAATCCCCAGAAATCAGAAATTTTTTAATAAATCATATAATTCAACATATTAAAATTTCAATGCATATGAAGATCAAAACAACTCGTATTTAACCAAAACCGAATAAAAATGTGTAGCCCATTAATATTAAAACACCTATGTCTTATCCAAACAAAAGTTTAAATGGTTATATCCTAACCAAAATCACAAATATGAATCGGGTATAACCCATAACCGATCAAAACACAAAAAAAATGAGATGATAAACATGATTATTCACCTTGATTAGTTAATTGGAGAATGAGATAATTTCTAGCTTTAATTCCTTAGCTTTTTCTTCAATTTATTGCTCTTCCTGAAGCTTTCAATGGCCGGCCGAAAGTTGGTAAGGAGTTATGAATGAAAGAGTGAAAATTTATTAAAATGGAGAAAGAGATTTATACTAAGAAATGTAACCCTATTTCCAAGTGCACCCCTTAGGAAATTCCTCCTTCTTAATTTAGTTAGGACTTCTTTTAGTTCATTCATTAAGACACCGCTATTGAATTTATTAATCTCATCTCCCTAATTATTCACATTATTCTATTTAATTTATCCAATTAAGTATCCTGAATAATGCTAATTAAAATTCAGTGGCATTACAATTCGAGCTTATGAAATCTTGTTTTTCTGTTTAGTGCAAACTTTGGTCTTTTAGGTCACGCAATTACAATCCCGACCGGAGAGATGGGGTAGCAACTGTGAATTTGGAGTCCCTTCCCCGGAAAGTGACGGGATGAACTCGAAAATAGACTAAGTCCTCAATTGGGAATCGAAGCCAGAGTATAACACCCCATGAATAAGTCCTCGACAAAAGAGTCGAGGCCAGAGAATGTAAGTCCTTGACCGGAGAGTCGAGGCTGGAGAATGTAAATCCTCGACTGGAGAGTCGAGGCCGGAGAATATAAGTCCTCGACCGGAGAGTCAGGGCCGGAGATGATAAGTCCTTGATCGAAGAGTCGAGGCCGGAGAAGATAAGTCCTCGACTGGGGATCGAGGCCGGAGTAGGGTACCTCATGGATTAAGTCCTTGACCGGAGTGTAGAGGTCGGAGAAGGAAAACCATGGATAAGCCCTCGACCAGAGAGTCAAAGCCGGAGTAGGAAAAACGACCCGGAGAGAACAAAGGATTTGGAGTTGGTCCTGGAGAGGTCTCGATTTTGGGTACGGATTGGGAGAGGTCTCGGCTTTGAATATGTACCAGATAAGGTCCCAAATTTGGATTACAGGACCCAAGAGGTCCCGAACTTGGATAAAATGATCTAGGGAGATCGTGGATTTGGTTAATGTATTTAGTATGGATTCGGAACTGGATATCGATGAGGAATAGTCATGGATTTCACTGATGATTCAGAGCGATCAAGGAATCAGATTAGCAACGGATTGGACTTTAGATTGGATGATATGAAAATCAGTGACTTATGGACTTTGGACTTTGGATTTTGGACTTATAGCAATACAAAACACGACTTTCGATCGCAAGGCATATTTTGGGGGGAAAAGTGTTTACCTGCCTTTTGGCAAGACCGTATACAGGCGGATTTAACCTAATGGGATGCACGGCTATCAAGGCTGGAATATTATGGGTTTGATTTGGATGAATGGATGGAAAATCAACTACGAATGGTAAATATAAATATGAAGCCAGGAATCAGCACAATCGATGGATAAACGATGCTGGGTACTTGGAATATGGATTTCGGGAAGGGTTGGGTTGCTTTGGGTCAGCTAAGGGGTTGCTTCTTATCACCATATGGTTTGCTTTGGGTTCTGCTTTGGGTCATAATAGGACGTACTTCGGTCAGGTTGGAATTGGCATTGTTTCAGGTTCAGCTTGGGGTCGGCTTTGGTGTTGCTTTGGGTTCTACTTTGGGTTATGATTGGATACACTTTGGTCTGGCCGGTTTGCTCTTGCTTTGGGTCGGATCGAAATCTACTTGGGTTCGGTGCTAGTAGTACTTGGGGTCGATATACTGGATGCTTGGGGTCAGCAAGGAGTCAGGTCGGTATGTTGTTTGAGATCGGCCTTGCTTCGGGTCAGCAATGATAAGGCTTCGGGTCGGCATCATGAGATATGGGGTCGGCATACTTCGAGGGATCGACATACTTTGAAGGATCGGCATATGGAACAACTTTGGGTCAGAATAGGTTTTGCTTCGTGTCAGGGAGGCACTTACTTTGGGTCAGTGGTTTGTCCACTTGGAGTTGGCCATAGAAGCAACTAAGGTCGGCATGTTTTCTTGGGATAGGCATTTTCTTGGGGTTGGCATGCAATCAGCTTCGGGTCGGCATCAGGGAAGCTCTAGGTCGGCATAAGACTTGGGTTTGGCATTGGGATGGAGGTGTTTCACTATGAGGGGTGGGCATATGGGAGCGTTTGGGATCGGCACTATGTTTACTTTGGGTCAGTACTCGGGTCGGCAGAGGAGAGTTCAAAGGGATCAGCATACATGCTACTTAGGGTCGGCGTCCATATTTCTTCGGGTCAGAACCGAAATTGCTTCGGATCAGCACTCGGGTCGGTAGAGAAGGATCAAACTTGGGGTCGATTATGTTTTACTTGGGGTCAAAGACAAGCTTGCTTCGGGTTCTACTTTCAGTTTTGCTTTAGGTCGGCTTATTTGGATGAGTTGGGCTCGATTATGGTTTTGGTGGGCCCATGTAAGTGAGGAGGCCCTGTAGCCAGGGTTTTGCCTATAAATATAACGGGAGTGGCTTCAGAAAAGAGATTCTCATTTTGCTCTTCTTCATCTTCTTCTACAAAAAGCCACTCTGCCATTTTTGTTTCAAAAATTCTGGATTATAACTGTAATCAGATTTCAATTTAAATAAAAGGAAATTTCTGAAGTGAACGCAGGCCGGAGTTAGCTAAATCACTATAGATCTTGTCTTTTTTACTGCTTTCATTTTAATTTAGATTGTTCTTCATATTATACTTTTTATATATATTTTATCTGTGATCTGTGACTAGATATTGGTGGTTTCGCTTGCAATTAGGTGTTTGTGATCAATTTTGATGCAAATAATTATAAAACATCCAGATTAAGTTGATTGATTCATAGCCAAATAAATATATTTTTAAAACTTGAGTATTATACATACATACATACAATATATAGATACATACATACATATATAAAAAAACACAATTAAAGACCGTTTAATTTCACTTTATTAATTTATTAATTTACATTAATATAAAAAATACCTTAGAGTATGTATATTAGAGTTTAGATACGTTTGAATTAATTTTTTATACTTCTAACATACATATAATTGTATAATTTAAACTTCGGGTGTGTGTCTCTAAGTATACAATTATAGATTTCAATTTTGTAAACAATCAACTGTTTATTGCAAACATATAAATACGCACTGTATAACACATGCAAAACACATGCATCATAAATAATCACTCAGCACTACACATAATATAAACACAACATATCGTAAGTACACAGTAAGGCATGTAACCAAAAGTAGGTACACACATAGGTATATCCAACATATTGAGCTAATAAGATCAAACTTGGGAAATAAATGGTAATACAGTGTTGAATTCTCGAAACATAGTAGCTGTAAAATATGAAAAATGAAGACATACTGGCACAAATACTCAAATGAACATAATAACTCAGCACATATAAACGCTGACTGTACAAACAAGTATTTTCATAGCCACATACATATTTAAAGGCACAAATTTATGCACAGGATATCACTCACGCATAGAAAAACTTAGTGACACGCAAACAACTCAACCTGGAACACCTCTGTTCTAAGTTTTCCACTGGTCCAGTAGTCCTAATGGACCCGTCGATCGGCCAAGACCTAGAATGGAGAAGTTCCTTGTCATGTACGTTGTGTCGGATCGCATTGGCCGCCTAATTCCCTTTTGTTTACTCCCACATTAACCCAGTATATCGTACGCAAAGATTAAGAGGATTTATACATAGATACTGTGAGTGAAATCACTCGCTTATGGCCTGTGTTAACCTCTCTTTCCTCTGCACGCATGCACACAGTAAGCACACTACAACAACAACCAACAATTCAAGTTCCTTCTTCCTAGACATGCTGATTGATGTAGAGAATAACATATTCGAACGTGGGATTTTATATTAATTTAAGTGATTTGTAGTTAATTATCGAAGTGAGGAAATTAATTTTGATTAACTTCAGGAATAATAAATTGATAGAGATAGGCTTGCATGAGTGTATTTGCTAAGGAAAATTCTAGAATTAGAGAATTCTAGGGGTTATGAAAGCTTTGGCATGGGCCTTGAAGGTATAATAAGAATGTATATGTATATATATTTTTTATTTCCTTTTAGTTCTAAAACCAATTTTTTTAAATTTAAATGAATACTAAATTCTAGTTGAAATCGTTACTTTCCCTAATTAACATTTTATTCCCATTACATCACATAAAAAATGTTATCTCCACATTTTTACTTATTTAAATTTAAATATTTTATATTATCATGGTTTAAATCCTTTTATTTAAATAATTTCAAAAACCAATTTATCACATAAATTACCAAATTAAAATTTAATTGATTAAATTACTATTATTAACTTAAATTAATTACTATTTAAAACAAAGTTATTACAGCCCCTCTAACAAAATTGCATCCTCCTAGTTTTCCATAAGGAAGAACCTAAAGCAACCAAATATACAAAACTTAACCTCACTGTTTAAATTTGTTTTACAAAACATTACCAAAGAAAATTACTTTAAAAATTCTCAAAAATCTTCATTTAAATAATTTCCTTTTTCAAATATCATATATATATATACATATGTATATGTATGTGTGTGAGTGTGTTTATATATATATATATATATATATATATATATATTTGTGTGTGTGCGTGCTTCAAAAATTGGCACAAAACATTCAATAGAAACTTTTTGAAGAGAATTAAATGAAGAATAAAATAGAAACAATGGATAATAACAAAGAAACAACAATTAACTGATAGAAAAAACATGCACACATGATTTATTGTTGTTCAGTATTGTTTGCTACTTCACTTTGAATAGATTGCTTTATTAATTCCTTTATAATCTAAGTACAAGAGGAATATGATCAAAATCCTCAATTACCAAGAATATAAAGCAAACAGCCACGTATAAATCCCTAAAATGAAAAACCAAGCCGGTATTTATAGATGAAGGTCGCCAACTATGTTGTTTCTTTTTTATTATTCATTGTTTCCATTTTATTCTTCATTTAATTCCCTTTAAAAAGTTTCTATTGGGTGTTTGTGCCAATTTTTGGTACAAATATTTTGGTGATTTCATTGAGAACCTTGATTATCAGCTTATTAGGATCCCTTTGTTGCTACTGGATTATATAAATCCCCCGGAGCAGATCCATGGTTATCTTTAGGAAGTTTGCTTGTTCTACTGAGACATGCAAAAATCTGAGCGAAGCTATCGACAATTTTGAGGAGCAGTAGATCTACTTCTCAGAATGTGGAAGGAAATGAGAATGCTAGCATCCAACAAGGAGGCCCATGCAATAAACCACTGGATGTTAATGTTGAACCAGTTGAAATCCAGAATCCCAACGATTCTATTACAAGAGCTGAATTTCTGAATCTAGTGAGAGAGCTAATGGAAAGCCGTCAAAAATTACATCACCAGATTCAGACCAATATCAACTTTGTAGGATCTAGATTAACCCTAGAGGGGGGGGGTGAATAGGGTTATAACAAATTTCTGCGAATTAAACACAGAAGCAAGCTGCAGAAATAAATATGCTGAAAAATAAATCACACACAGAATTTACCCAGCTTCGGCAACCCCTGCCTACTGCTGCATTCCCAGATTTCTATTAGAATTAAACAGTTTCTCGCTTACAAACACTTTAACAGACTTGCAAACCCTGCTACCGCCTATAGAGTTTTGCAAACTTGCAAACCCTGCTAACTGGACTAACTCTAACTAGACAATCTGTCAACACCTAAACCCTAGGTGATAAATTATCATGTTTTGTTTTGAAAAGAACACACGAATAAACCAAATTATAAAAGCAAGCACTAAATTTAAAACTATTTAAATTATCTTGCCTTTATTAAAAAAAACTTAACCCAATACAAACATATGATATGCGGTCACTTCCCTTTATTTTACCCGGTCCATTTTCTTTTGTTTGTGAGAAAAAAAAATGGCCGATCCTTTTCTTTTTCAATTTAGGGCTTCGGTTCTTCTGTGAGATTTGGGGCTTTGTTCTGATGATTGATTCTTTGACTTGTGTTGATCTTTCTCACGCTCGTTCTCTGATGATTTGATGCTTGTTGCTAGCTCGTTCTCTGACAATCGAGTTTACTGTTGCGGTATGTAATCTTTTTTGCTTGTTTGTGGTTTTGTGATTTTCGAACTCGATTGTTTCATGTCTATGATGATTTCTTGGGTGTATTTATAGGGTTGAAACCCTAATTAACACTGTCAGATTTGATTTCTTCATGTCGTTGATTATTTTCCTGAATTTGTTCTGGATTTGGAGTATTCCTTTCTTGATTCAAATTCGAATAATTGCTGTCCATATTTGAATTCAAATTAATTGATTCGAAGATATCTTGCTGTATTTGTTGTCTCGGTCCTCATTTGAATTAATGCTGTCCATATATGAATTTGAGAAATTTGCTGCAAAAATTTCTTTCCAAATTAGAACTCTTTGACTTAATCAAAGACTTAATAAAAAAAACACGAATTTATTCTTTCGGCTTGATTTCTGCACAGCCTTGTACTTGCCACTGTCTTGTGTTCCTACTGCACATTCACCAGTTTACTATATATGTGCATATATACATTTGTATGTGTGTATGCATATATTTTTGGGTTTGTACTTTCATTGTGACTTGATTTTGCTATGGGATTGAATCAGAACTTCATTTGATCTGCATGTAGTTGTGATCTGATTCTTGATAGCTTGCTGGTGCATGTCATTTGTTTCTAGCTCGAATTCTTCTTTGAGGAACACTGTACTTGTTGTTATGATGTTTTGAACTTGATTCACTTCATGTTGCATTAGTCACTTGCATTGGTGCATTGCCTTGTACATCCATGTTCTTTACTTGGTTGTTGTCACTGGTCTGCTGCCATGTTCACGTGCACTTGAGTTTGTTTCCACTGCTTTGATACAGATGCTACACTTGTTCATGTTGCCTTTGTACACTTGTTCATATGAGCTGTTGTTCCATAGTTGTAGTTGCAGTATTTATGTTCCTTGTTTGTTGCAGTTTGTCACTGTAATTGCTGTTACATTACTTCACAGTGGTGCATTTGTTCATATAGCTCTGTTGTTGCTGTGTTCCATGAGCATGCTTCACTGCATTATGAAAATGTTGCACAATTTCTGTTGTTTCCAGTTGCACTAGGTCATTTTGTATCTGCATTTGTTATTTCTGAAGTTCAAGTTGCACTTGCTCACTGCTTGATGGTCTTGTGACTCTTGCCATGTTTTTGTGCATTTTAACCTGTAACTTGAACTTGAATCTGCAACCATCACTGCATTATGAAAATGTTGCATTGTACTCTGTGTTCACTGTTGCACTTGGTGTTTGTAGCTGCTATGCAGTTGCTATGCATCACTATATATATACTATGTTCTGTACTGCATTGATGCAGTTTCCATATTTTGTGTATTTTGATGTTTCATGCTGCTGTGATGCAGTTTCTTTCACTGTTGTATCTTTGAGAGCTTGCACTGCTTCATGTTGAATTTGTGCAGTGTTGTACTTGTTGCCTTGTATCACTGGTTCATTCTGGTTGGTGCATTCTGATGCTGCACTTGGTCTTTGTTCTTCTCTGTTATGTTGCTTTGAATGAATTTGTGTTTTGTTGTAGTTTGTGCACACGAGTTGGCGTGGCAGTGCACACGTATACGAATGTATACGTGTGTACTGCAGCCACTTATAATTGCCTGTTCCTGATAAAAAATACTGATATGCACAGATATTGCACAATCAAAGACGATGACAATAACCCATATATCTGAGACACAAACAAATTTTATTTTTGCAAATTTAAATTTGTTTGTTTTCAGATTGCTGTTGTAGTTGCTAATTATACAGGTACACAGGAGACAGGACGAGAAGTGGAGCTGGACAATGCAGATAGATGCAGATGTGCAGACAGAGTGAAAAACTGAGTGTTGAGTGTTGTAGTGAGAAAAGTAAAATGTATGAACTGATGTATGTATATATAGAGAGAGCTGAAAACTTTGTATTGTTTAAGTATTGTAATAAAATATTATATTGAATAAAAAATACTAGTTGAATTATATAGATTCTGTGCAATAGTATAATTATTCAATATGAATATAGTCCAAACTGCAAACACATATATATATTGATATATATATGTTTGTTATCATCAAACAAAAAATCACATCAAACAATCTCCCCCTTTTGATGATGACAAACATATATATTAAGGATTTTGAAATGCTAATACATGTGTTTGAACACGAAATTTTTAGCTCCCCCTATTTGAATGCTCCCCCTACAACCAAGACCACTCCCTGTTTAGAAGATAACAAAAATTTCAAAAGAATAAAAGAACTAAAGAAAAATTAACTAACAACATTTAACCAAAATTGTTGAAATAGGTCAAAAAAATATTTACTTTCTCATCAAAATCTTGTTCTTCTCCCCCTTTTGTCATTATCAAAAGACTGAAAAAAGATGGAATAGTAGGAACAAAAAATAATATATCATAACGAGATAAAAACTTCCATATTGTAGAGGATGGATCGATGATTAGTTTTAATAAGAAGAGAGATATTTTAACATTAATTTGAAATTTAAGCACAAAAAATAAGCACTTACTAACCACGCATAACCATAAGGACTTTTAAATGGGATTAGCAGTTACTTATAAGTCTAAGCATCCAGACTATTAAGTGAGACCAGAATACTTAGTTATCATACTCCATCCATGCATAACCATAAGGACTTTTAAATGAGAATGGAGTAATGATAAAAATAATTCACTCACATGCTCCATCCATGCATAACCATAAGGACTTTTAAATGAGAATGGATGCATGAGAGTTATTATTATTTATTTATTTATTTATTTATTTTTTTTTAATTTGAAATAATTCACTCTTCTTATTTTATCAAACCATTATGAACGATAGAAAGATGGTAGAAATAGAAATGATCGTGGAATAAGTTACCAAGTTAATTATATTATGTAATATCCAGTACTGAATACCATATTCGAATCAATCTTCGAAAAAATATCCAAAACTTGTTTGAATCCTAGAAATTGAAGTTGAAAGTATATATCCAAGAATATTTCAACCTAAAAATGAAAAAAAATTGTTAGTCAATTTCTATAATCCCCAAATCCAAACGTAATCTAGAAAATCTGTCTTCGGGGAGGGGTTTTGTGAAAATATCAGCAAGTTGAGCCTCAGTTGAAATATATTCAATGCAAATGTCTTCCTTAGCAATGTGATCTCTAAGAAAGTGGTGTCTCACATCAATGTGTTTTGTGCGTGAATGATGAACAGGATTATTTGATAAGTCTATTGCACTTTTACTGTCACATTTTAATGGAACTTGTTTATAAACTAAGCCAAAATCAGAAAGAGTTTGCATCATCCATAAAATTTGAGCACAGCAACTTCCTAAAGCAATATATTCTGCTTCAGTGGTGGATAATGCAACACAATTCTGTTTTCGACTTGACCATGAAACTAATGAATGTCCTAGCATGAAACATGTCCCACTGGTGCTTTTCCTGTCAACCAATGAACTAGCATAATCAACATCAGAATAACCAACTAAATCAAAGTTTTCACAAGAAGGGTACCATAATCCAAATTTGTGTGTGTGTGAAAGATATCTCAAAATTCTTTTAGTGGCTTTCAAATGAGATTCTTTAGGATTAGATTGAAAACGTGCACACAAACACACAGAAAACATAATATCAGGTCTAGAAGCAGTAAGATAGAGAAGTGAACCAATTATCCCTCGATATTTTTTCTGATCAACAGCACTTCCTTTCTCGTCTTTGTCCAACTTTGTTGATGGGCTCATAGGAGTTCTCAATGGTTTGGAGTTCTCAACTCCAAATTTCTTCAACAGTTCCAACACATACTTGGATTGCGAAATGAAAATGCCATCACTGCTTTGCTTGATTTGAAATCCAAGAAAATATTTCAATTCTCCAACCAAGCTCATCTCGAATTTAGCCTGCATGACTTGTTCAAATTTCTCGCACAAGAGTTCATTAGTAGCACCATAAATGATATCATCCACATAAATCTGAACAATCAAAAAATCACTTCCTTTATGTAATAGAAACAGTGTTGTGTCAGCACTCCCCTTTTCAAAGCCATTTTCCAGAAGATATGTACAAAGGCAGTCATACCAAGCTCTAGGGGCTTGCTTAAGACCATATAATGCTTTTTCAAGTTTATACACATGATTTGGAAAATCGTGTTTTTCAAAACCGGGGGGTTGTTCAACAAAAACTTCTTCTTTCAGATCACCATTTAGAAATGCACTTTTTACATCCATTTGTTTTAGTTTGAAACCTTTATAACAAGCAAAGCTGAGCAAAATCCTAATGGCTTCTAACCTAGCAACTGGTGCAAATGTCTCATCAAAATCTATGCCTTCTATTTGGTTATATCCTTTTGCAACCAACCTAGCTTTGTTTCTAATTACATTTCCTGATTCATCAAGTTTGTTTTTGAACACCCATTTAGTTCCTACAATTGGATAGTCATTAGGCCTAGGAACTAATTTCCAAACTTTATTTCTCTCAAATTGATTAAGTTCATCTTGCATTGCTAAAACCCAACTTTCATCATTAAGAGCCATTTCAACAGAATCGGTTCTATTTCAGAAATAAAACCACTATGACAACAAAACGCACACAAATTTTTATCAAATGCAGAGCGAGTGCGTATTCCTTCCGTAGGATCTCCTATAACCAATTCAGGAGGATGATTGGATTTGAACTTCAATCTATCAGCATCAACAGTCCTACTTCCATCTTTTTCAGTAGATGTCCCTTCTTTAATGCCTTCATGATCTACCCCATCATCACCCGTTTTTTCAGTCGTCCTTTCCAGATCAGATTCATCAAATTTCACATTGACTGATTCAACAATTGTCTTTGTTCGTTTGTTGTATATCCTGTAAGCCTTGCTCCTTGTTGAATAGCCCATGAAAATTCCCTCATCGGCCTTTGATTCAAATTTTCCAAGTTGATCACCTGTGTTAAGAATGAAACAAGGACATCCAAAAACACGAAAATAAGAGATGTTAGGTTTCCTTTCATGCCACACTTCATAAGCAGTTTTGCCAAGTATTGGTCTAATCATTACTCTATTCATTACGTAGCACGAAGTATTCACCGCCTCTGCCCAAAAAGTTAGAGGTAGTTTATACTCACTCAACATGGATCTAGCCAATTCTTGTAATGTACGATTTTTCCTTTCAACCACCCCATTTTGTTGAGGTGTTCGTGGGGCAGAAAATTCATGTTTTAAACCATTTTCTTCACAAAAGTTTTCAAATTCTAAATTTTCAAATTCGCCTCCATGATCACTTCTCAAAGTTTTAATTGAAACTCCTTTTTCATTTTGAACAAGTTTAGCAAATTTTGAAAAATAATCAAAAGATTCAGACTTTTTGGCTAAGAAATAAACCCATGTAAATCTAGAATAATCGTCAACCAATACATAACAATAACATTTTCCATTCAAGCTTGCTATTTCATTTGGTCCAAATAAGTCCATATGAATTAATTCGAGGACCCTTGATGTGCTAACAATGTTTTTAGGGCGAAATGATGATCGACTAAGCTTGCCCAAGGAACATGCTTTACACACTTTGTTATCTTTAAATTTCTGATGTGGTAACCCTCTGACTAATTCTTTCGTTTCAAGATTTCTTAAGAGACTCATGCTAGCATGTCCAAGTCTCCTATGCCATAAAGATGCCTCTTCGTCAGTGGCTACGAAACATCTGGAAAGATTTAGATTGTCAAACGAAAGTGAGTAAACATTTCCTTTTCTTTTGCCCATAAAAACAATGTTATTAGAAGTTTTATCAATGATTTTACAAGTATCACTATCAAAAACCACATTCATACCTTTGTCACATAGTTGGCTAATAGAAATGAGATTGTGATGCAAATTATCAACGTATAAAACATTAGTCAAGGAAAAAGTACCATTACTTACTTCACCTTTTCCAATAATCTTACACTTGCTATTATCTCCCATGATCACATTTCCACCTCTAAACTTCTCTAGGCTAAGGAACTTAGATTTATCACCTGTCATATGTCTAGAACAACCTGAATCTAGAAACCATTCTTGTTGCTCCTTAGCCCGCCAACAGACCTACATAAAGAGAGAGGAGGATGACCTAGAGAAACTCTTAGGTCCAATGATATTAGTAACTGAAGCATTGTGAACAAACAATCCCTTTGGAACCCAAACTTGTTTCGTCCTTTTATTTTTGTTCCTATAGACATGAAATTTGTTTGTAGAATTCTTAGGAACCCAAACTTGTATAAATTTTGTGTTCTTGTTCCTATGACTACAATTTTCAACACGATGTCCAATTTCACTTCTAACAAAGACACTCTTACCTTTTGCATGATCATCAGCCTGTGTTTTCCCAAAACCTAGTCCTTTTCTGTTGTTAGCAAAGAGTTGATTTCCCAATAACATGTTAAACGATTTTTCTCCTCTTGAAAAGTTATTCAAAGATTTCTCAAGATTTTGGACTTTGGTTTTTAGTGTTGTGTTTTCAGTCACAAGTGTGGTGCATCTATTTATAAAATCCCTTTTTCTAGTGTCAATGATTTCCTTAAGACTCGAGTTTTCTTTTTCAAGATTATCGAAGCTATTCTTAAGTCTTGATATTTCTGAATCTAAAATTTTACATTTTTTACAGTCTAGGTTTTGAATATTTTCAAGTTCAGTTTCTAACCTAGTATTCTCATGAACGAGTTCTCTCCCGTCAGACTTCAATTTTTCAATTTTAGTTTCAAGAGTATCAATTGTATTAGTAAAATCATAACACATCAAAACAAGTTCTTTATAAGAATAGTTATGTACCTCACTGGATTCCTCTGAACTTGTTTCTGAATCTGATTTTGCCATAAGGCACAAGTTAGCCTCTTCTGAGCTCTAATCTGAAACTTCTTCTCCTTCTTCATCATCCCAAGTTGCTGCAAAGGCCTTCTTCTTCTTTTTCTTTCCTTTGTTGTTCTTGAGAAGTGGACATTTTTGTTTGAAGTGGCCAGGCTTTTTGCAGTTAAAGCATGTTAATTCATTATCGGAATCATCAGAATCTTTTGACTTATTACCACTTGTTTTCTTCTTGCGTGGCCTGAATTTTTACCATTTTCTAAGATTATTGACAGCCATCGCAAGCTCTTCAATTGGATCTCCTTCTTCTTCACCGCTTTCTTCTTTGCTTTTTAAGGCAATCGTCTTCTTTTTTGATTCGGAGTTGTTACGTTCCTCCTTTGCCTTTAGCTCAAGCTCATATGTCATACAGTTTCCGATCAACTCCTCCATGCTTAGTTTACTCAGATCTTTTGATTCTTGTATCGCAGTGACTTTTGCCTCAAAGTTCATTGGTAAGACTCGCAGTATCTTCCGTACAAGCTCTACTTCAGTGAAGACCTTCCCAAGCGCTCTAGCATTGTACACCAAAGTTGAAAATCGTCCAAACATATCTTTTATGCTCTCGCCCTTTTCCATCACAAAGTTTTCGTATTCATTGCTGAATAGAGCTAGTCGTGACTCCTTGACTTGAGAAGTTCCTTCGTGTGTCACCTCCAGAGTGTGCCAAATCTCCTGTGCTGTTGTACAATGAGAAATTCTATTAAATTCATTTTTATCAAGAGCACAGATCAAAGCGTTCATTGCTTTGGCATTTGTAGTTTTTAATTTCTTATCGTTAGCATCCCACCTATCCTTAGGTTTAGGAATCTCAGTATCACCAACAACTATAGTGGGGGATTTATAGCCAGTTTCAATAATATCCCAAACATCATAATCGACAGAACTAAGATAAATACTCATTCTAACTTTCCAATAAGCATAATCATTCCCATTAAACATGGGTGGCCTAGCAATAGATTGCCCCTCAGAAAAAGCATTATTTGGTGGATTCATGACTCTAGAGTTAAAGTAAAATACCTTGCTTTGATACCACTTGTAGGATCTAGATTAACCCTAGAGGGGGGGTGAATAGGGTTATAACAAATTTCTACGAATTAAACACAGAAGCAAGCTGCAGAAATAAATATGCTGGAAAATAAATCACACACAGAATTTACCCAGCTTCGGCAACCCCTGCCTACTGCTGCATTCCCAGATTTCTATTAGAATTAAACAGTTTCTCGCTTACAAACACTTTAACAGACTTGCAAACCCTGCTACCGCCTATAGAGTTTTGCAAATTTGCAAACCCTGCTAACTGGACTAACTCTAACTAGACAATCTGTCAACACCTAAACCCTAGGTGATAAATTATCATGTTTTGTTTTGAAAAGAACATACGAATAAACCAAATTATAAAAGCAAGCACTAAATTTAAAACTATTTAAATTATCTTGCCTTTATAAAAAAAAACTTAACCCAATACAAACATATGATATGCGGTCACTTCCTTTTATTTTACCCGGTCCATTTTCTTTTGTTTGTGAGAAAAAAAAATGGCCGATCCTTTTCTTTTTCAATTTAGGGCTTCGGTTCTTCTGTGAGATTTGGGGCTTTGTTCTGATGATTGATTCTTTGACTTGTGCTGATCTTTCTCATGCTCGTTCTCTGATGATTTGATGCTTGTTGCTAGTTCGTTCTCTGACAATCGAGTTTACTGTTGCGGTATGTAATCTTTTTTGCTTGTTTGTGGTTTTGTGATTTTCGAACTCGATTGTTTCATGTCTATGATGATTTCTTGGGTGTATTTATAGGGTTGAAACCCTAATTAACACTGTCAGATTTGATTTCTTCATGTCGTTGATTATTTTCCTGAATTTGTTCTGGATTTGGAGTATTCCTTTCTTGATTCAAATTCGAATAATTGCTGTCCATATTTGAATTCAAATTAATTGATTCGAAGATATCTTGCTGTATTTGTTGTCTCGGTCCTCATTTGAATTAATGCTGTCCATATATGAATTTGAGAAATTTGCTGCAAAAATTTCTTTCCAAATTAGAACTCTTTGACTTAATCAAAGACTTAATAAAAAAACACGAATTTATTCTTTCGGCTTGATTTCTGCACAGCCTTGTACTTGCCACTGTCTTGTGTTCCTACTGCACATTCACCAGTTTACTATATATGTGCATATATACATTTGTATGTGTGTATGCATATATTTTTGGGTTTGTACTTTCATTGTGACTTGATTTTGCTATGGGATTGAATCAGAACTTCATTTGATCTGCATGTAGTTGTGATCTGATTCTTGATAGCTTGCTGGTGCATGTCATTTGTTTCTAGCTCGAATTCTTCTTTGAGGAACACTGTACTTGTTGTTATGATGTTTTGAACTTGATTCACTTCATGTTGCATTAGTCACTTGCATTGGTGCATTGCCTTGTACATCCATGTTCTTTACTTGGTTGTTGTCACTGGTCTGCTGCCATGTTCACGTGCACTTGAGTTTGTTTCCACTGCTTTGATACAGATGCTACACTTGTTCATGTTGCCTTTGTACACTTGTTCATATGAGCTGTTGTTCCATAGTTGTAGTTGCAGTATTTATGTTCCTTGTTTGTTGCAGTTTGTCACTGTAATTGCTGTTACATTACTTCACAGTGGTGCATTTGTTCATATAGCTCTGTTGTTGCTGTGTTCCATGAGCATGCTTCACTGCATTATGAAAATGTTGCACAATTTCTGTTGTTTCCAGTTGCACTAGGTCATTTTGTATCTGCATTTGTTATTTCTGAAGTTCAAGTTGCACTTGCTCACTGCTTGATGGTCTTGTGACTCTTGCCATGTCTTTGTGCATTTTAACATGTAACTTGAACTTGAATCTGCAACCATCACTGCATTATGAAAATGTTGCATTGTACTCTGTGTTCACTGTTGCACTTGGTGTTTGTAGCTGCTATGCAGTTGCTATGCATCACTATATATATACTATGTTCTGTACTGCATTGATGCAGTTTCCATATTTTGTGTATTTTGATGTTTCATGCTGCTGTGATGCAGTTTCTTTCACTGTTGTATCTTTGAGAGCTTGCACTGCTTCATGTTGAATTTTTGCAGTGTTGTACTTGTTGCCTTGTATCACTGGTTCATTCTGGTTGGTGCATTCTGATGCTGCACTTGGTCTTTGTTCTTCTCTGTTATGTTGCTTTGAATGAATTTGTGTTTTGTTGTAGTTTGTGCACACGAGTTGGCGTGGCAGTGCACACGTATACGAATGTATACGTGTGTACTGCAGCCACTTATAATTGCCTGTTCCTGATAAAAAATACTGATATGCACAGATATTGCACAATCAAAGACGATGACAATAACCCATGTATCTGAGACACAAACAAATTTTATTTTTTCAAATTTAAATTTGTTTGTTTTCAGATTGCTGTTGTAGTTGCTAATTATACAGGTACACAGGAGACAGGACGAGAAGTGGAGCTGGACAATGCAGATAGATGCAGATGTGCAGACAGAGTGAAAAACTGAGTGTTGAGTGTTGTAGTGAGAAAAGTAAAATGTATGAACTGATGTATGTATATATATAGAGAGAGCTGAAAACTTTGTATTGTTTAAGTATTGTAATAAAATATTATATTGAATAAAAAATACTAGTTGAATTATATAGATTCTGTGCAATAGTATAATTATTCAATATGAATATAGTCCAAACTGCAAACACATATATATATATTGATATATATATATATATGTTTGTTATCATCAAACAAAAAATCACATCAAACAAACTTAATGAACCAACTCAATTTGTAATAGCAAGGAAAATCAAGTAAGGACCCCACCCCTTACTCGACATCAGAGAGTTCTAGCTCATCAGATGAGTATCACAAGCATAGGCATCGCAAAGCAGACCAATATTACACATAAACTTCGGGACGTCAGCTGGCAGACCATCGTGTTCTGTCAGGACTGATCAGTGCCGAGCCCTCCATAGGGATCGATACTGTGCCCTCCTTTAGAGGAGGGAACCTACCCATGCATATTGGGAATCAAGCTGGAGCTGCTTTAGTTAGTTTTGATGATGAGTTCAATTAAATGTTAACCAAATGCTTCCCCGGAATGATGATGAAGTGAATTTATGAGATATACATAGGGAAGATGGTGAACCAAGAAGGCATGGAATGGTCCATAGACATCGACCGGATCGTTCATGTGAGGTGGAGAACGACCACCGTTGGGCACCAACTATCCAAAAGCCGGACTTATCGGCTATGGTCAGACGTTTATTGGGAGAGAGTCAGGGCTTGACCAACGATGACTGGGGAATCTCGAGAAGCCATACCCCATCCACTGATAATGTTCTCTATATAGAGTATCCAAGGAGGTTTAACATGCCGTCGAGGCCCGCCAGTAAGGGAAAAACTGACCCAGGTAGCACATCATAAGATATGAACGGCTGATGGATTCCACGTGAGCGGATGATGCAACCAAGTGTAGATGCTTTTCCATAACTCTCTCTGGAATAGCAATGATGTGTTCACAAGGTTACCCCCATGATCGATTTCTAGATTCAATGATTTAGAAACAAGGTTTGTGGATCAGTTCCATATGCACGCAACTCACCCCAAAGATGTGATGTCCCTATCGAGCGTGATCCAACTTCCAAAAGAATCGTTGAAAGATTATTTCAAGATGTTTTATACAGCTGTTAAATAAATTAGTAATCCAAACGACCATGCAATATTGATGGCCGTGACGAGAGGGATTGATCTAGAATCTGATTTTGGCGATTGGTTAGTTAGCAAGCCAGCCACAATGTTGGAATGCTTTTATGCAAAGACGGCTTAGTACTTAAGAAAGAAGGAAGCCAGGTGCTCTAGGAAGAAAAATATTGCGGGACCAAGTGGAGAGAGAGTGCATAGTAATATTGCAGTAAAGTAGTCCGATGATAGCTCTAGAAAAGTTCAAGTAATGTCTAGAATAAGCCTTATCAACAAAAGAAGGTAGAGATAGGGGCCAAGAATGAAAGACAGATTATTAAAGAGAGAAGCCTAGGATTCTGATGTATGATTCTTACACGCTGCTAAATACATCCTTGGAGAATATCTATTTGTCTACCTACAATACCATGCAATACAAGAAGCTGCCACCAAAAAAATCAACAAAGAACTGAAACTAATCGGGAAATATTGTCGGATTCACGAATGCAATGAGCATAATACAAATGAATGCATGCATCTCCAGGATATTATCGACAAGCTGATTCGAGAAAGGAAGTTACAGCAGTTTGTGAAAATTCCGCATGATGGCGGGCATGGTACATCTGACTCTAACCGAGGACAAGCATCGCATAGGGCTGAGGAACCCACGTGGACTAGTGGAAGATTGGTGATCAATACAATAGTCGGAGGACTGCATCCAGTTGATAAAAGTTGGCATGAGATGAAGCACTATGCTAGTAAGATTAAACATGTGGATTTTGAGTGATGTTCAAATATAGAAGATGGAGCTCCAAAAAAACAGCAGCGCACAATGGCAGATGATATTGTGTTTAAAAACAGAGACATGGACAAGGTGGATGCTCCAACGATTGACCCAATGGTCATTTCGGCTATGATCAGCCCTGCTCTTGTGAGAAGGATATTGTTGACTATGGAAGTTCTGTAAATATATTTTTCAGAAAAACTTATGATCAAATGAGGATGGAAGCAAAGGATTTGAAACCATCCAAAGCCTGCATTCATGGCTACAACTGAAGCTAGTGGATATGTTGAATTACCTGTAGTGTTGGGAGAAGATGACCTTAGGAGAGTGTGGATTCTACTTTTTGTTGTTTTCGATGTTGACTCTCCATACAACGTTTTCTGGGCTGATCGACCCTGGCTAAGTTTCGGACAACTCTTGCCTCATGGTGTTTAACTTTGAAGTTCCCGATAGATAATGTTAGAAGGGTTGTTCATGATGATCAGGAGACTTGACGTGCTTATTATATAGCTGAGTTGAGGGATTCTCAATGGAAGGAGAAAGTTAATGGTGTAGACAAGTCAGTCCACATCCAAGCCATTGAAGATTAACACTAGAACCTGAGCCTTGGCTTGGGTGCCACCATTGATTCTATAGAGATATAGATCTGAGAGACAATGAGGAGAAGTCCAAAGAGACTAAGGCTACACCAGCTACGCTAACGATTGACATCATAGTTAGCCGCGACGACCCGAAACAGGTTCTAAAGATCAGATCATAGCTCGTCCCCCCGATGATGAAAGAATTTTCTGAATTTCTCTAACGAATCTTGGCATGCTCTTTTGGACTCACTCTGATATGTGTGAGATCTCGCCTGCCATTGTGAGCCATGTTTTGAATGTTGAATTGAGGCATGTCCCGGTGAAACAAAAAAGACGTGGCATGAATCTGGAGAGATTTTCCGCTCATAAAGAGGAGGCTGATAGACTCAAAGATAATGGGTTTATTCCGATGCCCTCTACCCTAAGTGGGGTCCAATCCTATGCTTGTGAAAAAGGCGAATAGGAAGTGGCGGTGTGACGACCCAGAATTTTTGAGCATTTAAACTTGGAATATTCAATTGATTTTAAATATTTAAAAGTTAATTTTAACTTGAATTCAAATATTACTATTTATTTGATAATTAAACTATTGAATTAAATAAGTTGAAGTTGGTAAAATATTGAATCTGGAATTTTAAGCCTGTTGAAAACAATTTGAAAGCTTATAAAAGTTATATTAATAATACCGAGGATAATAGAAGTTGTAAAATTAAATTTAACAGTGATTTATTCAGTTTTAAAATTTTATCGTTTAAATTGAATTTAAAAATAGCCTTCCGAGGAACAGTCTCGGAATTCGACGAAACCAGTTACATTGGGTCCGTAATATTGAATTATTATCGGGTTTCAAATTTCGTAGCGATCGGAGTTGTTGTGTGAGCGTACGATATGTAAACGCACTGAAAATTTCATTGATAATAGTCGATTTAAATTGAAATTTGAAATTATATTAATACATTGTTTAACCAGTCAACCTTCAGTCGAAATAATTTCACGTCAGCTTTCTTTTTCGTTACTGTAATAAGGCAAGCGTCTCGCACAAGCTATTTTCCTTCTTTTTATAATTTGCCGAGCCTACTTTCTCAATTATCGTTCAAGATAAAAAAAAATGGCCGAAGCCTCATTCTTCAAATCGAAAACCCCAGATAAAATTTTTTTAATGTAAATTGGAAGCCGAAGCCCTTTTCACAAGAATGGCGACCGAAATAGTTATCAGATCGATTGATTGATTGAAGCAAGAGGGACGTGCTCGCGCTTGCGAGATTTAGGGCATCGCGTTTGTGCCAGGAATGCTCACCATATCTGTGGCAACGCTCAGATGAAGGCTCGATTTGGGTTCGCGACTAACTTTGAATCTCGCGATTAACGTTGGGTCGCGGCACGATGTGGTGAGGCTGGAAGTTTTTTGGTGTTTGTGGTTGAAGTCATGGCGCTCGAGTATCGAAGGGGAAGGATCGAGCAATTGGGTTTTGTGGCTGCTGGAGGCTCAACATGGGCTGAAGTCAGGTGTTGCAGGGTTGTTGCGTGACGCAGAGGTAAAGTTCGCTGTGAAGTATTCTTTTATTTAATTTTTATATACACATGAAATTTTTATTTGAAATTTGTTAATTAAGTTAATTACTGATAATAGTAAATAGCTAAAATAATTTGTCATAAGAATAAAAATAATAATTAGGTTATGTATTGTTTAAAAATATTTTGGGTTACTGGCATATTACAGTGTTTGTTTTAAAAATAAAATAAATATATACATATACAGGGGTTTTAAAATGTTCAAAGATTTTATAAAAAGTTGTATTTTTGAAATCTGTAACCTATTTTATAAATATGTATGTAGCTCGAAAGGAAAATAAATATACGTATACACATTTTTATTTTTACTGATAATGTGTTAACTTGTTTAATTAACCTAATTAATTATTTTAGTTACTAAAAAAATTTATATAAAGGAAATTGGTTTAAACTAAATTATTAGATTAAATAAATTGTTTAATGGTAATTGAGTTGTTCGATTTGTTCGAACATTAATAAATTATATAATTATTTATTCAAGGTCAAAAGTATGGAAACAAATCGAGGTTGGGAAGAATTGCACACAATTAAATCAAAGGTGAGTTAATCTCACTCAGCTGATTTTAAAATTTAAATTTAAATGATTAAATTTAAATAATTGTTTGAATGGTTGAATTGATTATTGTGCTATAGTGCGGTATAATTTGGAATTGGCATTTTATATTGTGCTAATGTCTGTGGATGCAGAAAAAACAGGTTGGAGGGATCCAACTGGATCCCTCAACACTTATTTAAATTATTTAATACCCTCTGTTGTGATTATTTTATATTCTATGATGAATTATATTGGACTATTGAATGCTATGGTTCGACTGGATATAATTGGGTATGATGAATTACCAAAAATATATAAATTGGATTTGGAAAGTAAATAAAAGAAGTGAATTTGTAAGTAAAATCATTACAGAAATTTGAATAAATTAAATGAATGAATTGGAAAAGGAATAAAGTGACTTTAAATTTCTAATAAATAAATCTTGAGTATAGAAAGGGAAATTTTGAATAAACAGAAGATTAATGGATTTTAAACTTCAGTGTTATTATTTTAAAAGAACAAAACATTTATTTAAAATTTAAGATTTAAATTATTGAAAAGAATAAAGAGGGAAAAGCTGAAATTTGTATATTTCAGTTAAAAGATTTAAAATCAAATGGAAAATAATAACAATAATAATTAAGTCCATAATTAATGAATTTTGAAATGAACTGAGTAAGTAAAGAAATTTATTTCGAATGGAGTAAATTGAAAATCAATTTGGAAAATTGATTTAAGTGATTGAAGTCGGAAATTCTCCCTGGGTAACCAAGTACGTTTTCAAAGTAAAATTTTAAATATAAATTAAAGGTTTTAAAGTTGTTTTAAAAAGCAAGTTTTGGAAAATTTATTATTTCTAATATTTAAATTCTAAAGAAAGTATTTCCTTTTAATCTATTATGATAGTAATTATTTAAAGAACGACTTAGTATTTTGTTTTTAAAAGTGAAAATCAAGTTTTTTATTTTATTAAGTAACCTTATTTTCAAATATTCATATAGTATGTATTTTTAATATTGAAGTAGTTTAACTTAAATGTTTTAAAGTATATTTCAATGTAAAGTGTTTTAAAATATTTCAAAATCTAGTATGGTGCTTGGTGATTTCAGTGGAGATAGAAAATATTTAGGAAAGTTTATTCTGAAAAAGAAAGAATGGTTGGAAACTGTTTTCGAAGGGTTGAAAACGAAAATATATCTTGTGAAGATATTTTGAGGTTAATAAATAATTCGGGAGATTCTTTATTGTTTGATGGATGTTTGTGAAGGTTAATTGATAGTTAAATCACCGACTATCAATATTGGACAAATATGTTGATCATTTCGAAGAGATCGGGATCGAGATTTATTTCTCGAAAAGCACTTCGATCCGGTTTGTACATTTTCGTGGGAAATGATTTTGGATACGAAGATGGAGCAGTGAAGTGCAAGGGCTGGTCTCTATTAATCCTGAGGATATTTCCAAAATGGATGTAGTAAGAGTAGTGCCTTCGGTTCCGTTCGAACCCGGGATGGACTTGTATGGATGAATGCTTTCAGCACATCGTCATGTGGACGTTGGGCATTCTAAGGGATATGTCCTAAAAAGGTAACGCTTAGCCTCAAGCCTCATCAACCGGGAATGACTGAAAATCAGGGGTTATGCAGCAAGGCTAGGTGGGTAGCACCCAAGCAGGGTGAGGTCATCCCTGCCTAGATGTCCCTTTTATTTCGGCTTAGTGGGTGGTTGTTGATCCCAACCACGGGGTGATCTCACTCGGGATTATCCAGTAAGGGGTAGTCTCGATCTTGTGTTGTAGGGTAGCGGGCGTACTCCTCGATATTGTGATCTAGGCCACGTACTGTGACAGGTGGTACCCCAGTGCCTAGTCATTAGTTGGAAATCCATTCTCCCTACGAGCCTTGTACGAGTTTTGTTTGTATTACCCACTCTGTGGCTAGTAGCTGGAATTTAATAGATGTAACAATTTCGGCTATTTTATAAGTATTTGTATATAGACCCTATTATAATATCAGAGGATTTCTATAAAAATTGTTTTACTATCATAAGGTAAAAACCCGACATGTTTATTTGTGGCGTGGTCTTACGAAATGCTTTTATTTTCAAAGAATTTTTAAATCTTAATAATCAATTGAGTGTGATTTTCTCACGCTGGTATTCCAGACTGACTCGGGTGTTATTTAACTATAATGCTCAGGTCAGACCGAGTATTATAGGATACAGGATATGATGTTGTGGAGCTCAGGAGACGAGCTGGATGACGATACATACTTCCGTACTTGTTTATATATATATTCCGCTGTGTTGAGTTGTTGTGTATCCATTTGTATGATATTGATGTTGAGCTGTGATTGATGTACTCTGATGATGTAATATATAAACAGAGATATTTTATTTTTGAGTAAAGATCATTTATTATCTATTATATTTTAGTTCGCTGCGTTGGTTAGATTCTGTTGTTGTTTTCTATTTTCTTCTCCTACCTCTTCTTCTTCAACCCAAATGGTTCGTATTTCTGTACAACTTGATTTGATTTAGGTAGAATAGTGCTGACTCAAGGAGTACGGATTTGTGGGTCGTTTCACTTGGTATCAGAGCGAGGTTGGTGATAACCTTGGCTCTGGTGGGAAATTACTCAATTAGAGTCCGTAGTACTCTAGGATGAGTTTGAGCATATTAATATATATGAGCGCGTATTTGTTAGTAAATATAAATTGTTTTAATATTGTGTTGATTGGTTTATTGAATGGCATATGAACCTTCGTCGGCACAGTCTGGACAACTATATCGAAGGGGTTTCTAAACACTTGAATAGAACAGTTTGACACGGTATTGTTTTTAAATGTGGGTGAATGAAATAATTTTATCCAAAATATATTTTGATATAAAGAAAAGTTTTTGTAAACTATTTTAGCTAATATATGGTTGCTTGGATGTTAGAAATGATAATATTAAATTTTATCATCATTGTGTAAAAATTTAACTAGAAATTGAAAATATAACCAGAGTTTAAGGGAATAAATTCATTATAAAATGAAATTTATAAATATGAATTATAAATGTAAATTATAAATTGAAATATAATTAAATGGGAATTTGTATAAGCATAAACTATACAAATGCATTATAGTTAAAATTTGAATTAAAACGGAATTTGAAACTTTAAAACCCCGGAGATTTTGGAAGTATTTTGAAGACAAATAATAGCATTATTGTTTTAAAAAGTATTTCTGAAAGGGAATTGTTCCAAATAAATTTTGGGAAAGGATATAGCATTAAATTCACTTCAGTCGCTGGAAAATAAATTCGGTGATGACTGCAGCATCATCGATGTTCATTTTTGAGTTTCTAAGCGACAGATTGTTGCCAATTGATTTGTTCAGGAAAACCTGTTTGTTTTTGAAAATTTCAAAGGAAATTTGTTGGGGAATAAAGCCAGGATTGGTTTAACTTTTGAGAAATGTGATTTGAGATGTTGGAGATTTCAAAATAATTTGAAACCAAAAGTCGAGTGTTAAAAAATCCTGATGAGATAGGTTGTAAGCTTATAAATTGAGATGATTTTTAAATCAGGAAGGAAATATATGCTTTGAATGTTGGAATTTAAATTTAAAGTGAAAAGTTAAAAATGAAATTAACTTAGATTGGGGAATAAAATTTAACTGCATTGAAATTAATTGGATCAGACTGAAAATAATATCCAGTTGTATTCGAATTAAGTTGAAACCGAATTGAATTAAATAAATCTGAGTTAAAATAGAATTGAATTGGGGAAAAAAAGAAAAAAAAAATTACGTTGAGTTATTAAATAGAATTAGATTCTTACTAGAATAAATGGAGGTAAGTTGAATAAGAATTGGATTGGAAAAATAAATAAGCTAGAATAACTTGTAAAGGAATCAAAAATCCATGGGATAAAATTAGCTTGGGTTATAAATAAGCATAAGGCTTGAGTTAAAAATAAAAAGATGAATATATTCAAGCCTAGGATGAATGGAATTGTGTAAATAATATGTTGTGACTTATAAAATTGAAAATGGAATGCAAAATCCAAAATAAATATTGTTTGATGTTTTGGATAATAAAACGAAAGAAAATCCAAACTTGAATTATAAAATAAATTGAACTAAGAAAATTAAATGAAGTGATATTTGGAATTAAAAATCAAGTATTGAACTATAAATAGGGGAGAACTAATTTGTTAATAAATTAGTTAATGAAATGTGTAAATGGAACTTATTGTAGTTAAATAAAGCTGAATTGTGAGTTAATAATGAAGTTTGAAAATAAAACTCAAGTTATAAATCAAATTCGACCTGGATCGATAGTGAAGTAAATGTAATTGAATTGTGGTTAATAAATTGGGTGGTAAATTGAAAATGGACTGTGGATTCAGAACTTGAGTTATAAATTAAAATTTTAACTTGAAGTGTTAACAAATTAAATATAATTAGAAATGTGTCGAATAAAGGAAAATGAAAAAGATTAAAATAGTAATGGTAGGAATTGCAAATAAAATCCAAATAAGTGGAAATAAATTGGAAATAGCCATGTAATCAATTGAATGAGTTGAATATCAAAGGTTAAATTTTATAATAACTAATCAAAAGAAATTGTAGATTTAAAATGAGATTTAACTGAGATAGAATTAAGTTGAATGGAAGAGAAAATTTTACTCGTAAGATGAAATGAGCTTAAGTATAAAATTGAAGTAAACTAACTTAAGCTAAATGAATGGAGGAGAGTTGAATTGAAATCAACTTAAACTAAGTTTAATGATATTGGATTGAATTTAAATCAAGTGAAAATAAATTTGAATCGAAATAGAATTTGGTGGGTTATAAATAATATTTAAGGAAATGAAAATTCATAATGGATTGAGTGGATAAACTAATTATATTGAATAAATAAATGGATAGAATAAATAAGAATCAAATGAAAGATGGAACTAAAACTTATAATAAAAAGAAATGGAAATGAACTTAAGTTATTGACTTAAGTAAGTTTTGAATAAAAGCCAAACTCAAAATGAAGTGTGGTTTAAATGAGTTGAGAAAAAGTTATTGGATGAAATAGCCTAGATTGTTTTTGAGCTAAATAAAATAGTTTGGAATAAAACAAATATGGAATGGAATGTAAATGAATGGTTTGTGAATGGAATTTAAACAAAATGTGTCGAGCTAGATCAAATGATTTTGAATGGAATCTTTTTGAATAATGAAACAAGTTTGGTTAATAAAATGAAATGCAAGTGAATGGATTCAAATTTAAAATGCAATGAAAATGAGAATATATGGATTGTGAATAAATTTAAAAATGGAATAGATTTAAGTATAAATTGAGCTGAAATCAATTTAAATTGGTTATAAAACATAAATACTTATTTATTCACATAGATCTCGTCAAAGTGCATATAATAAATTGTCATTTGATGTAAATGGAAGTAGTTAAAATTCTATGAATCATTGCAAGTAATAAAATTGATTTTTAAATCAATTGGAAAAATATGGTTGTTGAAAATTAAAAAAGGACTGAATGTAAGCGATTGAG
Source organism: Allium cepa (assembly GCA_030765085.1). Classification (NCBI taxonomy): domain Eukaryota; kingdom Viridiplantae; phylum Streptophyta; class Magnoliopsida; order Asparagales; family Amaryllidaceae; genus Allium; species Allium cepa. The sequence continues at coordinate 770,159,791 of CM060935.1, forward strand.
TTTTAAACCATTCAAATTGATGAAGTTTTATACGAATGGATTGAAAACCATTCAAATTTAATGAAAATGGTTATAAATTAATTGGAATAGTGGAATTAGTATGAAAATTGTATAAGTTGCTTACGGAAAATGTTTGGTGTGCATTTCTTTTAAAGTTCATGTGTTTAACTATTACAGGTAAGTGAAATGTTATTAAACTTCATATATATGACACTTACATGTTTAAATTGAGTAAGTACAGGTACCTGGAAGCCATGTGGCTGGATTTGATTGCGCTAACTGCTAAATAAATAAGCTGCTTGCTTAAAAATGCTAAATAAGGTACGCCTACGCAATAAAAATAGGAAATATGAACTGTTTTTGGTTTTTCCGACCGGGTGGGTCGATGTATATATATTTATATCTTTTGTCAAATTGCAAAAGCTCCTCCGTACAAAGGGGACTCTGCCAAAAAATTTCGGAAATTTTGGGAGTTAGAAAATTTTTTGAAAATTTTTGGAAAAATTTGTTAACGACAAACGTATTCAAACTGAAAATTGAAATAAATTAGTAAATGGATCCAATTTAAAATAATGACATAAATTAGTTATAAATGAAAAATAAAATTTAAATATTCAGAGTTAAAGATAAATTGAATTCATATAGAAATGAAAAAATTAATTTGAATAAAAATAGAGATAAACTAGAGTGGTAAGGTGAAAATTAATATAAGAAGCATATAAATGCTTATACGAAACTTAAGAAAGGAATGGTGAATTCTTATTTGGGAATTGATATTTCAAATATAATCTAGAATAATATTTGAATTAATAAATATTGACATTTGTAAGAAAGTCGATAAAATGTTTTTGAATGTTGTGATTGGACATATTGCTATATAAGATATGCAGGTATTATAAAGGGAAAAGAGAATTGATTTTGATTTCAGATGATAAATTTGAATTACTCGACAAAAAGGTATGTGTTTAAATTTCTATATGAAATTTGATTGGGATTTTGATCGAGCTATTTGGCTTTTTGTTTTCTTTTGGAATTTGGGAGCCCGTAGAGGCCTTTTGTAGTTGTACCGAGCTAGCCGCGCAAAGGAGACGCTGGCGAAATTTTTCGAAAATTTAGGGAGTTAGAAAAATTTTGAGAAAATTTTGATAATTCAAAATTTGGTTTTACATTGAAACTTGAATGGTTAAACAAATAGTATAGTTTGAAACTATGGGAAAGTTGAGAAGTTAATAAGAATGATAATGGGTCTTTTATAAAAAGATCGTTGGTAAGATGTTGAATTGTTGGTTTTGAGGAAAAGTGAACGGGTATTGGATCATTCTTCCTAACTAGTAATTTCGAGGATGAAATTCTTTTAAAGGGGGAGGAATGTGACGACCCGGAATTTTTGAGCATTTAAATTTGGAATATACAATTGATTTTAAATATTTAAAAGTTAATTTTAACTTGAATTCAAATATTACTATTTATTTGATAATTAAACTATTGAATTAAATAAGTTGAAGTTGGCAAAATGTTGAATCTGGAATTTTAAGCCTGTTGAAAATAATTTGAAAGCTTATAAAAGTTATATTGATAATACTGAGGATAATAGAAGTTGTAAAATTAAATTTAACAGTGATTTGTTCAGTTTTAAAATTTTATCGTTTAAATTGAATTTAAAAATAGCCTTCCGAGGCACAGTCTCGGAATTTGACGAAACCAGCTCCATTGGGTCCGTAATATTGAATTATTATCGGATTTCAAATTTCGTAGTGATCGGAGTTGTTGTGTGAGCGTACGATATATAAACACCCTGAAATTTCATTGATAATAGTCGATTTAAATTGAAATTTGAAATTAAATTATGCATTGTTTAAACAGTCAACCTTCAGTCAGAATAATTTCGTGTCAGCTTTCTTTTCCATCACTATAGCAATGCAAGCTTCTCGCGCAAGGTATGTTCCTTCTTTTTATAATTTGTCGAGCCTTCTTTCTCAATTCTCGTTCAAGATAAAAAAACGGCCGAAGCCTTGTTCTTCAAATCGAAAACCCCAGATAAATTTTTTTTAAAAGTAAATTAGAAGCCGAAGCCCTTTTCACAAGAATGGCGACCGAAATAGTTATCAGATCGATCGATTGATTGAAGCGAGAGGGACGTGCTCGCGCTCGCGAGATTTAGGGCATCGCGTTTGTGCTAGGAATGCTCACCATATCTATGGCAACGCTCAGATGAAGGCTCGATTTGGGTTCACGACTAACTTTGAAGCTCGCGATTAACGTTGGTCACTGCGCGACGTGGTGAGGCTGGAAGATTTTTCATGTTCGTGGTTGAAGTCATGGCGCTCAAGTATCGAAGGGGAAGGATCGAGCGATTGGGTTTTGTGGCTGCTGGAGGCTCAACGTGGGCCGGAGTCAGGTGCTGTAGGGTTGTTGCGCAACGCAGAGGTATAGTTCGCTTTGAGGTATTCTTTTATTTAATTTTTATATACACATGAAATTATTATTTGAAATTGGTAAATTAAGTTAATTACTGATAATAGTAAACAGCTAAAATAATTTGTCATAAGAATAAGAATAATAATTAGGTTATGTAATGTTTAAAAATAGTTTGGTTTACTGGCATATTACAGTGTTTGTTTTAAATATATATATATATATATATATATACACATATACAGGGGTTTTAAAATGTTCAAAGATTTTATAAAATGTTGTATTTTTGAAATCTGTAACCTATTTTATAAATATGTATGTAGTTCAAAAGCAAAATAAATATACGTATACACATTTTTATTTTTACTGATAATGTGTTAACTTGTTTAATTAACCTAATTAATTATTTTAGTTACTAAACAAATTTACATAAAGGAAATTGGTTTAAACTAAATTATTAGATTAAATAAATTGTTTAATGGTAATTGAGTTGTTTGATTTGTTCGAATGTTAATAAATTATATAATTATTTATTCAAGGTCAAAAGTATGGAAACGAATCGAGGTTGGGAAGAATTGCACACAATTAAATCAAAGGTGAGTTAATCACACTCAGCTGGTTTAAAATTTTAAATTTAATGATTAAATTTAAATAATTGTTTGAATGGTTGAATTGATTGATGTGCTATAGTGTGGTATAATTTGGAATTGGCATTTTATATTGTGCTAATGTTTGTGGATGCAGGGAAAACAGGTTGGAGGGATCCAACTGGATCCCTCAACACTTATTTAAATTATTTAATACCCTCTGTTGTGATTATTTGATATTCTATGATGAATTATATTGGAATATTGAATGCTATGGTTCGACTGAATATAATTGGGTATGATGAATTACCAAAAATATATAAACTGGATTTGGAAAGAAAATAAAAGAAGTGAATTTGTAAGTAAAATCATTATAGAAATTTGAATAAATTTAATGAATGAATTAGAAAAGGAATAAAGTGACTTTAAAATTCTAACAAATAAATCTTGAGTATAGAAAGGGAAGTTTTGAGTAAACAGAAGATTAATGGATTTTAAACTTCAATATTATTATTTTAAAAGAACGAAACATTTATTTAAAATTTAAGATTTAAATTATTGAAAAGAATAAAGAAGAAATTAGGAAAAGCTGAAATTTGTATATTTCAGTTAAAAGATTTAATCAAATGGAAAATAATAATAATAATAATTAAGTCCATAATTAATGAATTTTGAAATGAACTGAGTAAGTAAAGAAATTTATTTCGAATGGAGTAAATTGAAAATCAATTTGGAAAATTGATTTAAGTGATTGAAGTTGGAAATTCTCCCTGGGTAACCAAGTACGTTTTCAAAGTAAATTTTTAAATATAAATTAAAGGTTTTAAAGTTGTTTAAAAAGCAAGTTTTGGAAAATTTATTATTTCTAATATTTAAATTCTAAATAAAGTATTTCCTTTTAATCTATTATGATAGTAATTATTTAAAGAATGACTTAGTATTTTGTTTTTAAAAGTGAAAATCTAGTTTTATATTTTATTAAGTAACCTTATTTTCAAATATTCATATAGTTTGTATTTTTAATAAATTATTGAAGTAGTTTAACTTAAATGTTTTAAATTATATTTCAAAGTAAAGTGTTTTAAAATATTTCAAAATCTAGTTTGGTGCTTGGTGATTTCAGTGGAGATAGAAAATATTTGGAAAAGTTTATTCTGAAAAAGAAAGAATGGTTGGAAACTGTTTTCAAAGGGTTGAAAATGAAAATATATCTTGTGAGGATATTTTTAGGTTCATAAATAATTCCGGAGATTATTTATTGTTTGATGGATGTTTGTGAAAGTTAATTGATAGTTAAATCACCGACTATTAATATTGGACAAATACGTTGATCGTTTCGAAGAGACCGGGATCGAGATTTATTTCTCGAAAACCACTTCGATCTGGTTTGTATGTTTTCGTGGGAAATGATTTTGGATTCGAAGATGGAGCAGTGAAGTGCAAGGGCTAGTCGCTACTAATCCTGAGGATATTTCCAAAATGGATGTAGTAGGAGTAGTGCCTTCGGTTCCGTACGAACCCGGGACGGACTTGTATGGATGAATGCTTTGGGAACATCGTCAGGTGGACGATGGGCATTCTAAGGGATATGTCCTAAAAAGGTAACGCTTAGCCTCAAGCCTCATCAACCGGGAATGACTGAAAATCAGGGGTTATGCAGCAAGGCTAGGTGGGTAGCACCTAAGCAGGGTGAGGTAATCGCTGCCTAGATGTCCCTTTTATTTCGGCTTAGTGCGCGGTTGTTGATCCCAACCACGGGGTGATCTCACTCGGGATTATCCAGTAAGGGGTAGTCCCCATCTTGTGTTGCAGGGGAGCGGGCGTACTCCTCGGTACTGTGATCTAGGCCACGTACTGTGACAGGTAGTACCCCAGTGCCTAGTCATTTGTTGGAAATCCATTCTCCCTACGAGCCTTGTACGAGTTTTGTTTGTATTACCCACTCTGTGGCTAGTAGCTGGAATTTAATAGATGTAACAATTTCGACTATTTTATAAGTATTTGTATATAGACCCTATTATAATATCAGGGGATTTCTATGAAAATTGTTTTAGCTATCGTAAGGTAAAAACCCGACATATTTATTTGTGGCGTGGTCTTACGAGATGCTTTTATTTTCAAAGGATTTTAAATCTTAATAATCAATTGAGTGTGATTTTATCATGCTGGTATTCCAGACTGACTCGGGTGTTATTTAACTATAATGCTCGGGTCAGACCGAGTATTATAGGATACAGGATATGATGCTGTGGAGCTCTGGAGACGAGCTGGATGACGATACGTACTTCCATACTTGCTTGTATATATGTTCCATTGTGTTGAGTTGTTGTGTATCCATTTGTATGATATTAATGTTGAGCTGTGGTTGATGTACTCTGATGATGTAATATATTAACAGAGATATTTGATTTTTGAGTAAAGATCATTTATTATTTATTATATTTTATTCCGCTGCGATGGTTATATTCTGTTGTTGTTTTCTATTTTCTTCTCCTACCTCTTCTTCTTTAACCCAAATGGTTCGTATTTCTGTACAACTTGAGTTGATTTAGGTAGAATAGTGCTGACTCAAGGGGTACGGATTTGCGGGTCGTTTTAGGCGAACATGCATTGATTAATCAGACCTGAACAAGGCATGCCCAAAAGACAATTTTCCCCTTCTGAGAATTGAGCAGCCAGCAGACTCGACCACAGGACACAAATTGCTATCTTTCATGAATGCATACTTAGGATATAATCAAATCTCGATGCACATTCCTGATCAAGAGCAATGATGTCGTTTGGACTAAAGAATGCAAGAGCGACTTACCAATTCTTAGTCAACTGGATGTTTAAACATCAGATTGGAGAAACGATAGAAGTATATGTGGATGATATGCTCATAAAGTCACGACGGTCAAGAGGCCACAAAAGAGACTTGGTAGAAATGTTCGGCATTCTCCGACATTACAAGATGAAAATTAATCCTTTCAAGTGTTTTTTTGGCGTAGCATTATGGAAGTTCTTGGGTTTTATTGTTATGCCCGCGGAATGGAAGTTAATCTCGAAAAGATTCAAGCTATCAACGATATCCAAGCGCCAAAGACTATCAAACAAGTACATATTATTAATAGGAAGGTTGCTGCCTTAAGCCAATCCATTTCTAGAGCTGCCGATAAATGCATTCTTTCTTTGACTTGATTAGGAGGGGAAAAAGGAACTTTGAATAGACATAGGATAGTAAAGACGCATTTCAAGCTTTGGTGAACCACTTAGAGGGACCTCCCATCTTATCGAAGCCAGTGGATCATGAAGATTTATATATCTACTCAGCCGTGTTTGCACACACTATAAGTGTCGGGTTGCTTCACGAAGAAAATTGGATCTAGAGACTGGTCTATTACATCAGCAAGCGATTGACGGGTGCTAAAAGGAACTTTTCGAAAATAGGGAAACTGGCATACTGCTTACTGATTGAATCACGAAAGCTCCACCCATATTTCCAGGAACACCAAATCAAGGTTTACATCGACAAGCCGTTACGAAAGGTCCTGCATCGACCTAAGACGTCTGGATGGTTACTCAAGTGGAATATTGAGCTTAGTCAATTTGATATCATTTATCTCCTGCGGTGGGCTATCCAAGGTCAGGCACTGGCAGATTTGATAGTAGAATTTACTACACATGATGATTTCTTGGAGAGCAGCGAAATCCCTACCATAAGATGGAAATTATATACTGATGGAGCATCCAATGATCATTGTTCTGAAGATGGAATTATGCTTGTAACTCCTAAAGATTGGTCGATCTGCTATGCTATAAAGCTTGATTTCCCCACGAAAAACAACAATCTGAGTATGACACTCTTATTGCTAGACTTAAAATCGCCAGAGAACTAGAAATAAAGTCTCTTGAAATCTTTAACGACTCACAATTGGTAGTATACCAAGTCAAGGGAGATTACCAAGCTAAGGTACAACGGCTTGCTCCATATTTTACTTTAAGTCCAAGAGTTGTTGACTGACTTTGAGTACTATGACATTACGCGTATTCCTCAGGATAAAAACAGAGAGTTTGATTCATTGGCAAAGTTTGCTAGAATCGAGGATGCACAACAAATGGGCTTGGTTTCTGTCGAAGTATTAAACATCTCGAGTATACTTGGTGGAAATCGGCCGGGTATTAAAGACGAAACCTGAGAGGGAATCATGGATGACTCCAATTAAAAACTATTTGCTATAGGGAGTAGGGAGTCTTACCTAAACAAAACAATGAAAAGCAACAAGTCCTTCTTAAAGCTTCACGATATATCATACAAGAAGGAGTTATGTATATAAAGGGTTTATCTATTCCCCTACTTCGAGGTATCGCTCATAATGAGATAAAATGGGTCCTAAAGGAAGTTCGTGAAGGGGAATGTGGCGAACACATTAGGGGGCAAACTCTAGCAAAGAAAATACTACATTACGAGTATTGTTGGCCAACCGACAATCAAGACGCCGCTGATTATATAAGACGATGTGACAAGTGCCAGATATATGTAAAAGTTTCAAGAGCTCCACCGATAGAAATCACGCAGTCAGCCCATGGCCATTTGCCATGTGGGGTATAGATATTATCGGTTCCTTACCGATCTTTAAAGGTTGTGAAAAGTACGTTATCGTCATAGTTGATTACTTCACCAAGTGGGCCTAAGCAGAACCATTAGCCACGATCATAACCAATAAAGCAATCAACTTCATGGTCTGGAACATCATATATCATTTTGGTATACCACAAACTAATGTTACAGATAATGGGACTCAATTTGATAGTGATTAATTCAAAGACAACTGCCAGAGGTATCATATTGAAAAGAGATTTGCAGCAGTCGCTCACTCTCAAGCTAATGGGCAAGTTGAAGCCATGAACAAAATCATAAAGTCCATTCTGAAGAAGCGTTTGGAAAAGCCTAGAGGCAAGTAGGTGGATTAACTCCCGATAGCACTATGAGCTAATAGGACCACCCACAAGTCTGCGACTGGTCATACTCCATTCGACCTTGCTTACGTTTTTGAAGCCATTATTCCTCTTGAGCTCGAAGTTCCTTCTCATCGAGTGACCTACTATGACCTCAGAATGAATAAATATCTTCTCTTAGAATCTCTAGACTTTATAGATGAGAAGTATGAAGAAGCTGATTTGAAGGCAGTTGCGCACCAGTACCATGTTGCCCAAACTACAACATAAAAGTTCGACTTAGAACCTTTGAAATCGGCGATCTCGTCTAGAAATGGGTATTTCCTGCCCCGTCACATATGAATCCAACCTAGGAAGGACTGCATGTTATTAAGAAGAGGCTTGGAGAGGGAATATTCAAGCTAGCTACTGTTGATGGCATCACACTCCCAAGGGTATGGAATAGCAAATATTTACGATACTATTTAACTTAGTTTATTTCTTTTTCATTTAGTTGTATTTACTTTCAGAATCTGCTTCAGCATTTGACTTTCCAGATATGTAATAAGACAAATTATTCCTTTTCTTTCCGTTTAGCAAATAAAGTATTGAACTTCCTTCACGTCCGTGTTTGTTATAACATTGCATGTTAGTTACATGACACAACTGGCTAATGGTAACAAGTCTGAGTAGGTTTCCAGAGTTTGGAGCTAGCCGATTACATTAGTTCCCGGTTGAACTAAACAAAATGCACGTGGTCCAGCCGTTTATTTAATGATTCTCGTCCACTACCCCATGGACAGGATACGTAATGGGGAATGGATGAGCCTTGACCATTCAATAACCAAATTAATCCCACCGAACAATGGGACCATCGCGAATTAAAAGCGATTGTGATATGACTGATCGCTCACTAAATTAAGCCCCCAAACCTTGGGATAAATCGATAAATTAAGAATAGGATGATTCGACTATTCTTCAAGCTAACTCTAAGTACCTAGAGTGCGGACTAGAGTATAAATATAAATCAGGTGCGAATCGACCACTTGTCAACTAACTCTAAGTCCCCAGAGTATGTACTAGAGTATAAACATAAATTAGGTGTGAATTTACCAACACAAAATAATTCTAAATCCCAAAGTATGGACTGGAGTATAAACATAGAAAGGGTGTGAATCGACCACCCTCTAACCAACTATTATCCCTAGAGAGTGGATTTGAGTATAAATAAATAGATGAGTGCGGTCCGACCACTCGTTATTCTATGAACTCTGACCTAAAACCAACTGGAGGAGTATAAACTCATGGAGGATGGAGTTCGACCCTTCACCGTCTAACTCTGATAACCCAAGACCTGGGGCATGAGTATAACCCCTCAAGCCACTGTATTCGACAGCACAACAATGGGGCTCAAGCCTCGTGTTTGGTACGACTCAAGGCCATGACCATATGGAGACCTTGGGATAGAGTTAGTGGATTGTTATTAGAATCAACAAGCAACAAATTACAAGTACATTGAATGGAAAGTAATATCTTGACTAATTAAATAACTGTTCACATGAGAGATCGACAAAAAATAAAAACTTCACATGTTAAGCTTCAAAATTTTAGTACAAGTTTATTCAAAAAACGGGGGCCATACTTGTACAACCATGATAATTAAGGGAAAAAAAGCTATATAAAATATTTGTACATAGAGCCGAAGCGACGGCTATTTCTTTTGTCTTCTCTCCTTTTTGGATTTTTCGGGAATGGCGCTATCTGAGCTTCCACTTGTTCTTTTACTTAATGCTTTACCACCCTTTGCGAGAGAGAGTTCGAAGATTGAAGGGAGTTCTTTGGGAATCGACCTGTCGGGAAAAATGACTTGTAATGGGATTAGATTTAGATCATCAATGCCCACGTCGACAAGCTCAGCTTTGGCTTTTCTCTTCAGCGACTCCTTCTTCTCGATGTTCTAAAGCCCTAATCCATTTTTAAGGAGCTACCAAAAAATACCCTCGACTTTGTGTGGCCACTAAGTAATCATTAAGCTTTAATTAACCCCCACTAACATGTGCTTCTGCTTTTAAATATGGGTCATTAGTAAGTGGGTCAGTTGGCACCTCTATGTTGATTTAATTCTTTGCTTTCTTCATTCTTTTGGCTCCTTTCTCTTTGTGCGTGCATATAGCCATGAAGCTACTTCTCATTCGCACTTAACTGTAAAACAAAAATAAAATATGCAAATAAATTTTTTTCTAAATTAATTCACACAAAAAATTATCGTTTTTCCCAAATGTAGATGTGTGAATGATGATTTGAAAACATTTTTTATTTTGGTAAAAAAAAGTAAAAATACCCTAATATTCCATTTATTTTAATAAAAGGAGATTAAGCATGAGAGTAAAAATGTACATTTTTACATGCACATCAATCCTTCAAGGAATCTGGTGGAATTTTATCACGAGGTTATAAGGTTTCTACTCTAGGTAGACGCTTAAGCTGATGAGGAAGAGTTTAATGCTTTGGATGGTGGATGATCACTCGAAGCCGGATCTAGCAAGGCTGAAGGAAAGCGAAACATGGATGATGGCTCTGATGAATTAAAGTGACCAAGGAGAGAATTGAAATTCTCTTCTTACATGGACTTAAATGAAATCCTGAAGTATATTTACCTAGATACCAAGGGCCACATCCCCTATCGGAAGCTGGTGAGAGGAATGCCAATGGAACATAAAAGGGCATTTGGAAAATACTGCCTATTCCATAAGATGGATGGGCACAACATGAATGATTGCATGCACCTGTGGGTTCTGATTAAGGAACAGGTCAGAGATAACCAACTATGGCTATATGTAAGGAATCGAGCTATAGCAATGGAACAAGAATAGCCATCGACTGCAATGAATCGAAACGACCTTGGGTTAATTTCAAGGATAGTCATCTGTTGATCGAGATGGCAAGGAATCAGGTCTGATTTTCACAGTCTGTTTCCCTTTCTTAACAAACCACGCAATAATACATTCTGGACACTTACTCAGTATGGGATCTCGAATGGTCCATAGGCACGCTTTGAGCTGGATGTTAGGCTATAATGCCGGAGAGGCAACTATCTTAATATTAGGATTTACATTTTTGTGTTTGAACTTGATTCTGTTAGATGAACCTTTGATTAATGAATCCACTTGAATGTGATAACTGACATTACTCGCTTTGAAGCCCTATCCGAATGGATGGGACCGGAGTGCAAAGTACAAGTCCCCTCGCTAGAATGCGAGCAGATGGACTTGTATGAAATTAATCGCTTTAAGTATCGTCCGAAAGGGTGAGGCTAGTGTGCAAGGTGTGACGACCCGTAATTTCGCTACTTTGGAAATGAGAGATTTCGTTCGTTTTAAATTTAAAAGGAATTTAAATCTTAAATAAATATGTTATATATAATAAATAATTATCTATTCTTATAGTTAAAAAATTAAAAAGTATAAATTTGGATTTTAGAACAAATCGACAAAAGTTAAGTTTTGTTAATAACAAATAAAGGCTTAAATAAATAAGTTTAAATATTTATTTGATAAGTTAAATCTTATTTAAAACATATAATAAAGATAATAAAAGTATATTAATATATTTAAAAGTATGTTAAGAATCGTTTTACAAAAATAACCAAAAAATTTCACATTTTGTCAGTTTTACATACACTGTAAAGTTAAAGATTTGATATAATTAAATATAATTTTTAAATACAAAGAGATGTTTTAATTTATTTAAAAATATAAAAAGTCCATTTAAAGTTTGGTTTACATCAATATATAGCTTAACAAATTATCAAATTTTGAATGTAAATATGTCGACAAAAACATCGTTTTTGACCAAAACAAGTTGTCGTCAAGTTGTTGCAACATGACATATTTTCTAACATACACATATGCATAAATATAATTTTACAAACTTTTAAAACACTTTACATTTAGCACTAAAAGGAAAAAGAGGTTTACTTTTGAAAGTTAAATTTAATAAAAATGAAAAGACATGATTTGACTAATTAAATTTTATTTTAAATCTTTACAAACAACATCATTACATATCTGTCATGTCTCATTAATGAGATTTTATGTGTATGCATGAAAAAGGAGAAAAAATGGTAATTATGTAATTTAAAAAGTAAAGAAAAAAGACAAAATCATTACTTAAGGACTTAATATCACATCCAACCTTCTTTTCTCATTAACGCACATCCTTTCTCATCTTGGAAAAAGTGTTTAAGTATGTTTTGAAGTTAAAAAAGTAGAAAAGGGTATTATAATCATTTTGCAAGAAACTACAAATATAAATAAGCATCCATACCATCCATTTTTTCACATTTCATTCCTTCCTTCTTCTTCACTTTCTCCATCTTCTTCTTCATCATCTTCACCTCCATTTCCATGGCTTCCCATCTCTCCATTCTCTTCCACCAAGCTCCATCACCACCTAAACCCACATCCACCTCGGCTAAACACATCTACCCACCTCCTCCAAGCCAAATATCCCACACACCCATCTAAAACGCCCCACGGCCGAGCCCTACACCCCAAGGCCGAGCCCATACTCCACCATACCCAAGCCCAAAGCCACATACCCAAGGCCGTACACCCCCTTTCCCTCCAAATCTCACATCCAAATAAAAAAAGAAAAAAAGAAGAAAAATAAAACGAAAAGAAAGAAAAAGGGAGAAGGAAAGGAAACGACAAAAGTCGAGGCATTTGAAAACAGCACGTTTGCTCGAGAGACGCGTATCTCACGTTAAAGTTTGACGGAGTGGATATAAAGGTGAGAAGTTCTCATTGCTTTTGAATTTTTATTTTGGTTATGTTAAAACAATCACATTTATACCCTTATGACATATGAATGTTTATACTAAACTTATTGGTAATATCGATGATTAGATAGTTAGCTAGATAATTGAATTGTGATAATATATCCCGTTATGGTATTAATAGTAAATGTTGGATTTGAAATCATACGTCATGTGATTAGTTGAATGGATGTTATGTTAGTTATAAATATGAATATTAGTTATGATTTAATAATCTATTAAGAAAGACCAAATTTTAGTGATATGAGATATTTTGAAAAAATAAGTATCTTTTCATTTAGAAGTGAAATTAAAGTAAATATAAAAGAGAATTTGAAATTTGAAGTGAAATGGATTTGAAAAGAATAGTCAAATTGAAATTGAAATTGAGATGAATAGTGAAATTGAAATCGATTTTGAAAATTGAAATTGAGATTAATGATGAATTGAAGTTTAAGTTGAAATTAGATTTGAAATCTAAGTTTTAAATGTGTTTAATTTGAAGTTAGAATTGAAATTGTATTAAAATTGGAAATTAAAATTTAATATTAAAATGATAGAAATAAAATAATATTAAATATATGGTAATAGTAAAAATTCGTTTTAAATACTTTAAAAAGTGAAAATATCAATTTAAAATGATTTATAATGATTTTATAAGTAATAAAATCCAATTTGAATAAATTATTTCAAATGTTGAAAATAAGTTAAAAATAGGTGCATCGTGCAACGGTAGTTCGCAATTTCACGCCGAAAAGTTCAAATGAATGTGTGGAGTGGAATATAGCTTGGAATTTTTTAAAGAGAAGAAAATTCCGAACTATTATATCCATATCTTCTAAATTAAGAAAGAACTTCAAAGTTTCGTTGAGTAGATTTTGAATTAAGTACAAATCAATTTTCTAGAAAAATCGCACTATTGCACTTAAGTGACCATAACAGAAAATTTGTTTAAATGAATGTTTTTAATTATGGAAAAATATGGATTAAATTTGATAAATCTATTTAAATGATTTAAAGGAGATTTGGATTGAAAAATATGAATTATCGAATGTTTAAAAGTTATTTAAATCAAATAAGCTTATATAGCACTTTCCGCAACACTTTTATGCTGCGAATTGTATATCCTTTTGAATATGAGTTTAAACGAAACGATTTTTTCGAAAATCAACTGTGAATGTTTTCAAAAGGAAAATTAAGCGTTTGAAAGATAATTTGAAATCTTTAAAGGCAATTCCAAAATAATGTTGATAACTGAGTATGCGAAAACGACTAGTACATTTGTCCTGCATGTGAGATCTGAAAAGATAAAATAAGGTGTTTAACTAAGGTTAGGGATGGAGCAACCAGTGCCTTAAACTTACCTGGCCTATGTTATCTTTTCTTAGGCGAGGGGTGGAACATATCGAAAGGAATGCCCAGATGCTCTAAAATAAAAAGATTGTATTAAGTTTCTGAAATAAAAGAAGATCGGTATTATCCTAAATTTAAGCAATCTTCAAAATGAATGATTTCTATGATTCGGTTAACTCAAAAATGTTTGCTAAGATTTATTTTAGGATTTATCGTAAACGATGTCTTAAATAACATTGTTTTTGACCCGTTTAAAAGTTTAGGGATTTGGATCGAGGGTTAAGCGAGAAATTTTGAGATATTTTCCAAAGCAAAAGAATGAATTACTTAGAATTATTTTAAATTAAAAGAAAGAGTTTTCGAAATCATCCGAAAACAATTAAAGTGGAAAGAGACTTAATAAATCCTGTATGCTCATATTCACCTTTTATCGATAATTAGATTTCGAAGGAACTGGGGTCGGATTTGGGTAATTCCTATCCCAAAACCACTTCGAACCAAAGTATACGTTCAAATGTGAAGACATATTGAAGATGATGATTATTGAAGACCGCGGATCTTCGTATGGTGAGGACTGCTTGTTGACTTGCTTTAGGTCGCACCCATTATAGAGTTATATGTAGCAGTGGTCTCCTTATTGCGGAGATTTTTCGGATTGCAAGGACTACTAGTGATAGTAAGAGAGTGCCTTCGGTTTGTCCTGTTCCTGTATAACTTTTATGCACGTTTATCTAACTTTGCATTTCTAAAGATTACGTACATTGGTTTTTACAAACGTACATCAGTGGTGGCAGAGAAGGTAACTTCTTTTAGCTTAAAACCCGCCTTGAGACGTACGAGCTCAAGGGTTGTATTTTTGTGGAAGGCAATTAGTAGTTACAGAAATGACAATGTGGCATTCAAATATGTGATATGTGCTTTGTGAAAAGGTAAACGTAACCTCAAGCCTCATCAAACCAGGATTAGATGCAGCAAGGCTAAGCGGGTCATTCCCAATTAGCGTTTGATCATCCCTTTCTAGTTATATTTCTTCCCGCTATGACGTTCGGGATGTAAATTAATGTGGTGTATGGAAACGAGCGCTTGGTTAAAGGTCGGTAACGACCGGGGGATGACATATTCGGTACTGTCTAGTTACAGAGGTAGGCCGGCCTTATATTGGCATAAGGCAGATGTTCTATGCCTCGGGACATCCATCTAGAAGTGTACCCATTGGGAAGGTAGATCCTTCAACTGGTCATTTGTATGGAAATCCATTCTCCAATAAGAGCCTGTGGTTTTTTTTTGAATTGGCGTAATGAATAGCCTCGAAACGCTATATGGGTAACCATTTCGGATAAGATTAATAAGTTTATTTGTAAATGTTTTCAAAGATATGTCAATAGAAATAATATCAAATGTTTTGATATAAATGTTTTTAGTTATCATAAGGTAAAAATCCGTCTGTGTTTATGTGTGGGCGTGGTCTTATGAGATACTCTTTCTTTTCAAAGTTTATTCAAAGGTTGATATATGACACTGTCATTTATTATTGAGTTTTTTCTCATGTTGGTTTTTCAAGCCTGATCCGGGTATTTTCAATACTCGGGTCAGATCCTAGTAGTTTCAAGTCGGTCGAAGACGGTTGGAGTTTTCCAAAGGAGAGCTTGAGATATTCATCTACGTATGGACATATTATATTATCCGATGTACTTAGTTAGTTTTAGTTTGATGTTTGTCAGCAATTGTAAGGACAGATATTTATAACTATTCAAGCTGAATTTAGGTTAGACACTGATATATGTGTTTTAAAAGTTTTCCGCTGTAAAGATATTTGTTCAATATTATATGTTATTCCATTCATGTGAGATTATGTTCTGTCTTATTTTCTTTATTACCCTTCATGTTCCATATTTTCATAAAATTTGGTTGAACATGTGTGGTTTATTGTCGATTCAAGGGGTACGGTAAAATGGGTCTTGACATTTGGTATCAGAGCTTTTGGTTGAGCGAACATCGAAGTCTGATAGGGGTAAGTCTCATCAGAGATAGGATTAATAATATCCTAGGATGAGTAACTTATTAGAGATAGGGTTAGTAACACCTAGAATGAGTTATGAGAGTGTTATATAAATGAGCGCGTATTTTTTATTTTAATGATTTTGTTTTAAAAGATGGTAAATGAAATAATTTTACCTTGGCTTTATATTTTAAATATTAAAGGGGATATTATTATTTTTGGTTAGAAATTAAGGATTGATTGTAATTTAGCTTAGCAAAACTAAAGTATGAATATCCTATAATTAGAATTGCACAATTTGACTATAATATATTCCATATATATTCGATTAGTTGAGAATTAGAATTTAGAACTTTAATCGTATACCCTTAGGTATTTAATATTAAGAAATAATAATGATTAAGTGATTATCATAATGGATAGATTTAAAAGCTAAGTACAAATATCTTGTGAAAGTAAAATTCACAATTTGATTGTAAGATATATGATGATAATATTGAAGCTATAAGTTGTAATTGGAGAAAGTAAAAATAAAATGCATACTTAGAAAAATAATTCTTATCAACAAGATAGAAAAAGATAAGCCTAAATTGAGATTTTGGGTAAATATAATATGAAAGGGTAAGTTCTATAACTTATAAAGGAGATAAGATAATTTGAAATTTAGACACTTTGATTAGGTTAAAAATCAAAATGAAATTTAGGAATAAGATATATAAAAAATATCATCCTAATATAAAGTAGGAATTAGTGATACATTTAGGGTAACATTTGTAATTCAAATGAAGTAAGATTAGAAGGAGATAATTTTGAACAATATGGTTAGTAAGTTGATTGTTGGATGAAAATGTTTAAATAACAAATACCATGTGACTTAAGTTTCACAATTTGGCTATAAGGTATTTGATGGATTTAAGGTTAAGGAATTTGATTTAGAAAATGGATAGGTAAACAAGTTAAGTAGTTAATCATAGAGTCAGTGAGAAAAGATGTACACTTAGCAAAGTTGCCTTATTAATATATGGATAAGATAAATAATATTACTTAAATTGAGACCTTAAAAAACTAAGGGTTAAGTTTTATAACTTATTAATTTGAGATAATAGTAGAATTCTACATTGGTTAAACATCCTAATTGAAGTAATAACAATTCGAAGTTCGGGGATATGTATATATACTCTTAGGAAGTAAAGGTATATTATACAAGTTTAAGTCATATTTGTATGCTTAAGTAATAATGTATTTAGAAGAAAGTAAATGGTTGTAAAATAAACTTGGATTAATAGAAATTTTGAAAAAATGTATTAAGTAAAAATGAATGTGAATAAGTACATAAGATAAACGTAGATTATTTCGGCACATAAATTTTGATCTAAGATTTGAGTACAGAATTTTGAAGTGTTTACACCAATCCAAAAAAAGATTTATCACTCGATTCTTGACGGCGAATATTGATGAGAGTTTGTGATTATGTACTCAAGTTTTCTATCATAGTTGAGAGATATGCAAGGAAAGGAAGGGTTTGTGATTAGGAAGTCTGATGAAAGTCCACACTAGAAAATCGGAGGATTGATACTAGTTTGGAAGTAAAATTTTGGATTCGAATAGCAGATCGAATCAAATATCACATATATTATGATGTTTTGGGTCTGTCTACATAGTGGTTAGATAGTTATCTTATGCACTAAGATATAGTTGTTGGACTTATGTTTTGATACGTGTATATATATAGACCTTAGTTGTAGTACATGCTCAAGTCAGAGAATAAGTTATGTGGATGTATTCATTTATGTTGGTATAGTATCAGTTTAGTTGTTTTTGGACGTATAGTCTTGTTTGGTAGTTGGATGTATTATCTTAAGTATGCAGTACGCACTAGGATGGGTACGATAGAAGTCTGACTTGATGTATGTATATATAACCTTAAGTATATGATAGGCACTCAGGTTAGTATAGGGAATCTCTTTATGTATGTTTGCCATCATTTGTTTTAGTGTTGATATCGACCTTCTTATTTTCTACCGTCAGTATAAATAAGTCAAATTATTTGAGGATATGAGTATGAGATAGATTCCTTTATCTAACTTTTATTTTGAGGACGAAATGCTTTTAAGTATGGGAGAATGTAACGACCTGTAATTTCACTACTTAAAAAACGAGAGATTTCGTTCATTTTGAATTAAAAAGGAATCCCGAATGGTCCCTAGGCACTTACTCAGTATGGGATCCCGAATGGTCCCTAGGCACGCTTTGAGCTGGATATTAGGCTATAACACCGGAGAGGCAACTATCTTAATATTAGGATTTATATTTTTGTGTTTGAACAAGATTCTGTTCGATGAACCTTTGATTAATGAATCCACTTGAATGTGATAACATACATTAATCGCTTTGAAGCCCTGTCCGGATGGATGGGACCTGAGTGTAAAGTACAAGTCCCCTTGCCAGAATGCGAGCAGATGGACTTGTATGAAATTAATCGCTTTAAGTATCGTCCGAAAGGGTGAGGCTAGTGTGCAAGGTGTAATGACCCATAATTTCGCTACTTTGGAAATGAGAAATTTCGTTCATTTTAAATTTAAAAGGAATTTAAATCTTAAATAAATATTTTATATATAATAATTAATTATCTATTCATATAGTTAATAAATTAAAAAGTATTGGATTTTAGAACAAATCGACAAAAGTTAAGTTTTGTAAATAATAAATAAAGGCTTAAATAAATAAGTTTAAATATTTATTTGATAAGTTAAATCTTATTTAAAACATATAATAAAGATAATAAAATTATATTAATATATTTAAAATTGTTTTAATAATCATTTTACATAAATAACCAAAATTTGTCGTATTTTGTCAGTTTTACATACACTATAAATTTGATATTTTGATATTAATTAAATATGATTTTTAAATATAAAGATATATGTCTTAATTTATTTAAAGAAGTAAAAAGTTCATTTTAAAGTTTGTCTTACAGCAATATATAGCTTAACAAAAATGTCAAATTTTGACGGTAAAATTTATCGATAAAAACACCATTTTTGACAAAAACAAGTTGTCATCAAGTTGTTGCAACATGATACATTTTCTAACATACACGTATGCATAAATAAAACTTTACAAACTTTTAAAACACTTTACATTTAGCACTAAAATACAAAAGAGGTTTACTTTTGAAAAGTTAAATTTAATAAAAAGTGAAAAGACATGATTTGACTAATTAAATTTCATTTTAAATCTTTATAAACAACATCATTACATATATGTCATGTCTCATTAATTGGATGTTATGTGTATGCACGGAAAAGGAGAAAAATGGTAATTAAGTAATTTAGAAAGTAAAGAAAAAATGACAAAATCATTCTTAAGGACTTAATATCACATCCAAACTTCTCTTCCCATTAATGCACATCATTTCTCATCTTGGAAAAAGGGTTTAAGTATGGTTTAAAAGTCAAAAAAATAGAAAAGGGTATTATAGTCATTTGGCAACAAACTACAAATATAAATAAGCACCCATACCTTCCATTTTTTCACATTCATTCCTTCCTTCTTCTTCACTTTCTCCATCTTCTTCTTCATCGTCTTCACCTCCATTTCCATGGCTTCCCGCCTCTCCATTCTCTTCCACCAAGCTCCACAACCACCTAAACCCACATCCACCTCGGCTAAACACACCTACCCACCTCCTCCAAGCCAAATATCCCACATATCCGCCTAAAACTCCCCACGGCTGAGCCCTACACACCAAGGCCGAGCCCATGCTCCAACATACCCAAGCCCAAAGCCACATACCCAAGGCCATACACCCCTTTTCTCTTCAAATCTGACATCCAAATAAAAGAGAAAAAAAGAAGAAAAATAAAAAGAAAAGAAAGAAAAAGGGAAAAGGAAAGGAAACGGTAAAAGTCGAGATGATTGGAAATAGCACGTTAGCTCGAGAGACGCGTATCTCATGTTAAAGTTTGACTGAGTGGATATAAAGGTGAGAAATTCTCATCGCTTTTGAATTTATATTTTCGTTATGTTAAAACAATCACATTTATACCATTATGACATATGAATGTCCATACCAAACTGATTGTTAATGTGGATAAATTGATATTTGGTTAGATAATTTAATTGTGATAATATATCCCGTTATGGTATTAATAGTGAATGTTGGATTCGGAATCATATGTCATGTGATTGGTTGAATATATTTTATGTTAGTGATAAATATGAATATTAGTTATGATTTAATAAGCCATTTGTTAAGAAAGACCAAATTTTAGTGATATAAGATATTTTGGAAAAATAAGTCTCCTTTTAATTAGAAGTGAAATTAAAGTAGATATAAAAGAGAATTTGAAATTTGAAGTGAAACGGATTTGAAAAGAAAAGTCATATTGAAATTGAAATTGAGATGAATAGTGAAATTGAAAATGAAATCGATTTTGAAAATTGAAGTTGAGATTAAGAATGAATTTAAGTTTAAATTGAAATTAGATTTGAAATCTAAGTTTTAAATGTGTTTAATTTGAAGTTAGAATTGAAATTGAGTTTAAATTGGAAATTAAAATTTAATATTAATATAATAGGAATAAAATAATATTATAATATAAAAATTATAAAAATTCATTTTAAATGCTTTATAAAGAGAAAATATTGATTTAAAATGATTTTATAAGTAATAAAATCCAATTTGAACAAATTATTTCAAATATTGAAAAATTAGTAAAAACTAGGTGCGTCGCGCAACAGTAGTTTGCGATTTCACGCCGAAAAGTTCAAATGGATGTGTAGAATGGAATATAACTCGGAATTCTTTGAGACAAGAAAATTTCGGACTATTATATCCATATATTCTAAATGAAGAAAGAAAATCAAAGTTTTGTTGAATAGATTTTGAATTAAGTCCAAATCAATTTTCTAGAAAAATCTCGCAAGTGCAGTTAAGTGACCATAACAGGAAATTTGTTTAAATGAACATTATTAATTATGGAAAAATACGGAATAAATTTTATAAATCTATTTAAATAATTTAAAGGATATTTGAATTGAAAAATATGAATTGTCGAATGTTTAAAAGTTGTTTAAATCAAATAAGCTTATATAGCACTTTCCGCAGCACGTTTATGCTGCGAATTGTATAACATTTTGAATATGAGTTTAAACGAAATGATTTTTCTGGAAATCAATTGTGAATGTTTTCAAAAGAAAAATTAAGCGTTTGAAAGATAATTTGAAATCTTTATAAGCAATTCCAAAATAATGTTGATAACTTAGTATACAGAAACGACTAATACATTTGTCCTGCCTGTGAGATCTGAAAGGATAAAACAAGGTGTTTAACTAAGGTTAGGGATGGAGCAACCAGTGCCCTGAACTTACCTGGCCTATGTTTTCTTTTTTTAGGCGAGGGGTGGAACAGATCGAAAAGAAAGCCTGGATGCTCTAAAATAAAAGATTGTATTAAGTTTCTGAAATAAAAGAAGACCGGTATTATCCAGAACTTAAGTTATCTCCAAAATGAATGATTTCTATGATTCTATTTACTCAAAAATGTTTGCTAAGATTTTTTTAGGTTTTATCGTAAATGATGTCTTAAATAACATTGTTTTTGACCCGTCTAAAAGTTAAGGGTTTTGGATAGCGAGTTAAGCGAGAAATTTTGAGATATTTACCAAAGCAAAATAATGAATTACTTAGAATTATTCAACATTAAAAGAAAGAGATTTCGAAATCATGTGAAAAGAATTAAAGTGGAAAGGGACTTAATAAATCATGTATACTCATATTCACTTTTTACTGATAATTGGATTTCGAAGGAACTAGGGTTGGATTCGGGTAATTCCTATCCGAAAACCACTTTGAACAAATGTATGCGTTCGAATGTGAAGACATGTTGAAGATGATGATTATTGAAGACTGTGTTTCTTCATAGCGTGAGGGCTGCTTGTTGACTTGCTCTGGGCTCACCCATTATAGAGTTATATGTAGCAGTGGTCTCCTCGTTGTGGAGATTTTTTGGATTGCAAGGACTACTCGCTACTAGTGGTAGTAGTAGAGTGCCTTCGGTTTGTCATGTTCCTGGACAACTTGTATGGACGTTTTTCTAACATTGCATTTCTAAAGATTACGTACATTGGTTTTTACAAACGTACATCAGCGGTGGCAGAGAAGGCAACTTCTCTTAGCTTAACCCCTCCTTGACACGTACGAGCTCAAGGGTTGTATTTTTGTGAAAGGCAATTAGCAGTTAACGGAAATGGCAATATGGCATTTGAAGATGTGATATGTGCTTTGTGAAAAGGTAATCATAGCCTCAAGCCTCATCAAACCGGAAATGAGCGAAACAGGATTAGATGCAGCAAGGCTAAGCGGGTCATTCCGAATTAGGGTATGATCGTCCCCTTCTAGATATATTTCTTCCCACTATGATGTTCGGGATGTAAATTAATGTGGTGTATGGAAACGAGCGCTCGGTTAAAGGTCGGTTACGACCGGGGGATGACATATTCAGTACTATATAGTTATAGAGGTAAGCCAGTCTTGTGTTGGTTGAGGGCAGATGTTCTGTGCCTCGAGACATCCATCTAGAGGTGTACCCATTCAGAAGGTAGATCCTTCACCTAGTCATTTGTATGGAAATCCATTCTCCAATAAGAGCATACGGTTTTGTTTGTATTGGCGTAATGAATAGCCTCGAAATGCTATATGGGTAACCATTTCAGATAAGTTTAACAAGTTCATTTGCAAATGTTTTCAAAGATATGTCATTAGAAATAATATCAAATGTTTTGATATAAAAGTGTTTTAGTTACCATAAGGTAAAAATCCGTCCGTGTTTTTGTGTGGGCGTGGTCTTATGAGACACTCTTTCTTTTCAAAGGATTTTATTCAAAGGTTGATATATGACATTGTCATTTATTATTGAGTTTTTATCACGCTGGTTTGTCAAGTCTAATCCTAGTATTTTCAATACTTGGGTCAGACCCGAGTAGTTTCAGGTTAGTCGAAGACGGTTGGAGTTTTCCAGAGGAGAGCTAGAGATATTCATCTACGTATGGACATATTCTATTATCCGCTGTACTTAGTTAGTTTTAGTTTGATGTTTGTCAGCAATTGTAAGGACAGCTGTTTATAACTGTCCAAGCTGAGGTTAGACTCTGATATATGTGTTTTAAAAGTTTTCTGTTATAAAGATATTTGTTCAATATTATACGTTATTCCATTCATGTGAGATTCTGTTCTGTCTTATTTTCTTTATTACCCTTCATGTTCCGTATTTTCGTGCAATTTGAGTTGGACATGTGTGGTTTATTGTCGATTCAAAGGGTACAGAAAAACGGGTCTTGACACAAGGTGTATGTCCCATCCTTGGAGAACGAGCGGATGGACTTCTACAACTGTGATCGCTTTAAAGTGCTATAGGACCGGAGTGTAAGAAGTAAGTCACTTCGTTGGAGTTTGAGCAGATGGGCCTGCTTGCCGTTGAGTCCACTCGTTATAAAGCAAGCGGATTGGATTCAACAAGGGTACAGAGAGACCACAAAGTTTATTATTGACCCCAAACGGTCGTATATTTGGTTATCGGCCCCGAACGGCCATGAATTTGATTATCGATTCCGAACGACCATGAATTTGATTAACGATCCAAAAAGATCATGGATTTAACTATGGGCCTTGAACGGCCACATATTTGACTAACGATTGGGACAAATCATCCCCTTAAATTAAACACTAAACGATCCAAATAGATTGTAAATTAAATTGAATATGAAACAACCCGGAGAGATCGAACCTTAAAACATATGTTGATTTTGACAAAAGGATATGAATGCTTTGAAATTAAAATGAAACAGATAAATCCAGAATGAACATGAGATGATTTTGATATGCACTAACTCTGAATGATATTAGAATGGTAATGATGTGAATCCCAGGTGAGCATGGGATGGTTTTTCTATGTGATGTTATGACTTCGAATGAAATTGGAACTGCGATAATGTATAGAAAACAGCTAGGCAGAGTTTAGAGTCCTAGGCTATAACAGGTCTGAAATAATCTGTAATTAATAAGAAAATCCAAAGAAACTGGACAATTTACTAAGATTGAAGTCGCCAGAGAGCTCAACTATCAAAGATTGACATCACTTTTGTTCTTGAATAAAGCACACCTTCGATTTGCAAGGCGTGCTTTTGGAGGCAAGTGTTATTCCTCCTTTTGACCAGGCAGTATACAGACAAACCCAATGAATAAAACTTCAAAGTTATTAAGGCGAGACGCCGAAGAGATCACGAAGCCCACAAATCAAAGTACAACAAAGATTGCAATTCAAGTACCAATTTGATACCAAAGTACGAAGACTTAAGACCCACAAGTGTGGAGTCAATATCGACCCATCTCTAGGGACCTGTACCGACTCACACAAACTCCCTTAAGGGAGCCCATCTTTTGCCTAGAGGTCCTACTTAGTGTCAATAAGTTATTTCTAATGTTTTTTTGGCTCAATGCAATTTTCTATCGATCTCCACGAACTCCTGAATCTGCAACTCTGTTCTTTTATAACTCCATCATTTGGACTCTGAAATAAGCTGATATTGGTATAAACAACAATGGAATCACAAAGTTAACTATAAGATGATCCGAAGAGAAGAACTGAAGGTAGATGATTTGGCAATTTTAGGGTTTGGTACTGACCCATGCACATGGAGTCGTACCGACGTGTTGCTGGCTGATGAAGTGGCAGTTGCTTCTTTTAGGGGAATTGTTCTAAACCTTGACTAACTGCCTAAAGATTTATGTGAGATATTAGGCTCCTTACCTCTAAAATTGGAAGGTATGGCTCATTTTCATAATCTTTTAGCTTTAACTCTATTCTACTCTATTTTTTTGTAACTCTAAAAATCTAAGTGTCAGAGTTGTACCGACCTCTAAGAACTTCTGCCCTCATGTCAGAAGTTAAGCAATAAAACCATTAAGCGGACGTAGACCAGAGTTTGCCTAACCACTATAAATCTTTGTGTGTTCGTTTCTTAGTCATATTGGTATATTTTCTTTACTTTTTATTCTCCATTATAACTTCTGAGTGTTTGCGCTATTTTTGGTTCAAACAGATATATTCATGGTGATTTTCTGAGCAACTTTCACATTTGGAGTTTCACGATCGGAGCTCAAACAAAGAATTAATTAACGTTTGAAGTTTTTGGAACGAAAATAATTAAAAAAAGATATAATAAATGCAAGAACACATGGTCGACTCCCTTACTTGGGATAGTCGACAACTAGTTGTCGCACTTATAGAGGGCAGTCGATCAGTGAGGGTGTGGCGGCTAGGGTTTGAATCTTAGTCAAACAACTCGGATTTAATTATTTTAATCTAACGGTTACTATTGATTCGATTGATCATAAATACAAGCCTAACCCGTCACTTCTCTTCTCATATTTTCTTATCCAAGTAGCGAAGCTTTGCCATTTTACTTTCCCCACTATTTCTATCAATTATAAAATATTATACACACACACACACACAAAAATTGAAGATGGGCAGAGAATAAAAGAGAAGAAGAGAAGGAGTTAATCAATACTGCGAAAAAAGGTAAGATCTTATATACAAATCTGTATTCCCCTTAATCTCAAATCTCTTCTCATATCTATAATTCTAATAGTATGTACATACTTTATTATACATATTCTTTTGGGTTAGAATGGAAAAGGAGTCAAGTGAAGTAATGAATTCAGATTTAAGGGATTTGAAAACCTAGAAAGGTTAGTGGGAATTTATATAATTTGTATATAATATTGAAATTTATCTCATTGAATTTTTGTTTAATTATTATGTCTATATAAGATCCAATGAGTTGTTGGCTTAAAACAAACGTATAGGATTTTCGCCTTCATATTCAATAAAATAGTTCATCGGAATAGGAATAGTATGTACAAACTAATTTGGAGATTTGAAATTAGTCCCAAATGCTTTTTGTTATAGAATGTCTGTAAAGTTGTAGAGTTTGTTCCAAATTTATAGTTCACTGAAAAAGTGAATCTCTATATTTTTATTTATTTAGAGTGGGGTATAATTTAATTATATATATATATATATATATATTATGTAGTTTCCATAAATTATCTAATTCCATAAATGTGTAAAAAGTGTGTCGTCTGGATTAACAAGGAATATACTAAAAAGAAAAGAGGTGTGTAAAGTGTGGATATTCTTCTCCGTAGTTTACACTGTCTATTTTAATAAAAGAAAAGAGATAATTCCTTGTAATTTCAAATGAACCAAAAGTCTCATTTTTTGGTAACTTATGGAAAGTTATAATGGTAATCCTTTTTGGATGGATAGCTCTGATAAATTAAAACATTGTAAAGAGGTTCTAGTTTAAGAATTAATAGTTAGAAATAAAAAAATATTTTAGAAGTGGGTACTTTTATTGATTTGGGGAAAAGAATAATACAAATAGTTTGGCCTTGTAAAACATAGCAAACATAATTGTCCCAATAGACAAAAAAACCGTAAAATAAATTATACATGGTAATAACCTTCGTTCGGCTACTCGAATTGGTTATTTCTAAAAATGGCTGCCACCTCGAAATCGAGCAAACTACCACTATAAAGGATGATAATCTGAGTGATAGGATCTGCAGGCTCCATACTTACATCACTTCGCTCGTTTGAAGGTGGTTCGCCATATTGTTCTTCAACTTAAATCATGCTAGGAATTTGGAAGGGAATGGTTACATCAAATCAGGAGGTTTGGCTTTGATCTCGGAAGGGATGTTCCAAAATTCAACTGCTTTAAAATACTGCAGTATTATCCGGGATTTTGACATGGCTTTATTCAAACTGATTGGACAAGTTAAATTCGACTACCATTAAGGCAGGAAGTCCAAAGCGATGATTGCGGGGTCCAGAAGTCAACTGCAGATGGTAATATGAAGCCGTGGTTGAAAAAAATTTAGAGATACATAACGCAAAATGTTTAAAGTAGGAATATAGTTCAACATTAAGGAGGGATCAGCTATAATCATTCTCCAACATAAGACTCAACATATTTCAGCTAAGCATGTGCAAGTTAATGTGAAATAATCAGTATCTCAAGATCCATAAGTCCAATGCGTATGAAATTTTGTGAGCAAGATGTGGGGACCCTAAGGAGCCTACCTTAGGGATTGCACCTCAAAAAGATGAAATGGGAGGGATCGGCCCTCTTCCTTGAATAGGGATTGGCTAAAATCAATAAACAACTCATATTGAAGCAAAGATCGAGCAATAATTCAATTTCTACTAATCCAATTGGCATGAAACTTGGAGGTAAGCATATTGCAACATAGCAAAGCTCCTATAAGGATCGCACCATCAAATTCCTCCAAAATAGGGATCAGCACCGATCCTTATTCCTTGGGATTTGGGCCATGTGATCCCTCTTATGGGTCCATATTTTTTTGGAGATCCTTCTACCGAAATTTCAAGGAGATATTTCGCCATCTTCATCTACAAATACAGGATTGGTTATTCATTCTCGAGACTTTACGCTGCTAGTTGTTTTGTACTCTATTGTCACTAAGGATTTTCATCCAATCACTATTGTACTCGGTTTACAAAGTGATTAATATACCAATCTATTCAAAGTGGACGTAGGCAAACAACACTGAACCACTATAAATCGCTACGTTCTTGTTATTGCTTTGATTTTCTACCATTTAATTGTTTATTTCCTCTATTTCCATTTCATATTCTTCGTTTACTTCTCTACAAAACTTCTATTGGGTGTTTGTACCAATTTTTTGTGCAAATGTTTTGGTTCTTTCATTGGGAATGAGATTCTCAGCCCTGTTTGGATTCCTTTATTGTTACTGGATTGCATAAATCCCACAAAGAGATCCAGAATTATCTTCAAGAAGCTTATTCATTCTGTTCAACTTTGCAAAAGTCCAAGGAGTACTATCAACAATGGTTAGGAACACCATATCTACATATCAAAATTGAGAAGGAAACGAGAATGCTAACATCCAGTATGAAGGCCCGAACAACCTACCAGTAGATGTGAATGCTACCAATCCAATGGATGTCCAAAATCCATTTGATTCCATCTCAAGAGTTGATTTCTAGAATTCGATGAAAGAGCTAGTGGCTAGCCGTCGATAGTTGAACCAGCAGATTCAAGCCAACATCGATCTAATGAATCAACTCAGTCTATAACAATGTGGGAAAGCTAGGAGGGACCCAACCCATTATTCTTCAAGAGGACTAGTTCATCAGATGATTATCATAAGTGCAGGAATCATAGAAATGACGAATATTATGTAGAAGCTTCTGGACATAAGCAGGCATGCCAACCTGGCTTGTCAAGACCAATCAGTACCGATCCCTTTTTAGGGATCGGTGCCGGTCCCTCCTCCAAAGGAGGTAGCTTACTTCTTTATGTTAAGCACAAGCTGGAGCTGCTGCAATTGATTTGGATGCTTGAGTTCAGATGGAGGAAGGCCAGTTACCTTCCTAGAATGACGATGAAGTGAACGTATGTGATATACATCGAGAGAATGTTGAGCCAAGAAGGAATGGAATGACCCATAGATATTGACTGAACCATTCACGTAAGGTGGAGCACGACCACTACTTGGCTCCGACTATCCAAATGGCGGACTTATCGACTATGGTTAGACAGCTAGTGAGGGAGAGCCAAGGCTTGACCAACGATGATTGAGGAATCTCAAGGAGTCATACCCCGTTCACCAATAATATCATATATGTTGAGTATCCAATGAGGTTCAACATGCCGTCGATGCATGCCTACAAGGGAAAAACCGACCATAGAGAGCACATCATGAGATATGAATAGCTGATGGATTCTGTAAGAGCAGATGATGCAACCAAGTGTAGATGTTTTCCTATCACTCTATCTGGAATAGCAATGATGTAGTTTATGAGATTACCCCCACGGTCAATCTATAGATTTGAAGATTTAGCAATGAAGTTTGTTGAGCAGTTCTGCATACACGCAATTCGCTCCAAAGATGTGATGTCCCTATCTAGCGTGATCCAGGCTCTAGGGAATGATTGAAAGATTATTCAGAGAGATTTCATACAGCTATAACAAAAGTCAGTAATATGAATGACCATTCAATATTGATGGCGGAAGCGAGAAGGACTGATCCGGAATTTGACTTTGGCAATTGGTTAGCTGGCAAACCACCTGCAATATTGGAACGTTTCTATGCAAAAGCAGCTCAATATTGAGGAAAAAGGAAGCTAGGTGATCAAAGAAGAAGAATGTTATGGGATCAAGTGGAGAAGAGTGCAGAGTAACATTGAAGTGAAATAGTCTGGGGAGTGTTCCAGAAAAGTTCAAATAAATTCCAAAATAAACCAACTAGCAGAAGAAAGGCAGTGATCGAAACCATGAACAAAAAAGGGATTCTAGAAGAGGAGAGCCTAGGATTCTGGTGTGTGGTGCCTACACATAACTAAATACATCCCTGGATATTGTTTATTTGTCTGCCTGCAATACCATGCAGTACAGGAAGCCACCTTCAAAAAATCGATGGAGAAATAGTAACAAACTGGAAAATATTGCCAGTTCAATGAATGCTACAGTCATAATGTGAATGACTATAGGCATCTCCAGGATGTTATCTAGAAACTGATTCAGGAAATAAAGTTACAGTGTTTGTTAAAGCCCCGTAGGATGGTGAGCAGGGGACATCCAACCTCCACCGATAATAAGCTCCACACTAAGCTGAGGAGCCTGCCTGGACTGGCGGAAGATTAGTGATCAATACAATAGCTAGAGGGCCACATCCAGCTAATAAGAGCTGACACAAGATGGAGCACTACGCTAGCGTGATTAAGCATATGAATTTTGAATGTTGCTCGAGTACAGAAGATGGAGTTCCGGCAAAATAGCAGCGCACAGTGTCAGACGACATTATATTCAGAAACAAAGATGTAGATAAGGTGGAGGACCGACGATGGATCTAATGGTCATTTCGGCCATGATCGGCCCCACCTTAGTAAGGAGGATTTTGGTTGATTGTGGAAGTTTCGTAAACATAATTTTCAAAAAGGCTTATGATCAGATGAAGATGGAGGCGAAGGGCCTAAAACCATCTAAAGCCCGCATTCATGGCTTTAATGGTGTTGCGGCCGAAGTTGTCAGATATGTTGAATTGTCTATGGAGTTAAGAGAAGGTGACAGTAGGAGAGTGTTGACATTGCCATTTGTTTTCTTGGATGTTGACTATTCATACGATGCCTTTCTGGGCCGATCAGTCGTGGCTAAATACCGAACAGCCCTTGCCCCATGATGTTTGAGTTTGAAGTTCCTAAGTGATAATGGTGTTCGGGTTCTGCATGGTAATTAAGCAACCGAATGTGCTTGCTATGTGGTCGAATTGAGAGACGCCCAATGAATGGAGAAAGGTAAGGGTGTGGACAAGTCTCTCCGCATCCAAACCGCCGAAGGTTGACAACCAGCGCTTAGGCCTTAGCTCAGGCGCCATAGTCGGTTCAGTAAAGACATAGACCCAAGGGATGACAAGGAGAAGCCTAAAGAGACCAAGGTTGCACCGGCTGAGCTGACGATTGACATCACGGTCAGCCACGATGACCCGTCATAGGTCCTAAAGATCGAATCACAACTTAGTCCCCCAATGATGAAAGAACTTGTTTGTTTTCTCCAAGTGAATCTTGATGTATTCGCTTGGGCTCATTCTAACATATGTGGATCTTACCTGTCATTGCAAACCTTACATTAAATATCGATCTGAGGCATGTCCCTGTGAAACAGAAAAGGCGTGGCATCAATTCGAAGCAATCTGCTGCCCTTAAAGAGGAAGTGGATAGAGGCAAAGGCAATGGGTTTGTTCGCGATGCCCTTTACAATAAATGGGTATCTACTCTTGTACTTGAGAGAAAGACAAATGGAAAATGACGGACATGCATTGTTTTCTCAGACTTGAACAAGGCATGCCCGATATATAGTTTTCCCCTTCCAAGAATCGATTGGCTGGTAGACTCAACCATAGGACTTGAATTGCTATCTTTCATTGATGCATGCTCTGGGTATAACCAAATCTCGATGCATCGTCTCAATCAGGAGCACACCGGCTTCATTATCGATATTGGATTGTATTGCTATGTGGTAATGCCATTTGGATTTAAGAATGTTGGAGCAACCTACCAATGCCTAGTTAATAGAATGTTTAAAGATCAGATTTGAAAGACAATGGAGGTATATGTGGATGATATGCTCGTAAAGTCACTACAATCAAGCCACTACATTAGAGACTTGGCAGAAATGTTCAATATCCTCCGATATTATAAAATGAAGCTCAATCCTCTGAAGTGTTCTTTTGGCGTTGCATGAGGAAAGTTCTTGGGATTCACCATCAATCTCATGGAATCGAAGCTAATCCCAAGAAGCTTTAAGCAATTTGCAATATCCAAGCACCAAAGACCATCGAACAGGTATAGAGCTTAAATGGGAAGGCTGTTGCCCTAAGTCGATTTATTTTCAAAGTCGTTGATTAGTGCATTACTTTCTTTGACTTGGTTAGAAGAGGGAAAAGGATCATTGAATGGACGTAGCATTGTAAAGAGGCATTCCAAGCTTTGGTGAACCATTTATAAAGACCTCTCATCTTGTCAAAGTTGGTGGAACATGAAGACTTGTATATCTACTTAGCTGTGTCAATACATGATATAAGTGTTGCACTGCTTCACGAGGAGAATCAAATCCATAGTCCGGTCTATTGTGTTAGCAAGTGATTAATAAAAGCTGAAAGGAATTATCCAAATATAGAGAAATTAGCATACTACTTTTTAATCGCTTCATGAAAGCTCCACCCTTATTTTTAGGCTCATTCTTTCAACATTTACACCAATCAGCTGTTATGATAGGTCCTACAGTGACCTGGGACGTCTGGAAGGTTACTTAAGTGGAACATCGAACCGAGTCAATTCGACATTATTTATCTCCCTCGGAGAGCCATCCAGGGATAAGCACCGGCGGACTTTGTAGTAGAACTCACTACACATGATGATCTCCCAAAGAGCGATGGAGCCCCTACCATTCGTTGGAAAATGTATACAGACGAAGTATCTAATGATCATTTCTATGGAGCTAGAATCATGTTAGTAACTCTAAAAGATCGATTAATTTGCAATGCTTTGAAGCTCGACTTCCCTGCAATGAACAACGAAGCTGAGTATGATGTTTTGATTTCTAGACTCAAACTTGCTAAAGAACTGGGAATAAAATCTCTTAAAATCTTTTATGACTCACAGTTGGTAATATACCAAGTCAGGGGAGATTACCAAGCTAAAGGACAATGACTCGCTCTATACCTTATCCAAGTCCAAGAGCCATTGACCGGCTTTGAGTATTATGACATCATGCACATTTCCCAAGATCAAAACAAAACGACCGACTCATTGGCAAAGTTTGCTAGCACTGGGGATGCACAACAGAAGGACTTGGTTCCAGTTGAAATACTAGATGCATAAACCAGATGGAAATCGATTGGGTACTAGAGACGAAGCCTGAGAAGGAGTTGTGGATGGCTCCGATCAAAGACTATTCACTATAGGGAGTCCTCCCGAATGGAGGAATAAAAGGTGACAAGTCCTTCGCAAGCATTCATGGTATACCATTTTGGAAGGAGTCATGTATAGGAAGAGTTTTTTCGTTTCCCTGCTCCGGTATATCACTCGTGATGAAGTAAAATGAGTGTTAAAGGAAGTTCATGAAGGGGACTGTAGCGATCATACTGGGAGAAAAACCCTAGCAAAGAAAATACTCCGTTATGGGTATTATTGGCTGATTGTAAACTGAGATGCTGCTAAATAGACTAGGCAATATGACAAGTGCTATATGTATGCAAAAGTTTTGAGAGCTCCTTCAATAGAAACCACACAAATGGTCAGTCCATGATCGTGTGCCATATGGGGGATGAATATCATTGGTTCTTTACTAATCTCAAAAAGTGGTGCAAAGTACGCCATCATCGTAGTTGATTACTTCACCAAATGGGTCGAAGCGGAACCTTTAGCCACAATCAAAACAAAGAAAGTAATCAACTTCATTGTCTGGAATGTTATCTGTCGTTTTTGCCTTCCACGAACCATTGTGACAGACAATGGAACCTAATTAGACAACGGTGGATTCAAAGATTTCTGCCGTTGGCATCATATTGAAAAGAGATTTGCGGCAGTTGCTCACCTTCAAGAAAGTGGACAAGTTGAAGCTACGAACAAAATCATAAAGTCCAATATGAAGAAGCATTTGGAAAAGGTTAGAGGCAAGTGGGTGGATGAATACCCGACAACGTTATGAGCTTATAGGACCACCTACAAGTCTGTAGTTGGCCATACTCCATTCGCCCTTACTCACGGATCCAAAGCCATCATTTTTGTTGAATTGAAAATCCCTTCTTATTGAGTGATCTTAGAACAAGAAGAGATCTCCTTTTAGAATCTCTAGACTTCGTAAATGAGAAGCGTGAAAAAATTGACTTGAGGGCAGCTGCACATCGACACTGAGTCGCCAGTACAACAACACTATAGTCTGACCTAGAACCTTTGAAATCAGCAATCTCGTCTTGAACTGGGTCTTTCCTGCCATGTTCACACATAAATCCTACTTGGGAAGGACCATATGTCATTAAACAGAGGCTTGGAGAGGGAACTTTCAAGCTAGCGACTATTGATGGCGTCACACTCCCAAGAGCATGGAATAGAGAGCATTTACGATGCTATTTCACTTAGTTTATTCTTTTCCATTTAGTTGTAGTCAATTTATGAATTTTCTTTAGCATTTGCTTTTCCATATATGTAATAAGACAAATTATGTCATTTCTTTCCATTTGCGAATAAAGTTTGAGATTTACTTCATATCTGTGATTGCTGTAACATTACATATTAGTTATGATACCCGACTAACTAATATTGATATGTGCTAGAAGGTTCCTAGAGTTTGGAGCTAGGCGATTACATAAGTTCACCATGGAACAAAACAAAATGAACATGGTGTGACTATTCATTCGATGATTCTCGCTCACAACCCGATGGACGAAGTACCTAACGAGAACTGGATGTTACTTGACCATCTGATAACAAAATTAATCCCACCGAACGATGGAAGAGACATGAATTAAAAGTGATCATGGTGCGGACCAATCGCTAGCTAAGTTAAACCCTGGACTTTGGGGTAAATCAATCAATTAAGGAAAGTACGGTCCGACTAATTTTCAAAATAATTCTATGTCCTCAAAGTGTGGGCTAGAGTATAAGCACAAGTTGGGTGCGATTCGACCACCCTCCAATTTGCACTTATACCCAGAGTGTGGATATGAGTATAAAAAATGGATGAGTGCGGTTCGACCACTAACTATTCCATAAACTACAGCCTAAAAATGATAAGAGGAGTATAAACTCGCTAAGGATGGAGTTTGGCCATCCACCATCTAACTTCGCTAACATGAAATTAAGGCAGGAGTGTAATCACTTAAACCACTGAATTCGACAACATAACACTAGGGCTCGAGCCCAGTGTTTGAACCAACTTAAGGCCATAACCATATGGAGGACTTGGGTAAAAATTAATGGACGATTGTCCGAACTAACGAGTGACGGATTACAAGTACTTTGAATGGAAAAGTAAGAGCTTAACTACTTAGACAAAATTCACATAAGAGTTAACAAAGAACTTTTATTTACATATTAAACTAGAAAATTATGGTACAAATTTATTCAAAAACGATGGCCATAACCGCATAGTTATGGCCAACAAAATGAGAAAAACATCTATACAAACTATGTACAAACCAAGCCAAAGTGGTAGCTATTTCTTTTGCCATTTTCCTCTTTTGGATTTTTAGAGAGCGGCGCCACTCGAGCTTCCACCTGTTCTTCTTTTTGATCCTTTGCCGCCCTTGGCAGGAGAGCTTTCAATAGTTGGAGGGGGTTCTTTGAGAACCGACCCACTGGACGGAATGACTTGTAGTGGGATGAGAGTTGGATCGTCGGTGTCCACATCAGTGGGTTCAGCCTTAGCTTCTTTCTTTAATAGCACTCTCTCTCTCTCTCTCAATATGCTCTTTTAAGGTGAGCTCATTGGTATGTTGGTGGCACAAGTGATCACAATGTCATCTGATTCATCGAGCAACGACAGGTCATCATCTTTTTCATAATCAAGTGCTCCGATAACTTGAGCGTCGGGCCCTGGAATATCTATGCCTGTTAGAATTTTAGTAGATGTTGACTGCTGCTCCACAGTGGCACCGGTCCCTAAAGTTTGGCTAGGACCAGAAGACCTGTAGATTTGCAGAAATAAGAAAATAAGCCCAGGATTATTAGTCATAATGAATGAAATCTCTTGAATAATCGAGAATAAAGTAGGATACCTGTGTCCGGTTGACTTTCAATTGTTGTCAGAGTGCTCCCTTCTAGAATAAGAGTCAGAACCTTTGATTGATAGTTGGGTCTGTCTGGATCATTGCTTGGATGTTGTCCTGGAGCAAGGGAAACTAATGCTCCGGCTATTTGAAGAGAAAGGGAACCTTTGGGATCAGACTTCGAAGACTCGACAATGTTTTTCCCTTTGTTGGGGGAGCTAAAATATCAAAGTATCAGAGGCTTACAACGGCAAGGTCTAAAGGTTCATCCCCATAAAAAATATCCCATACCACTTCTTTTCATCTAAATCAACTTCAGAGAGGGATTTCTTCTTCTTTTCAACAATGTATTCCCAAGCCTCGGCGAGCAATTCAAGATTCTCTCCATGGAAACTTAGATCACGATGGATTAGGACTTAGCATTATATTCAATGATCAGAGGATCGAACATGTCCATAATCTCATTTCGACCAGCTTCCTTGGCATCTTCTAACCAGGCCTCGATCTACTCTCTAATCTCAATGTGGCCCGCTTCTATTTCCTCTTCCTTGAGGACTTCAATTTGAGCGAGTTGGTCGTCAAGCTTAATTTTTAGTCCTTAGGTTTGACTGCCTCTTTGCAATATCTTTGCGACTCCTCCCGAGCTTTGAGCTTCTCTTCCTTCTCTTTTATAAGGAGTTCTTCGAGTTCCTTAATGTGGTGGGCAAAAATGGTTTTTTCTTTTTGCAATGTACCTTTCTAAATTAAGCAAACCTATGTGGTTGAGGGCAGAACCAGCTCATTGATGTAAGCCGCTTCTAGATGACTAACCGCCTTAGATTTTTTGTTAGCACTCTTTTCTGCCATGATTACCTTCACTGTCAACTCCAAGATCTCATTATCTTGATGTTTAATAATGTATTTATCATGGATCGCGTGTAACGGCCCAAAATTTTCGAAGTCAAAAATTCCAGATGGTTATGAAAAGAAAGAAAGAGATAGAAGAAGGAGAAGAACAGAAACATCAACATCTCATATTCGCAGCAGATAAAATATAATAATAAATGTTAACAATTTACAAAAGAATAATCTCCTTTCAATTTCATTTAAATACATCCGAGTTACACATTTATACAGTCATTGGATATACAATTATCATATCACAGATGTACAATAATATAATACAGCGGAAAATACTCTATACGTTCTTGCCATCCAGCTCGCCTCCTGAACTACCGAACGTCCTTACCTGAAAATCTGTAATACTCGGTCTGATCCGAGCATTACACCAAAGTAACACCCAGGTCAGGCTGGAAACCAGCGTGAGTAAACCCATCTAACATGGAATGCAAAGCATACAACTTATATATACCCCGGGTAGCTCAAATCAATTCACAAGTTCACAATATGTTATGGACATCACTAATTTCACATATAAGTTTCTAAATACCAAGATTTAGATTTAAAATATCCAATTCCTCCAAAACACTTCACTCCAGCATAAAGTTCCCACATATCAATCTATAAAAAAAAATTGAAGTGGTTTCGGGTATTTCCTAATACCCGCTCCCAGCCTCTTCGAGTCTCATGTCATCCCAACTCTAGTAATTCAAATGAAATACACAACATTTCATATTAGAGATATCAACTCATTCAAAGCATCTAATACCATTCAATCATTCATAAGCAAAGCTTAATCACATACAAATCAATCCAATTGATTCTAATTGAATTTCGAACCTCACTCACTTAGATTCCTTCATTAATTAAATCCAAATCGATTAATTAATCAACCCTTCATTTTCCATCCTAATTAATCACCCTGGATTAATTATCTTCCAATTACATTCAAGTAATTATCTTTATTTAATTTCACGATATTAATTATTCTTAACCAAATCAATAAGTAATCTTAATTAGTTCATAAATTAATTAACTATGTTAATTACATTAATCCTTAATTACTTATATTAATTAACTTCTCATAAGTCAGTTATTATTGATTTAGTTAATCTTAATTAATCAATCTTTAGTTACATCCTAAATTTTATAAATTAATGATTTCCAATTTATATTTTCATTTATTCTAATCTAAATTAATTGTTTTAATTAACCACAATATTAATCATTCTCGATTTATCCCAACCTGTAATTAACTATCTTTTATCTACTTCATTAAATAAATTAATCACTCCTTTACTTAAACTATCTTAATTAATCTCATGATTTATTTCACAAAGTAATTCTATTTTATTAATTACATTAAGTAATTTCCTATCAACCATCCATCGATTATTCTAAATTAATTAAACTTAATAAATTAACTTAAACCTTAATTAATTGGTTCAAACACTTAATTACTAAATTAATCAACCCAGATCATTAATTGATTGAATTAATAGGTTATCCACTTAAATTACCCTACTAATTTAATGAATCACAAATCATTAAGCCTTTATTAACACTAAAATGAAAACATTTTCTTATTTACGATTTAAGTTTAAATCAAGTTTAAAACCCAAATACTTCGAGTCAAACCAAAATTAACTCGAGAACCAACCAAAACCAAAGCCACATCATCAGTGCATAACAAATCAATTCAATCAGTCAATCCATTTGTTTAAAAAAAATCCAACAGAGTGAGATTTACTCACCTTTGATTTTGCAGTCCAAATCCGATCTCGATTTGTTTCCTCCAGATTTAAACCTTGAATAAACATCATACAATTTATTAATATTTAAATTAACCAAACAATTAATTTCCCTTAAATAAATTTAATTAACCCAAAATTTTATTTAACCCAATTTTTTTTCTTTTAATAAATAAATTTTAAGTTCCAAAAATAAATTGAATAGGTTAATCTCCCATATACTATTTAAAATAAACTAGTGAATAAAAATGTGTAAATGTATATTTATTTTATTTTTATTTCTTTG
This sequence comes from Allium cepa, assembly GCA_030765085.1. Lineage (NCBI taxonomy): Eukaryota > Viridiplantae > Streptophyta > Magnoliopsida > Asparagales > Amaryllidaceae > Allium > Allium cepa. Next base: position 770,198,180 of record CM060935.1, read on the forward strand.
AAATTGCATATATTTAAAAAAAAACTTACATTATACCAATACAAAAGTCTAATTTTATATAAACTTTTCAATTATTTAAAATTCCTATACATTTCTGTTAAAAATTTTCTATATAAAATCTTTAATTCTTTTTGAAACTTCATATATACTAATAAAATAACCCATATTGATTTCAAATCCGTTTTTTTACAAACCTCGTACGTTTAAAATTCCTGTCCTTTCCCAAAACCTTAACTGTAAATATATATATATATATATATATATATATATATATATATATATATCATACTTTGATTTACTGTAAAAAAAAAATTTCAGTTACTGTTTTCAAACTAAATAGATTTAATAAATTTTTAAATTTTCAAATAAATCAACAGATTCATTTACTCGAACACTCCTTCGAGTTACTCAGATGAACCAAGAAATTATCCAACTTTTAAAACTCTTAAAGGAAAAATAAAAAATGAAAATTACTCACAGAAAAATTTGGTCGCGAAACGTCACGGCTTCCAACCCTAGATCCACATGATCGCCACCTCCAGATCGCAAGCATGCTTCTCCATGCTCGCGGCTCTCCACACGACTGCAGCCACCATACTCGAGCTCGGCTTCAAAACTTCTACAATCGATCGCGACATCACCTGCGATCACGGCAGCACCAAATTGCGACAAGACACAAGCCGAACCCTTGTCCGCAACCTCCTTCTCCTTGCGTTCGATCGCAACCCACGCACGCTCCCTGAACACGGCTCGATCGACTACCCAATTAACGCGACGACGACGAGAGCCAGATCAGATTCGAATACAGCTCGCTTCACCAATTTTCGAACGAGATTCCAGGAGTAATGGTCGCGATTTGAATGAGGCCTTGATTCGAACAAAAAAAAATTCAATTTGATTACGGCATTGATTTGATTTCAGGTTTCATATTTTTTTTATACGAGGACGATCTTTTTTTTTAGAATAGAGAGGGGGATGGAAACGTATAATAAAATTAGGAATAGCTTCCTGAGTACGCCTGATTTATATAATTAAATATGAAAATATCTCGTGTTCCAAAACGCGAAATCCCGAACCCCGAATCAAACATGCCGACAGACGTTCATAAGGTTTTACCCGCATTCCGAACACAACGGAACGTGTTTCGGAGGCTAATTTGATCGTATGCGCGAGTTACGAAAGTAAACGATCAATTTTAAGTTAAATTGATTAAAATAGTTCTAAGCGTTTTGAGTTACCAGGGGCAAACGACAACTCCAATTGCTATGAAAATTGAAATCCGATAATAACTAACTATTACGGATCCAATGGAACTAGTTTCGTCAAATTCTGAGACTGTGCCTCGGAAGGCTATTTTTACATATCGATTTAAACGACATATTATTAAAATTGAACAAATCACCTTTAAATTTAATTTCAACCATTCAATTATCTTCAGTATCATCATTATAAATTTTATAAGCCTTCAAATTATTTTAAATAGTCTTAGAATCTCAGATTCAACAATTTACCCAATTTCAGATTATAAAATCCAATATTTAAACTATGTAATTCAATGATTTAATTATCAAGTAAGTATTTATATCTGAAATTCAAGTTAAAATTAACTTTTAAATATTTGAAATCAATTAATTATTCCATTTTAAATTGTTAAAAAATTCCGGCCCGTCACATTCGTCCCCCCTTAAAAGAATTTCGTCCCCGAAATTACTAGTTAGGAAGAATGGATTAATACCCGTTTACCTTTCCCCCAAAACCAACAGTTTTATCAACATCCTACCAACTATCTTCTATTAAAGACCCACTATCACCTCAATCAACTTCCCAAACCTTCATAGTTTTCAAACAATACTCTTCCGCCCAATCATTTAAATTTCAATTTAAAACCAATTTTGAATTATCAAAATTTCCTCAAAATTTTTCTAAATCTCTAAATTTTTGAAAATTTTTGCTAGCCTCTACTTTGCACGGCTAGCTTGGCACAACTACAAAATGCCTCTATGGGCTCCCAAATTCCAAAAGAAAACAAAATGCCAAGTGGCTAGATCAAAAACCCAATCCAATTTCATACAGAAATTTAAATACATACCTTTTTGTCGGGCAATTCAAATTTATCTTCTGAAATCACAAACCATTTCCTTTCCATTTATACTACCTGCATGTCTTACTCAGCAACAATATTCAATCGTAACCTTTCAAATCATTTTATACATTTTCTTACAGAAGTTTTCACATCTACTTCTATGCAAATTAGTTTTCCCTGTTTTCATGCGAATTCAATTTATTTTCAAATTTGAATACTGAATTTTATCTTTCATTTATAACTGATTCATATTAGTTTCATCAATTAATTTACTTAAATTTCCAATTTGAAATCGTTCTTCGTTAACAAAAAAAAATTCCAAAAATTTTCTAACTCCCAAAAATTTCGAAATTTTTTGGCAGAGTCTCCTCTGTACGGAGGAGCTTTTGCAATTTGACAAGAGACATAGATATATATACATCGACCCACCCGGTCGGAAAAACAAAACAGTTCATATTTCCTATTTTTATTGCGTAGGCGTACCTTATTTAGCATTTTAAGCATGCGGCTTATTTATTTGAGCAATTAGTGCATTCAAATCCAGCCAAACGGCCTTCAGGTACCTGTACTTACTTAATTTAAATATGTAAGTGCCATATATAGAAAATCTATTAGCATTTCACTTATTTTCAATAGCTAAACGCAAGCATTTCAAAAGCAACAAACACCGAACACTTACCATAAGCGATTTATATGATTTTAAAGCCAATCCAATCGCTTCCAACCAAATTTATATGACATTTCATTCAATTTTAATGGTTTACAACTCAATTGCTTATGTTCGATTTATGTTTAATCCAAACAAGCTCATATTCACTTCAAATGATTCAAAATCAATTTTATTTAACTTCTCTCAACCCATATAATTTTTAATTACTTTTGTTTCCAACAACGACAACTGTTTCTATGCAAACTCGACGATACTCGCTTAATAGCGTATCTATTTCAGTTTATAACTATTTTAAATTAATTTCAACTCATCCTGTATTTAATTCCATTTCATTTCTAATTTATTTACCAACCATTCATTGCATTTCATTTCATTTCCGCATTGGATTCATTCAAAACAATTTATTAAGCTTCGCACATTCAAACTTATAAATTAATAACCATTTCCAAATTAATTTAACCCAGACTTTTATAATCTTTCACTTTTGCTCGAAGCCAAACTTCTATTAATTTTAAACTTAAGTTAATTTACTTTCTTCAAATTATTTCAACTCAAACTTTGATTTAATTTTTAATTCACCTACTTAATTCATTTTCGAATTTATTTTATTAATACAAAACCATTCCCAATTTATTTCTATTCACTTGGGTTTTATTTGCAACTCAAACCATCACTATATCGATCCAACTCTGCTTTTATTTCTATTTTTATAGCATATCCACTTATTTAATTCATTTTTAAATCCAAGTCGAATTCTATTTACAATTCGAATTCATTACCAAACCCCATTATTAATTCACAATCCATTTTATTTACCCGAGTTAAATTTTATTAACATACTCCATCGAATAATTATTTAGCCAATTAGCTTACTTCAAATTTTTATATCAATATTCGATTTTAATTACAAAAATAACTTCATTAAATTTCCCTGAGTTCAAATTTTGTTTTTCACGTTTCCAGTTTGGATTTTCTTTATTATTCCAAAATTCCAAAATTTTATTTTAAAATTTTAAAAATGCTTTTAAATTCACATAATACTATTAAAATAACTCTTTATAAAAATACTTTATAACTCGATGTCTCAACTAGTCCATCCTTGTTCTCACAGAAATTCAGTCATGCGTTGATCAGGCGTAGGACTGAAAATGTATAAGTACTTGGTAAAACCATTTTCAATACCCAGTGAAAATACTTGGAAAATAATTTTATTAAAAAATATCGAAAACAGTGTTTGAAAATATAAAGGAAATATCTTTGGGGAGAATGCTCTGGAAATCATCACCCCTGTCCATGGTCGCAGTTACATTCCAGGGTTACGTTGCCATCACAATAAAAGTCCATGTAACTGTAGGCTCTCCGCGGCCTCTCGATTACGCCATGGAACCCATGACAGATCGCAGTTACATTCCAGGGTTATGTTGCCATCACAGCAAAAGTCCATGTAACTGTAGGCTCTCTACGGCTCTGATTTTCGCTGTCGAAATGAAACTTCTCCACTCTTACATAGGTCACAGTCTACCGATATAAAATCAAACGCAGACTGTTGGCTCTCAGCGGCACACACGACTTTCTCTATGGTATACACTACTCATAATCCCCACGAACTAGTTTTGTACGGACTCCTCACATGATCAACTTTAGAACCCCCCCTTGGGGCTCAAGGTAGCACCACCCGGTGGCACTCCTGAGAAGTTCATTTCAAGGGAGCGCCTTTTTCCCCAGATCCATCTTCAAAACACTTTATACTATACACATATATTATCTTTCAAATCATACACCTAGTATGATCTCATACAAGGCTCCTTTATACAAAATCGATTATCCCAAAATCGATAATTCTCAAACTGGGCTTTTCAAATTTCAATATTGATTTTATCCAAAAATCAAAAGCCTTTCCAAATCCAAAGATTCCCAAAACCTTTTTCCAAAATTCTCATAAGATCCTTTATATATATAGATATGTATAAAATTTGAAAACTTTGGATCCTTTCAAACTTGTATAAAACTCCTTTTATACTTCAAACACCTTCAAAAATCATTTTCTTTCGGCAATAGATTTAACAAGGAGAGATTTATCTTATATAACAAAGACATATAACTTTGTTTATTCAAAATCAAATATTCCAATTTGATTTTCTTTTCATTATCAATTTCATTCAAATCTGCACGATGTACACTTATCATCCGTACGCTATACCAATCTGATCGCTCACACGATCACACAATTTCACTTCCGAACTAGTAATGTCCACCCGACTTCCTAATGTGGACACGAATCTGGTTTCTTGATTAGAAACCGTCATTCTCCTTGCATAGTCATAACTATGATAGAGAATATCCAGAACTAATCAACAACCCATATCCAGGTTCGCCGTCGAAAATCGAGTGAAAAATCCCGACTCGGATCGATATATCTATCTTGAAATTTTGTGCTCGAATCTGGATCAAATCATTATGCGAATAGAATAAAATACGTACACCCTACGTATTTATCTTTATTGGTTATTAGCCAAATCAATTCAATTTCTATTCACATTCACTTTGATTTTCATTCACTTACTCACAATTGCTTCAATCCATTTGGATTATCACCTCTATTCTTATCTCGATTGGGTACTTAATTAATAACATATTTAGAAAATAGCTAGAAAATTTTGAAAATAGATAAGTACTTGAAAAATAATTATTAGTTTGCAAAATAACTGTAAAATAGTTAACTAATTATAAAATAGTTGAAAAATAGTTAAATAGTTATAAAATAGTTAGATAATCACAAAATAGTTTAAAATAGTAATTAGTTATAAGACAGTTGAAAAACAGTAATTAGTTTATTAAACAGTTACAAAATAGTTAAATAACTCCAAAAGTAGTTATAAAATAAGTATAAAACAATTTTGGGTTTAATAAGAAAGGTTGTATATATTAAATAGCTTGGAAAAAAATAAATTTATATTAAAACAATTTATGCTGAAAATAGTCCAGAGTCAAAACTGTTCACTTCCCCTATTATTCAATTTAAATTTCCATTTAAATTGACCCAATTCCAATTCAAATAACTCCAAATTCCATTGGACTTGGTTCATTCCCAATTCAAGTTGAATTAATTCTCAATTTCTTTCCAACTTCAAATCAAATTCCATTTGATTCTTACTTATTCAACGTTATTTACAGTTCCAAATTATTTAAATAAATTTGGACTAATTTCAAATTGAATCCACTTCAATTTCATATCATTTCAATTCCTGCTTGAATTAAATTCCAATTCCCATTCAAATTTTAAACCTTCAGATTAATGACCTTTCCACTTAAGTTTAAAATTTGCTTTACTTTGGGTTTCACATCATACCACATTCTAAAGAAAATTCAAAACTCAATTTTAGAGTCAATTTCATATTTATTTCCTTTACACACCAGGCTACTATTGAATTTTTAAACCATCCTTGGTTTTAATTTCAAAACAAATCCCTTAAAAATCTTCCAAACATTTCTTGTTTTAAAATATGATTATATTCGAAATAGTAAAAATTATATTATTTTCTATTTCTTTAACTCTTTGAAACAATTGATTGTTTCTAGACTTAGGTTTTTAAAACGTCACAATTTTAAAACCCACTTTAATTTAGAAGTTATACTCATCTTATAAATGTACTTCATTTGGCTTACCTAATAACAAATATGTCATTATTAAACACAATAACTAATTATGATAATAGTCAAGGTAATCATATCTAGATACCAATTCCTTTTTATATTATTCTTATTTCTATAAATTCAAGATAAAATTTCAGTTTGAATCCTTTTCAAACTTACCTTTATTTAAAGTTTATAAACAATTTAATTTATGAGCTAAAATTCTAGAATTTCATTTCGATCAACTTAAATTTAATTTGGTTCTATTTCTGTTACCACTTAATTTAATTCCAATTCATGATTTCAGTTTGGTTGTATTATATTACTTTTTAACTTAATTTCAATAATTTAACAACCAATCACTTTAATATTTATTTGAATGAAATATTTCTTTATATATCAAAATATACTTTTATATAAAATCATTTAAAACCTTTATTTAAGAAAATAACAAGTACGCGCTCATATATATATTTACGCTCAACCCATTCTGGAGTACTTCGGACTCTATTTAATGAGTAATCCCCACCAGAGCCAAGGTTCTCGCTTAACCTTTTAGCTCTGATACCAAATGTAACGGCCCGAAATTTTCGAAGCCGAAAATTCCAGATGGTTATGAAAAGAAAGAAAGAGACAGAAGAAGGAGAAGAACAGAAACATCAACAACTCACATTCGCAGCGGATAAAATATAATAATAAATATTAATAGTTTACAAAAGTATAATCTCCTATCAATTTCATTTAAATACATCAGAGTTACACATTTATACAGTCACTAGATATACAATTATCATATCACAAGTGTACAATACTATAATACAGCGGAAAATACTCTCTACTTCTTGTCATCTAGCTCGCCTCCTGAACTCCCGAACGTCCTTACCTGAAAATCTGTAATACTCGGCCTGACTAGAGCATTACACCAAAGTAAGACCCAGGTCAGGCTGGAAACCAGCGTGAGTAAACCCACCTAACATGGAATGCAAAGCATACAACTTATATATAACCCGGGTAGCTCAAATCAATTCACTAGCTCACAATATGTTATGGACATCACTAATTTCACATATAAGTTTCTAAATACCAAGATTTAGATTTAAAATATCCAATTCCTCTAAAACACTTCACTCCAGCATAAAGATCCCGCATATCAATCTATATAAAAAATTCGAAGTGGTTTCGGGTATTTCCTAATACCCGCTCCCGGCCTCTTCGAGTCTCATGTCATCCTAACTCAAGTTATTCAAATGAAATACACAACATTTCATATTAGAGATATCAACTCATTCAAAGCATCTAATACCATTCAATCATTCATAAGCAAAGCTTAATCACATACAAATCAATCCAATTAATTCTAATTGAATTCCGAACCTCACTCACTTAGATTCCTTCATTAATTAAATCCAAATCGATTAATTAATCAACCCTTCATTTTCCACCTTAATTAATCACCCTGGATTAATTATCTTCCAATTACATTCGAGTAATTATCTTTATTTAATTTTACGATATTAATTATTCTTAACCAAATCAATAAGTAATCTTAATTAGTTCATAAATTAATTAACTATGTTAATTACATTAATCCTTAATTACTTATATTAATTAACTTCTCATAAGTCAGTTATTATTGATTTAGTTAATCTTAATTAATCAATCTTTAGTTACATCGTAAATTTTATAAATTAATGATTTCCAATTTATATTTTAATTTGTTCTAATCTAAATTAATTACTTTAATTAACCACAATATTAATCATTCTTGATTTATCCCAACCTGTAATTAACTATCTTTTATCTACTTCATTAAATAAATTAATCACTCCTTTATTTAAACTATCTTAATTAATCCCATGATTTATTTCACAAAGTAATTATATTTTATTAATTACATTAAGTAATTTCCTATCAACCATCCATCGAGTATTCTAAATTAATTAAACTTAATAAATTAACTTAAACCTTAATTAGTTGGTTCAAACCCTTAATTACTAAATTAATCAACCCAGATCATTAATTGATTGAATTAATTGGTTATCCACTTAAATTACCCTACTAATTTAATGAATCACAAATCATTAAGTCTTTATTAACACTAAAATGAAAAAAATTCTTATTTATGATTTAAGTTTAAGTCAAATTTAAAACCCAAATACTTTGAGTCAAACCAAAATTAACTCGAGAGCCAACCAAAACCAAAGCCACATCATCAGTGCATAACAAATCAATTCAATCAGTCAATCCATTTGTTTAAAAAATTCCAACAGAGTGAGATTTACTCACCTTTGATTTTGCAATCCAAATCCGATCTCGATTTGTTTCCTCCATATTTAAACCTTGAATAAACATCATACAATTTATTAATATTTAAATTAACCAAACAATTAATTTCTCTTAAATAAATTTAATTAACCCAAAATTTTATTTAACCCAAATTTTTTCTTTTAATAAATAAACTTTAAGTTCCAAAAATAAATTGAATAGGTTAATCTCCCAAATACTATTTAAAATAAAATAGTGAATAAAAATGTGTAAATGTATATTTATTTTATTTTTTTCTTTAAAATTACATATATTTAAAAAAAATTACATTATACCAATACAAAAGTCTAATTTTATGTAAACTTTTCAATTATTTAAAATTCCTATACATTTCTTTCAATATCTTTTCTATATAAAATCTTTAATTCTTTTTGAAACTTCATATATACTAATAAAATAACCTATGTAGATTTCAAATCCATTTTTATACAAACCTCGTACATTTAAAATTCATGTCCTTTCCTAAAACCTTAACTGTAAATATATATATATATATATATATATATATATATATCATACTTTGATTTACTGCAAATTCTTTTTCTTTTCAGTTGTTGTTTTCAAACTAAATAGATTTAATAAATTTTCAAATTAACAAATAAATCAACAGATTCATTTATTCGAACACTCCTTCGAGTTACTCAGATGAACCAAGAAATTATCCAACTTTTAAAACTCTTAAAGGAAAAATAAAAAATGAAAATTACTCACAGAAAAATTTGGTCGCGAAACGTCATGGCTTCCAACCCTAGATCAACATGATCGCCACCTCCAGGTCGCACGCATGCTTCTCTATGCTCGCGGCCCTCTACGCGACTGCAGCCACCCGTACTCGATCTCGGCTTCAAAACTTCTACAATCGATCGTGACATCACCTGCGATCACGGCAGCACCAAATTGCGACAAGACACAAGCCGAACCCTTGTTCGAAACCTCCTTCTCCTCGCGTTCGATCGCGACCCACGCATGCTCCCTGAATACGGCTCGATCGACTACCCAATTCACGCGACGACGACGAGAGCCATATCAGATTCGAATACAGCTCGCTTCACCAATTTTCGAACGAGGTTCCAGGAGTACTGGTCGTGATTTCAATGAGGCCTTGATTCGAACAAAAAAAATTTCAATTTGATTACGGCATTGATTTGATTTCGGGTTTCATATTTTTTTTATATGAGGACGATCTTTTTTTTTTGAGAATAGAGAGGGGGATGGAAACGTATAATATAATTAGGAATAGCTTCCTGAGTACGCCTAATTTACATAATTAAATATGAAAATATCTCGTGTTCCAAAACACGAAATCCCAAACCCCGAATCAAACATGCCGACAGACGTTACGTTCATAAGGTTTTACCCGCATTCCGAATACAATGGAACATGTTTCGGAGGCTAATTTGATCGTATGCGCGAGGTACGAAAGTAAACGATCAATTTTAAATTAAACTGATTAAAATAGTTCTAAGCGTTTTGAGATGCCAGGGTTAAAGGAAAACTCTGATTGCTATGAAAATTGAAATCCGATAATAACAAACTATTACGGATCCAATGAAACTAGTTTCGTCGAATTCCGAGACTGTGCCTCGGAAGGCTATTTTTAAATATCGATTTAAACGATATATTATTAAAATTGAACAAATCACTTTAAATTTAATTTCAACCATTCAATTATCTTCAGTATCATCATTATAAATTTATAAGCCTTCAAATTATTTTAAACAGTCTTAGAATCTCAGATTCAACAATTTACCCAATTTTAAATTATAAAATTCAATATTTAAACTATGTAATTCAATGATTTAATTATCAAGTAAGTATTTATATCTGAAATTCAAGTTAAAATTAACTTTTAAATATTTAAAATCAATTAATTATTCCATTTTAAATTGTTAAAAAATTCTGGGTCGTCACATCGCATCTAGCTTGAGATGATCGATTTCATGTTGTCACTTAATAGACATCTCGGAGATTTTTTCGGTTAGATGCTGGAATGCTTCGTGTTGCACAAAAACATCATTGATGCATGTAAGGGTACTTGCGTTAGTGCTCCCTGGAATTGTATGAATGGAAGGAAAGAACTTAAGTTTATCAAAGAAATTTTTAGGAAATTAACCTTAAGTTCGACCAATTTTTCTGTCGTGGAAGCCTTAGAAGTTGTACTAGGCAAAGGCGGATCATAAGTAAGAATTAGGTGTTTGCTTAACCTACAGTCGCTTGACTATCTAGAACTAGATGAGCCAGTATATTGCTCAGGCGGCAAAGTAATTTAGGGAGCATGGAAAGAAGTCTGATCATCACTATGTGCAAGAAGATTGGGCTTGACTTCCCGATGAGATGATTAAGATTGGGAATTATGTTTAGAAGATGAAGACTCCCCTAAACGATGACTTCTTTCCTGACCGTCATCTCTCTCTACACCTACCTGATTTCGGATCATGATTGGATCTGTATCATGTTGATGAGCTCCTCAAGAGATCGAAAGAATGGGATTGAGACATTGCACCTGCAAACCAAACAAGAATGTATAAGTGTCATCGAACACAAGATAGACAAAAATCGTGCAGTGAAGTGTGCACGATTATAAGTGTCCTAGTGTCCCCCGGAAGGACCAATTACTGCAGTCTTGCTCATAAGATTTTTCTCCCCTTTGCTAGTGGGAGGAATGTCATCACCACTCATGGTCTAAGAATTGAGCCCCCAATGCTGATGTTGGGGAATTCGTAAGTCATGGTATCATCAAAGATTACGAAATTCAAGAACCCTTCCATCGAACTTTCTAAATGTTGAGAAGAAAACCCTTCATCAACTGAGGCAATGATGAACTCTAGCTCTTTAGCGGTTCTTCTCCTATGGTGTTTACAACCAAGATTTTTCCTCTTCTTTTGGGTATGTGAGATTGCGCGCCTTGTGATGGTTTGACCACAGGCCATTGTCCATACCAGTGTCAGCATTGTCAGGCTTGTTGGCTTCACTGCCTCTAATTTCACCCACTTCGACATCGTCCTTAGCCCCTTCGACTGGGGGCGGGCTATTGGTTCCACCTTCGTGTTCTACTACATTTCTTTGTGGTGCATCACTTCTTAGAAGCTTAATGCTGCGACCTTCTTTTAATAGCCCAAACAGAGATAACCTTCATCAGCTACTATGGATCCGATGACCCTATTATTAACTAGGGTGGCATAAATTGTAGAAACCGTCCTTGAGAAACTATCGCCTTTTGGACGTGGATGGAAAACTATAAATTTTCAAAGTATTAGTAAGTTTGGGATATGACTTGGATTAAAGAATTTGAGAATAAAGTGAAGACAACACTTATGTACTTCCAACCATCGCCTCGTAAAGCCAGGCGGACAACGAATGTAAGACAATTCATGTTTAAAGATTCTAAGCTTGTTCCAAACACCAGCTAGGACTTGACAGTTGGATGAAGACTCAAGGAAAGTGTAAGAAAGGCTTCCTATCCATCGTTTGAAGTCGTAAATAAACTAGATGTCCTCAGGAGATGGAGAGCGAAATAGAACATCCATAAATAACAAGAAAGCGGCATGAAGAAAAAGCATAGCTGTTTGGATGTTGCTGGGTAGGAGCTATTTCAAAGTAATTTATCATTTCTTGGATAAAATAATTGAAAGGCGGCATGCATTTGGCCTAGCACATGAATTTTCTGCTTGTCGTACATCCCTCCGAGGGCAAATGAGCCATGTCATTCACAGAAGGAACTAGGACTTCTCCAAACGAAATCCGTCAGATTATCTAGAAATATAGCACCTTCTAGTATGTTGGGAGTAGGACTTATATCTTCCGATAGAAGGGCAAGAACATCCGAGAAAAGGTCGACTAACGGGCCAAAAATAGTTGCAGAACTTGGCTCGGCTCGAGATTGTTGAATTATCAAGATTGTCCAGAGGGCATTGCAGCTAAACGCTCTAAACGTTTAGAGTCTATATCAACTGAACTCAGCAGATAATCAAGATTAGAAAATTTTACCTGTCCCCATGCTAACTGTAAACTAGTGTAGTACAGTGTTGTGCAGTGCAGAGATAAACAGTTCAAAAGAAAAAGTAAATGATGAGACTTTGGATTTCGACCAGAGTGACCATCTTCGCTAACCAACTCAACCGAAGTTTTGATTGATCAGTTGTGTAAGTTTTGGGATCGACCATCGGCATATCGAGGTACGAAATCTATTATTAAAGTCCATATGTTAAGTTTTGGTTCATATCTAAGTCGTGGGAGTTTGGTCGTTCGATTTCGAGTTCGATGTTGGATATGCAATTCTGATTTTTCCTTATCATCGTATGTTCAAGTTTGCTAAGATAGGATTGGTTCTAGTTGTTGATGCAAGTGAATTCATATTGGTTTGTTAAAGTTCTAAAGTTCAGTTCAAAGCTTAGAATCGGCTAAGTACCCATTTCCAATCCCTTTACTGAAAAACAATCAATCCCTATTACAAAGCCTATAGCTGATCCCTACTACAAAGGAAAAAACCGATTCCTCTATCCATGAACACACCACTATCGATCCCTCCATTTAGTCACATTCACACTCCTCCTTAAACTTCAATACTGATCCCTCTTTAAAAAGATACCTATAACTGACCCCTCCTCATACACTCAATAACTGATCCCTCATTTTAGTGATACTCCAACTGGCCCCTATTCCATGTGATTGCCAAACCGATCCCTATAATCATCCATTATACCGATCGATCATACCCACACGTTACTCCAACTTCCACCGTCGATCCATCTATCTTATAATTCCGCTTCATCTCCTCCAATTCAAACATAAAACGTAGTTTCATAACCCTTAAATTCACCAACAATATCATCTTGTCACTGTCATTTATTCAAAATCATATACAACAAAACCTACCTATGAGATTTCGATGCTAAGTTGAAAGGAATGAGGGTTCAATTTGATTTTGGAATTTATGAATGGAGGAGGGTTAATGGAGGTGACGCAGTAGTTAATGACAATCCAGGTGAGTAATGATAGGAGTTATCACCCACGTTGATTGATTCGAGATTGTTAAAGGAAATAGAAAGGAGGAAGAGAGGGTTCGGGGTATTTTCAGAAGAGGTAATGAGATAAAGAGATGATGAGAATTCGAATATTGGCTTATATATGGAATCCAAGGGTTTGGCCTGCCTTCCTCATTTGTGGGATAGAAAATTTATTAAGTCCACCGAGTAATAATGACTCGGGTACGATCCCTACCCTGAGGAACAAAATCAAAAACATATTATATATAAAAAAGAAGAAAACAGGAGAAAGAAGGAGGAGGGATTGGCTATAGAATGTCGATCCCTATATATATATATATAAAGAGAAGAGAGAAAAGGGGGATCAACTAAAAGAATCCGATACCAACATACATAAAAAAGGGTCGGCTACAAACCCTATGTGCATGCAAACATGAACATGAAAATTATATAAAGTACATATATATAAAATGCAGTGAAATTGGATCTAGTTCGACGGAAATTGGCAATGACCCATGAGCATACAAATGCGTCCAAGAGCTAATGACAAGAACATGTACCCAAACGTGCACGTGTATAGTCTAAATGTTCAATTTTTGAAATCGATAGAATTTGAATTCAAACCTGAAGCTTTCAAGGTATAGACCAGATCAGATAACCAATGCTTACTAGTTTCATAGAGTCAGACATAGATATCAATTATCCTGAATTTGTACTATTAGGAATCGACCAAACGTCATGAAATACAAAGAGAGACATGATACTTTGGGAAAATAGTTTGATAGAAGAACAATGACTATCCAGAAAATTGGATGGATTTCTTGTTGATGACTCCAACTTGCTTCGATTCAAAGCACATTACGTTTAGCACAAGACGTACTTTGGGGGGCAAGTGTTATCTAGAATTTTGACCCGACTATATTCGAACTGATTGGACAAGTTAGATTTGATTGTCATTATGGCCAATATGTTCAGATCGATGATTACAGCATCCAGAAGTCAAGTACAGATGGTAATATGAAGCTGTGGTTGAATGGAATTGAGAGATATGCAATGTAGAATGTTCAAGTATGGAATATAGTTCAATATAGAGGAGCGATCAGCTACAATCAATCTCTAACATGAGTATCGGAATATTTCTGCTAAGCAAGTGCAAGTCAATGTCAAACAATCGATCTCTCAAGATCCATAAGTTCAATGCATATGAAATTTTATGAGAAAGATGTAGAGAACATAGGAAGCCTGCCTTAGGGATCGCATCTCAAAAAGATGAAGCAAGAGGGATCGACCTTCTTCCCTCTATAGGGATCGACTAAAATAAAAAAACAACTCACATTGAAGCAAAGGTCGAGCAATAACTCCAGTTCTACTAATCCAATTGGCATGAAACTTGGAGGTAAGCATATTACAACATAGGAAAGCTCCTTTAAGGATCATACCCACAAATTCCTCCAAAATAGGGATCAGTTCCATATTCCTTGGAAATTGGGCCATATGATCCCTCTTATGGGTCCATATTATTTTGGAGACCCTTTCTGCTGAATTTTCAGGGCGATATTTTGCCATCTTCGTCTATAAATACAGCTTCTAGTTGCATTGTACTCTATTGTAACTAAGGATTTTCATCTGATCCCTATTGTACGCATTTTACAAAGCGATTAAAAAAGCAATCTATTCAAAATAGACGTAGGAAAATAATGCAGAACCTCTATAAATCACTGTGTTCTTGTTATCACTTTGACTTTCTATCATTTATTTGTTTGTTTCCTCGGTTTTCATTTCATATTCTTCATTTATTTGTCTACAAAATTTCTGTTGGGTGTATATGCTAATTTTTGGTACAAACATGTAGCAAAACACTTGCTTTTTTCCTTGATTTGAGCTTAAGTATCCTTAGGTATATTTCAATCTCTCTCCAAATGGTAAATTTTTCTTTCTGTCTACCAGTAAAGTAACTAGCGTCTCGTTCTTTCCATACGGTCCAAACTGCTATTGAAGTTATTAATACAATAATGTCTCTATAACTGTCTTTATTTTTGAAGTTTTGAATGAAAAATTCAATCTTATTATGGAGAATATAATTACTGCTTGCTTGTAGACCTGATTTTAGTTGCACCAACTCCAATTATAAGTAAAATAGTTGCAATTGAAAAATAGATGGTCAGTATCTTCTGTACTCTAATAGCACAAAACACACTTGTCATTATCAAATATGATATGTCTCTTGGAGTGATTCTATTTAGTTGAAAGTCTATTGGTAATTACTTTGTATAAACCGATTCTCATCTTTGGGCAATGAATTTTGTCACACAAAACTTATTCCAATTGAATTCATTGTAACCAGGTTTAATGAGGTCAACTGCACATTTGAAAGAATAAACGCCATTTACCTTATTTGACCAATGCCAGATATTATATTACCTGGATAAACCATATTTTTCGTATTTCTTCATAGAGTGAGATTGTTTGAAGTAAATTTCCTATTTTCCATTCTCCATTACTAACTATCCTACTAACTTTAAGATCATTGCCTCCTATTGATTCTAAGGAATTTTGATCCAAGCTATCAAGAAGTTTTGACCCATTCATCCATAGATCGTACCATAAACTAGTGGATTGACCATCAACTATTCTTCTTTTCATATCATTCAATGCAGTTTTTCATTAGTTTAATTATTTTCCAATTTCCAGATTGTGAAGCACTTGTAGAGCAGTCCCAAAAGTAACCTTGCTATAAATATTTGTTTTTCAATCGTTTGGACAAAATTGTGCTTTTAGTCAATAAGTCCCATAGCATTTTATGTCCATAGGCTTTGTCGATTTCTTGAAAGTTGTATAAGCCCATACCTCCTTATACTTTTTTGACATAAGACTTCCCATGGAATTTCACTGAATTTTCCTTTTCATTAAAATCAAAACATATTTTAATTATTTTATTCAGCACAATAGTAGGAATTTTAAAACTTTGGCTCCAGAACATTACTAAAGGATAAACAGTTGATTGAATGAGTTCAATCCTTCCAACATACTTAAGCACTTGCATTCGCATCCTTTTATTCTAGTTCTGATTTTGTCAATTAAATTGCTGCATGCATCCACTTTGAGATACTGACTGGATGAAGGTAGACCTAAATATTTAACTGGTGATTCTCCTCTATGAGTTCCCAATATGTTACATATTTCATGTTTTTGAAGACAACCTTTATTGAAGTAAAATTTTTTTTTTTAAAACATTCATTTATTGTCTTGAAAATTTATGTATTTTTTTCAAAAACATTTTTAATCGCATTGGATGTTTAGCAGTCAGTTTCACAAAAAATGAAAAGATTATCGGCATATATTAGATGAGTAAGATTAGGCTCAACATTATGAATGGGTTTGATCTTGCCACTGCTAACTTTTAAGTCCATGAGAATGGTGAAATACTCAAGAATAATAGTGAAGTGATAAAGGGATAATGGGTCCTCTTGTCTGATACCATTACTATTGAGAAAATAGGCTTTGGGAATACTTTTATGTAACATTAAGAAAGAAGGGGTGTTGATCATTTCTTTAACGATTGTTATTAATTGTTTGGATTGTCCATTTGGTGCATCATGTGTACTATGAAATCTCTATTGACAGTATCATAGGCTTTTTTAACATTAATGTGATTGCACATTCTACTGGCATTAGTAGAATTGAAGCTACTAACTTGCTCATGTGCCAACATTATGCCTTCTGCTGTGTTCCTTTCTGATAAATAAGCATGTTGATTTTCTGATATAAGAAGTTTTAGTGTGGTTTTAATTATGTAGCTTAAGAGTTTGGATGCCACTTTATATATGAACTTGCAACAAGCATTTGGTCTATAATCATTGATTGAGTCGGGGGGAGTTTCTAGGGAATTAGAGTTTAAAATGTGTGATTTATTTCTTTTAAGTTTTCCCTTCATCATAACAACTTTGCATTTTATCGAGGAGACCTTATTTAAGTTTATGCCAACTAATTGATAAAATTTAGATAAATATCCATTAGGATCAAGGGGTTTGTCTTCATGAGTATTGAATCTGCATATTTTAATTCTTCCAATGTAGATGAATCAATCAATAATTTTTTCCAAATTCTGAAATCTTTGCTTTGCAAATAATTTTAGGAAATTCATTAGAATAACCACTTTTATTATAAAGATTCTTATAAAAAGCCACTAATTCAATAGCCTGATTATCTTCATTTCTAGTAGATTCACCATTTGCTTGTACAAGATAACTGAAAGAATTTTTATGAGCTTTTTTTGACATAATAGCATAGATGAATATAGTGTTGTCATCTACTAAAGTTAACCATTCACACATGGATTTTTGTTTTCAGCAAAGCAGCTAACATATGTAACTTTTTTTAATAATCCACTTTAGCTGCATAGTACTAATTTGAATGACTTATATATATCATAATGAATTTCCAATAGTGTCTAAAGTAAATTACACTCATCTCTGCAAATCTCTACACTACAACAAACTGGGGCTTTCATTGCATTTAAAAAACATTGTTATACATTACCGTAGCGTTTCAGATAACCTTATGGAGTGACGTGCTATAGTAGATCATAAAATTTAAATAGTAGGAAGAAAAACACTATGGAAGCGTTTTCTCAGTGCTATTAAGCCAAAACGCTATATGAAATATCATCTCATGGATACTTTCTACGCGTTTAAATTGCACATTTCTATAGCGTTTTATTTGCATATTTTATAGAGTTTGGTACGCATATTTCTATAGCACCGATTTGCATAATTGTATAGAATTATTTGTTTATATTTCTGTAGCGTTTATTTAGTTATATTATAGCATTTGTTATCCATATTCCTATGGTTACTTTCAATATCATTTTATAAACGATAGCGGTTTTTAAACGCTATTAAATGTTATTAATTTACAGGTTTTATGCATCGCCGTTTCAATTTTTCCCATATATAATATCCATTTACCCATTTCTTTGCATATAAATATAAAAGATTTTTGCTGAAAAAAATATGAAAATTAAAGCACAATATATCATGCATGTCGTTCAAAAAACTTTTGGCTACAGTAGTTCATACATATCATTCGAACAATTTTTTCCATATCCAAACATAGTATTTCATACATATCATTCGAGCAACTTTTCTACTATCCATACATATATTTCACATATATTTGCATCAACTTACTTATAGGCTGGTCAAGCAATTGAGTTTATCTTGTTTTACTTTTGATATTTTCTCTTTGACGTCTGCAATAATAAAATAAGCAATCTAGATGTTAGTAATTGTTATGTCAAACATTCACAAAGTAAAAAGGTCCTAAAGGTAGAAAAATATGCAGCTAGGACTTAAAATATGATGCAGCAAGCTAATGCGGTGGGTACTGTACTACAAAATAACTATGTATATAGCTAGGACTAAAATTATATGTATACAAACTATATACAATCTATTTAATGTAAAAGGATAGTGCAGTATGGCTTTTGTCCATTCAGAGCACCAGCAGCTAGTCCATTTTTTTTTTGGGATGTTTGGTAATTATGACCTGAAGAATGAAGATTCAGTTTGGCTTATAAAATGGAAAACGGAAACTCCATAAGAGAGAGTGAGGTAAGAAAATATGACCTGGTAAGAACAATAATACAAAAGCCAGTGGACATTTGGTTAAGAACATTTTTTAGTTAGGAACATAATTTACGTATACCCGGAGTTTTAAAATGGATGTGAAGAATTATAATAACCTTAAAGCACGCAACAGGATAAAAGTTGATGAAGCGATAACTTTTGGTTAGGAACATAATTTACGTATAGTTAAATATGAACAAAACAGAAATGAATTACTAAAGAACAGTTCATAATTCTGCTTTTCAAAATTGAAAAACAATACCTAAAATGAAATTAGATAGTGGGTTATGTCAAACATGGTGAGTAATACATGCCCTAAGTTTAAAATTGGTAACTAAGGTATGTAATCAGTGGTTTCACGCAACTAATTCTATCTTACACTATAAAATGGGTGTGTTGTGTCCATATATATGTGTGTGTGCGCGCACGCGCGTGTGTGTGTATGCACCATCACTACATAAATGTTGTTTAGCCTAATAACCAATCCACTAATTGAAATTACCAAAAGTTGGTAAAAGAAAAATTAACGTGTTAATCATATAAGATGGATACTATGGCATTACAAGCTATAGGATATTCTGGCTTCGTAGCGAAAAACCACACGCTTTGCTATATCCATGTTCGCTAATTTGTCAACATAAACATGAAAAATTTCATTTGTGGACAGTATAAATAATGTCCAATACATAAAAAAAATTACCATGTTCAACCAAAAGTATTATTATGATTCAACCACGGTGAGAAAACTTTATCTTTCTGGAATGCCTTAGGAGTGGAATTTTTGTTGACTCCTTGAGTTCATATACAAGCTTGTTGCGTCCTCGTGGAATTACAAAATCAATAACATTATTGAGCTGTAGTAAAAGTTATTAGTAATGAACTAAATATAAAATAACTTTAACGTTTATTGAGTTACAAATGGAGTTCACTCTTAGAAGATCAAGGATAACATTTCTTAAAGTAACAAGCCTAATAAGCTGTTTGCCTATGCTATCGGGTATTGCTTCGGTGATAATCTATAAGTAGAGAACATCAGCACAAAGTCTATGAGAACCTATATAAAAATTGCCTATGAAAAGGGAATTATCAGTATATAACATAACCAACCTTATGCAAGATTGAATTAGATCTCGTTGCTTCTTCACCCCATTCAGGGAAAGACCATTTCCGCTATGGATGGCTAAAGATGCAATCAACAAAATAAGGCCAAAGTAGAAAATGAGAGTGTATTAATTTACCACATCACAAGAAAGAATTTCATTTATCACAAGTTTCATGTCTGGATACATCATTTTGACACACATCTAACAACAAAATGGAAAATACTCATCTCAACTATGTGCATGTCTTGTACTGAAAGCATGTAAAGAATGAAAATTAACATATTTTAATAAAATAAAAGGCTTGACCTAACAAATGATATTACAGCACTTTGAACATTAAGAATTAGTTATGCCTAGAAATGCCACATCCTATATCGCAAATCAGATCAGCCACTAGGAACTGGACACATGATTTCATAGAATGGATGCGACACATGCACGCCTCGATTGGAGTTCGGACGATTTTGGACCTAACTATATAAATACGCATGCAAATTGAGTCAGTTTATATTAAAACATTTCTAACCCTAGTTCAAAATTCATGGCTGCCACTATTTAACTCCAACGGCTGAAATTGCTTGATTTTCCTTCCTTAATTTCTCTCAATTCGTTCATTGAATTCAAAAACTTCCAACATGAAAGTTGTAGATCTCGGTAAGCTCTTCAAATACGTACGGTTGATCAATGCTATAACGTCACAAAATCACCAGAATCTGAGGTGGAAGCTTGCGCATGTTTTAGTGATTTTCTCGAAGATGGATGCACCGTGGTTCTTCGTGTTGCTGGCGGAGGGAGAGGGGGTGGCGGCGCCTTGAACGCCATAGCCTGATTGAGGTCGGGTAGAGAAATGTTGGGGCGCCCTTGAAAACCGAGTTGCATGCGATGGGTTACTACAAAACGCATACGTGAGGGAAGAAGGCGAACGTGATTTAATTTTATTTATAAATTAATCATTTAATATTAAAATTTAAATGTTCAGACTCGAATAACTTTTTCACACAAGCTCGAATCGACACGCAGTTTTCTCCGTTGCGTTTGTATCAAAATTTCGGATGTCATGGAATTGGTTTGTCTACATTCTAAGGCTGTTCAAATTTGGGCCTTTATTTGGATTTTAAATCGTCGATAAATACAAGGTGAGTGTTTATACGCTTACAATTGACTGAAATAATTTTTATGTAGTTAAATTTGTACCATGAAGTGATTGAAATTTATTGGTTGTTGTTTGATAAGTTTAATTGACATTTAAACTGACACCTGAATTAAATGTTAGAATTTTAAATAAAAATTAAATTGAATTAGAATTTAATTTCCCGTAAAATACACGATATTGATACTTATGAAATTTTTGTGAATTTTATTGATCGCTAGGATGATTGGTTGTAATGGTTGCTATCGGTTGATATTTGGATGTTTAATTATTTTGATATATCATGTTATCATCTAGTATATTATTTATATTATATAAAATTGTAAATTGAATTATTTCGAATAAATTAAGAAATAGATTGAAATGACATATACATATGGCCTTTATTTTAGATTGAAATGATATACATCCATCTCTGGAATTAAATTGAAATAATTGATTCACTTGGCCATAGGATAGAGAATTATATATGGACACCGGATTGGATAAATTAAATGGTTTTAAAATCTTGATTTGTAATTATTT
The DNA here is from genome assembly GCA_030765085.1 of Allium cepa. Classification (NCBI taxonomy): domain Eukaryota; kingdom Viridiplantae; phylum Streptophyta; class Magnoliopsida; order Asparagales; family Amaryllidaceae; genus Allium; species Allium cepa. The sequence goes on from CM060935.1 coordinate 770,220,281, forward strand.
AAATGATTGGTTTTAATAAGAAAAACGAATTTAAGAAAATCGAATTATTTTTGAATTGGAACTCAGAATGTTGAAATTTATTAAAACATGAATTGTTTAATTAATCGAAGTTGAGATTTTTAAGTTATAATCGAAATATGATGTGAATTTCATAAATTAATTTGTTTTAAAAGATTGGACTTTTATTCATACTTTTGATACTTGTAAGTAAAAGTGATATAAAACAATATTTTGGAATTAGGCTTGAAATTTATTTATATTTGAAGGTTTGGATTTTAAATTGGATATTGACGGAAAATGTGATTTAAGTGTTTTGAATCAATTTTTTGGAAATCGAACTCAGAATAGATATAAATCTAAATTGTTTAAATTTGGAATTGGAAATTGAATTAATTTGGAATTGGAGTTGAAATTTATTTGAAATTGGAATTTATATTAATTTGGAATTGGAATTGAAATTAATTTGGAATCGAAGTAAATTCGACTTGAAATCGAAATTGAATCGATTAAAATCGAAGTGGAAATTGGAATTGATTTGAATTAGAAAATTTGGAATTGAATCAGTTTGACTTAGAAACTATTTTCAAATGAATTATTTTAATATAAACGATTTAAAATCTATATTCTTTAAATATTCAAATTATTTTGATTTTCCAAACTATTTTACTATATAAACCATTTTTATCACTCAAACTATTTTCTATTAAACTATTTTAACTAGTTAAACTTTTTCCTAAAAATTCAAACTGGTCAAAAGGGTAAAATATTTATATTTAAGTCTTATGCGAATTGGTTTAAAACGAAGTTATAACCTAAATAGTAATTCGAAACAAATTTTGAAGTGAAATCAATATGTCGAACTTAATTGACATTTTGAGGTAAAATATGATTTTGAAATGGATATGATTTTTGAAGCGAATATGATGATTTCGAAATGAATTTGATTTTTGAAGCGAATAAGATATTTTTACATCAAGTATGAATTGTTTTTGAAATATAAAAGTGCCAACCGGTGTGTAAAACGATGGTTGGTTGTTAAAGAGACCGGGACTCTTGTTGGCATACTCTCTATCAATATTGGAACCACTTTGACAACTGTGTACACGGTGTATGATATCTAAAATGTAGTGGTTGAATTGGCAATGTTAACTGGAATAAAGTAAGAAAACGATGATGGATAGCCTTAACACTCATGTCTTAAATAAAATGGCTAAAATAGGTGCCTATGTCTGGCCAATTAGGTTAGCTACTTCTAGCGATGTTGATCCCTCATATTACTATTGTGATTTTGACTTGATGGATGCACATTTTTCATTTGGATTGATTATCGCGATCGGCCACGGATGGGTTACGATCATCCAGAAAGGGTAAACTGGTAGAATTGTACCTAGGGCATTGCCTCGTGTGCCTTGTCATATTTTATCCTTATACCAGCCCATTACGACTTTGGTTTAGTATTGTATCTATAGGGGACTCACTGGCTACCGACGTTACTAGTTGTGTTACAGGTCCTGCATAGACTACATGCTATAAAAATGTGTTAAGGGGGATAATGTAAAGCCTTAATGTTATTTTGATATTTATTTTACTGATAGACATTATCTATTATAGCGTACACTATTACAAATAGATAGTTGAAGGATACTTAAGAGATGGAAAATCCGGTAACATCTCTTAAGTTATTGCACTCATATCTCGTGATATTGATTTGACTTACATAAGAGTATTTTAGTCCTGACTTGAGTGTTTCATTTTTCATTACACTCTGGTCAGTCCTGAGTTTTTCAGTATATTGAAGATTATTCTCTGGAGGACGAAGACGAAGATTTGGTATATTACTATTATTATTATCCCCTACATCATGCTATTCTGTTGTATTGGTTATGTATCCATGTTGTGTGTATATATAACTCTGATAAATGTGTATAGATTATAATCAGATGTATAGTAAACAGCTTTATGAACTGTTTGTTTGATTATTATATTTTATCGTTCCTCTGTGAGATTATGTGTTTGTTTTCTTCTTCTTGTCTTATTTTTCTTAATTAACCCCATTGGTTATCTACATTCCAGATTGTTTAAGTTTGACATTTGTGGATTTATTGTCAATTTAATTCTTCCAAAATATGGGTCGTCGGAGTTGGTATCAAGGCCAGGTTTAGCGATAACCTTGGCGTTGTGGGGTTTGACTCATTAGAGATAGGGAGTAACACCCTAGAATGAGTCTGTTGAGTGTATATATATGAGAGAGCATACTTGTTAGTGTTATAAAATGTTTATATTTTTTTTACTTATCCGTTGAGTTGTTTATGAATTCTGATCGATGCGTGGGACATCGTGTTATTGATAGGGGTTTCTAAATACTTAAACGAGGTAAGTCGACATAATATTGTTTTAAAATCAAATAAATGAAATAATTTTACCTAAATTTTATTTATATATATAAGATGATAATTTTTAATAAATTTTTGATAGGCGATGATAATATTTAGTTATCATCAATTATTGGTTGAATTAAAAATAAAACGAATACTTAATGAATTTTATTTTATGAAGTATTTGATAACTTAAATTGAATTGAAATATAATTGCAATAAGAATTGGTTAAAATGACCAAGTTGTAAATTAATGAAATATTTTGGTAAATAAAGTTAGGAAATTTGTATAAGTATATTTATAATATAGCTTATATATAGAAATGATATTTAAAATTGAGAATTTTAGAATTTAAAATCTTTTTGTTTCAAAATTGATTTTCAAAGCCTTAAAAATTAATAATAGTATTATTTGAAAGTGTTTTGACTAGAAAAATATTTCAAAAGGATTTTTGAAAGAAAATAAAAGCATTAAACTCAATTTGGTCGTTGGGAAATAATTATAGGGATGATTGAGTATTACCAGTATTCATTTTTGAGTTTCTAAGTGAGAATTGCTACCAAAAGAAATTTATTTTTGATTAAAACAAATTTTGTTGTGAAAAATATTCTAAATATGATATGATAATTATATGAAAATAGTTTCAAACTTAAAATTTATAATAGTATATAAAATAAATAAGTTTGTAACTTATAAATTTTAGTAGGAAAATAAACGAATTTAAAATGGTTAAATTTTTGGTTAAGCAGATAAAAGAAATTTGAATTCGAGAAATGAAATGAAAGAAGTAACCTAAGAAACGTTAAGTAAATTGAGTTAGTGAAATGAAGTAAAATAAAATATAGTTTAACTCATGAAAGCTTAAAAAATATGAAATGTAATTGAAATGAATTAGATAAAATAATAAAATGAAATTTTAAATGAATAAATTGTATAACTTATAGATTTGATAAATATTAAGTTAAAACAAATTTTAAATTTGTTAAATGTGAATGATAAGAAAAGAAAAAAAACATTTAAAATAGGGTGAAATAAAATAAGAATGAATAAATGAAATAGAATTTTATTTAATAAAAGATTAAATGAGTTGAGTGGGATTTGAATTGAACTAAAGGAATTAGTAAAGTGGATTATTTTCAATTGAGCCAAAATGAATACGAACTTGAATTTTAAAAATGAAATGTAATTTAAGTGTGAAAGAAATTAAATAAATTAAATGAGTGTAAGTAAAAATTATATGAGCAATTGAATTTGATCTAAATTGGATGGAGATAAATTAAATACAATATAATGAGTTTCAATAAAATGAATGGTAAATAATTGAATATGAAGTAGGTTAAGGGAATAAAATATAAATTGAAGTTTAACTTAAGAGGGTTTGAATAAAATTGCTAGTGAAGAAAAAAAATTATTAATATGAATTGGAGTTATAAAATAAAATTTACTTAAGTAAATTTATTATATCAGTTGAGTCAATGAATAAACTAATTAAATGAATCAATGGATTGATATGAACATAAGTTATGGAATAATAACAAAAATGAGTTACAATTTTGTAAAATATTTATAATGAACTTTGATAATTTGTAAATGATGTTAGTATGAGAAAGGAAGGATATAGTAAGTGGAAATAAAACAAATTTAACTTAATAAGGTTAATGGAATGAAAATTCATTGGATGATAAATAAAATGAATGTCACTAAATAAATATTAATCAATTGAAAGTAAATCGATTGAATGTAAATTCATTAAATTGTAATCAATCAAGTGTGAATGCAATGAATATTGGTTGATTTAATAAAAATGGATTGAAATCAAATTAGTTGAATGTAAAATTAAAAGCAAATAAACTGAATATAAATCCATTGAATGATTAAGGAAATTAATGTTAATCAATTGAATGTAGATAAATTTAAGGTAAACCAATTAAATTCGAAAGAATCCTATGTGAATAAATTGAAAGCAAACAAATTGTATACAGATGAAATAAATGTCAATGAATTAAAATTAAATCAAATTAATATTGATAGGAAATGAAAGTATAATAAACTAAATATTGAAATTTGGAAGTGTGAGTTGGTATTGTTATAAATAAGATCGGATAGGTATTGTTTGTTCGATGTTTGTTTTGTAGCATTTGTTATATTCGTACATGGTTATTGCATAATCCATGTTATATATCGATTTTACTCTTTATATATATATATATATATATTCTCATTTGGTTATTAAGTGTTTAGTAAGTATGATGGCGTATGCTAGCTTTTGGAGCTAAATTATGCATAAGTTGCTTTTTCTTGCTTAATACGAGTGAACTCGCTCCTATTATTAATAATAAGGTATGTACCTTAGATTAAATACCGTGATTTTATATTTTTTTCCTTCGAGATGCCTCATCATTGAGATGAGATGTTTATTTGTTTTATATTGGGTATATTTGTGTGCGGTGCAAAGGAGACTCTGTCGAAATTTTTTGTAAATTTAGGAGTTAGAAAAATTTTGAAATTTTAAAAAAATTTATAACTTGTTTTTATATATAAGTTATATTTTCTGCAAAACCAATAGCGGAGTGGCATAGTCAAAGCACGATTAAGGTTTTCTAATAAGATGTTTATGTTCGCAAGTTAATTAATTTGAATAAAATATATTGTATGTTAAATTTCTTAACTAACGCCTTTTCGAGGATGAAAAGTTTTGAGTGGGGGAGCATGAAACGACCTGTATATTTAACTATTGTAAATTATTAAGTTTACTATGATTATTGGATAAATATGGTTAGAAATAAAATTTAATAATTTATTAGTGAAATTTATTTGAATATGAACTTGAATAGACTTTGAAATAACTAATTTCGAAGATTTTGGCAATAACAGTATTGAAATGGAATTATACGTATTGAATGTATTTATAATAAATAGTTGGATTATATAATAAATTTTGACTTATTTTGTTGAAAATAAATTAATTGTTGATAACTAGAATTCATTGAGTTTTAATATGGGATAGTTAAATTAAATAAAATTCAATACTGGGATTATTTAGATAATTGAATTCTGGATTTAATGTGAATGAAAATGGCATCGAAAATTGATTTAAATTTTATTTAAATATTAACGAAGACGGTTTATATTAAAAATTGGATTTAGATGTGAATAATTAAAAATTAGAAATTTTATATCTTAATTAACAAGTAATAACAGCCATTTTGGCAACTCTCTCGGATTTCGACGAAACCAGTTTCATTGGATCTATAATAGTGAGTTATTGTAGGATTTCAAGTTCCGTAGCGATCGGACTTATCGTTTGGCCGTGTGAGCTTTAAATGCGTAAAAGTCAATTTAAGGAATTCGATAAAATAAATTGAATTTGAAAAGTTATCTTCCATATACGATCGAAATAGGCCTCAAAATTAGTTTCATTGCGTTCGGAATGGAGTAAGACATTATAAACGTCAGGCGGCAAGCCTTAATTGGAGTTCGAATGATTTTGGACCTAACTATATAAATATGCATGCAAATCAAGATAGTTTATATTAAAATATTTCTACCTCTAGTTCAAAATTCATGGCCGCCGCTATTATAATTCCAACGGCTGAAATTGCTCGATTTTCCTTCCTAATTTCTCTTAATCTGTTCATCAAATTCAAAAACTTCCAACATGAAAGTTGTAGATCTCGGCGAGCTTTTCAAATAAGTACAGTTGATTTATGTTACTACGTCATGAAATCACCAGAATCTGAGGTGGAAGCTTGCATGTGTTTTAGTGATTTGCTTGACAATGGCAGCACCGTGGTTCTTCGCGTTGCTAGCGAAGGCAGGAGGGTGGCGGCGCCTTGAACGTCGTGGCCTGATCGAGGTCTAGTCGAGAGATGTTGGGCGCATGTGAAACCTAGTTGTGTGCGATGGGTTACTTTAAAACTCGTACGTGAGGGAAGAAGGTGAACATGATTTAGTTTTATTTATAAATTAATTGTTTTATATTAAAATTTAAATTTTCTAACTCGAATAACTTTTGCATACGAGCTCGGATCGACGCGCGGTTTTCTTCGTTGCATTCGTATCGAAATTCCGGACGTTATGGAACTAGTTTGGCTACATTCTAAGGCTGTTCAAATTTGGGCCGTTATTTAGATTTTAAATGGTCGATAAATCCAAGGTGAGTGTTTATACGCTCACAATTGACTGGAGTAATTTTTATGTAGCTAAATTTATATTGTGAAGTGATTGAAATTTATTGATTGTTATTTGATAAGTTTAATTAACATTTAAATTGACATTTGAATTAATTGTTAGAATTTGAACTAGAATTTAATTTCCCGAAAAACACTCGATATTGATAATTATGAATGTTGTGAATTTTATTGACCGTTTGGATGATTGGTTGTGATGGATGCTATTGGTTGATATTTGGATGTTTATTTATTTTGATATATCATGTTATTATCCAGTATATTATTTATAGTATATAAAATTGTAAATTGAATAATTTCGAATAAATTAAGAAATAGGTTGAAAACATAGATACCTATGTCATTTATTTTGGATTGAAATGATATACATCCATCTCTGGAATTAAATTGAAATAGTTGATTCACTTGACCATAGGATAGAGAATTATATACGGATACTGAATTGGTTAATTTGAATGATTTTAAAATCTTGATTTGTAATTATTTAAATGGTTGGTTTTAGGAAATAAAAATCAAATTTATTAAAATTGAATAATTTTTGAATTGGAACTTAGAATGATGAAATTTAAATTTAAAACAGGAATTGTTTAATTAATCAAAGTTGAGATTTTTAAGTTATAACAGAAATATGACGTGAATTTCAGAAATTGATTTGTTTTAAAGATTGGACTTTTATTGAAATTTTGGTATTGCTATGTAAAAGTGATATAAAACGATATTTCGAAATTGAGCTCGAAATTTATTTATATTTGAAGGTTTGGATTTTAAACTGGATATTGAAGGAAAATTTGATTTAAGTGTTTTGATTCGATATTTTGGAAATCGAACTCAGAATTGATATAAATCGAAATGGATTAAATTTAGAGTTGTAATTTAAATTATTTTGGAATTGATTTTGAAATTAATTTGAAATTGGAACTTAATTTAATTTTGAATTGGAATTTAAATTAATTTGGAGTTGGAATTGAAATTAATTTGGAATCGAAGTAAAATTCGACTTAAAATCGAAATTGAATCGATGAACGGATTGGCCATGTTGCTCCTTGGTCAGCGAAGGGGGAATGCGGAATCTATAGATGCGCTGGCTTTGGTTGCTCAATGAACCAGCTTGGAAGCAGCATTTGGTCCTTAAGTGAAAGAATCTTTTTTTGCTCCGAAATGCCTATCCACTGATTATTCCTCGTGAAAATTGAAATGGAAATTTGAATTGGAAAATTTGGAATTGAATCGATTTGACTTAGAAGCTATTTTCGCATGAATTATTTTAGCATAAATGGTTTAAAATATATATTCTTTAAATATTCAAATTATTTTGATTTTTCAAACTATTTTACTATATAAACCATTTTTATTACTCAAACTATTTTCTATTAAACTATTTTAACTATTTAACTATTTAAACTATTTTCTAAAAATTCAAACTGGTCAAAAGGGTAAAATATTTGTATTTAAATCTTGGATTTAAATGTGAATTAGGTTAAAACGAAGTTATAACCTAAATAGTAATTCAAAAAAAAAAATGAAGTGAAATCGATATATCGAACTGAATTGACATTTTAAAGTAAAATATATTTTTGAGTAAATATGACAATTTTGAAATGGATATGATTTTTGTAGCGAATATGATGATTTTGAAATGAAGTTGATTTTTGAGGCAAATATGGTATTTTGATATCAAGTATGAATTGTTTTCAAAGTATTAAAGTACCAACTGGTGTGTTTAACGATGGTTGGTTGTTAAAGAGACCGGGCCTATTATTGGCATACTCTCTATCAATATTGGAACCACTTCGACAACTGTGTATGCGGTGGATGATATCCAGAATATAGTGGTTGAATTGGCGATGTTTACTGGAATGAATTAAAAGAAAGATGATGGATAGCCTTGACATTCATATGATAATTAAAATGACTAAAACAGGAGCTTATGTTTGGCCAATGAGTTTAGCCACCTCTAGCGAGGTTGATCCCTCGTATTACTATTGTGATTTTGACTCGGTGAGTGCATCTTTTTCATTAGGATTGATTATCGCGGTCAGCCACGGATGGGTTACGACCGGCCAAAAAGGATAAGCTGGTAGAATCCTACCTTGGGCATTGCCTCACTTGCCTTGTCATATTTTATCCTTATACGAGCCCATTACGACTTTGGTTTAGTACTGTACCTATAGGGGACTCACTGGCTACCGACGTTATTGGTAGTTTTACAAGACATGCATAGACTACATGCTATAAAAATGTGTTAGTAGGGATAATGTAAAGCCTTAATGATATTTTGGTATTTATTTTAGCAATAGACATTATCCATTATAGCGTATACTATTACATATAGATAGTTGACAGATCCTTAGGAGATGGAAAATCCTGTAACATCTCTAAAGTTATTACACTCATGTCTCATGATATTGATTTGACTTACATAAGAGTATTTTAGTCCTGACTCGAGTGTTTTGTTTTACATTATGCTCGGGTCAGTCCAGAGTTTTCAGCATTTTGAAGATTATTCTCTAGAGGACGAAGATAAAGATTTTGTATATTACTATTATTATTATCCCCTACATTATGTTATTATGTTGTATTGATTATGTATCCCTGATGTGTGTGTGTATATATAACTCTGATAAATGTGTATAGATTATAATCAGGTGTATAGTAAACAGCTTAATGAATTGTTTATTTGATTATTATATTTTATCATTCCACTATGAGATTCTGTGTTTATTTTCTTCTACTTTTCTTATTTTTCTTAATTAACCCCATTGATTATCTACGTTCCAGATTTTTTAAGTTTTACATGTGTGGATTTATTGTTGATTAAAACCTTCTGAAATATGGGTCGTCATAATCGATGTTGTCGAAAGGTTCAATTGTTTTTATAAATACAAGCCGCTTGCTAAAGCTTTTGAAGGGGTCGAAAGCATAAGCTTTAAGGTTCAGTTTTTTTTTAGATTTTTTAATGGTTTCGAAAGGATGGTTCCGACACCATCAAACTTCCCCAATATTTTATATAATAAAGAGTGGTTTCGAAAAAGATACTTTCACATATTTTCACTTTGATCCAAAGTAATATTTTAAGTATAAACCCAATGCTTTTGAAAGAGTGTATTTTCAATGGTTTCGAAGGGTAACCTACAATGCTTTTGAATGTGATACTTTCAAGTAGTTTCGAAGCTATGCTTCTACTCTTATTTAACATTGCTTTAACATGGTTGAATGATTTCGAAAGAGGTGTTTTAAAGTATTAAAGGCTGGAGCCTATTGTTTTATGATATGTGTTTTAAGCTTTCGAAGGGGTTGAAAGCCAAGCTTTCGAACGGGATACTTTCGAAGGGGTTGTAATACTGTTTTCTTTTAACTAAGCTTTATAATTTCGAAGGGGACACTTTCGAAAGAGTATGTTTATAGGACATTTGATTTTAGATATATAAGGTGGGTAACCTTATATAATAAATGTTGTTTAACCTTAGAGATACCAGGGAGGGTTTAATGAGTTCAACACAATAGTTGGGGATACCAGCACTTATATGTTTTGACACAATCATTGCAGAATACTAGTGTAAATTTTAAACAAATAAAACTTAAATTAGGGATACTAATGGAAATAAGTTAACCATGTGGATAGCATAGGATAAATGGAATATATCCTAAATTAGGGATGTTAATGGAAATAGGTTAACCATGTGGATAGCATAGGAGAATTGGAATCATGTGGGTAACATGATTTAAGTGGCCAAGTGATGGGTTCATAGTCATCTAGGAAAACTATGGGAAGTTTGATGAATAGTCAACATCAATTTGGAGATGAATAGTCTCCATATGATTGAAGAAGGGTCATCCTAGGAAAACTATAGGATGTTTAATGGATAGTCAACATCATGTTGGAAATGGATAGTCTCCATGTGTTTAATGAAGGTTTTATAGTCATCCTAGGAAAACGGTGAGATGTATAGTCCACGCCTGCTTAAGTAAAAGGAATATGGGATGGGCAGTCCCTCTTTGATGCACATAAAGTCTAAAATGGGATAGGAAGTCCTCGAAAATATTTGATGGATAGTCAATTGAAACTTAGATGGTCAATCTAACTAAAGTGGGATGGGAAATCCTAATTGTTTTCATGTATGCATATCATCATAATATTTTGGAAATGTATGATTTAACCATAGTGGATGCAGGAAGCATAGAATATGGTTTTATAAAGGTGTTAGGATACTAGTGAAGTGAAAATCCATTCCGCTAAGTGGCGTGGTATCACTAGATATCTAAAAGGATTGAGATGTTGGATAATTATTCATACCAGGCTTTATGTCTGACTTCAAGTTTTTATTTTCACCTTAAACTCTCGGGTACTCAATTTATTTTAAGTAGTCTGAGATTTAAGGTTCTCAAGTTCTATTCTTTGACTAATAAAGCTTCCGGAGGCGTGTAGAAGGCAGAAAAATATTTGTTAGAGCTTCTTTTCCACTATGTATTTTTTTGTAAAGGCAGATTTATTAGCATTACTATATACTATGTTCAACTAAGGGGGCTTCTTCATATGTCACTCTTGGCGTATATGTTATAATTATATTTTGCTGAACCTGGTTAAAAAATTTGGGACTATGTAATGAACATCAAATGTTTTGATTTGAATGTGGAAATATGTTTTTGAATTGTTAATTTTTTTCATATTTCTATGATCTGTGTATCAATGTATCTAGCGTTGCCGTATTTGTCGTTGAAGATTAATAACTATGGATGACTGCATCATCTGTAGCCGTTAGTTTTGTGGGCCTCCAACTAGGAGGATGTTACAAGTTGGTATCAGAGCATAGGTTTATGAAACTTTAAAAGAGAAGTTAAACCTAAAAGCTTTTTTAAACATAGTCCAATGAATTTGAAAATATTATTGTGGTTTGGGATAACACTATAGCAATGTACTTATATTGGATATGTAGGTATATATCTAAGTTCGTGTTCTCCCCCTCTATTAGACCATTCTTTCATGTCTTACTAAGACTCATATGCTGATTTAAAAGAAAAAGGATATGGAGGCAAGAAATGGAGGAAGCACCACAACTAATGGAAATGCTCGACCTAATACCCGAAAGAACCAAGTCGGCAGGCTATTGCTAATCGAAATGCTGGGGCTGATGTAGGTGATGGAAAGCCACCAGTAGATGCGGGGATGGTGTATCAGTTCTTGGCTAATCTTTTGCAAGCAGGAATTTCTAGTCACGTTAGTGGAGTTAATCCGGTAGTTCCAGTTGGGTATAACTATGCTGGGATGAGCAGAGATTACACCAGCTTGGATGGGAAGCCGTTTGTTAGAACGGAAGATGCTGTTGAAGTTGAGAACTAGCTGTTGAACTGTGAAAGGATCTTTACTGATTTAGGCTTGGATGATGGAGAGAAGAGAAGGCTAGCCTCTAGACAATTACAAGGGTTTGCGCTTCACTGGTGGAACAATGTGATAGCCGGAGTTCTGGAGGAAGAGTTGACGTGGGCTGATTTTAGGAGAAGATTTGAGCAGAGGTTCTTGTTTGAGGTTGCCAAATCGGCATTGGTGAGGAAGTTCATGGATATTGTCCAAAGAGGGATGTCTATGGTCGAGTATGCTGCTAAGTTTGATGAACTATCTCGATATGGTTATGCTTTGGTTGACACAGATGTTAGAAGGAATGAGAGATTCATTGGAGGACTGAGGCCAGAGCTAGGCAGAATGACTATGGCTCATATCCAAGATCCTTCTATTGTGGTGGTAGAGATGGAAATTAGGTATGAGGAGACGCTTGCTATTTCTGCTAAAGAGAAGTCAATTGAATCCCAAGGTCCCTAGGGGAAGAAGAGGATGTTCTTCAAGAAGAAGGGCGCTCAGAAAGGAAGAGCAGTTAAGAAAGAAAATGGATATAGTTTGCTACAAGTGTGATAAAAAGGGGCACTATGCTAATGAGTGTCATTCGATCGATCGAAAGATGGTTATGGGAAACCAGAATGTGAAATGCTATAATTGCAACTAGATGGGGCATTGCAAGAACAAGTGTCCTTAAGCTGCTAAGGCAGGAAAATGAAAGGTCTTTGCTTTGGAACCATCGTCCTCTAAACCAACAGCTGTTGAGAAAGGAAAGATTGTGGTGGAAGGTACGCTTTTGATTCAGATTATACGAGTTATGGTACATTTTGATACCAGAGTATCGCATTTATTTATATCACAGTACTTGGTTGATATGTTATGTATAGAACCCACATACCTTGTTACTTCCTTAAGGGTTGCGAATCTAATAGGAGGGTATGCAACTCTTGGGATGAGATGTGACCAGGTAGAACTTGATTTGTTAGGTCATAAGTTTGCATGCAGTTTGCAAGTCTTCGATTTCGTAGATTTCAGGATCATTTTGGGCATGGATTGGTTGGGTAAGTATGAGGCTAGGATAATTTGCCAGAATCAAGAGATATCATTGAGACACCCAGATAGCCATAGTCGAATCATTTTCTCAGTGGTGAATTCCAGTAAGAGTGATTGTGCTTTGTTGAGTGCCATAGAGGTTGGAGAAGACCTTAGTCGGGTTCGTATGGCCAGAGAGTTTGCAGATGTTTTAGAGTCGGTTACTGGATTAACCCCTGAAACGAGCTATTGAGCTTCAGATAGACCTTGTGCCAGGAACTGAACCTGTCAGTAGACCACCTAGCAGGGTGACACCGACAGAGATAAAGGAATTGAAGGTGCAGCTAGCGGATCTTGAGAGAATGAATTTTATAATACTAAGCAGTTTGCATTGAGGAGTGGCTACGGTGTTCGTCAAGAAACCAGATGGGTCATTAAGGTTGTGTATCGACTACCGTAAGCTAAACGAGAGGACGATCAAGAATAAGTATCCTTTGCTGAGGATCAATGACTGAGTTGATCAGTTGAGTGGAGCTAGAGTGTTTTTCCAATTGGACTTGGCGACAAACTTCCATCAGCTAAGAGTGGTAAAGGACAGTATCCCATTGACGATGCTTCGAACCAGATATGTATCATATGAATGTTTAGTGATACCATTTGGGTTGACGAATGCACCTGCTTTCTTTGTGGATCTGATGAATCAAGTCTTCCGAGAGTATTTGGATAGGTTCATGTTGGTGTTTATTGATGACATTTTAGTATACTTAAAAGATGAAAGAGAGCATGAGATTCATCTTAGAACGATGTTGGAGACACTGAGGCAGAATCAGCTAAAGGCGAAGTTTTCCAAGTGTCATTTTTGGAAGAAAGAGGTTAAATTTCTTGGTCATGTGGTTTCAGAGGAAGAATTGTTAGTTGATCCAGTTAAGATCGAGGCAATCAATAATTTGAAGAGGCCAGGATGGTAATTGAGATCGGGAGTTTTCTTGGACTTATTGGCTATTACCAAAGATCCATTAAGGATTTCTCGTAGATAGCAGCACATTTGACTAAGTTGATAAGGAAAGATGTGAAGTTTGTGTGGCCGGACAAAGTGAGGAAGCATTTCTTAACTTAAAGCATTTGTTAACCAATGCGCCAGTGTTAGTAGTTCCAGATGGTAAACAAGGGATGCTAGTATACACTGATACATGTGGTACTGGTTTGGGAGCAGTATCGAAGTAGAGGGGTAAAGTTATTTCTTATGCATCTAGGCAGCTTAGACCGCACAAAGTAAGATAACCTACTCATGACTTGGAGTTGGCAGCGGTAATTTTTGTCTTGAAGATTTAGAGGCATTATCTCTTAAGGGAGAGATTTGAATTGTATATTGATCATAAGTCTTTGAGATGCCTATTCTCTCAAAAGGAGTTGAATATGCGACATCAGAGGTGGCTAGAGTTTTTGACTGCTTATGATTTTGGTATAGAATATACCCTAGAGAAAGGTATTAAAGTAGCTCTCAGCAGAAGACATCAGAATGTGGTGTGGGCTATGTTGGCGAAGTGGAAAGATCTGGAGATTTAGCCAGTTGTGGTGTTGGCTATGTTGGCAGAGTGTAAAGATCTGGAAGCTTCAGCCAGTTGTGGTGTGCAGTTGAGATCTACTGCAAGTTCTAGTCAGAATGCTATCATGTTGTCCTATTTAGAAGTTCGACCAGTGCTGATCGAGAGGATAGCTTCTAAGTAGAGAGAAGACCCAATTTTAACCGAGAGGATTAGAAGGCTTGAGGTTGGATCGGAGGTTAATGACCTAGTCTTGACCAAGGAGGATGGTTGAGAAAGAAAGGACAATTATGCGTTCCGAATGTAGAGAACTTAAGGAGAGAAGTTCTAGAAGAATGTCATCGATCAAAGTTTACGATTCATCTTGGAGGGACCAAGATGTATCAAGATATGAAGATGAGCTTTTATTGGGAAGGCGTGAAGAGGGATGTTGGCTTGTGGGTTAGGTAGTGTGTTAACTGTCAATAAGTGAAGGCCAAACATTAGAATCCAAGTGGGTTACTTCAGCCTTAAGATATTCCAGGCTGGAAATAGGATTCGACGTTGATGGATTTTATAGATGGGTTACCAAGGTCAAGTAGGGGAAATGAAAGCATATGGGTTATTGTAGACAGGCTGACCAAAAGTGCCAATTTCATTCCAATAAAGTCAACCAGGATGGCACCTTTTTTGGCTAAGTTGTTCTTAAAGAACATAGTTAGACTTCATGGGATTCCTAATAGCATAGTCAGCGACAGAGATGCATTATATACTAGCGAATTTGGGAGGATTCTACAAGAGGTATTAGGTACCAAGCTCAAGATGAGTACATCATATCATCCACAGACAGATGGGCAGACAGAGAGAGTCAACAAAGTACTCGAGGATTTATCGAGAGCTTGTGTATTGGACTTCGGTGGATCTTAGGAAGATCATCTGCATCTGATTGAGTTTTCCTATAATATTAGTTATTAGACTAGTATAGCAATGACGCCTTTTGAAGCTTTTTATGGAAGGCCATACAAATCGCTAGCATGTTGGTTGGAGACTAAAGACCGATTAGTCTTAGGTCCGGATTTGATCAGAGAGGCGTTGGAAAAGATTGAGTTGATCCAAGGATGGATGAAGGAAGCTCAATCCAGGCAGAAGAGTTACGCATATAAGAGGCGTATAGACCTAGAGTTCTCAGTGGGAGATAGGGTTTTCACTAAAATATCACTGATGAAGGGTGTGGTACGATTTGGAAAGTTGAGAAAGTTGGCCCCGAGATATGTTAGACCATTCCTGATAATAGAAAGGATTGGAAAGCTTGCATACAGAGTAGAGTTGTCGAGCAGTCTGGCACGTGTCCATAATGTATATCATGTGTCTCATCTTTGCAAGTTCGTGCATGATCCAGAGGCTACTATTCCTATGATAGTGTTAGAGGATTTGGTAGTAGAGCCTGATTTAACTTTTTTTAGACAACTTGTTCGGGTTGTGACGAGAGATGAGAAGAGAATGAGGACCAAGACAGTCAAGTTGGTGAAAGTTCAGTGGAGCGACAACGCAAAAGATTATACTTGGCAGACAGAAGACAGGATTCGAGAGGCTTATCCCGATCTGCTTTGATGGTATGTCTATATTAGATCTATAAAGATTGGTTGCTAGTCGGGTAGGCTAATATGGTTATTGGAAAATGTTACAGATGATTGTTGTGTATGCCGGTTAGTCCTTACTGAATTTCGAGGATGAAATTTTTTAAGGAGGGGAGCCTGTAACATCTCTGATTTTAATAACATTATTCAGGAGATTTAATTAGATAAATTAAATAGAATAATGAAGATAAGGAGATTGAGGTTGATTAATAAATTAAGTGGTCGTGCTTATTTAAACAAATGACCTAATAAATGGTTAAGTAATCGAACATAAGTGCATTAAGGTAAATAGCTGCCCATATTTCCCATCCTAATACTATTCCCCTTGGTCATACACATTCATTTTATCTCAAAGAAAATTTACAACCGTAAGAAAAAAGCAAGGTCGGCCATTAGGAAAAAGAGAAGAGAAAAATCAAAGTAAAACTTAGGATCAAGCCAAAAGAAGTCAATCTCAATCAAACTTTAATTTCTTTATCCAGTCTAAGGTGAATCATAATTTCTACATCTCTATTTTGGTTTTATAATCACATGGGTTCGGTTTTAAGTGTAAATCTGTTTTTATGATATGTTGAATTGTGATATGCTTGACTTATGATTTATATGATTTAAACAAGCTTGTTTAAAGGAGATATATATACGGTTTTAGGGTGAAACTAGGATTAAATGATTCTTAAATGACATGAGAAAATTATACGTTATGGAAAACATGAATTTGCAGTTGGGTTTAAATTTTTAAAATTTTTCAAGCTGTGGAGAATTAGTAATGAATTTTCAAAGGAAAATATGGTTATTTGGGCTAACAAATTTATTTTGAAAAATGTGTTAAGAATTTGGGTCTGGAATTTTAATATGTTAGACAACATGATTAAAGTGAGTTTCTGGAATTTTTGGGGATTTTTACTAAATAATTTATTATGGAAATTAAATTAATTCAAAAGGAGGACCTAAATGATTTAATTATTTTTATAAGAGGAAGGGCTTGTTTATTAAAAGTTAACTAGATTTTAGATATGAGAAAATGTGGCAAAATTTACCCAAGTTATTTATAAAAAATTAAAAGCCAATCAAATGTTTACAAGTAGGCAAGTTTGGTACAAAAAGTTTACTTCATTTGGTAAAATTAGCTTTTTCCCAGAAAAAGGTGGTTCCACCTTCTTTTGCAAACCTTTCGACCCGAACCTTTCGACCTAGACCTTTTGACATCATTGACCAATAAGGTCAAAACTAATGCACATGATATCATTCAGGTGGTACATAGTGAATTTGACAAAGGCGGAAGGTAGGTTGTCGAAGGTTCAAAGGAGTTGGTTTCTTAGTTGTTTTGTATTGAAAAGAAAAACATTAGCCTATTTTTAAAGAGCTTTCGACAAGGTCGAAATCTATGATTTCGAATGGCTAATTTTTTTAAAGAACTTCCGACAAGGTCGAAAGCTATGGTTTTGAAGGGATAGCTTATAAAGAGCATTCGATATAGTCGAAAGCTATGTTTTTGATAGGTATTTCAAAGAGGATTTTGAAAGAGGGCTGCTGCTTTTTTTTTAAAAGAATTAGCATCTGAAGGAGTTACTTAGTTTTTTTTCAAGGCTTTCGAAGGGGTAGTTGTCGACTAGGTCGAAAACCTTCGAGATTATGTGACCTTTCAATGGCATCGAAGGCATCGATGTTGTCGAAAGGTTTAATTGTTTTTATAAATACAAGTCGCTTCCTAAAGCTTTCGAAGCGGTCGAAAGAAAAAGCTTTCCACGTTGTTGAATGGTTTAATTGTTTTCCAGATGTTTTAATGCTTTTGAAAGGATGGTTCCGACACCATCAAACTTCCCCAATATTTTATAAAATAAAGAGTGGTTTCGAAAGAGATACTTTCACCTATTTTCACATTGACCCAAAGTAATATTTTAAGTATAAACCCAATGCTTTCGAAAGAGTGGATTTTCAATGTTTTCGAAGGGTAACCTTCAATGCTTTCGAAAGGGATACTTCAAGTGGCTTCGAAACTATGCTTCTACTCTTATATTACATTGCTTTAACATGGTCGAAAGATTTTGAAAGTGGTGTTTTAAATTATTAAAGGCTGGAGCCCATTGTTTTAAGATATGTGTTTTAAGATTTCGAAGGGGTCGAAAGCCAAGCTTTCGAGGGGGTCGAAAGCCATGCTTTTGAAAGGGTCGAAAGCAAAGCTTTCGAAGGGAATACTTTTAAAGGGGTTGTAAAATTGTTTTCTTTTAACCAAGCTTTATAATTTCGAAGGGTACACTTTCGAAAGAGTATGTTTATAGGACATTTGATTTTAGATATGTAGGGTGGGTAACCTTATATAATAAATTTTGTTTAACCTTGGAGATATCGGGGTGGGTTTAATGAGTTCGACATAATAGATAGGGATACCAACACTTACATGTTTTGACACAATCATTAGGGAATACCAGTGTAAAATTTTAAATGAATAAAACCTAAATTAGGGATACTAATGGAAATATATTAACCATGTGGATAGCATGGGATAAATGGACTATAACCTAAATTAGGGATGCTAATGGAAATAGGTTAACCATGTGGATAGCATGGGATGACTGGAATCATGTAGGTAACATAAGTTAAGTAGCAAAGTGATGGGTTCATAGTCATCCTAGAAAAACTATGGGATGTGTTATGGATAGTCAACATCAATTTGGAGATGGATAGTCACTATATGATTGAAGAAGGGTTCATAGTCTTCCTAGGAAAACAATGGGATGTTTGACGGAAAGTCAACATCATGTCAGGGATGGATAGTCTTCATGTGTTTAATGAAGGGATTATAGTCATCCTAGAAAAACTATAAAATGTGAGATGGATAGTCCGCATTCGCTTACGTAAAAGGAATATGGGAAGGATAGTCCCTCTTTGATGCAAATAAAGTCTAAAATGGGATGGGAAGTCCTTGAAAATATATGACGGATAGTCAGTTGAAACTTAGATGGTCAGTCTAACTAACGTGGGATGGTAAATCCTAATTATTTTCACGTATGCATATCATCATAATATTTTTAAAATGTATGTTTTAACTATGGTGGATGCAGGAAGCAAACATATGGTTTTATAAAGATGTTAGGATACATGTTATGGGAAAACTCATTCCGCTAAGCGACGTGGTCTTACTAGATATCTAAAAGGATTGAGATGTTAGGTTATTATTCATACCAGGCTTTACGTCTGACTCAAAGTTTTTGTTTTCCCCTTAAATTCTTAGGTACTCAATTGATTTTGAGTAGTTTAAGATTTAAGGTTCTCAGGTTCTCTTCTTCGATGAATAAAACTTCCAGAGGCGTGCAGGAGGTGGATAATTATTTGTTAGAGCTTTCTTTTCCACTATGCTTTTGTTTATAAAGGCAATTTTTTTAGCCTTACTATATACTATGTTCAACCAAGGGCGCATCTTCATATGTCCCCCTTGGCGTATGTGTAATAATTATATTTTGCTTTAACATTTTTGGGATTATGTAATGAATATCAAATGTTTTGATTAGAATGTGGAAATATGTTTTTGAATTGTTAAATTTTTTCCATATTTCTATGATCTATGTATCATGTATCTAGCACCGCCGTATTTAGTCGTCGAAACTGTGGATGACTGCAGCATCCGTAGCCATTAGTTTTGGGCCTCCAAGTTGGGGGATGTTACAAAAATGAGAGCTTTCAAGGGAGGCCCTCATCCTAGCACCAAAATTTTGATTGAAGATTTAGCCAATCTCGAAAATGTTGTTAAGAGGTGATATTAACAAAGGTTATTTGCTAATACCTTGGTTTTAAAATGTAAAATGGGGAGATTAAATGCGTAAAAGTAAATAGACAAATTTTAGATTAGTTCGATCTAAGGCGATCTATATCCACTATGAGAAATTTCTTATTACTTTGCTTTTATTATAATAGCCTAGCTTATAAGAGGTAGTAACAAGAGAGCAATTTCTTGAAGCTAGTGTAATTCAATCCTAGTAAGAATGCATGACTTGACCTAGTACTAGCTATTAGGATTGATGCTTAGATGACTGAGGTTGTGTTGACCAAGTCCAAAAATCACTCTAGGCTGTTATAGAAGTATACGGTTGATGTGCATACCAGTTAGGATAACAATAGCTGGCGGACCATACTATTAGCATGGTTGGAGTAGGCCAAGGGGCATAGAATCACAGAGTGAGTTGTAGAAGAGTTCCTTTGGTACCAACAAAGGACATGAAGTGGTTATTGCACAATGGCGCTTTCGTCGGATGATAGTGTTTGTTTATGCCAGTCTTTCAAGAGGAGTTGTGCATGCGACGCTTCTTTAAGTAGTGGCAGCAAGTGGTTGCAGCTATGGCTGAATGCTACCAAAGGATTTGGTGCACGTAGGTGGATGGGGTTGGAGACGGGCGATGGACCGGTCTGATCAGTTAGTTAAATGGACAATCGACCGTTGAGGAAATCTTCATCGGCCAAGCTACTCATGTATTGTTATTGCCTGTTGGTGCATGCACGGGTGAAGCATGCTTGATACCAAGGATGGCACTGGGTGGGATGTTCTCTGAGAGAGCCTTGTTTGCTTGGACAGATAGGGGGGATCATACCATGCGGGCAAGCAAGAAGCCAGGAGCTTGAGGTGCATGGATAGGCCAATGTTGTCTGAGCCAGGGTGGACCAACGTGCTGGGCCATAGGGATACACATGCCAAAAGACGGGCCATAGTGCATGTTGTTGCAGCCATATGGGTAATTCAAACAAGGTGGTACGAATCACTCTATACTTGCAAGAAATTCGAGTAAAAGATACAACCCATACACATAAAGCATACAATCACAAACAAGAATGCTCTCATGTACTATATTTTAACCTATTCTAAAGTATAAATTACCCTACTTTAAATGGTTTAACCTACCCAAGGCTTAGGGAATTTCTAAACCTAAGCTTTGATATCAAATGTGACAACCTACTATTTCTAACATCTAAAATTAGTGATAAAACGCTATTGAAATATGCTTGCACACTAATCTCATATTTTAAAAACAGATACTAGTTATTATGTGAATAAAAATCTAAAAATATGAAAAAATTGGAAATCCTTATAGTGGAATTAAAATAAAAATATACATATCGCAACAATACAAATATCATATAAGATCCAGTTATCAAATAGCATCTCGCTTTTAATACATTAATCACCATTACATCTACAAATAATGTATCTATGATGTAAGAGAAATATATCTTGTCATAATTCGTAAACCTAGCCTATATCCATACCCTTTTTCCTCCCTTCACTCTACCCTGCAAACTTCAAAATGCATGAAAGGAGAAAAAAGTTCAACTGCGTTTGGAGTGAGCCTTATCCTATACGCTCTAACCATAAGGGAACCGAGAGCTATTGAATAAGGAAAGGCTGCTTACGTACCATTTTGGGATCAATCCCACGTATAACTATTTTCTGACCATCTCCTACATCAAATACTTATAAGTGTAGAAACCTACCCGATTTGCAGCCGGTAAATTGGGTAGATTTCAATTCACTATTTGGATCGTAATGGCCTACAAGGTCTAATGGTTTATACTAGATCCAATCTAGTAATTCAATAAAATCGTATTTATTTAAAATTATATTACATTTATCAATTAATCATATTAATTAATTTAATTAAATGTTTATTTGGATGAATCATACATACGTTCAATGATATAACAACATGTCGTGATTAAATATAAACATGTGTATAACTATATATAGACAGACATATAAATATTGGGATTTGTATCTAATGTATATACATATACATTATACTTATATATGCATATAAAAATTTCATATAAATATCGAGAATTTAATTGCCTAAGAGTGTCGGTGCGTGTGTGTATGGATGTTTGTTTGATTATACAATAATAGTTATACATTACTTATATACAAATATTTATAGTACCACACACACAAAGATATATATATATATCTATGTATGTATATGTATTTATGTATATATGTATGTATGTATTATGTAGACATATATGTACATATATATTATATTTATTTTTCCACTTATATATATATATAAACATATAAAAAATCCTATAAAATAAAGTTAGACATTTTCAAAATAAGAGAATATCCTATGAAAAAGGAAATATGGAAATAAAATTTCTTATTAGATCTATATCAAAATAAATTAGAATTAAAAGGAAAGGAAATTTGTGGTATTTAGATTATGTATGGATTCTCGAGAAGAGAGGAGCCGCGGTGGTCCCCCTCCCCCCCCCCCCCCCTCCCCCGGACCGCCCGGATCCCACGAGTGAATAGAAAGTTAGACCTACATTGGATCTCACCTGAATCGCCCCATCTATCCTCCTGAGGAGAAGTTTGGTTTCAAACTCCGATTCGAACAGAAGGAGTTCCTCTTTTATAGATACTAATAATTAATATGTTCAACATCTATATGGAAATAATTTTATGCCAATCATAACAAAATATCTTAGCTATGAATGGTGGGAAGAGTGGGCTACTATGGTTCGGAAAAGCAAGAAGAAAGTGAGAATTTAAAATAAAATGAAAAGTAGAATATATTTTAAAGAAAGAATAAGAACCTTTCCTCTATTTCATTTTAATTTTTCTCCTACTCCTTAATTAATTCTCAACTATATCTCATCTAAATCCTTTCCTCCCTGTAGCATGGTTAACCATACAATTCCCTATGTGGAGAGAACTTTCCAAGCCCTTTTAAGTAATTATCTTTTTAATTAAATGTATACCGGTATCATAATCGACATACGCATAAATAGCTTTAATTTATACAACCAAATAATTGCTAACGAAACCCAAAACATCAAATAAATTGATATTTACTATTTATTAACTATTAATTAATTTATACTACTTTATAAAGTAATTAAATAATGTGGTTTATTGAAGATTCACAAATGTGGATGTATGACTCAAAGGTGCGAATTCAGTCAGTGATTAATTTTAAATAATTCAAATATTAACATTCACCTATCACCTTAGCCAGTGGTGTGACAGTTTGGTTGAATTCATTACGTATTGATCTTTTTGGTTAAAAGCCAATTTCACATTTTCTTAAGTGGTATCTTCTAGTAAAGTTAATTTACACACATTCTCTTCTTCGATACTATATCATACTTTAAAATTTATGAAATCTGATTTTGATCAAAATTCCAATATCATCCTTACTTAACTAAGTTCGTCCATGAACAAAGCCATTGGTTCAATAATAACATTTATCATTAACTGTATTACTTTAACCAGAGATTTTGACATTTAGTTGACTACAGTTGACCATGATACTAACCTCATGCGACTGTAGAGACAAATTCACTTTTGTACGGTGCTTCACTTCCATGCTTCAACTAAGACCCAAGTATAGTTGCTTAATTTATTGTCATGTCATGATATAACTATAATTAAAGTGGAGCATTCACATCGAAGTTCACTGTGTTCTCAATTTGAGGAACTTTGTAACATCGTCACCTTGATATTTCATATTTGACATAGTTGTTGCTAACCAATAGGAAACTCTTAGACAAGTCATTTCATAGTTATCCAATAGCTATTAGTACCTAACCCTTTAGTGTCTCTAGTAGCCATAAGCAATAAACTGCCAAATATTTAGGGAGAGTTATGCACTCTGGTCTCGAGGGATGTGTACTGATAAACATCATGACCATGAATATTCAAAATAATATGTTATTTTATATTGTAATAATTTTCTCATGATTATAACTCCTTGTGGTTATTATCACATAACATATCATTTAAGGATTTCCATTTTAATATACTTAAATAAATTATGTAACTAATACATCACAATATAATAAGCATAATAGAAACAAATGCCTTTTATTTTGAACAACATTTTATTGCGGCATTAGTTATTTATAATAAATTACAAAATTTACCTTAGGGCATACCCTTAGCTCCCACAGTCTCCCACTTGCACTTACATGCCAATTATGGAATCTCAATCACATCCCTTTAACCATTTTGCTCGAAACTGATTGAAGCATTCCCTTCATGAATGGATACGCTATACTGTCTTAATTATCTACTATATCAATCAATTCACTTTGACTTTGATAAACTACATTTATCATGTGGAACTTTTCGAATTTTGTTTCTCAACTTCTAGTGAGCTCTAGGTTCTTTCATGATATTTATTGCAATATTAATTTCCCAAAATAAATTTACGGGGTTCTCAACGTTTGGAATTACACCTAGCTCATTCATAAATTTGTGCACTATATATACATATAGCTTTTTCTATGGCATCATACAGGGTGATGTACTTATCCTTTTGGTTGAATCATTCATAACCTATCGTTTGGAACAATTACAACATAAAGCTCCTTAACTAAGACTGAACATGAATTTAGGATTGACACATTATACTCGATATCACTTATGGAGTTTGAATCTAAACACCTCTTTATGAGGAGTTCGTTACTTCTACAAACATTTTTCTAGTATTTCATAAATATTCAAGAATACTCTTAACTACCATTTAGTGATCTTAATTCGGATTTGATATTCGTGTCATGTACCAAGTACACAAGAGAAATGTGATACAGTAGAATACATAACATAAGTGATAATTCTTATTTCCGATGCATTAGGCATCCATCTTATATGTTCCACATTAAACATTTTAATGTGACGTCTATGCATGTCATATCCGATTACCCCAACATTCTTTTATACTGATTATAAAAGATATTGTTTTCAAATCCAATGTCGAGGACTAAACAACTAAACTAAAGTGATTTCAACATGGGTACAACTTTAATAATCGTAATTTGTTGCTTACTTATAGTTTAAGAAATATTTGAGTACTTGTAATGTTCACTGGAAAGCCAATCTATTTGACTTCTCCGTAAAAATAATTATTCAACTCTAATGATAATCGCATGCCATCGTTGTATGCGCTTTTGAATAATATTCAAAACTTACAGATCATGTTATCTCTCCCATTAGCAATTAATCTGAAGAGTTCATTAACTCTTATATAGATCCCACTAAATGGGTGCTTAGCACTTAATCCTTGAGGTACAATTCACTACTATTATGTGATTCATAATCATATGATTTAAAGAATTATTTCTCCAAGATACAGCTTAGTCTATAATCTCTAAAAAATAATTGTTAAAATTTTAAATGCTTTTCTGTTATGTAGCTAATGCAACTAATACCAATATTCTAGATCTATTATACAATGAACATTCATAATATTCATAAAAAAATAAAATTATATATATATATATATATATATATATTCAGTCAATACTAAAAACATTTATTATTTTGTAGATAATATTTGGTATGAAAATAATCTTTCATTCCTTTATGTCTCCATTTATAAGTGTCAAGGTATGCTCCCACTGTTTTGACATTATTATAATAGCGCATGAAATAAAAAACTTCATTCAACAACTTATTATGGGCTATTTGTTTCTTTTATTAAAACTAGTTTACCGCCGAGAGTTTCAAGTCAAGTATATTGAACTCGTAGAAATAACACTTATAGAACACAACTTCTGTATAAAATTACAATTGAAATAAAATTCATATTTCTTATTCCATATTAAGAACTAGTAATTTATACAATTCTCATTTTTGATGTCTCTTCATTAAACAGAGGTGGTTATTCACTCTCTTCATCCTAACTTTACCTAAGTAACATCCACTCTCGTACGTTCACTTTCCTTCCCAAATGGTCGAACCATTCAAAGCAAATCTTACTACAAGTTCAAACCTAACTCTTTGAAAAAGGCATTTGGTTATCCTTAACAGTTAAGGATATCAAATATGTTACACTTTACGTAAATCCATAAAACTGACATTTCGATGATCGAATTTCTAGGTATGTCTAGTAGTTCTTGATCCTTGTTGCATCTAACAAAACAAGCACTCATTGTATTCAATCGTATTGAACACATCATAATTATGGTTTACTTGCTCATTTCAAATGATCTTATTTTCATCGACGTTTCGTACATTACAAATCGCGACTGTTCATTATATAATATTTATATGTGATCAAATAACCATATTCTTGCATTACTTTATAGTCCAAAACTCATGGAAGATAATACACATTCTTAGGGAAATAAAGGCATTGGTAACCAAGGTAGGATGATATTTAGTAGTCGTATAAATTGGCTCTTACATGGGTCTCGGCGTGACAACATGCCAAAAGATTTATTGGTAGGTATACTTTTTATTTCTGTTTCAATTTTAATGCTACCTTTACGTAGCATATATTGTTACAATATTAGAATGGTTAAACGCTACCATTCCATTTTTATAACAAGGCTCCGATTGGATTTTATATTTCTTAAAACCTTAAGAAAAACATAGAAATATTTTGATTTCTCTAGTGGATGTTAGAACTCGCTTGCCTTGGGATTATAACCTTGAGTTTGCTCAATAAATATAATCACACAAACAATGGATAACACTTTATCAATTGTATCACATACAAATCCTAACTCATGGCCTTTATCCTAATCTCAAGCTTGACCTTTAGATTGCTCGATAAATCAAAAGAGATTATTCATGCATACCAACTATTTCGCGGTGTCCTAAGTATAATACACATATCTTGAGTTGCTCAGCAATTACATCCATGTATCTTATCTCGTCTAACAATATACTAGTGATACTACGCATAACATATATGGCTTTAGTTTCCATAAATTCCAAAGAGCGATGGCCAAGGTAAATTTAAGAAACTCCTTTTCTTGATTTGAGCAATTAGTCCACGCTTTCGGCTGATAGATTACATCTTTAATAGTTGCATATATCAAACCTATGTTATTACACCTATATTTACTTATTTTCCACGTGTAGTTTTTGTATTTACCTCCGAAAAATAGATGGTCATGTTTTTCATTTGCTTGATTATACAAATCAATTCTGGTTTCTTGAGTTAAACCCAGATTTTGTAATCAATATTTAATTATGAATCTCGATAAAAATGCTTTGTATGTTATGAATGTCACTTTGGGATTGTAAGATTTGCTTCATATATAATAAGTCCAGTTTGATTCGTTGTATATCTCTCTGAGGACTTCTTATGTTGCAGCTGTAGTGATTGCCCTTTTATTATGATTCCAAGTCCATATATCATTTTTCCTGTCATTATATGGTGGAATGTACTATATTTCATTTGATAAGCTAGAATAACTTGTTTGCATGATGGTACTACATTGTTCATCTGATACAATAGAAGTCACTTTTATGACATTGCCAATTGCTGAGTAAGCATCCCATCCCAGAATATTTGCTAGTAATCGCCACTTGATTTATGGATCCAACTATAAGTCTGCCTCATTTCCTTTGGCTATTGTCTTGCCATCTATTTTACTAACAAATCCCTCTTTTCCATTACTGTTTTCCAAGTAGTAGATGCATTATTATCTATGTTTATAAACCAGTAATTGCCATCTTTTAAATATTTTGCATTCGTCGACCTTGCCTACAGAGGTTTGTTTTGCAAAATTTTCCATGTCAATTTTATCCTGTACACACACTTTTTAGTTCTTATAAAATTTTCAAACTAACTCCACCTTCTAAATTATGTCTTCATAGCTTATCATAACCGACTTTATGTAAACCACCCTTCCGTATGAAATTAGCACAAACTGAGTTAATTTTATGAACAAAGCAATCTAGAATTTGAGACAGAACCTCATTTTTTATGTAATGATTGTGTGTACTTTTTCAATCCTATCAGCAAATGATAAAAGTTTTGAGCTCCATTCATATAACTTTTGTCTTATTTTGTTATGAGCTTCCACATTCCTTATCTATGATATTTTTTGATGATAGTGGGACCTCTAAATATATGACTGGTAGCACTCCTTCCTTCACGCCAAGAATATTTAGCACCCTTTCTTTGTTTTGTAAAAATTCATTGAAGTGGCATTTAGTCTTCATCTCATTCACCTTCAAACCAAAAAATTTATCCAAGTTAGAAAATATCAACTTTATTATTCTAACGGCTTATTCATTTGCTTTCACATAGACTAAGAGATTCTTAGTATAGAGTAAATGGCTAAGTGTTGGTTTAATATGTGTATTGGCTTGCTTTTTTCATTAAACACTGCTAATTCTATTTTTAATGTAAAATAATCCAACACAATGGCAAAGAGATATGGAGATAGAGGATCTCCTTGCCTCAAGCCCCTATTACTTTGAAGCAGACCCTTTAGGTTGACCACCAATGATAATTGAAAAAGTTGGAGTGCTTATACACTCTTTAATTATTTTTATGAATTTTCCTGGAAATCCCATCTAAATTAGCATATGTATTATGAGTTCCCAGTCAACCTTGTCATAAACTTTGTGTAAGTCTACTTTTATACATAGTTTGGCGGCTTCTGTTTTGTAAGGATATCTTACTAGTTCATGAGTTAATAAAGAGTTTTCCACAATGTGTCGACCTTGTATGAAAGCACTTTGGCACTCTACAACTATATCTGATAAAACTAATTCATTTTTTGCATAGTATTTTGTTGAATAATTTATTTGTTAATTACAATGAACTATAGATCTGTATTCTTCTATTTTTTATGCTTTCTATCCTTTAGGAATTAGAGTGATAGAAGTATGATTGATTTCTTTGAGAATTTTATCATTGTCAAATGTTTCCTGTATTACTAACACCTAATATTTCTTTGGTGCCTCGCAGTGTACTTTGAAGAACTAGGATCCCAAACCGTTAGGATTAGGACTGGAATCATCATGAATGGAGTAACAAGCTTCTCAGTTCCCTCTCCGTGGTGTTATTCATCAGCATATTGCAATCTTCTTCGTTGATCAGCCTTCTACTGTTAATCAATGGTATGCTTTTCTCTTCCTTTGGTCCATTAGAGAGTTCGGTGAAATATTCAGTTGGTCATTATTAAGAATTGATGTATCTTTTATTTATATTTGCAGTTTGATACAATTCTTCAATACTGAAACAATTACAAGATACACGTATTTATATAAAGTGGGCTGGGCCCAGATGTGAACTGATCCGCACCATGCTCCCTTGGTTGCTTGTCAGCCTTCAGATGCGTTGTGATCTGATGGTTCATATAATACCATATTTTGTGCCGTGGATTTAAGAGTTGTTGGTTTATTGTGTTTCTTCTGATAGCCGCCCTCAATTTCATCTAGGGTTTCCACATTTCGTCTCTTCTCATCCTCGTTCTCCAGAACCTTCAATTCCTCCCTTAATCTCGTGAAATTCTTGGCTGAGAGAGCCTTGGTAAGGATGTCAGCGCGTTGATAGTATGTGGGAACGTGTCTGACGTCCAACCTTCCAGCTTGTGTCCGTTCGCGTACAAAATGCAAATCGATTTCGATGTGTTTTGTACGCGAGTGTTGAGTAGGGTTGGCAGAGAGCGAGATGGTGCTTAGATTGTCGCACCATACGATTGGCGTTCTTTGATTGTTAAACCCTAATTCCTTCATTAGAGTTTCTATCCAAGCTATTTCAGCAGTCACGCTTGCAAGAGATCTGTATTCTGCCTCAGTGCTTGAGCGAGAAGTGGTGGATTGCTTTTTCGTACACCATGAAACTGGATTTGATCCGAGGAATACGCAGTATCCGGAGGTAGATCTGCGGTCGTCCACGTCACTTGCCCAATCTGCATCACTGTAAGCATTTATATTCATGTCATTACATGCTGTTAGAGCTAAGCCATGATTTTGAGTCCCTTTTAAGTATCTGAGGATACGTTTTACTGCCTTCCAATGTTCGTTGAGTGGATTTTGCATATGTTGGCAGACTTTATTTACACTGTAGCATATATCAGGCCTTGTTATAGTGACATATTGTAGGGCACCAACGATACTTCTGTATTGTTTCGTATTTTCGATGGCTTCACCTCTGTGTTTGGATAAGTGTAAGTTGGTGACCATAGGAGTAGGTAATGATTTGGCTTCGTGCATGTTGGCTCTTCTGAGAATTTCATTAATGTATTTCTTTTGGGATAGAAACAGCTCTGACTTGGATTTCCTTGTAACCTGTATACCCAGGAAATAGTTTATATCACCTAGATCTTTGATGGCAAAAGCTTTGTCGAGCAACTGTATTGTTTTTAAAATCTCATTGTCATTATCTCCAGTGATAATGATGTCATCCACATAGACAAGTACATAGGTGGTATTACCATTGTTCTTTATATATAATGAATTATCTGATTTGGTGGGTGTGAATCCAAATTCCAAAAGTGTTGCTTTTAGTTTTTCATGCCATGATCTTGATGCTTGTTTTAAGCCATAGATAGCTTTGTGTAGTCTGCATACTTTGTTACTTTCTGTGATGTACCCTTCTGGTTGTTGCATGAAGACTTCCTCATGAAGGTCCCCATTTAGAAAAGCATTGCACACATCTAGTTGACTAATTTTCCAATTGTTGCATAAGGCTAAAGTTAGCATAAGTCTAATGGTGGTTGGTTTGACAACTGGAGAGAAAGTTTCATTGAAATCAAAGCCAAACTGTTGTGAATAACCTTTTGCAACCAATCTGGCCTTGTGTTTGCATATACTGCCATCAGCATTTTTCTTGATCTTGTAGGTCCACTTGCATCCCACAATGTTTTTGTGTTTTGGTTGATCAACTAAGCTCCATGTCTGATTTTTTATGAGTGCATTGTATTCCTCATCCATAGCTTTTTTCCATACATCATTTTTGATGGCTTGATCATAGTTATGTGGTTCTATACTGCTGATGGAAACAGTATATACTTTTGGTTTGAAAATTCCACTTTTGGACCTTGTGATCATGTGATGGCCAGTAGCTGTAGTTTTTTGTTGTTGTTGCAGATCATCCATACTTGATGTGCTTTCTGTGCTTTCTGTCATATTGTTTCTATTGCTGTCAGTTTGTTGTGTGTCTTCATGTGGTTGAGGTAGGATATCAGAATATGATTTATCTGAACTGTATTCTGATCTTGTGTCAGAAGCATGTTCTTCTGTGTGGATTTGGTCTTTGTTGTACTTGATTGTGGTAAGGTGCTTTGGCATGGAATAGATTGGGCTGTGATGCTTGTTGTATCTGGTTTTTGTCTTGCAGCAACACTCTTTTCTGCAAAAGGAAATATGTGCTCATTAAACACAACATGTCTTGAAATATATATTCTTCCCTTGTTGTCAAGACATTTATACCCTTTTTGATTATTGGCATAACCCAAAAAAGTGCAAGGGCTTGATCTTAAACTTAACTTATGTTTGTTGTAAGGCCTAAGATATGGGAAACAAAGACACCCAAAGGTTTTTAAGAAATCATAGTTGGGTTTTATATGATGAAGTTTCTCATAGGGAGATATGTCTTTTAAAATTCTGGTGGGCATTCTGTTAATGAGATAAACTGATGTATAAAAAGCATCATTCCAGTATTTCATGGGTATAGAAGCTTGAGACATTAGTGTTAGACCGGTATCTACTATATGTCTATGCTTTCTTTCGACTAATCCATTTTGTTCTGATGTGTGAGGACATGTAATTCTGTGATGAATACCTTTTTCTTGGAAAAAATCCTTAAGAGGTAAAAATTCTTTTCCTCCATCACTTTGGAAAATTTTTACATTGTGACTAATTTGTTTTTCCACAAGTGTAATAAATTGTTTCACTATGCTGCATGTTTCAGATTTTGATTTGAGGAAAAATATCCAAGTATACCTAGAATAAGCATCAACAAAGGAAAGATAGTACCTGTGCCCTGAAGATGAGTCATATGGTGCTGGACCCCATAGATCTGCTGCAATCAGATTCAATGGTTGTATGTGCACTGTTTCAGATCTAGCAAATGGTAATTTGTGTATTTTGCCTATCTGGCAGTGTGTGCAAATTTCAGAAGCAGGTATATCATCAAAATTTATTTTATTATCTATCAAAATCCTTTTTACAACATCATTGCTGGGGTGTCCCAGCCTTTTGTGCCAACATTCAATGGTATCTCTTCTACTTGACATGGTAGTATTAAAATGATTACACCAGTTTCTTCTTATGTGGCCTTTATGTGACTTGATGGCATTGAATTTGTACAACCCCTTGTCCAAACTACCCTGTAATAGTATGTTTTTGTTAAGTAAATCCCTAACTAAGCAAAATTTAGGATGAAACTCGAAGTATACATTATTGTCGTTGGCAAATTGAGAGACACTTATCAAGTTTTTCTTGATTTTGGGTACTCTCAATAGGTTGTTTAAAAATAGTTCTCTTTTACCTGAAATACTGCCAACTCCAACATGTGATATACTTATGGCTTCACCATTCCCCATGTGTATAGCTTCCATACCTGAGTAGCTTTTGTTTCCAAGATTCAAGTTTTGAAGGTTGTTGGTGATGTGATTTGTTGATCCTGAGTCTGGGTACCACTCTTCAGTATTCAGATCATCTGGTTTGACTAGATCATCAGCATTGTTGCCTTGTGTCTTGAAATCATCAGTGCTGGTCTTTACATGTTGGTTTATTTGAGCCATGTTAACATTAAACCCTTTCTGAGGTGACTGTGCTATGTTAAATTCAGAGTTGAATCTGAAATAACATTTGTTGGCTGTGTGACCAAATTTCTCGCATATTTGACACTTTACTCTGTTGTTGTAGTTGCTTCTACCTCTGCCTCTTCCTCTTAGAGGTTGACTGCTTCTTGGTTGTTGATTTTCTGGTTTTGGGTTTTGATTTTGTGTAAGTCTTTGCTGATTTTTGTTTCTTGAATTGAAACCAGATGCATAGTTGACAGAGATTTCTGATTGTATAGCCTTCCTTTGCTCTATTCTGCCTTCATGAGCAGTAAGAGCAGACTGAACATATTGTAAGTCTGGAAGCGTCTTTTGTGATGCGATGAAGGTAACAACTGACTCATATTCTTCGTCAAGACCATTGGTTATGGTGAGGATTTGTTCACTGTCTGATATTTTGTGACCCACAGAATTTAACTTGTCACACAAGTTCTTGATTTTCGCAAGATAGTCCCTCATGCTCATGCCTTCTTTTCTTGCACCTTGTAATTGCCTTTTGTAATGCATTATTCTTGCTGCCGATTGAGAATTAAAAATTTG
The DNA here is from genome assembly GCA_030765085.1 of Allium cepa. Taxonomy (NCBI): domain Eukaryota; kingdom Viridiplantae; phylum Streptophyta; class Magnoliopsida; order Asparagales; family Amaryllidaceae; genus Allium; species Allium cepa. Next base: position 770,253,429 of record CM060935.1, read on the forward strand.
TTCAATACATGACCATATTTCATGAGAAGAATTGCATCCAACAACTTGTGATAGTAAATTAGTGCTTATGGACGACAATAACCATGAAGATAGTAGACTGTCTTGCTTTTGATAATTCGTGTACTCTGGATTGCTAACAGTATTTCCCTCTGCATCTTTCTTCATTACAGGTGGGATGGTGATGGTACCTTTGATGTAATCTTGAAGGCCATGTCCCTTCAAGGCTGTATCAATTTGGTATTTCCACAAGATGTTGTCTTCGTCAAGAGGAACAGTTATAACATTGCTTTTGAGCTTGACAAGGGAGGGTGTAGTTTCTTTTACATCATTTCTTGATGTTGCTGATGTAACATCATCTTCTTCGAGAGCCATTAAAATAATCTTGATAAGAACTGATTGTTACCTTGTTTCTTGGACAGGGAAAGAAGGTATTGGCAATGTGCAGCCAGAAAATCAATCCTGTTTTCTCGGCGTGGCACAGCGAGATCTGAGGAGCACCAAAACTGGTGTGGCCAGAGATGGAGATGAAGATATGGATCTGATCCTCCTTTGGCGTGGTACAGATAGACTGATGGGGTATGGATGTTATTTTTGATCGGAGAGGTTAATTTCCCCGGTGATGAAGATATATTCTGAGGGGAATGAAGCTATGCTTCAACTCGGAGATGATCAGAAAATAATGCCGTCAGGCGAAGCTGCTCTGATACCATATTAAGAATTGATGTATCTTTTATTTATATTTGCAGTTTGATACAATTCTTCAATACTGAAACAATTACAAGATACACGTATTTATATAAAGTGGGCTGGGCCCAGATGTGAACTGATCCGCACCATGCTCCCTTGGTTGCTTGTCAGCCTTCAGATGCGTTGTGATCTGATGGTTCATATAATACCATATTTTGTGCCGTGGATTTAAGAGTTGTTGGTTTATTGTGTTTCTTCTGATAGTCATTTCTCCATTTCTTTGACATTACATATTAGCGTTCCCAGTTCATCAACACTATTGGTTACACTGTTCAAAATTTTCCTACAAGACATTTTTAGTATAGAAAATTTTGAACATTCATCTCCCTCAATAATTCATTTATCCTTTGCTTTTTGTTCCAAATCAATTTCTTGTAACTATAGAGCTTGCTTTGGTTCTCCTTGTGTATCATAATATAGTTTGTTGAGTTCAGCATTGAAAGGATCTTTGCAAACTTCTTTATTAAGTGATCACATTCTTTATGGAGACTTTCAATTTTCTGAGTTTCTGAAATTATACTTTTGTTCCAAGTCATGAGTATGTTCTTCATTTCTTTCAGCACCATCACTGCAATTTACACGTAGTTACCCTCATGTAGTTCAACTGTTGAAAAACCAGTCACCTCATAGTATTTATCACATAGATGTCAATAGTTAGCATATCTCAATGGTCTTCCTTTATTGGTTTGATTCTCTTTATTGAATTGCACAAGTAATGGACAACGATTATGGGTTGAATTGGATATGACTGTTATCTTTTAAGTTCTGAAAATTTATTTATGGGGAATTCGATTCAAACCCTTATTATCATAATTAATACATGAAAAACCCTTCTAAAAAATATGTTTCAATTTACACCTTCATTTTTAATTTGGATAAAAAAGTATTTTTTGTTGAAAATTAAATCCGAATAACAAACACATGTTTCTATGATCAAAACAAATTCTTTTTAAAAACCACAAATATTTGCAAAGAAATTTAGAAATTTGCAAAAGTTTATGACGCGGAAACTTCAAATATTTGCAAAAATCTCTACAACTGCGAAACTTTGCAGCGCGGAAACTTAAAACGTTTACAGATTTCTCTACAGAATTTTCCACAAATATCCAAAAACTCGAAAATGTGGATTATTTTTATAACATATTTTCGGAGCACGTTTGCTTTCATTTACAAAACTTTCCATTTATTTATCACATCCGCATTAACCAAAGCATTGTCTACGTCTACATGAAAAAAAAAGTTAACCTCTTCTCTTTTCCAAGAAAGTCGTGGGTTGAATGCTTCCATTAATCCAGATGCAATGATTGTGCCACTAGTCAAACTTGGGACTTGTAGAGTAAGTCCTTTTTTCTCATTTATTTCTAGAACTCCATTAAAATCGTTAAATTCTATTTCAATACAGATAATTACTTAGTAGTCCCCCTAAAATAAATAAAATTTTAAAGACTAAAATTCACTTAGAAAGCTGCGTACTTTCTTTCTTCTCAATTCCATTATGTTCTTACCTCAGTTTCTTACTCCTTAGTTTCTTACTGTCTAAACCATCGCTACTTCAAAATCCTAGTTTCTAAATCAGTGAAGCAAAAAATTCAATTTTTCACTATTAGCTGATGGATATTGAAGAGGAGAATGACTTATTAACGCAATCACAGTAGGTAATTCAAAAAAAAACCGAAAAGTTTTTAATTTTTGCAAATGCAATCGTAGGCTGTCGATTACAGAGATTTGTGATAATTCACGCAGGGGGTATACTAGGTTTCTGGCTTAATCGAGCGAATAATTGCGTGGTAGTTCATTTTTTTCCGTTTGAACTTTTCAACATTTGAAATAGAAAGGGTAGTATTGAAAATGGTATGGGGCTACTAAGTTATTTTTTGGGTTTACAGACCTTTTTAATTTTTGGGGGGCTACCAAGTAAATACTCTGGTTGAAATAGAATTTGTCATTAAAATCACTAAGTATCATCCATGGAACTCGAATAGTATTAGATAGATTTATTTGTCCATACACCAATATGATCCCTTTGAATTTAATATTTTCTATTTAAATCCATTTTGTATTTTGATTTTGAAATTTACTATATATGTCTTCAGTTTGGAAACATTATTGTAAAACAATGAGTAACTGGTTTTAGAAACATTAATGGATACGAATGCAATAACAAAATTGCTAAATTTACCATAAGCTTTGTGGTAAATCAAAAGAAAATAGACATGTGAGAAAAATGTGGGATTAATTTACAAACCACAAGTGTTCTCACTAACTGTTAAAAATTATGATACATTGTAAGTATAATTTCAATAATGTTTCAAAAAAACACTAAATCATTATTTCATTGCGATACGATGATGATCGATATTAATGTTTGTCCATATTAAACATTACCCAATTAAAAATTGTCTTTGCACATACGTTAATCCTGATCTCCATATGGTATTTGCTATTAAATTTTGTAGAACACCTTTTTATATTTTAAAATACACGGTTATTCCTTCTAAAACATATATCCTAAAACACCCCTATTTCTAATTCCAACCAAACTACATACATACTCATATATACATAAACATATACCATATATACATAAATACATACATACATGTGTGTGTATAAAAGAATTCACTCCCACACACATTTGATACACCTCAAATCGGCTCCCCCTCACTTTTGCTACACCTCATCCCGCATATTCCAATTTAAATATAGTTTCTCGCTCCTAAAGTGATGAAGAAGAGAAATTATATTATTTAATACAAAATATATGGTTAAAATCAAGAAGGATTTCAGGTGTAGCAAAAGAGAGAGGAGCCGATCCTTACCCTACACACAAGTATTCAATAGGGTTATGGAAATACCGTAAAATAGAGATGTCATTAAATGCTCCTCGTATCTGTATGTTATATACACATAAAATGAAATTTTCATAGTATCCTGTGATTGTGCAAAGCTAATTTCGAAAAAAATATTATTGAAAGTGGAAAATAGATACAAGGACAAACTTTGAAAAAAAAATTAGATTGAATGACAACAAGTTTTATTTTTAGACTAAATGACAAACTTTGAAAAAAATTAGGTTGAAGGACAATGCTAAATATAACTAGCATTTTGCACAATTTAAAACTGAATATAATGCTAGTTATAATTAGCATTTTGTGTAGTGTAAAAACTGAAAATAATGCTAGTTATAACTAGCATTGTCCTTCAGTTTAATTTTCTTTCAAAATTTGTCCTTTGGCTCAAAAATGAAACTTGGTGTCCTGCAGCCTAAATTTTTTTGAGGTTTGTTCTTGTGCCTAATTCCCTCATATAACATGAAACATGTTTTTCAAGAAGGATTTCTTTTATTATATTCAAAAATAAAGGATTTTCCGTCTTGGATTGTATCTGTTGAATATGCTAGTAAATGATTTTTGTTTGATGATAATAAGCATACATATATATATATATATATTCATTTAAATGTATTTGTTACTGTACTATTTTATTTTTCACATAATTAAATAAATATTTGATGAATAAAATAAATAACATAGAATTCATATTCAAATAAATATTTCATTAGTACAAACTTCAGCTCTCACTACATTTACAAAATTTCAATTACAATTCAATTTCAATTACATTTGAATACATCACGAATTTCAGTTTACAACGTTCAGCTCACTACATCACTCATTCACACGTATTTATCTTCAACTTTACTCTAGTTTGAATCCAGCATCTGAATTATCTGCAAAATAAATACTAACGCGGTAAAATTGAAAAAGAAATATTTTGCAGTGTACAATAAAAGCGTGTTTTTGAAAATGTTATTTGCCTCGGTTATTTGGGTTGTTCGTCATTTATTTCTTTTGAATTCATCTTAAACGAACAGCTTGTAACATGCACAGTGTATCACTGTATATGTCACAAGGGCGTGCACACCGATATACACTTGATAAAATTGTAGGGACATGTAAGCACAAAGTCAAACCCAAGGCTAAGCTGGATTCAACTCAAGTGCAATACGAAAAATGAGTCACAAAGTTTCAAATACACTAGAGCCTGCATATACACATGTGTATGTGCACTGTCTCAGCATCTCGAATTTTAGCCAAGAGACATCGGTGCACGTGAGTATGACCAGATTAATGAGCAAGACCAACATGAAGTCTCTAAGTCAACACGGTAAAATGTTTATGCATGAACATGATTACCAAACAAGACCATCAATGGCATGAACATAATCAGAAGCTCAAAGGAAAGTGTAAACTGCATAAACACAATATAATGCAACTACTCGAAGCACATAGCACCAGTGATGACACACATGATCACAGTGAAGAAGCAATAACCAATTGACACAAGTGCACAAGCATGAGATGAAGGCTACACAAACAATACACACCATACAAACATGTCTACATGAACAAGAGGACCAGACCAAACCAGACAGCAATATTGCAACCAAACTCGACCACAATCACGTGACAACCAATAGTGCCATGTTCAAAAACAGTTCACAAGCCAGTGCAATCAAAACTGAACTGAACCAGACTACAAGACCACAACAACAATATGCAGTGATGAACCAAACTACAATTGCTTATGCAACAGAGCTTGAGTCTCACCGAAACAACATGTCCAGATAAATGCAACTGGATCTAGACACAATACAATGTTAAATGGCACAAGTACAAGGAAATACCAATAAGTCAGTGAATTGAACAAGCCAATGGTCAAGACAATATGAACTGAATGAAGCAAGTGAACAAACTCGAGTGAACATGCTCAATAAAATAGAAATAAGTTCAATGACACTCTAACTCAACCAAACAACTGACAATATTGGACTCAATGCAACAGGGAAACTCATCATAAAGTGTACCAAGATAAAACTGCAATGACATACTAGAATCAAGTTCAGGTCAGAGGCATGAACAGACAGGGAGCAGACTAAAGGCAACATGAAGATAAGAGCAATGAAAACTACATTCATACGAAAGAGGACAGCAGCTCTATACATAATGGAATGCAAGGCTACCAAGTCCAATTATTAACGGTAACAGTTTTGAACTTATCAACCAGGGAATATGTTCAAAATATATAAAACAGAAGCAGTTCATTAAGTCACGGCCGAGATAAAAACCAACAGGGGTCAACTATATTCGAAGATAGTACAAATTTATACGTATACTAACACGATGAACAAGTCAGATAAGAAAGGAATCGAACAAGTCGGCAAATAATAAATATATATCTCAAATTCAAATGCCAAGCTACAATCAATGAACGAACCAGTCAGAGGTCTCAAGATCATACGATCAAAAATCAATGCAGAAAACAAAATCACTGAAGAATTCAAACAAAATTATACAAACGAAAATTAAGGGATTTGTTCCCTATATTACCCAAAATCATCATCGGCAAATAAAGCAATCAAGTTCAAGCAAATCGACAATGAAATCAAGCAAAAGTTACATACCAATTTCTGTTCACTCGAACTCGAAAATTGAAGCGACAACAAGCTATAAAAGCCAAAGAATTGATTGACCAAGCCAAAAAAAGAAAAATAATCACTGCAACTGATCAAATACAAGTGGCGTCTTCAATTTCACAAAGCCCTAGTTTTTGGAAGAGTAACGAGAAGAAACAAAGCGACCGATAATAAAAAAGAAGAGGAGATATCTTTTTTTTAATTTAAATTATTTTGGGAAGGCATTCTATTTTTTGGGCTTATTGTTTTTTTAGGGTTTTAATTGTTTTAGTTTTAGCTTTTATTTTGAATTCCTTTTAAAATTGTGTAATATTCTAGTCATGTGACTAAGGACAAACTACCAGGAGTAGTTTAAGAATTCGCAACATAGTGGTTGAGTTGTGGTAGGGTTTTGAGCGTAGAGTTAGGATAGTCGTTAGCGGGTGTCGCAAGTTTACATGTGTAAGCGTCTGACTACTTAATTTCTAGTAGAAACCTTAAGGGCAGCATATAGACAGGGTTTTGCCGAAGCTGGATAAATCTATGTTGTTATGTTTCTGCCTTTATTATTCTGCTATTATTTGTTTTGCAATTAATATATATATACATATATTTCCACATTAATGTTTATTATTATTAGAATTACCCTATTCACCCCTTCTAGGGTTAAGTCTATCCTACAAGTGGTATCAGAGCTAAAAATAAAAACCATATTTTGCTTCAAAAGTTTGATTTTTTTCAAAAATCAATTTTTGTTTTCAAAAAAATTGATTTTTTAAATGGCTTCTTTTAATAATGCTTTTGTTGAAAGCCATAGATGCATGGAATATTGTTGAGACGGAGTATAGGACACCAACTATAATGGTAGATAATCAAGAAATTGAAAAAACAATGGATCAACGGAAAGATATTGAAAATAAACTTCAGAATGCTAAAGCTATGAATTCTATTATTTGTTCATTAGATGAAATTGAATTTCATCGTGTCTCACATTATCTAACTGGACAGGAAATCTGCCACACACTTAAAGTGAATCACAAGGAACCTCTCAAGTTAAAGAATCCCACATTGCCATGCTTAGTAGTAAATACGAGAACTTCACAATGGCCAATGATGAAAATGTCAAATAGATGGATTGATGACTTTCTAATCTCATATACAAATCAAAAGCCCTTGAAAAACCATACATAAAATTGAAAATAGTCCGAAAAATCCTTAGAGTCCTTCCACGAAATTTTGAAGCAAAAATAACTGCTATTCAAGAATTAAAGGATTTGAAACAAGTTAAAGTTGAAGAACTCATTGGAAATCTCACCACTTATGAGCTAAAAATGAAATTCAAGGAAGAACGTGAAGGAGGTGATACTCAAGAAATCAATAGCTCTCAATGGAACAACGGAAAGTGAAGACAATGACGATAATGATGGAGCAACCGAACTGGTACTATTAATAAAGAGATTCAAAAGGTGGAACCACAAATACGGAAATACAGCTCTAAATCAACAATTGAAAAGCAGAATAGTCAAAGTACTAGACAACTCAGAAGAGCAGGAGACCATATGTCACAAGTGCAACAAACCCGGTCGTATCAAGCCAAATTGCCCTTAGAATCGACTCAGCCAAGGAAAGAAACTGAAAAGGAGAAGTTTTGCAGCTACATGGGATGAAACTGATGATAAAAGCACTGGCAGTGAGAGTGAAAAAGAAAATCTATGTCTTAAAGGAGAAACAACTGACAGTGATGATGATGAGCCAAGCGAGGTATCAAAACTTACTCATTAAGAATTACTTATATATTTTCATAAAGTAAATGGCTGTTTTGAATAACTTACGAAGAAGTACGCTAAAATTGAATCACAAAGACATAGTTTAATAGAACTAAATAAACAGCTCGATCAATTGGTTAAAAACTATTGAAATAAGAGCCTTAAGTGTGATAAGTGTCCATCATTTGAAGATGAAATGAAAAAAATCAGAAACTGAAATTAAATCACTTGAAAAAGAAATTCTGACTTTGAAAGAAAGTGAAAATACTACGAGAGAAAATTCTATTAAAAAACGCACTCGATTATTGAATTAAAATGAATCTCTCAAACACAAATCCAACAATTGTCTACAACTTTAGGAAAATTTTCCAAAGGAGAAAGATCGCTAAATATGTTATTAGGGAAACAAACTGTTAATACTGTTGGACAAGGACTTGGGTACACTCTATCTGAAAGAGTCAGAAGTAAAACCAATCGTGTCAAATCCGTGTGCACAATTTGTAGAAAAATTGGACACAATCAAAACAGTTGTTGGTATAGGTCCAAACATGTGAAAATCATACCAATTTGGGTTCCTAAAAGCACAAATGTAAAATCCCTTAAAGTCAAACGAATCTGGGTCCCGAAAGGAACAAATATAGATTGTCTTGGGTCTACACAAATATATTTTTCAAAATCTTTTGTCACTAACAACCGTGGACCTATAAAAACAAATATGTCACAAAAATCTTTTCTCTATAGGTGCGGTGGCAGGCTAAGGAAGAACAACTGTGTCACCTGGATTCTGCATGTTCCAGGACATGACGGGCGACAAATCAAAGTTCCTTAGCCTAGTACAAAGATGGCAGAGTCACAATGAATAACAATGAAAAATTATCGGTAAAGGTAAAATAGGTAACGGTATATTTATCTTGAACGATATATTATAAAATCTGCACCATAATATGATTTAAATCAGCCAGTTATGTGATAAAGAAATAAGTGTTGATTTTGATTTTAATTTATGCAAAATTGTTGGCCAATTATATTTTTTTATGCCGAGAACACTATAAGTACCTCTAGAGTCTTTGAACTAGTTCATATAGATTTGTTTGGACTAATGAGGGTGTTTTATTGGTTGATGATTATTCTAGATTCACTTGGATATATTTGTTGCACGCTTCATGGTATGGTCTATGACATATATCTAGTGATAACTTTGAGTCAAAAGGAAATTCAGATGCAGATTACACTGGTAATCTAGTTGATAGAAAAATTACTAGTGGAACGTGTTTTATGTAGAGACATTCATTTGTCGCATCACATTTTCAGAGAAAATATATGCATATTTTTCATTTCAACTGATTTTCAATTAGCAGAAATTTTTCTTACAAAACCCCTTTCAGAAAATAGTTTTTGTTGACTTCATTTTAGATTAGGCATTTTAGAAAATTTGATTTTATAATTATTTTTGGAATTGATCTTAAATGAGTACATTAACTAATCTGACTTCCTACTGATTATCGAAAAGATAAATAGCGATTGAAAAAGTGATGAGTGTTGTTATCAATCACATATTATGACTTGAGACGGTATATTTAGTAAATATCCTTAAAAATTTAAACAAGAGTTATAATAACTTTTGATGATAAAAATTCCATAACCGTCTTTATTTCTATCATATTTCTAATGATGATACTCATTAAAATCCAGTATGGTATGTCAAAATGTGGTATTTTAAACAAGAAATTATTCGTTTTTATTTTTTTATTTTTTTCAATAAAAACATCCAAAGTATTCACTCTCATTTAAAAGTCCTCATGGTTATACATGGATGAATTACTTGGAATATTTTTTTTATGTGTTTTCATGCTCATTTAAAAGTCCTCACGGTTATGCATGTATGGAACACATATCAAAATTGATTATTAAATAGACAAGTTGATTCTAATCCCATATAAAAGTCCTAACGGTTATGCGTGGTTAGAAGATGCCTGAAATTCATTTTTTTACAAAAATTTGGAATACTACTAATCTCATTTAAAAGTCCTAACGGTTATGCATGGTTGGTAAATATTCAAATTCCTAATATAAATATACCACAAATAGACACAACTATATGGTTTTATATGCCGGCATCACTCCTATCACTCTAAAGTGGAATATGCATCTAACAGAGTATTTATGATTTTTGTTTGATTTTTTATTAAACTTTAATATTTATACTCGATTGGGTATTAATGTTGTATTAATGTCTATCACTTTATCTCTATTTTTCTAACACTGTTACTCTTTTGCTGATAACAAAAGAGGAAGAGAAAAGTTAAAATTTTAGCAAATAAAGTTCAAATATTTTATTTTTTATTTGCATATTCTCATCTAGGTTCATTTGCATATTTTTATTTATTTTCATGCATGTATGAAAAGGGGCCTTGTTGTAGAGAGAGAGTATTCAAAAAGGGGGAGCAAATAGAGTTCATCAATGACCAAATACATTAAATCTTAAATATATGTTTGTTATCATCAAAAGGGGGAGATTGTTGAATATGCTAGTATATGATTTTTGTTTGATGATAATAAACATCTATATATTCATTTAAATGTATTTGCTATTGTACTATTTTATTTTTCACATAATTAAATAAATATTTGATGAATAAAATAAATAACACAGAATTCATATTCAAACAAATATTTTGTTCAAACAAATATTTTATAACAAATCTAAATAGTACAAACTTCAGCTCTTACTACATTTTCAAAATTTCAATTCAATTACATTACAATTTCGACTACATCACAAATTTCAATTTACAATGTCCACATCACTACATATCACTCATTCACTCGTATTTATCTTCAACTCTATCCCAGTTTGAATCCAGTATCTGAATTATCTACAAAATAAACACTAACGAAGTAAAATTGAAAAAGAAATATTTTGCAGTGTACAATAAAAGTGTGTTTTTGAAAATGTTATTTGCCACAGTTATTTGGGTTGTTCGTCATTTATTTCTTTTGAATTCATCTTACACGAACGGCTTGTAACATGCAGTGTATCACCGTACATGTCACAAGGGCGTGCATATCGATATACGCTTGATAAAATTGCAGGGACATGTGAGCACAAGGTCAAACCCAAGGCTAAGCTGGATTCAACTCAAGTGCAATACGAAAACAAGTCACAAAGTTTCAAATACACTAGAGCATGCATATACACATGTGTATGTGCACTGTCTCGGCATCTCAAATTTCAGCCAAGAGACGTCGATACACATGAGTACGACCAGATCAATGAGCAAGACCAACATGAAATCTCTAAGTCAACACAGTAAAATGTTCAGGCATGAACATGATTACCAAACAAGACCATTCAATGGCATGAACATAATCAGAAGGTCAAAGGAAAGTGTAAACTGCATAAACACAATGTAATGCAACTACTCGAAGCACACAGCGCCAGTGAGGACACACATGATCACAGTGAAGAAGCAATAACCAATTGACACAAGTGCACAAGCATGAGATGAAGGCTACACAAACAATACACACCAGACAAACATGTCTACATGAACAAGAGGACCAGACCAAACCAGACAGCAATACTGCAACCAAACTCGACCGCAATCACGGGACAACCAACAGTGCACAAGTTCAAGAACAGTTCACAAGCCAGTGCAATCAAAACTGAACTGAACTGAACCGGACTACAAGACCACAACAACGATATGCAGTGATGAACCAGACTACAATTGCTTATGCAACAAAGTTCGAGTCTCACTGAAACAACATGTCTAGATAAATGCAACTGGAACCGGACACAATACAATGTCAAATGGCACAAGTACATGGAAATACCAATAAGTCAGTGAATTGAACAAGCAACATTCAAGACAATATGAACTGAATGAAGCAAGCGAACTAACTCGAGTAAACATGCTCAATGAAATAGACATAAGTTCAGTGACACTCGAACTCAACCAAACAACTGACAATATTGGACTCAATGCAACAAGGCAACTCATCATAAAGTTTACCAAGACAAAACTGCAATGACAGACCAAAATCAAGTTCAAGTCAGAGGCATGAACAGCCAAGGAGCAGACTCAAGGCAACATGAAGATAAGAGCAATGAAAACTACATTCATACGAAACAGGATAGCAGCTCTATACATAATGGAATGCAAGACTACCAAGTCCAATTATTAACGGCAGCAGTTTTGAACTTATCAACCAGGAAATATGTTCAAAATATATAAAACAGAAGCGGATCAATGAGTCACGACCGAGATAAAAATCAACAGGGGTCAATTATATTCGAAGACAGTATAAATTCGTACGTATACTAACACAATGAACAAGTCATTCAAAAAGGAATCGAACAAGTCAGCAAATAACAAATATATATATATATATATATATATATATATATATATATATATATATCTTAAATTCAAATACCAAGCTACAATCAAGGAACGAACCAATCAGAGGTCTCAAGATCATACGATCAAAAATCAACGTAGAAAACAAAATCACTAAAGAATTCAAACAAAATTATACGAATGAAAATTTAGGGATTCATTCCCTATATAACCCAAAATCATCATTCGCAAATGAAGCAATCGAGTTCAAGCAAATCAACAGTGAAGTCAAGCAAAAATTACATACCAATTTCTGTTCACTCGACTTGAAAATTGAAGCGACCGCAAACTATAAAAGCCAAAGAATCGATTAACCAAGCCAAACAAAGCAAAATAATCACCGCAATTGATCAAATACAAGCGTCGTCTTCAATTTCACAAAGCCCTAGTTTTTGGAAGAGGAACGAGAAGAAACAAAGCGGCCGATGATAAAAAAGGTGAGGAGATATCTTTGGTTTTAAGTTTTAATTATTTTAGGCTACCTTTCTATTGTTGGGGCTTATTGTTTTTTTAGGGTTTTAAGTGTTTTAGTTTTAGCTTTTATTTTGAATTCTTTTTAAAAATTGTGTAACATTTTAATCGTGTGACTAGGGACAAACTATGGGACGTAGTTTGAAAATTCGTAACTTATGTGTGTAAATAGCATAAGGTTTTTACCAAGACAAAACTCATCATAAGGTTTTTACCAAGACAAAACTACGTCCCTCCTACGCAGAAAATCCAGCAATTTTAACGACTTTCTGAATTTATATATAATATGTTGATATAAATAGCATGGGATAAATGATGGATGTACCCACATCATGCTTGATATACCGAGCATATACTAACATTTAACTCCAGAATAACAAGTACAAAAGTAAAACAGTACACATCAAGCTTTGAGTATATGTACAAACTCGCAAAAGCAGATTGCAGAAGATCCGATATACTAAGCCAAGTAAATGAATGCCAACACTTTCATTTTCAGAAAATATTTCTCACAGAGATAAAAGATAACGTTGAAGGCATTTACACGCGAAAGAAATGCAAACTAAAAACATAGAACATCAATTCATTTTGCAACTGATTCACATTCAACTACGTGATACATACAATCTTTATAGGAAGATAGTTTCACAAAAGCTAGTTACCTGAAAACATCAAACAAAATATGACTTGGATCAAAAGCTATCAAAATTTGACATCTAAAAGAAGAAAAATGGTTCCACCTGGACAGAACTAAGATGGCAAATTTAAAGAGAAATACATTTTGGTATGAGTATTATGGAAAAAGTAAACATAGGATAATAGCTTCTTTGTATGACCGTAGGATGCCAACATTTTTCGAGAAATATAATAACAAGGCAAGATAAGGCTGTACTAAGAAGCAAAGAACAAAAATCTTGCATTCACTAATTAGAACAAACAACGTACAAAGTTTAGTAATGGATTTGCTATTAGTTTTTACTGCCTACTGGTAGTTTGAGTAATAATAAGGAACACTGTGCAATGTCAAATATTTTAGTAGTAATCATTATTGTGTTCTCAAGATATTTGCATGATGTGTGTGAGACAGTTCTAACAATTTATACATTGCAAACTACCTGTGTAGTTTTTGCAAACACTACTAAACGCAACAGTTTGAGAACTGTAGTTGGAAAATAGATATATGGTAGAATTCGTTTCATTTTGATGGTAGCCTAGCAAAAGCCTAACTTTAATAACCAGCAGACCAGCATAACAAACAATCAACATCATCAAAGTATATAGTGATGTCTATCAATACCAATATATTTGAATTGACACTTGACTCGCCTCAAAACGAGTATTCCTTCAGGTCTCCCTTTGAGTCACTCAATTCAACGTCAGCCGCACACTCCTCTACAGTTAGAGGAGGAAGCTCCCTCGTCTTTCTCTTGAGATTATGCTTGTGCCAGTCAGATTTGAAATGTTCCCTGTATTCTTTTGCATCTCCTATGACAGCATTACAAGTGCTACACCTGCTTTGCTTAACCTGTTCACCGCTAGTCCTCTCTGTAGCCAGGCTCTGCTTCTTTAATTTCTCAGCTAATTGGACAGTTGAATCCGAGCCTTTGTCAGAAGCTGGTTCCTTGGTTAGCATAGGTAATTCATTATCATCGTTATATTGGTGAACATGATAATTTTCGTCATTTTGAGCTGCAGCAGAGAGCATATCCAATCTTCCTCGCAAACTCTTTATTAAAGCATCACAGTCGCGAAAATAGCCTGGCTCAATTTCACACACCTGTATTCAAATCATACATGAAATTAGGCATGCCTCATGATTGTAGAAGTTGAGAAGCTTATAAATAAAATGCTTATAATCAATTTGTGTGGTATCATTGTTGCCGATAAACGTTTTCAACGATGTCATGCTGACATGATTCCAATTTTTTTTTTGCTAGGTAAGATTTGTTTTCCCCCATTCATATTGAATGTGTTTGACTTCGTGGGTTAGATTTTTTTTTGTTACTGTTTCATTTGTATCTGTAACATCTACATTTTCTCATCTTATGATTCCACATTCTTTCTTTTCTCAGTGTTTTTTATTTTAATTACTTCATTTTTACTGTTTTCACATTCAAAATTTGTATCACCTTAGAAGTCTTAGGTGGCGTATAGTTTAAAATGAGTTTTATGTTTTCAATACTACAATGCACAGAAGAGCAGGGGTTGAAAGTGATCGATAAGGAAAAAGATTTTCATATAAATTTTTTTTCACTGTTCTCCATCTTTTGGAAAATATAAAAAAACTATCGCCTCTCCTCATCTTCTCCACTTTGTTGGAAAGACCATGATATTCCAATTCCTCCCCTCCTCTCTCTCATGTCATTCGACATATATATTAAGAATGCAAAGCACAAAGCTTATTTTCAAACCAAACACTGCCTTACTTTTTCTAGGGCTTCATGCAAGTCATACCAAACCAGAACAATCTGGTTTGGGTTGTGCATGGGTTGCTGTTTATAACCCAAATCAGGTGTAATATGCTAATATAGTATTCCATCCAACCCTATTTTATTCCAACCCAGCCCTTACTGAAAAAATATAATTTCCAACCTCCTGGACCAGTTCTACATTGAAAACACTTGCACACACATCCTTGTAAATAAAGTTATGTATTCATTGCTAACTAATGAATGTTAGGCTGCTAAGTATTGCTAGCGAATGAGCTAGAAATATAAAAGTGACCATTGACTAATAAATTAATCAACCTAGGAATTAGACTAATGCGTTTGTGAAAACAAATATTGTTTGTTAATTGTTAACCTGCCTTTTAGCAAGGCAGTATACAGACGGATTTAACCCAATAGACTTCACGATTATCGAGGCTGGAATGTCATTAACTTAGTTCAGATGAATGGATGGACAATCGATTACGGATAATAAATATGAATATAAAGCCAGGATTTAGCACGGTCGATGGATAAACAACGCAAGGTACTTGGAATATGGATTTTGGCAAAGATAGGGGTTGCTTCGAGTCACCGCGTGGTTTGCTTCGGGTCATAGTAGAAAGAACCTCGGGTCGGCATGTTTACTTGGGGTCGGTATTGGAAATACTTCGGATCGGCGTACTGGATGCTTCGGGTCGGCAAGTCAACAATGGCAGGTCGGCATATTGAGAGGGGTTGGCATTTAACTCCGGGTCGGCATCAGGGAGCGCTTTGGGTTGGCATACTTCGAGGGGTCGGCATATTGCATCACTTCAAGGGATCGACAATGATAGATGCTTCGGGTTGGCTATAGGCATAACTCTCGGTCGGCATAGATGGCTTCGGGTCGGCATTTGGTTGAAGGTTGCTTCACTTTGAGAGATCGGCATATGGAAAGGCTTCGGGTCGGATCGGCATTATTTTCGGGTCAGCACTCGGGTCGGCATTGAGGAGAGGATGGGTCAGGTCGGCATGGGCTAAAGGATGAGCTACTTTGGGTCGGCCACGAGTTTACTACGGGTCAGAACACTACTTACTTTGGGTCAACACATGAACTACCTCAGGTCGGCATAGATTGACGAGTTGGGCTCGACGGCCACTATGGTGGGCCCATGTAGGTGTGGAGGCCCTGTAGCCGGGGTTTCGTCTAATAAATACAGTAGACGTTGCTTCAGAAAAGGAGATCTCCATTATGTTTCTCTCCATCTTCCACCTAGAGGCTACTCTGCTATTTTAGTTTCAGAAATTCCGATTTGTAACTGTAATCAAATTTCAGTATAATAAAAAGAAAATTTCTAAAGTGGACGTAGGCCGAAGTTAGTAGAATCACTATAAATCTTGTCTTTTTTACTTGCTTTCGTTTTAATTTTGATTGTTCTTCATATTATATTCCCTACATATACTCTATCTGTGATATGTGCCTGGATATCGATGCTTTCGCTTGCAATTGGGTGTTGGTAGTCAATTTTGACACTAATAATAGGCTTTAAAATGTAAAATAAGAAGAAAAACGAGCAAACTAAAGTAAATAACACAGATGTATAGTGGTTCGGCTAAGCTTGCATACGTCCACTATAAAGATCCCTTACTATGTTTTTCTCCTACAATTACAAGAAATTATAAAAAAAAAAGTATAAAAAATAAACATTAAAACTAAAAGGTTGCTAATCTTAAGAGCTTAGAACCTAGTTTGTGGTGAGAGTATTTCTGTGCTGTGAGAGAATAACAAAAAATCAACCCCTTTAAAGTTGTACGACATTAGGTATTTATAGTAGCTGAAATTGATAATGAATGACTGAAATTGCACGATAAAACAGGCGAAAAGCGTTTTTAGCCGTCGATCTGGTCACATGAGCTAATGGAAGACAGTTGTAAAGGTTGTATGGAATGTGTGGCTGAGATATATGTCAATTAGCACTTCGTACTAGACGCATACTTTGCATTTAATGTTAGTAGCGTGCTTCAACAGTAGGCATGTTTTTGGCAAATTTGCTATGGTACCTAGTACAACTTATACAACTTTTCGTTACTTTTACAAGTCTAGATGACGAGGTGGATGAGAGTAGTTTCTTCCAGGCTGTGCTTGCCGATCGCTTGTTTAAGGAAAGATGAGCATTGCTAAGGATCAAGTCATAAGAGAAAGCCGAACCGGCTAAGGAATGACGAGACTGACTGCCTGGGACTGATCGAAGTCTGGTTGAGATGAAGCCGGACCAAAGAAAGGTCGCATTTGAGCTGGGCCTATCTGAAGAGTTGGTTGTTGAAGTCGTATTGATTTTAGCCGGACGGTCAGGGACTTATAATGTTGTTGTGTAGAAGAGTTGGCTTGGAGCCAGGTTGAGTGCGGGCCGGCGTGAACAGGATCAGGCTTAGATGTGCTGGGCATGTCTGAATTGGACCGGGTTGTGTCGAACCGGCTTGCTGATTATACTTACGAGAAATTTGAGAAACAGTAGGAACTACAACATTTATTAATATAAAAGTCCCCAACAGGAACCTGATTTACACAATTATGTTTCCACGTATTTTGTTTCCCCTCTTCTACTCCAAATATTCATTTATTAATACAGTCTGTTCCAAATAAAATGATATTATGAATAAGGAGAAGATAAAGTAGGATTTTCTTAAAAGAAGAAGATAATCAAGACGAACATAGTAGTGTTCTGTAACTATTTTCCTTTATATAGCTATCGAATAGAGAAGATGGATGAGAAAATTGATTTATTGGGGAATGATTATTTAAGGATGAATAATGAGATTATGAAGAATGAGATACTGAAATAGATTTGGTTAGTAGTATATATTTGTGGAGGATGAGTGTAATCTAGGTAATGTAGTGTGCACACAAAGTGTTTGAAAAGATGTCTAAATACATATACACCAAACTTTTGAGGAAGTTCAATGCAGTAGAATAATTTAATTTGTTGTTGATATTTGCATTGCAGCTATTAAAATTTTTATACAATTCCAGTTAATTAGATATAATGCAAGTCGACTTAAACGCAATGCAAACGATAAATACTGGAAAAATTAATTTTAATATGATGCAAGTCGATTGTACTATATACAAGTGATTTTTAATACAATGCAAGAACTTTGTATAGGAGTGCAATACAATTCTAAATAAAGTGCAAACTGATTATGAATAAAATGCGAGTAGTGCAAGCTAATATTTATAATTTTTTATCAGTGTTAGTTTGCTTCAAATATAGCGCATTCTGATTTTCATTGTTGTCTAAGTGTTTAAAGTATTTGCTTGCGCCATATATAATACAATATTTACAGTTCTTTATTAGTACTAGCTTGCATCATATATAGTGCATTCCAATTGTCATAACAGTTAGAATTTGCTTGCATTATATATGGTGCAAGCAAATTCTTATTATACTTTAACAGTATTGGCTTTGCATTATATAAAGTGCAAACAAATATGTAACATAAAGATATTCAGTTAATCATATGTTTTTTAAAAAAATTTAAAAAAAATTCTTTCAATTTTCATTAGTTAAGATAAACTGAATGGTGCAATTTGTCATTCTGAAAATTTTAGTTTGAGGGTATTTTGATCTTTTCTATAAAGGAGAAACTTGAATTGTATTATGATAAATGATGTATTAATTTTTATTGCAAGAACCTCTAACAAAATCCCTCAATATAAAAATCATCCAAAATTTTGTTAAGAAATTTCGATGATAAAAAGATAGTAAAAAAAATTGTTTTGCAGAAAAAAAAAAATCTTTGTATGAACATACAAATGTCATGCGTGTGTAAGATAATTGGAATATGTGTGTATGTATGCATATCTATATATGTTTAATGTATGTATATGCTTGTGTATAACCAAGATAATCCGGAAACCAAGGAAGGTGTATACCAACTCCTATTCATTCAAGTAGATTAAAAAGTTCAAAATTTACACTATTCCTTCTTAACGACCTTGCTCCTTTGATACACACACATGACCGATCGCCTACAACTCGATATTTTTTCGAGTTACACAATTGGAAATAAAACCAAATTTATGTATGTTTAATTTACATTACAAACATTATCTATCCAAGTTTTGAGAACATTTCAAATTATGTTTAAATTGTTAAATCATAAACTGTTAAATTTACCTCATAATTGGAAATTTTATATTTGAACATGTTAAAACTGTCCATTCAAGTCAAATATTTATAGATGTTGAATGATAAATAAAAAACGTAGCCTCAAAGTTTGTTTCAATTTAAGTTGTATAACTCAAAAATGTAGTATAAGAGGTGTGGCATAAGGAGCATGGTCGATATTTCCCCAGATATATACAACAAATCCCCAATCCCAAACCCCCCCCCCCCCCCCCAACAAACCCAACCTCCCAAACTAAAAAAAACCATATGCATGCAGGCACATATGTTAACACATCAATGACTGAAATTGGAGAAAAAAAATGAAAAGTGGGCAAAGCCAAATTTATTATCTGTTTTAACTTGACTCGGTTTCATCTAGATTTGTTGAATCTTAAGGTTGAGGTTAGACGACATATGAGGTGATCCAAATAGAAGTGTTCTAGAGCCCTTTATACATACTTTTATACGTATGTATGTATACACACACGTACAGATATACACACACATATACATGTACGTATGTACATGAGATGGAACCAATAACATCCTTAAAAACCAACACTTCATTTGCACTATAGTGTAAGGACGATAACATGACATTAAATAAAGTTATTTAATAGATATATGCATAGGTATGGAAGACGCAACATAGTGTACCAAGTGGTTGCATCTTTCGCATAAATAGTGCAACGTACGCGAGAAGACATGGGAAATGGCGCACATGGACCATAATGCAAAGAAAAATTAAAATAATAATATGATGATGATGGAATCTTGAACAAAAGCAAGGA
The DNA here is from genome assembly GCA_030765085.1 of Allium cepa. Classification (NCBI taxonomy): domain Eukaryota; kingdom Viridiplantae; phylum Streptophyta; class Magnoliopsida; order Asparagales; family Amaryllidaceae; genus Allium; species Allium cepa. Next base: position 770,273,639 of record CM060935.1, read on the forward strand.
TATCAAAATATCCATATCAAATTTTGTTGCTGAAGATATGGAGAATGAGACAGTGGGAATTGAAATGTCAATTTCGTATATTATTTATTTTTATAAGGGAGAAATCAATGATTTGATTCCCGTCATAACAAAATTATTTAATTAAAAAGAGTAGTTTTTTTGCTTCCCTTATTCACATCTTTTACCTTTTTAACAATTTTCATATTTTTATGAACCATTCTCAAAGAAAGTTCATGTACTTCATTGTTTTAATCTTGTAATCTTGCACTGATCATGTATGAAGAAACTTATATTGATGATTGGACGTATTATTTTCCATATGATCAAACTTTCTCCTTTAAATACGTTTATGGCTAAACATATTGACATAAAATTCAAATTGTAGCCTTTTGTTGTTTGATATGATCAAATTTTATCAAATAACTAATATAAAAAATTATAAATAAAAACATGAATGAAAAAAAAAAATATACATCAAAAATAACAGAAGACAAAATAAATATATCCCAACATCACACTAGCAAAATTCAATATCTTGCTGGTTTAAACTGAAGATGTGTAGAATCATCGTAAGATCATAACTTGAAATTTGACTACTAAACAACAATAAAATGATTTTAACTCAAAATTTATCTTCTAAACAAACAATTAAATATTTCATGATATAATGTAATTGAATGATTGTACATGTATTTTACTTCTAAAAATAATAATAAAATACATATATTTTGTGTTCTTTACGGCATACATTATTTAAAAATGAAGTAATTTTCCTTGAAGAAGCGTGAAAAAATGATTAATAATGAAGTGTTCACTTTCTATAACAAGTTAAGATAACATGTTCTTTTTCACATATTATATTTGATTCTTTAAGCAAATTAGAAGGAAGCAAACTGAAAATGTTTTAATTTCTAGTTCTACTATTGTGCATTGGCTTTTAAAATGACTAAAATTCTTAATTTTGTAAACTGATAAAAAAAATGTTGGGTATCTTTTAGTAAAAAATAAGAAAATTGTATGATTCTTATTTAATTGATTATGATGTATAATAAATAATATAAGAAATTAAATACATGTGTCTTAATTTAAAAAAATGCGTGAAGACTCTAAGAAAGCTTTATGTCTTCATGTACCAAGTGCCATAAATAAATATAGATCCTTCAGTTAGACCAATCCATTCTATCATGGTAAAGTGCTAATAATGATCTTGATTGTTTAAATCAATCATAAATTACATATTCTCAAACCACAATGACTTCAATAAAATCACTGTGCTCCTTCGCAACCATGTAAACAAATCTATCATCTTAACTGGTACATAAAAGTACATGTGAGCTGGTATGAGTTGTAATTAACTCGATTGAGATGATTAAAAACTCAGTAAGTTATCCTTAACATCCCACTATCGTAAAACAAGTTTTTTTTTTTTTTAAGGTCATTGCTTGCACAATCGAGTTTTAGAACGCCATTTGGTTCATTTCATGCTTTAATTCCACTCGAAATTTAACAAGCATAAGACTTGGATCTAATTTAGCTGATGTAAGATAGAGATATTATGTAAACTAATGGAATGTTGAGTTCTTGGAGTAAGCCGCTAATAAACAAGGATATAAAATGGGATTCTAATCATTTACTGCGAAGTTCAAATTGTAACTAGATATAAATCATAACCCGTAGATACAGCGAATACATACGCTAATGTATATTTACTTGTCTGTTAATGACTCTGCTCACATGCTGGTTATTAAATAACATTAAGGTATCTAAAAATATCAAGGTGAATTAATTTTAATTTTTGCTTCCTCCACCTTTATTTTATTTTGAAAATGATATTATTTGAAATGTGGATTCAAATTGGTATCTTTATTTTCTTTATTTCATCGTGAACCAATTCAATTTTCTCAATTGTTATTTTAATTGAGGACAAATTTTCATAAGAGACCAATTTTCAAAACAATTTTCAGATATAGGCTAGTTTTGAAACTAATTGCAGAAATAAACTTGTTTTGGCCAGCTCAGCGATGAGCTGGCCAAAGTTTTAAAAAATATATAACGGGGCGCATTTCTGAAATGCGCCCCTTTGTATTTGCACTGGCGCATCTGCAAAATGCGCCAGTGCAAATCTCTGCACAAAACAGAAAGCAGAATACTAATGTACCCAACTCACGTTTTTTGTTTAAAACAAAACAGTCTACTCCAAACTCCAATTCCGAACCTTCCTTCCATTCAGCTCAAAAATTGATCAATATCTACTTAAATCTCCAAAATATACAAGGATTACTAGTCGGATTATTTCTATCAGCTACTTGGCATCAATTTGAAGGTAAAAACTCAAACCCTAGCTTAATTTTTGGGTATTTTCATATTCTAACTTTCACGTGTCCATCCTTTCATTTTTATGCTTTATTATGTCATTAGTATTTGTGTAGTAATTGATTGTTCTAAAATTAATAATATTTTCTTTTTTAGAAGTATGTCGGATTTCATCCCAATAATTTGCTACTTTGATGGAAAATTGACTATAAAAGAAAACAATACACCGGTATATGTTGGTGGTAAACAAAAAGGGTCGAAGGTTAAAAAATTTTGCTTCTATCATGAACTAAAAGAAACGGTGTATAGGGTGACAAAAATTAATTCACAAAAAATATGATGTAAAACTAGTAAGCAAGTGGGTTACTGATTCTGAATCTTCTGCTATCGACGTAAATGATGATGAAGATGTCGATGCTATGTTTTCCGTTAATATGAAAGTGATCGAATTATTTGTAATAAAAGAGGAGTTGAGACATTTTGAAGATGCAACTACCACTAATTTGAACCAACATTCTACTCAAATTCTTGGTACTATTCCGAGTTATCCTTATCAGAGCATTTCAAGTCCAGTATTCCCTACTTGTGTGAATACAAAGTAAGTAATTTGCTAAAGTATTTACATTCGAGTAGCAAGAACGTTTTATCGTTTAAACGACTATTTCATGAAACGTCGTTCTGATGCCGAGGGATTTGAAACGCAAATGAGTCCAAAAGTCGAAACTCTTTTAGCCAAAAGAGCAAAACAAGCAAGATCTTGCTCTATTGTTAGATTCAATCAAACCGAATGGCAAGTGAATGATCAATTTGGAAAAGCGTTTACAGTGACATTACAGGATAATATGTAGTTGCACATGCAACATACCTTTATTACAAAAGTTGCCATGTTTGCATGTGATGGCCGCTTGTGCTCGAACCATTGGAGGAGCGAATAGATCATATTACGATTTTTGTTCAAAGTGGTTTTCAGTAGAAAATTATAAAGCAAGTTACTCTCCAAGTTTTCATCCAATTCCAGATAGCAGATATTGGGATGCATATCACGGTCCGACCATATTGTCACCGCCTACAAAAAGAAAGACGGGACGTCCACGGTCGACAAGAATCAAAGGCATGATGGATAAAATGGGAGGAAGCAAACAAAATACTTGTAGTAAATGTGGTCAAAAGGGACATAAAAGATCAACTTGTCCGTCAAAATAATTTGCATATGTTGTAGTGTATGATTTAAACGTGTTGTAGCGAATGATTTGAATGTTGTTTGGTTTGGATGTTAATCTTCAGTTTGTATGTTGTTTGGTTTGGATGTTAATCTTCAGTTTGTATGTTGTTTGTATGTTGTTTGATTACGTCAAATTGTGCAATGTTAATTTTCACTTCGTAACATGAATGTGTGCAACAGAATTGAATGGGCGAAATTTATAAAGAATCTCTTTGTTGACAACAGAATTGTATGGGCGCATTGTGCAGTTGCGCCCATATGAATTTGTGTGGGCGCATTTTGCAGTTGCGCCCATGAAAAATAATGTGGGCGCATTTGCTAAATATGCCCCGTTCTGTTAACTTACCCAACCCAGCCAGCCTACCTTCCTCATTTCATCTCATCCCACCATTTCCCTCAAAATCCCTAAAACCCTAAATCTACTAAATTCTAAAATCCAACATCAATTTTAGTTATTTCTTCGTCAAATCTTTTGACCAATGGAAGGATCATCATCATCTTCTCAAGTTAGAGGTATAATCTTCAACTTTGTTTATCAATTTAGAATTTTAGCAATTTGAAATTTTATTTATCAATTTAGTTTTGCACCACCAAAATGAACATTGAAGCAAGTACATTCACTTACGTCAAAGCATTTACATCAAAGCAATTACATTCGTTTACATCAATTTGTTTAGATTTACATTCATTTACATCAATTTGTTTATATTTACATTTATTTACATCATTTGTTTACTTGAAGAGTTGGTACCCGGTCCCGTGAATGCAAGTGTTTTGTATCTTCAGAATGAACATCGAAGCAATGATAGGAACTTGATGAAGGTATTTTTCAAGAAAAATAAAATTACCATTGAGTGTTTGTTTATGCAAGTGTTTGTTTATGAACTTGATACAAGTGTTTGTTTATGAATATGTAGAGTGATGAGCCACTTGAGTGTCATGATCATTCAAGCAAGTTAAAATTAATCAAATCGAATACTCCTAGAGTTCAACTTGCATTACAAAGAGCGGGATTCAGAGAAATATCTAGATTGGGTTTTTTCAAAATAGATCATGCACTAATTACTTCATTGGTAGATAGATGAAGACCAGAGACTTCAACTTTCCATTTCTCTACCGGTGAAATTACCATAACATTAGCAGATGTTAGTTGCCTTCTAGGTGTTACGGTAGAAGGAAATTGTAACAACCCGCATATTTATCGACTTTATATTTAAATATTTTATTTAAATATTTTATCGTTCGTCGGATTTTAGTCCGAAAAGCTACTTTTTGCATACGGTCGAATTAGGACTCGAGACCACCTCCATTGAGTTCAAAATGCCGTTTGCGACCTTTTTGAGTATAAGCTTCGATATGTTTGGAGAAAGTTGATTTTTGCTACTTTTTCCCGCTTAGGGCTTTGGTTGGGCTGAGCCAATTAGTCACTTAACTCAGTTCCAACCCTCTCCTCTTCATTCACTTCTCTTCTATTTTCCTAACACTCAAGCTTTTATGTTAATGGAGGGTGGAAGAGGAAATTAAAACTCCAAGCCCTAGCTTCCTTTGCAAATCCAAGCTTTAGCTCCAAACTCAAGAAGAACCTTTTGGTAAGCATCTCCTTCTTCTTCTCCAACTCTTTCTCCATTCAATTTCAGAAATTTCCTAAACCTAATTTAGGGAATGTTTCTCTTTTAAGCTTAGATTCAAGCTTCTAGTGTTGAGATTGAAGAGTGTTTGTTCTTGCCATTGCTTTCAAGTTTCATCTTCATAAATTTAGTTCAAAGGTGAGATTTTTATCTCACATCTATGACTATAATTATCTTTGGTTGTTAGGTATGAATTCCTAACACTTCCTCATGTGCATTTGCTCTTATTTTGGATTGATTTTGTGAATACTCCAATTTTTGGATTTTTAAGTCAAATTTGTGTAAAATCCTTTTATGGATGTTTGATCATGCTTTTGGTGATGCATCGAGGAGCATATAGGGCCGGGTTGCCGATTGGCATAAACCCTTAGAGCCAATGTCCGTCCGGTTGCATTTTGGAAGAGTTTGCTCTTCATTTGAATAAGATTGAAAAACAGCCCAGGCATGATTCAGTCGACTGAAAACTCTGTTCAGTCGACTGAACCTGAAACCCGAGTGTTTACAGGCATGATTCAGTCGACTGAAAAACTCTGCACAGTCGACTGAAACTGGAAACAGAAAGTTTCCTGAACCTGGAAAATTTCCAGGTACAGGGTCAGTCGACTGAAAAACTCTGTTCAGTCGACTGAACCTGCTGTTTGAGTCCAATTTGCCTTTTTGGATTGAAATTTCAATTTAAATCGATTCGTGGTAATCCTATTTATTGTTATCATCTATTATGACTTTGATGACTCTTGTTAGGGATTTTTGAATATCCATTTCGATGGATCCTTTATCGCTTTCATTGGATTTTATTCACATCTTCGAATGTGATCTTTGTGATTGATTGTTTCTACAATCCCCCTTGTGCTTTGTCACTTTAAGAATATAAAGGTTTTCTATACTAGTAGTAAATATCAAAACTCTTTCCTCAAACGATTTCAATACTATTTTAATACCAAATTCGTTTATAAAACCGTTTTTCCAATCTATTAGTATATACAAAAGCTCAATAAAAAGAAGTATACCAAAACGTCCGATGAACTTGATAGAAAAATAATTCCATTCAGACAACATCAAAGAATCAACCACTTGTTGCCTACGACAAAGCGCATTGGCAACACGATTTCCCCTTCGGGAATAAAAAGGAATATCAAGATCATAAGATGTCAGGAACTCGAGTCAACATGAAGTTCCTTGTGAGAAAATAATTATTCCAAAGATTTATGATCGAGGTAGAGAACAAATTTCTCATCCAAAAATGATGATGCCATTCTCTTGCAAAGGAGAACGTGTGTGTAATATTCATATCTATTTCCGCCTTTGTGATATGAATTGTCCGTGACTGATTTATGTTATGTTTATTTCTATATTTGTTTCCGAAGATATTATAGCCACTGTGTAGTAGCTTTGAGTTTGTGTCGGTATGTCGGATTTCCTCTTGAGATGAAAAGTTATATTTTTATCCGGTATATCGGTACTCGCACAAAGCAATTATACAGAGGGTCGCTCCTCAACAGCCTTATTCTCCGTGCTAGTCCACAGCATTCACAGTAATGTTCTTGGCTAGCGTGGGTATAGAGGTGGGGCGTCACAGAAATCCTGTTACAATCAGACAGCTAAGTAATTACGAAGATATTTGTCAACGGTGTTTAGGTGTGGTTCCACCTCGGAGTGAGATAAGAGGTGCAACAGTTAAGTTGACATGGCTTCGCGACATGTTTGCAGATGAGCCATCACCGGATGCTTCGGATGAAGAAATTGAATATCATGCGAGAGCTGTTATTCTACATCTGATATCTTGTCGTTTATTTCCCGATCATTCTAAAGGACGGCTAAACCTTTTTTGGTTATTGTTTTTGCGAAATCTAGATGAGTGTGCACGATATTCTTGGGGCAGTGCTATATTGGCAACATTATATAATGAGTTAACAAATGTTGCACTCATAAAATCTAAATCGATAGCTGGTTGCCTCTCGCTTTTACAGGTACAATATGCATAGATATATTTGGTATAAGCTCATATGTAATATTTAATTCTAAAGTATTCAAATTTTTAATTTATTTCACAGCTTTGGGCATGGACACATCTTCCCATTGGTCGTCCAAATGTGACTTCATCCATGCAAATCGACAGAACATTGCCTTATAGTGCAAGGTAGTGAATTTCCAACTACATTTACATGTGTGTATTTTTGTATTAATAAAACTCTACTTGTATAACCATATATATAGGTGGTTTGGTTCGAGGAGTTAGGTTGAGTCTTCAAAGCAGGTGGCCACTTACTATCGCGACCAGCTCGACATGTTAACAGATGAAGCTGTTATATGGAATCTGTATACACAGGATGTGCTAGTCGATCTTCCACAGATATGTCTAAGTGGGATGCATAGTTGGCTTTGTAAGACACCTATCATATGCATGCGAGATATAGAAATGTATAATCCTGATCGAGTGATGCGACAGTTTGGTCTTCAGCAACACATACCCGATCCATGCGAACCAAAGCCGGATTTGGAGTTTGCTATCGTCCAGTGGAACGATAGACATAACCGTATCGTACACCAACAGCTTCCTACGATTCCTATTTCGAGATACATGACTTGGTATTGGTCGATTACTCGAAGATTCATTGTAGCAGATCGGACTTTTCACGAACGAGCATACACCGCTCGTGCACCGCTTGAACGAGATGTGGTAAATCTTCATATTATCGTGATATTTTTAGTTTGTTCGCTTGAATTATATTTCTAATTTTGAATAAATAATTTTAACTTGTAGGTCGATGTACTAGAGACGGTAGCAGGATGGTTAACTGACATCGGACATGGTAGAGTACCCGAACGAGAAGTCCAACCACGGTGCCTTGATTTGAAAAAACTTATTGACACGCTCTTTTTTAGAAATCGATTAACACGGCCAAGCTCTTCCGAATAAGCTATGCGGACTAGAGAGCGAAGAACTAAAAGAAGACAGGATACGCACCAATCGCAACCTGCTGGACCTTCTCAACCTCCACCTACTCAAGATGATCCAACTCAACCATGAGCACTCCTATTTTTAGTTTACTATTAATTTGCTTTTGTAATCGAACGATAACTTCTGCTTTAATTCGAATGTAATCGGATTTTAATTATGTTATGCTGGAATTTATTTAATTATAGTTTTATTCGTTGGCTTGCATATTGATAAACGTTTGTTATCACTTAAGATAGTCCAATTGAATTTCGATTTTGTGTATTTTAATTCGAATTCGAATTGAAATATATAGTTTGTTGTCCAGGTTTGTACAGCAAGTATTTGCACAGGCGCATTTTGCAGATGCGCCAGTGCAAATACATAGGGACGCATTTCAGAAATGCGCCCCCTTATATTTTTTAAAGTATGGCTATTTGCACTGGCGCATTTTGCAGATGCGCCAGTGCAAATACAAAGGGGCGCATTTCAGAAATGCGCCCCGTTATATTATTTTTTAAAACTTTGGCCAGCTTATCGCTGAGCTGGCCAAAACAAGCCTATTTCTGCAATTAGTTTCAAAACTAGCCTATATCTGCAAATTGTTTTGAAAATTGGTCTCTTATGAAAATTTGTCCTTTAATTGAGGTATGAATTGAAATTTGATAACCAAATCACAATTTGAAAGATTTAATTTGGAATGGCAATTAGATTGTAAGCTTTTAATATTTTTGAAAATAATGTCGGTAAATGGGTATGCTGATAATAAATTTTTTAATGATTTTTCAAATTACATATGAAGCAAGATAAAATATCTTCAATAATAATTGTAATTCTTTGTGTGTAACACTTTTTTGGTGTAAACACAATTTCATCAAATGCCCATATCTTTCTAAATCAAAGAATATATAAAGATAAAGAATACAAATCTCAATCTTTACAGAAGTACCTCTTAGTTTTACCTTTGAAAAATTGGTACACAAATAAGGTTATGGTTATGAATCTCATCTATGATAAGAATTATGTATCTTTATTAATTATATTTTTAGTTCATTTACCTTTTTACTATTCACAATAACATTAGATAGATCTTTTAAAATATTTATTCTTCATGGATTTGTTATATTCATACATTTAGTATTCTACTTATGCAACTCTCTATATTCATGGACAGCAATTCTCTTGTTAAAAACTAGTTATGGTCAACTTATGCAACTCATTGAACTAATTACATGTTATCAACAACCGACATTCACCGTTATCTGGGGTAAAGCAGAGCGCTAAGCACTGAAGTTTCTAAAACTTCCAAACGTCAATAAACAATTCTATAAAAAAAATAACACATGATCAGGCGCCAAGGAACCAAAGTTCAAAATAAAACTTAAACGGTGACTAATGGAGCTTAAGCAAAACTTTTGACATCATAAATGACATTTGAGTATGTGTTTTTAAATTATATATCTTTATCTTTCATGCATGGAGCACGTGGCATATGCACAAATCATTGCTTTCGCATGCAAAGGGCATACTGATTGTACAAATCATCTTGCTCTGCACAAGCGGAGCACATGTGGTCTCTAGTAATTAATCATTCTTGCACACGTGAAGCCTGTGTTGTTCATACCAGCTATTTTGCCTTTCACATGTAAAGTGCTTGCGGTTTGTATTAATTGTTTGTCTCGCACACACGATAGGAGCATGCCATTGTAGTAAGGACAAAACCAAGAAACCCACTTCCCAACCAATGACCATGAGTAATAACAGTAAGACATTTAGCTTCAGTGGCTAAACGCCTTGGATTTAATCACTTAGACATGCATAATAATCCATTCCAAAAAGATCACTTCCGATACCAATATGATCTAGAATTTGATTTGGCTAATGTTAGGAATTTACATAGACTAATGGAGCTTTGATTTATTTGAGTAAGCTACTGATGAGCCAGCATGCTGCTAATATTCTATAATGATTTTTCGAGTTACATATGAAAGAAGACAAGAAATAAGGATAAAACAAAACCAAGAAAATCATTCACAGCGATATTCCTAATGAAATTCTCTATTGCATCAACCCGTTCAATCAACATATCACTAAAGTGTTCAGTGACATTCCTAGTGTGGCAATCAATACACCAATATTCTTGTCTTCATTTCTGAAAAGTAGTAAGAATCGTGTTTGAAGGGATTCAATCTCAAGACCTAGGCTAGCGGATTTTGGCACCATTAGCAAATAAAAGTACAGATTCGAAAATAAAACAAAAAATTGTATATTATACAAGAAAATGCCCACCTACTGTTATGATGTTATTTTATTTTTGATATATGCAAATGACCACGTCGTATCCTCATATCTGCCAACGCTAACAACACACATCCGAATTCACTCTTTGTTCTCCATTATCTGGTTTAGATCAATCTTGTTTTTATTTGTTATTTGCAGCAGCCAATTAGTTATGTGCAACTATAAAAATATACTACTTATAATGAATGTTTCGAAGCATTAAACAAAAGTTTGCTTATGTGCTTTAGAAGTCTGATTCATTCGGACATTTCAATAGTCCAACATTGATAATGGGATATTATCTTCTTTACTAAATGGTTGTACGAAAAAAAATTGTGCGCACAAACTGAGGTAAGAAGTGAATATAACTGCACGCCGTGTCTCTTTTATCGTTCAACCAAGTGAATGTTGTAGAGACAAGTGAAGGAAACAGGAGTATAAGAATATTTCTCTTGCATGGAAAACATCCTACCAAGAAGTAGTATTATTTCAAAAGTGTCGGTGCTATAAACCAAGGTTTGAGATTTTGATTTCGGTCATTTAGTTTCGGTAGATTTTGGAAATTTCGGAAGTCTCTGTTTTTGTTTCGGTTTTGGTTCCAATTCCAAATTTCAGTATTTTTTATGATGAATTTGTATAATAGCATTAACAATAACATACCTTAAACCTATTAAAAATTAATTGCGACCCATGTTAATTAGTTAAACCAAACTAACTTAATTAATATAACTAAATTAACATTAAATTGAAATAAAGTGCAGATTGGTTGGGCCCAAAATACTGTAGTCCAAACTAAACAATTACCTAGCTACTTCTTGTTCAGCCCATTTTAAAATGCACCTATTAAAACCATCGACCCAAATACTCTTGCAACCCAACTCAATTGTGTACCAAAAACCTTAAAACCATCATCTTCTCATTTTATTTTGCTGACGAACAAAAAAAGAAAAACGAAAAGGCTAGGTCACGCAGCCCCTGAAAATAAAATAAAACGAGACAGTATGCTGCTGTCGAACTTACGGTTTGAATTGCAGTTCGACTTGTATTCAATGACGCCAAGGTAAGTGTTTGCTTTTAATTCAGTTTGAACTGATTCAGTTAACATTCGATTTTGTTTCAATTTTTGTCAATTTTGGTGGTCTTTTACGTTTTTTCCTCCTTTCTTTAGGCTTCAATTATTGAAAAAATAATTGATGGTTTATGACCGGAACAAGATTTTGGTCAGATTCTGTCCCGGTTCTGACCAAAACCGAGACGGGATGGCCGGAATTTCGTCGTTCCGGCCGAAACCTAATACCTTGCTATAACCTATAAATATCAGCAAACTTGTCTATAAAACAATATAAAACCTTTAACATGCAGTTCCTACAAACTCACAATGGACAGCTGGTTGTCAGCAAGTGTATCTGTCGAAATTATGTTTGCATTCCAACTCTGAAGCTTCTCCAATAAACACGAGAGGTCTTCCGCTGGTAGAGTTAGTCGTAATCTCATTGATGATCTTTTTATTGGGTAGTGCTTTTGAAGCTCGCGTATCACTTCCAAAGCCTACAATAAAGCAGAGGATAGCAATAAATATTCAAATATGAGTGGTTAATCAATAAGCCATTCAATATAACCGTTCGTGCTGTACAAAGGATGTTATAATTCATAGAGATCCATAGAGCAACTTAGGAAAATCTAATTCTTATAGAAAGTACCTAACACATAAATGGATGTATACTAGTTCTAAGCTAACATCGACAACTAGTGGAATAATGATTTGACTCATGCATAAGCTACATACAAAAAGAGATACAGCGGTAATTGTTCATATTTAGGTAAATGACCCATGTGGCAAAACCTCGAGATCTGCAGAGCGTCACCGAGCGATTGAGGCAACCATACTCATGTAACCAATGTTTACACGGGATATTTTCATCGTAATAAAACGTATTTCGGACAAAAATCATCTCAGTCTTTTTCTTTTTTCCAAATGGTTGGGGTTGCGGCATCCTCATTTTCCGTAGTTTCATTCCTTGAGTCGCATTTTTAGTTGAGTTTATTTTTTAAAATCATTTCTAATGTATATTTTTGTTATGTTAATTCAGGTTTTTTTTTATCCTTTTCTTCAATGCGAATATTTTCTCCTCTTCTAACCAGTGCATCACTTTGTCATATCATTAGTTAATTTATTTTGTAAACTATTTTTACTACTTTTTTTCTTATGCTAATTTATGTACCTTTTTCTTGAATGTAAATATTATCATATCCTCATCGGTACATCACTTTTATACACGCCCAAACAAGTCTATTTCTCTAATTTTCTCATATATATCTATCACTTTTAGTTTCTCCTCCAATCTCTCATTTGTAACTCTTCCCTTTGCAATTATTCATCTCCCTAAGCATTTTTTTTTTGTGCATTCATCTTATTTTCTGCTTCATTCTTAGTGACCAACAGTCTACATTGTACAGTTTAGTTGGTCTAATCGTTGTTTGTAAAGAAAACAGTTTACCTATTACTTTCTTATCAAGTTGACACTAGTTTGTCTCTAGTTTATCTAGTCTCTGTTGACTCGACAACTTCTTGTATTATTGAATTTAAATATTTAAACCATGGTGGTTTCTGTCGAAATGAAGAAATTCTCACCATATTCCGACTGGTTTCAAAGAAGATTGGTCCAAGATTTGATGAAATTTCAGTGTCGTGCCCAACGAATTTGAATGAAAAACTACAGTTTGATGAATTAAACGGAAATTGAAGTGGAAACAATGAACTCAACTAATAGATTGAAAAAAAAAAAAAATAGAAGTGATCGTGTTTAAGCTACCATTAATATGCTAAAGAAAATGAAAGAGCAACCAAAAGCAAGAAAGAGAAAAGGAAGGAAAACTAAAAGAGAAAATGCAAAAGAGGAAAAAATTATACACTGGTTATGAATTAACATACTTTCTATTATGATATATTGTTGCTTCACTAGTGGATTTCTTTACGGTCTTGAAAATACTGGGCTAGTAATCCATCACATCTCCTGTACTTTTTTTGCAAGGGTTTTACCAGTGAATTACCATCACAAATTGTAGACCTATCATAAATTAATGTATCAAAAATTACTTGTTTATTATAGCCACTGTACATGCCTAATTATTGATATTTGACAAAACTGTTTACGACAGAATTATAGTTGAATCAATTTACTAAGTTTTTTTTAATCAAAATAGTACTGAAATGTGAAACTGGAAAAAAAAGCCAAAGATTAACAAAAAAAACCAATATTCTCATAAAACCAAAAGATCAAAATAGGCCCCAAAACTAAGTTCTCAAATCTTGATTCATACAAACCTTTTTCGTTAGTAATTTCATTTTATCCATTTATGGTATCATTATCCTGCCCTATACACTGAAATTGCAAGATATAGCAACTTTTTTATATTTAATGCATTTCTTTCATTATTCAAATTTTAGTTATGCTTTTTTGTTAAGGCGACACTTAGCACAATGTCATCTACAAACATTGTGCGCCTTGGTAATTGGTGTATATGTTTTCGATTTTTTAGTTTCTTTTGTTACTTTATCCAATGCTAACGCTAATAGATGTGAATTTAGAACCAACTATTGGTTTAGCACCATCTTTGTGAAAACTTGATAACCTCTCTACATGTAGATCATACTTCTATTTCAAAGTTTTCATATGCATCTTCAACTAAACACATGATGTGTTTATGATGTGGTGAAACTTGCTACTTACTCAATGTCCATTAAATTATATATTTTGGTATTTTATTGTATTGCTCCTTCTAAATCTATGAATACCATATTAAAAACATTCATATCTTACTCCTTTTGTTTACCTTTAAATTGTCCTACTAATCATTTTATTAAGGGTGCATCCACCGTCTTTTTTTGGCTAGTTGGCATTGGCGTCAAATTCGACGCGTCCGACATGGAGCTCACGAAATACACCGTTTGAGCCAACCTTTGAAGTGTCAAATGTGTCAAAATGTGTCTGACGCCACCGTCTATCCTAAACGGTTGGCCGAATTTACTTATGAATTCACCTTAACACATTCTTCCCTTCACCATACTTTCACCCCTTTTTTGCCAATTTTGCATCGAGTTTTTGATGTAAATTCTTTCGTATTTATGTTTTATGTATCGCCATCTACTTCCTCTATTTTTTTGAATTTTTTTTCGTACAGAATGTCGGTCCATGAATCTTCCAACTCCACCCATCATATTGTCGATTGAAGAGAGAAAAAGACACTAACGTTTATCGATATTTGCTATGAGCATATTAGACTGACGAAATATTGTGTTGGCTATTGGTACCAAAATATCGTTATCGCCTTCAACAAATGGATGAATGTTGAATATACCGATAAATGAAAAACAAGTTCAGCAACCTCAAGCGTGATTGGAACTCGTGGGACAAGCTGTTACACATTAATGGCGGATTCTAGAATGTGGACACGGTCAGAGAAACTAATGAGTGGTGACACTTGATGGCTAGTAGTTAAAAGAGATTCAAAATGGGATCACCTTCAAAATTCAAGAAACTAAATGTGATATTCCAATGTTGCATTGAAACTTCAGCCTGCAAGTTTGAAATTTCGAATGCTCCACAATCCAAATGCCCCATTCGACATCCGAATGTATGATGACTTTCTGAGGGGTTATATTGCAGAGATCAGTAGTCGCACTCCTCGTATTCCTATACATCAACGTCGCTCAGTTGGTACCTTCTCTCGTAGATCTCAATCGAATGGAGCTTCTTCGCAAGATGCGAAGATGGCAGAGACCATTGAAAGATGCATGATTGTGCTACAGTAGAATGACCCCGTTGAAGAATGGGAAATCATGTATATTATGGTCCGGTTGAAGAATGGGAAATCATGTATATTATGGTCAAAAGCGAGTCAGACTACTGAGCTGTCCGTTTGTTGTTGAACAAGCCCGTGATGCTTAAACGACCTGTCCTGTAACTAGTAGCGAAATTTAAGAGCCATACGTAGATTTTTATTTGTATTTCAAACTGCTAGTATGAAACAAAATTGTACATTTTCATAACACAAAAACGCATTCCCCTTTCACGAAATGTTCTTCTTTCATGCCCCTTTTAAATGCCCATTTCGTGTCATTCAAGAACGCACCTTAAATGTTTAGCTTCTACTGCCAACCTACTGGTATAAAACCAAATGAATAATCTGATACTGATGATTCATTTTCTAACTATTGTTGTATCAATAATTTGTATAGTTTGATTTTATGATTCATTAGCTTAATATTTCAATACTTATAATATTTTGCACATCTTCCTTATCCATAAAAGGTAGTAATATCAATTGCTTTAAACATTGACTATTTTCCTTCGTCTTTTAAAGTGGAACCCAATGCATGAGGATCTTCGTTCATCTTTTATTAAATAAATTTGTAGATCATTCAATTCTTTTAAATCATAACGTTTTTCATTCGTCCATCGATATATTCAAGCCTATTGCTTTAAATTTTGTAGATATTTGACGTATATCTTTCTTTTCATAAATTATTCCTTAAAACATTACTTCAATTTTATCTATTTTTCAAGTTCGTTTAGTTAACATTGTCTACAATCTTAATATTGGTTCTCAATCCTAGCTGTGATCATCTTTCGAACACCAATTTCCACCTTCATAGTCATCTACAACCGCTACGACAATCAACATCTTCAATTTCACCTCCATGATCCTCTCCATCAGCTTCGACCACCAATCAGTTTCTCATCAAAATCCACAATGGATGGCGCACACCAAACTCCTATGATCGTCGTCATTTCTGATTGACCGGTTTATCATGTTTGATCGAAATGGCTAATTTAGATCACCGGAGATGTTGCATCATGAAACCACCGCCAATAGACTCAACATCAGCAGTCATGCCTAATGACACCCTTCACCAACATCGAAAATGCTAAATCCAGGATCATCCAAATATGATTGAAAGTTGTTGAATTTCAACATTCATTATACAAACGGTTTTCACCGTAAAAAATTTGTGGAACTATTAAGGTTGTTGCATAACACGCATATTTTGCAATTGCAATATAAAATATTTGCACTTATCGTGTTGTTAGACAACAAAAAATTGTTAACGTTACAAATATTTGCAGTGCAACAACAAACAATTGCACTCTTGCATAACAATAACAATGATTGTGCACGACAAGTAATTGTATGATAATCATTCAATAAGTAAACAATTAGTTATGCATATAGTTATAACGGCGCACTACTTAAAATGGCTTAAAAGCTTCATGGAAACTTGGCCCATTGCGCGGCGAACGGTAAGCGCCTTCTTCATTTACTATATTATATGCAAAAATTAATTGAAAAGGTCCAATATTAAGTAATATTGATTTACTAAAAACGTATTCAGCAAAAAATTCATTTTAACCATTTCACAAAAACATGATTAGACATAATGTTATAACCGTAGAACTTCAAGTTTAAAAATCTTATTTAAAAGCCAAAATGCAAAATACAAATACATATTTGTGACAAACTAAAAATATGGATATAACTCATACATATACATGATAGATTTACTGCAACCTACTTTGACAATATATACACACACACATATATATATATATATATTACATAAAAACAATTAAATTTTCCATGTCAATCAGAACAGATTCTCGTCTTCAAGCAAAAAAAAGTTACCGGAAAAAAATATCTGTTATAACATGTGTAATAATAATAATAAGCGTAATCATATGATAAGTACTAATCACCATGCATTTTTGGATTGTGAAAACTAAAAATTAAAAAAATTAAAAAATAAAAACCAACAAATATCGAAAATGCACACATTTTTTACGTAGTGCGACATGTTTTGCTTACATGGTTTTAAATCTTTGATATCTCGTCGAAGATCTTCTTTTCACACTTTAGACGAAAAGACATCAAACCTCATTAATTTCTTTTGTTACTCGTATCGTCTGAAATATTAAAATCTCACTCGAAAATGAATCTAAATCTCAATCCAAGATCTCGCGTGAAATTATATATTTTTCTTCTTTTACATGATTTTTCCCATTTTCATATCGTTTAGCATGAACTACTCATTTCAATTACTATTTTATCATCCTCTAAACATATTTTTACTTTGTCGCGATGAGTTAAAACTTAAAACAAACATTTACATTTCGTTTCAATGTCCAAATAAGAGGATATCATCCAATCATTAGCAAATCAATCCAACTAATCAAGCATCCTCTCTTATTCAAAACATCAACTCGTTTCATACGCTAATCAAGTATTTTACAATTTTTATTTTTATTTCTAAATAATAATTGTTGAAACCATTATATCAATGATTTTGAACACGTAAGCTGCTTTGAGATAGTCTGAAGTTCTATTTTGAGATCCAAGATGTATTCTGAAATGTACACTTGAGATACCTGTGTCTCGTCCAAGATCTCCTCCGATACGGAATATCTTATAATGAAATTCTGAACGAAACATGATCGACATCCGAGATTTAAAACATTGGCTCTTTATGCGCTTTTTGCGCCATTTGGTGCGTCTTTCCACATATGCCGTGCATTATGGTGAGAAAATGTAATTGCCACCGCTCGCGCCATGGGGCGAGCCTTTCATATCTATGATGGGCATCAATTGTTTTATACATTCGATTCAACATTTAGCATTCATTTATAAAATATGACACTGATAATATTTGTGAAATAAGTTACATTAGTTTCAATGTCGGTTTGAACAATAACTCCAACCAACAATTCCTTACATATTGTTGCTCGTTTTTCTAGCAAAGCAATCAACAGGTCGTCCCTCTAGTTTTCCAATGCTCGTATCATCCAATATGGTCGCGGGGTCACTCCATACATCTCATTATCCTTACAATTACCTATGGCTCACAATAGACCACAATCAAGGTTGTAAAGATCACTAGACAGACGTTATGTGGTAAGTATGAATTAAAGATTAATCGTTTATGCGAGAATTAAACGGGAATGAATCGAAGTTAGGAATTTTTGGTAACCCGTGCAAGTTTGAAATTTTTTTGTGCAGTGTTAATTGATCCAAAATTGAAATTTGAGATTTTGGACGGGTTTAGGAACAATCAAGGAGGTAAGACCGCAAAAAACTAGCACATAGATGCTTATATGTGGCATCGAGCTTCATGTAATGCCTAACTAGTGCCCAATACCCATTTATATTCTTACATGATGCGGCAAGCCTTGCCTAGGCGGGTCAAGGCGAATGGTTGGGCGATAAGACTCGCCTAGCGCCTGGGTGGAGCCTTGATGGAGACCTAAAAGGATTTTTATAATAAAGTGATACCCAACGGCTAATAGCTTCGAACAGCAGTCTAACTAGACATTGCTCACGATAGGAGAGTTTCCCATTCAATGGTGTCTGCCCGCATCATGAAGGCCACTCTCCTTACAGGCCCCTAAGTCCCCATCATCCTGCAACCTACATGAAGATTTGCCTGCGATGTATCCTTGTTTTGTCTTGATTCGACGGACCTTTACCTAAAGCGTCCGGCTGCCTCTGCAAAAGAAACACCCACCATGCAATGTTCCATTGGAAATATTGGTACATGCGAACATGTTCATTTGACAAAAGTGACACTATGTGGCAGCCACTCTACATCCTTCACTGTCCATGTAGAAATGACATTATTGTTCAATAACCATTTGTCCTCATGTTGTCCTATCGGATAATAGCATGATTTGGCACAACACATTATCTGGCCATCATCTGGTGCGGACCAACTAGGATGTCAACTGATCTGAACCATTCAGATCAGTTGACATCCTAGTTGGTCATCTGAAGCGCTCAGCACCATCAACGACTGAGAGCATGCTTAGGGGTTGACATGTCCGAACCAAATTTCAGCTGCTATTAAATACACCATTGAATGCACTTGCATAAAGATCGAATTTTCATTTATTGCTCTTAATAGTGTATCTTGTAAAACTACAATTGTAACAACAAAAAACTTAAAGCAATAGAAATTACTACAATGGTGGATGTAGATCATTCTTGATCGAATCACCCTAAACATTGTGTTTCTTTGCTTGTTTTGGCACTTTCTCTTTGTTTTTCTTCACGTTTATTAACTAATGTATTAGTAAGTAATCTTTGCTAATATCAACTCTTAATTGCAATTCTGATATTGGTTAAATGTATAGTCAACGCATATAAAAGATAGGCTTGGTTAACATTGTTTTATGGAAGAGATGTAAGGCTAATGTCTTTTTTTTCAAAATGGGACCTGAATAAAAAATACCCTTATTCTTTATTATTTTTGTAGGTCATCCTTGTGGTATTATCTACTTGTTTCACTTTCTTCTTAAGGTGTTTTGTAAAACAATAGGTGAAAATAATATTTCATCTATTTAATATGTTTACTTCTTCTAACAATATACTATAATTTAGATCTTTAATGCATTATAGTCGTTTCAAACCATAAGTTAATTTAACTTTTCTAATTTATAATATATTTTCTCTTATTTTATACCTAGTTTGTTACCTTTAATAAAAGTTGTAATAAATTTAATGTTAAACTTTTGTGTCAACATGAACTACCTAAAATGTCCATCTATAGATATAAGCAAATCTTAAATGTTACTTGAAAATATGATCTAACAATTAAACTTCCTTTACAAATTCGAAACGTCCATATACAAACATTATCAAATGTTAACATTATTAATAATGGTTGCAATACCTTTGATGTCACGCTTGTTTGGTGTTAGTATAAACAACCAAAAACACTCATCTACAGATAGTACCAAATCTTAATATCACTTGAAAATAATATCTAACAATTAAATTTTCTTTACAAATTCAAAACGTG
This sequence comes from Allium cepa, assembly GCA_030765085.1. Lineage (NCBI taxonomy): Eukaryota > Viridiplantae > Streptophyta > Magnoliopsida > Asparagales > Amaryllidaceae > Allium > Allium cepa. The sequence continues at coordinate 770,293,867 of CM060935.1, forward strand.
CATTTACAAATATGATTAGATCTAACAAATAAACTTCCTTTACATATTCGTTCTTTTTTAATTAATAATATGAACAAAAATTCAAACTAACAAAAAAAATTAGATCTTCCAACTTAAAAATAAAAATTCAAACTAACTACACATGATTCACATGCAAAGCGCGTGTTATCATCACACGCGGAGCGCGTGTCGTAACGCTCATTTTCATAAACATTTTGTTTAGCTATATTGACAACCTTTTGCTTTGTTTTAAAGTAATATACTTATCAAATCCTCTTGTTTCTTCCTATTTTGTTTAACTGTGTAGCTTGTTGAACTTCTCCCCCATCAATACGTTCATCCTTGAATTATTGCATCTAATTTTAGACCTGTTAGACTTTGTTCAAACATTACTTTACAATCTTTACATGGTGTGTCAAATATAATGATATGATGATCGCTGCAGGGACCATTGATTGTTCATTAGCACTTCAAGAGTAAATAATATATGCATCCATCAACTAATAGTATATTAATCTAGAATAACCAGGCCAAGATTAAAGTGCAAGGTAGCTAGGCATTCCCTTTACGGCAACCTCCCTGGACAGGCAACCATCATGGTGAAAAATAGGGACAACTAAATAATAGTATATGTAAAATAAAACTGGTGTTATAGGCAACATTAACAGAAGGTTCTTTAGATTGATTGGTTGTGTAGCAAATCTCTTACAAAGAGGTCATGGGTTTAAATATTGGTATGGCATATAAAGTAACTTTTTCTGGGATAATAGAGCAACAAACATGAGCGAACCGACCATGAGAAAAACAATATTTGAAGTACTTGATATGTACTCTTTTTCGCACAATACGGAGATAACTATATATAACAATCATAGCATAAAACAACTACAAAAATGCAGTGTAAACAAGCAAGCAATGCATATAATGTACTCAACTTAATCTACCATGTTAAAATAAAAAATGGCATTGTGTTGTTAAAAGGGAGGGTTAGTATTTATATGTCAAAAACTAATCCCAGATTTTTCAACGTGAGACTTGATTCATAAGACGTTACAACCAACAGCATAATTTCTACGTACCCACAAGCGCATGCAAGATCATCCCACAAGCACATGGTGGATAAAGAAAAATCAAAACCAAAGGACTATAAGTACTGCTGAAAATTATGAACCTGCCACACCTGTTTCTTTGAACTGTTATGAGGATCTACAGCAAAATGGATTTCATGCATAAGCCTTTCAATCATACTAATGGTATAAGGGCGTTGAGTTTCCGGATTGATAGTCTTATCCATCACAATAGTCGCAATATCACGGAACTGACTTGAGATCTGAGATTCTCTCTCCTTTCCAGCAACTTGAAGCTCCCCTCTGTCCAAAATCTGCCATTAATAGTAGCAGCGATTATTGTTTTCTTATAATTTCTTTAAAAAAAAAACTTCTGCAAATCAACTAAAATTTTGCCTGCTATGCAGGAGCATTGTAAGTTTGTAACTTTAATCATCATCATATGAATAATGATTAAGGATTCGTGTAAAATAAATCTCTGCCTGGCCATTGCTTTTTCTGTGCACTTTTGATGAGTAAGATCCTCTATCTAAAAAGCATCATCTGCCTCCTTATTGGCTCTTTCAGTAGTTAACAGAATACCACTGTCACTGAAAAACCAGCTATATTATGATAATTTTATAGCATCAGAGGTTTAGCAAAAAAGCATATGGTTAGACCACAATAAAAATAGGGACGTTAGCCATTTTAATTTATTCATGACATAAAAACCAAATAATTCAATTTGCTGGCCGAGTTGAAAACACCATCCAAATGAATTGTTGACCCAAGAAAGAGCAGTTTTTTTTTTCTTCCTCCGAAGATTCAAACCCAAGAACACCAAATTTGCACCTTGGAGGTTTTACCACTTTACTTAGTTTTGGCCAAGAGAAGTGGATTTTTTTTTTAACCATATAATGCACATCATGTTGAACCAACTGACCTCCAAACATATTTTTGATTGATCATCACTTCCAAATGCCACTTTCAAATCTTTTGATTTTGCTAGAACTCCTTTAGAAACATTAGCATAAACTATCTGGGATTGCAGCACTTCATCTAGATCTTTCTCACTGCAACAAATAATAATGAAGAAATATGTAAACATCCTTATCGACTTTAATCCCCAACAGGGTAAATGAGTGATGCATAGAACATGCAAGTTTGAACGCATCCTTCATAGGAAAAAGAGAGGTTACCATCATTTTTCTATGTTAGGTCATTAATGCCAAATGATTTACCATTTGTAGCATCAAATATCAAGTACTAGCATCAAATCTAGGGATGTGGTAATAGATTCCAACCCAGTTGATAGCAGCATGATTAGAATATTAGATACAGACTAAAACTTCCAATTGTGAAAAGTAAACATACAGATATAACTGAGTACCGTTAAAAAGTCACCAGATGCACCTATGTAGTATACAGCACCAATCCTCCTAAACAAACTCATATTACCATGCTACAATTTCACCATTAAACAACATACTGTCGTGTCCACACTAACTGTGCAAAACAACACTCATGTTGCTAAAACAGTTCATCCTATAACTTGGTGTGTCTGAACAGGAATTTCACCATTAAACAACATACTGTCGTGTCCACACTAACTGTGCAAAAAAACACTCATGTTGCTAAAACAGTTCATCATATAACTTGGTATGTCTGAACAGGAATTTATCATCATACCCTAAGCCTATTTCACCTTAATGGATTAATTTATGATCGGTGTTCAAGAAAAAATTAGTGAAAGGTTAGCAACCAAATCACGGGGAGATGCAGTAATTTTGGTAGGGGTGGCGGTGGGAAAATCTTATTCATAGTACTCTCAAGCGCAACTGACATGTCAGGAATGTTGAACATAAAATCTTGTACTAAAAAATTCAGAGGTGAGCATCATTCAGTCAGAACTGTGTAAACCAACAAACCATAACATGTTTATTGTTTCAATTCAATTGGCTGATATGGCGCATATATATTTTTTACCCTATTATCCAACTATTGGTTAAACCAAAGTTACGCTTTACCAATACTAATAATGAAAATATATTGTTTATACTGCATGCTTAAACAAATTACTGTTTATACTAATATAAGTATTGAATTGTTTACAACTATCAAAGTATACAATAACATAATTCAACTATAATTTGATGATATCAAATTTGTATATTGAATTTTCAAATCATTTTAATAGGCAAATTCTTAAATTTAACCATAGATCGGTTAAAACCGAAAACTGTCTCAGAGGTTTAACATTCCTCTTTCTGGAACTATGCCACCTTTTGCCCTAATTTTATGAAGCTTGGACTGAGGTTGAACATGGTTAATGAGGTGATAGTTACTTTCTGGCATAAGCCTTGACATGCATGCAAGCCTTTTGCCATCCTATATCCAATCTTTGTGACATTACTTTTGACAAACGTTGCGGCATCAAATGCTTTTCAACGAAGGCAATGCACAATCGCTTTTACTATAGGCCTCATTGGCACTACGCTTATACAATTGTTTGATCTGATGAATTGTCCATCTAGCCCCCCTAGCAGTTCTCAGCTTGACACTTTCATCTGGGGGATTACCCCAAAACAATGCTTCACTGTTAACTTGATGTACAACTATTTAATTTCTCTGGTAGGAGTTTTGCTTGCCCCAAGGCTATTTGGAATTGTAAATCCCAACACACGCACCCCACCCCCCCCACCCCCCACTGCAAACCCCAATTTCTCTAATTTTCCAAAGTATTATAATCAACCCCAAAAGCTCTTCGAAGAAGAGATGATACTTCGGTTATGTAATTTGGTTGGACTATATAGATTGAAAAGAAAAGGGAAAAAAAATCACTATGTGTATAAATGCGTTTACTACTTGCAAAAATGTGCTGAGTTGTTTTGTTTTGTGGACATGCGAGAATGTTAGCAGGCTTCGGCGGGTGATCAGAGATGAGCTGCACATGGCCCAAGATAGAGTCGAGTCTGTTGGTAGCTGCAATTAGCTTGGGTATCTTGCTTTACTTCACTTTTTTGGGCTTACATACATGTGAAACATCTTATATGTGGTTATTTTTTTGGCATTTTCTGGGAATGTAATCTATATGGCACTTTGTGTTTGATTTGGTTGTACATATATAAGTTCATTCTGAACTTGCTCATCCTTTCTCAAAAAGAAAATGAAAACTGAGCAAATTAATAATAATAATAATAATAATAATAATAATAGTAATAGTAAAAGAAGAAGGAGGCGGAGGACGATGGTTTGGTTTTGTTATTTTCTATACTAATTTGGGTAGTCACTTTTTACCTAAAAATGTTGAATCGACTAAATGCCAAATGTCTCACACACATGAGCGAACACACACATTGTGTGTGTGCGCGCGAGCGTGTCCAGATTAAACAATACCCCAAAACAAATCTCATTCAAGTATACAATAGTACTTGTATAGATGACACTGAAAGTTGAATACAAAACCTTGTGCTGAAAAATTTGAAGGCGAACGTCATTTTGCCAAAACCGCATAAACCAACAAAACCAAAATATTTTACCATTTTCGGTTGGTTGATTAGATTTATTTGGCTTTACCCATTATTAAATAATTCCCAAATATCGGTTAAACCAAATTGATTGTTTTAGCGTCATCTTAACAAAACTATGTTAACAACGAATATATACTGTTTATACTGAATGCTTGAACAAAGCACTATGTATACTTGTATAAAATACTGAGTTGTTTACAACTTATCCAGTAATGAAAGTATACAATAACAATATTTAACTTCCATTTAACTTTGAGTTTTATATTCGAACTATAAATTGGTTAAACTAAAAGCTGTTCAAATTAACAATAAATAATTTAGTTTGGACGATCAACAATAAATAATTTAGTTTGGACCGTTTGGTTCTTTTTTTTAATAGTTCGGATTGTAATATTTTACCTAAAAAAGGTTGAACAAATCGGATGCTCATTCCTAATAGAATTCCCTTGATAAAGAACATCATATCTATACGAATTCAGATTAATTAATATTTGAAAATGAATTTTGTAAACAATCATTCTTATAAACAATAACGGATATTTATAAATAAAAAAGCAAATTAATTATGTCGACTTAAAAGCTACAAATATGATATTATAATTTAAAACAAAGACAAGAGTAGAGCCCTGTAGTGGTCTTAAAAGGAACGCAACCAATTGCAAAGCATGTCCTTATTAAATGCAATTATTTTCAACCCTTCATCTACCTCTTATATTATAAACCCATTTATGTTCTAAATTTCAATATGCACACATATTTCGATTATACTCGCTAAAACAAGAGGCAATTCATATTTCAATCACTTTCTTTACTTCAAGGAGAAGGGATTCACCCAACAAATACCAACCATCAAATTTTGAATCCAAAAGCTTAACTTACAGACTGATTTCTCTTTGTTCATCTAATATTATAACAACAATGTATTGATTTTATTTTGAAATTTTTATAATCCAAACCATTGAACTCAAGGTTTAGCAGTTGGGTTGTCGGGTGAACATCTTCTCTACTTTTGAAGTAGAGAAGGTATCCGAATCCCCAACTGACGCCCCTTGTCTCAAGGTGGATCAGCCAATGCAACACGTTACCCCTTTTGTTTGAAAATATTTTTAGGGAAATATGAATGCACAGGGAAATTTTTGTAATAATTAAACCCAAAATTCTTGTGTAAGCAACTTGTGAAAACAAAAACAAAACTAAATTAGCCATGTCGATTAGTGAGTATGTAAAGCGAACGCTATGAAAAAATGCTAATGATATACTAACATAGCAAAGGTTCAAAGAATATTTGACTATAGAATATCAATATTAGAGTTTGCACATTTACGGATTTGGAAAAGGGTAAAACTAGCAAATGTGTAACTAATTCTAAAAACTATTTTTAAAACCATATGAATACCATTAACAACCACACCGTGACCTGAGCACAAACTAACATATGATGCTCAAATAGAAGAAAACACTAGATACTCCGTACACAAAACTCTTTTCTTTATAAATCCTATCCCAACCAATCCGAAACAAAATTAACAAAAAATAATGACCATGCTAACTCTATTAGCCTCAAATATTTTATTTATGCCACCCATTAAATATAACAAAATCTTAGTTACAATTATACCTCATAATGATTGAAGCTTTATCTTTTCATTTTCCACATATTACTTGGAAAGAAAAAAAAAGGAGAAATCTCAAGGTTATGAAGATGATGATGGTCATGAACATGCTAATGCAACTTGATTGTTGTCGCTTTTACCATTTTTTTCTGGCCATCTTATTTTTTTACTTGAAAGAATAGGTATTGCATTTACTTCAATCAAAATCTAGTGTGTTAAGCACTAGGACTCGATCAAAACCTGGTGTGTTAAGCACTAGGACTCGATCAAAACGTGGTTTGATGCACACTATGAGTTCATTAGTGTGTTATGCACTAGAATTCTTTCAACGTGGTTTGAAGCACACTATGAGTTGATCAAAACCTAGTGTACCGTGCACTATGAATTGTAAAAAATGTAGTCCAGCACATGTTTGGAAACAATAGCAACGTAGGTTTAAAAAAAGATGACAATGTTTTTCCCGAATGACATGCAGAAAGGAGACGACATTTAAAGTAGCATAGAATTATCCAAAATTATGATTTTTCTTCATTGTTGGCTTGATAAAAAGGAGTTTGGAAAAAGAAGATAAAAAAGGGTAAAAACAAAAGAGAATTGAATCAAAGACCACACTAGCTCAAGCGGTAAACTCTCTTTAGATGGTGTTTAGAGATCTTGGATTCGATCCCAAAACACCAAAATGAATGCTCTGCTTAAAATTAAGTATAACTCTTGTTATAAAAAATATTTAAAAAAAATGTATCAGGTGTGTGAATTTAATATTTAGTAATAGGGTTGCAATAAATGTTTAGGGGATGTTAATAGGTTTGCCCCAATGACAATGATAAATGGTTTCCTTTGTCCGCAAATTGAATGTTCCCACGTGTATAACCACATCTCTACTATTAGACTATTGGTAAATTTCATTATTGATATTAAATAAACAGCTATAAATGGTTGAGATCACCATAGCTAATGGGGAAACGTAAATTTGGACATAGGAGATCCAAGCTCTGACAAGGGTGATGAAATGTCCTACTACAAACTCTATATACCAGAATAGAGAATAAACACATTATCAATTTTGCATGATTGTTTAAATCAATAGAGACATGGATCAATAAAGGCATGCTAACTTCATGTCCTCAAATTGAGGTAACTGAACAAACATAATATCATATTGGTTTACCCTCTACACCAAGTTGCACTTAGTCCCATAAAAGCCTAAAACAATTTCCTATTACCGCAATCATTAGTGTAACAATTCTACACTATCAGCTTTTAAATTGGTGCTGTTAAATGCACCCCAAAGCTTACTTCTTTTTACCCCATCTTCAAAGAAGATAAAAGAAATCATCATATTACAATCAATAACATACTAATACATAAACGAAACATGTTTGATTGGCAATACAGTGCCAAATGACAAATTTTCACTGATTTGATCGGGTATGGTAACGATAATGGATAAAATGAAGTAGTAACTAAAATGATGCGGGTAAAAAGACGATTGGGTAAAATGGAGAAGGAATTGAAAAGCATTTAGCACCGCCCTTAAATTAAGTTGTAATAACATGCAGAAAACTTTTGTCAGCATATGTGATATTACTTGGAGTAGAAAGTTTCTAAAATCAACCCCTGTATGGCTTCATACCTAGTAACAACACAGCATTTTTAGCATCCTGATTTCAATCCAGAACACAAATAAGCAAAATTGGCTATCAAATACGTAATTACCAACAAAGTTAAACTGAACCAAAGCAAAAACTAGGGTTCGGAATTTAGAAACATTACACTCCAGATCGCCATGAAAGAACCTTGTTCTTGTAGCAGGCGATCTCGAATCGCATGCCATGCTTCTTCAACCTCACGATTGCTACGTTTGTCAGTCGCTTTTGCCCTACCGGCTGCACTAAAGTTCTTGACATTTTGCAGAAAAAAATTATAGGCGGATTTATTTGTTTCCACCACTTGCGTTATGTGCGATGGCGCCTGAGTGAAACTACAAAAACAGGCGGGGAACGGGTGGTAAGTGGTAACTGATCTAGCATACCAATTAGTGTGGCTGTGTGACACCAGTCTCTCACTTAAGACATAATAAGAGCAACTTTATTCGGATTTACAGATACCGAACAAAAGTGTTTACGAGTCATCTTCAATCTAATTTCATGTACTCATCTTCAATCTAATTTCAGGTGAAATCCACGTTAGTAGACATTTTCAAATATATATATACACCAAGGAAAAAAAAGTGTAATGTGAGGTTCAATGTCTAAAAGTAGACATTGCAGATTCTAAAAAATTTCAATCGCGTTAAAATAAAATTAGCGTTGAAGATAGCTTTTTAAAAGACAATGTAAAATAAGGATTTGTCCTCCAAAACACAATGCAATTATATTTGCATGGAAGATGCTCCAAGGAGAAACAATTTTGTAATCGTTCATGTAATAATCAATGAGGATTATAGCAACAAACCATAGCCATCAATTTATCCAACATTATAAATGTCAGATAAAGTGATATATCTTCACTCGGAGTTAACGTTCCTCTTTCATTCCAACAAAAAAAATTCTCCATTCATCACCATATTAACTTAATTTACACATTTTTCACTTAATTACATTAGAAAATGAGAAGATTCATGCGAGTTGTTTGTGGAGCAGAGGAAGAAGATCTAAATCAAAAATTGGTGGCTCGAGTGGTAGCAGAGTCAAAGTGCCGCATTATTTTTAACACCTGAAATTAATGTCAAACTTCGTCTGCATGTACGCGCTGCTCTCAAATGTTAAAAACAGTAGGTCATTTTGGTGATAATTTTAAACAACTATCTATTACATTTACTTTACCTCAAACTAGAGCTAAACATATTACCTCAACAAATAACAAATACATATCTCATGCAAGATTCAATGTTATAAAAAAACAAAGCTAATATTTTTCTACATCAATAATACAATATTGGTACCTTTATCATAGGAAACATAATAACAAGTATTCAACGGTGCTGCATGCATTGGAAACGGATGAAATGGGTAATTTAAACAAAAATCATATTTGGATCTTGTGGCCTATGTGATAAAGTTAAAGTTATGCCCAAGAGGTAACTGTTATCCACATAATTTCTTCGAAGAATATGATGTTAGATTCAAAGCTCTACGGAGATGTTGTCAAACCTCATTGCAAGAAGAAGTGTCTAAGCCTTTATAATAGTAACCATTATAAAGCACAGAAGGGCAGCGTTAGGATAAACAAGCAAGTGTTAATCTTGAAGGAAGATTATTGACGTCGCCTCTCATTAATGGCGCTCCTTATCAATGCCGCACGTTCTCAATAACGCCCCTATTTAAGGTCACTGCTTTATGACGTTGCCACTCAAGCAGCACCACATATTAACAGGGCTAATATATTGAATGACAGCACATGATGATGTCGAGAATCATAGTTACCAAAACAATATCGAACGAAGTCGCCTCCTATCAACGTCGCTCACCATCTGTGCCAACTTTCATAGATACCGTATGCAATTAATGTTGTCGCAACCCATAGATAATACTTTTATTTCAACATCAGTGCTCAATGGAGTCGCCTTTTAAGAGGAACCACGCATTATTAATGCCATCGAAGATCCATGTCGATATTATATTGTGTCGACTTTCATATGATACATGAAAGACGCCAGATATCTATAAACGCGATGTTGATGGCGAACTTCATTGATGTCCACAAAAGCTATCAACACAACACTAAAGAAGCGTCGCACTTCAATAACATCTAAGAGATGCCGCTCCATGGTGACATCGAGGGTTATCAACGCCGACGTTATATTGAATAAAGCTGCTCTTCCTCAATCACGCCGCTCTTATCAATGCCATCCATCATTGATGTCGCTAATGATCGATTTTTTTCATTCTACAATTAACATCATTAATGTCCATTAAAGTCGTCGAAGCCAACCGTGTCATGAATCATCAATATCGTGTATCTTCATTAAAGCGACAAAGCCGAAACTTCCCCTTGCATCCAAAGACACTGAAAGTCATTCTGTATCACTGAGGCGCCAAAGCCCGAGGATGTCGATGCTAAGCTGTTGTGCCGCTCCTATATCCCTATAAATGTGGACCTAGGGGTGCCAAGAAAGAGGTCGATGCCTTCTTGTCTCATTTCTCACATTTTTGAACTTTGTAATCCAAAATTGAATTGGGGACCTTCGCCAATTGTAACAATCAAACTTTATACATGCAAAGAATTGAATATTAATGCATAACATATCAACAAGATGATTTATGACTTGCAAATAGTATATCGATTTGATTCCAACTCGTGACTTGCATATCAACTTGATGACTTTTGACATGCCTATAGTCTTGATATTAGATATGCATAGGGTCATCATGAGTTCAACATTAAGCCTATGTCGACCTAACCTATTAGCCTAGGATCGCTCTAGCATTTTCTCAACAAAGTCACTTTTCTAACACTCTTGGGTGTTGACGAAGAAACGCGTTAACATTTTGATGCTAAAAGGAGGGCTCGAGCCTCCGACCCTTTATAATTCTCTCTGCAAACTAATTGCATAAAGTTCTTTTGTTTCAGGGAGAAAACGATGAGAACTTGATGAAATAATGATAACATCCTAAATGAAGAGGCCATGGCATAAATAACTTTAAAAGATAATTTTGTCCCAAGCTTCAATTTAAGGAATATGGAAATTAGACAACCTTCAACTCTAACAAAAATCGCAAGCAACAAGAACAAAGTTCATGATTTAACACAACTAATAGTTATGCAAGAGCTTCTTAGTATGGCTCCATCCCAAGAATCTTTTAAAATGACGACGCTGGTGGAAGAAGGATATGAAGCTCGATCTCCAAGTGAAACCCAAGATGCAGTATAAGAAACGTACTCTCCAAGATTGCGAGCAATAGAAAGCAGAAGGATGATGGTAAATCAACAAAACGGAAATCAACAAAGTCAAGCAAGAAAGCCCCTCAAACAATTAGATAGCTCACGAGACTACTATGGTGGCAAAAGAACATTCTCAACCAAATAACAAAGGACATGCTTATGAAGAAAGAAACCCTTGACATAAGGAAAAATAATAGCTTTCAAAAAACTCCCTTTTTAGAAGAGATATTTGCTGTTAAAATTATGTTTCACGTTGAAATTTCTTCGTTAAAGTATGATGGAATCACTGATACAAATGATCATCTTTTAGCTTTTGAAAGCCAAATGGATTTGTTTAACGTCATTGGGGTAGTTCGTTATAAACTCTTCTCTGTAACTTTCTATGGAGCAGCTGCTAAATGATGTAGATATTATCAGGAAAGGATCGTCTATTCCTATAAGCAATTTTCTTTTGAATTTGTGGCGCAGTTTTACATATACAAAGATCCAACTATAGATTCCAATATGTTCACGAATATGAAGTAAAGGCTAGAAGAATTTCTTGGTGAATACCTAAAAAGGTTCAATATAGAAGCATTAAAAGCAGAAAATGTGACAAATGGAGAAAAGCTCATGGTAGTTTGTTCAAGGTTAATTGAGAAAACTCTTTTTTAGAAAGAACTTTATGTTTACAGATGTTAGGATCTGCAACACTTTTATACCCAGGTTGAGAAATTCATTTGCATGGATGAGATGCACCATGCCAAGAAGAAATCCCAACAAACACAAAAGAAGAAAAGTTCGATTTCAGTCATTCCAAAAAAAAGCCAAGACGGAATGAAAGTAGAGAAGGAAGTTGAACAAGAACATCTGAATTTAATCATGTAGACCTAAACAAGCCTTTCTCCTATATTTTTGCCATGACAAAAAATGATGGAAGTTTCACCACTTCCTATAAAACAAGGAGACCTCCTATATCTAAGAAGGGAAGAAATTATTGTATCTGCCATAAAATAAATGGACATACGACTAATGAATGTCATGTCTTGTCAAGAATTATTCAAAATATGTTCAAGTCGTGATCTTTAAAGGAATTCATTGAAAAAACTTAAAAGATCTCTCGTTTTGAAAAGAATAGCCCAAAAACCCAAAAGCTAACTTTTTCTACAATGAAAAAGTAGCTTAGCAACTTCAAATTCAGATTCCAATCAGAGTGCGAAGTTTCGTGGCGGTTGCCCGCCGTGAACTATTTTTACTCATAATTTTTTTTAGTTTGATTTGTACTTAAAATTCATTATGTATCGACACAAATTTCAAGTTTCTTTACAAGTTAAAACAAAACTAATTTGAAATATCCGGGAGGATCTGAATTTCCCTATAAAAACATAAAAAATTATAGCCTTCTTTGAGGAAAGGATAGCTTAAATATCCAGGATAAAATGACTCTCTATCTCAAGGCTTGAATCAATGTAGTATAAAAAATTTCTTTATAGGATTTTGAATTACCATCAATCTTCCATCATAAACCAATTTCTGGAAAAAGGTAAATATCTGAAATCTTCCAAAAGAAGGGATTCTTAGAAAAAAGCATGTTCTTGTCCATAAAAGTCTACTAGTTCATAAATCATGACTTTTCAGACTTATAAACAGGATATTCTTTTTTGCTAAGCAAAATCTGAAGAGTTGCAATTACACACACACACATATGTATACACACACACATATGCATACCTACCATATAAAGATGGGAGCATTATACACCAACCTTATTTTTAAAAAGCCGTTTTATTACCAAAAGATACTAAACATGTCTTTGAGAAGATTACTTTCGAAAGTCAAGAAAGATTATTTGTAGTTGCCTTATAGATCAGAGAAAGAAAATATTTATCTATTTCAAGAAAGATTTATAAAATCTTCGAAAAATATTATTTAGCATTAGTAAATGCATACAAAATATTTTGGTTGAGCATATCTTGGCAAAAGCATTTTCAAAGCTTTCTGAAATTATTGGAAAAGGAAGACCTATATAAAAAAAATTACAAACAAGGTTTTTAAAACCACCAAGACTTATTAGCACTGCAAAAACTCTAATTGGAAGAGCTTAATCCCGATTAAAGGACTATTGGTTTATGAATCATGACTACTTAGTCTCTTATTTGAGATTTGCTATTATGAGAATGACTCAAAAACCCTTCTTGATGGCAACGTTGGGGAGGTACTTCTTTATCAAAAGATTCAAATATCCAAAAAACTTTTCAAAAAGGGAAGAGCAGTTTTAAGAAATGATTTCTCAATTTATCAAGGAAGACCGTTTTCGAAAAAATTTATGAATCAAAAAGGTTTTCGCACATATTTTGATTGACCAAAAATTATTTTTACAAACAAATATTTCAAGAAACTTTTTTGAAAGCCTCTAATGCACTTCTAGAGCGTCTCCTAGATGGAGGAGAGTCCAATATCCACCAAAAAGCCTCTGATGCACTTCTGGAGCACCTCCTAGAGGGAGAAGGGGTTTGATACCCACCAAAAACTTTGACACACTTTCGGAGCGCCTCCTAGAAAAAGGAGGGTCCAATACCCACCAAAAATCCTTTGACGCACTTCCGAAATACCTCCTAAAGGAAGCAAGGTCTAGTACCCACCAAAAATCCTCCGACGCACTTCCATAGCGCCTCTTAGAGGGAGGAGAGTTTAGTACCCATCAAAGCCTCTAGAGAATTTTCAAAGCGCTTTCAAAAGAAAAAGGGAAAAGATATCCACAACTCAAAATAGAGACAAAGCATAAGGAGGGGTAAAAAGAAAAAGTACGAAGACGTCCACAGCTCAAAACAAAGGCAAAGCCCAAGAAGGAGCATAAAGAAAAAGGTCGAAGACGTCCAAAATCCAAAGTAGAGGTAAAGCTCAAGAAAGGGAAAAAAAGGACAAAGATGTCCACATCTCAAAACAGAGACAAAGGCCAAGAAGGGGCAGAAAGTAAAAGAACGAAGATGTCTACGAACCAAAGCAAAAGTAAAGCCCAAGAAGGGGCAAAAAGAAAAAAGACGAAGATTTTCACAGTCCAAAGCAGAGGTAAGTCCAAGAAGGGCCAAAAGGAAAAAGGACGAAGATGTCCACAGCTTATAACAGAGGCAAAACCCAAGAAAGGGAAAAAAGAAAAAGGACGAAGATGTTCACACCCCAAAGTAGAAGTAAAGCCCAAGAAGTGATAAAAGTAAAAAGGACAAAGATGTCAAATTCCAAAACAAAGGCATGGCCCAAGAAGGGCCAAAGGGAAAAGGACAAGTTCGAAAGTCTAAAGCAAAGGCGGTATCCAAGAAGGCGAAAAGGAAAAGAGATTAAGATTTTCAAAACCCAAAAGGGTGCGAAGATAAAAGATATGAAAGGGTCTGAAGCCTAATGAAGAGGCAATGGGCATTAAGCAAAGAGAAAATCCTTACTAAGAAGGTAAGAATAGTTTCATTCAAGGAACAGATCAAAACAGACTTCTGATATAATCGGTCTAAACCTAGAAATAAGGGAACCTTCAAAAGAAGGTATGTGTAATAAGTATTAATAAATTAATTGGGCCGGCTAAATGGCCAAACGGAACTATCCTGCTGAACGACCAAACAATCGAATAGAACTAACCTGCTGGACGGCCAAACAACCGAATGGAACTACTCTGTTGAACGGCTGAATAGCTAAACAGTTTAACAGAACTACCTTGTTGAATGGTCGAATGGTTGAACAAAACTACTTTGCTAAATGGTTGAATGGCTAAAAAGAACTACTTTGCTGAACGACTGAATGGTTAAACGGAACTCTTTGATGAATGGTTGAACAGAACTACTTGGTTCCAATGTAATAATAGTAATAATAAACGTCTTAAAAACCACATATCTCCTAATAAGAGACATTACTTTGAACAACGAGAATCTCCGTTATTATTCGAAGTATTAGTCCCTGGTGAAAGTATCTGATATAACATTCTAGTATTATATAGAACTACGAATCTTTTGCTTTAAATCTACTCGAAGTACTACAACTAGATGATTTTTTGATCTTCTATTACTGTCTGATAAACTTTTGAGTTTCTTATTGTCGGATCAAATTCTGATGGATTTTTGATTGAATTTTTGAATTTCTTAATAAATGAATTCCTAGATTTCTTCTTGGTTCTTGATGTTTTCGGACTTCCTTGAATTTCTAGTTTTCTTGTGGAATTTAAGTTTTTATATTATTGGCAGACAAGGATTTCTGGTCTACTATTATTGCCAGATAGAGATTTCTATTCTTATATTATTGTCAGATACGAATTTCTGGTCTTCTCTTATTATCAAAGGATATTCTGGATTTTTTATTACCGGATGGTTTTCTGGTCTTCTTATTATCTGATGGAATTATGGATTTTTTATTATTAGAGGATATTCTAGATTCCTTACTGCCAGAAGATGGTATTCGAATTTCTTATTACTATATGATATTTTGGATTTTGTATTACTAGGGGGAACTCTATGTCTTATTATTAGAAGATGGTATTCGGGATTTCTTGTTTCCAGAGGATTGTATTATGGATTTCTTAGTATCAGATAACATACTGGATTCTTACTATCAGAGTATTTCTAGATTTCTTATTACCAAATGGTTTTCCGATCTTCTTATTATCAAATATGGTTTTGGATTTCTTATTATCAGATGATCTTCTATACTTCTTATTACCAGATGGTTTTCTGGTCTTCTTATTATCATATGGGATTCTGGATTTCTTATTATAAAGGGATATTCTGGATTTCTTATTGTCAGAACCTGGTATTTTGATTTCTTATTACTAAATGATATTATGGATTTCTTATTGCTAAAAGAGAATTTCAAGAACCAAAAAGTTAAATGACAAAGGAGTCTAATTTAGAGATTTACAAGCGACTCGATATTGAAAGCCAATCTTCGACAACCAAAGAAGAATTAACTCATAAGGAGAAGCTTTGGAGCCTATGCTAGTCTTCTTAAAGGGTTTCTTACTTAGCCCTCCATTTTCCTAGCAAGCGATATTATTCCAAATGGGGATGATCATTATTAAGACCATTTAAGTGATTTACATATTATCTAAATATTACAAGTTTAAAGTCCAAAACAACCTTTCTAACAAATTAACAACCACTGAATAACCAATGTTGAATTTGCAAGAAGACTTAAACTTTTAGATTGACTAGAAGAACACAAATAAATGTTAAACTTATGATAAGAGAATAAGTCTATGAGTTTGTGCTAGAAACTTGAATGATGACTAACATAAAGGTATCCTAAGTATAATGTTGCACCAGTAAAACCATGTCGACTGAGTAGATTAATACCAAAAGCCATATGAATTACGCAATAAAGCAAAAATATGTTAGCATTAAAATCGTTTATTATTATTAACCCGAATATATGAAATGTAAGATTTCAAGTGATCTTGATAATTTAGAATCTTCCTTTGCTCGAGTTTGAATTGCAGAAGAAAGAGGAACACCATTATATCAAATTTAAATGAATGGATAAATTCAGAAGGTGACAAGCATAATGTTTGAGATTATTGACTTGGAAATTCAATACTTCCACTACACTATGGAGGAGGGCAAATGTTATTCATATGATTTCTCAGGAGACTATGATGTTAGATTCAAAGCTAAAGAAATGATGTCAAACCTTATTGTAGACGAAGTGTCTAAGCCTTTATAATAGTAATAATTATAAAGCTCATAAGGGCAACGTTAGGATAAACATGCAAATGTTAATCCTAAAGGAAGATTATTAACATCGCCTCTCATTAATGGTGCTCCTCATCAGTGTCGTACATTCTCAATATCGCCTCTATCAAATTCACTACTCTTTGACGTTGCCACTCAAGCAACACCATATATCAATAAGGCCAAGATATTGAATGACACCACATGACGATGTCGAGAGTCATATTTACCGAAGCAATACTTGATGAAGCCACCTCCTATCAATGTCGCTTACCATCTATGCCGACTTTCAATGATAATGTATGCAATCAATGTTGTCGCATCCCACTGATAGTACTTCCATTCCAACATCGACGCTTATTGGAGTGCCTTTTGAGAGGAACCACACATTATTAATGTCGCCAAAGATCGATGCCGATATTATATGGTATCGAATTTCATATGACACATGAAAGAGGTTGCATATCTACAAACGTGACGTTGATGGCGAACGTCATCGATGTCCGCAAAAGCTATCAACGTTGAAGCAGTGCCGCACTTCAGTAACATCTAAGGGATGCTGCTCCATGATGACGTCGAGGGTTATCAACGCTAACATTATATTAACGTTATATTGAATAAATTCTTTCTCAACCATGCCGCTCTTCATCAACGCCACCCATCGTTGATGTCGCCAATGATCAATGTCGTCATTCCACAGTTAACATCATCAATGTCTATAATAGCTGTTGAAGCCAACCTTGTCGTGAATCATCGATATCACTTATCTTCATTAAAAGGATAGAGCCGAAACTTCCCCTGCACCTAAAGATGCTGAAAGTCATTGTGTATCATTGATGATGCCGAAGCCCAAGGATGCCAAGCAACTGTGTCGCTCCTTTATCCCTATAAATATGGACCTAGGGGCACAAAGGAAGGGGCCGATGACTTCTTGTCTCATTTCTCACATTTTTAAACTTTGTAGTCCTAAATTGAATTAGGGATCTTTTCCAATTGTAGATCTCTAACTTTGTACATGAAAGGAATTGAACATCAAATAAGCGCATAGCATATTGATAAGATGATTTATGGCTTGAGAATAGCATATCGACTTGATTCCAACTCATGAATTGCATATTGACTCGATGACCACATGGCTGTACTCTTAATATTAGCTATGCATAAGATCATCATGAGTTCGACATCGAGCCTATGTCGACCTAGCCTATTTGCCTAGCATCGCCCTAGCATTTTCTTAACAAAGTCGCTTTTCTTACAATCTTGGGTGTTGATGAAGAAATTTGTTAGCGGCAATTATGTACTTTTTTACATATATCTATCTCGATAACTAATCTTGTTCAAATCAAAAGGCATTTTCTTTTAATTATATACTTGATATAATGCATTATACTAATCAATTGATTAAATTAAAAGTATATTTAATAGGAAATTCATAAATGGTATGTTTTGTGATAGTAGTTATAAAGTATTGTAACCGTGAGTAATTTATCACTTGAAACAAATATACCATTGCAAATGTTTCTAGCCAATATGCATCGAGATTGGATATCTATATACCTTTGAGACTAAAATACATAACACTCTCCAAATGTTAGGAGTGTGCTACTCATGACCACTGGGGGCACCTAGAGGTTACATATTATTAGATAACTATGGAACGACTCACTCAATAATTTTCTATTGGTTAATATAACTAAGGTCAAACAAAAAATATCAATGTGACTTATTTACACGATTCTCTCGACTTGATAATACTATTGATCTTTGTTGATGAAATTTTTGGGTTTCACCACGCTCGACTTGGACGTAAGGCAACCTTATAGTCAATTGTCCTCATGGTTAGGAATCAGCGAACTAACGCTTAGTTAGACTCTCAGTTAAGGGGTGACCATGGTACTGAATGCTTACACGGCCATGTAGTCGCACTTTAATTGTATGTTGAAATTTCGAAATGGATCAGTGAACAAAAGAGCAAATAAAAGCAAATTGTAGAAAAGTAAAAGACATGAAGAGTTTTTACGTGGTTTGGATTATTAAATCCTACCTCCACGGGATAATCCACTATATTTTACTATTTTTTATACAAGAGATTTTAATGGCCCTAAGGCATATAATATGTTCTTTTTTTTCCTAGAAAGAAGAAGAAGTCGCCGGAGAAGATTTCAAAAAGCCCAAATTCCAAAATAATCCCCTCAAAAGGATTTAATGTCATTCCTTTTATAACATAAAAATTTCTTTACTGATGGTGGTAATCTTCTCCCATATTTTCCTTTAACCTTCACCATTAGATTATGTCACTTGTTCTTTATCAGTGATTCTCGTACTTTGTGTTTAGATTGATGACGTGTCTTAGGCGAGAAATCATGATTTTGGTTGGAGACTGGAATTTTGAAGTGGAATGCCTGAAAAGTGAGTAGAAATCCCAGGTCTGCATTGGTCGGCCTCTTCTCTCTTGAAATCGCAAGATGCCCTAAGAGGAATGATGAGAGTCTTTTTGGAGTCTTGTCGTGCAATTAATGCATATGAATGAATGTAGTGTGTATATTGCCTGGTATTCAGACCATATTGCTACGTTGTTGTTCTTGTTTTTCTTGCATAATTTGTTGCCACGTCGGATCAAAAGAGGTAGTTCTTCCCACTTTGTGCTGAGAGCTTGCCTGGGACTTGCTTGTTATTTGAATCGTTCTCTTGGTTGTGGTCGATGAGAGATAAGGAGAGGGTGAGCTTCACATTTGTCATTTTCCTGTAGGGTCGAGTCTATGTTAAAGCATAATTTAGGCAATCCTATATGTAGCCACGGTAGAGTGCTTTTGGCTCTGTATAACAATATTTAGGTTGCCCCCAGTATATTCTTGTACAAACCTGCTCCTGTGGACGTTTGGCAAAATGTGAATATAGTTAAATCAGAACCTCACGTGCTAACTCATGTGCTTTGGTTTTATACTATAGCTTGGTCTTTGCTTCTGAATGTGATCAGTGTATTCTACTTTGTTTTCTCTATGTGCACAATGTTTATTTTATGTGGTTTTGATATTTTTGGAGAAGATTCGGGTCTGGTCAGTGGTGTTGACCTTAAGCTTATCATTTGCCTATTCTTGTTGTCGTTGGGATGACTTCCTATTCTTCAAGTACCGTTTTATTTCTTTTTGCTATGGTTTATAGTATGAATGAGTGTAACAGTTTTCCTTCAAGTTTGTAGCGACTGCATATTGGGGTATACTTGCCTCCTAATGCACACATTTTGTATCTCCATTTAGTCTTGTATAATCTATCTTTTTGGTGCTGGGAATAAGTCTTTTCAACTACAGGTGCATTTAATGTTCCAGTATGCATGTCATTATTGGTTGGAACATCCTATAATAGCTGTTCAATTTTCCTTCTCATTTTTCTAGGAGGATTTTTCACAAGTCATTTATACTCATTACTTTCTACGTTGAATCCATGTTTCACTTAATACTTGATCGTTCCAATCGTGTGCCTGCAATTCAAACTCAGATGCGCTCGTTTCTTTCTTTATCTTCCCTAAATCTTTTCTTTATCTTCTTGTTTGTAAAGAGTCGAATTAATTTTCAAATTTAGGGGTATTCCGTAGGTTGAGAATAGGATAGTTGCATTAACTCTCGCTTGAAATTCCTTTGATATATTACCTAGGGCTTTGGCATGGATTCTTTCGATTCTTCTTTGTCGTTTCCACACTCTAAAATTACTTTCTTTAAAGATGCCATTAGCATCCTTAAGAAATTCGAATTCCATAAGTATGCACCTAGGGTTTTGGAATCTCATGTGCAGATGAACAATCCATCATAGGGTTACATCGCCATTACTCCCGAACATATTAGGAGTAGGTTGTTTCTTCCAATGCATCAGACAATCTATGAATGGCTTGTTACCTTGGGTATCGCTCCAGTTCAACTTGCCTCTAATTCTTACACATTTCTTTAGCTACGTTTATCCTTTATGCCAAACATGGCGTTAACCTTACTGGTCGATAACTCTGATTCCTATTCGAGGTTAAAAGAAGTTCTGGAAAGTGGAATAAGGATCTCTTTTACATTTAGGCTAAGGATGCATTTTTGGATGGCACCCCTAGCAGGACCGAACAATGGCTCTTATATTATTTATTTATTTCGAATAACGATGGGTTCCCTTCCTTTTCCCATCATTATTCTGTTCACACCATCTCCTCAAAGACGAATTAGCGACTATACGACTCTTATAGACATCAGATTAAAGGTTTGCTTGAGGATGTTAGGAATCTACCCAAGTTGTTTATTGGATTGAAGTTGAGATATCACGGTTTGTTGCATCCAAATCACATATTTTCTAGAAGAATATTTAAGCCCGCTTCATCCACATCTAAAATTCAGGATATAAGTAACTTGCAAAAAAAATTTAGGGTTTACATGTTGTTGATCCTAACTCCATTATCTTTCTACCTACAGATAGCATGGATATAATTATTACTGCTAGACTTCATAGACTAATGAAGGCGAAGGAGAAGAAGGAGGCTGCTTTGAAGAGGCCGTTTGAAGGGTCTAACGATCCTTTCATTCCTCTACAGAAATTGAGCACTTCGAAGAGCACTCCACCACTTCCCAATACAGATACTCTTATTTCATAGGTTCATATGTATTCAGGACAGATTAGTTCTTCCTCATGGGGAGAATCTGCACCTACGTACACATCTAAAGTCTCCATATTTGTTTTGATGAAGAAGTTGGGGATGTCTGCTTAGGTCCTCTCATTCTTCCTTCTTTAGTTTTTGAGGTGCCTCTTGCTACCATTTTATTAGGATACCATAAGCTCTGGTCTTATATGAATAATCATGTTCTCTCTTCTCTTTTCTTTGGCATTGGTTTGTCACTTACATTGTTTTATATTTCTCATTCTTGTAATATATGGCCTTGATGATGAAGGCGCACAAATATGTGAGCATGCAGGCCCTGCTTTTAGGTTTGGTTGCTAGTCTTGAAGCTAATCTTACTTCAGGCAACACTATGTTGGCTTCTGCTAAGATTAAGGCGGATGAGGAGGCTAAAACGCTTTTGAAGTAGTGGAGAAGGCTGAGAGGGCTGATAGGGAGGCCGCATCCGTTGAGGATGCTCAAGCTGCTATGGAGCGTGAGCTTAAGGCGAAGGATGCGGAGCTTGCCAGATTTGAAAAGGATCTGGAGACATCTGAGGAGAAGCTCGATACTCTCATTTCAAAGGTCACCTATGGTTTTTACACTCGATTAGACATCATCATAATATGGAAGTGAGGCCTGACTTTGTGGATGATGAATCCATGGAACACACAATTTTTGCTTACCACAAGAAGAAATGGAATGAGGAGGAGAAGGTTGCGAGAAAGATTGTTGATCCTGGTTATTCTTTGCATCTTTCTCGGTAAGAGAAGGAGACAGCTATTTAAGATCAGGTAAACCCGCAATCTGAAGGACAAAAGCAACTTGCAAATAAGGTTACTTCACCTTCTCTGATAGAATTAGATGTTTAATCCTAGATATTCTTTTGGTGTTTTCATTGTACTTAAATCATGAAGTTTAATTAGTTGTTTATACTATAATGTGGTACCTTTGGTCTTAAATGATTGTGCTCTCCTTATTGTTTTGTTTAGTATTTTGGAGTGAATATGTTCGTTAAACTGTTGAAGGAGACTAAGGCTTAACTCGAGAGGAACACATCAGATCGTCTAGGATTAAGTTCAACGGCTTTGGCTAAACGTGTTCAAGAGTTATATCAAACTCATGCAGATCTCATGAATGAGGTCATGGAGTTATCAGCCTGCATTAATCAGGTGGTTCATGAGAAGGAGGCTCTCGTGATTTTGTTTTGCACCGATGGAGGCACACGTTACAGGGTGGTTCTTTCCTCCATGATAGCCCAGATCTAGAATGGTTTTGGCTTAAGTTTAGAACTTCGATTAATGAGTAGTTCTCCCACGTCTTTGTTAATTAATTTTATATAATGTTGTTTGGTAGGTATAATGCAACATATATTTTGTTATTGAAGCTTAATCTATTGTGTTTTGACTCAATAGCCAAATTTTATTTTAATAATGCTTTGACCCAACTCTCCATCTCTGAACTCTATTCAGTACTAACTATATCCGTTACTATGATGCTTTTGCCCCCACTATTGTTCCAATCTGGAAGCGTTCTGACGTAGTTTAGCCGGATGATGCTCCTGAGGATGATGTTGCTCAACTAAGACATGACGTTGAGAGGCTTGAAACAGAGTTGAAGTTCAATCGGGAAGAACTTGTTAAAGTCGGAGTGCGCTTGAGCATCAGTATGATTGTAGTAAAAGATTACATGTATGATTTGGAGATGCGGTGTGAAAGATGGATGGGATATATGGACCATGAAGGTGGAAGAAGAACTTTACGGTATTGTTTATAGGGTAGAAAATTTTAAGTATAAGAAGAAAGTGGAGGACATGTTGGTTGAGATTGCCAGGTTACATGGCGAGTTAGAGGCTGCTAAGCATAGGAGGTTGATTGAAATATCTCAATCAGATGTTGATTTTGTTCCTCTGATGAGATCCGAATCTTCCTTTTTCCAAGGTAGCAATTGGAAAGTTATTTGCAAGGAGATTGTTTAGATATTTCACAAATGAGAGTAGGAAGAAGAGGGCTCGGCTAGTTGGGGCCTTAAATGATACAAGAAGAAGGGCAACATTAGAGGTGTACAAGCTTACAAGCGTATTGTTGTCCTTTAAAGATAAGGTTGCTTCCTATTCGGATAAACTTGAACAAGAGAAGGCTAAGAATAAGAAGGTTGAAGCGTTCTTACAACGTTCTCGAGATGATTTGGAATTTTTCTTCCCCCTACTAGATCAAAGTTTTCTAAGTGATAAGGAAAGCTGTGAGGTAAGAACTGATCTGCATAAGGACCCCTGGGAAGAAGCTCGTTATGACCCTCGACAATCCTTGCTTACACTTATTATAACTTTAGTATTAAGTGAACACTTGGTTAACATTTAACTTGACTTTAGGATGGGGTAATGCTTTTTGTAATCTGGTAATATCTTCTTTTACGATATAGAAATTTATTAGCAAATATTTTCATATAGAAATATATAAGTCTTTTGGTAACCTTGCTCTATTTTTATATTTTATTTGATTGCAAGCTTATTCGGTATTCTTTGGTTAATTCGTTTTATTTAGGATTCAGAGGTAGATGCTTTGCGAAAGAAACTAGATTATGCTCAGTTCGTAATTGAGGAGCTAGAAGATTTGTTAAGGAATTCTAAGAATATATACGAAGCTATATATCAAATATTAGATTATCAAGTTGAAGAAGAGGATCATAAAGATGGATAGAGAGATGGAATTACGTATGAGTGTAGAGGAGAATTCTTTAGTACCTCCAACTTCATGCGTACCTCTTGGATTGGGTGCAGTCCCTAAGCTTCCATTGGAGCTAACCCGAGTGAGATTCTTAAGTGGAAGAATGATCCGAAGGATTATTATCAGGCCAAAATTAAATAGTTAGAGAACTATTTCAAAAGAGAATTAAGGACATTTGAAACTTACGTTTCTCCGTTCTTGTCTACAGAGGATGAATATTTTGGTCCCTCTTCCAAGAATGCAGAGAAGTCAAAAGAACAACTCTGGCGTGAGATCGATAGAGTTAGAAAAATGGCTATGAATTGTATAAATGCCTTAGAAAATAGGATATATAGTTTGGAGTATGAGGCTTGAGTGGACTCCATCACGATTTCCTAGGGCGGGGTGGACATGGCATCGCTTTTGGATGAACTCCATAAAGAGAAAGTAAAGACCGGAATAGCATAAATCGGTTGACAATGTACGATTGACGTTTTTAAATGTTTTTGGTCTGGACTTAACTTGTCCTTTGTGCATATTAGGCCGATTATGAATATAGATCCGAAGATTATGGAAATGTTTGGGCCGGTGCCAATTATGGTCTGCATGTGGCATATCATAGATCTACCCATGGAAGGGTCTCTCGTTCCCGATCATCGGTGATGATTACAGAGAAAGAGAGCTAGCTTTTGTATTAATTTTCCACAATGTATTGTTTTACAGATTGGAATGCTATGGGGTACTTTTATCTTGTTTTTGGAACTTGGACTAGATTTGCAATTTAACTTTATAAAAGGGATATTTCCTTTGTAATATGACTTGAGTGGTAATTTTATGTAATTATTCATAAGTGTAAAACAAGTAGTATTATGCTGAGATCCATGGCTAAGTGTTGAAAGCTCAGTTTTTTAAAGTATACCTGATGAGACTTAAGTAGCGTTTGGACTTGTACCCGACTGCTAGTACGTTGCTCATAGTGTACTCATTTGCCTTCTCCTAAGATCTGCTCTGGGAGTATTACCGCGTCAATGATTCGATGTGTCGTGACTTCCTGGTATGTATAGGTGCGATCTGATCTGTTATTAACTTAACCGCGGGTTAGGATCCTCGGCTCTGGAAGTAGATGTGTTGAGACTTGCTCCTTATTATGGGAATGAAGTATCCATAGCCGAGTGATGGGATAACCTCCTCCCTGTTTTGGCCTACCCTCTATTCTATAGGGCAAAATGCCCTTGCCCGTATGCTTGGTTGGGTATTTAACCTACCACGATTTTTAGGTGAAGTGTTAGTTTGATCAACCACTGTTTTAGGGAGAAACATCTATTGTGACCTACCCCTGTTTGGAGGGAGAAATGTCCATAGCAAAATGTTTGGCCGAAATTGTGACATACCCCTGTTCTGAGGGGAAACATCCTTAGCCAAATGCTTGGTCAAAATTGTGACCTACCCCTATTCTGGGACAAAATGTCCTTAGACAAATACGTGGCCGAAATTGTGACCTACCTCTATTTTGAGGTGAAACGTCTATTTTGGACTTACCCCTTGTTTTGGGGGCAAAATGTCCTCATTTGTGAACTTGGTACAACCTACCCTTATTCTAGGGTGAAATGTCATACGTATGTTGAACCGAGCTCTTCTCCAACGTCATTGTTCTCAATGTAGAGGGTGTCTTTATTATTCGTAGGTGAAACCATACCTTTGGAACAATTGCGATGGGCTAGGAAGAGCGCATCGTCATGCTCTGGGCATGGTTATTCCCATTATTCGAGTAATGTTCAATTGAGAAGTCAGGTCGTCATACAACCTACAATGACATGAACATGAATTTTTTTGCTGGTTCCGGCAGTCTAACATCTGTATGTCCAATATGTCAAATTAACTGACATGAATGTTTTTTATACTAGTTCAGGCAGTCTAATATCCATATGACCAGTCTTTATGATTTCTAGTTATTGAAAAATTTATACTAAAGTAGGGAAATTTATCGTCCTATCTAGAGAAATATTTTGGCTGAGAAGCCGGACTTGCATTGATGCAAGCCCACATGTGTAGGGTCAGTATCATCGTTCTCAGTGTTGAGATTTTCGTTTCACCTACTGCTTTACTGATTTAGTGACTACTAGCGGTGAAATACGGACGTGTTTATATAAATTTTCTTTTTACAGAGAAATAATACGAAGACTTTACATTCATATGCACATAATTTTTTGTGCAGAGATGATCTATGGCTCAGTACATTTTGCTTTAGCTTGGGCCCTTCGGTGTAGTACTGGGCGCTTGTCATTGCAGTTACTGCTCCAATGCCAGCTCCTCCTCTTGGGTTTTAATTCATCACAAGCCAGACCTCATTTATCTGCTCGTCTCTTCTTCCACCTCGGCATAGGTGAGGAGATATAAGAATTCATGCACGAGCATTTGGATCTGGCTCCAATGGGGAGGAAGTGACGACTAATATTTCAAATCCTTGTTCATCTCAATCACTTCAGCTTGTTGCTTACCGGTGTGATTGAGATATATGTTGTAGGTTATGGCAACGGCACACCCATCTTATTGTGACTGGACTTTTTTTATTCCAATTATGGGTTCCATGTCCTAACCTAGATTATTGTCCAAATCAACAAATGCCTGCATGTCCACGTTCCTCCGGTAGTCATTGATTGATGCGGGAGAGTGACGGATGGTTAGTAAGTGACGTTGAACAAGATTCCACACACCATAGATTATTGAATCATTCTTTAAAGCAGCTTATGGCTGATCTCACCGCTTCCATTTTGGAGAACACTGTGATTGCTTATCTGAAGCACAACAGATGCAACCGACAAGCAGTGGCGGTGAGTTGTGGATGATGGAGAAATAGAAGACATAATTGGAGGGTCGGAGATTGACTGGAGGTTTAAGGGAGGTTTGAGGAATGAAGGGACAAATGGTCAAGAAACCACGTGATGAAGGAATGGAGAATGGAGGATGAAGGACGTAGGACGAAGGATGGAAGTTCGCCCTCCTTCCAGCGACAAAAATGTTGGTGAAATTTTCAAGTTTCACTACACTCAACTTGACCGCGAGGCAACCTCGTGGTTGATTGTCCTTACGGCTAGGAATCATCGAACTAACGCTTGGTTAGATTCACTTTTAGAAGGTAACCATGGTGTTGAGTGCTTACACAGCCAAATAGTCACACTCCAACTATATGCTGAAATGTCGAATGGACTAATGAACAAAAGTGTAGGTAAAGTGAATTGCAGAAATGTAAAAGATATGAAGATTTTTTATGTGGTTCGGATTGTTGCAAATCCTACATCCACGGGATAATCTACTCTATTTTACTATTTTTTTGTACAAAAGATTTTAATGGCCCTAAGGCATAAATATGTTCTTCTTTTGTTAGAAAGAAGGAGAAGTTGCTGAAGCAGATTTCAAAAAGCTTAGAATTCCAAAATAACCCCTAAAAGGATTTGATGCCTTTCCTTTTATAGCATGAAAAGTGCTTTGTTGATGGTGATAATCTCCTTCCATATTTTCCCTCGACCTTTGCCAATGGATTGTGCCACTTGCCATTTATCCATGATGCTCGTACTTCATGCTTGGATTGATGACATGTCTTAAACGGGAAATCCTGATTTTGGCAGGAGATTGGAAATTTGAAGCGGAATGCCTAAAAAATGAGCGGGAAGCTGAGGTTTGCATAGGTCGACCTCTTCTCTCTTGAAATAGCAAGCTTCCCTAAGAGGAATGATAAGAGATCTTTCTGAAGCCTTGTCATGTCGTTGACGCATAAGAACAGATGTAGTGTGAATATCGCCTGGTATTCAGACCATATTGCTCCGCTGCTACTCTTGTTTTTCTTGCATAATTTGTTACCATGTCGGGTTAGATTGAGGTTGTTCTTCCCATTCTGCACTAAGAGCTTATTTGAGACTTGCTTGTTATATAAATTGTTCTCATGGTTGTTGTCAATGAGAGACAAGGAGACAGTAAGCTTCACATTTGTCATTTGCCTGTAAGGTCGAGTCTGTGTTAAAGTGTAGTTTGGGTAATCTTGTATGTAGCCCCGGTAGAGTGCTTTCGGCTCTGTATAGTGTTGTTTAGGTTGCCCTCAGCATATGCTTGAACAGACCTGTTCTTATAGACTTTTGAAAAAATGTGAATGTAGTTAACTCAGAATCCCATGTTCTAATCTCATATGCTTTGGTTTTGTACTCTAGCTTGGTCTTTACTTCCATATGTGGTTAATGCGTTTGGGTTTGTTTTCTCGATGTGCACAGCGTCTATTTTGTGTTGTTTTGATATTTTTAGAGAAGATTCGGGTCTGTTCAGTGGCGTTGACCTTAACCATGTCCTTTACGTAGTCTTGTTGTCGTTAGGATGACTTCCATTCTCCAAGTATTATATTATTATTATTTTACTACTGTTCGTGGTAAGGACGGGTGTGACAATCTTCAATATGAAAGCTTCTATTCGATTGTAGTCAAATAATGACATAACGTCCATCGATTGAATATAGTTGGTTCTTGAAGTACTATTCTAGAGAGGATCTGTCCTTATGGTTATATAGGGTAAGTATCACAGCTAACTCAAGCCAACTCAAAGTTAAAGTCTCTAGCCAGAGCAGTTCAGTTAATAATAATTGTTATTATTGAACCAAGGACTTTGTGTTTGGACTATAGAGTTGAACATGAATGATATTGGAATTTTGATAATTACCAAATTCCATAAGTTCAAAGTGATATATTTTTGACGAACAGAATTAGTGTAAATTAAAGTCACAACCGAGTACGCTTAATAAAGTAAAATTGGATTTTATCGAAACCAAGTGAGTGATAAATTTGGCAAAAATGTCATACAACATGCTAACTGACGTGCAAATTTAATATTCGAAAGTTCGATATTAACCGCTAACCAAATTTACGCCTAACGAGTCACGCAACCGAAATGATGAATTCTCCTTCAATCGAATTATTTAAAATTAATTTGTAATTTTTCTAAATTAATTAATATTTATGAAATATTAATTATAAATTTTGATTATAATTTAGTGAATAAATAGTTATATATATTTATAATAGTTATATATATATATATATCAATCGGTATACGATATCAATAATTGGATTTAATTGGGTAATATTTTATTTGGGAATAAATGGATTTAAAACCTATTATAAGGGTAATATTTTTGACAGAAACATAGTCTAGTGCATCTCAAATTTGGGTAGAAAGGGCTTGGTTTTGGATGGCTGAGATTAAATGAGAATGAGTAAATTTCGTCCACAATATAAGGATCTCTACCCTCGTATGATCAGGATCTTTTTTTCACTCTCCACCCTAACTGCTTGCTGTTGAAACTCTGTCAGCCCGTAGTGGAAAAAATGAGTGAATGTCAAAAAGTTACCATTTATTGGATCTATATTGGCCTACGAGGCCTAATTTATTTATAACATTTCTAATGTTGGTTTTAATAAAATCATATTTTATTAATTTTGGTCTTTGTTTTAATAATTTAGTTGAGCATGGAATGTGAAAGGGGTTTGAATATATCAAATATATTCATTTTTAATTGTATGTCAAAATAATTAGACATATAACAAGTGCTATCAATTGATGACAAGGTGTAGGCATGTAAATATAAATAAATGGATGGGTAATCACATAGGAAAAAAGGGAAACAAATAAAGGGTAAAGGATGATCAATTCAACTTTCCATTGGTAAACACAATTAATGTAGAATATAAGTGATAATTAATAGGTGTCATGACATGAGAATATAAACAGTCAACAATATATGTATATACATATACATATACATATATATATATATATATTATTGTCCGATTTTAAATTGTTTTTCTTTTTTTGGAAAAGGAATATAATTCATGCTTTGACAATATGAAATACATATAATAAATTTTATACACATACACATATATAATTAATTACGTGTGCATAAGATTAAATCGAATCTTTCTAATTAATACAAATTAGAGATTTATAGCAATCAATTTGAAAATAGATTTATTGTCAGACCATTAATTATGTGTGTATAAGATTCAATCAAATCTTGCTAATTAATACAAATTAGAGATTTATAGTAATCAGTTTAAAATTTAGATTTATTGTCAAAACATCTTCCTTTTTTTGCAAATTTCTAGTATAATACAAACACAAAATATATACATGGAAATCATCAAATCTCAAATTAGACTTTATTTTGTATGATTTAAAACATGAATGTAACGACATGTATTTTTAAACATCAAATATTTAGTAGTTTATTTAATCGTTAATTAAATAAAGGCCCAAAAAATGTTATTTTTTGCATACGGCCAAATCAGCGAATTAAAATGAGAATAAGAATCGCTATATTTCGAGATAGGACAATCTGATTGCTAAAACGGTCTCGAAATACGCAAAATTAGACTTCTAGGGTGTAGTATCAGATGGAGACACGGTTAGCGCCACTAGATCCGAGAAAATGAGGTGGTGTACGCAGATGAGTTTTGTGGCGATCGGACGCGTTGTGTGATCGTACGGACTCGAAACGCGTAGCCATTAGTTGAGAAATTAAATAAATAGAGTGTAATATAATATTATAGAATCCCAAATCTAGATCTTCCCTCTATTTCTCATTTTGGCCAACACTGTAGCAACATGGAGAACAAAATAATGGTCAAACCCCTCTTTCCCACATTCAAAAATTAATTTCTCCAAATCCACTAAACTAAAAAAGCATAATGTTTGATTCGTTAAAATTGTATAGATGAGAGCTATGCGATGACTATGGTGGATTTTGGATGATGATGTTTAGCCAAGATCGACCCCATAGCCGTGAATTAGGGTTCGACATTGTTTGATTTTGGGGCAACGATAGGTAGATCGGAGGTGATCATCATGTTTCTCTCGCCGAGGCACATCTCCTCGCAAAATTCAAGCACGGTTGATCTTTGTTTGCAAACTGCGTCCATATGGGGAATCGCATGTGACTTACATGCTTTGATGAGGATGGATCTTGCTTCGGTGGATCGAATCATGGATGGTTGGGTGCAGATCGAAGTTTACGCAAGGAGAAGCATTTTGGCAAAAGTGGTTCGAGATTTCGTCGACAAACAAAGGCGATATTAGAATTTGAAGTTGCCTCCATGGTGTGCATATCTTTGTACATGTACAGGCTATTGGGAAGAAGAAGGATTAGCAAATAATAAGGTAGTTAGTTATTTAAATTGATTAATTAATATCTCGCCGATGAAAATTCTTATTTTGGTTATACCTTTTGCATATGAGGTCCTTTTTGGACGATGTTTCCTACATTTAGATCATGTTGGAGAGATCTACATTTTGGCACTGGTTTGGACAGATTTGGCTGAGATGAGTGATATTGTCTCTCGCTTCATTACGATTAGTTGTTTATTGTTATATTGACGCTCCAGAATGATTTTTGGCTTTTAAAAATGATATTATTATTATACACACACACACACATCTTCTATATTTTTATAAAAGAATATATAATTATTTTTAAATGATTTATAAATAATATTACATATTTTCCATCATCGTGTGGTAGTTGGAAAATTATTAGATTAGGTTTATTATTGACGTTATTTCCTACATTGGCTATTATGGATGGATTATTTATGTCGTATGTATGACATTTTGATGGATGTGTGGTTGTTTGGATATATAGATGTATGGATGCATGTTTGACTATTCAGCTTGTTTGTTATTTAGCTATTTTGGTTGAAAAAGCCAATTAGCGGTGATTTGATTTTAGGTAGCATTTTGACTGTTGGAGTTCCGTGCATGCGGGAATCTAATGAACGAGATGAGTTGTAGAAGATGGTTTGGGATATGTGCCGATGGACCCGGATTTCATCGTGAATGCCAGACGTTTTCGTTTGGTCTACTTAACCGTTCAGTTAAGTACAAGACCAAGGTGGATTGTATTAACCATA
This sequence comes from Allium cepa, assembly GCA_030765085.1. Classification (NCBI taxonomy): domain Eukaryota; kingdom Viridiplantae; phylum Streptophyta; class Magnoliopsida; order Asparagales; family Amaryllidaceae; genus Allium; species Allium cepa. Next base: position 770,325,899 of record CM060935.1, read on the forward strand.
GTAGAGTGGTCAATGTCCATCACTGTTGTCGATTGGCGACTTGGCCAATATGAGGATTTGACATTGGTGAGATGCCGTGGTGTGCGATGTGATGGTTTGTTCATGCGACCAGTTTAGAGATATGATGTTGTTACCCTACGACGAGTGATATTGATGATGAGGCAGGGATGTGGTGCTTCGACCTAGTGATTTTGATGGTGAGGCATGGATATGGTGCTTCGACTTGGTAGTCTAATACCGTGGATAGTAACTCGATGATTTATGAAGTAGGCTCCGGGATGATAGTATCAGAACTGTATGGATCATGCTAGATCTCGGGCTTTGGATGGCATGATAGTAGGTTTCATCGATCTGGAGCTCACACAGAGAGTAGGATCGAGGATGACAACTCGGATTGGAGCGAGGCTATGGACTGGGTTGAGTGTTAGGGCTCGTGCCCAAAAACTGTTGTGAACCAGTAAGGTTCAAATCCGCATCAAGTGAGTAGGGCGCGATGGATGTGTTTGTGCCTAGGGATCGTTGATGACTCATAATGTTCTGGTTGTGTTCAGAGCAAGGATACTATATGCGGGTGATACCCGAGGACTGGTAGTGATGGTCATGTACCCTAGACCACTCTGATAGGGTCTAGGTCAGGTGGAACAAAGGTATCTTAGGGACAACCATGCGGGGTTTCAAACCTGAAAGTACGTTGGAACACAATCAAGAACCGAGATTTCCGCTAGTCCTTGATAGTTGGTCATACGGGTCATCATATATCTAGCACATTGAGTAATAGTTAGTATTGTTTAATGGTCGCTATGTTTATTATGGTTGCTCAATAGTCACCTGTCACCCTAGGGATGTCACACTAGGTAGGTATTGTGGTAGGGATACCTCAATACCTTGACTTGATTTAGTGTGGAGTAGGTATGGTTGGAGATACCTAGATATTTAAAGTTTACTTAGTATGGAGTAGGGACTGTAGGTGGAGATACATAGGTACCCTTACAGATATTGAGTACGGTGTACCATTTTTACGATGCTATATAGTAGCATATTACTTATGTTTATGTGCTGACCCTGTGGTTGCGGGTACATGTCAGGTATAGTTTATATATCAATTGTTCCGTTTATTATCGACTTCTATAGTATTTTGAGATTTGATATCGCTCTCACCAGATGATATACACGTAAATATGTATATTTTTACCACCATATTTAATCTATTTAAATTAAATAAATGATCATATTGGATATTTTAACTTGTTTAAACCAAAATTCAAATTATTTCAAATCGTCACATATTCATCTTCATCCAGAGGCAAAATGGTCATTTTTGTGCACATATTTATTTTCTAAAATTTAATTGAAAATTTCTATGTTATTTTGTAGGGATTTAAATTCAAATACAAATGGCTTCACAAAGATATATGCATGCACAAGAGTGAATACAAAGGAATAGAGATGGAAATAATTCATTTCATGGATCATAGAGGGCTCCACCTACCCACATACTTTCATGTACAAATTAGAAGCTAACACACATGCTAATAGAGTTTAAAGCTTCATGCGCATCTAAATGATGATTATTTGATGCTAATGATTACTTTGCATTTATACTTCCTAAGAGGGTATTTTTGGCATTCTCCAAAAAAAGTGGATTAAACTTTCATACATGTATAAGTACCCCTTATATTCATATAATTAGTTCTCCTATTCTTTAGGCTTTCTCTTCTTTAGTCTCCCTTAGGCCCCCTTCTCTTAGCTAGGATCAAAAATAAAATGAGAGTTCTCTTTCTTTTCATGGCTACATAGCCATTTCTTTTATGTAGTTTTTATGCAATTTTGATTCAAGTCTTTTCTTGTTTATCTAATTTCGTGTTAGTAGTGTAGATCTTCTTTTATTTTACGCAAGTAGAATAGTTCTATTTTCCATTAGCTTTCATTTTTCCTTTTTTTAGTTCCATGTTGCATGCTACTTGTGTTGTTATGATAACACAAATGAGAGGCCCAATCCCTTCAATTTAAGGATAATGAAGCCTCTAATCATGTAGTTTTAACATTTTAATAATTGTTGCTATCTTTTTTGCTTAAATAAATGTTGATATGATTTATTGTTTCATGTTGAATTTGATAGTCTATGTTGTCATAACAAACATGCTAAGCTTAAACAATCACAAACAATAATTATCTCTTTATTTACATATGATGATGGTAATGAAGTGAATGTTGAAATTAAAATTTGATGGTCTATATTTCTAATTAATAGTTAATAGACCATACTTAAAATAGATTTTGCTTTCAACTTTATTGTTGTTTTTCATGAGAATTAGAAGTGATTTAAAGGTTGTATTATAGTTTGACGGTTTATGTTGAGCTAATAATAGCACAAATAAGCCATACTTATGGTAAACACATCATTTAAATTCACTTATAACAAAAAAGGAGAGACCATAATTTTATAATTTGTTGAACTATATGATCTAGAGAGTGGAATTATCTATAAATTGTCATTTAACTTTCATATTTTTATCTATTTTTCTTTTGCTAGTTTTTGTTAGTTTTCTTACATTTCTAGTTTAATTCATTCTCGACTGCAGTATAATTTGATTGAATAGAGAATTAAAATCAACAATTCCTTAGGGATCGACCCGTACTCATTACGTATTACGATAGTACGCCGTGCTCTTGCGGTTATTTTTATTATAAATTCGTTCGACGGTTTTCTAATCCGATAGAATTTCCGTTGACGAACAAATTTTTGGCGCCGTTGCCGGGATTTACTTTGATTTTAATTTTCTATTCTTCGAATTATTTGTTGTTTGATTTTTGTATTTTTTGTATTTTGTGTTTAATTTGCATTGTAGAAAAAAGAAAAAAAAATTATGTATATGTTTGTTGTGTGATTTGATTTATGTGTTTGTTTATTGTTATTGCATTTCTATTTACATTCCTATTAAAAAAATACACACAAGTTCATTCCAAAAACAAAAATATTTTATTGCATTTATAGTTTTGCACTTACAAAAAAGGAAAAAAAGCATACACAGTGCAGCAAAACTATGCACTGTGTACAAAACCGTGCCTGCCCTACATCACTGCTGTCCTTCAACAGATACCCCCTAATGTCACCCACATCAGTGTACTTCAACACTCCACTACACCACTCTACAACCAAACAAGCTCCATTTCACAAATACCATACAGTGCATCATCACCTTCAAACTTCTGCCTTGCTGCCACAACATTGCCTCTGCACTGTTACTTCACCAAACTGCAACTGCACATATTCCTCGACCAAAAGCTCTGCACTCTGTCTTCTCCTCTGTCAACTAGTTCAATTGTAACTCAACTTCACCATTCTTTGATTTTTCACATTGGCACACATATACCACAACACTACTGCACATATACCTGACCAACTTCAACATACAAAATCACCTTAACCGTCATTCTTTTGCTATATCCAAACTACAACATCAACTGATAACTAGCACAGTGTAACTCAACTTCACCATTCTTCCATTTTCACATTGGCACACATATACCACAACACTACTGCACATATACCTGACCAACTTCAACATACAAAATCACCTTAACCACCATTCTTTTGCTATATCCAAACTACAACATCAACTGATCACTAGCACAGTGCAACCACATGCCTCTGCCCAAAACTGTCAATACCCATCCACTATCACACTTTCTACTCCCCTCTGATCAACATAACCTCATCGCATACCCATCATCTACAACTGCTCTTTATCCTGCCTTTGAATTCACCACCATATCACCGTTCACTGACCTCATCACCATCCCATAAACTCAATACTTCCACCTGATCAACATATCACTACAACACACTCCATAACCAATCAATTGCATATACCACACAACTTATACTACCAGTTTCATCCCACATCTGCTAGGTATACATACATTCCACAACCATATAGCTACAAAAACCACAACATCATCATCAACAACTGCAAATCCATCTCTGCCCATCTCACCACTGTTAATTCCACCATCAAGTCACTACATATACCCCTTCGGACATTAAACTGACTAGACCAAACCGAGCAACAACTTCATCCACCATCCACAATTACTGTATCTGCCATCCTCCACCTCTGAAACATCCCACAACACTCCATCACCATACGTTGTTTCAACAACCCTGACATCAGAACATCACATCCCCGTCGAACAACCTCACCTAGCTTCTGCCATCACTTCAACCCAAAAACCTAAGCTACTCCTCGCAACCAAACCTGCAAACAACCAAATCATCTCCATCGCCGTTAGCACTCCAATTGCCGCACCTCCTTGAATCCCCAAATCGAGCCCCAACCTCCAGTCTCCATCAATAGACAACAACAAAAGCTCGAAAACCCAATCAAGGACCAAATTTATCACTCGCGACCAAGCGCTGGCACCACTGCAACCGATAAAGTGCCTGATTCAAATCATTAGTGGAGTTTGCAATTGTAATTAGAATCGTATTTTCGAAAGTTGATTTTGAGAAAGGAAGGAGCTTGGATCTGAAAAAAAAATATAGGAAGTGAATTTGTGAATTTCTGAGTTTATGTGTTGAAGAGCTGATGCTGTATAGCTTTGGGCCGGGCTGGTTTTAAAGTTTGTATTTCCTTTTTTTATTTTTTATTTTTCCTTTCTTCTTCCTTTTATTTACTTAATTTGTTCAAGCAATTAGTTTTTTTTTATTCTATCTAAAATAACATGTTTGCTTTTGTTACTTTGTTTTGTTTAATCTATTTTAATTTGTTTAATTTGTGTTATCCTTAAAAAAACTTTTAATTTTTTTTGTTTTAATTTGCTTTAATTTCCATCATTATACATATAAAAAAACTTATATATATATATATATATATATATATATATATCTTGTTTTTAATTTTCAGGTTGCAGGAAATGAAATGAAGAACCGCTTGCCAAATAAAATAGCTTGCCCGCTTCCTAAAAAAAATACCGCTTTAAAATAATTTGCTAATAATTCCGCAAGCTCCTATACCGTGCTTTCAATCCAGTTTTATTTTAATTGCATTGTGGTTGCTTGCATTTTTAGAAAAAAATTTCAATAACAAAAACAAAAATAAAAATCCATTCGTAGTTGCATTGTTAATACATGTTTAATTTCTGCTTTGCATTTCATCTTAGATTTTGATTAATAATTACGGTTAGAAATCAATAACACTAAATTGTATATTGATAAATTGTCTTCTATGAACAATTTAATTTCTTGGTGTCTAGTCTATGGCAGAGCAATAATCGGTTATAAATATTACGGTGATTTGTAAATATTATACTGAATTGTTTCTCTGAAGGTACTTAAAACTTCGACTGCATTGCTACGGTGATTCGTGGTGCACCGATAAATTCTACATGTTATCTGGCCGAGAACTATCTTGTTTATTTAAGACAATATGTGATTATACAATTTTGGGTTAACTTAGGATAAATAATTTGTAATTAGACCCTTGCATTCATTTAGTTGCATTAGTTCATGCATATTTAAAAAAAAATTCAAAATCCAAAACTAAAAAATTTGTAAATACTTCGTTTCCTTTCCTTTGAAAATTTTCAAAATAAAAAAATCCAGAAATTTCAAAAAAAATCACTTAATTTTTAGAAAATCAAAAATTCAAAAAACAAATATAAAATCTTTTCGAAAACAAAAAATTTGAAAAAAAAAATCAATTTTCCATTTGGAAAAATAAATTTTATTTCTAAATAATTTTTTGAAAATGTCCGAGTTTCTCCACTTACATGAATTTTGCAATAGTTGTAAAAATCAATATAATCTGTATGATTTCACTCCAAATTCGTATGGATATTTTAACGACAGCCATTGTATAAATAATTCGAATTTTGAACAACAAAGTTTTCAAAGCAATGACCAACCTTCGACTCTTGAAAATAGCATTGAAATGATTTCATCTTTACTCGAACTCTCTAAGATAAATGATTTGTGTAATTCGTATCTGTGCAATGATTCAAGGCCAAGTTATCAAAGCGATCAAAACTTGAATTCGCTTCTAAATTCAAACTATTTTGGTTACAACACATGCCAATTCAATTTCGAACTCCAAAATAATATTCAAAATCAAAACGAAAATGGAAACAACCGTTTAAATGATTTTGGCAATGGGAATATTCTTGACTATGGTTCAATGGAAAAATTGTGTTCTCAACAATTTCAAATTGAAAATCCTCATGTTAATAATTATAAATTTGATTTTTTTGAGCAAATATATAAAATTTACGATGTTCACACGGATTCGTTGTTTGAAACATACAAAAATAACATGAACAACTAAACAAATATCCACGTGCGACGATTCAAACAATAATGCATCTTTTACCCAAATCGACAATTTTCAAATAACAATCTTAATGAAGTTGTTGAAAACACGGTAATTGAGTTTGATTTCAATTCTTTTGAGGGTGTGAAACTCGATTTAAAACTCGATCTTCCTTTTCCCGATCATGAAAATTTGAACACAACAACTTCGGATTTTGAAAACGATATACGCAATGAAGTTGATGATAATCGAATAAAAGAAGACGAATTCAATGAACATGATTTTTTTGGACTTTTCAAAAAGGAGTTGTTAAATTTCGAAGGGAAGAGTTAAACCACCATTTCGATTTTGAAATCAATAACTTTGAAGAATTTGTCAATGATGAGCTTGAATTTCAATGTGGTGAAAATGAACTTGAATTTCAATCAATTGTTTTATCGACCCAAAAAATCATTGAAAATAAAACAACCTATACAATTTTTAATAAAACGACATTCGTTTTTCCAGATCAACATTCAATTTGAAATCTTTTACGGTTTGGTTTTCCTAGCTTAAGTTGTGTCTCACATATTTGAAGAGCCAAATGAATTGGTTTTTGAAAGACAGTTTCGTTTACTTTTTGACTATATGCTTTCTGATCTCGTGTAAATACCGCTCATTTTCATGTAAATATAAATCATCCTTTTTTTTTATTCTTCTCCTTCCACTTGGGTTGTTTGTGGGGACACAGTCAAAATCAAGCGTGGGGGGAGTATCGTCTTCATTTTTAATTTTTTTCATGGTAATTTTTAATGTTACATGGTTTATTTTTACAATTTCTTTCCAAAACTTAGAAGAAGAAAAAAATATTAAAAATTCTTTTTAAGCATTTGTGATGTATTTTTAAAGAAACGCTATTAGAAAAATGTATGGTTATGGTTAATTAAAGAGAAATATTTAAAAATTTATTTGTCTTAACAAAAATAAAATGAAGTTTGATTACAAATAACGGTGTAACTAGTATATGGAAGGTTCACACGTGTTAATTATGAAATATCCTAATTGAAAATCTTTGTTTTAAAAAGCGGTGAATTCAAAAAGGATATAACATTTTTTTGTCTTCTAAGTTAAATGGTGCTAAGATGATTTTTGCAAAACTCTCTCTTACAAAAAAAACAAAAAAAAACATTTTTTTGTATATATGTATGTAATTTTTATTAACACCGAAAGTCATGTATTCACACTCGTGTGTTCACTCGCCATGCTCTGTACCATTCTCACGTAAATCTGAAAGGTAGTGCATGATCGGCATATTTGGCCTCACTTTATCTGAGTTAGGTGTGTGTATATAAAAAAATTCTTTTATTAATAATGCCTACAGTCGATAAGTGTTCACACTGTGTGTTCATTCGCCACGCTTTGTATTCCCCTCAGATAAGTCCGTATGGCAGTGCATGGGTAATATATCTAGTCGTAGTTTATCTAAGTTAAGCATATGTAAATATTGAAAATATCAATAAAATTCTCAAAAAATAGATAGAGTAAGCAAATGAAATCCAAACACTATTTTAACTTATTTGACTTGTTATTGAAAAGAAATTAAAATACCACATTGATAAACTTTGATAATCAACTAATGATCTATTTCATGGTTACGCTTTGTTATCAACTGAAACAACGATTTAAACTATTGTCAATTTGTTATGATTACTTGATTTTTGTTGGAAATTTTAACGAGTAAAGACTTGAATTTCTTGATAATAACCAAAAACTATATTTAACTTATTTTTGTCGATTTAAAAGCAAATCCTCCATTTGTAAATATTTTCAAGAACTTGCATTCATCTCATTGTAAATATGTCTTGAATTTAGGAATTTTCACTTCACATTTGGATTTTGTGTGTAACAACGCTGTATTTTGTGATTTATTTTTTTTGTATATTTTAATTATTTTAATTGAATTTTTGATTTAAAAAAAACTTATTTTATTTATTTTGAATGATAAACTTTAGTTTTGATATGAATTATCATTCCAAAGCATGACTAAAAAGAATATTTTCCGAAAAGCGAATTTTTGGTCAAAATAGTCAAACATTGACTTTTAATTTAAAATTTTAAAAGTATGAAAATTTAAATTTTATCTTTTATTATGAAAAAACATAAAATTTTAAGAACACTGCTTTTTGTTTCGTTGGAAACAGATTTAAATTGTGAAAGTTATGTATATTTCAATATTGAGTGCAATTTGTTTATTCTCCAAATTTGTTATTTTAAATAGTATAAGTTTTACTTTTCTTTGTCATATTTTATTGTAATATGTATTGATATGTTATTTTATGTATGTCTTTGTCTTTTAATATTTTAGAAGTGAGGTAGGAATTTTTCTAGAGCTAGTAGTATTTTTCTTGTAATTTCCATGCCCTGTTTTCAAATTTTAAACATTTTCTTTAGTTCTTTTCTATTTTTCTCCAATTTAATTATTTATTTTATTTTCGAAATGATAAATAAATTATTTTATTTCAAAAATTTTCTTTAGAATATTTTTAAAATGAAGTAGATATTTTTCCAAAGCCATTGGTGTTTTAATTGTAATTTTTGAACTCTGTTTTCAATTTTTAAGCAATTTCCTTAATTCTTTTTATATTTTCTTTAAATTTAATTATATATTTTTATTTTATTTCACTTTGTTTTGGTTTTTAGATGTAATTGCTTAAGTTTATTTTGTTTTACTTGATTTAAAAGAAAAGGAAGTATGGAAGGTTTTAAAAGCTAAAAAACGTAAAGTCGTTTCACCGTTTATTTTACCGTTTCTTTTTCAATCAATGCATCAATTTATTGTAGCCGTTCCTTTTCTTTTGCTTATTCACGTGAAAGTTTCTCATTCCATCAATAATACACATCCATTTCAGATCTGAGCAAAGAAAAATAAGCAATGGCCTCTCTTCCTCCTCTCATTTTTCTACTTCTTCTTCTTTGTTTTGCTTGATTTTTGCCATGACCTCTCATAGCTTTGCTCGGCCCCGCATCTCCACCGCCACCACCGACCACACCACCACCATATACAGCAGCACCATCTTCCCCTCCTCTGACCAAGATCTGACCATGGCCTACCTATGATGCAAACCCCTCAAACATGTAAAGCAATCCTTGAAAACAATGCCTAGACCACATAACTTCACTTATATCCTTCTTCTATCACCTTGGCCACCTCCCCTTGCTCCACCACCACCATAACCTGATCTCTGGACATCACTTGACCTCTGTCCAGATCTGGAGCAAGCATGGCCAAGCCCAAACAATGAATAGGCTGAGCCTAGTGTGCACCAAAAACCACTCCTTTTGGCCTTGACTCTTTGTCTGCTTCATGTTTAACTCCTACCTCTTCACATCCCATTGTTTGCCTTCTTTTTGCTGACCATTGGATGAGCATTTCAGGTCTAGACCTGATCATGGCTGAGCCAAATGATGTCATGGCCAAGCACTTGAATGGTTAATGAAAGGTTGAATCATTTTTTCTTAATTTCAAATTTCCAATTATTTCTATATTGTTTTGGTTGAATATTCATAAGTTATATTGTCTTGTTTTGGGATTGTTTACAAGATGATATCTTGGCTATTTCTCTCCACTCAAAATCAAAGGTCATGCCTTCTGGATCCGTTGTGTCATTCAAATTAATATCTCCAGCATAAAAATGTGAGTTATTCTCACCAGACATTATGTACTTATATAAGTAGTAAATTGGCACCCTGTGAATCTGTAGAACTATATGATCATGTTATAACTGCTTATATTATTATCATATGATGTTCACATCTGTTATTACACCTATTATATTATATGTTACTGTTATTTCATGCTATTCTTTATGTTTTATCTGTTCATCACACTGCAAGTTCCCTTTAGATTAGAATCACTATGCGTTGAAATGATACATACCCGAACGGACTTTAGAATAGGGAAAAATCGTTATGGGCTGAAATGATAGGCTTGAACGGTTTTTATTTAATTTATTTTAACTTGGTATTGCGGGTTTGAAATGATAAAACCCGGATTTTCTTTGTAAATTACGGGTTGAAATGATATATTACCCGTATCACTTTACCTAGCGTAGAAAATTATATACAAGCCCGTAGTTAAAATATGTTTTTCTAAAAATTTTAAAATATTTTAGAAATTTAATTATTATAATATTTGATTTGAAATTTAATAAAAATATAACTTTTGTAAAGTTATATTTATTTTCTGAAAATCTATAAGTTAAATAAATTATGGAAAAGTTAGAAAATATGAATGTAAGTTATTCTGGAATTTTGATTTAATTTTTAATGGAAATTAAATTAACTTTGAAAATATGATAAATTTATGATATTTTGAATTTAAATTAATTTAAAGTGATTTTATATCATATTAATGATTTTTGATAAAGTTGAATGTGAAATGAATGAATATTTAAGTTGAAATTTTGAAATATAACTAAAATTGGAAATTTATGAAATTGACTTAAAAGTGAACTTTTAGTTAAGCAAATAAAAATAAAACTAAGTTATATTTAAGAATTTGAACTTAATGTTAAGTTGAAATTCAATCCAAGGAAATTAAAATTGAACATTGCAATTTAATAAGTGAATTATTATTAAATCTTGATTTTTGAATGGAAATTTAACTTTATAAAATCATGAACTTGAGGAAAATTAAATGATGTTTATAAATGTGAAAATGTATGATTTTATGAGTTAAAAATGTTTTAAATAAAAATATAATTGGTTGAGAAATTATATTGAATATTTGGAGTTAATTGACTGCATTTTTGAAATGCTATTAATTACAATGTAAATGATATTACAGTATTTGTAAATGCTGTAGTTGATGATAATGAACTAAAAACCTAAATTGAATTAAAAACTATTATAGCAATTTTGTAAGTGCTATAATTTTTGAATTTAATTAAGTTTATTTGGAATTTAAGTAAACCCTATTACAACATTTTAAAATGTTGTCTTTTGTTAAATTGAACTGTTTTGAATGTAACTTTCCGTAGCGTTTTCTAAATGCTGCGAAAAGTGAAATGCTGCGGAAAGTGAAATTTCACTGTTTTGATAAACGTAATTGAATAAATGAACTTTGTAAGTTGAAAATTTTGGAAATTTAATAATTTAATTTTTAACATAATAAATTTATTTTATGATTAAAAATGATTTTTTTTTGGAATATAAACTATTTTGAAATATGAATTGAAATGGTATTTTAAATTGAATAAAATGAATAATGATTTGAAATGTGGTTTCGAAAAGATATGATATTTTGATATATTAAAATGATTTGAAATGTGGTTTCGAAAAGGTATGATATTTTGATATATTAAAATGATTTGAAATGTGGTACTGAAAGATACGATATTTTGATATATTAAAATGATTTGAAATGAAGTTTTGAAAGATATGATATTTTGATATTAAATGATTTGAAAAATGAATCTTTGAAAGGTTATGATATTTTGATGTATTAAAATGATTTGAAAGAAAGTTTTTAAAGGATATGATAATTTAAAACATTGAAATGGTTAGAAATCACTTGATATTTATTTTGATAAATATTTGAATTGAAAGATATGGTACGATGATATATTGAAATGGTTTGGAAATGATTTAATCTTTATTTTGATAAAGATTTGGGTTGAAATGACATTTTATTTTTGAAGTATAAAATATTGTTTTAAAGTTATAAATACGGGTTATAATAACGATTGGTTGTTAAAGAGACCGGGATCGGATATTGTCTTATAGCCGGCCAATACCGAAAACCACTTTAACAACTGTGTACGCGGTGGAGATTCCAGAATGAAGTAGGGTGGTGGCGACGTTCTCGAGATATATTACGTGGACCCAACTCCCGTGAGTTGGCATAAATGACTAAAACAGGAGCTATACTGGGCTACACAAAGGGTCGCACCCTTTCATCGAGCATGCTCCATCGGAAACCATTCTATTACTTTTGTGATTCGATATGTGACGCCACTTTGATTCGGGGGTATTGTTCGAGGTGGGCGGAAGCTGCTGGCTTGCCGTCACCACCGGTCCGGGAGTGCAAACGGTGTATCCACCCTGGCATTGCCTCGCGTGCCGTGTCATCTCCTTATATCGAACCCATTACGATTTTGGTTTTAAAGATCCGACCGCGTTAAGGTCCACCATCCCCTTGACCCTATTTTCTATATGATTATACTTTACTGATTAGACACTACTGTATATAGCGTATATTACTACATAGTAAGTAGTTTAACGGATCCTTAGAGGATGGGCGGTCCCAAGCATCTTCTAAGTTACTTGTACCTTTGCTACAGTTCACTTGAGTTGGTTTACATTGTATAAGTATGTATGTCCTGGCTCGAGTGTTTGTATTTTTATTTACGCTCGGGTCAGCCTGAGTTATTCACAGATTTGGATTTCCACTTTCTGGAGATTGGAATCGCTGGAGATTATCTACTTGTCAAGTTTCATCTTTTCAGTTCGGTTGTTCTATTCAGCTTGTATTTGGTTATCATATTTAAACTTCTGTTGTACTTTATTTCTTCTATTGTACCTTATGTAACTCTGATATATTTATATAGTAGCTTCATGAACTACTATCTCTTTTACTTCCGCTGCATTATTATTACTCCGTGTCTGTGATTTTTATTTACTGCATATTATGAGATTTGCCAAATTTTTATTTACAACGCGGCATTTTGAGCAATTCAATTCCGGCATGAGTGTCTACCTATACACTTATAATGGATGCGAATGGTTGAAAATACCTGGTCGTTATAGTTGGTATCAGAGCTTTGGTAGCTCTAGGCAAAACTCAGCATATAGAGTGAATGTATTTACAGAATCTCTTTCATTCGAGTTTGAATCTCTTCCTTTTTGACTCGATTCCTTTGAATTTTGGAACATTCCCTACGGTTCCAAAATCCATTCATATCCCTCACTATTCATCTTCTTTTGACTCTAGAGTATTCCATAACTCCGCTTCGAATGATCTTTCTAGTGAGTCGTCGGTCACGCCAATTTCAAATTGAATTGAAAAAGGGGGGAAACTCCTTTACAATTAGCATCGATTCACCAGAGATTTATATCTATCCTTGGTTTAGATGCTAATATCTTTTGTTATCCCAAACTCTAACTCTTGAGATCGAATGTAGATTTACCCCAGAAAAATCCACATTGATCTTATTCTTTAAGTCACGGTTGACCCGGTAAATTTGCCCGTGATTTATTTAAGCTTATCCACCTCTCTACTCTGTTAATTAATCATCTTGTCTTTTGTTTCCAATCTATTCTTCCAAACATTTTGAATTGTACTTGTATATCTATGTTTTGTTTTATATATTGTGTTGTTTGAGTTGTTGATGTTGATTTGGGTTTCTGATCGATTCGTCTGATCAATGCTATCGATAGGATTTCTAAAACACTTTGACAGAACAAACCGACACAATTATTTTAAAATTTTGGTTAATGAAATAAATTTTGATATATAAGTAAATTTATGAAACTTAATAAACTGATTTAAATTGATTATTTGAAGTGATAATACTTGATTTATCATTTATTGTTCTATAAATGAATCTATAAATAGTTGTCTATAATTTTATTTGGGAACTGAAATGAATTTAAAACAATAATTTGAGAATTTAAATTCCGATTATTTCGAACTTTGGTTTAAAGTTTTTTTAAAAAAAGGGATATACTATTTAAAGTATTTTCAAATAGAATTTGTTTCCAAAGAATTTTAAAGTGCTCTTCTCTTTGTCGCTGGAAAATAACTTCGGTGATGATCGCGACATCATCGACGTTCATTTTCTAGTTTCAAAGTGAAGAGACCGCCCTGTAGTCTTGCTACAGCTTTGTTTTGGAAAATTTAATTGATTTGAATTTCTAAAATATGACTTGATTTTAATATATATAGATACATGATTGAAATTTGATTTGACATATTATGTATATATTATTACTTATCTCTAAATGGTTTGAATGTAATCGGAAATTTAGTTCTTAAATTTTATTTTAAAGAATAATTTCAATTATAAGAAAAAATCAATCAAAATTTTAGATGAATATCAAGCATGAAATGATTTAATTGGAAAGTTTATTTGTATAATACAATTGCATTCAAATATAACTTACCTTAATTTTTCAAAAGTTAACAATGTAATTGGATAATATACAATATAAAATATTTAATAAATAAAATTTGAGTAGTTATAATAAATGTTATACACTTAAATTTTAATTATAAAATTATTAACAGAGGTAAATATAATAAAGGGTAATTGAATAACTTACAATAAAAATATATATTAAAAGAACTAAGAATAAAACAAAGCAGTTATAATAAGTGTAAGTATATTTAACATAAGTAATAAATATATTGAAAGGAATAAATTTAATTTTAATTAGGAATAAAGAAGAATTAAATGTATTAAGTACATTATGAGTATAATAAATGATTATTTTTCAAACCCTTTGGTTTTAAAAAATTGTTAATTTAAGATGATTGGATAATATGATAATGGAATTTGAGATAGTTAAGATTTATTTAACTTGTGTACAGATTTATTCTCTATTTAAGTTGAAATTTCCGTGCTTTCAAATTCATTTCCTTATTTTGTTTTCCAAACTGTCTTTTGGTTGTTCTTATCATCCTTATCTTGCTATAGATTGGTATAGGTATCTTTCTATAATCTTTGATAGATATTTGGTAATCATTTTGAATCCACCTTTTCGTGCTTGTGTTCTTGATTTTGAAGAATCTTGGAAAGATCATCTCCACCTTGTAAAACTTACATATAACAATAGCCGTCATGTATAATTTAAATCTCCTTGTCATCTTGTCCTAATCTTGTTTCACTCTATCTTTTTCTTTGCTTTCCCGCACCTCATTCCTTTTCGGGGACGAAAAGTTTTGAATGGGGGAGAGTGTAACAACCCTGTATTTTGTGATTTATTTTTTTTGTATATTTTAATTATTTTAATTGAATTTTTGATTTAAAAAAAAACTTATTTTATTTATTTTGAATGATAAACTTTAGTTTTGATATGAATTATCATTCCAAAGCATGACTAAAAAGAATATTTTCCAAAAAGTGAATTTTTGGTCAAAATAGTCAAACTTTGACTTTTGATTTAAATTTTTAAAAGTATGAAAATTTAAATTTTATCTTTTATTATGAAAGTACATAAAATTTTAAGAACACTGCTTTTTTTTCCGTTGGAAACGAGTTTAAATTGTGAAAGTTATGTATATTTCAATATTGAGTGCAATTTGTTTGTTCTGCAATTTTGTTATTTTAAATAGTATAAGTTTTACTTTTCTTTGTCATATTTTATTGTAATATGTATTGATATGTTATTTTATGTATGTTTTTGTCTTTTAATATTTTTGAAGTGAGGTAGGAATTTTTCTAGAGCTAGTAGTATTTTTCTTGTAATTTCCATGCCCTGTTTTCAATTTTTAAACATTTTCTTTAGTTCTTTTCTACTTTTCTCCAATTTATTTATTTATTTTATTTTGGAAATGATAAATAAATTATTTTATTTCAAAATTTTGCTTTATAATATTTTTAAAATGAAGTAGATATTTTTCCAAAGCCATTAATATTTTAATTGTAATTTTTGAACCCTGTTTTCAATTTTTAAGCAATTTCCTTAATTCTTTTTATATTTTCTTTAAATTTAATTATATATTTTTATTTTATTTCACTTTGTTTTGGGTTTTAGATGTAATTGCTTAAGTTTATTTTGTTTTACTTGATTTAAAAGAAAAGGAAGTATGGAAGGTTTTAAAAGCTAAAAAACGTAAAGTCGTTTCAACGTTTCTTTTACCGTTTCTTTTTCAATCAATGCATCAATTTATTGTAGCCTTTCCTTTTCTTTTGCTTATTCACGTGAAAGTTTCTCATTCCATCAATAATACACATCAATTTCAGATCTGAGCAAAGAAAAATAAGCAATGGCCTCTCTTCCTCCTCTCATTTTTCTACTTCTTCTTCTTTGTTTTGCTTGATTTTTGCCATGACCTCTCATAGATTTGCTCGGCCCCACATCTCCACCACCACCACCGACCACACCACCACCATCTACAGCAGCACCACCTTCCCCTCCTCTGACCAAGATCTGACCATGGCCTACCTATAATGCAAACCCCTCAAACATGTAAAGCAATCCTTGAAAACAATGCCTAGACCACATAACTTCACTTATATCCTTCTTCTATCACCTTGGCCACCTCCCTTGCTCCACCACCACCATAACCTGATTTCTGGCCATCACTTGACATCTTTCCAGATCTGGAGCAAGCATGGCCAAGCCCAAACAATGACTAGGCCGAGCCTAGTGTGCACCAAAAACCACTCCTTTTGGCCTTGACTCTTTGTCCGCTTCATGTTTAACTCCTACCTCTTCACATCCCATTATTTGCCTTCTTTTTGCTGACCATTGGATGAGCATTTCAGGTCTAGACCTGATCATGGCTGAGCCAAATGATGTCATGGCCAAGCACTTGAATGGTTAATGAAAGGTTGAATCATTTTTTGTTAATTTCAAATTTCCAATTATTTCTATATTGTTTTGGTTGAATATTCATAAGTTATATTGTCTTGTTTTGGGGTTGTTTACAAGATGATATCTAGGCTATTTCTCTCCACTCAAAATCAAAGGTCGTGCCTTCTGGATCCGTTGTGTCATTCAAATTAATATCTCCAGCATAAAAATGTGAGTTATTCCCACCAGACATTATGTACTTATATAAGTAGTAAATTGACACCCTGTGAATCTGTAGAACTATATGATCATGTTATAACTGCTTATATTATTATCATATGATGTTCACACCTGTTATTACACCTATTATATTATATGTTACTGTTATTTCATGCTATTCTTTTTGTTTTATCTGTTCATCACACTGCAAGTTCCCTTTAGATTAGAATCACTATGGGTTGAAATGATACATACCCGAACGGACTTTAGAATATGGAAAAATCGTTATGGGCTGAAATGATAAGCTTGAACGGTTTTTTATTTAATTTATTTTAACTTGGGATTGCGGGTTTGAAATGATAAAACCCGGATTTTCTTTGTAAATTATGGGTTGAAATGATATATTACCCGTATCACTTTACCTAGTGTAGAAAATTATATACAGGCCCGTAGTTAAAATATGTTTTTCTAAAAAATTTAAAATATTTTAGAAATTTAATTATTATAATATTTGATTTGAAATTTAATAAAAATATAACTTTTGTAAAGTATTATTTATTTTCTGGAAATCTATAAGTTAAATAAATTATTGAAAAGTTAGAAAATATGAATGTAAGTTATTTTGGAAATTTTGATTTAATTTTTAATGGAATTTAAATTAACTTTGAAAATATGATAAATTTATGATATTTTGAATTTAAATTAATTTAAAGTGATTTTATATCATATTAATGATTTTTGATAAAGTTGAATGTGAAATGAATGAATATTTAAGTTGAAATTTTGAAATATAACTAAAATTGGAAATTTATGAAATTGACTTAAAAGTGAACTTTTAGTTAAGAAATAAAAATAAAACTAAGTTATATTTGAGAATTTGAACTTAAGTGTTAAGTTGAAATTCAATGCGAGGAATTTAAAATTGAACATTGCAATTTAATAAGTGAATTATTATTAAATCTTGATTTTTGAATGGAAATTTAACTTTATAAAATCATGAACTTGAGGAAAATTAAATGATGTTTATAAATGTGAAAATGTATGATTTTATGAGTTAAAAATGTTTTAAATAAAAATATAATTGGTTGAAAAATTATATTGAATATTTGGAGTTAATTGACTGCATTTTTGAAATGCTATTATTTACAATGTAAATGATATTACAGTATTTGTAAATGCTGTAGTTGATGATAATGAACTAAAAAGCTAAATTGAATTAAAAACTATTATAGCAATTTTGTAAGTGCTATAATTTTTGAATTTAACTAAGTTTATTTGGAATTTAAGTAAACCCTATTACAACATTTTAAAATGTTGTCTTTTGTTAAATTGAACTATTTTGAATGTAACTTTCCGTAGCGTTTTCTAAATGCTGCGAAAAGTGAAATTTCACTGTTTTGATAAGCGTAAGTAAATAAATGAACTTTGGAAGTTGAAAATTTTGAAAATTTAATAATTTAATTTTTAACATAATAAATTTATTTTATGATTAAAAATGATTTTTTTTTTGGAATATAAACTGTTTTGAAATATGAATTGAAATGGTATTTTAAATTGAATAAAATGAATAATGATTTGAAATGTGGTTTCGAAAAGATATGATATTTTGATATATTAAAATGATTTGAAATGTGGTTTCGAAAAGATATGATATTTTGATATATTAAAATGATTTGAAATGTGGTACTGAAAGATATGATATTTTGATATATTAAAATGATTTGAAACGAAGTTTTGAAAGATATGATATTTTGATATTAAATGATTTGAAAAATGAAGCTTTGAAAGATTATGATATTTTGATGTATTAAAATGATTTGAAAGGAAGTTTTTAAAGGATATGATAATTTAAAATATTTAAATGGTTAGAAATGACTTGATATTTATTTTGATAAATATTTGAATTGAAAGATATGGTATGATGATATATTGAAATGGTTTGGAAATGATTTAATCTTTATTTTGATAAAGATTTGGGTTGAAATGACATTTTATTTTTGAAGTATAAAATATTGTTTTAAAGTTATAACTACGGGTTATTTTAACGATTGGTTGTTAAAGAGACCATGATCGAATATTGTCTTATAGCCGGCCAATACCGAAAACCACTTTAACAACTGTGTACGCGGTGGAGATTCCAGAATGAAGTAGGATGGTGGCGACGTTCTCGAGGTATATTACGTGGACTCAACTCCCGTGAGTTGGCATAAATGACTAAAACAGGAGCTATACCGGGCTACACAAAGGGTCGCACCCTTTCATCGAGCATGCTCCATCGGAAACCATTCTATTACTTTTGTGATTCGATATGTGGCGCCACTTTGATTCGGGGGTACTGTTCGAGGTGGGTGGAAGTTGCTGGCTTGCCGTCAGCACCGGTCCGGGAGTGCAAATGGTGTATCCACCCTGGCATTGCCTCGCGTGCCGTGTCATCTCCTTATATCGAGCCCACTACGATTTTGGTTTTAAAGATCCGACTGCATTAAGGTTCACCATCCCCTTGACGCTATTTTCTATATGATTATACTTAACTGATTAGACACTACTGTATATAGCGTATATTACTACATAGTAAGTAGTTTAACGGATCCTTAGAGGATGGGCGGTCCCAAGCATCTTCTAAGTTACTTGTACCTTTGCTACAGTTCACTTGAGTTGGTTTACATTGTATAAGTATGTATGTCCTGACTCGAGTGTTTGTATTTTTATTTACGCTCGGGTCAGCCTGAGTTATTCACAGATTTGGATTTCCACTTTCTGGAGATTGGAATCGCTGGAGATTATCTACTTGTCAAGTTTCATCTTTTCAGTTCGGTTGTTCTATTCAGCTTGTACTTGGTTATCATATTTAAACTTCTGTTGTACTTTATTTCTTCTATTGTATCTTACGTAACTCTGATATATTTATATAGTAGCTTCATGAACTACTATCTCTTTTACTTCCGCTGCATTATTATTACTCTGTGTCTGTGATCTGTGATTTTTATTTATTGCATATTCTGAGATTTGCCAAATTTTTATTTACAACGCGGTATTTTGAGCAATTCAATTCCGGCATGAGTGTCTACCTATACACTTATAATGGATGCGAATGGTTGAAAATACCTGGTTGTTATATTGTGGGTAGTATCTGCTGAAACCCCTCATAAGACAACGCTCATCCTATTGGGGACACCAAGAGGTTTAACAGCTCGTTGCATACGCTTAATGTAATCATGTTCCCTACGAAAATGGATTTATCTTAGCTTTTCTTTATTCGAGGACGAATAAAAAGATAAGTGTGGAGGTATTTGATGTGCACGTAAATATGCATATTTTTACCTGCATATTTAATCTATTTAAATTAAAAAAATGATCGTATTGGGTATTTTAGCTTGTTTAAACCAAAATTCAAATCATTTCATATCGTCATATATTCATCTTCATCCAGGGATAAAATGGTCATTTTTGTGCATATATTAATTTTCTAAAATTTAGTTGAAAATTTCTATGTTATTTTGTAGGAATTTAAATTCAAATATAAGTGGCTTCATGAAGATATATGCATACACAAGAGTGAATACAAAGGAATGGTGATGGAAATAATTCATTTCATGGATCATGGAGGACCCCACCTACCCACATACCTTCACGTACAAATTAGTGGCTAATGCACATGCTAATAGAGTTTAAATCTTCATGCACATCTAAATGATGATTATTTAATGCTAATGATTACTTGGCATCCATACTTCCTAAGAGGGTATTTTGGGCATTCCCCAAAAAAGTGGATTAAAGTTTCATACATGTATATATACCCCTTATCTTCATGTAATTAGCTCTCCTCTTCTTTAGGCTCTCTCTTCTTTAGTCTCTCTTAGGCCCTCTTCTCTTAGTTTGGATCAAAAATAAAATGAGAGCTCTCTTTCTTTTCATGGCTACTTAGCTATTTCTTTTATGTAATTTTTTTATGCAATTTTATTTCAAGTCTTTTCTTGTTTATTTACTTTCATGTTAGTAGTATAGATCTTCTTTTATTTTATGCAAGTATAATAGTTCTCTTTTCCATTAGCTTTCATTTCTTTTTTTATTTTCATGTTGCATGCTACTTTTGTTGATATGATTACACAAATAGGTGGCTAATCCCTTCAATTTAGGGGTAATGAAGCCCCTTATCATGTAGCTTCAACATTTTGATAATTGTTGCTCTCTTTTGTGCTTAAATGAATGTTGATGTGATTTACTGTTTCATGTTGAATTTAATAGTCTATGTTGTTCATAAAAAATAGGCTATGCTTAAACAATCACAAACAATAATTACCTCTTCATTTACATATGATGATGGTAAAGAAGCGAATGTTGAAATTAAAATTTGATGGTCTATATTTCTAATTAATATTTAATAGACCATACTTAGAATAGATTTTGTTTTCAGCTTTGTTGTTATTTTCATGAGAATTAAAAGTGGTTTAAATGTTATGTTATAGTTTGATGGCTTATGTTGAGCTAATTAATAGCACAAATAGGTCATACTTATGATAAACACATCACTTAAATTCATTTATGACCAAAAAAGTGAGATCATAATTTTATAATTTGTTGAACTATATGATCTAGAGAGTTTAATTATCTCTAAATTTTCATTTAACTTTCATATTTTTATCTATTTTTCTTTTGCTAGTTTTTGTTAGTTTTGTTACATTTCTAGTTTAATTCACTCTCGATTTCAATATAATTTGATTGAATAGAGATTTAAAATCAAAAATTCCATACGAATCGACCATACCCACTACATACTACGATAGTACGTCATGCGCTTGTGGTTATTTTTATTATAAATTCGCTCGACAGTTTTCTAATCCGATAGAATTTTCATCGATGAACACTAGACTACTATCTGACCTGAGATTTTATGCTTTACTTCTTATTATCTCGGGTACTCTTAAATGAGTAGTTTGAGGGAAGGTGAATGATTATGGAGTTCTACAGGTGGATCGACTGGAGGTGACGGTAATATATAATTATATGTGCATTCATTGTTATATTTCTGTTGCGTGACACTATGGAGCCTTTATAGCGTTGATTTACTATTGTGAGACAGTGTACCAGTTGAGTTTACTTTCCCATTATACAAACTCTACTATGTTGTCGTATAACTTTGGGGATCTTATATTTGGATGATTATTTCACATTGTTATTACTGTCTCTATTTATTTTATATCCGTGTTGATTACTATATTTACTTTGATGCAATGTGAGATATGCAACATGTAATTTGGTTATTTGACACTTCTTTTTTCTTTTTTTCCTTCTTTTTCCTTCTTTCTCTTCTATTTCTTCATCTTTTTTCTTTTTATTTCCTTTAACTGCCATTTTGCACCGTAGGTGTAGTACGGTCGTTATATTTGGTATTAGAGCAAAGGTTACCCGATTAACCTTAGTTGATACCGCGATCTAGTAGAGATATAGTAGGAGTTATTGCTTTAGTTTGTATCTAGAGAGTGTATATGTGCGAGAGAATTCGTATTTGTTATATATTTTGGTGTTCAAAACTATATAGTAGTATATAAAATATATGAGTTGGGTGCACACATGAGCATTATTGATGAAGTTTTCTTTGTGAGAGACGGGTCATCCTGATTATGGAATAGGGATGATATGCCACGGAGGAAAAACTATTATTGACTCTACCTTCAGAGTTAATTATGGAGCATGATTAGGGCCACTATCCCCGATTGATAAGATATGTTCGTAGAGTTGGTACAGATCATTTCCTGGATGTCCGGTTGTTCTAGATGGTTATGGTGCTCAAGTGCAATTGGTTAGAGTTGACTTTTCCGAGCTGTACATAAACCACGAGAGTCTAGGGGTAGGTTGTTCCTTGGAATGGAGTCAGCTATTGGGAGGCAAGTTTTGTTGGTTGCTTGTAGAAGGATCTTCGATAATTTGGAGTTAGATGATGCATGAGGTAGAAATTAGCCACTGGATGACTCCAAGGACAGACGACAAACTAGTGGAGTGTTTCTGTAGCTTTGATTATCGAGGACCGATTTCCTTGGGGATAGTTCATAGTTTGCTTCAAAGAAGATTCGTCTTGACTTTTTCGAAGAAGGGAATGGTTAGAGAGTTGGTTAGGGAGTTCGTCGATTTGAAGTATGACGATATGTCTGTATTGGAATATTCGGTCGGATTCGATATGATATCGAAGTATGATCTATTCCCGTTGATGCTCCATACAGAAAGGATTGAAATTTAGCATTGGGTAGAGAGATCATCTTAGGGATCGATTGATTCATCACATTGATGGGGGCTTCAGCAGGATGATCAATAAGTACCCAGTATTGAAGAGTTCCCCATACTAGTTGAGTAGGGATAGATCGAGAAGCATATATATATATATATATATATATATATATATTGATTGCTTTTTCGGTTTCATCGATTTCTCCATCGATGAAATAGAAGGGAATATGCTTTCTGCATATGGTGGTTCCATACATGTTTTAAATTGACATCGAGGTTTCGTATTCCTTTATATCTAGATCCTGGTGGTTAGATATTGGAATAAAGACTCGAGATAATTACTGATCTTTGATCGTGACAGACCTAGTTAGGGGCTCAACCAGCCTATACATGGTTTGTTGAGACCTTGCCCTTTTGAGTCATGGTTGTTTCTTTCTTAGAAATTGATTGTTTGGGATTTAGTTGGGTTGGTATTATAGTTTAAGAATGGATTTGCTGAAGGGATACAAAATAGTAGTGGACTATGAGAAGCTGTTGACGACGATCAAGGTTGTGGAGGAGCGAACGGTAGTGATTGGCTGTCAGTAGTGGACCCTTATATATATATTAGCTCGATATTTCTCATGATAGGATATCATTTATGCATGTAGTTGGAGGGTGCCCGGACATACATGAGGAGGTGACCAGATTACCACCATATAGGGATAGAGTTCCATATCGATCGGGTTAGAGTAGTTGGACCAGTAGTTATGCCTTTAAGGCATAGAATGTCCAAAGAGCTTAGGAGATTAGAGGTGCAAGCGGGTGACCTAGGTAGGTAATGGTTCATCCATGGATGTATGTTTCGGTAGGACACACTTGTTGTGTTCGTTAGTAGGACGGATGGCTCTTTGGAGTTGTTTGTTGGTTGTTGTGAGCTGGATGAGATGACGAACAAGGTGTACTTCCATTTTTTGGTTACTTGTTCGATCAGCTCTATAGCGTGAGGATTTTCTCTTAATTGGACCCTGCAGTTAGGCTACACCGATTAAGAGTAATTTAAATGAGTGTGCCGATTATAGTGTTTCGTAAACTACCTTGATTTTAGGTTAGCTATGCCATTCGGGCTAACCAATGTATTGGCATATGTTATGGATCTCATGGACATGTTTGGAGAGGTCGTTTGAGTGGTTCTACTTGTGTTCGGTGATGATACTACATTTACCCATGGATGGAAGGGAAGTACAGAACACCAATTGGTGGTCAGATTTAAGGGTATCACTTCTGAAGGAGGGGAGACGCTTGGGTCACGTTGTGACGGCCCGACTTTCTCACCACATAAGATCGTATCATCTTGAAGAAAGAAAGGGATAGAAAAGAGAAAAGAAAGAAGAGAAAAAAGAAACAACATTAGAATCTAAACAGCAAAACGAATAAATTATATTAATAACGTAAATATTACATAGTTTACAACCATTATCAGAGTTACACAGATTACACATCACATGCTAGACAGTTATAAACACCTATCTAGTTATACAACTCAATACAATAATATGAAACTACTCAGAGAAATCAACACAGCGGAATACTATATATCTACACGCAGAAGCCTCCTGCTCCATTGATCCTCCACAATTCGTCAAAGCTAACCTGAATCCCTTGGCTACTCATAAAAATTTGCGTACCCAGGAGTTTAAGAAAACAGAAGATAAACTTCGGGTTAGACATGAGTCTGGTGTGAGTAACAGGTTAATGTTTCTTAACTTTCAGAACCTTTTGAAAAGAAAGGTATCACGTAAGACTTCCCGCACATAAACATGGGAAAGTTTTTACCTTACGCTAACCAAAATATTTGATAGGAAATCTAGTGATATTATAATAGTGTCTAGGGTTTTCAAGTAAAATACAGAAATAACTGGAATGCTTACATCTCACGTTCCAACATAGATGGGCACAACTAATATGTACGACACTTATTGGATTTTGGATTCCATACAATGGCAGGGCTACCGGGGTACCGCCCGTCACAGTACGTGGCCTAGATCAACGTACCGAGGATCACTCCCAATCCCCTGCAATACAAGGTCGGAACCATTCCTTACTGAACAGTTCCGAACAAGACAACCCCGCAGTTGTAGCTAGCAACCGCCCACACAGCCGAATAAAAGGGACCTCTAGACAGGGGAAAATCTCTTCTTACTTGGGCATGACCCACTTAACCTTGCTGCACCTTCCTTGTTTTAGACATTCTCGGTTGATGAGGCTTGAGGCTACAGTTACGTTTAATGAACACATCACTTAGAATGCTCAAGTCCACCTGACGATGTTCTGAAAGCATTCAATCCATACAAGTTCGTTTCGGGTTCGAACGAAACCGAAGGCATTATCTCATTACACTCATTTTGGAATCACCCTCAGAGTTAACGACGATAACCCTTGCACTCTGAATCTTCATCTTCACTTGAGATTCACGACCTATCGTTAATTTGGATCGTGTGGTTTTCGAATATCCAAATGTGGAAACCCGATCCAGGTCTCATCGAAATCCAAAACGCAATCTTTAGGTCCAAGTTGTTTTAAAGTTTAAAATAATTCAATTATCTATACACACACAGATAGATAACTCACAAATCACAATAGATAATCAACATTATCATTATAAACAGATGATCATATTATCATCAAAATAGGTAATCCATATCACCATCACAATAGATAATCTATATTATCATCACAATGCAACCAAAGCATTCATACCACACATCAATACTTATCTCATTTCTAAGATCACAACCATTCAAGGCAATCAATATCACCCATTCATACATAAACAATGATTTACTTATTCACAATATAATTAATTTAAATGAATTAAATTAATTACCTCCATCTCTAATTAATTTAAAGTGAATTAAATTAATTACTTCATCTTTAATTAATTTAAAATAAATTAAATTAATTACTTCATCAGTATAAATCTTGCTTACTTAACCATTTAATTGATTATAATCAATTAATTAATCATTCAAATTAATCACCTTAATTAATCACCCTTGATTAATTATCCTTAATTACATTTATGTAATTATCCTTAATTAATTTCACAAATTAATTATTCTTAACCAAAAACAGTAATTAACCTTTAATTATTTCAATTAATTAACTAACTATAATTAATTACATTAATCCTTAATTAATTACATTAATTAATTACCTTTAATTACTTATCATTGATTAATTAATCTTAATTAATCAACTTAATTGTATTAACTAAAGACCCTTAATTATAGTTAATAAATTATCCTCTTAAATTAATTACCTTAAGTAATTAACCCATAATTATTAATCATTCCTCTTGATTAACTATATTCAGTAATTAACCAACTTAATTACTTCATTAAAACAAATTAATTATTCCTTAATTAATTTCTTAATTAATCCCTTGATTAATTACTAAGTAATTTAATCCAAATTACTTACATTATTAAAACATCTTCCATTAATTACATCCTGTAATTACCAATTAATTACTTCACTAAGTAACTTCCAATCCATTACTTACATAAAGTAATTATCATCAAAACGTCCAGTGTTTAAAATTAGTTAAACTTAATTAATTAATTTAAACTAATCCCAATAAACTCAATTAATTACATTAAGTAATTAATTGCTTAATTACTTCCATAAAGTAATTACACTTAAATAATTCACAGATGATTATTATGAAATTAATTAATCTAATTAATTATTAAAAATTAACCATATTAATTAATTGTTAAATAATTCTAGTTAATGACCTTCATTAACCATTCTTTAATTACTTCATTAAGTAATTAACTTAGATTAACCATTATTAATTACAATTTTATTTATCTTTAATTATCCATTAATTAATCTCAAATTATTTAATTAATTAAGTGTAAACTGTAACTTAATTAATCCTTAATTATTTAATTGATCAACCTTGATTATAACTTAATTGTTTAATTAATAAATCTTTAATCATTAGTTAATAATCTAATTAATGATCTTATTACAAATTGATTAACACTTAATCAATTAATTTATCCCAAATTAATTTATTAAATAAATTAACTAGTTATTCCTTAATTACCCCATTAATTAAATTAATTTCAAAACATTAATCTTAATTAAATTTTAAGATAAAACATTCCTTAATTATGTTTAAATTGTCATTAACAAATTTATTTGAAACAAATTACTTTTGGACTTACTTTTAAATTTCATTTCAAATACAAGATTTAAAATGAATATAATTTAAACTTAACAAAATTTAAACAATTTAAAACCTTTTTTAAATTACAAGGCAAACAAGTGCTTGTCTAACAAAAGAAATTCATAAGAGTTTAAACTAAAGTAAAATTTAAATTTAATAATTTAAATTTACACTTTACATACAAATTTGTTTAAAATTTTCAAATCTTAAAATTTCTTTTATTTCAAAAACTGAAATACATGTTTAAATCTTTGATTTCCAGATTTAAACCTTACTTTAAAACTTGCTCGTATTTTTTTAAAAAAACTTCAGATTTAAAATTTGAAACTACCTACCATTATAAAGTAGTTAAATAAGTTCAAGTTTAAAACTTTATTTTTATTTTTATTCAAAACTGAGATTTTAAATTTAAACCTGAATTCTAAAATTCAAACTTGAATTTAAAACTAGGTTTAAAACCTTTCTTTACATTTAAAAGCTTCAAGTTTTAAAATTTTTAAACACAGACAGGGTACAAGTTTTGATTAAAACCTGTAACAACTCTTTAACCCGAGGCCATTCCTAATATACTTCGAGTCCACAACCCATCTTCCCCGAGTAAATCACCCTACTGCTTCGAGAAACTCACAAAATCTACTCGAGCAAAAACCACCATCACCAAACTTCATCAGAAAACAGGGCCGTGCACATGCACGTCTCCCCCAGTCACCTCCGATCATCAGAGATGATCGTCCTACATCCAAAAACACTCCAACACCCAAATGCGACCATCATATCGTACACTTAACCTCGAATTTAAATTCGAGTGCTAAATCCCAAACCTGGTAACACAATCAGGTTTTCCCCTTCAAACCTGTCAACACCTAAATCTCGCCGCTCCGACCACCTGAAGGTCAGCCACTCCGGCCTCGACTTCAACCACGCACGAACTACCAATTCCCAAAAACTCACCGCACTCAATCCACTACACTAACCACAGTGATCGATTCTAATGTCACAGTAAAAACTAGGGTTTAAAAAGAAAAACCACCACCGCAACTTCCACCATAAATTTCAACACCTACCAGAATTTTTCCTACCAACTCCTAACCCTCCTCCATCACGTAGAAGAACCCCGAGCCTCCACTATTAATAGATCACCAGAAAATGCTAAAAGTTCATTTTTAGTTCAATACAAAACTGCACCTTCATCTAATTTCTAAAAATCCTAATTCTTGTGTTAAAAATCATATTTCAGTTGATGTTTTCGATATATAGTACTGGATTTACAAATTATACAGCATGAATTTTAATTCATATCAACATTGCATTGATGTTTATACTTCCAAAGGCTATCAGGCTTTAATTAACTTGATTATTTTTTTTAACAATAATCTAAATTAAACAAACAACATTTGTTAAAAAAAACAGGCCCTAACATTAACTAAATTAAATGGTCAGGGAATTAAATTAAAAAAAATTAAAACTGGAAACAAGCAGAGCATACATCTTATATACACAGCATGCATATACATAAAAATAATCTCATCAGATTTTTAATTATAAACACAAGCAATTCTCATTCATTTCAGTATACTAGCATGCAAAAGATTTTTCAACCTTTAATTTTATTTTAAAAAAAAGAGTTACTCATAGATTTTAGAAGATGCAGAACAGAGCTTCCACAAAAATGCTTTTGAACTTTAAAATTGCATTTCCCCCCATAGATTTAAAACTTGAGTGCTTCCCAGATTTTTGAAAACACCTTTATTTGATACTTTGAATCCTTAAGTTGCTTTTGTTTCCAAGTTGCATGCAGAGCCCATTTTCCAGATTTTTAAGAGAAAATGCAAATCCCTTTACTTTTTAAAACTGATTTTTCAATCTTGCTTTTTATCTTGAAAATGGCAAGTTTTTTTTATATGAGGAATTTGTAACAGATTTGGTTTTGAAAATGGCAAATGTAGGGTTTTGAAGATGCAGGCTACAAATTTTGTAATTGTAGAAGCAGGGTTTTGTATTTTGATTGAAGAGTTTTGCAAACTGATTTTGGGTTTTGAAGATTTACAGGGAAGTGGTTATGCTCAGATTTGTTTTGAAGAGGACTTACTGATTTTGGAAAAAAAACGAGGAGTTTTGAAGTTTCTCTTTTGATTAGGAAATGAGAAAAAAACAAGTGAGAGTGAAAAATGCATGTTTATATAGGTATATTTTCAGATTTTATAAAATAAAAGAAAAACAAAACAAAATGTGGCACTTGTATAAAATTTCAACATTTGTTAATTGAAATGTTTATCTTATAACATTTGTTATATGTTGCTTTAAGAAATCAACACATGTCCTTATAAAAGTAATTTGTATATTAATTTACATGTTAATATATGTATTACGCCTAATTGATTAGTTAATTAGAATTTTAATATGTATAGAAATTTATTAAAAGAAATAAAAACAAATTATGCTTATAGATAAAGCTTATGCATATAAAAATTAAAACAATTAAAAATCTATACTTTGGATTTCAAATTCAAATCAAATTCAAAATCTAATATTTAAAAACCAAGTTATATGTATAAATTAAATTTGAAATAACAAATGTTATTTTTATTCAAAATCCAATTTCTAAAGACAATACATTATTAATATTGTTTTTAAAAATGACTCATTATTAAATTAAAATAATTATAAAGGAAATTATTTCTTAATTAATGTTATTAAGCTATATTTTAAAAGGAAAACAAAACAACCCTTTTTGTTAATTCATTTAAATTTAAAACTTAAGCCAAAATCAAAACATCTATCTTAACAAATTAAAATCATATACTTATTTATTTAAATAGCTTTGAAAACTTAATATTAAATTAAATCAAAACTCCAAATTATTAAATATATATATATATATATTAGAATTTAAATCATGATTCATTTATTAAATTTAAACCAAGATTATTTATTTAATAACTTTGAAAAGCAATTTTCAAATTACTAAAAAATATTAGAATTAGAAAACATGCTTTGTTTATTAAAATTAAAATAATGCTAATCTATTTACAATATAAACTATATATTTATATTATAAATAGAAACTAATATATTATTTTTAAAAGATAAAATAACCAATTAAATATTTATTGAAGAACATTATTAAATCAATTTGAATTATTGTTAACAAAATTATCAATATCAATTTAATTTTAAATACAGATGATTAAATTGATATTGTCAAAAATTCCGGGATATTACAACCCTCCCTCCTTAAAAGAATTTCGTCCCCGAAATTTAAAACAAAGGTAATTTAATAATCTCATTAAAGATTTAATTTTAAAATACAAGCATATATCAAACATATGCTATCAACCATAGCAACCAATTTATCCGATCAAACAAATTTAACTATCCAGGCAAAATTCTGGATAGAATTTCCTTGAGTTTCCCCAAGTATAAATACCGAGATAATCACCCTACAGAATCCAAACAATCAATATCACTAAGCTACAGAGCTCCTACTCAACTATGTCTACACCACTAGACAGGATATCAGACTACAGACGAGTCTGACTCAACAACCAAAACTCCAGAACTATTGGTTCCAAAACCTGAGATAGATCATACACGTACTCCCTCAGAGATACGTGATACTCATCGAATCCCAGTTATCCAAACTAGAAATTCAATCCTGTAGATCAATCACTTAACCTCCAGGATCACAGAAAAGATCCAAAACACTTCAGATCTAGCTTCCCAGCCTTATCCAATCTTACAGCTCCCCTTCGATCGGAGAAAACTTATCCAAAATTAAATCTCCGATTCCGGATTCCGGATTCCGAATTCAAAATTCTTTCGTCTCTTATCCTCAAAACTCTTCGGACGATCCTGGGCTGCCTACAACCTTACTGATCAGCTCATCCCTTCGCCGATGTCTCTAGAAACAAACAAAACCAATAAACTCAACAAAATGATCTCCTCAAGATCAACCCAGATCCAGGAACACAAACTCTACTCCTCAAACATCAGAAGACAACAACTTCTCCTATCCAGAAAAGAAAAGCAGATGCACTTCCAAACTGCTTCCACTGCACAACTCTGATCCGAAGTAGAAGAGAATGCTGATGAAGAACACGAGCACAACTAGACAACGTATCCCTAAAATATGGCTCAACAGATCCATAAGAAAACTCAGAAGCTTCTCCAAAACCCGAGCCGCTTCACCAAACTCTATCTCTTGGAACCAAAATACCATTACTCGCTTCTGTCTAGCCAACTGATCCAAACTCCACTCATCCAACTTCAAAAATAGACTTCGAACCTAACAGGTTTCCTTCAGAGATCGATGAAATCCTTCATCACTACAAAGCTTACTCGAGACGGTATTGGGTCTACAGTCTCAACAAATATACTTCCAACCTCAAACATTCAGACTCCTACCAATGATAGTCGTGTTACACACACCACTACCCCATCTACCTTTATAACTTATATTGGAAAACCCGAACAGGTAATCCAACGGATAGGTAGAAATATATATATATATATATATATATATATATATATATATATATATATAATTACAAATACGCTCTCTCAAGATAGATGCCACTCCAGAGCCTAGCTATTCACCCGACTTTCTCATCGCAGAAAATCGTATCATCTTGAAGAAAGAAAGGGATAGAAAAGAGAAAAGAAAGAAGAGAAAGAAGAAACAACATCAGAATCTAAACAGTGGAACGAATAAATTATATTAATAACATAAATATTACATAGTTTACAACCATTATCAGAGTTACACAGATACACATCACATACTAGACAGTTATAAACACCTGTCTAGTTATACAACTCAATACAATAATATGAAACTACTCAGAGAAATCAACACAGCGGAATACTATATATCTACACGCAGAAGCCTCCTACTCCATTGCTCCTCCACAATTCGTCAAAGCTAACCTGAATCCCTTGGCTACTCGTAAAAATTTGAGTACCCAAGAGTTTAAGAAAACAGAAGATAAACTCCGGGTCAGATATGGGTCTAGTGTGAGTAACAGGTTAAGGTTGCTTAACTTTCAAAACCTTTTGAAAAGAAAGGTATCACGTAATACTTCCCACACATAAACATGGAAAAGTTTTTACCTTACGCTAACCAAAACATTTGAAAGGAAATCCAGTGATATTATAATAGTATCTAGGGTTTTCAAGTAAAATACAGAAATAGATGGAATGCTTACATCTCATGTTCCAACATAGTTGGGCACAACTAATACGTATGACACTTATTGGATTTTAGATTCCATACAATAGCAGGGCTACCGGGGTACCGCCCATCACAGTACGTGGCCTAGATCAGCGTACCGAGGATCACTCCCAATCCCCTGCAACACAAGGCCGGAACCATTCCTTACTGAACAGTTCCGAACAAGACAGCCCCATAGTTGTAGCTAGCAACCGCCCACACAGCCGAATAAAAGGGACCTCTAGATAGGGGAAAATCTCATCCTACTTGGGCATGATCCACTTAACCTTGCTGCACCTCCCCTGTTTTAGCCACTCCCAGTTGACGAGGCTTGAGGCAACGATTACCTTTAACGAACACATCACTTAGAATGCTCATCGTCCACCTGACGATGTTCTGAAAGCATTCAACCCGTACAAGTTCGTTCCGGGTTCGAACGAAACCGAAGGCATTATCTCGTTACACTCATTTTGGAATCACCCTTAGAGTTAACGACGATAACCCTTGCACTCTAAATCTTCATCTTCACTTGAGATTCACGACCTATAGTTAATTTGGATCGAGATATCCAAATATGGAAACCCGATCCCGGTCTCATCGAAATCCAAAACGCATCTTTTAGGTCTAAGTTGTTTTGAAGTTTAAAACAATTCAATTATCTATATACACACAGATAGATAACTCACAAATCACAATAGATAATCAACATTATCATTATAAACAGATGACCTCTATTATCATCAAAATATGTAATCCATATCACCATCACAATAGATAATCTATATTATCATCACAATGCAACCAAAGCATTCACACCATACAACAATACTTATCTCATTTCTGAGATCACAACCATTCAAGGCAATCAATATCACCCATTCATACATAAACAATGATTTACTTAATCACAATATAATTAATTTAAAATGAATTAAATTAATTACCTTCATCTCTAATTAATTTAAAGTGAATTAAATTAATTACTTCATCTTTAATTAATTTAAAATAAATTAAATTAATTACTTCATCAATACAAATCTTGCTTACTTAACATTTAATTGATTATAATCAATTAATTAATCATTCAAATTAATCACCTTAATTAATCACCCTTGATTAATTATCCTTAATTACATTCATGTAATTTTCCTTAATTAATTTCACAAACTAATTATTCTTAACCAAAAATAGTAATTAACCTTTAATTACTTCAATTAGTTAATTAACTATAATTAATTACATTAATCCTTAATTAAGTACATCAATTAATTACCTTTAATTACTTATCATTGATTAATTAATCTTAATTAATCAACTTTAATTACATTATTAATCGTATTAATTAATGATCCTTAATTATAGTTAATAAATTATCCTCTTAAATTAATTACCTTAAGTAATTAACCCATAATTCTTAATCATTCCTCTCAATTAACTATATTCAGTAATTAACCAACTTCATTACTTTATTAAAACAAATTAATTATTCCTTAATTAATTTCTTAATTAATCCCTTGATTAATTACTAAGTAATTTAATCCAAATTACTTACATTGTTAAAACATCTTCCATTAATTACATCCTGTAATTACCAATTAATTACTTCACTAAGTAACTTCCAATCCATTACTTGCATAAAGTAATTATCATCAAAACATCCAGTGTTTAAAATTAATTAAACTTAATTAATTAATTTAAACTAATCCCAATAAACTCAATTAATTACATTAAGTAATTAATTGCTTAATTACTTCCATAAAGTAATTACACTTAAATAATTCACAAATGATTATTATTAAATTAATTAATCTAATTAATTATTAAAAATTAACCACATTAATTAATTGTTAAATAATCCTAGTTAATGACCTTCATTAACCATTCTTTAATTACTTCATTAAGTAATTAACTTAGATTAACCATTATTAATTAAAATTTTATTTATCTTTAATTATCCATTAATTAATCTCAAATTATTTAATTAATTAAGTGTAAACTGTAACTTAATTAATCCTTAATTATTTAATTGATTAACCTTGATTATAACTTAATTGCTTAATTAATAAATCTTTAATCATTAGTTAATAATCTAATTAATGATCTTAATTACAAATTGATTAACCCTTAATCAATTAATTTATCCCAAATCAATTAATTAAATAAATTAACTAGTTATTCCTTAATTACCCCATTAATTAAATTAATTTCAAAACATTAATCTTAATTAAATTTTAAGATTAAACATTCCTTAATTATGTTTAAATTGTCATTAACAAATTTATTTGAAACAAATTACTTTTGGACATACTTTTTAATTTCATTTCACATACAAGATTTAAAATGAATATAATTTAAACTTAATAAAGTTTAAACAATTTAAAACCTTTTTTAAATTACAAGGCAAACAAGTGCTTGTCTAACAAAAGAAATTCATAAGAGTTAAACTAAAGTAAAATTTAAATTAATTTAAATTTACACTTTCCATACAAATTTGTTTAAAATTTTCAAATCTTAAAAAAAAATTATTTCGAAAACTGAAATACATTTTTAAATCTTTGATTTCCAGATTTAAACCTTACTTTAAAACTTGCTCATATTTTTTAAAAAAAACTTCAGATTTAAAATTTGAAACTACCTACCATTATAAAGTAGTTAAATAAGTTCAAGTTCAAGTTTAAAACTTTATTTTTATTTTTATTTAAAACTGAGATTTCAAATTTAAACCTGAATTCTAAAATTCAAACTTGAATTTAAAACTAGGTTTAAAACCTTTCTTTACATTTAAAAGCTTCAAGTTTTAAAATTTTTAAACACAGACAGGGTACAGGTTTTGATTAAAACCTGTAACAACTCTTTAACCCGAGACCATTCCTAATATACTTCGAGTCTACAACCCATCTACCTCGAGTAAATCACCCTACTGCTTCGAGCAACTCACAAACTCTACTCGAGCAAAAACCACCATCACCAAACTTCATCAGAAAACAGGGCCGTGCACATCACGTCGCCCCCAGTCACCTCCGATCATCAGAGATGATCGTCCTACATCCAAAAACACTCCAACACCCAAATGCGATCATCAGATCATACACTTAACCTCGAATTCAAATTCGAGTACTAAATCCTAAACCTGGGAACACAATCAGGTTTTCCCCTTCAAACCTGTCAACACCTAAATCTCGCCGCTCCAACCACCTGAAGGTTAGCCACTCCGGCCTCGACTTCAACCACGCACCAACTACCAATTCCCAAAAACTTATGCACTCGATCCACTACACTAACCACAGTGATCGATTCTAATGTCACAGTAAAAACTAGGGTTTAAAAAGAAAAACCACCACCGCAACTTCCACCGTAAATTTCAACACCTACCAGAATTTTTCCTAGCAACTCCTAACCCTCCTCCATCACGCAGAAGAACCCCGAGCCTCCACTATTCATAGATCACCAGAAATTGCTAAAAGTTTATTTTTAGTTCAATACAAAACCGCACCTTCATCTAATTTCTAAAAATCCTAATTCTTGTGTTAAAAATCATATTTCAGTTGATGTTTTCGACATATAGTACTGGATTTACAAATTATACAGTGTGAATTTTAATTCATATCAATATTGCATTGATGTTTATACTTCCAGAGGCTATCAAGCTTTAATTAACTTGATTAATTTTTTTAATAATCTAATTAAACAAACAACATTTGTTAAAAAAACAGACCCTGACATCAATTAAATTAAATGGTCAGGGAATTAAATTAAAAAAATTTGAAACTGGAAACAAGCAGAGCATACATTTTATATACACAGCATGCATATACATAAAAATATTCTCATCAGATTTTTAATTATAAATACAAGAAATTCCCATTCATTTCAGTATACTAGCATGCAACAGATTTTTCAACCTTTAATTATTTTTTTAAAAAAAAGAGTTACTCACAGATTTTAGAAGATGCATAACAGAGCTTCCATATAAATGCTTTTGAACTTTAAAACTGCGTTTCCCCCCTTAGATTTAAAACTTGAGTGCTTCTCAGATTTTTGAAAACACCTTTATTTTGATACTTTGAATCCTTAAGCTGCTTTTGTTTCCATGTTGCATGCAGAGCCCATTTTCCAGAATTTAAAGAGAAAATACAAGGCCCTTTACTTTTTAAAACTGATTTTTCAATCTTGCTTTTTATTTTGAAAATGGCAGGTTTTTTTTATATGAGGAATTTGTAACATGTTTGGTTTTGAAAATGGCAAATGTAGGGTTTAGAAGATGCAGGCTACAGATTTTGTAATTGTAGATGCAGGGTTTTGTATTTTGATTGAAGAGTTTTGCAAACTGATTTTGGGTTTTGAAGATTTACAGGGAAGTGGTTATGCTCAGGTTTGTTTTGAAGAGGACTTACTATTTTGGAAAAAGAAATGAGGAGTTTTGAAGTTTCTCTTTTGATTAGGAAATGAGAAAAAAACAAGTAAGAGTGAAAAATGCATGTTTATATAGGTATATTTTCAGATTTTATAAAATAAAAGAAAAACAAAACAAAATGTGACACTTGTATAAAATTTCAGCATTTGTCAATTGAAATGTTTATCTTATAACATTTGTTATATGTTGCTTTAAGAAATCAACACATGTCCTTATAAAAGTAATTTGTATATTAATTTACATGTTAATATATGTATTAAGCCTAATTGATTAGTTAATTAGAATTTTAATATGTATACAATTTTTTTAAAAGAAATAAAAACAAATTATGCTTGTAAATAAAGCTTATGCATATAAAAATTAAAACAATTATAAATCTATACTTTGGATTTCAAATTCAAATCAAATTCAAAATCTAATATTTAAAAACCAAGTTATATATATAAATTAAATTTGAAATAACAAATGCTATTTTTATTCAAAATCCAATTTGTAAAGACAATACATTATTAATATTGTTTTTAGAAATGACTCATTATCAAATTAAAATAATTATAAAGGAAATTATTTCTTAATTAATGTTATTAAGCTATATTTTAAAAAGAAAACAAAACAACCCTTTTTGTTAATTCATTTAATTTAAATTTAAAACTTAAGCCAAAATCAAAACATATATCTTAACAAAATAAAATCATATACTTATTTATTTAAATAGCTTTGAAAACTTAATATTAAATTAAATCAAAATCTCTAAATTATTATATATATATATATATATATATATATATTAGAATTTAAATCATGATTCATTTATTAAATTTAAACCATAATAACTTTGAAAAGCTGTTTTCAAATTACTAAAAAATATTAGAATTAGAAAATATGCTTTATTTATTAAAATTAAAACAATGCTAATCTATTTACAATATAAACTATATATTTATATTGTAAATAGAAACTAATTTATTATTTTTAAAAGATAAAATAACCAATTAAATATTTATTGAAGAAGATTATTAAATCAATTTGAATTATTATTAACAAAATTATCAATATTAATTTAATTTTAAATACAGATTATTAAATTGATATTGTCAAAAATTCTGGGATATTACACACGTTGTTTCAGACGTCGCTGTAGATCCTTTAGTTACGGTAGTCCGGATTTTTGATAGACCCAAGATAGCGATATCATCGACCTATTGTTTAGGAGAGGATCAGGCTTTCTTTTAAAACGTGAGGTTAGACACGCGTTAGTGAGTCTGACCAAGAGGTAGTATCCAACTCTTGATTCAGAGTTCGAGGTGATAGAATTCGCTTTGGAGATTTGGGAGCACTATTTGCTAGGAGAGGAGTTAGAGTTGTTCAGTGATCCCTTGTCATTGTAGTACCTCTTCTCCAAGAAGGATATTCACCTTCGCTAGCAAGGATGGTTGGAGTTCGTAGCCTCCTATGGATTTGATATTTCCTAGATGTTTGAAAGATAAATGTGGTGGTTGGTGTTTCGAGTGGGAGACGTACTAGTTTAGGAGCGATATTTCTAGAGTGGGTATTGCCCGAGCTTATCACTAGTTATGACTCCAAAACTCGATGAGCTTTGGCCGAGTGTGATGGCTAGTTTGACCATCAGACCTACTTTGATCTAGTGGATTAGTACTAGTTAGAGGCGTTAAACTAGACTAGTGGAGATCGTAGCTAAATTAGAAGAGTAAGTAGTGTCTGTAGAGGTGATGCAGTGTGGACCCGACCGAGATTGTTGGTTCCATAGTGATTATTTGTTCTTAAGTAGTGGGAACAAATGTTTTGGGACTGCATTGAAAGGTTGCCAATGACTAAGGAAATGGAGATAGCATTTGAGTCATAATCACTTAGTTGACATGTCATGCTAGATTTATATTCCTTAAGTCCAGTAGTACAACATCCATTTTTGTTGAGTTGTTTGTGGGATGGTTTGTGTGATCCATTGTGTGCCAAGAGCATTGTAAGTGGCTAAGACCTGTTGTTCAATAATGAGTTTTGGGAGAACTTAGAAGAGACGTTTGGATATTTGGCACTAAATGAATTAGATGATATCGAGACTAAACCATAGACTTAGAGACCTTATAAGCTTATTTGTGCCGGTATATGTGATATGAATCAGGTTAGGAGGGGGTCGAGAGGAGTAGTTGGGTTCAGTGGAATGAAAGCGAAGGCGATAGAGTATAGTAGAACGTGGAGAGCATGAGGACCATTGGTCCAGAGATCTGTAGATGATGGGATTTTTTGTATCGTCAGCATTCAGTTTGGATATCATATTGGAGTTTATGCTAGATAGTTTAGTATTCTACATGCTAGGATAGAAATGGATGTCAAATCTTATGTATGCATGTTTGATTTGATTGTTAGCGTTTGAGTTGATAGTTTATGTTTGTATGGTTGTTAGGCATGCGGGATAGTTTGGTTGGGTATATCATTCTGTTTGATGGTTGCTATATATGATCTAGTATAGTTAAAGATATGAGTAGTATACATATCTTTGTTGTAGTAGAGTTTTTCGGACTCAGTCGTCCAAAGGAGGTTCTACTGAATTTTTTGGAATTTGATAGTTTTTTGAGAGTCGATGGGTTAGGAGGCGTTCTCTTTGCTTTGTGAATTCGAGGAAGAAATTCTTTAAGGATGGGAGAATGCAATGATCCATTTTTTTAGAGGTCGGATATTTAATAGTTTACTTAGTAATTTAATCGTTAATTAAATAAAGGCCCGAAAATGCAATTTTTTACATACGGCCAAGTCAGAACTCGAGACCACTTCGTTGAGTTCAGATCGACATTGCGAACTAAAATGAGTATAAGGATCTCCATAATTCAAGATCGAACGATCCGATGGCCAAAACAGTTTCAAGTACTTGAAATTTGCCTTCTGGGACGCAGTCTTAGATGAAGACGTAGTCAGTGCCGTTGGATCCAAAAAAATGAGGTAATGTACTGACGAGTTTTATGGCGATAGAACGCGTCGTGTGATCGTACAGACTCGAAAAGCATAGCAATTTATTTGAGAAATTAAATAAATATAATATAATATTATATTATCGAAGCCCAAATATAGATCTTCCCTCCATTTCTAATTTTGCCATCATTGTGGCAACTTGGAGAACAAAATAATGGTTGAACCCCTCTTTCCCACATTCAAAAATTATTTCTCCAAATCCGCTAAACTAAAAATCATGACGTTTGATTCGTTGAGATCGTATGGGTGAGAGCTATGCGGTGACCGTGGTGGATTTTGGATCGACGATGGTTGGCCAAAATCTACCCTATAGCCATGAATTAGGGTTCGACCTTAGTTGATTTTAGGGCAGGCGGATCGGAGGCGATCATCGTGTTTCTCCCGCCGAGGTGCATCTCCTAACAAAATTTGAGCATGGTCGATATTTGTTTACAAAACGCGTCCATATGAAGAATCGCACGTGACTTGCAGGTTTTGATGAGAACGGATCTTGCATTGGTGGATCGAATCGTGGATGGATGGGTGCAGATCAAAGTTTACAAGAGAGAAGCATTTTGGCGAAAGCGGTTCGAGATTTCATCGACAAATGAAGGAGATATTGGAACTTGAAGTTGCAGCCATGGTGTGCATATCTTTGTACATGTACAAGCTATTGGGAAGAAGAATGATTAACTTATAATAAGGTAATTAGTTATTTAAATTGATTAATTAATATCTCGCTAATGACGATTCTTATTTTGGCTACACCTTTTGCGTACAAGGTCGGTTTTTGATGCTATTTCTTGGGTTTGGTTCGTATTTGCGAAATCTACATTCTGGTACTAGCTTGGACAGATTTGGTTGAGGTGAGTGATATTATCTCTTACTTTACTGTGATTGGTTGTTTATTTTACAATGACGCTCGAGAATGATTTTTGGCTTTTAAAATCGATATTATATATATAGCAGCTATATTTTTATAAAAGAATATATTACTATTTTTAAATGATTTATAAAGCATATCGCATATTTTCCATCTTCATGCCATAATCAGGGAATTATTAAATTAGATCTATTATTGACGTTATTTCCTACATTAACTATTATGGATGGATTATTTATGTCGTATGCATGACGTTTTTGATGGATGTAGGATTGTTTGGATGTATGGATGCATGTTTGACTGTTTGGCTTGTTTGTTATTTGGCTTTTTTTGTAAACGCTGATTAGTGGTTATTTGATTTTAGGTAGCATCTTGTACGTTGGAGTTCCGCACACGTGGGAATCTAATGAACGAGATGAGCTGTAGAAGGGGGTTTGAGATACGTGCCGATGGACCTGGGTTCAGCATGGATGTCGTACATTTCCATTTGGCCTGTACTTAACCATTCGGTTAAGTACAAGATCAAGGTGGATGATATTACCATAGTAGAGTGGTCAGTGTTCATCAATGTTGTCGGTTCGCGATTTGGCCGATATGTGGCTTTGACGTTGGTA
The DNA here is from genome assembly GCA_030765085.1 of Allium cepa. Lineage (NCBI taxonomy): Eukaryota > Viridiplantae > Streptophyta > Magnoliopsida > Asparagales > Amaryllidaceae > Allium > Allium cepa. The sequence goes on from CM060935.1 coordinate 770,367,448, forward strand.
AGATATCGTGGTGCGCAACGTGATGGTTTGTTTGTGCGACCAGTTTAGCGATATGATGTTGTTACCCTACGATGAGTGATATTGATAGTGAGGCAGGGATGTGGTGCATCGACCTAGTGATTTTGATGGTGAGGCAGGGATGTGGTGCTTCGACCTGGTAGTCTAATATTGCAGATAGTGACTCGATGATGTATGGAGTAGGCTCCAGGATGATAGTACCAGGACTGCATGGATCATGCTAGATCTCGAGCTTTGGATGACATGATAGTAGGTTTCTTCGATCGGGAGCTCAGGCAGAGAGCAGGAACGAGGATGGCAACTTGGATTGGAGCGAGGCTATGGATATTGGACTAGGTTGAGTGTTAAGGCTCGTGTCCAAAAACTGTAGTGAACCAGTAGGGTTCGAATCCGCATCGAATGAGTAGGGCTCGATGGATGTATTTGTGCCTAAGGATCAATGATGACTCATAGTGTTCTGGTTGTGTTCAAGGCAGGGGTACTATATGCGGGTTACACCCAAGGGCTGGTTGCGATGGTCGAGTACCCTAGACCGCTTCGATAGGGTCTAAGTCAGGTGGTACAAAGGTATCACAGGGACAACCGTGCGGGGTTTCAAACCTGCAAGTATGATGGAACACAATTGGGAACTAGGATTTCCACTAGTCCTTGACAGTTGGTCAAACAGGTCATCATATATCTGGCACATTGTGTGACAGTTAGTATTGTTTGATAGTTTCTATGTTTGTTATGGTTTCTCACTAGTCACCTATCGCCCTAGGAATGTCACACTAGGTAGGTTTTGTGGTTGGGATACCTAGATGCCCTAACTTGACTTAGTGTAGAGTTGGTATGGATGGAGATACCTGGATACATGAAGTTTACTTGGTATGGAGTAGGGACTGTAGGTGGAGATAACTTGGTACCCTTATAGATACTGAGTATGGTATACCCTTTTTACGATGTTATAAAGTAGCATATTACTTATGTTTATGTGCCAACTCTGTAGTTGCAGGGACATGTCAGGTATGGTTGATATACCCTTTGTTCCATTTATTATCGACTTTTATAGCATTTTGAGATTTGATATCGCGCACATCGATCTGTTGTCTGACCCGAGGTTTAATGCTTTGCTTCTTATTATCTCGCATACTTTTAAATGAGTAGATTGAGAGTGGGTGGATGATTATGGAGTTCTATAGGTGGACCGATAGGAGGTGATGATTATATATACTTATATATGCATTTGTTATTATCTTTCGGCCGTGTGACACTGTAGAGCCTTGACAGTGTTGACTTACTATTATGAGACAGTGTACCAACCGAGTTTACTTACCCATTGTACAAACTCTAGTACGGTGTCGTATAACTTTGTGGATCTAATATTCAGATGATTATTTCACATTATTGTTGTTGTCTCTATTATTTTATATCTATGTTAATTATTATATTTACTCTGATGCGGCAGGTAATTTTGGTTATTTGACACTTCCTTTTTCTTCTTTTCCATTCTTTTCTCTTTTTTTCTTCATCTTATTTCTTTTTCTTTCCTTTAACTATTGTTTTGCACCGTAGGTATAGGTGTATGTAAGATTAAATCAAATCTCACTAATTAATACAAATTAGAGATTTATAGCAATCAATTTAAAATTTATATTTTCCTTTTTTTGCAAATTTCTAGTACAATACAAATACAAAATATATATGTAAATCATCAAATCTAAAATTACAATTCGTTTTATATGATTTAAAACATGAATCTACAATAGAATATTGCACTATTCATACACAAATTTCAGCTTGATATGTTAAAGTAAAATCCAATCAAAACAATATGAACATACAAAGTATTCGATCTAAAGATCATACGTTGAATCGATTGATTACAACATAGATCTGTAATAAAACATTGTATTTAAACATATACAAAATTTAATTTTAATTTATAAAAAATAAGAACCTAATCGATAAATTGAACATACAAAATTTCAAATCTAAAAATTCGACTTTAAATTAATTGTTTAGAACATTGATAATAAAACATTGTATATAAACATGTATAAAATTTTAGTTTTAATTTGACAAAAAACCACTTAGTTAATATGAACATATAAATTCCAGATCTAGATGATTACACTTTGATTTGAATGTTTAAAACATACATCTATAATCAAACTCTTTTTCCATAAACAAATTTCAGTTTTGATTTATTAAAATAAAACCCCAATCAATTCATTCAACAAACAATTCAAACAACATAAACACTTTTTTAAATTAAATGGGGCAATGTAATGTTTATACAAATTATGATAATCAAATTTATTTTTCATCAAACATTGGCTCCATAAAAAGAAAGCAACCTTATTACCAAAGCCATAAAGCACACCTTGAAAAATAAATTCTCCTTAGGACGTTGCTTAGAAATTTCACATTGAATGATGATGTCTCCTCGGATCTTCAACTTCCACATCCTATCCATGCATGATGATGTCTCCATAAATCTTCAACATCCATATCTTATCCTTGTAAGAGATAGGTTACCGACTTTTATTTTGTTTTATTTGATGTTTTTTTATTTGGAGTTGAAAGATTTTGGAATTTGTTTTCCATCATTAAAAGTTAGGAGGATAGAAAGAAAAATAAGGAATGAGAAAGAATGAGTTGTACATAGAAATGAATTTGTGGATATGTTATAATTAAAAGAATGAAATATTTCTCATTCTTTAATTAAAACTTCTCTAATTAATTCCCTTGATTACCCCTCTCTCCCCTCTTCTTTCTTTTCCTATCGTATGGCTGAAATTACATGCCATCAATGACATAAAATTTTCACAAATCACTACATGTAATTATTATTTTATTATTCAAAGACATTGATATCGCACATCAATGCGTGCAAATATAACTTTTATAAATGCATTCAAATAATTTCAAATAACTCCCAAACATCAACTAAATTAAACAATAATTAATATTTCTTAACTATTAATTAATTTAATTAATTCACAACATTTTATAAATTAATTAAATCATGTGGTTTTTCCAAGAATTTATCATTACGTTTGTGCGAGTTAAAGGCGTAAATTGAGCCAGCGATTAATATCGAATAATTTAAATAGTAACGTTCACACATCACCTTAGTTAGTGGTGTGTTTGGTTGAATCTATCGCTTACACATCTTTTGTAAGATCCAGCTTTACTTATTATAAGTGGTACGTGATAATGACAATTATTTACACCAATTATTTTAGTCAATATTATATCACGTTAGGATTTATATAATTTGGTAATGGTCAAAATTCCAATATCGTCCACGTTCAACTTTATAGTCCGAACACAAGGTCCTTGCTTTAATAATAACAATTATTATTAACTGAACTATTATGACCAGAGACTTTGGCTTCAAGTTGATCGGTTGAACGTGATGCTAATCTCATATAACGGAGGAGGCGAACCATCACTTGTGCTTCACTTCCAATGCTTTCACTCGACCCAATTGTACTCGAACGTCGTGCCATGATTTAACTGCAATCAAAGCAGAGCTTCTACATTGAAGATCTACAGTATTTTCAAGTCGAGAGAATTGTGTAAATTAGTCATATCAATATTTTTTGTTTGACCTTAGTTTTATTAATCGGCATAAAGCTATTGAGAGAGTCGTTCTATAGTTATCCAATAACTATCATTACGTTAGCCCTTGGTACCTTATGTAGCCATGAGTAATGCACTGGCTGACATTTAGAGAGCGTTACGTACTCTAGTCTCAATGGATGTATCGATATCCAAATTCGATACATCTTGACTAGGAATATTTAAAATGATATTCACTTCCATTGTGATAAATTACTCATGGTTACAATACTTTGTAACTACTATCAAAAAACATACCATTTATGGATTTCTATTAAATATACTTTAAACTGAATTAATTAATTAATATAACACATTATATCAATTATATAGTAGTAAGAAAACACCATTTATTTTGAACAAGATTGGTTATTATGTTAGATATATGCAACAAATTACATAATTGTTCTATGGCATACCCTAACTCTATCATTTGCTCGCCAAATTCTTTCCCCTACTCCATCCATTTAAAAGCTCAAATCAAATCAAGCTAGCTGTTATCCTATAGTCGTTGGTCAACGGTTCAAGGACTAGCACTCTATTAAATAGCAAATAATTTCAAGTCACAGAAATCATCATTCAAAGGTGTACTTCTAGGCATTGGTATTGAGGTATGTTTTAAATTATAATATAATTATTTATGCTTTATTATAATATATTATCTGTTGTTAGTTAGGTGATGACTCAAATATGAACATGATATCATCAAAAAATTGTTTGGTTATATGTACGTAGGTATGTGTGTGTGTGTGTAATTTATCAAAAATAATAAAGGATGGTACAGTTCTGTATAAAAAAAACATTTTTTTATTTTAATGAATTAATATATATTATTTAAATAGATTAATATAGCTTAAATTATTACTACATCGTACTTTAAATATATATATTTATATAATTTTATATGTAAAGTTCCAAAGCTAAGGTAATTTTTGATAAGGATAAAATATGTTTTAGATATACTTTATTATCATTTAAATAATATTTAAATCAATTTATTGCATAAATAAATTATATTAATTCAAATATAATATGAAAATTATATTTTATATTTTATAGAAATAACATTAGGAGTGAAGACACTTTTGAAAAAAATAAGAAAAACCATTTATTTATTTTTTAAATTAATTTTTAAATATCATTTGAGAATAGAAAATTAATTTTATATTGAAAAATTGTTAAAAAATTTCAAAGCATGAAATAATATTTATGACTACTAGAAATATAAAATTCAAATTAAAATATTGAAATTAATTAACAAATACTTTAGTAATTTTTGATAGGATATTTAAAATATATTTTAAAATTTTAAATAAATAAATAATTATATTTTCAGAATCATGCGCAAGACTTAGTCATTTATAATTATCAAAATATTTTGAGTATCTTATTAACATATGTATAATATATTATTTATTGTGCATATATTTTTATATATAAATAGTTAAATAAAAAATTATTCAACACGTATAAGTAATGCCAGAAAAGGAATTATTTTATAAACGTTTGTATATAATTTTCGTTATATTTAATTAAATCTATTATATAGTATGTATATATAACTTTAATATTATATTCATATGATTATATATATAAATATTCATATACTTATATGGAATTATCTAAACATATATATGTAAGTATGTATGTATATGTATATGTGTATGAATATATTTGCATTATTTATATATAAATAATAATATATGTATATACATGCATATATTTGGATAATATATTTACATATTTGATGGGCTAACGTGTCCAACGTGATGTAAATCTCAATTCCCGTACATGGGCATGTTACAAGTTGTAGGGTTTGATATGTTACACATGCATCACTTATATGTGTATATAACACACACACACATAAAGATCCAATAATGTTCAAAATAAACTAGAAATGTTAAAAATGTTCTAAATAAAATATATATAATTATATCAACTTTTTTAAATAAAATAAAAGATTTATTTAGATAAAATTCAAAAACATTATAAATATACTAGACTCTGTGGGCCTAATAAAGATCCAATAGGGGATTTTTTTTAAAATTCACCCACAACTTCGAATGTAACGACCCAGAATTTTATTTAATTAAAATTTGAATATTTAATTTATTTTAAATATTAATAACTGAAATTTATAAGTCGAATAACTTCTATTTCGAATAATTGGATTTAATTGGATAATTAAATCAATAATTAAAATGTGAAAATACAAAAATAATTGAAATTTGAGTTAAATATGATTGAAAATGATTTGTAAAATTTTATTATATCATATTGAAGTTAGAATGATGTTATAGAACTTTTAAAATTGAATTAAAAGTTTATCTGTGAAAATTGAATATTTTAATATTTAATCGACTAGTGAAATTAGCCATTTTTCGAACAGTCTCAGAATTGGACAAAACTAGTTTCATTGGATCCGTAATAGTTTGTTATTATCAGATTTCAATTTTCGTGTCAATCGGAGTTTTCGTTTGACCGTGGCAGTTCGAAACGCGTCGAAATTGTTTTTAATATTAATTTGGCGAGTTAAAATAGTCATTTTTCAAATAGTCTCGGATTTCGACGAAACCAGTTTCATCGGATCCATAATGTGATATTATTGTATGGTTTCAAATTTCGTGTCAATCGGATTTATCGTTTGTCCGGTGCAAGCTAAAATGCCTAGAAAATCGTTTAAATCGGTTTAATTTAAATTGAACGTTTATTGCCATAACTCACACAGATGACCGAATTAGCTCCCGAAACACGTTCCATTGCGTCCGAAACGCGGGGTAAACCCTAGAAACGCTGGTCACCGCGCGTAAATCGGAGTTTGAAAAATCCAAAATGAATAGTGTTCGTTTTATTTTCTATAAATAGACCCTTATCTTTCACAAATAAAAAAAAATAGCCTAGGGTTTAATGGCCGGCCGCCATCTTGAAATTCGATGGCCAGAAATTTTTTCCGATCTCCCTTTAATTTCTTTCAATCCACGCATTTATTCACAAAACTTTCAACAACAATATTGTAGATCTATGCGAGTTCTATCGATCCATACGGCGATGATCGCCTGGATCGTGACGTGGTGGCCGCAAATCGAGCTGGAAGGGAGCACGGTCGCGCACGTTTTTCGATGCACAGGCGCAACCGAGCTAGACGATAATTGGGGCGGTGACATGTGGCGGCGGCGGTGTTCAAACGAGGGTCTCCGATCAACTCCTCGATGTCGGCAGAGGTCGTGGTGGTTAGGGTTTTCACGGCGGCTTTTGGGTTTCGGTCGCGATTATTTCACCTGGGGATGAAGATACGTTCCATGGCCCTGATCCTAGGGTTAGAAAGCAACGGCCACGATCAACTGTAGGGTTTAAAAATAAAGATATTTTAAATATTAATATTTATAATTCGTACGATGTTCAAATATTCATATCTTTTTCATACGAGGTCGAAAACGCGCGAAACCAGTTGCGTTGGAATCGTAAGGACGAGCACTACGCTATGGAATTGGATTGGAGTCGTTTGGGGTTAGTGAAAATTTCGGGTAAAATTAAACGTCCGTTTAATTTTATTCGAAATAAATCGCTAAAACGAAATTGAAATCAAGGTGAGAACTTCTCACTCAATCGAATCGGTTTCGATTTTAATTTTAAATAGTTATATTTAAAATACTTGAATGCATGTTTGAATGATGATTGATATCTATTGATTGTTAAAATAGACATTATACGCCGTTAGTAAGCGGATGTTATTTATTAAAAACATATACCGCGAATATTTCATAAACAGTGAAATTGGTATTATTTATGTACTTGGAATTGATTTTCCCGCATTATATAGCGGATGAGACCCTATTGCGCCGCCTATTAAGCGGATAATATTTTAAATCCTATATACCGCGATAATTTCGTACTGGAACGGAATTGGTATTGTGCTAACATCTTTGGAGCAGGAAAACAGGTTGGAGGGATCTAACTGGATTCCTCAACAGTATTTATTTGATTTCAGATATTTTGATATTTGATTGATTATCATATTGATATATGATGTCGTTGTTGTCGTGATTGACTATTTGGTATGTAGCATCATTGGACCAATTTTGGAATTTTAAAATGAATTTTAAAGTGATTTTTGAAAGTATACGTTATAAAATATTTTTGGAATGATTCATTTTAAATAAATAAACGTATAATTTTTAATGTTATAAAATTATAATTTTTGAGAAATATAGTTAAAAGTTGATTTTTGAAAATATGGGGTTAACGATTTTATAGAATAGTTTAAATCGGGATTTTTGAATTTATTGTAAAAAGTTTGAAACATAGGATTTATAGAATTTAATTATTTTATAGATCAAAATGGTGAAATTATAAAGGAGTTTAAAGATATTTTAAAATAATAATATAAATTGATTTACATAAAAGAATTATAAGATGGGTATTTATAAATTAAATTATTTGAAGTATAAAACGAGTTTTTATAAGTGTTAGAATGAATTGTGAATGAACTTCAAAAATGAATGAAATTTATAGGATTATAAACGGTGAAGTTATGAATGGAATTTTATAAGCAATAGGTTTATAAAATTTGTAAAGTTATTAAAAGAATAGAATTGGGTAAATAAACGAATCTTATAAGTTGTAAGATTTATAATTTGGGAAGTTTCAAAGAACGATTTCTAAATAAGACTTTTGGTTTATAAATTGATATTTATAAATTTGGGAATCTTATAAGTTATAAGTGTTTAACTTAAATTATAGACTTTTGGTTTATAAATTGATTTATGAATTGAATAGGTTAAGAAAGGAGATTTATAAAGGAAGTAGTTATAAAATAAATAGAAGTGGAATTTATAAACATTGTTTTATAAATTCGCAAACGAATTATTTTGATAAGTTAATTATTATAACTTATTTATGGAGTTATATTCACGTTTTAGATAGTGAATAATCCTTTAAAATGAAACGTATAGAAACGATGAAATTGGTTAACGTAGTATATTCACGTTTTTGAATAGTGAATAATATGTTAAAGAAAATGTTTTGGATATGATATTTTAAACAGAATTAAAATGATCTAACGATGTTTTAAATGTGTTAAGATTCGAAACCATAGATTTCAACATTTATTGTTGAAATAGACATTTTCGAGAAATAAAAGGAAACGGTGGACTATAACACTGTTGTTATAGTAAATGATTTCCGAAAGGAAATGTTTTGTATAGTATTGGGATTTATATATCTATTTTAATTTCGAATCCCTATACTAGTGATTTTGGGACGTCGTAACGATGTTTTACGTAACATTCGTTTTGGCCCAAATAAATATGTTTAAGAGAATGATTTCCTTAAAGAATGAAATATATGCATAATTTCGATTTAAGTATATTGAATATTTTCCAAGTGTTGAAAATAAATGGATTTGAGAATTACTTAATAAGTAAGTATGGAAATGTTTTCCAATATAAAGTGAATATTTTGAGAATTTATCTTTTTGAAGATAAATTGAAAATGAATAATTGAAATCGTATATTCGTAGCTATTTTGGAATGTAAATTCACTATGGAATTTATAAAAGAAAGGGGAATTTGTTTAAAAATAAATATTGATTTATTTTTGAGGTATTGAAATTATATATCTTGTAAAGATATTTTTGGGAAATAAATAATTTGGAAAATTATTTGGAATCTGGTGATGTTGTGCATATCCATTGATAGTTCAATAACCGACTATCAATATTTACCTTTGAATAGGTATTTGTTGTGATTTGTTTGAATTTAACTGCCACACTTATTTTTGAATAAGCGCTCACTATTCGGGTTAGCCGGGAAAGGACCTTGGGGTCGTATAACCCATTCCGAGTATGTGATACGTCGTTATGGATTGCATTTGAAAACCGGTGTTGAAGACCGGGTATTTGCGAGAGCGATAGGATGACCTGTCGATTGACTCTGCACCGAGTTGCTCCGGTATAGAGTTCTCCATATGTGATGGGGAATCCGATCAGGATTGTGGATATCCGGATTGCAAGGACTTCTTTGTAAGTGCCTTCGGTTCTGTTCGAGCCCGGAACAGACTTGTATGGATTGTATATCTGACATTACAAATTGAGATATAAAGCTGATTTCTTTCAAATATATTTCTGTTGGTGGCGGAGAATTTATTCTCTTAGCTTAACACCCTTCTCTGAGACGTACGAGCTCATAGGTTATGTAGTTGAAGGTTATCAGCGATATATTTCCAATTTGGTAATGTGACATGCTGAGTGTTGCTGTGAAATGATCATTGTTTGATCATTTGTGATATGATCATTTGTTTGATCGTTTATCTTTGTGATCATTTCTATGATCATTTGTTGACCCAAAGCACAGCTTTTGTATAAAGCGTGGCTTTGTGGACGAAACTTCGTCGAGCCTCACACCCCGGAATGGTCAAAACAGGAAAGATGCGGCAAGGTTATGAGGGGTAGCTCCCTTTAGGGTATGTGCATTTCCTTCTGGAAAAGGGTGGTATCATGGTATGGAGCCCAGATACTTACTCATGTTGAAACACTTATTATTTTGGTGTGATGTTGATTACGAGCGCTCGGATAAAGGTCCCAAAGGACCGGGGGATGGCATACTCGTGTCAGTAGTTACCCAGTTAGGGGTAACCCGGCCTTGTGTTGGCAGAGATCCGGTTAGGTTCTCGGGGACGTCCTTCCAGAGGCGTTCTCATGTGGCAATGGGAAGTTCCTTGGCCTGACCATTCGTTGGAAATCCAAAGAAACAATACGATCTTATACGGTATTAGTTGTAGAACCTATCATTCACTTATGGTGGCGCCCCACTGTTTGGATGGTAGCTATAGTAGGCATAAGTGCGGAATGCCTATGCTGGCTAAGATTTATATCTTTATTTTCAAAATATTTTCTACACTATGCACTAGTAATAATATCAAATGTTTCTTTTTAATGCGTATCAAGCATCTTTGACTATCATAAGGAGAAATCTCCTCCGATTCTGCGTTTGCATGTGTGTGTGTGCGGGAGGCCTTATGGTAGTCTCATTTTTAAAAGCATTGCGAATTGACTTTAAAAATATTCCTCTATTTTGTTTTCAAAGATAAATAAACTGTTTTGAGTTCTCACACCAGTCACATGACTGACTCGGAGTTTATTGTTTTCCTTCCTAAACTCTGGGTGCCCACCAATTTCCACACGGGCAGTCAAGAGACAGGTTTATCAGGATATTCTGGAATTCAGGAGTTGCTGGAGGCAAGATGGATGGCATGGCGTATTACTAGTATATAGTATTTCTTTTCCGCTGTTTGTTGTTGTTTGTTGTTGTACACTCTGATGATGTAATGTAATATAAAATGATGTAATGTAATAACTGATATAGTTCTTTGTTTAAAGATTATTCATTTATTATTATATGTTGTTCCGCTGCGAATTGTGAGATTCTGTTATTGTTCTGCTGTTTTCTTCTGTTCTATGTTCTATCTTTTCTCTCTTCTTCTGTCTTTTTCTTTTTCTTAAACATTGAGAATTCGTATTTCTGTTCATCTTGAGTTAATCTATGGAGATTAGTGTATATTCAAGGAGTACGGATTTGCGGGACCTCACAGGTGGTATCAGGGCATATGGTTAAGCGACAACCATGGCTCTGTTGGGTATTACTCATTAGAGATAGAGTCAGTAGTACTCTAGAATGAGTTGAGTGTAATAATAACTATGAGAGCGTATTTGTTAGTGAATATAAAATTGTTTTATATTGTGATGATTGGTTTATTGAGTGGCATATGAACCTTCGTCAGCACGGTATGCACAACTATGCTGAAGGGGTTTATAAACACTTGAATAGAACAATTCAGCACAATATTGTTTTAAGTTGGGTAAATGAAATAATTTTACCTTGATTATATTTTATATATAAAGGAATAATTTTTCAGAATTATTAAAGTGTATATAAGTGGATTGTTTAGTTGTTTGAATAATCTAAATTGAAGAATAATTGTATAAGCAAAAGAACTATAAGAAATGAATTATAATTAAAGTAATTTACAATTGCGAAATAAACTTATATATATATATATATATATATATAAGAAGTGAAACTATATGAATATATTTATGAATATGAGTTGTAAATTAAAATGAATTTAAAGTTAAATGGAAATTTACTTTAGAATTGGAATCTGAATTGATTTATAAGTGGGAATTTAAGTTAAGTAAAACCCAATTGAATGAAGTATGACTTAAGAGATGTTGAATGAAGTTGACATTGGTATCGAAGTAAATTAATAGAGTTAAGTGATAAATGTGAACTTGAGTTATATAAATGAAATTCAACTTTTGTAATTGAATTGAATAAATGGATTGAATATTAATCAATTAAATGTGAATAATTGATATGGAATAATGAATATAAGTGTAATTCATTAAAATATAATGTTATTGGAAATTGAATAATTGGATGAAAATCAATTTAATTAAACCAAGAAAGCAAAGGAATTTGGTTGTAATTAATATACATTGGTTGTTATATGGTTGTTAGTTGATTGTATATAATTCATTAAGTATTAATGAAATTGAAAGCTAAAGTAATTGAAATCCAATTGGAAGTTAAGTGAATCTTAAATAGAATTGAATTTGATTTGGAAGTGAACCAACTTGAATATGAATTGGTAAATATAAACTAATTAAAAACGAATGTTAGTAAAAACATCCACTGTTAATGAATCAAATGTGATTAAATTGAAAAACCTATTTCATTGAATGTTAATGAGAGTATGAATGAATATTTATTGGTTATGAATGCTAGTTGGATGTTAGTTGGTTGATGGTTGAATATATTACTTTTACTGCATTTGCTATGTTGGCATATATAGTTATTATGATGCTATATGTTGTATATCGATACTATTGTCTATATACATGTTTCTCATGTTGTTGTTGAGTGTTTAGTAGGTGCGGATTGCGTTTGCTTTGCATTTGGAGCTCGCTTTCGCGCTATATTAGCCGTATATGCTCGCTAATAATAAATAAGGTACATATCTCGGATTACATACCGTACTTTTACACCTTTTTTTCCCTGCGGGATGCCTCATCACTTGATGAGATGTATATTTATGATATATATACTGTCATTTTTTTTCGGATCGAGCCGTGCAAAGGAGACTTTGGCGAATTTTTTCGAAAATTTAAGGCGTTAGAATATTTTTGAGAAAAATTGAAAAGTTTTGAAAACTAAACTTTGATTTGGAATTGAAAGTCAAACAATAGTAGTTGTTTTTGAAAAGATAACTAAGTATGATTTGAAAACTTAGTAAAGTTATTATAAGAAGTTTAACTATGGATTTTGCGAAAGTTAATTGATTCCGTAATTTTTCTTACTTGATAATTTCGAGGACGAAATTCTTTTAAAGGGGGAAGTATGTAACGACCCAGAATTTTATTTAATTAAAATTTGAATATTTAATTTATTTTAAATATTAATAACTGGAATTTATAAGTCGAATAAATTTTATTTCGAATAATTGGATTTAATTGGATAATTAAATCAATAATTTAAATTGTGAAAATACAAAAATAATTGAAATTTGAGTTAAATATGACTGAAAATGATTTGTAAAATTTTATTATATCATATTGAAGTTAGAATGATGTTATAGAACTTTTAAAATTGAATTAAAAGTTTATCTGTGAAAATTGAATATTTTAATATTTAATCGACTAGTGAAATTAGCCATTTTTCGAACAGTCTCAGAATTGGAAGAAACTAGTTCCATTGGATCCGTAATAGTTTGTTATTATCGGATTTCAATTTTCGTGTCAATCGGAGTTTTCGTTTGACGTGGCAGCTCGAAGCGCATCGAAGTTGTTTTTAATATTAATTTGGCGAGTTAAAATAGTCATTTTTCAAATAGTCTCAGATTTCAACGAAACCAGTTTCATCGGATCTGTAATGTGATATTATTGTATGGTTTCAAATTTTGTGTCAATCGGATTTAACGTTTGTCCGGTGCAAGCTAAAACGCCTAGAAAATCGTTTAAATCGGTTTAATTTAAATTGAACGTTTATTGCCATAACTCGCACAGATGACCGAATTAGCTCTCGAAACACGTTCCATTGCGTCCGGAACGCGGGGTAAACCCTAGAAATTTTGGTCACCGCGTGTAAATCGGAGTTTGAAAAATCCAAAATGAATAGTGTTCGTTTTATTTTCTATAAATAGACCCTTATCTTTCACAAATAAAAAAAAAATAGCCTAGGGTTTAATGGCCGGCCGCCATCTTGAAATTCGATGGCCAGAAAATTGTTTCGATCTCCCTTTAATTTCTTTCAATCCATGCATTTATTCACAAAACTTTCAACAACAATATCGTAGATCTATGCGAGTTCTATCGATCCATACGGCGATGATCGCCTGGATCGTGACATGCTGGCCGCAAATCGAGCTGGAAGGGAGCACGGTCGCGCACGTTTTTCGATGCACAGGCGCAACCGAGCTGGACGATAATTGGGGCGGCGGCATGTGGCGGCGGCGGCGTTCAAACGAGGGTCTCCGATCAGCTTCTCGATGTCGGCAGAGGTTGTGGTGGTTAGGGTTTCCACGGCGGCTTTTGGGTTTCGTTCGCGATTATTTCACCTGGGGATGAAGATGCGTTCCACGGCCCTGATCCTAGGGTTAGAAAGCAACGGCCACGATCAACTGTAGGGTTTAAAAATAAAGGTATTGTAAATATTAATATTTATAATTCGTACGATGTTCAAATATTCATATCTTTTTCGTACGAGGTCGAAAACGCGCGAAACCAGTTGCGTTGGAATCGTATGGACGAGCACTACGCTATGGAATTGGATTGGAGTCGTTTGGAGTTAGTGAAAATTTCGGGTTTCGAAATAAATCGCTGAAACGAAATTGAAATCAAGGTGAGAACTTCTCACTCAATCGAATCAGTTTCGATTTTAATTTTAAATAGTTATATTTAAAATACTTGAATGCACGTTTGAATGATGATTGATATCTATTTATTGTTAAAATAGACATTATACGCCGTTAGTAAGCGGATGTTATTTATTAAAAACATATACCGCGAATATTTCATAAACATTGAAATTGGTATTATTTATGTACTTGGAATTGATTTTCCTGCATTATATAGCGGATGAGACCCTATTGCGCCGCCTATTAAGCGGATAATATTTTAAATCCCATATACCACGATAATTTCGTACTGGAACGGAATTGGTATTGTGCTAACATCTTTGGATGCAGGAAAACAGGTTGGAGGGATCCAACTGGATTCCTCAATAGTATTTATTTGATTTCAGATATTTTGATATTTGATTGATTATCATATTGATATATGATGTCGTTGTTGTCGTGATTGACTATTTGGTATGTAGCATCATTGGACCAATTTTGGAATTTTAAAATGATTTTTAAAGTGATTTTTGAAAGTATACGTTATAAAATATTTTTGGAATCGATTCATTTTAAATAAATAAACGTATAATTTTTAATGTTATAAAATTATAATTTTTGAGAAATATAGTTAAAAGTTGATTTTTGAAAATATGGGGTTAACGATTTTATAAAATAGTTTAAATCGGGATTTTTGAATTTATTGTAAAAGCTTTGAAACATAGGATTTATAGAATTTAATTATTTTATAAATCAAAATGGTGAAATTATAAAGGAGTTTAAAGATGTTTTAAAATAATAACATAAATTGATTTATATAAAAGAATTATAAGATGGATATTTATAAATTAAAATATTTGAAGTACAAAACGATTTTTTATAAGTGTTAGAATGAATTGTGAATGAACTTCAAAAATGAATGAAATTTATAGGATTATAAACGGTGAAGTTATGAATGGAATTTTATAAGCGGTAGGTTTATAAAATTTGTAAAGTTATTAAAAGAATAGATTTGGGTAAATAAATGAATCTTATAAGTTATAAGATTTATAATTTTGGAAGTTTCAAAGAACGATTTTTAAATAAGACTTTAGGTTTATAAATTGATATTTATAAATTTGGGAATCTTATAAGTTATAAGTGTTCAACTTAAATTATAGACTTTTGGTTTATAAATTGATTTATGAATTGAATAGGTTAACAAAGGAGATTTATAAAGGAAGTAGTTATAAAATAAATATAAATGGAATTTATAAACATTGTTTTATAAATTTGCAAACGACTTATTTTGATAAGTAAATTATTATAACTTATTTATGGAGTTATATTCACATTTTAGATAGTGAATAATCCTTTAAAATGAAACGTATAGAAACGATGAAATTGGTTAACGTAGTATATTCACGTTTTTGAATAGTGAATAATATGTTAAAGAAAATGTTTTGGATATGATATTTTAAATAGAATTAAAACGATCTAACGATGTTTTAAATGTGTTAAGATTCGAAACCATAGATTTCAACATTTATTGTTGAAATAGACGTTTTCGAGAAATAAAAGGAAACGGTGGACTATAACACTGTTGTTATAGTAAATGATTTCCGAAAGGAAATGTTTTGTATAGTATTGGGATTTATATATCTATTTTAATTTTGAATCCCTATACTAGTGATTTTGGGACGTCGTAACGTTGTTTTACGTAACATTCGTTTTGGCCCAAATAAATATGTTTAAGAGAATGATTTCCTTAAAGAATGAAATATATGCATAATTTCGATTTAAGTATATTGAATATTTTCCAAGTGTTGAAAATAAATGGATTTGAGAATTACTTAATAAGTAAGTATGGAAATGTTTTCCAATATAAAGTGAATGGTTTGAGAATTTATCTTTTTGTAGATAAATTGAAAATGAATAATTGAAATCGTATATTCGTAGATATTTTGGAATGTAAATTCACTATGGAATTTATAAAAGAAAGGGGAATTTGTTTAAAAATAAATATTGATTTATTTTTGAGGTATTGAAATTATATATCTTGTAAAGATATTTTTGGGAAATAAATAATTTGGAAAATTATTTGGAATCTGGTGATGTTGTGCATATCCATTGATAGTTCAATAACCGACTATCAATATTTACCTTTGAATAGATATTTGTTGTGATTTGTTTGAATTTAACTGCCACACTTATTTTTGAATAAGCGCTCACTATTCGGGTTAGCCGGGAAAGGACCTTGGGGTCGTATAACCCATTCCGAGTATGTGATACGTCGTTATGGATTGCATTTGAAAACCGGTGTTGAAGACCGGGTATTTGCGAGAGCGATAGGATGACCTGTCGATTGACTCTGCACCGAGTTGCTCCGGTATAGAGTTCTCCATATGTGATGGGGAATCCGATCAGGATTGTGGATATCCGGATTGCAAGGACTTCTTTGTAAGTGCCTTCGGTTCTGTTCGAGCCCGGAACAGACTTGTATGGATTGTATATCTGACATTACAAATTGAGATATAAAGCTGATTTCTTTCAAATATATTTCTGTTGGTGGCGGAGAATTTATTCTCTTAGCTTAACACCCTTCTCTGAGACGTACGAGCTCATAGGTTATGTAGTTGAAGGTTATCAGCGATATATTCCCAATTTGGTATGTGACATGCTGAGTGTTGCCGTGAAATGATCATTATTTGATCATTTGTGATATGATCATTTGTTTGATCGTTTATCTTTGTGATCATTTCTATGATCATTTGTTGACCCAAAGCACAGCTTTTGTATAAAGCGTGGCTTTGTGGACGAAACTTCGTCGAGCCTCACACCCCGGAATGGTCAAAACAGGAAAGATGCGGCAAGGTTATGAGGGGTAGCTCCCTTTAGGGTATGTGCATTTCCTTCTGGAAAAGGGTGGTATCATGGTATGGAGCCCAGATACTTACTCATGTTGAAACACTTATTATTTTGGTGTGATGTTGATTACGAGTGCTCGGATAAAGGTCCCAAAGGACCGGGGGATGGCATACTCGTGTCAGTAGTTACCCAGTTAGGGGTATCCCGGCCTTGTGTTGGCAGAGATCCGATTAGGTTCTCGGGGACGTTTTTCCAGAGGCGTTCTCATGTGGCAATGGGAAGTTCCTTGGCCTGACCATTCGTTGGAAATCCAAAGAAACAATACGATCTTGTACGGTATTAGTTGTAGAACCTATCATTCACTTATGGTGGCGCCCCACTGTTTGGATGGTAGCTATAGTAGGCATAAGTGCGGAATGCCTATGCTGGCTAAGATTTATATCTTTATTTTCAAAATATTTTCTACACTATGCACTAGTAATAATATCAAATGTTTCTTTTTAATGCGTATCAAGCATCTTTGACTATCATAAGGAGAAATCTCCTCCGATTCTGCGTTTGCATGTGTGTGTGTGTGCGGGAGGCCTTATGGTAGTCTCATTTTTAAAAGCATTGCGAATTGACTTTAAAAATATTCCTCTATTTTTTTTCAAAGATAAATAAACTGTTTTGAGTTCTCACACCAGTCACATGACTGACTCGGAGTTTATTGTTTTCCTTCCTAAACTCTGGGTGCCCACCAATTTCCACACGGGCAGTCAAGAGACAGGTTTATCAGGATATTCTGGAATTCAGGAGTTGCTGGAGGCAAGATGGATGGCATGGCGTATTACTAGTATATAGTATTTCTTTTCCGCTGTTTGTTGTTGTTTGTTGTTGTACACTCTGATGATGTAATGTAATATAAAATGATGTAATGTAATAACTGATATAGTTCTTTGTTTAAAGATTATTCATTTATTATTATATGTTGTTCCGCTGCGAATTGTGAGATTCTGTTATAGTTCTGCTGTTTTCTTCTGTTCTATGTTCTATCTTTTCTCTCTTCTTCTGTCTTTTTCTTTTTCTTAAACATTGAGAATTCGTATTTCTGTTCATCTTGAGTTAATCTATGGAGATTAGTGTATATTCAAGGAGTACGGATTTGCGGGACCTTACATCGAATGTGGGTTGGCTAGTTCTAACAATCTTATCAGAGCCCAATAGCCTATATGGTCAAAATTAGTCATGTTATGGTTAACTAATCAAGCTCATAACCAAACTAATAAGGTGTCTAGAAAGGTAATGCCTAGGATTAGGTTTGAGTTGTATAGTGCTCTACCCTACATGGCTACCGACCTGACCTGAACAGATATATGAGCCCAAAGGTTGTCCCTAATAGAAAAGGGTTGATTTGAATTGGGGCTAAATTGTTTGAAAATTAAACATATAAGATTTTAAATTTAAAATAAGATATACATATATTATAATATAATAAAAATTTATGAAATGTTTGAAAAATAATATAAACTAGTTTCAAAATTTAAATTTATTAATAAGATTAATAAAGTAAATAAATTAATTGAATGAGTTAATCAATGAAAATATAATATGAACTAGTGTATATGTATCCATATAATATGATTTTTCAAAATTAATATAATTTAATTAAAAATTAAATAAATTAATCAATTAAAGATTAATCAATTAAAAATTAAATTAAATATTGACTAATTAAACAAAAAATACACATGTATGAGATATATATGTTACACTATAAAGGTTATACCATGATAATTATTAAATATATATGGTATATCAAATTATAAAATTAACTAAAATTTTAATTAATCAAATAAGATTTAATTAGTACAATATTATATATAAAACAATTATATAAGTAATATAAAATATAAAAGTTTTATAATAATAAAATTTATACAATATGCATGTATAAACTAAAGGTGGAACATCAAAAAAACCCAAATAGACTTAAGGAATAAATACCTACGTATTATACGTGTTATCCCACCTTTTGGTCAAAGCTGGAATATCAACAAATTGGCAAGGAAGAATGGATATCAGGATTAGAGATCGATTAGAAACAAGGCTGCAATCGATGTCGTTAAAATTTGGCTGAGCTCCGATCAAGACAGAATCGGCTGGAGATGATGATCAAGGCTAGGAGAGGCTATATTTCAAATTTCAGGTTAATCGGAGTTCGTATGAAAGAGATATGATCGATACAAGGTAGAAGAGATATACTGTTCGTATCGATAGGCAGGCAGCATTTCGTATCAATACATTTCGTGTCGATCGATATTGGTTCGAATCGATGACATTCGTATCGATCAGGATGGGGACAGATGGTGCATTTCAAATCCATGATTTCGTACCGGCCACAGGAGCTCAGTTCGCACCTAATGACCTCCGTCGTATCCAGCAGGTAAGGTTTCGTTCGTATCCATCTATCAACCTTGTTTGTATCTGTGCCACCTTCCTCATATCCATCCTTCATACATCTAAGGTCGCTTCGAATCGATCAGCATGTATATGATCGATGCGAAATACACTACATGCATCGGTACGAAAGTACGCTCTTCAATGGACATGGACCGAAAGTACGAATAGGGGTTGAGGTAGATGAATACGAATGAAAAATATGGATGGATCTGGGTGGAGTTCAAATAGGAACGACTCGGTCGACTTAGCAAAAAAGGCGGAGCGATCCAAGAATCTCGCACCACGTCATCCCATACGCACGTGCCTCGATCGAGTCGAACAGGAGGGATACGAAAGCATGGATTCGAAACAACAGGCTACAGAAAACGTGGTCTTGCATCGATCATATCTCCTAACCAATAGGTCCAAATGCTACGAAATTTTCACAGAAGCTTAGTACAAGCTAAAGAACATTCCTACAAAGTTTCAGCTCAATTGGATCATTTTTTGATCGATACGAAATTTGTTCGTATCGATCACGAATCGAGTCGAAACTTTCCGGGATCGATCGCGTGGGCCCACTTACGTGCCAGAAGGAGTCTCCCAAAGTTTAAGCGCGATATAAGCCTCTTACACCTATAAATAGGCCCCGGAACCTACAGAAAAAAGTTCTTTTGGCCATTCGACGTTCAGACTCTACCGGATTCAATTCTACACCTTACCATCACTGTTGTATTCGAAATTCTTCATTGTAATCCATTGTAATCGACTGTAACTAGCGAAGAACATCAATAAAAGATAATTACTTGAAGTGGACGTAGGCCGGAGATAGCCGAACCATTATAAATCTTGTATTTCTGTGCGTTATTTCTGGATTATTGCTTATTGTTTGCTTATCTCTATGACTTGTGTTCAAATAATTGTTGATTTATATTCATATATTGGTGCTTTCACAATACTTGAGGGTTTGTGACCAATTTTGGCGCAAACACTTTGGTGCTTTCACTGAGAAAGACTAGCAACCGCTGCACCAGACTCAGAGTTCAGATTTGAAAGGCTTGAAGAATTCAAGTTTTGAAGATAATGACTCGACAAACAAGCAGAAGACAAAGAGCTGAGAGAAGCCAACAAGGAGGAAGTCAAGAGGCATCCTCCGGAGCCGGAGAAGGGCAAGCTTCCATCTATATTACCATGGACGGGATGGAAGATATGGCGAATTCATTGCATGGGAGATTGTAGAAGAGTCAACAGGATATGATGCAGACTTTCTTTGAACAGATAAGAGCTGTAGGAACACAGTACTTAGGACCGACTACGGCGGCTGCGAATGTGGAACATGGAGCTAGGGTTGCAGAACCCAATGAAGGACAGAATACAGAGCCAGAAGGCGATCAACGAAGGCCTGGGACAGACCCGCAGGATCTGACACTGGAAGACCTATGAATGGAGCTCAATAGGCTAGAGATGAGCCACACGAAGAATACGTACCAGAATTCCCTCGAGGGCATGGGGGGCAACCTTGACAGACAATGCTGGATTAGCTGAAATTATTAGGAGAACTATGCGCGGAGGATTAAGCAATGGAGATGTGGAAGGAGTGAACAAGAGTCCGTTTACTCGGAAAATCAGGATAGCTCGAAATCCACCTGATTTCAAGCTACCTAGCATGGAAGTCTACAATGGCAAGCCTGACCCAACCGATCACCTGATGAGATACACCAGACACATGGAAGTGCTGGGGGAATCGAAGGAAGTTATGGCCCGATGTTTCCCTCTGTACTTGATGGATATAGCTGCAATGTGGTTCAGGCAGCTGGAGTAAGGATCTATTAGGACGTGGACAGAATTGGTGGACAGGTTTTTGAGGCAATTTCGGGTTCATATCAAGAGGCTAAAGAACATGATGACACTAATGTCAATCAAGCAAAGGATGGACGAGTCACTCAGAGCTTTCCTGACTCAGTTTAATGCGGCGGTTGCTTCGGTGGATCGGCCAGATCCATCGATGGTTTTGATGGCAGCAGTATCGTGAGTCAGAAAGGATTCAGATTTCAAAGTATCTCTAATACGAGACCCACCACTGGATCTTGGGGAATTCTTTCACGAAGCTAAAAGATTCCTTCGGCAAGAGGATGCGTGCATAGATTTAAAGTTAAAAGAGGTGGATGCGACTGAGGGTGGAGGACCATCCAGCGGAGGCTTGGACAGAGATAAAGGAAAGGGAAAAAAGGAATCTTAATGACGATTCGGAAAAGGCTAGGAAACGATGGAGGGAGCTGAAGTTCTCCACCTACACTGGATTGAATGAAACATTGGAACAGATATACATGGAAACCTGGAATCGCCTTCCTTACCAAAGACTAGCTAGGGGAGAACCCTTTGAACGTGAAAGGACATCAGGGAGGCACTGTCTCTTCCATGATCTGGATGGACACGATATCAACAACTGTAGGCACTTAAAGGATATAATTGAGAAGCATGTGAGGAATGGACAATTGAGGTAGTATGTTGGGACTCGGAATGCAGCGGTGGAGCAGGAGCAACCATCGTCTACCTCAAACCATGATGGTGTGAGGCCCAAGGATGATGGTCGATTGGTTATCAATTGACTGGGATGTTATGAAATAAGTAGCAAGCCACTGGCAAACGTCAAAATCATTTACACATGTACGGGGACAGAGATGGCCCCTAGGCATGCTCTGAGTGGTGGTAGACCGCGATGCTATAGTTTATGAAATTTGTTTTCCATTTGTAGGTTGGATCTCGTTTTTTCTGGTTTGGTTTTGGAGTTTGGTTCGAACTCCTGGTTTTGTTTGCTTTCTGGCTTGGATTTTCTTTTGGATGATTGTTTTCTGTTATGGATGATGGTTCGGATTTATGATTTGATTTGGATTTTGGATTGAATTTTGATCATATTTTGGTCTGGTTTTTGGTAAACGGTCGTTGGGTATGGATTATACCTGGCAAGGGATGAGTCGCTTTGCCCGAACGTTGTAAGTCGGCTTACTCAGGTCATTGAGTATGGACTATGCTCGACACGGGTCCGGAGAGACCAGGATTCGGCCTAGGACTTAGGCCCTATGTTATCGGTTATTATTTCAGGTCGCTGAGTATGGACTATGCTCAGCAAGGGTCTGGAGAGACCAGGATTCGGCCTAGGATTTAGGCCCTATGTTGTTGGCTATTGTTTCAGGTAGTCGAGTATGGACTATGCTCGACAAGGGTCCGAAGTGACCGGGATTCGGCTTATGACTTAAGTCATGGCATTATTCAATGTCCAGGGACACTGGACCACGATCATCAGGTATGGATTGCAATTGAAAAGATCCTAGAGAGGTTAATTCTACATCCAGGGACACTGGACCAAGGACCTCGGGTGTAGATCTCACTTGGCACGAACCCGATGAGGTCATGGATTCGGTTATTGGCTATTGGATAAAAACTCGATCATCGAGTTCGGATGGATATGGAAGTGGCTATGGACTTTGGGTATCGGATTCAGAGTTATTCAAAACACACCTTCTTATCACAAGGCATGTTTTGGGGGGAAAATGTTATCCCACCTTTTGGTCAAAGCTGGAATATCAACTAATTGGCAAGGAAGAATGGATATCAGGATTGGAGATCGATTGAAAACAAGGCTGCAATCGATGTCGTTAAAATTTGGCTGAGCTCCGATCAAGACAAAATCAATTAGAGATGATGATCAAGGCTAGGAGAGGCTATATTTCAAATTTCAGGTTAATCAGAGTTCGTATGAAAGAGATATGATCGATACAAGGTAGAAGAGATATACTGTTCGTATCGATCAGCAGGCAGCACTTCGTATCAATACGTTTCGTATCGATCGATATTGGTTCGAATCGATGACATTCGTATTGATCAGGATGGGGACAGGTGGTGCATTTCGAATCCATGATTTCGTATCAACCACAGGAGCTCAGTTCGCACCCATCGACCTCCGTCGTATCCATCAGGTAAGGTTTCATTCGTATCCATCTATCGACCTTGTTCATATCTGTGCCACCTTCTTCGTATCGATCCTGCATACATCTAAGGTTGCTTCGAATCGATCAGCATGTATATGATCGATGCGAAATACACTACAGGCATCAATAGGAAAGTACGCTCTTCAATGGACATGGACCGAAAGTACGAAAAGGGGTCGAGGTAGATGAATACGAATGAAAAGATGAGGATGGATCTGGGTGGAGTTCAAATAGGAACGACTCGGTCGACTCGGCAAAAAAGGTAGAGCTATCCAAGAATCTCGCACCACGTCACCCCATACTCACATGCCTCGATCGAGTCGAACAGGAGAGATACGAAAGCATGGATTCGAAGACAACAGGCTACGGAAAACATGATCTTGCATCGATCATATCTCCTAAACCACATGTCCAAATGCTACGAAATTTTCACAGGAGCTTACATACAAGCTAAAAAACATTCCTACAAAGTTTCAGCTCGATTGGATCAATTTTTTAATCGATACGAAATTTGTTCGTATTGATCACGAATCGAGTCGAAACTTTCCGGGATCGATCGCGTGGGCCCAGTCACATGCCAGAAGGAGCCTCCCGAAGTTTGAGCATGATATCAACCTCCTACACCTATAAATAGCCCCTTGGAACCTATAGAAAAGAGATCTTTTGCCATTGGATGTCCAGACTCTGCCGGATTCAATTCTACACCTTACCATCACTGTTGTATTCAAAATCCTTCATTGTGATCCGTTGTAATCGACTGTAACTAGCGAAGAACATCAGTAAAAGATAATTACTTGAAGTGGACGTAGGCCGAAGATAGCCGAACCACTATAAATCTTGTGTTTCTGTGCGTTATTTCTGGATTGTTGCTTATTGTTTGCTTAGCTCTATGACTTGTGTTCGAATAATTGTTGATTTATATTCATATATTGGTGCTTTCACGATACTTGAGGGTTTGTGACCAATTTTGGTGCAAACAATACATATATCATGATTTCAGATATGTCCGACACTTGAATGACGAGGGTACTTCATAAAAAATACATTATATCATAAGTCAATATCACTCGATACAATATATAAAAGATAAAGAATCTTCAATATAATTTTGTCCTCTACCATATGTATTTTAATAAATTACTCGCATACTTCTTGATTTTTGAGCAAACTCAAGCTAGGGATGTTATGTGTAGTATTATTGATACATTGAATAGATGAGGTATGATAACTATATGTATTTGTTGAGCAAACTCAAGGTACATATACTATTCTTAGGCCGCCATGATGTGGTAGGTACATGTGAATAATATCATTTCGATTTGTTGAGAAAACTCAAGGTCGAAGTTAAATTAGGACATGGTACCAAGGGTTATGAGTTGTATACAATACAACTGATAAGTAGTTATCCATCATCCGTGGACCAATGACTAGTTGAGCTTGCTCAAGGTCAAAATTCCAAGATGCACATGTCCTAATACCTATTAATGGAGTCGAAAGATTTCTAAGTTTCGACTTAGGTTTTGGTGAAACATAAAAGGCTAGTAGTAGCCTTATTAGAAGAACGAAATGATAACATTTAATTTTTCAAATATTGTAAAAACATATGATATATAATGCTATAATAATCTGCGTCGACAAAATTGTGCATTTAGTGGGATTGATAAAATGTTTCTCAATCAAAATACACAAATGAACTACATTAAAAATTGAAAAATATAAATATAACATATACTCACTAACAAATGCTTGTTGCATGTTAATGTTTCAACATCCATGCAAGCGCTTGATTTTACAAGTACAAAATATTTTCGTAGTTTGGTCATTTACCTGTTAATTTAGTCGAGATCGTGTATTGCAGTGAGTTCTGAACTCAAAAGTAATACAAGACCATGGATATTTGATCCATATAAAGTAACATATAAGTATTATATAATGAATGGCCACAATTTGTAATATATGATATTTCGATGAAATTAGTTCATTTGAAGCAAACAAAAACTGTACTATGAGATCGAGTATTCAATTTGATTGATTACAATAAAGACCGTATTATGTTAAATTTAACAATAGATCAAAACTACAAGATAGATCTAAAAACTCGATCGCTTATTAGTTTGATCGGTTTACGCAATGCCCGACATATTTGATGTCTATAACGACCTGGAATTTCGGACACTTCGTATTTAAATATTTGAATCTTGGATTAAATGTTACTAAAATGATTTAATACGGTTGTTAACCCCCTTTTAAATCATAAGTAATGATGGTAAACTTATTTTGGAAAGATATTTATTGGAAAAATATCGATAATGCGACCAAAAATCTGTTCGGTAAACAACTTTTCGATCAATATAAGTTGTTGGAACTCTTGTTCACTTGACTAATGATCAAATGAACACATTAGCAACTATTTAACAGACATGCTTCTTCATGAGGTAATGGAAGGTGCTACGTGCTTCCATATGGATAAGAGATATTATAGAAAGGTATAAGAGTAATATGCATAATGGAGAAATGACGTAAAGGAGAAGCGATGGGAGGTGAAGCTTCCATAGCATGGTTGGGGGTGAGTGCAAGGATAAATAACACTATCTTAAGCCTATAAAAGGAGGGTCATACCCTTTGGAATAAATAATAAAAAATCAAAAGAAAAACCAGGCTCCTTTAGTGGCTTCTTCATTTTCTTTCTCTCTTATGCTCTCAAATGAAATGGCTGCAAATCAACTCCAAACCACTTCAAAATTTGATACAACACTTAGTATAATATTAGAAAACCTTCTGCTACGTTATAAATTGAAGAAGTGGAGCTATACTCCTCCACCATGGAATGGCGGTGAGCAGTATGGGGTTTAAGGAGGCAAACGCAAGGTGAAGCAAGGAAGCAAAAGAAGGGAAAGGTGATTGCAAGGTTGGGCTTGGACTTTGTAAGCTTGGATCTTGGTTGTTCTTAGGTTAAATGTAAGTTAGCACCTCACTTTGAATGAAAATATAACACATACATATGTTGTGTTGATTGTATATATGTTGTTTGAATGGTTATTAACATATGTTAAAATATTGGTTTGGATTCTTACTTTAAAAGTAAGTGACATATGCGTTCCATGTATATGGACTTGAACAAACTTGAAATAATTTGTATGACTTGAGACAAGACCTTGTACAAACCATACAAGTTATAGATGGACTTTGGTTCATATCGGATTCAGATTTGAAAGTGCACTTACAGCCATAATCGCTAAAGATGCGGTTGTGAACTGCCTTATTTACGTAAATGTTTTGTAAAGAGATCCATAGGGGTTTCTCAATATATTTATAATGTTTTATATATATTCTTTTATATTGAAAGCTTGAATAGTAATAAGTTAAGTAACATCTTGAAAAGTGACCAAAACTTCACTTGTGCAAAACTGCCATGTTAAACCTTTATTTTTGGACTTTAAAGGTTTGAAAAGATATTTAAATTTAAGTGTTTTATTCCATTCTTTTTACAAATGTTTAATAACTCATATTAGAGTAATTTAAAAGAGGTTTGAGACCTTTATGAATTTTTAAGAATTATTTGTGAATTTTTAAAGGACGGATATTTTGTTAAAATATATAGAAAGCATGCCTTTTTCAAAGTTCTAAGAAAAATAGTAAAGTTGTTATTTCGAACAATATTTTGGATAAATATTTTAAAACCTATTATAAATATTTTAATAGTATATATAAATGATTTCGAAAAGGGGTTAGAAATGCTTACTGGCTAGATGGTTAATTGTTTAATTACTTATTTGAAAGTAATTAACTATGCTTAACATTAAAAGCCGACAAAGTAAGGCTTGTATATTTGTGAGAGTTAAGAATGATATTGAGTGGGGACGGAGCAATAGAGTTTTAACCTACCAAGCTTCCCTCTTGATGAGGAATAATAAGTTGGAAAATGTCGGAAACGTGTTAGTCATGATGATTTCTTATTGCTTATTGAAATCATTAATACTATACTTGATACCAAAAGCTAACGAGGTAGACTTATACATTTATGGGATTTGAGAATTAAGTGTTTAGGCAAGGCTTTGGTGCAACCAGTGCTCTATCTTACCTAGCTTGGATGAGGAATGGTTAAGTTGGAATATCATAAACAAGTTAAGCATAAGAATCGTGATTTCTATAAGCAATCATGTTTAGAACTTGATATTTAACTAGTCAAATGCTGAACTTGTCCGAATATGAACTTGGTTCTTTAAAATAAATGGTTGTAAACATAGGAACATGTATAAGAATGGTTTTGGGTTTTTTGTGACAATGTGTGAATAATATTCGTCTTTAATCCATTTTGATTATACTTATGAATGTAGTAGATCTTTAAAAGAACGTTTTGAAGATAAGCATAAGCGAAATGGTTTTGGGTTGTAGAATGTTTTAAGTAATAATAGTCTTAAACCTATTAAATGGATTTTTGAATGTACTTAGATCCTTGAAATGGATATTTTGAAGGAAATTATAAGCATGGAATCTTTTAGAAAAAAGATAGAAGTTTATTAGATAAAAGAAGTTTACTAATAAATAAGTTTTTAATTAAGGGATTAATTAAATAAA
Organism: Allium cepa; assembly: GCA_030765085.1. Taxonomy (NCBI): domain Eukaryota; kingdom Viridiplantae; phylum Streptophyta; class Magnoliopsida; order Asparagales; family Amaryllidaceae; genus Allium; species Allium cepa. The sequence continues at coordinate 770,395,803 of CM060935.1, forward strand.
AGGGATCAGGTGTTGCTTAAGTAGCATAACCAAACATTGTCTGGATTGGTCAAACTTTGTGTGACTAGATAGCGTTTTGCATGTTCATTTATTTATGGAAAGTAGACTTGGTTTCCATTTACAAACAAAATTTTTATACCAAAATAGTCGATTAAGCGACTATCGAAGTTGTCTAAATATAACTTTGAGAATATTTAGAAGAAACACGAGCGTTGTATAGTATAGTTATCTTCGAATATGTTATACTCTATGTATAAACTCGACTTGCTCTTCTAGAACAAACGAAAAGGAAATCGGTCTGCTTAAACAGTTAGGAAGTGATCTTCGCTTTTATGTATTATTTGTTTATTTTCGAACGAACTAGAGTTGAGTTTCACCGAAAATTCATTGATTGGTTATAAGGAGTCCAGTAAGTGGGAAGAATGTACTTATACGAGATGACTCGGACCCGAAACCACTTCAAAACCTATATGCGATCTATGTTCTGGAAGTGGTTGCGAAGTGGTATGTTATAGAGTTGAACTGTTTATCCTAAGGTTAAGTTTAAGGGAGACGTCAGCGTTAACATTTCAAACAATGTTATCATATGGGACAATCTATCTTGAAAATTATTCTAAGAGAGAGGACATCGCTAGCATTCATTAGAGGACTTATGCGGAGAACTTATGTGGAGGTTCGAGATCTATTTGAGATGCTCAAATCCATGCAATGATTGGTGATCTGTCCGAGATTATGGAATCCAATTGAGGGTTCGTGATTATATTCTAGCAATGAAGACTCTTGTGAAAGATGCCTAACGTAACCTCGACATTGGGAAAATGATAAAAAAACAGAGAAGGGACATGGATAGGGGGTTTAGCTGTCCTCAAGCTTATATCAACTCCATTTCCAGAGATGCTTATCCATTGTTGCTAGCGGGAGTCGATATGGCTTGGATCACACACCGAAGGTGATCCAATTATGTGTACCTTAGAGTTATCCCATTGGAGATATATGATGCTTGGAAGATAGTTTCTAATCCTTTCCATGGAGTTCCTTTTTGATTTGATCCCAGGAGCTCTCCATAGAAAATCCATTATGTGAACACGCCTTAGCGTTATTGATTGTATACTCATTATTATTGTGGTGTTCACACGACAACTGCTTGATATGATTTATGTGCTACACTCTAGACATTATCCATCATATCACTATATTAAACTTTATGACTCAATGGTTTCATTTGAGGGGAAAACTGTTATGGTAATCTGTACGGTCTTATTGGTTGTTTTTATGTCACTTATATTTCTTGAGTTTCTTACATTGGTTTGCCCGACTGATCCGGGTATTATTTTCTTATAATGCTCGGATCAGCCCCGTGTATGTTTCCAAATTTTTCTTCGGATGCTTTGGAGCTTACGGGGAAGAGCTAGACGATCATCATCCTTGGTATTCTTATTTTCACTACATTTTTGTAATGTACACATCAGAATAGTGAGGACAAGCAGTTATAACTGTTCAGGCTGATGATAGTACTTAGTTCTTAGTAACTCTAATATTTCTATATTCAAAGTAACCCTTTATACTCTCCCTTTGATATTATATATTATTGTTCCGTTGTGGGATTATGATGTTGTGTTCTTTCTTTCCTGTTCTATTTCCTTTCTTTTATTTTATCCTAACTTTCCGTCTTTCCGACATTTGGGTGCTCGACACACTAATACTGTTGATATATTTAGTGTCAACATTTAAGGGTCCATAAATGTTAAGGATGATCAAGTACGCTTTTGTAAAGATTTCATCATGATGTTGTAGTAATGGAATTCTTTTGAATAATTCAACCATTTAGAAATAAAAACAAATGTATAAGATTCGATGTGGTTTAGGTTTAGTTGGGGGTGAAAAGAGTGAATATTCACTTCTTCCTCATACAAAAACATTGAAAAATGTGATTTATAATCTCATGCTGCTGCTTGTTTGAACAAATACTACCAGAGTAAGCAATATTGAGTGGTGTAACATTTCTAAAGCTACTCGGTGGAGGGATGGTGAGAGTATGCTTTTACTATCGATTCTTAAAAATTTATTTACATCACTTGGAAGCATAGAAATAATAAGGTTTTTAATGGCCATGACAATTCTCTGATTGGCATGTGGAATGAAGTAAGGCATGAAATTGCCTCTGGGATAAGGTATTCTTCTTTTATGTTTGCAGATGATATCACTGCTGCTTGGATTTAGCTTTCATATTTTCTTCTGCTTTTTCTTTCCTTCCTTGTTTCCTATTTTTTTCTCTCTTCTTGCTTTTGTGATCCATAGCATGTTACGGTTCATGTTCACCTTTATTGTTATGCAATAAACTGGTAGGGGACCAATTAACCCTGCTTAGCTTTCCTAAAAATAGAAACATCGAAAATGATAATTGTAATAATTTTAATCAACACGTAACATTAGAATGAGAAATACGATTTCTATTCTGATACGTTTTTCGTATAGAAAATTGTTTCTATGAGATTTAATCCTTTGATTCAAGATATTTGATCAAATAACTCTTCGCTATAAACTAGTTATAGTATATGAAATAAATAATCTATATTAAGTGAATGATGGACCCATAGTATGCTATTATAATAATGTGGAAATAATGGGTGTATACTACATAACACTTATTGATTGCATCAAGCTACGAAAATTGTTTCTTAAACATACTAAACATTATTTATGAAATAATGACTGTTTTTCAATGTCGACTGAAATATAAACATAGTTATATTTCAATGTGAATATTATGAATATTCGTTGTGAAATAAAACTATAACGTGGTATTTATTTTCACATCAAAAGTGATGCAATTGAAAATACTGAAGTATCTAAAATTATTTTGGAATTATAGACTCAGCCGTAGTTTTGAAAAATAATTTTTATTATATGACTATGAATCATATGATATTGGTTAATTATATCTCAAACAATTAAGGGCTATGCACCCATTTAGTGGGAGCATCATAAGAGTTTATGAACTCTTCAGATTGATACATATTGATGTATGGAATCATAAGTCTATCAATACCAAAATAGTTCCACTTACTTCATCATATCATCGATGAATTATCACAGATATAAACATATATATTTGATATGCATGTATAGGTCTAAGGCAAGCTCAAAGAGTATAAAACAAAAATAAATAATAAAACGTGCAATATAAATGATTCGATATGATCGAACGGATGAGTATATTGGAAAGAGTTTTGTATGTGCCTAATATGAATAAAGATTCGGTCTTAAAGGTCATTCCTCCCTATAATACATAATGATGCATTGACAAGGAGTAACCGAGCTTTATTGGACAAAGTACGATTAATGATGAGTGAAGTTGAGTTAAACTCTTTCTATAAGATGAGTACTTAGGATAGTACACAAGGTTAAAATCAATATCATTCAAAGAATAGTTTACAAAACCATACTAGATAAGGGTTTATAAGAAACTCTTACATATCTTAGGCCAAGGAGTTGGCAGGTTGTGCGAGTCGAAAGACTACACGTAATAATTGTAAGTAAGGGATCTTATATGAATTGCCCCAAGGTAATTTTAGGATTGATAGTCATTAGATGACTAATTTTATTGTTGTCAACATAAATATATTATGAACTATTACAAAATCAGTTCTAATTTAAGGTAATTCATGAAAGGTTTCTGAATTCCCATTTCTTTACACTGAGAAACAACTGTTATTTCAGGAAATACCAACTTCGTAGTGAAGGAATTTTTAAGAAATTATTGGTATAAAATAAATTTGGATACTCCAATGATAAAACTGATTATAATGGATGAAATGAAATTGACCGAACTTAAACGAGCAAAAATACATTAGAACGTCTAATGAATAACATTAAAGAGAAACTGTGAGTTTCTTATCGATGTCAAAAATAAACAATCCTCGAATATATGATTAAACCATTAAGAGTATTGACTTTATACCATAGTACGGTGCACTAATCCGAAATAGATTCCAATTACGTTATCAAATATGATTTTGATAGTTGTATCCGAAGGGATATGGTCCATTGGCCACAAATGTGTCTTTTTGAGAAAGACAAATACAGTTGGAATATATTATGCCATATTGATTAGAATACTACAATGAATTTCAAAATTTGTAATTCACGTAACAGATTCACCTTTTGATATGCTCAGGTTGGTTCAGATTTTACTCACAAAATTATCGCCTAGTATGACTTTATGTGTTGGTATATATGTGTTGAAACAAAAAGTCATAAATACAGATTTAGACTAGTCTATTTGCATATAACACCAAAGTCTCTCAAAGTCAGTGGGAGCAATATTGAGTTTGTGAGTTTTTGGATACAATCTAAGAACGAATACAAAAGTATCATTTCGAAAAAGCATCAAAATTGTACAAGTATTCTGGTTAATGTATCAAATAGCTTGATTATCGATCAAAATGTAGAGGAAGAGTATGCTCGTAAGAAAGAATGTTAAAACGTACACACACACACAGATATATATATATATATATATATATATATATATATATATATTTCTAAATCATAAGTACATAATGCAATGCTGATTTTTAAAAGATGTCCTTGTGATATAATCATTTTAAGTTATTTTAATACTCGATGTTGGATTTGTAAATGATGTCTTTTATAGTAAGTATAAAAGATATCGGGAATGTCCCAAAATGATATAAAAGGACACCTTATTAAAATATTTATACAGAACATGTAAGATAGATTCCTTATGCAAGGCCAACATGAATTATCATACATATTCTGTTATCTTCGATGTTGGGATTTGTTTATGCTTTCGATACATGAAGCAAATACCAATTGCAAATTGTTATCACTAAACGGTAGTTTAGAGTGTTCTCATTTATTTACAAAATACTAGAGAATTATTTACAATAATAATGAAATCCTTATGAATGAGTGTTCGGACTCAAATTTCATAAGTGATATTGAGTATATTGTGTCGATAAAAAATTCAAGTTAAGATTAAAATTCGAAATGTTCTTATTGAAAGAATATGGCTGATTTAATGAAAATGGCTAAGTATATCGTCTTGAATAGCGCTGCAATAAAAGCAATGTATACAAATATAAATGCACAAATTTATAACCGGGCAAGGGTGATTTCAAATATTTAGAACGCCATAACATTATTATATGATAACATGTCACGATATAGTTCATAACAGAACTTAGAGCTCATTGGAATTCTAGAGACATACTTCGAATTGTTCCATATGATAAAAGTAGTCTATCGATGCTGGAGAGAGTTGATTGACAAAGTAGACAACTGAAACATAATATCATACTCGTTCACTGAGAAACTGACCCAATTGGTTTTAAGAAACCGATTGGAGTACTTGAAATAAGATTCCATAATTAACCCCATGTGCAAGTGAGAGATTGATAGAGTTAGTGGTATGACCTTGGTGTAATTATGTAATTTGTTACATATATCTAACTCGATAACCAATCTTGTTTGAAATAAAAAATGTTTTCTTTCTATTATATACTTAATGCAATATGTTATATTAATGAATTAATTTGATTAAAAGTATATTTAATAGAAAATTCATAAATGGTATGTTTTATGATAATAGTTATAAAGTGTTGTAACCGTGAGTAATTTATCACAATAAAAGCAAATATACAATGCTAAATGTTCACAGTCAAGATGCATCGAGACTAGATATCGATGTGTCCATTGAGACTCAAATACATAATGCTCTCCAAATGTTAGGCGGTATTTCTCATGACCACTGGGGGAAGCTAGGGGTTATATACCGATAGTTATTGGATAACTATGGAACGACTCACTCAATAGTTTTTTGTTGGTTAATATAACCATGGTCAAACAGAAAATATCGATATGAATGATTCACACCCTTCTCTCAGATTGAGAATACCGTCGACCTTAACATGAAAGCTTCACTTTGTTTAGAGTCAAATTATAGCATAGCATTTATCGAGTGACTATAGTAGGGTTAAGTGGAAGTATTAGAAGTAAAGCACTATTCAAGAGAGGATTCATGTCCACAGTTATATGAGGTTGATATCACGGTCAACTCAAGTCAACTCAAAGTCAAAGTATTAGCCAGACCAGTTCGGTTAATAATAGTTGTTATTATTAGACCAAGGACTTAATGTTTGGACTATAGAGAAGAATATGAATGATATTGGAATTTTGATCATTACCAAATTCTATAAGTTTAAAGTGATAAAGTTTTGACGAAGAGAATTGGTGTAAATAAAAGTCACAACCAAGTAACGCATAATAAAGTAAAACTAGAATTTAGAAAAAAACTAGTAAGCAATAAATTTGGTCAAAATGACACATCACCTGCAAAATGACGTGTGAGCATTAATATCTGAATGCTTCGATATTAATCACTGACCAAATTTACACCCGATGAGTCACACAACCGAAACTATGAATTCCGCATTAACTAAATAATTTAAATTAATTTATAATTATTATAAATTAATTAATATTTATGAAATATTAATTATAAAATTTGATTATGATTTGGTGAATAAATGTTATTATATATATTTATAATAGTTATAAATATATCAATCGATATACGATATTGATGAATGATAAAATGGGATTTAGTTGCATAATATTTTATTTGGGCTTAAATGGGTTTAAGGCCATCACGGGGGTGATATTTTCGATAGCAACATATGCTAAGGGTGGCTCAAATTTAGGTAGAAAGTGTTTGATTTTGGATGGCTAAGATTAAAGGAGAATGGGTAAGAGACGATATTCATACTTCTCTTCTTTTCATCCACTATATAAGCATCTCAACCCTTGTATGATTAGGATCATTTTTTAGCCTCCACCCCAACTGCTTACTGGCCGAATTCTTACTTGTGAGAAATTGCAGATTACGGATCTTAAGGCTAGGATTAACACTAGAGAGGGGGGGGGGGGTGAATAGTGTTAATAAAGAATTACTAAATATTTTTGAGTTTATGTTAATTTATACACTGATGTATGCAATATACAGACATAGATATGATCATAGTAAAAAACATAGATGCAAAAATAAAATAAAAGCAGTAAAAGAAAGAACATATCGGATTTTATACTGGTTCGGAGTTACCCTACATCCAGTCCCGCAACACAAGTACAGATTTCCTTTCAAAAGCAATTGTACAATTACACCCTCGGTTTCAAGGCTACGAGGTACACCCTCCATAATTTCTATCCTCTGGGTAGAGATACTTGATTTTCGGGCCACAAGTTCACCCAATTGATTTACCAAGGCTACAATCACACCTTTTCCCTTTTGATTGATTTTCAAGGCTATAATCACACCTTTTCTCTTTTGATAGATTACAAAAAGCCTATAACTCTGAATAGCACTGAGAACCTTGTAGAGATAGTGATAGAGAATCAAACTAGAAGTAATCGAGTTCGATTCAATGTTAATTTCGACAGAGTAATGGTAAGAATATGTATTAAGAAATATGGAAGAAGAAGAGGAGTGAAAAACCAGAAAATCTGATATAAAATTCATTGAAACTAACCCCTATTTATAGAAGAACAACGGCCGTGTCCATTCATGAAGAGTTATGGCGAATAGACACTTCTTCTGAAATTTAAATTTTGAACTCAACTGACACCATGTCGACATGGGGTACTTGGGCATGTCGACATCCCAAAGGATTTTTTGGTGTTTTGTTTTTCTTTGAAAATAACTTTTATTTTATATTAACGCTATTTTAAACTTTATAAATATACTTGACTATAGCTAAAATTCATAAGTAAATATAGAGAATAATATATGTAGAATTTAACTATAATTTTATGTATAAATATTCAAAAGTTAAATACATTATATTTAAAAGATAGTTTAAAATCAGGAGTAATTTTGACTTTGAAATTAGAGATAATTTTGAGGCTAAAATTATTTAAAATCAGGATAGAGGGTTTTGATGTTTTTTTAAAGGAAAGTTTTGAAATCATTTTGTAAACAAGATAATTTTGTAAAATCAATTTGAATAAAAAGTTAGCGGATACAAAACAATGTTCCACTAGATTTTTCATAGGTTCCATCCTACTTAGGGTTCCATCCCTTTAACATGCTCGAAGTGGATTCCATTCCACGAATAAATTGGATTTTAAGATGCCGGTGCTTTTCTACGAGTTTTAACAAAGTTCCTAATAAAAATACTTAACCTTGAAATCTTGAACTCTTGATAATCTTGATACTCATGAGTCTTCTATCTTGATATCTTGAATCTCTATACTGTACAGTCTTCATTCTTGGTACCTGCATGGTTAAATCCTGCATATACATATGTATCTAAACTTATAATGTCAGTATTTATATTTTATAATCTATTCTAAGGTTGTTGTCATCAAAACCATCATCTCATGGACTAACAATCTCCCCCTTTTTGATGATGACAACCTTTGTTTATAAAATATTACTTCTATCCTAATAACTCCCCCTAAAACTAATACTCCTCCCCCTTAATTTATGCCTAACTACCATATTTTATATTTCCCCCCCTTTGTCATCAACAAAAGACTCACTCCAAACTATGTAACTCCCCCTAAAACTGACACTCTATGACATGTGATTATAATGATAGTGTTATCATAAGTAATCATCACTTAAATCTAATACTAAAACATAGTCCTAAACAATTAAACATCCTAACTAAGAATTCACGATAGTACTTATAATTAAAACACGTATAAGAACATGAGTTATTTATTACATATGAAGTTGTATATACATGAGCGTATAGAAAACATAAAGAAACACAAACAACAATGGAAAAGAACGAAAAGAAACTATTTTTTGGCAAAGCCAACGGGGCTGACTGGTCCCCTACCAGTTTTTATTGCAACATAATAAAAAGATACAATCATGCTTGAACCAAGAAAGAATGAGAACAGAAAAATCAAAGAAAAATACAAAGGAAAAAAACAAACAAACTAGCAAGCTCAACCATGAATCAAATCATCAGGGAAAGGTCTAACACACTTCTTCAATTGCCTGAAAGTTCCTGACCTAACTTCATACCAAAGCACTTCAAGATTCTTTCTCTGATCTTCAAACACAATAGCATTCCTTTCTCTCCAAATCACACTCATATATATTTTCAAGCAAACAGCCAACACTCTTGCTCCATCATTCCTCCATCTTGTAGCTTTATAAATAATATTCCAATCAATGCTAGAATTTGCGGAGGATAAAGTATACCCAGTTTTGCAACTAATTCTATTCAACATGAAGATTAGAGCCGGGCAATCAAAATAAAGGTGTTCAATTGTTTCCTCATTCAACTCACAAAACAGACACTGAGGACAACAAGCCATACCATAATTGTACAATGCACTTCTTGTCAGCAAGGCATGGCTAATAACTTTCCACATCATCAAATTATCTTTAGGAACAGAGTCACTTGTCCAGATAACAGAGAACCACCTTGAAGCAGGCAAAGGAGCATTAGCAGATACATGTTTGTAAACACTTTTTATAGAGTGTGGCTTCATGTCCCAAGCTACAGAAACATGTTGTTTATCAGAGCAGAAGTTATAATGAATATCACTCCACAGCTGCCTGGTCATCTGATTACTATTGTATGGCATCTGCATTATGCCTTCATGTAAGAAATCATTTACCTTAGCATCACAATGAATACCAGATTGTACAATCAGAGAATAATCACACACTTTGTTAGGATCTTACCTTTACTTACTCATGGATCATGCCAAAAACTAACACCAGTATTAGGATTAACTTGATATTGTATCAAAGGAAGGTAAACATCTCTTAGTTTCAGCAAATTTCTCCAATTCCAACTGTAATTTTGTGGTATATCCATACACCAAAAATATCTATTCTTTATATTGAATTGCCATGTCTAATTTACCCATAAACTTTCTTTCTTATTGATAAAGTCATCAAAATGTTTACTAATCGCTACAATATTCCACTTCCTTGCATTAATAATTCCAAGCCCACCCAGTTTCAAAGAAGTCTCAAATTTTGAAAATGAGCAAGGCAACAACTTCCTATTGTGAATACTCCCAGACCAAAAATATCTATTCATGGCAGACCTAACAAGAAGCAAAAGCTTGGCAGGAAGGATTAGAGTACGCACCCAATAGACAAGTGAAGGAAAAACAACAGATTTAATAAGAACAAGCCTTCCATTTTGTGACAAATGCCTATTAGCCCATGCAGAGATGACAGAAGTAATTTTATTGAATAGGGGTAAACAGTCTGCATTTGTTATTCTTTTAGAAATTAAGGGAAGACCAAGATACCTCATATCAGTATCCATACAAGAGAAACCAATATGTTGATATAATGCAGGAGCAAGAACATCACTGACACCTACAACTAGCATGGAAGATTTAGCTTAATTTATTGAAAGGCCAGTCATTCGGTTGAAAGACTGCAGAGCCTCCAATAATCCACTCAAGGAGGGAAACTCAGGCTTGGTAAACAACATTAAATCATCAGCAAATATAATAGAAGTTATTTGGTGGTGCGAGCACTTAGGGTGATACTTTATAATCTTTTGAGAATATCTAGTTTTAAGAATAAAAGTAAATACTTCCATGACCAACAGAAATAAATAAGAAGATATAGGATCACCTTGATGTATACCTTTTTTTACTTTTGAAATAACCGACAGGCCTACCATTTATTACAACAGAGAAAGAAGGTGTGGAAATGCACACATATACCCTTGACACAATTTTTTTTGGAAATCCCATCACAGCCATTATCCTAACAATAGATGCCCAGTGTATAGAGTCATAAGCCATAGATATATCAATTTTAAGAGCAGCAGCAGGAGACACATTTCCTCTACTATAACCATTTAATAACTCTTGAGCAAGAAGGACATTATCTAGAATATTTTTGGAAGGAATAAAAGCAGCTTGGTTGCTAGAAACAACATATGGCAGAACACTGACAAGACGAGAAGCAAGAATTTAAGTAATACATTTGTAAACAACATTACAACATGAAATAGGCCTGAAGGAGGACACACTGGTAGGAGGAGTGACTTTTGGAATTAAGGCAATGTTAGTGCAGTTGACTTCCCTTAATAATTTGCATTTGTAAAAGAAATTATGTTTTGCTTGACAGAACTCATGGCCTAGCACACTCCAAGTAGAAATAAAGAATGTAATATTAAGTCCATCAGGCCCACCAGAAGATTGCTGATTCATAGAGAAGAGGGTAGACTTTATTTCTTCATCAGTGACATGCTTAATTAGTGTAGCAGCTTCCTGAAGAGATATACATGGCAGGGCAAGAGAAGATATTTGGTCTAAATCTGGTATGAACCCATTAGAGTTGCCAAGCAGATTAGAGAAGTAATCTATAAACGCTTTGTCAACAGAATCTGCAGTAGTAAATAGAGAACCATGTTCATCATAAATGCTAAATATATTATCTCTAGCATGCTTAACCTTTAATGAATCATGAAAGAATTTAGTGTTCTTGTCTCCTTCTTCAATCCATTTATTGTGCAGTTGTTGCCTTTTCATACATGCTTCCAAGTTTAGAGCATTGTTCACCTCCTTGAATAATTTTCGTTCTTCAGTAGCAGCATTCTCATCTTTTGGATGCTCCATCATATTGTCTTGATATCTCTTCAGCTGTTCCTTCAGGGTTGTAGAAAGCAGGCTGCCAGTACCAAAGGTGGTAGAATCCCACAGTTTGATCGCTTGTTTGATGCATTTTAACTTCCTGCAAAACTTGTAGATAGGATTACCAAAGTAATTAAATTCAGAGTTAACTAGAGAAACTAAAACAAGAAACTGGTCATGCTTAACCCAAGCATTAAAAAATTTAAAACTTCTCTTTTCTCTTCTTAAATGGTAACCAAGAGTTAAAGTCAATGGAGAGTGGTCGGACAGTATGGGTTGAGGAAGAAAAACAAACAGGGAAGGCCAAAAATTGAGAGCTTGGATGTTACTAAAGGCATGGTCAATAGTTGTGAAGGTTCGAACACCACTATGACTTCTGTTGTTCTAAGAATATTTAGCTCCAGACTTGTTAACCAAGATTAAGTCAGACTCATATATGGAAAGATTGAAAGGAGCAAGATCTCCAGGGATAAGAGGAGTTCCACCAAATTTGTCATTATAGTCATAACATGAGTTGAAATCTCCCAAAACAACCCAGGGATGAGAAGATTATCTAAGAGGGGGCAAGGAATTAAAAAATAGATTCCTGAATAAAGCAGTGTTGTCAGTATATACAAAAGTGATGTAGAAGGAAGTTTGTGTTTGAGAATCAAGGACATGAAAGTGTATGTATTGTCTAGTTTTTAGAATTGGAGACAGAGCCAACACAACAGGATCATAAATAACAAGAATTCTGCCATAAGTAACAGAATCAAGGTTATGGTGGTAGGCCCAGTTTGGGTTAATATATGCAATAGCCTTAATGGATAAAGATTGATTGAGCTTAGTTTCAAGCAGTCCAAAGAGACTATATCACACATGGAGATAAGAACTTTTCACCTGATCAAGTTTCAAATTGCAATGGGCACCTATGAGATTCCAAGAAGCATTTTTTTAGTCATAATATAATTATAGTGGTAAGGTGGATTTATTTCTTCTCTTATCTGAAAGAGCTCTAGTTTCAATTTGCCTAGGTGGCAGAGATGGGGGGAGGTCGTATCATGGATAGTAGATTTTGAGATGGAAGGTTCAAGAGGTGGGACAGATTGTGGTACAGGGGAGGGGATGCTTAAAGGCCAACCTGGAAACTCAATTGAAAAATTATAATATGGAGATACTGCTGTATGTTCATCCACACTTGATATCTGCATGGAAGTAATTAATTGCCTTACTTGAGTCTCAAAAGAATTGCACCATCTACTGTCAAAATCTGATACAAGAGTATCAACATGTGCATGCACATCAGCAGTTACTATACCAACTTCCTTATTACTGCAAGTAGTTTTAGCATTTATAGGCATATGCTGTACCACATCAATAGAAGTTTGAACTTTACCTCCAAATTCATTACCTTCAACAGTGCTAAGGTTATTCAAGGAAGAATCCTTATGTTGTACCTCACAATTCACCTCATTAGTAATTTCACCTTCCTCCACATTTAAAACTTCCAATATGCCTTGCTCATACTCTTCAGTTTGAAGCAAGTTGAACTTGTTATTAGTGGTTACAGTACAAGCTTGGTCAACACTGAGAATTTTATTCCCTATATCAAGTTTAATTATATTTTCCTCATTTCCATCTGGAGCAGATTTTTCCTTTTCACTTGGCATTTTCAATAATGTGTCTTCCACTTCTTTACGTATAATTCTTTTTTTCCCCTATTGTTATTAACTTTTTGCTAGACTTGATTCACTTTGACTTCCTTGGCCACCTTTTCCCCTTTCTTCACTTTGTTCTGATCCACCTCACTAGTTTTTTGTTGCACATAATTTTCACATAGATTAGCATTTCCTTCACCTGCAACTTTCTTGCAACTAGTTACCAAATGCCCAAATTCCTTACATATTGTGCAAATTTCAGGTTTCCGCAAATAATCAACATTCACAATCTGGTCTGAACCATCAAGAAATTTAACTGTAAAATTTTCATGTAATTCATGCTTTGGATATACTTCTACTAAACATTTAGCAAATGAGATCCGTTCAAATTTTTCTGTTGATGCATCCATGCAAAGAAGTTTACCAACCCTTGATGCTAACCAGTTGATGCCCAATAGCGACCAAGCATACAAGGGAATATTAGAGAGCTTAATCCAAACAAGAACAGCTTTGATACTACTACAACTATTGCCTATATTTTCATCCCATGGCTTCACAATAAAAAGTTTATTCCTCATCACAACTGGATCAGATTCAGATATCCTATTCCTATCTTCCTCATTAGAGAACTTGAATAAGAACAGGAACCCATCTGATTTAACAGTTATAGAGCCCTTTAATTTCCATGCCTTCTTAAGGTAATACAGGACAGTAGAGTAAGGTAGTGGGTTATCAAGAAAAAAACCAACAAGGTATTCTTTCCACATAGTATATGCAGCCTTAACAACTTCATCAGGAGGCATAATAGCATCTCCATTGTACACAAGTTGGATGTCTCGTGGAACATATTTACCAGCATTATTGGGTTTGGCTTTGAACAGAGAGTTCCAAGCAAGTTGAGATGGTGTTTGAGGGTGCAAAGATGGAGTTGAGAGAATCAGAGCAGAAGACTTTGGAAGAACAGAGGAAGCTTCAGCATGAGAGGCAGAGTCGAAAGGAACAATGACTGGACATGGGATGAAGGAAGGGACAGAGACTGGCAGAGAAGGAAGGGTGGCAGCAGAAGGAGGTACAAGGAGAGGGGATGAAGGACAAGGTTGAAGAGAAGAAGTGGGATGGGATGGGTCAGCGGGAAATGAAATCAAATCAAATTAGAGAAAAAAAAGAAAAGAAACTATTGTGTGTTTTTAAACATAGGAGATCTATGAATCGAACAATTTGGATAGTGGAAAAAGAAATTTCCACGTTGTTCGACAAGATTCCCATTCTTGTCAAAGCACACTTCTCCAACACACACGACTTGGTCATCATCCTCCGCTTGCACTTCTTCTTCCATGAGTTCTTCTTCTTCTTCTTCGCTGGCCTCTTGTTCTTGATTGAGTGAAGAGTTTTCATCAATCAAGATAGGATTGGCCTGGTTTTCCATTAGGAATTTTTGCAAATTCCTAAGAATCTTGCCTCGCCTCTCTTGTTCTTTTGCCATACGAAGTTGAGTCACTTGAATTTCAGTCATCATCTTAAGTGCATCCTTTAGAGAGTCCTCTATTTTAGTCACACGAGCGAGATTAGTACGTTGAAATGGGCCAGATGTAGGAGAGGGGAATGAAAAGGTTGATTTTATGTTTAATTTGGAAGTGGAGGCCATTGATAATTTGATTTTAGAGAGAAGAACAGAGAGATAACAGAAAGGATGAATAAAATATCGAAAATGTGAAGAATTTGTAATCAATTATTTTGAATTTTGGTGGGAAAAATTTCAAAATGTAAAAACGTTGCATGTCGACATGGGTATATGAGGGATGTTGACATGGTCTTTTATATTTTAACTCTTTGAATTATTTTGATATTAATTATTAATTATACTTGTTATTTATATTTTATATTTCAGTTATAGAACAAATACCTAATTCTCTTCTTAATTTAGTAAATATTGATTCATTTAAGGGTTTTGTTAAAATATCAGCAATTTGATTCTCAGAATTGATATAATCGAGAGTAACTACTTCCTTATTATATTATCTCTGAGAAAATGATGTCTGATATCAATATGTTTAGTTCGAGCATGTTGAGTAGTATTTTTGGATAAATTTATCGCACTCGTATTGTCACAATAAATTGGTGATTTTGATAATTTTAAACCAAAATATTTTAAGGTTTGTTGCATATATATTACTCGAGAACAAGCCAAACCAGCAGAAATATACTCTTCTTCAGTTGTTGATAAAAAAATCGTGTTTTGCTTTTTACTAAGCCAAGAAACCAGAGAATCCCCCAAAAAGTGACAAGTCCCACTTGTACTTTTTCGGTCTGATTTATAACCAGCATAGTCAGCATCACGGTAAGATATTAAGTCGAAAGAATCATTTTTAGGGTAGAATAAACCATAATCAGATGTGTGTTTAACATATATTATGATTCGTTTTACGGCTTTTAAGTGGGTCTCTTTATGTTGGGATTGATATCTGGCACAGAGACAAACACTATGCATGATATCAGTTCTACTGGCAGTAATATAGAGTAGTGATCCAATCATTCCTCTATATAGTTTTTGATCTACATCTTTTGAGAGATCTTCTTTACTAAGGTACTCATTGGTTGCCATGGGAGTGGGGTTCCACTCGCAGTAGTCAAACCAAAATTACTAATTAGGTCTTTAGCATATTTTCCTTGACTAATAAAGATACCATTACCTAATTGTTTTATTTGTAATCCTAAAAAGAAATTTAATTCACCCATATGACTCATCTCAAACTCTTTTGACATTATTTCAGAAAATTCTTTATTCATTTCAAAATTAGTTGAACCAAAAATGATATCATCTACATAAACTTGTACTAGTTGAATATCATTTTTATTTCTTTTAATAAAAAGAGTATTATCTACTTTACCAATTTCAAAATTAGATTGCAATAAATAAGATCTTAGTCTATCATACCAGGCTCTTGGAGCTTGTTTTAGACTATATAATGCTTTCTTAAGTTTGTAAACATGATTTGGTAATTTATCATCTTCAAAAAGTGGTGGTTGTTTAACATATACTTCTTCTTTTACAAATCCATTTAAAAATGCACTTTTAACATCCATTTGAAATAATTTTAAATTATTATGATTTGCGAAAGCAAGTAGAATCCTAATGGCTTCTAATCTTGCTACGGGAGCAAAGGTTTCATCAAAATATATTCCTTCTTCTTGACAATAACCTTGAGCGACTAATCGAGCTTTATTTCTAACTACCTCTCCTTGTTCATTCATTTTATTTTTTTAAACCCATTTAGTTCCAATTATAGTTTTATTTTATGGTCTAGGAACAAGTTCCCAAACATCATTTCTAATAAATTGATTTAATTCTTCTCGCATAGCCAAAATCCATGAATCATCAGTTGATGCTTCATTTGGATTTTTGGGTTCAATAGTTGATATAAAAGCTACATTACTCATTTGACTTAGTTGATTTCTAGTTTTAACAACAGATTGCATATCTCCTAGTATATTTTCTATAGGATGATCTTTTAAAAGTTTTGACCTTTTATTAGGATGATTAATTTCATTATTAGTTTCAATTGATTCTTGATTTTGAGTGATTAAATCCTCTTCATCATTTGTATCTTCAAAAATTTTAAAAATTTTCATCAAATGAAACATGCATTGTTTCTTCAATGGAATCAGTTTTTAAATTAAACACTCTGTACGCTTTACTTCTATTGGAATATCCGATAAAGATACCTTTGTCCGATTTAGGATCAAATTTATCTAAATTATCTTTTGTATTTAAAATAAAGCATTTACTTCCAAAAATTCTGAAATAAGATATCTTAGGTTTCTTTGAATAAAGAAGTTCATAAGATGTCTTACCAGTTAGAGGTCCAATAAAAATTCTATTTAAAATATAACAGGCGGTAGCAACTGCTTCTGCCCAAAAATTCTTTGGTAACTTACTATCTGTAAGCATAGTTCTCGCACACTCTTGAATCATCCTATTTTTACGTTCTACTACTCCGTTTTGCTGTGGAGTTCTCGGAAATGAAAAATTGTGAGATATTCCCTTTTTATTACAGAATTCCTCAAACTTTTCATTTTCAAATTCACCACCGTGATCACTTCGAATATTTATAATTTTTAGAGAAAATTGATTTTGAATTCTTTTTGAAAATGTCTTAAAACATTCAAATTTCAAAAATATTGTCCATGTAAGTCTAGAATAATCATCTACAATTACAAAGACATATTTACTATGATTTAATGATAGAATTTGAGATGGACCAAATAAACCAAGATGAAGTAATTCAAGAGGTTTTGAAGTTGAAATCATATCTTTTAACTTGAAGGAACTTTTTTTAAGTTTTCCTAATTGACAAGCATCACATAAACTATCTACTTTAAAATTCATTTTAGGGAGACCTCTTACTAGATCATGTTTTGACAATCTAGATAAGAGTTTGATATTCAAATGCCCAAATCTCTTATGCCAAATCCAAGGGTAACTTGTATTTGCCAACAGACACAGGTTATCATTTGAAACTTTCATACTAAGAATATAAATATTCTTTTTCCTGATTCCCTCAAATATAATGGTTGAATTATTATCTTCAATGTGACATTTATCTTTTTCAAATTTAATTTTATGTCCTTTATCACACAGTTGACTTATACTTAGCAGATTATGTTTCAGATTCTTAACTAGCAAAATATTAGTAATAGTAGGAGTTTCAGAATTACCGACTTTGCCGATGCCAATCACATATCCTTTTGAATTGTCTCCAAAGTTAACCAGTCCTCCGTCTTTGTATATTATATCATTCGGTATATCTGGATTGCCAGTCATGTGTCTAGAACATCCACTATCAAGTATCCATTTGTTCTTTCTGATCTACAAAATTTGTCCGTTGTGGATTGATTCCACAACACCCGTAAAGCATGATTCCTGCACATCAAACAATCTTGGTAGACAATTGAATTTGAATATTGATTATATGCAGACTCAAGGAACAATGATGGTTCGAATACTTCGAAACTAGTATTAACAAATATAGCCATTTTAAAAACCTTTTCAAAAATCAAATTATGAAGCTTTGAAGACCTCGCTCTGATACCAATTGTGAGAAATTGCGGATTACGGATCTTACGGCTAGGATTAACACTAGAGGGGGAGGGTGAATAGTGTTAATAAAGAATTACTAAATCTTTTTGAGTTTATGTTAATTTATACACTGATGTGTGCAACATACAGACACAGATATGACAAACACAAATGCAGAAATAAAATAAAAGCAGTAAAGGAAAGAACACACCGGATTTTATACTGGTTCGAAGTTACCCTACATCCAATCCCGCAACACAAGTACAGATTTTCTTTCAAAAGCAATTGTACAATTACACCCTCGGTTTCAAGGCTACGAGGTACACCCTCCAGAATTTCTATCCTTTGGGTAGAGATTCTTGATTTTCGGGCCATAAGTTCACCCAATTGATTTACCAAGGCTACAATCACACCTTTTCTCTTTTGATTGATTTTCAAGGCTACAATCATACCTTTTCTCTTTTGATAGATTATAAAAAGCTTATAACTCTGAATAGCACTGAGAACCTTGTAGAGATAGTGATAGAGAATCAAACTAGAAGTAATCGAGTTCGATTCAATGTTGATTTCGGCAGAGTAATGGTAAGAATATGTATTAAGAAATGTGGAAGAAGAAGTGGAGTGAAAAACCAGAAAATCTGATACAAAATTCGTTGAAACTAACCCCTATTTATAGAAGAATAATATCCATGTCCATTCATGAAGAGTTATGGCGAATAGACCCTTCTTTTGAAATTTAAATTTTGAACTCAACTGACACCATGTCGACATGGGGTACTTGGGCATGTCGACATCCCAAAGGATTTTTTTGGTGTTTTGTTTTTCTTTGAAAATAACTTTTATTTTATATTAAAACTATTTTAAACTTTATAAATATACTTAATTATAGTTAAAATTCATAAGTAAATATAGAGTATAATATATATATAATTTAACTATAATTTTATATTTAAATCTAAGTATAAATATTTAAAAGTTAAATATATTATATTTAAAAGATAGTTTAAAATCATGAGCAATTTTGACTTTGAAATTAAAGATAATTTTGAGGCTAAAATTATTTAAAATCAGGATAGAGGGTTTTGATGTTTTTGTTTTAAAAGGAAAGTTTTGAAATCATTTTGAAAACAAGATAATTTTGTAAAATCATTTTGAATAAAAAGTTAGCGAATACAAAACAATGTTCCACTAGATTTTTCTTAGGTTCCATCATACTTAGGGTTCCATCCCTTTAACAGGCTCGAAGTGGATTCCATTCCACGAATAAATTGGATTTTAAGATGCCAGTGCTTTTCTATGAGTTTTAACAAAATTCCTAATAAAAATACTTAACCTTGAAATCTTGAACTCTTGATAATCTTGATACTCATGAGTCTTCTATCTTGATATCTTGAATCTCTATACTGTATAGTCTTCATTCTTGGTACCTGCATGGTTAAATCCTGCATATACATATATATCTAAACTTATAATGTCAATATTTATATTTTCTATTCTATTCTAAGGTTGTTGTCATCAAAACCATCATCTCATGGACTAACATTATCCCCTTCTCTATCCATCTAGAAGTTCAAACCAAATCAAGTTAGCTGCTATCTGATAGTTGGTTGTCAACGGTTCAAGATTTTGCACTCCATTGAATCGAAAATAGTTTCAAGTAGCAGAAATCATTACTTTAATGTGTACTTTAAGGTTTTAGTATCGAGGTATATTTTTAATTATAATATATTATTTATGCTTAATTATAATGTTTTATTACATACATATATTATTTGTTGTAAGTTCGGTGGCGATTTTGATATGAAAATGATATTGTCATGATACTGTTTGGTTATGTGTGTGCGTGCGTGTATAACATTTTATCTAAAACAATAAAAGTCAGTACGGCTCTGCACAAATTTTTATTTTTTATTTTAATGAATCAATATATTTATTTGAATAGATTTATATAATCTAAAATTAAATACAACATCATACTTTAAACATATGTTCATTTAATTTTATATGTAAAGTTTCAAAGCTAATATAAATTTTAGGAGTGATAAAATGTTATATATATTATTATTATTTAAATATTATTTGAATCAATTCATTACATAAATAGATTATATTTTTTCAATTATAATATGAAAATTATATTTTGTATTTTATAAAATGATATTACCTGTAAAGACGCTCTCTAGAAAAATTGGTTTTTTTTAAAAATTGATTTTGAAATATTAGCCGAGAATAGAAAGTTAATATTAAAATTGATTTTATATTGAAAAATTTTAAAAAAAATTCAAAGCATTAATTATTATTTAAAATTTACTGGAAATTAAAAATTAAAAATTAAAAATCAAATATCAAAATTAAATTTTATTGAACACTTTAATAATTTTTGATAGGATATTTAAATAAAATATATTTTAAAATAGAATAAATAAATAAATTATACTTCTAAGAGATGTGCATAAGACTTGGTTTTTTATAACTACGAAATATTTTGAATATCTTATTAACACACATATATAGTGTACATTATTTATTACACATATTTTATTTAAAATATTATACTTAATAATTAATTTTATTGAATGTTTATTCGAATATATCATGTATATATTCAACAACATAACAAGATAATGCAATAAATTATAAATGAAATAACCTGCCATCTACGGCGCCCTAATCCATGTCTAAAAGTGGCACTGGCATTGCGAACGTCGTTGACGGCGTATCATTTTTGAATTCAAATACATATAACAGATCATAGAGCTATCTATAGTATTCTACACTTTCTAAAACTCGCAGCTGAAGGAATAAAAGATAATATTGAAAATACCATACTCTTAGACAAATAACATAGACTGTAACTAATAGTCTTCAGTTCCAAAATATTTCTAAACACTTGAAATAAATAAAAAGTATGAATATTTGGGAAACTATTAAATAAATGGTAGATAGCTAATAGATAAACAAATGCACGTCTTTGTCGCATCATTGTATCTCCAAGCCACCACTAGTCCTCTCTATCAAACTATCAGAGTAAACTGAAAATAAGAAAATGATAGAGGGCTGAAACATATGTTTGGTAAGTGAAGCACATCTCATTAGTGTATAATGCTAAAGCAAGTAAAAACAACACTTGTGCTCAAAATAATAGCTTAACCTATGCCATCTGCTTTCAATAAGTCAGCTAAATGCAGTATAATACTACGGGTATATGGTGACCTAGTGTGTTCCATAATACTGACCTAGGCTCTAATATAGCATTGAGCATGTAACTAATAAGAATCATACTCACATCTTAGGAATCCAAAACTAAATGCATCACTACATGGTTGGGGTAAATCCCTGACTCATCGTCGCCAAAACTGTGTGCGACTCGCTATTGAGAATTACATATCTCAACTCGTAAGTGCCAAACCATATGTGAATCACTATTGAAAACGTATCTCAGGCTGTTATTGCTAGATGTCATTGGTCACATTGACAAACTAATTTCCTCCGAAAAGTGTACCTTACTGCCTACACTATTAAAACCTCCGTCATTAAACATCACCACTTACACCGAAGAGCTCATTTGAAAAATGCATCATGCTATCATCACCAGATTATGCATTGAGAATTCAATCCCTTTGAAAAATGCATAGCATCGCTGTTGTAGCCGTTACAGGTTATGCCGAAGAATCATTTTCTCTGAAAAATGTACATATAACATCTATCCTTGTAATCGCCATGATTCGACGTCACTGATTGAGCCGAAGAACTCACTTCCTCTAAAAATTGTACCGTATAATACCTATCCTTATAATTTTCATTATTAGATAACACTAGTTACATTGAAGAACTCATTTCCTCTAAGAAATTTATCGTAAGCTTGTCCTCATAGTCGTCATCGTTGAATGTCACATGCTATATGGAAGAAATCATTTCCTCTTAAAAACGTACTGTAACGCCTACCCTCATAATTTCATCGGACAATGTATAACAATTACCCAAACTAAAAAACTTTTTAGAGTATTCGAAAATATAGCAAATAACATACCAAAGCATTCCTCATTTCACCAATATCTTGATATTATGAACCATGCATGAAATAAAGGTCGTATCCGTGAGTTATAAGCTTTTAAAGTTTATGGGCGTTTTCTAATTTTATAAATTAACTAATTATATACTATTACTTTGTATCGTCGAACAAACACTATAAATGGACTTGTGTTATTGAGAAATACAATTTTGATATATAATATGTCTAATTTAAAGCAACTCTATATTTTACACGTTTTAATTAGAGAAAGATCAACCTGTCTAATTATATTTAAAAAAATCATTTTCTCATTTATCTAGTCATGACATACTGCATCAGATCATGTAAAAATCCATATTTTATTATCAATTTCATCATTTATATTTTGAATAAGACCATAAGGAGAAAATTACTTTGTCTTATTAATATATACCCAAATAGGAAGAGTCCCACTCACTATAACTCTTAAACGAAGAAGAACTCCACAATGTCTTCGTTATCCCGTGCCTTTTGCACCAAGAAACCCTAGAAATTTGCCGATATTCCTTTAGTATTTGTCCATATGATCATTTCTATATTTAGATCATCAGAATCTGTTAAGAAACGAGAGAGATGCGCAATTTTGAAGTTTGATAGAGAATGATGAAAATGGTGTATGAGATTTCATCATAGTTCTTTGTTGTTTGGGTCTGATGCAGCTTCGATCTTACAAATTCCACCTCCAAAAAGATATGAGATCATAATAGTATTTGCATCCTCCAATATTCTGTTGGTTACGTCAAAATACATTGAGAAATGAAGAAGTTATAAATTTTCAAAGTTTGGTGGAGAAGAGGGAAGAGAAAGAAGAAATGAAACGGTAAAAAAAAATGAGACTTTTGTTTTGAATTTATTTAGGATTCAACAGAGATTAGTGGAAAGGTGTTTAGATTGAAATAGGATTAAAAAATGGGGTTTGCACTTTTATTTTGTAGGTTGGGAATAACACATATTTAGCCTAATATCTCAAATTCCTTATACTATGAAAATGTCATTGGGTTTGGCTTCTTCTAATTTCTTGTCCATTTAACCAAATTCAGCAAGTTATATGTGCTTTCCGATTGTAATTAACATTACTAACACAATAAGATAGGACCCAAAGCCTAATTCTAACCCTTATAAGTACCATTCTATTTTGACCCTTATGAAAAATTATGATTTTACCCTTTTAATTTAATTGTTTGGTTACAAAAAATTACAGGGTGTTATATTCTCCCCCTTAAAAGAATTTCGTCCTGAGATTCCAAGAGACAGACAATGCAACTCGCTTCACAATGGACAAACATACAAAACTGAAAGTGACTACTATGGCTAGCTATCACTTAGGATTGTGTAATATGGAAAATAATTAAATATAAATGCGGAAATAGATGATAATAGCAAAGTAAATAAAATGAGCACACCATGAATTTCTATGCTGGTTCGAACTTCCCGTTCTACGTCCAGTCCTAGACTTCCCTCTGGAATTTCTCACAATAACCCTCTCTTAACCCGGAGGAATTGGTATACAACACCTGAACAACCAAACATGATTTTTCCGCCTCTAACAACCGAAAGAGGACTTTACCCGCATGAACAACCGAACAGGACTTTAACAGTTTCAGTAGAATTGCTTTGATACTATGTGTTCTTAATAACACTGATACGTCTTTGATAGTACAACCTTCTTATAATCTTTCCTCAAGTATATATGTGTGTATAAAGATTTATAAAGGAGAATTATTGCTTTGAATCAAAGAATAAGTTAATTGTTCCAGAGATTCAAGCAATATATGAAAGTTGTGATTGCTTTTAGAATACAAAGATAGTAGAAAGTATGATCAGAAAGTAATCAGTAAATTGGTGATTTGTGAAGTGGATTTTGTGTGTTTATATAATAGTTAAAGAGATGCAATTGTTCATGAAGAGTAATGATCAACAGAAGCATCCATACCTCTTCATATTAGAACGTGACTCTTGGCGAAAAGAAGTGTCCATTCAGAAAAAATAGCTGTTGACAGAATTCAGTCGACTGACCCAAAACGACCAGTCCACTGAATATTTAAAGTTGTTTAAAAACAGAGCGTTTCTGTGCACCTGTACAGGTTCAGTCGACTGGTCATATACGGTCAGTCGACTGACCTGACAGTCAAAGCACACTTCTCACATTTTATAGAATTTAAAGTTTTTAAACTAACTTAACTACTTGGGGATAGATTTTAACATTTCTATGACTAAAAACCTTCAATAGATCAACATGCTATACGTAGTTTTGTAGCCTTGTCTCCTTTGTAGTTTGAACAGCATACTTCCTTTTCTTTTTGTCGCTTATCCATATAGTATAATTTATTGCTTTGTCATGAATCAAAATATGTGACTCAACAATCTTCCCTTTTTTGATTGATGACAACACCTGTTATATATGATACTATTTTTGAGGAATATATAACAGCATTATATATCTCCCCCTGAATATATGGCGTTATATATAACCTGCATAGAGTGGTTAGTTTCCAAATTTCTCCCCCTTTATCATCGACAAAAAGGAAAAGATAATGTACATATAAAGTTATCACAGTAAAAACAATAAAATACTAGATGCAATCACAGAAACAACAAATGTCAAGTGTTACAAATACAAACTTATAGAATGTACGAAACATAATAACTAACTTACTACCACTAAAAAATAATAACCTCATTCCGAGTCAGTTTCTGTCTCTTCTTCTTCAACTTGCACTGGTCCTTTTCCTTTGGAGGAACTCCCTGCAAATTGTGTGCCACCTCCATTGCCTCCTGTGTCGGAACTTGTATGTTCTTTCGACGTTGACCATGTAAAGTAAGGGGCTGGTCGTTTGCCTGGATCACGTTGAGAAGTCTCCATAGAGGTGGATGAGGAGCATGATACTGCATCCCATAAAATCCTGAAGAAACTCTTGATTTTATCAAACTTTTTGTCAATTTTCTTATCAAGATTTTTAATACGAGAATCCAAGATAACTTGATTTCTGACGATTAAATCAATAGATTCCCGAGTACTTTGGGATGGTGTTGGCATAGGGATGTCATCTCGTGATTGATGGTGTTGTTGAGAAGAGGTTTCTTGGCGAGGTCGAGATTTCCATTCTTGAAAGCTCATAATAATGAGAGGTCTTGGTGGTAGTTTCATAAGAATAATAGTGCGGCTATTCAAGGTTTTAGGAATAGAGGTATCAGATTCCGGAATAGGAACCTGGAGATTCATAAGCAACCTCATAATATATTCACCAAAGTAAATAATATTCGTACGACCTTGGTTGAATGTCATAAATTCATCTAGAATGAGCTTTGGCCAATTTACTTCAATTTCTCCCCCAAATAGCATATAATGCTTTATAGTTGTTTGGATAGACAAGCTCGTATGAGCCAGTGCAGGGTAAAATTATGTGCATCAAAGCTCCATGCATTATTCTTGGAGTAGGTCGTAATGCAATAGACTTAAGCTCGGTCATATCATCTTCTAGAAATCGATGACTTACTTCGTCTTTTTCACCTACAACAGCATTCAATTCTTGTAATTCAACACCCCTTGTCGGAGTACAAAGTATATGACCGATTCTATCTAAAGAGAGAAACACTTGTTGCCCACATACCAAACTCCAAATGCAATTGTCACGATTACGTGGGTTTTGATGGCCTAAGTTCAAGTTCGCATAGAAGAGTTTCACCAAGATATGATTTATCTTGACATTGTTTTGATTATGATCTAAAAGAGATTCTAAATGGCTTCTTCTTGCTAATTCTTGAATTCTATACGATGTAAAATCAGGAAAGATAACAAAAGAACCTTCAAAGAAACGAGCTTCTTTCATCTTATTCCATCGTTGAACTGCAGTTGCATCATATAGCCATTGAGCGATTTGTGAATCAATTGGCTCGGAGGAAGAAGCATGCCTAGATCTCTTTGTTTGTCGAGGTGCCATTTGAATTTATGAAGAGAATTGAAGAAATTTTTGAAAATTTTAGGAACTACGGTTTTGGAATTCTGGAGATTTGAGGTAAAAGTAAAAAGTAAAAGAAGAAGTGAGGGTTTTAATGGTAAAAAGTAGGTAAAAAAAGGTGGAAAGGACGTTTCAGGTGTGAATTCAGTCGATTGAAATTTATGGTCAGTCGACTGAACCACTTTCCCAAGAGCTCTATAGTCATATTAGTCAATTGGTATAGTCGACTAATATTAGTAGTATGCTCTATGTTTGGTCATTCAGTCGACTGGTCGTATTTGATCAGTCGATTGAATGTCGTGAACAATTTTCCCGAGAGTTATGCTGTAGATTCAGTTGACTGGTCTAGTCGACTAAAATAGGAATTTTGCTCTCTGTTTACTTTTTCAGTCGACTGATTGCATTCGATCAGTCGACTGAATAGTGTATGAGAACATACATTATGCAGGTTCAGTCGACTGACCTAAATTTCTAGTCGTCTGATTTTGTCTTTTAGCATATTTAGTTAATTTTTGAGTACCAACAATAATATTATATATATATATATATATATTAATACAATGCATAATAAATATGGAGTAAGATAACTAAAAAAAGACAACAAAAACATATTTATTTTGAATATGAGGTTGATGGAGTGTTGGATTTTGTTGGTTCATCTTTAGTCTCCTCAACATATGGTCGTAGAGGTGACCAACGGTTTCCACGCTCCCAAGAGTTTGGAGAGATAGGTAGAGCTTGTGGCGACCTATCCCATGGATTTTGAGTTGATAATTGTGTAGGTTGATGAGCTGAAGAGGAAGATGAACCGCAGAACTTCCATCCAATTTGTTCAAGAAAATTCAAACGTCTAGAGTTCATTTTCTGTTCATAATACATTTCACGCTGAAGCGTTATCGATTCCCTCTGGTAATGATGAATACTATCAATTTTTTGCTTGGTTTAAGGAGAACCAAAGAACAGGAGCCGTCTAGCTTTCTTTTTCTCGGGTGTATAACCCGTTCGATAGCTTGATGGTCTTGCATGTTCATGGGTAGGAGTAGGTTTAGGTAGGTTTGTTGAAGTTGATGATGGAGTCTCAAAGTTGATAGAAGAGTAGGATGATCCATCTGATGAATTATGTGATGAAGACATTCTGAATTTAGAAGATTATGTAGAGAAAGAAACAAATATGTTTGAAAAAAATAATTGTCTTTTTGATGGAGATATGAGAACAGAGAGCTGGAATATATAGGAGTAAAAAGTAGTTAAGAAGTGATGGTTGAACGTGCAGTTTGAAAAAATAGAGGAAGAGAATAAACCAAACAGAATTTGTGGCTGAAATTTTCTCTTTTAAAAATTAGAAATATAAAGAAACACATGTATATGGTATAGATGTGAAGAAATGAATAGCTAGGTGGTAAAGACATAGACTTATCAAACCTGAGGTGCAGAGTTCGAATACCAAAAAAAACTTATTTTTAAAAAATAATAATTCGTAATTTTTATAATTCTGATAAAGAAATTATACATTGTTCTCTCCTTATTTTTATAAAACA
This sequence comes from Allium cepa, assembly GCA_030765085.1. Taxonomy (NCBI): domain Eukaryota; kingdom Viridiplantae; phylum Streptophyta; class Magnoliopsida; order Asparagales; family Amaryllidaceae; genus Allium; species Allium cepa. The sequence goes on from CM060935.1 coordinate 770,423,714, forward strand.
ATTTTCATTTAGAGGTGTGACGACCCGACTTTCCACTCCCAGAAAATCGCATCATCAATTAAGAAAGAAAGGGATAGAAGAAGAAAAGAAAGAAGAGAAAGAAGAAACAACACTAGAATCTCAACAGCGGAACGAATAAATTATATTAATAACATAAAATATTACATAGTTTACAATCATTATCAGAGTACACAGATATACAACACATACTAGACAGTTATAAACACCTGTCTAGTATTTACATCATAATACAATCCAGAGACAACACAGAGACACACAACGGAATACTATATATATCTAACGCAGAAGCCTCCTGCTCCATTTGCTCCTCCATAATTCATCAAAAGCTAACCTGAATCCCTTGGCTACTCGTAAAAATTTGAGTACCCAAGAGTTTAAGAAAACAAAAGATAAACTCCGGGTCAGACATGGGTCTGGTGTGAGTAACAGGTTAAAGTTGCTTAACTTTCAAAAACCTTTTGAAAAGAAAGGTATCACGTAAGACTTCCCACACATAAACATGGAAAAGTTTTTACCTTACGCTAACCAAAACATTTGATAGGAAATCCAGTGATATTATAATAGGGTCTAGGGTTTTCAAGTAAATAAGAAATAGCCGAAATTGTTACATTATTAAATTCCAGCTACTAGCCACAAAAGTGGGTAATACAATCAAAACCGTTGGCACTTATTGGATTTTGAATTCCATACAATGGCAGGGCTACTGGGGTACCGCCTGTCACAGTACGTGGCCTAGATCACCGTACCGAGTAGTACTCCCACTCCCCTGTAACACAAAGTCGGACCCATTCCTTACTGAACAGTTCCGAACAAGGCAACCCCGCAGTTGGTGTACATCCAACTGCCCACACAGCCGAAATAAAAAGGGACCTCTAGACAGGGATCAATCTTGCTCTCCAGTGGGTGCGACCCACGAAGCCTTGTTGCACCTCCCCTGTTTTAGCCATTCCCGGTTGATGAGGCTTGAGGCTACGATTACCTTTAGAGGACACATCTCTTAGAATGCTCATCGTCCACTTGACGATGTTTTGAAAGCATTCAATCCATACAAGTTCGTTCCAGGTTCGAACGAAACCAAAGGCATTATCTCGTTACACGCATTACGGAATCACCCACAGAGTTAACGACGATAACCCTTGCACTCTAAACCTATATCTCGAATCTATAAGTACTATTCCGTCAAACTCATTACGGAATCACCCACAGAGTTATACTGACGTATAGCCCTTACACCTCGAGTCTTCACTTGCTCCACTTAGATTCACGATCTAACGTTAATTGGAATCGATGTGGTTTTCGGATATCCAAATATGGAAACCCGATCCCGGTCTCATCGAAATCCAAAGCGTGTCTTTTAAGGCCAAGTTGTTTTAAAGGTTTAAAACAATTCAATTACCTATATCCATACAAATAGATAAATCATAGGTTCACAACAGAAAATTAACATTTTCATCATATCAGATAAAACATATTGTCACTATCCAAAAAGATAATCCATATTAACATCACAATGCAACCAATGCATCCAAATCACTCAACATAATTTATCTCATGTCTGAGATTCAAACCAATCAAAGCAAACAATACTATCCAACCATATAAGCAATGATTAACCATACCAATATAATTAATTTAAAATGAATTAAATTAATTACATCATTCAAATTAATTTAAAGTAAATTAAATTAATTACTTCACCAATATCAACTTGCTCATATCACCATTGATAATTTATCAATCAATTAATTACTCATCTAATGATTCATTTTAATTAACCATCCCTGATTAATTAACCCTTAATTACATTCAAGTAATTATACACTAATTAATTTCTCAAATTAATTATATTAACCAAATACAGTAATTAATCCTTAATTACTTCATTAATTAATTAACTATAATTAATTACATTAATCCTTAATTAATTACATAAATTAATTACCTTTAATTACTATTATTGATTAATTAATCTAAATTAATCAATCTTAATTACATCATTAATTATAATAATTAATCATCCCTAATTAAATTTAAATTAATTACCTTATTTAAATTAATTACTTTAAGTAATTAATCTTAATTTAAACCATAATTGTTAATCACTCTTGATTAACCCCATTCTGTAATTAACTACCTTTAATTACATTACCAAATAAATTAATTACTCCTTAAATTAATTATCTCTAATTAATCCCTTGATTAATTCACAAAGTAATTATACTTAAATTACTTCAAATATCAAATCACCTTTAATTAATTACACGTAGTAATTATCCATTAATTACTTCTCTAAGTAATTTCTCTTTATTTAATTACATTAGGTAGTTATCCTTCACAAATCATCAAATGATTAATTTTAAATTAATTAAAATGAATTAATTAACTTAAACTAATCAAATTACCTCAATTAATTACAATAAGTAATTAATTCCTTAATTACTTCCATAAGTAATTATACTTAATAACTTACACAATTGATTATTTCTAAATTAATTAATCTAATTAATAATTAAAATTAATCACATTAATTAATTATTAAATAATCCTTAGTTAATGACCTTCATTAACTATTAACAATTCATTAATTATTTTCTAAAATAATTAATTTATTTTAATCATTATTAATTACAAATTAATCAATCATTAATTAACTCATTAATTAATCCCTAATTAATTAAATAATTAAGTGTTAATTAAAACTTAATTAATTCATTATTACTTGATTAATTAGTTATTAACTAAAACTAATCTTATTTAATTAATTATTCTTAATTACAAGTTAATTATTCAAAGAATAATTAATCCTAAACCCTTAAGATTAAACCTTAATTACCTCAAGTAATTATTTATTTCATTAATTTATTAAATAATTTAATTATTCATTTAATTACCCTAATAATTAAATGAAATATAAACATTAAATTGTTATTATCTTTAACAAGTTTATAATCAATCTAAAACCCTTAATTGACAATAATACCTTATTATAAAAGAAATTTTACAAAAGTTAAAATAAATTTCTTTTTAAAATTAAATCATTTAAATTTTTACATTATCAATCAAATTTGGTTTAAACACTTAAATTTATAAAACTTAAATTCATTTTAAACCAAAGATTCAAAATTAGATTTGAATCAAATTTAAACTTTGTTTAAACATTACTTCATATTTAAATTTTCAAATTTAAATTCAAATTTCTTTTAAAAAAACATTTAAACAATAAACTCTTTTAAAGTTATTTTAAAACATAATTTGAATTTAAATACTTCATCATTTCCTACTTTAAGATTCAATTCAACTTGAATCTATAATTTAAATTAGATTTAAAACTTAATTTAAATCTTGCTTCCATTTTTAAATTTAGTTTAAATTAGTTTTAAATTTAGTTTTAAATTTTGAAAACAAGACAAGTTTTCAAACTTCAACAACCAACCCGAGCTAAACTAAAATATCTCGAGTAACTCGAACAAAAATTCCCTTTTAAATTTATCTTAAAATCAAATAAATCCCAAATAAAATCAGGTTTGTATAAAACCTGTGCTAACAGGTTTAACCCAAATCCCTGTAACCAAATTATACCCGAGACCACGACTCCATTACTTCGAGTCCCCAGACCAAATGCTTCGAGCAAACCAACCCTAAACTTCGAGTAACCCATCAATTCATCCGTAGCAAACACGAGTAATCATCTTCCCAAACAACTGATACACCATTAATCCTCGTGCACCTGCACCTCCGCTGCCATCACTTCCAATCACTCGCGACCCCTTGAGCAAGTCGGCGACCATCATCACACTTCAAATCCACCTTCAATTTAACTACAAAAGCCCTAAATCAAAATCAAGCATTCGAGTACCAATACTGGAAAAAAATCGATATTGAAGATCATCGGAATCCTCTCGCCTCCGACCACTAAAATGAATACCACCTCCGGCCATAGACTCCCCACACCCGAGCTACCATCCTTTCAAAATAGGTAAAACTCGGTTACCTTTTTGATCACAGTGATCCAATTTCTAAGTACAGAAAAAAAAACTAGGGTTCATAATTTCAAACCCAAATCACTTCTGCATTATTTCTTTAATCCATCATCTATTATTTTTCCTATAAACTACACCCATCGTTCCAACCACAAAAGAAACTCAGGCATCTCCATCCCCCTAAATTGACAGAACTAAACCAAAATGTATTTTCTGGTTAAACCATAAATACTTCATTGACTGCAAACTAAAAATTTAGATTATAGTTTTAAAAATCAAGTTAAAGATCAAGTAATTCGTTTATAAGCTTAAATAATTAAATCTGGAAAATTTACATATTGATTTCATAAATTTACTCTGTTGGTTTTGCTTATCCTATATCATCACGGCTTCATTCTCATTTTCTTTTCTTTTTATAAGATTAAACTCCAATCTATATTACATAACATACTAGGTTTAAAAACTTAAACTATAACATTGATTTTTTTTATAAAGTCATGTTTTGAACATAACAATAATCTGGAAACTAAAACAGGCAAAACAAGATCACTGTGCAACATGCATATAACAGAGTATAACATCTAGCACTTCAATAAGATTACCACAGGAATAAACTAAGCAACTATAATTACTTAAATTATTTTTGTTAAAATGTTACTCACCTGGGTTTTATGGAGGCAGAGCACAAGTTTCAGATCTCATTTTAAAAAAAACTGCAGATGCTTAATAAAACTTCATTTTGCTTTTACCACTGCATGCAAGTTCCAGGTTGCTTATGAAATCTTTGAACTTCATATTTCTTTTAAAACTTGAGATGATGGTAGTACATTGTTATCCAGATTTACATTTTGCATGATTGTTTCCATGTTTCATTTGCATGCTTCCCAGAATAAAATGCAGGCTTTGGTTATGGTTTTCAAACAGAGGATTGCAGGCATAGTTGCATGCAAGTTTGAATTCCCTTTTTTTTCAGAGATGCAAATTGATTTCAGGCCTTAGCATTGAAAAACTACAGGTTTTAAATGATTTACATTATGTATTTCAGAGGGTTTTGGTTTTGAGGGAAATAGATTTGCAGATTGAACAGATTTCTGTTTTTTTTTTAAATGTAGATGGATTCATATTTTGAAATCTGAAAGTTTTCTTAAGTTTGAAGAATAATAGGAAAAGGAAAAATAATGAGGCAACGAAGATATGTTTATATAAACAAAATTCTTGATTTAATTAACATAAAAAGAAAAAGAAATTTAAATGAGACACTTGTTTTAATTTTCAACATTTGTCACTATGCTTACTTTAATGGTTTACACATGTCAATTTAAGTATTAGGAGATTAACACATGTATTAAGAATATTTTAGTTTAAAATTGTTTATAAATACTATAAAATCTCCATTTATCATTCTTATGTATATATACATGAATTTACCTCTTTTTCTTCTAAAAAGAAATGAAAACAATCAAATTGTAAATATAAGCTTATTCATATATTTAAGTGTTTATTCTTTTAAAACATTAGATTCAAACTTAAATTAATTTATCAAATCCAATTTTAAAAATCAAGTTATATATAGATGCACATATAACTCTTATTAAAATAACAAATCCTATTTCTTAACAAAATTTATTTATGTCTATAAAAACTAAGTATTATCATTTTTATTTAAAAATAACAAATTAAACAATATCAAATAAATTTGCAAAAGAGATTATAAACCAATTAAGATCTTTTGTAATTTACATTGTAAATTCTTATATATAAATTTCAAGTAATATAAAGTAAAACTTAGCTTTTCTATTTATCAAATTTTTAATTTACTAAAAATAAACTAGAATTAGAAAATCAATTCATTCACTAAATTCAAAATCAAAATTTATCAGTTTACAATACATACAAATATATATATAGAAAACAATTTATTTACTTTTAAAAGATAAAATCTTCTAATTTAAATATTTATTAAAACATGGTTATTAAATCAAATCCCAATTTGTTATTAAAATTATCAAATCAAATTAAATTTATAACACAGATTATTAAATTTATATTGCCCAAATTTTCGGGATATCACAAGAGGTTTAGTGAAGATGTCAGCTAATTGATTCTCAGAATTTACAAATTCTAAATTTATTATATCCTTTTCAATATTATCACGAAGAAAATGATGACGAATGTCAATATGTTTAGTTCGTGAATGATTGTTAGGATTTTTAGATAAATTTATTGCACTAGTGTTATCACAATATATTATAGATTTATTTAATCTTATATCAAAATCTCGTAATGTTTGTTGCATGTAGATTACTTGAGCACATGCTAAAGCTGCAGATATATACTCTGCTTCACATGTCGATAGTAAAACGAGTTTTCTTTTTTACTAAACCAAGATACTAAGGATCGTCCAATGAAATGACAAGTTCCACTTGTACTCTTTCTATCTGTTTGACTTCCTTCAAAATCAGCATCACTATATGATACTAATTCAAAAGGACATTCTTTTGGATAAAATAATCCTAAATCTTTGGTTTTATTAAGATAACGAATTATACGTTTAACTGCTCGCATATGTGATTCTTTCGGATTTGCTTGGAATCGAGCACATAAACAAGCACTCATCATAATATCAGGTCGACCAGCAGTTAAGTAAAGTAGTAATCCAATCATACTGCGATATAGTTTTTGGTCCACACTCTTACCATTTTCATCTTTTTCAAGATGTATAGTTGTACTCATAGGAGTTGGTTTGGCAGACGTGTTTTCCATACTGAATCGTTCAATCAGATTATTACAACACTTTTCTTGATTAATAAAAATGCCATTTTGCATTTGTTTGATTTGTAACTAGAGAAAATATGATAATTCTTCCACATGTGACATTTCAAATTCATTTGTCATGATAGTCGAAAATTCCTGACATAAATTTTCATTTGTTGAACCAAAAATAATATCATCAACATATATTTGAATAATTGAAATATCTTGTTTAGTTTTCTTAATAAATAATGTTTGATCAACCTTTCCAATCTCAGAACCAGATTCCAATAGCATTTAAGTCGATCATACCAAGCACGAGTGCTTGTTTTAAACCATATAAAGGTTTCTTAAGTTTATAAACGTGATCTGGAAATTTTTCATGAGTAAATAAAGGAGGTTGTTCAACATAAACATTTTCTTTTATAAAACCATTTAAAAAAGCACTTTTAACATCCATTTGATATAATTTAAAGTTATGAAAACATGAAAAAGCAAGTAGAATACGTATAGCTTCTAGTCTTGCAACTGGTGCAAACGTTTCTTCATAGTCTATTTCCTCTTCTTGATTATAACCTTGTGCTACTAATCTAGCTTTATTCCTAGTAATGTTACCTTGCTCATCAGCTTTGTTTTTGAAAACCCATTTTGTACCAATGACCGATTGATCACTTGGTCTAGGAACTAATTCCCAAACTTCGTTTCTTTCAAATTGATTTAGCTCTTCTTGCATAGCTATAATCAAATAATCATAAGTTAAGGCTTCCTTAATATTTTTAGGTTCTATATTAGAGAGAAAAGCTATATGGCCCATTTGATTTAATTAATGTCTTGTTCTTACATTTGAATTTACTTCTCCAATTATATTTTGAATAGGGTGATTTCTAAGAATTCTTGGAGGAGATCGTACTATATTATTATTATTAATAGTATTTACATTTTCTAAAGAAATTTCAGAATTATTATTTTGAAGAATAATATCTTCATCATCTGAATTATTTGTCAAATTTATATTTGTATTATTTTCCAAATTTGTAATTTTAGAAGAAATTTTGATATTTTCATCGAATGAAACATGAAGAGTTTCTTCGATTTTTTTAGTTCTAGTATTATATACTCGATAAGCTTTGCTTCTTTCCGAATATCCTATGAATATACCTTCATCGGATTTTGGATCAAATTTTCCAAGCCAATCTTTGGTGTTAAGTATAAAACATTTTGAACCAAAAACTTTAAAATATGAAATATTTGGTTTTCTACCATTTAAAAGTTCATAAGGAGTATGTTTTGTTAATGGTCGAATAGAAACATGATTCAAAACATAGCAAGCACTTGCAACAGCTTCTGCCCAAAAATGCTTAGGTAAAGTGCTTCCATTTAATAAAGTTCATGCACATTCGTGTAATATTCTATTTTTCCTTTCTACAACTCCATTTTGTTGTGGTGTTCTAGGAAAGGAAAAATTATGATTAATTCTTTTCTTGTTGCAAAAATGTTCGAAAGCTTCATTTTCAAATTCACCTCCATGATCACTTCTAATATTTTTAACCTTAAAATTCTTTATATTTTGAATTCTTTTTACAAAAATTTTAAAATTTTCAAAAGTATCACTTTTATGTTTCATAAAAATAGTCCATGTATATCTTGAAAAATCATCTACAATAACAAACACATATCTATTATGATTAATAGATTGAACTTGAGTAGGTCCAAAAAGGTCCATATGTAATAGTTCAAGTGGTTGTGTTGTAGATATTATTTTATTAGATTTAAAGGAAGATTTTGTTAATTTTCCTAACTGACATGCATCACAGATATTATCAATTTTAAATTTTATGTCAGGTAATCCTTTAACAAGTTAATTTTTAGCTAATTTATTAATAGTGTTAGTGTTTAAGTGACAAAATCTTTCATGCCATAGCCAAGAATCATTTTCTGTAGCTACTAAACACATAGTTGTGTTATGATTTATATTCATATTTAAAATATAGATATCTTTATCTCTTATACCCTCAAAAATCAAATTTTGATTTTTATCAAAAATATTGCATTTATTTTCTGAAAAAGATATATTAAAACCTTTATCACATAACTGACTTATACTTAATAAATTATGTTTTAAGTTTTTAACCAATAGAACATCAGTAATGAGAGAAGAGTTAGAAATACCGTTATTGCTCACATCGCCTTTGCCGATGACATAACCTTTTGAATCAGCTCCAAAGGTGACTGATCCTCCATTTGAGTAGATTATGTTTGTTAACATGTCTTTATCACTAGTCATGTGTTTTGAGCAACCACTGTTTAGAATCCATTTTTCTCTCTTTTTAAGTGGTACCTGCAAAAAATAAAAATTAAGACGGTACCCACTTTTCTTTTTTGGGTCCTAAGAGTTAGGTCTTAGGAAACCAAACACAAGAAGGTTCAGAATTCCCTTTAAAAATATAATTCTTATTTTTATGAACAGTTTCCATAAATGTTTTGATATGTTTATTCCTAATCAAGTTATTATTCGTTTTAGGAATCCATATTTTAATAGTTTTAACATTTTTAGAAACTATTTTCTTTAAATCTTGTGTAATTTTGTTTTTAAACATATTTTTAAACTTTTCAGATTTCTTTGGTTTTACAATTTTCTTATATCCTAATCCCATTTTATTTGAAGTTGATTGAGAATTTTCTATTAATTTAGAAAGATTTTCTCGTCCTTTATTAAATTTGAAAATATTTTTATTAATATCTTCTAGCTTAGTTTTAAGACTAGATTTTTCTAATTCTAAAACTTTAGTGTTATATTTTAAATTATTTACTTCAACTGATAAAATATCATTTTTATTTTTCTGAATTTCTAATTCCTGAGTTATTATAGAGAGTTGAGAGGCTAAATTAGAATTAGATTCTTGAGATTTTTCAAGTTCTTCTTCGAGAATTTTCTTTTCATCTCTAAGCATACTAATTTCTAATTCAGATCTATTCAGTTTTCCTTGTAACTCCTTATTATGTTTCTTAGTCTGTTTTGCAAAATCTACTAGTTCGGAATTAAGTTCAACTAAGTCTTCAAAACTTAGTTCACTTACATCATCATTTGTAGCCATGAAGCGCACATTTGCTTTCTCTTTGTCACTGTCACTATCGCTTTCTGATGATGAAGAATTTGAATCATCTCATGTTGCAGAAAATGCTTTCTTCTTGAATTTGTTTTTCTGTTTTTCTGGACAATCTTTCTTCATATGACCCTTCTTGTGACATTCATAACATTCCATGACAGATGATGATGGTTTATTTCTATTATTGTTGCTAGAATTATTTTTGTAACTCTTGCTCTTGTTATTCTTTCTGAATTTCAAAACCTTTTTGAAATTCTTAGCAATAAATGCCATATCCTCCTCATCTGAGTCAGAGTCATCTTGTTCTGCTTGAAAAGCTAGATTCTTCTTGTCTTGTGCTTGAACTTTCTTTGCCTGCAAATTCACTTCATATGACATTAGATTTCCTATTAACTCTTCTGGTTTCATAGTTGAAAGATCGTTTGCTTCTTCAATAGCTAGGACCTTTCTTTCCCATTCATCCGTTAAAGAGTTTAGGATTTTTGATACCATATCAAAATCAGAAATTTTTTCTCCTAATCCTAATAGTGAATGATAAATATCTTGAAATCTAGAATACATATCATTGATGGATTCATCTTGTTTCATTCTAAAGTTTTGAAACTGATTTTTGAGCATGGAGATTTTGCTTTGTTTGACTTTTTTAGTTCCTTCATGAGTGATTTTAAGCGTTCTCCATATTTCATAAGTAGTTTGACACATGCTAACACGATTAAATTCATTTCTGTCTAGCGCACAAAATAACATGTTCATAGCTTTAGCATTGGCAATAGCATCTAATTTTTGTGTTTTTGACCAAGTGGAATATTCTCCAGCAGGAAGAGTGTGTTCATTCTGTGTGATATTCCATGATTCAAAACAATTGATTGCGTATAGATTCGCATACGAGTAGACCAATAATTATAGTTTAAACCATTGAAGAATGGAGGTCGTGCAGTGGATTGACCTTTAATAAAACTAGTATTAGTGGTGTTGTTCTACATATTAGCAAGATATCAGATAACTTTGTAACGGTTATAGGAAACCTTGCTTTGATACCGAATGAAAGTGACTACTGTGGCTAGCTATCACTTAGGATCGTGTAATATGGAATATAATTAAATATAAATGCGGAAATAGATGATAACAGCAAAGTAAATAAAAATGAGCACACCAGGAATTTTTATACTGGTTCGAACTTCCCGTTCTACGTCCAGTCCCAGACTTCCCTCTGGAATTTCTCATAATAACCCTCTCTTAACCCGGAGGAATAGGTATACAACACCCGAACAACCGAACAAGATTTTTCCGCCTCTAACAACCGAAAGAGGACTTTACCCGCCTGAACAACCGAACATGACTTCAACAGTTTCAGTAGAATTGCTTTGACACTATGTGTTCTTAATAACACCGATATGTCTTTGATAGTACAACCTTCCTATAATCGTTCCTCAAGTATATATGTGTGTATAAAGATTTAGAAAGGAGAGTTATTACTTTAAATCAAAGAATAAGTTAATTGTTTCAGAGGTTCAAGCAATATATGAAAATTGTGATTGCTTTTTAGAATACAGAGATAGTAGAAAGTAAGATCATAAAGTAATCATAAATTGGTGATTTGTGAAGTGAATTTTGTGTGTTTATATAATAGTTAAAGAGATGCAACTGTTCATGAAGAGTAATGATCAACAGAAGCATCCATAGCTCTTCATATTAGAATGTGACTCTTGGCGAAAAGAAGTGTCCATTCAGAAAAAATAGCTGTTGAAAGAATTCAGTCGACTGACCCAAAACGATCAGTCAACTGAATATTCAAAGTTGTTTAAAAACAGAGCGTTTCTGTGCACCTATACAAGTTTAGTCGACTGGCCATATACGGTCAGTCGACTGACCTGACAGTCAAAGCACACTTCTTACGTTTTATAGAATTTAAAGTTTTTAAACTAACTTAACTACTTGAAGATAGATTTTAACATTTCTATGACTAAAAACCTTCAATAGATCAACATGCTATACGTAGTTTTGTAGCCTTGTCTCCTTTTCAATTTGAACAGCATACTTCCTTTTCTTTTTGTCGCTTATCTATATAGTATAATTTATTGCTTTGTCATGAATCAAAATATGTGATTCAACAAAAACAAGCATTGCTGCAAACATCTAACATTCATCATACAACTCAAAATACAAACACTATTAACAATATATAATACATCATATGGATAAAGATAAAATGATATAATGTGAGATGAGTACAAATGTAACTAAATCGGCCTTCTATATGAATGCACGTGCAGTGACAACCAAATAATATGCAAATATCCTAATATATATGCAACCATATATATTTCTATATGTACGTGCATCCATACATCCATATGAAACATCCATATCAAAGAGCAAGTAAATAACCACGTCCATAAACACTATCAACAAGGGCATGTATAAAGAAATCATAAATAGTGTGTGCATATATATGTATATAATCATCGAGCATAATTAGAACATCTAAATATATGTATTTATCCTAGGTTAGAATGTACATATATACAAGCAAATGTGATATACATTAATACGTATAATTTAGACGGAGCAACCATAATAACCAAAACACTTAAAAAGACATGAATACACCTAATCCTGACATTCATACATCCATACCTATATCATCTAGCTAGTTAGAGCAATCAAGCAAACATACAAATGACCTAACGAGCAAACCAACCAACAAACTAACTAAAAGTTAATCCTATCGGGAGAGAGCTCGTGATGGGAAACAAATGTTATCTCCTCAAGTTCCTTATGTACTCCTATCCAATATTATCCCCACTATACTTTGACCAATTTCATTTCTCTATTTTATATTGTATCACATCAGGCTTTAAGACGCAGATATGCCTATAATGTTTTCTAGACCCTATCTCTACATTTACCTCATGAAGCTAATGAGGCTCTATCATAACGGGTAAATCATCAATATATGTTCCCAAATGGGATAAACAAAATACGTGTGGATAGCCGCTAACTTTTCCAGAAGACCACTCAAATGTGTCAACTTCACCACTTTATGTATAATCAGGAAACGCCCAACAACTTATGGAGCTAGCTTTCTCACATAACACATCTCGATCGCGAGTCCTTCACCTACCATGTCACTCACAACGAACTCTCGATGTCTTTCCTTTGCGGTTTTCATTTCTTTGTGTAGCACTTCAACTTTCACAAATGTGTCTCTAATCATATAATATCCAAGTATGACTTTAATTTAAACAAACTTCACTACTTGCATATCTCCATCATCAAATAACTTGCAACATATTCTGTCACATGCTCCTTCAACCTCGGCCAATAAAAAACCATCTACGTATCATTTAACATACCTCACTAAACTCCTTCTTTAAATCCATATGCATGTTAACATGATAACAAATGGTGTCTCCCCTCTAAGTGGACTAATATTTAGGATTCTTGGATAAACCACATACATCATCACCATTTATTTACTAATATCACAAAAGGATGTGCCTTACTTTGGTGAACACGATACTACTATAACAAACTCATAGACTAGTTTGTGCACTTTTTACTTATTTCTTACGTTCACGAGGCATTAAAAAAGAGTTTATGCATAAAATGTCACTATTTTGAAAAATTAACTTAATAAGAATGTTCTTTCAATCTAAGTGATGACTGAAAATAACTAATCTCTTACGTCTTCATCTACTTTCTTCCAAATTGCCAAATGTTTCCTTTGTAAAAAATTGCCTTCGTACCTTAGCGCGTGCAAGTCAAGACATTTACTACATGTCATACAATACCTGATGCTTCAAAAACAATATCAACTTTACATGCTTGTAAAGTCCTATAAACTAACATATGACTAAAGTACCTATATATACATCGTTGTACTCGAACGCTTTACATATAATTGTTTGATGGCATATTCTCTGACATAGAGTCCTCATTGAAACACTTACAAATAAAATATGATGCAACCCAATATCGAATAGTATCTTGCCCTACTAAATGAATATAATGTCAAGTACCTAATAACGTGGCCTTTGTAAACTTCAGTAACTATGTATAGGAACATCAGAGTATGGATCGATGTCCTAACATAGTGAACATGGCATTGAGCATTTTTCACATTCAACTACTCATAAATGATATCAAAAGCATACCCTAATGGTACACACCTAGATGCTAAAACTATGATCCAAATCATGGCTTGTAAACAGATGCAATCGATTACGGGTAGTGCTGTATCCGTATCTGGAAATGAAAATCTGTATCTAAATCTATATCTAATATCTGTGGATATTAACCAAAACATATTCGTATCCATATCCATGGCCCAAAAGTATATGAATCCGGTTTAGCAAATGCAGATATTTTTGAATATCCGAAAATATCCGTATCAGAAAACTAAAAAGTTTAACGACCTAGAATTTGACCATTTTAAAATATACCATTTAAAGTGATTTTAAATATAAAATATAAAATATTTTATGATTTAAATAATATTAGATAGGATTTGCAAAGAGAAATATGCACAAAAAAGGAGTAATTGCTTATATCGACAAAAGTGATAAAATCCAGATTTTAGAAAAGTAAGTTTCAACGATTAAATAAATTATTTTAATTAATTTATGAGTGTTTATATTTTTAAATAATATTATACAAATTTATTTTTAAATTTGGTTTACATAAATAAATAGTTTAACTAAAATGACAAAATCAATGTAATGACCCAGAATTTGACCACCTTAAAATATACTATTTAAAGTGATTTTAAATGTAAAATATATAATATTTTATAATTTAAATAATATTAGATAGGATTTGCAAAGAGAAATATATACAAAAATAGGAATGATTGCTTACATCGACAATAGTAACAAAATCTTGATTCCAGAAAAGTAAGTTTCAATGTTTAAATAAATTATTTTAATTAATTTATGTGTGTTTATACTTTAAATAACACTATACAAATTCATTGAAATTTGGTTTACATAAATAAATAGTTTAACTAAAATGTTAAAATGTGACCGTAAAATATTTGGTTGAAAATCAACGCTTTGTCGATTTAGAGTTGTCGCAACATCATTGCACCTTTATGTACACATTTTTATATACATTGTAACATATATAAAGTAATTAACAATTAAATAATTAGGTCTACTTTATTAAAGCATGCTTAGAAACTTCTAGAAACAATTTAAAAAGTAAGCATAAAAAGATAAAATGAGTTACAAAATCAAAGTCAAAAGGTAAACATTAAATCAAATAAACATACTTATTATATTCTTTACTTAATACTTAAGTGAACATGACATAAAGTAATGATTTTAAATGTAATGTTAAGTGTTGGAAAAATTAGTTCGCTTAAAATATAAGCAAAGGGTATTTTGGTCTTTTTACAAAATATTATTTTAATCCAAATTTTTTCCTATAAATAGCAACACACTTTCTCATTTTTTTTCCAAACCTTTCTTCCATTTTCAAGCTCTTCTTCCATTCTTTAATGGCTTCCATCGACCTCTTAAAAAATTCCAAAACTGTAACAAAGTTATGGAAAAAATAATCGAAAAAAAAGTATACCACATAAGTCATGTTCAAGCTAGCAAGTTCCATCCATCCACCCAAGGTCATGCCCACTAAAAGCCATCCACCTCTTTTCATCTTATAGCCGGATTTCAAGAAGTTTCAGGAAATAGTAGTGAAGCTATAGTTAAAATCCGTAGTGACAAAGTTAGTAAAGTTGGTAGGAAGTATGATTTAGATCTGGAGTTCCTTTCCTTAAAGTTTGATGGAGTGTAATCTAAAGTGAGTTATTTCTTCCTTTAAGTTCATTAAAATCATTGCTAAGTTGAGGGAACTTTAAGTGTTAAGTGTTGTTTGAAAACCCTTGTCGAATGCTTGTTTAATTTGTTTGCTAAGACAATGGTTTCATTTCCTAGTTTGACTATTTGGATGGTTAATTAAGTATTTTGAAATTTAGAAGTTAAATACTTAATGGAGTATGTGGAAACGAATATTACATGTATTTCGTTTGTGAGATCCAAGAAGACTTGGGCAAGGGACGGAACATGTTGAAGGGAAGGCCCAAATGCTCCAAAATAAATATCAAATCGTTTCAACCCAAGATAAAATAAAGTGTTATAAATATTTGATAGAATGAAGCATTGATTATCATTTATTATTGTGTTTATTTCATTTATTGGTTGTTGACTTCGCTCGACCAGTTTATGAGCAATTAATTATCCATATGCATGGCTAGGTAGAAAATAATTGTAGCTAATGCCTTGTGATTTATTTCACGATTTGATATAAGGTGTTTAGCAATAATATTTGGTTCACTTTAATTTAATAAATTGTTTTGAAAACTGGTTTTCAAGTTGAATGTTATGAAATGCTTTCCTTTAAGAGAAGAAAAGGGATATTTGAGAATAAATATTTTGAAGTAATTTTATATAAAAGAGGTTTGTATAAAAAATAGTTTTCCAAAAATGTTTTATAAAACAGAAAGAATTTTGAGGACTAAGCCCGATGGTTTAAGATGATTTTGAAAGAATTTGAATATGGAAAATATTGTAGATTAGAAGTGTTTGTAATTATTAGTGTAAAAGATTTTATCACTTCGGGGTATAAAATGATTTGTTATGTTACCAAAGATTCGGTAACCCATAACTAAAAATGTAGGCAAGGCAGGTGCAGATGTTCTGTAGCCTCAGTATAGTCCGCTCTCCTAGTAGAAAGATATACATTTATATATATGTATATGTATGTACATGTATTTCGAAAGGCTGGGACCCAGTTGCCTTGTTATGGCTAGAAACCTCCCGATCAGGTAGCATATAGTTTTGTATGCTTGTATTTTGATATCGTTTCATAAAGGTGATTTGTTTTTTGATCCCGAAGTAGAAGACTAGTTTGAATATAAAAGATATATATATATATATATATATATATATATAGTGTTTCTAAAATAAGAATTCAAGGATAAAGACCAAAGAGAAAATTTTCGTAAAGTTAATTAGATTTTGGAAAATCTAAAATTGAAGATTAAGCCTAATTGGGTAGTTTTGGAAATTGCATATTGTTTGTTGCATCGTAGGCTCCATGAGTCCTATTTGTGGTAGGAGAACTACGTTGGCTTGATCTTGTATCTAATTAGGTACCCAATTAGATAGGGGTACGTAGGCAGTCACAAGTGGTAGTGATGCAGCCCTAATAGTAACATAACATTTTTCTGTTTATTGTTTGCCATATATCGTGTATCGATGTATTTTTGCTGCTTACTATTTTATTCCGCATTTACATTATCTATGGAGTTCGCAGGTAAGGATATTGCTCTCTCCCTCATCAGAGTGTGTAGCGGTATATTTATTGCTTATGAGTTCGGTATGCACACCTTGTAGATTAAATTAATTAATTACCCTAATAAGTTGTACAATTGAAATTATATCCTGTATTTAGTATTGTTGAATGTTTATCATGTATTGTGTATCAAGTTGATAGTTTTCATTCTAAGTTTTAGAACGGATAGGTTTTTCCGTGATTTTCGAGGGTTGAAAAATCCGAGTTGTTACAGATGGTATCGGAGCTTAGGTTAGATGCTTAAGTAAAATTTGTCCAGGTTAGTAAATTAACATATGAATATTAAAAATGAAACTACCTTAATTTGATAAATAAAATGGATAGGATAAAGCACCTAACTTCGACTGGGTTATGAGTGATATTACTATTTTTGGTATGCTTAACTTTCGTTAATTCATTATATTTTTCCGTCCTTGTAATTTCGAGGACCAAATTCTTTTAAATAGGAGATAATGTAACGACCTAGAATTTGACCACTTTAAAATATACTATTTAAAATGATTTAAAATATAAAATATATAACATTTTATGGTTTAAATAATATTAGGTAGTATTTTCAAAAAGAAATATACACAAAAATAGGAATAATTTCTTATATCGACAAAAGTTACAAAACTCTGATTTTAAAAAAGTAAGTTTCAATGGTAAAATAAATTATTTTGATTAATATATGAGTGTTAATATTTTAAAATAACATTATACAAATTTATTTCTAAATTTGGTTTACCTAAATAAATAATTTAACTAAAATATCAAAATGTGACCATAAAACATTTTGTCGAAAATCAACATTTTGTCAATTTAAAGTTGTCACAACATCGTTGCATCTTTATGTACGCATTTTTATATACATTGTAACATACATGAAGTAATTAATAATTAACGAATTAGGTTTACTTTATCAAAGCATGCTTAGAAACTTCTAGAAACAATTAAAAAAAGTAAGCATAAAAAGACAAACGAAGTTATAAAATCAAAGTCAAAAAGTAAACATTAAATCAAACAAACATAATTATTATATTTTTTACTTAATACTTAAATGAAAATGACATAAAATAATGATTTGAAATGCGATGTTAAGTGTTGAAAAAATTAGTTTGCTTAAAGTTTAAGCAAGGGTATTTTGGTCTTTTTACAAAATATTATTTTAATCCAAATTTTTTTCTATAAATACCAACACAATTTCTCACTTTTTTTCACACCTTTCTTATCCATTTTTAAGCTCTTCTTCCACTCTTTAATGGATTCCATGCCTCTCTTAAAAAATTCCAAAAGCGCAACAAAGTTATGACAAAAATAATCGAAAAAAAGTATACCACTTAAGTCATGTTCAAGCTAGCAAGTTTCATCCATCCACCCAAGGCCATGCCCACCTAAAATCCATCTCCACCACTTTTCATCTCAATTTTTAGGATAAAGGAGCTGTAGCCGGATTTCAAGAAGTTTCAGAAAATAGTAGTGAAGCTATAGTCAAAATCCGCAGTGACAAAGTTAGTAAAATTGGTAGGAAGTATGATTTAGATCTGGAGTTCCTTTCCTTAAAGTTTTACGAAGTGGAATTCAAAGTAAGTTATTTCTTCCTTTAAGTTCATTAAAATCATTGCCAAGTTAAAGGAAGTGTTATGTGTTGTTTGAAAACCCTTGTTGAATGCTTGTTTACTTTGTTTGCTAAAATAATGGTTTCATTTCCATGTTTGGCTATATGGATGGTTAATTAAGTATTTTAAAATATAGAAGTTAAATACTTAATAGGGTATGTGGAAACGACAAGTACACATGTTTCGTCTATGAGATTCAAGGAGACTTAGGCGAGAGATGGAACTTGTCGAAGGGAAAGTCCGGATGCTCCAAAATAAATATCAAGCCGTTTTAACCTAAGCTAAAATAGAGTGTTATAAATATTTGGTAGAATGAAGCATCGATTATCATTTATTGTTGTGTTTATTTCATTTATTAATTGTTGACTTTGCTTGACCAATTTATGTATAATCAATTATCCATATGCATGAGCTGGGTAGAAAATAATTGTAGCTAACACCTTGTGATTTATTTCATGATTTGACTATAAGGTGTTTAGCGGTATTATTTGGTTCACTTCAATTTAATGAATTGTTTTGAAAATTGATTTTCAAGTTAAAATGTTATGAAATGCTTTCGTTCAAAAGAAGAAAAAAAAGATATTTAAGAATAAATATTTTGAAGTAATTTTATATAAAAGTGGTTTGTATAAAAAATGGTTTTATAAAAATGTTTAATAAAGCAGAAATAATTTCAAGGACTAAACCCGATGGTTGTAAGATGATTTTTGAAAGAATTTGGAAATGGAAATTACTGTAGATTAGAAGTATTTGCAATTATTAGTGTAAATGAATTTGTCACTTCGAGATATAAAATGATTTGTGATGTTACCAAAAATTTGGGCAACCCATAACTAAAAATGTGGGCAAGGCAGGTGTAGAAGTTCTGTAGCCTCAGTATAGTCCGCTCTCGTTGTAGAGGGATATACATATCTATATTTATTTTTCGGAAGGCTGGGACCCAGTTGCCTTGTTATGGCTAGAAACCTCCCGATCAGGTAGCATATAGTTTTTGGAACACCCCACATCCCTTAATATACCCAGAAAGGACACGTTAAAAGGCATGGTGCGTTGTATATATATTTGAAACAAACAGAGACTAAAATTCACAAAACAAAGTAGGTAAAAATAGCGGAAACTAAAATAATAACTTATTCAAAATAAAAACTTCATAACTGCTTTATAAACCAAATAAGTCAAATACCAAATACATAGCTTATTCAAAACAAAAACTTCAGAGTATAAATATCCCTCCTAAGTGCTAGTACAAAGAAAGAAAAACGGAAATAAAAGTAGAAAAATACATAACAGAATTTTCTCCAAGAAATCTCCGAGTAACTGTAATCTACTGCCCTCTCCTTTGATTGCCTATGGGGGAAAGGGGAAAAATAGAGGAGTGGATCAGACTAAAAATCTAGTGAGTGATAGTAACTACTAAAATCTTTAAGCAATGTAAAGGTAATAGACTCTTCCATAGTTCTAGTATATACAAAAGAAAACAAAGGAAATAGGGAAGAGACAAACTGGAAAATATGATTAAAATATTACAATTGATAAGATAGGTCAACTTTGATTGTTTGCACTTGTCTTTGATGGCTGCTTGATTATGCTGAATTCTTAATCCTATAATTAGGCTGAAATCCTAATTCTACCCTTTGATCGGCCTGCTACTCCATAGATCTTACTACGGACTAGACGCTATATAACTCCCTACACAGCAGCCAATGGTGACTATGAAAGATACACAAAGCACCCACTATAAACTAGATGATACATTGCTCTCTACAGGCAGTGGGGTCAACGAAAGACACACATACTAAGCGCTTGGAACTCATAGCGATTACCGAGCACCGAAATGAAGTCGCATGTGTAACCGCCACCATGCTCATGCAACCTGTAGCTCCACCTATTGGGTTGTATTATTACCCGATCCAGCATAAGCATGCCCCTCGTCGCACTTCAGAATTATGTGAAACACCATGTCCATAGAAAATATAAGGGAATGCTGCCGGTACTGGCCCGTCATCCAAATAATATCTAATAGCTCCCTTGTTCAAATTTTCTGTGATTTGAACATCTCTACGTTGACCAATTACTACCATTACTAGCATAAGCATGCCTCTCGTCCCACCTCAGGTTTATATGAAACACCGTACACATAGAAAATAATAGGGGAATGCTATTTGGTACTGGTCCTACTTTAATTCTTTGCTTATTAACTTAGATAAATTATTCAAATAAGCATTTACTCGTGTTCTTACTATCCGTGCTTATTAATTTATTTCAAGTCTTAAAATAAGCCTTATTCTATTCTATTTCTTATTATAACCTACGTTATAATCATACTTATTACTTAACCCATGGTCTAAATGTGAAAATAAGTTTCTTTTCTTCTTTTTAGTTATAATTCTAAATTATAACTAGGCCAATCTCTTTAATTCTGTCCAATTAATATCATGATTAGTCATAATTTCAGTCCAATTACATTTATATTACAGTCTTTATAATTTATATCTTAAATTCATTATTTCAGATTTCTTATAATTTAATCCATTTTCGCGTCAATTCTATTCTAATCCATATGCAAAGAAGAAACATGAGGAATAAAAAAAACTGAAAATAGAAGGATATCCAAAGGTAAGAAGAAGATGTAAATAACGCATAAATAACAGTAAATAAACTAAAATACTGTAAATAAACTATAAATAAATGGAAAAGCTAAAAATAAACTGAAAATAATTCTAAAAACTATAAATAAATTACTAAAAATGTTACTCCAAAAATCGTAGTAAAACTACAACTATTGGAAACCCTATTATTTTAAATCACTTAAAGAAATTTGAAATAATTGCAATCACTCACCTCTGATCCTTAGCTCTTCCCTTTAGGCCTTCATGGATCCACTTAGGTTTGTTAAATATTTTTATTTAATACCAATTCCTCCTTGGAAAATTATTCCGCTTAAGGTCCTTCATGAATAGATGAACCCAATTGGAGAAAATCTTAGAATGAGAAAAAGTGTTAGGCCTATGGTTCAATTTGTAAGGCAAGAAGTGGATCTTAGACCATTGGATTTTGGGATTGAATAGGATGCAACCACATCATAGGCCGAATAGAGGCCATCAGATGCATCAATGGAAGGACCGAATTATTTTAAACAATGCAAAATATGTGTAAAGTCGGCTAAGTATTCGAGCGAACGTTCGTTCGCCCTAAAAAGGGTAGGCGGGTCGACCGGGAGGTCGACTGCCCCTTTGCACAGGTCGACCTGGCCATATTTTTTTTTCTCATTGTCATATTTAATACATATCTCGTTTATTTTAGCTCGGATTCTGACGTTCTATATATGAAAATTGGCCATAAAATTACCACAGATACAATGGTGCAACTTCAATGGCTCAATTCTGATAATTTCACAAAATTATTTTATAATTTAATTAATTATTATGAATTTCATATTGTTACATTCTCCCTTCTTTAATGGATTTCGTCCCCGAAATCTCTACGAATAAAAGAATGTACTAAATGTTTTCATCCAAGTTCTACAACCAACTACTCAATCATCACCCGTTACATCCATTGTCCTTAAGTTTTTCTAGTGTGATTTATGATACTTATGAAATTAGCGTTATGTAAATGTTCCTAACTAATGCAAAAGATTAGGCGGTCCACTGATTTAGTTGACCTCCTTTTATGCAATCATATCCATACCATGTATCCAAATGAATACGAAAATTTCCTAATGATAACTGATAATTCTATATGCGTGCTACAAACATCATCCAATTGCGACAACCATGTGAAAATCATCCATTTATAGCAACCATGGAAAATAGAATAAAATGCGTATGCATATGCTCTAATGTCCTAGTTAGGCTGATCCCTAAAGAATAATAGTGCCTAGTGTACCTATATCCGTCCATTAGCATCCACTAGCAAACACATGCACTCACTAGCATACATCATTCATAACATGTTATAATAACATGTTTACATCAAATCCTACAATCCATAGGTTAAGTTCTAAATTCTACCCTTCCAAAGGATAATAAAGGAAAAAATATATTCAAAACTAAAGATGGAAATATGAAACTCTAAAAACTTACTATCGAAAAGACGAGGATAGGAAGTACAATTCTTCTCTACGGCTTCCCAAGTGGCCTCTACAACATCATCTCCTGATTGCACCTTTACTAAAGGAACCTCCTTATTCCTTAGTCGCTTGATGTCTCTTCCAATAATCTTCATGGGGATATGCCGAACGGATGCTTTCCTTTTTACCTCCACCTCCTCTAGCTGACTAGGCTTTACAACCTCCGTCGAGTCATGTAAGCACTTCCGCAAGCGCGAAACATGGAAAACGTCGTGCAGTCCTGCGAACCTATCTGGTAACTTCACTCGGTAGGCCATCTTCCCAACTCTCTCTATGATAGGAAATGGTCCAAAAAATCTGGGGACTAACTTTCCATTCGATCCGAACCTCACCACTTTCCTAAGTGGGGATACTTCGATATAACTCAAGTCTTCAACCTCAAACTCAATGTCTCACCTCTATTTATCCACATAATACTTCTGCCTATCTTGGGCTGTCTTCATCCTTCACCGAATTAAATCTACTCTCTCTGATGTCTCCCTCACCATGTCAGGCCCAAGCAGTAACTTCTCTGCAGCCTCCACCCAACATGAAGGGGACTTGCAAGGTCTCTCATAAAAAGCCTCAAATAGTGCAATTCCTATGCTCGTTTCGTAACTGTTATTATACGCAAACTCAACCGATGGAAGATGCTCTTCCCAAGTTCCTCCAAAGTCCAAAATGCACATCCATAGCAAATCCTCAAGCACTCTATTCACTCTCTACATTTGGCCATCTGTCTGTACGTGATTGGCCGTACTCAATCTAAGTTGTGTTCCTATCGCCTCCTATAAGCTTCTCCAAAACTCACTAGTGAAAATGGAATCTATATCACTTACTACACTTGAAGGGACCCCGTGAAGTTGGACTATCTCTCGAACATAAAGGGACGCTGTATGCTTACTCTTAACTGGGATGAAGTGGGCACTCTTGGTTAACCGATCAACAATCACCCAAATGCTAGTATTTCTCTTCATAGAACGGGGTAAACCATCTATAAAATCCATAGAAATACCGTCCCACTTCCATTCTGGCACATCTAACGGCTGAAGTAGTCCACCGAGCTTCTACTGCTCCGCCTTTACCATTTGGCATATGAGACACTTAGCTACGAACTCTGCTACGTCCTTCTTCATGCCATTCCAATAGAACATTCTCTTCATATCCCGATACATTTTGTCACCACCCGGATGAATAGTCATACGGGAATGGTGGGCCTCCTCCAAAACCGCTCTCAACAAATCTTTAGCGCGTGAAACACAAAGCCTCCCATCTCTCCTAAGCCACCCTTTGCTATCAATGGAATAACGTTGGACATGTCTAGAGACCTCTCCTTGGCTAACCTATCCATCACATCCATAAGCTTTGAATCCTCTTACTGGCTCGAGCCAATCTGATCCATAAGGGCAAGCCTCACCTCTAATGCCGCTAACAATTCAGGAGTAATGTTTGTAGAGGGCTTAAAAATCAAAAGTAGAAGTGAATTACAAGCTCCTCCACTCCACGAACAAAGGACTAAGGGTTTCTTTCTTTCTACTCAATGCATCTGCAACCACATTACTCTTGCCAGGGGTATAAGCAATCTCAAAATCATACGAGGCTAAAAACTCCATCCATCTTTGTTTCCTCAAGTTCAAATCCTTCTACGAGAATAGATACTTTAGTGACTTGTGGTTGGTGAAATGCTCAAACCTCTCTCGAAACAGATAGTGCCTCCAAGACTTGAGTGCAAAAACTATTGCAGCCAACTCCAAATCGTGGGTAAGGTAGTTCTTCTCATGCGTCCTCGACTGCCTACTACCATAACATACCACCCTTCCTTCTTGCATCAACACCGCTTATAGGTCCGACCCATATGCATCAGTGTATATAGTGAAAGACTTAGCTCCATCGGGTGGTACTAACACTGGTGCACTAGTAAGGGCCGTCTTAAGCTTGTTAAGGAATCCTCACAATCCGTGTCCCACACGAAAGCTTTATTCTTCTTAGTAAGGCACGTGAGTAGTGTCGAAATCCTGACAAAGTCTCTAATGAACTTCCTATAGTAGCCAACCATCCTAGGAAGCTCCTAACTTCAGTGACGTTCTTGGGGGCCTTCCAATCTTGTACAACTATCACCTTAGCGGGGTCAACAGCCAAACCTTCCTTCGAGACCACATTCCCCAAGAAACGTACCTCATCTCTCCAAAAGTGACACTTTGAAAACATAGCTCTCAATAATGACTTCGAAGTGTGCGAAGAACCTCCTCTAAATGAATAGCATGCTCCTCCATATTCTTGGAAAATACCAAAATGTCATCCACGAATACCATTACAAATTTATTTAGGACATCTTTAAAGACGCGGCTTATTAAGTCAACAAAGTAGGCTGGGGCCTTGGTTAGGCCAAAAGGCATAACCAACCACTCATAAAGTCCGTCTGAAATCCTAAACATAGTCTTATCTATGCTGTCATCGGAGACCCTAAGCTGATGGAATCTCGTAGCTAAATCAAGCTGAGAGAAAACCGAAGAATCAACTATTTGGTCAAAAAGATCACTAATTCTAGGGAGTGGATATCGGTTCTTCTTATTGAGCTTCTTTAATTCTCTATAACCAATGCAAAGTCGAAGAGAACCATCCACCTTAGTAGCGAAGATGATTGGTGCTCCCTATTTCGATGCTTCTTCTTATAAAACCCTTCTTCAAAAGGTCACTAACTTGTTAGGTCAACTCTTTCCACTCCCTAGGTGCCATGTGAGTTATAGGTAACGCCACTGGCTTAGCATTCTCAGTAAAATAAATTCTGAAGTCAATTTCTCTGTTAAGGGGGCAATCCCCTAACCTCCTCAAAAACGTCGGGAAAATCTCTGACGATAGGAACCGAATCAAACTCTACTGAAGATGAATCGAGGGAATAGAGAAAGCTCAACATGACTGACCCTTTCCGATCGCAAGATACCTCGAGAGTCTTACCACTGCAAGTCTCTAATCTAACGACTCTCCCCTCGTAGTGTAAAATAGCTCCATATATGGATAGCCAATCCATATCCAAGATCATCCCATACCTCGAGAATCCTAAAACATAGGCATCACAATCAATTTCTATGCTTAGGATATAAATTTTCAAACCCCTACAAACCATAGACAAGTGTGCCGATTCACCTACGGTGTTTGAGACAACGATGGGGTCCACTACTAAAGAAATGTTTAAGTGCAATCCACAAGAGAACTAGAAATAAAAGAGTGTGATGCTCCAGAATCTAATAAAGTCCGAATGGAAACATCGGAAATAGAAATCAAACCTTCAACTGTGACTTCCCTACCTCTATCTGGGACGCTACTGGAATGTGTCGCATCTAATGCCTGAATTCGTGTGACTGGTGCACTCGCTCCCTGACCAGATCTCTGGGGATAACTCCTACTCACATGACCGGCCTGCCCACAATTGAAGCACTTTCCCTTCATCTTTTCCCTTTTGCAATCCTTGGTAGCATGTCCCATAATTTCACAGCTATTGCACCTCAATCCTTTCTTAATCTACTTCTGAGGGCCATAGCCTTTTTTTCTTCTCTTTGTTGCTCCACTACCATTTCTTCTTTGGACCTTCCGACTTAACAACTTCCTTAGACTCTCCTTCCTTGACTGCATCAGACATAAGTGACATCTCTACCAAAGACTCAAAAGTAGCTCCCATCGAAACGTGAGTCAACATCAATCCCTGAAGGGGCTGATTCAATCCCTTCACAAACTTCATAGTTTTATTGTACGGCGTATTCACCAACTCCACTCTGAACCAAGACAATTCATTAAATTGGTTGATGTACCCCTTCACCGACAAACTTCGTTGCTTCAAATTAATAAACCGCTCTAACGGAATACTCTCCTCTGCTTGAGACAAAAACCTCCTATCAAATCGCTCCCGTAATCCATTCTAAGTCACCTCCCTTTCTTCTAACTCTATGACCTCCAAACAATACGAAGCCTCCTCTTTCAGCTGCCAAGATGCTAGCTGAACCTGCTGCTGGTCCTCCAATCCTAATAAACCAATTATCCTCCCGGTGTCTCTAAGCCAAGCTCTAGCCTTTACAAAAGTCTCCTTGTCAGAAAAATCTTTCCGCCTAAACTTGCAAAATCCTTACAAAGCTTAGAGAAATTGATGGCGGTAGGTGGGTTATTGAGGTTCTCACCTGCTGGTGCAGGATTGGGAGTTGGCCCATGCACCTCTGGCGTCGTGGCTTGTAAGTACCTACAAAACCAGGCTGATACTGGATTGCCCTCGGGAAGTTTTGGGGCATCAGCCATTCTACGAAAAGAAAGAGATAGTTTAGGAAAGAGTCAAAGTGAGATTGAACTGGACTTACGAGGGTATTTTTATAAAAACTCTTTCATTCTCAAAAACATTTCTAAGTGTTCTTTTTTAGAAAAATACTTTTTAAAACAAGTTATTTCGAAAAATACTTTATTTTAGGTTTCCTGTAGCCTTAGGCTCTGATACCAAGTGAAATACCCCATACCACTTAGTATACCCAAAAAGGACACATTTAAAGGCGTTTGTAAATATAATTGAAACAGACAAAGACTAAGATTCACAAGACAAAAGTTGGTAAAAATAACGGAAACTAAAATACTAATTTATTCAAAACAAAAACTTCATAATTGCTTCATAAACCAAATAAGTCAAATACCAAATACAACACACATGTCTCGAAACCTAACATGTCTCATGAAATAAAAACTCGAAATCTCAACAAAAATCAGAGTATAAAATCCCTCTCAAGTGCTAGTACAAAGAAAGAAAAACAAAAATAAAAGTAGGGAAATACATAGCAGAATCTTCTCCAAGAAACTCCAAGCAACTGCAATCTAATTCCCTCTCCCTTGATTGCCTATAGGGGAAAGGGGAAAAATAGAGAGTGGGTCAGACAAAAAAATCTGGTGAGTGATAGTAACTACTAGAATCTTTAAGCAAAGTAAATGTAATATAACTCACAAAGCACCCACTGTGGACTAGACGATACATAGCTCCCTACACAAAAGACAATGGCGTCTACGAAATACACACATACTAAGCGCTTGGAACTCATAGCGATTACTGAGCATCAAAGTGGAAGTCACATGCGTAACCTCCACCATGCTCATGATATCTATTGCTCCACCTATTGGGTCGTATCATTACCTCAAATCAGCATAAGCGTGCCCTCGTCTCACCTTTTGATTATGTGAAACACCATCCGGTACTGACCCGTCATCCAAACAATATCTAATAGCGCCCTTGTCTAAATTCCTCGTGATTTGAACATCTCTATATTGACCAACTACTACCATTACTAGCATAAGCGTGCCGCTCGTCTCACTTCAGGTTTACGTGAAATACCGTACCCATAGAAACTAATAGGGGAATGCTATTTGGTATAGGTTCTACTTTAATTCTTTGCTTATTAAATTAGATAAATTATTTAAATAAGCATTTACTCTTGTTCTTACTATCTGTGCTTATTAATTTATCCCAATTCTTAAAATAAGCCTTATTTTGTTCTATTTCTTATTATAACCTACTTATAATTATGCTTATTACTTAACCCAAGGTCTAAATGTGAAAATAAGCTTCTTTTCTTCTTTTATTCTTTTTAGTTATAATTATAAGTTATAACTGGGTCAATCTCTTTAATTCAGTCCAATTAATATCATAATTAGACATAATTTCAGTCCATTTCCATTTATATCACAGTCTTTATAATTTACATCTTATATTCCATTATTTCAGATTTCTTATAATTTAATCTAATTTCGCGTTAATTCTATTCTAATCCATACGCGAAGAAGAAGAAGGAACAAAAGAAAACTGAAAATAGAAGGAGATCCAAGACATAAGAAGAAGATGTTAATAACACATAAATAACAGTAAATAAACTAAAATACTGTAAAAAAACTGTAAATAAATGAAAAATCTAAAAATAAACTAAAATTAACTAAAAATAATTCTAAAAGCTGTAAATAAATTACTAAAAAGTTTACTCCAAAAATCTTAGTAAAACTACAACTATTGGAATCCTATTATTTTAAATTACTTAAAGAAATTTAAAATAATCACGATCACTCACTTCTGATCTTTAGCTCTTCCCTTTAGGCCTTCATGGATCACTTGGGGTTCTTAAAATATTTTTATTTAAAACGACTTCCTCCTTGGAAAATTATTCCGCTTAGGGTCCTTTCTAAATAGGCGAACCCAATTGGAGAAAATCTTAGAATGAGAAAGTGTTAGGGCTATGGATCTGTTTATAGGGGTAGAAGTGGATCTCAGACCATTGGATTTGAAGATTGAATAGAATACAATCATGTCATAGGCCGAATAGAGACCATCGGATGCATGAGTGGAATGACCGGATCAGTTTAAACAATGCAAAATACATATAAAGTCGGCTAAATATTTGAACAAACGAACGTTCGCTTGCCCTAAAAAGGGCAAGCGGGTCGACCAGGGGCGGGTCGATCGGGCGTTCGACTGCCCCCTTGCCCAGGTTGACCTGGCCATAATTTTTTTTTTCTCGTTGTCATGTTTAATTCATATCTCGTTCATTTTAGCTCGGATTCTGACATTCTATATATGAAAATTGACCAGAAAATTACCACGGACACAATGGTGCAACTCCCGTGGTTTAATTCTGATAATTTCATGAAGTTATTTTATTATTTAATTAACTAACAAATTAAT
Organism: Allium cepa; assembly: GCA_030765085.1. Classification (NCBI taxonomy): domain Eukaryota; kingdom Viridiplantae; phylum Streptophyta; class Magnoliopsida; order Asparagales; family Amaryllidaceae; genus Allium; species Allium cepa. The sequence goes on from CM060935.1 coordinate 770,453,332, forward strand.
TAATATTACGAGTTAAATTTCAGGTTGTTACAGTTTTGTATGCTTCTATTTTGATATCGTTTCAAAAAGATGATTTGTTTTCAGATCCTGAAGTAAAGGACTAGTTTGAACATAAAAGATATGTATGTATGTGTGTGTGTGTTTGTATATATGTTTCAAAGGTTTTGAAAATAAGAATTCGGAAATAAAGACCAAAGGGATAATTTTCGTAAAGTTAGTTAGACTTTGAAAAATCTACAATCGAAGATTAAGCCTAAGTGGGCAGTTTTGAAAACTGCATATTGTTTGTTGCATATCGTAGGCTCCAAGAGTCCTATTTTTGGTAGGAGAACTACGTTGGTTTGATCCTGTATCTAATTGGGTACCCAATTAGATAGCGGTACATAGGCAGTCACAAGTGGTAGTGATGCAACCCCAATAGTAACATAATATTTTTATGTTTATCGTTTGTCATATATCATGTTTTGAGGTACTTTTCCTACTTACTATTTTATTCCGCATTTGCATTGTTTATGAAGTTCACAAGTAAGGATGTTGTTTTCTCTCTCATCGGAGCGTGCATCAGTAGATTTATTGCGTATGAGTTCGATGTGCACACCTTGTAGAATAAATTAATTAATTACCCTGATAAGTTGTATAATTGAAATTGTATCATATACATTTAGTAATGTTGAATATTTATCAAATATCGTGTATTAAGTGTTTTCATTCGAAGTTTTAGAATGGACGGGCTTTTCTGTGATTTTCAAGGGTCACAAAATCTAAATCGTTACTAAATGCATATCAGATAAGAATATTTCCGAATATTTGAAAACATCTGAAAATTAAATACTAGAACTACATTTCTCCACAACAAATGACAAAAGAGCTCAATACATGATGATAACATCAATATGACCATATCACACAAATACCATATAATAAATAATTTAACAATGTCATCAAAAGATGACAACCACAAAACATGAAACAAAATACATGTAGCTAGTAGTCCACATAAAATTCGATACAACATATTCACCAAGAGTATTTTCACTATAGAAAACTATAGAACATTAAACATAGAAGGATATGCAAGTTTTAAATTACAACCAACACCAGAAAATACAAATAGCAATAGACATAATTGTTGCGTTCATTTCCCATAGCCGCAACTTATGCAAGCAAGCTTGCAATGCAGCTTGCAAACAACGACTTATGCAAGCCTGTGGGCATGCAATGAAACTTCCAAGCATGCAAGCATAACTTGCAAGCTTGTAAATAAAGTATTGTTGACAGTAAAAATCTAAAATATAATGAAATATTGTTGACAATAAAAATCTGAAAACTTATATGGGTTTTGAGCGGAGCTAAATATACCTCCGCACAAAATTCATTTTACCCAAATGCTTTGATAGGGAGTGTACCACCGACTACCTTGAATAACGGTTGGCGGTGTTCTACCGATCATGTGTAAAAAAATTAATTTCCGATCGGCAGTGTACTACCGACCGAAATTTAGGTAAAATGAATGAGGTGTTGCGGTGTATATAGCATGACTATGAATTTTTATAAAGAATACATACACTCACATCTTACTTTGAACTTGAACTAAACTCAGTACGTAGGACATTAAGTTCATTTGCTTTAGTGGATTGTTACTGCTAATAAGAAATTCAGTTTAATTATCAGAAATGAACCAAGTTTTCCATTACCAAGCTTACATAGGTGAAAACTACAAGTTTCACTGAGTGCAAACTGAGCGTGCGTAAGTGCATAACATGCAAGCATGCTGCAAGTTATGATGCATGTTTCAAGTAAAAAAGTTCTACATTGCATTGCCATTACATTGCATTTAATTCACCAATTTTGCAAAGAAAAGTATGATAAGGTACTTCATACCTGATAGCAACCGCGTACAGTGTATTAAACTAATTTGTAGTATACAAGCAGAAATAATCTTTAGTGTCATAATAAGTGTTTAAACGGATTTTAATAAATTGTCTGAAGTTGACTATCATGAAGAAAGCCATTTAAAAATAATTAATTACATACAGGTAATTATGAATATTTCTTCATTAATATTAGTATAGAAAATAGCTGCAATGTATAGTGTGTCAAAATAGATGTGAGACACAATGAGAGTTACAACAAAATAAACAAATGAAGATGTTGATAATAGTTATTTGAAGTTCAGACATAGATAATGTTCATAATCCTTAATAGAAGTCTACAATGATAGATCTAAAGGAGCTGGGATCACAGTTATGCCATCATCATCTACTGAAGATATCAAATGGAAAATTGAATAACATTTATTTTAGTAAATTATGCTGAAGATGGATTATCAAGTTTAAACTAACCTTTACAGATTCTAAACTACGAACTGATTTCCCCAGGAAGAACCCAATGACTAATCAGGATATCAGCATTAGCATGATTAATGATAAATCATCATAAGCAATCAGCTTTATATGAAAGAGCATAAATATGAAACATACAAATCCATACATAACTAAAATGAGAGTAAACACAATTTATCATCAAAAAAGTCATTCATTCAATCTAGCATAATTGTTATTTGTAATCATTTAAACTACAGATTCAAACAAGTATCATGTAGTAAATATTATCTAAACTTGCCAAAATTAAATAAAAATTTAGTAGAGATTCAAAATAAGTCCAAAAATTAAAACAGAGGAGCTAAATTTTCCAGGGAGGTCGGGATTGGGATTTCCAGGCGAGCTTTCCAAGCAGAAGGCGATGTGGCGATATCAATTGGCAAGGCGATGTGGCAATTCGAGATAGGCGTGGCGATGTCAGAATTACGAAATGAGCGCGCTGACGTCGATATAGGCGCTCGTGGCAGTCGAAGATTTTTAGGCGATCGAAATGTCGGAAGAATTTTAGGCGATGTGGGGGTGCGGATTGAGAAGGACTTATTATGCGAGCAAATTCTATTTAAGGCACATAGTTACACCCAAAATAAATAAAATACCTTTTACAAGCTGCATACTTTTGTTTTTTAATTTCATTATTTTCTTGAGTCACTTTTTTACTGTTTAAACCACCACTTCTTCAAAACCCTAGTTTTTAAATTAGTAAATAAAAAATTCAATTTTTCGCTACTAAGTTATTTTTTAGGTTTACGGAACATTTTAATTGTAGTTCTGAAGAAAATATGAACTGGGTTTCTAAATCAGTGAAGAAAAAATTATATTTTTCACCATTAAGTTATTTTTTTTGGTTTACAGACTTTACTAAGAAAAAATTCAATTTTTCGCTACTAAGTTTCTAAATTAGTGAAGAAAAAATTCTAACTCTACTTTCTAAATCAGCGAAGAAAAAATATATTACTTTTTCACTTTTTGGATGATGAGAAATGGTAGGGGGCTACTAAGTTATTTTTTTAGGTTTATAAGCTTTTTAATTTTTTAAGAGACTACTAAGTAAATTGTAACGACCTAGAATTTCTGTCATTTGAAATTCAGATATTTAATTGATTTTAAATATCAACAAGTAAAATTTGTAAGTCGAATTATTTATTTTTCGAATATTTAGATTTAATTGGATAATTAAATCGATAATTTAGTATTTGAAATTACAGAAATAATTGGAAATTTGGTTTAATGTGATTAAAAATGATTTATAAAGTTATATTAAATCATATTAGAGTTAGAACAATGTTTGTGAACTTTTAAAATTGAATTAAAAGTTAATTTGTGAAAATTGAATATTTTAATATTTAATCGACTATTGAAAATAGTCATTTTTCAAACAGTCTCGGATTTCGACAAAACTAGTTTCATCGGATCCGTAATGTTATATTATTATAATATTTCAAATTTCGTGTCAATCGGATTTACCGTTTGTCCGAGGCAAGCCAAAACGCATAAAAATTAGTTTAATCGATTTAATTTAAATTTGATCGTTTATTTCCGTAACTCGCACATATGATCAAATTAGCTTCCGAAACACGTTCCATTGTGTCCGAAACGCGGGGTAAACCCTAGAAATGTCGGTCACCGCGCGAGATTTGGAGTTTGGAAAATCGAGTGAATAGTGTTTTCGTTGAAATTTCTATAAAAGAAACCCTTCCTCATTTCATTTGCAATCCTATCCTCCAAAACCCTAGCCGCCGACTAAGCAATTTTAGTGGCCAGAAAACACTCTTCTTCTTCCCTCGATTTCTTCAAATCCACAAGTCAATTCAAGAAAGTTTCAACTGCAATGTTGCAGATCGTCTCGAGGTCTACGACTTCAACGGTGATGATGGATTCTCATGCTACGGATCGTCGTCAATTCGAGCTTGAAAGTTCGCCATTCACACACGTTTTTCATCACGATGGGGCGATCGAGTCGAGCACGGTTTTGGCCGATGGTGGCTCTTGCGATGGGCTTCGAAACCTTTGTCGCCGATCGACTTCGAATGCAATGATGAAGGTGCGGCCATCAATGCTTTATCGTGAGCGGTGGGTTTCTCGCGTGCGTGAATATGCTGGGGGGAGGAGAAGATTGGAACGGCGATCCAGATCTGTTGCTTTGAAATCAACGGCCGAGATTGGGCTAGGTTATAAAAATATAAAGAAAATTGTAAATTATATTATATTATAAATTGCACAATCTTTGAAATGCGATATCTCTTTCGTACAAGGTCGAAAACGCACGAAACGACTTGCGTTGGATTCGTTTTGTCGAATACTACACAATGGAGCTGGTTTGGAGTCGTTTGGAGCTAGCGATAATTTTGGGTAAAATTAAACGCACGTTTAATTTTATTCGAAACAAAACGCTACAACTGTTATCGGAAACTCAAGGTGAGAACTTCTTACTCAATCGAATTGTTTCGATTTAAATTTTAAATAGTTAGATTTAAAATTGCTTGATTGTGTGATTGGATGATAGTTATTATCTGTTGTATTGAGATAGACCCTATACGCCATATATTAAGCGGTTGTTATTTATTAAACACGTATACCGCGATAATTCAACTTGTATGGAATTGGTATTATATATGTACTTGGAGTTGATTTCTCGCATTATATAGCGGATGAGACGCTATTGCGCCGCATAATAGCGGATAATATTTTATAAATCTCATGTACCGCGATATTTCACCTCGAAGTGAAATTGGTATTGTGCTAACATCTGTGGATGCAGAGAAACAGGTTGGAGGGATCCAACTGGATTCCTCAAACATTTGAATTTATTTCATATGTTGTGTGTTAGTTGATTTATAATCCGTATGATTATCTTTGTGATTGAGATTGTTGAAGGCTATAGGTTAGCGGAATATATTTTTGGTATCATTGGATACCGAAAATAGATAAAAATTGGATTTTTGAAATTTCAAGTTGAAAATTTATAATTAAATTTATTTTTGAGAATCGTATAAATTTGAAGGAAGGAATTTTTAAAATGATAAAGTTTTATTTTTATCTTATTGAATAAAATTCCAAAATATGGTAAAAGGGCTTCCTAAATGGATTTTCAATAATATTATTCAAAAATTGAAAATTTATTCAAAATATGGATTTTAAAGAGTTGGGAAATAAAAGAATTTGTATTCTTTAAAAAGAAATTATTTTGAAAAGAAATAAATTTAGGAATCCATTTGGGAATTGATTTTGGTAATTGAAATTAAATCTTTTGGAAATCCATTTGGAAATTTATTTGGTGTTTTGAAATGAATTTGGAAATTAATTTGAGGTTTAGTAGAAATTGATTTCAATTTGAAATTTGAATGAAATTCACTTAGTGTTTAATTTCTTGGAAAATCAATATGGAATTTGATTTGGTGTTTTTGGAAATCAATTGAAACTGATTTTGGTGTTGAAAGTGAATAATTGAAATCAATTTGAAAAATCATATAAAAAGTGAATATTTGGGAATGTAAATTCACAACGGAAATTTATAAGGGAAATTTGTTTTAAAAATAAACATTGATTTATTTTTAAAAGTGTGGAAATAAATTTACGGATTTGGAACGTAAATTTAATAAATCGGTAAGGATTTATTTAATTGGTTTGAATGAACCATTTTGAAATGAAAGTGCATCCTCCCTGAAAAGCCAAATAAAATTTCTGAATAAGTTTGAAAAATATATTATTCATATATATATAATTCTAGTATTGGGTTTGAAAAGGATACTTTGAAGAAATTTACCTCTTAAATTATTTTAAATCTTTTAAGTAAAGATTTATTAAATTGTTTATAGAAATGATTATTTCTAAGATTTAATCAGTAATTGTTTTAGAAATAGTTATTTAATAGTTATACTCTGTTTACTAATTTTATTTTGAAAAATTAGTTTGGGTTTCAGTTTATATAATATAGGTATAATGTTTTATAACTAATATTTTAAGTAAAGTGTTTAAAGAAAAATAGTTTTATTTAAAAGTGTTTTCCAGATATATTTTTGGATAAGAAATTTTAAAATATTTGAACTCGGCAGATTTCCAGTGAAAATGAATAACTATTTGTAAGTGTTTTCCGCTTAAGGAAAATGATTTGAAATTTAATTTCAAAGGTTGTAAAGGTGAAAATTGATTCGAAATTTGTTTTCAAATGGTTGAAGTGTGGAAATTATATCTTGTAAAGATATTTTTGAAAATAAATAATTTGGGAAATTATTTGAAATCGGGTGATGTTGTGAATATTGATTGATAGTTAAATAACCGACTCAATATTGACCCTTAAATGGCTATTTGTTGTGAATCAGTTGAAATTGAATGCTACACTTATTTTTAAATTATTGCGCTCATTATTCGGGTTACCCATTCTGAATAGTGATACGACGTAATGGATAGCATTGAAGACCGGTGGTGAAGACCGGGTATTTGTGAAAACAATAGGATGACCTATCGATTGTCTCTGCACCGTTAGCTACGGTATGGAGATTTTCTTTGTGATGGGAAATTCGATCGGGATTGTGAATACCCGAATTACAAGGGCTTCTTTTGAAGTGCCTTCGGTTCTGTTCGAACCCGGAACAGACTTGTATGGTTACGTGTCTGACATCACATTTTGAGATATAAAGCAGATTTCTTTAAAATACATCTCTGTTGGTGGCGGAGAATTTGTCCTCTTAGCTTAACACCCTTCTCTAAGACGTACGAGCTCAGAGGTTTTGTAGTTGAAGGTTATCAGCGATATACTCCCAATTTGGTAATGTGGCATGCTGAGTGTTGCCGTGTGATGATTATTTATTGATCATTTGTTGATCAAAGCGTGGCTTTGTGAAAATCATAGCTTTGTGGACGAGACTTCGTCAGACCTCACACCCTGGAAATGGTCAAACAGGAATATGCGGCAAGGTTATGAGGGTCGCGCCCTTTAGGGTATGTCATTTCCTTCTGGAAAAGGGTGGTGTCAGGTATGGAGCCCTGATGCTTAACCTATGTGGTTGCTCCAATCTCATTTTCTGTGTGGTTGTTGCTTTGTGATCGAGGGCCATTGGATAAAGGTCCCAAAGGACCAGGGGTAGCATATTCGTGTAGTAGTTACCTAGTTACAAAGGTAACCCGACCTTGTGTTGGCAGAGACCTGGTTAAGTTCTCGGGACGTCCCGCTAGAGGCATACCCATGTGGCGGTAGGAAGTTCCTTAGCCTGACCATTTGTTGGAAACCCAAAGAGACAATACGAGCCCTTTACGATTGCAATTGTGTAACCTGCCTCCTCAGGAGGTAGCTATAGCAGGCATAATATAATGGTACCTATGCTGGCTAAGATTAATATTATACTTTCGAAAGGTTTTCCACACTTTGCACTTATAGTAATAATATCAAAGAAAATTTGCGTATCAAGCATATTTGATTATCATAAGGAGAAATCTCCTCCAATCCTGCGTTTGCATTGTGTGTGTGTGTGCGGGGAGGCCTTATGGTAGTTTTATTTTCCAAAAGCATTGCGGATATTTTTCACTTCTCTTGTTGTTGTTGTTTTAAAAGATAAATAACTGTTTTGAGTTCTCACACCAGTCCCATGACTGACCTGGAGTTTATTGTTCTCTTCCTAAACTCTGGGTGCCCATAATTTTCCACACGGGCAGTCTAGAGTCAGGTTATCAGGTCATTCTAGATACAGAAGTGCTATGAAGCTCAAGTGGCGAGCTGGATGGCGAGACGTATTACTTGTATATGATATTATCTTTCCGCTGTAAATTCACTTGTAAGGACATGTTGTATAACTGTCCGTTGTTTTGTTGTGTTGTATATTGTTGTTGTACACTCTGATGATGATGTGATGTAATGTAATAACTGCGATAGTTCTTTTTTTAAAGATATTCATTTATCTATTATATGTTGTTCCGCTGAGATATGTGAGACTCTGATATTGTTTCTGTTATGTTTTCTTACTTCTTCTATCTTTTTCTTCTACCTCTTCCTTTTAACCCTTATGGTTCGTTTTTCCAGCATTCGATTGCTCGGCAGTTGATACAGTGGACGTATTAATGCCGACCTTCAGATCCCGAAAAATTCGATACGTTACATTAATACTCGGGTTGAAATTGAATTTGTCTATTATGCGAAGGTGGTTGAAGTTTTTTAGTGGAAAAAAGGAAGAACGAAAATGCTAGGGTTTTGGGTTGAGAAATGCACTGTATTGATCTGAATAGGATTGTGTTAAAGTCAACGGTTAGTATGGGTTATTATTTGTTTGAGGGAAGTTATATATTAATTCAAACATTACATACACACACATCAAACAATCGGGTGGATATCTTTTGGATACGGATACAACTATAACCATATCCGTACCCGTAAAGCTTTTCGAATATCGGATATCTTTATCCGCTTTTCAGATAACGAATATATTTCATATTTTCATATATGGATGCAGACGAATATCAGATTTTCCGAGTACCCATTGATAGCCCTACCCAAATGGAAACGATATCACACATTGGATACTCTATTAACAATCATATCTCAAAGGGAACATACTTGTAGTTGTAATAACAGCCCGAGTATAACATAGTTCAACAATAACCTAAGAGCATCTACTATGAAATAACTAACAATGTGTGGGCGTACCGGAAACCAAAACAACACATATGTGTCGTAATTCAAACCGATACCTTTGTATAATGACATTCTCCATAAACAAGTATAGTCATCCACTATTATCCCTCTATCATTCAATCTTTTCGGGGAACTTCACACTTAACTATGCTATTAGTCCCTGAGAAGATGACTTTGATGACAACAACCTTAGAATAAGATTATAAAATGTAAATACTAACATTATAGTTTAGATATATATGTATATGTAGGATTTAACATGCATGTACTAAGATTGAAGACTGTACAATATAGAGATTCAAGATATCAAGATTGAAGACTCATGAATATCAAGATTATCAAGAGTTCAAGAATAAGTAATTTAGTTAGGAATTTTATTAAAACTCCTAGAAAAGCACTGGCATCTTAAATCAAATTTATTCGTGGAATGGAATTCATATCGAGCCTGTTAAAGGGATGGAACCCTAAGTATGATGGAGCCTACGAAAAATCTAGTGGAACATTGTTTTGTATCCACTAACTTTTATTCAAAATGTTTTTACAAAATTATATCTTATTTTCAAAATGATTTCAAAACCTTGCTTTTAAAAGAATCAATAACATCTATCCTGGCTTTAAAAATACTTTTAGCCTCAAAATAATCTTTATCTTCAAAATCAAATCATTCTTGGTTTTAAACTATCTTTTAATTTTAAACTTTTAATATTTATACTTAGATTTAAATATAAAATTATAGTAAAATTTTATATATACCAAAATATTATTCTCTATGCTTATTTATATATTTTAACTATAGTTAAGTATATTTATAAAGTTTAAAATAGTTTTAATACAAGATAGAAGTTATTTTCAAAGAAAAGCAAACTATCAAAAATTACAAAGGCCTGTCGACAACCTCAATATACCCCTGTCGACAAGATGGTAGTTTGTTTCAAAAATTTGAATTTCAAAAGAAGTGTCTATTCGTCATATCTTTTCACGAATGGATATGGCTATTGTTCTACTATAAATAGGGGCAGTTTTAAATAAATTTACGTTCATATTTTCTTTGATTTCACTCCTCTTCTTCTTCCACATTTCTTTATATACATTTTTACCAATACTCTGCCGAAATCACCATTGAATCTAACTAGATCATTTCTGATTTGATTCTCTATCACTATCTCAACAAGATCTCAGTGCTATTCAGAGTTATAGGCTTCTTTGTAATGAATTAAGTGACAAAAGGTGTGATTGTAGCCTGTGAAATCAATCAACCGAGAAAAGTTGTGATTGTAGCCTATGAAATCAATTGGGTGAACTTTTTCCTCGTAAAATCAAGTATCTCTACCTAGAGGATTGTGAATCTGGAGTGTTGTACCTCATGGCCTTGAAATCGAGGGAGTAATTGTAAAAATTGCTTTTGAAAGAAAATCCATACTTGTGTGCGGGACTGGATGTAGGGTAACTCCAAACCAGTATAAAATCCGATATGTTCTTTCCTTTATTGCTTTTACTTTATTTCTGCATCTGTATTTGATTATGTGATCATATCTGTGTCTGAATATTGCATATATTTGTGTTCAAATTAACATAAACTCAAAAAGATTTAGTACTTCCTTAAAATACTATTCACCCCTTCTAGTGTTACTTCTAGCTTTAAGATTCGTAATCCGCATTTCTCACATTTGGTATCAGAGAAAGGTTTCAAAGTGTCATAATATGATTTTTGAAAAAGCTTTTAAAATGGCTATGTTTAAAAAATTTGTTAATACTAGTTTAGAAATATTCAGATCATCATTGTCTCTTGAGTCTGCATATAATCAATATTCAAATTCAAGTAGTCTACCAAAATTGTATAATGTGCATGAATCATGCTTTATGGGTGTCGAGGAATCAATCCACAATGGACAAATTGTGCAGATCAAAAAGAATAAATGGATACTCGATAGTGGATGCTCTAGACACATGATTGGTAACCCAGATATGCTAAATAATATAATATACAAAAACGGAGGACTGGTTAACTTTGGAGACAACTCAAAAGGATATGTGATTGGCATCGGCCAAGTCGGTAACTCTGAAACTTCTATTATTACTAATGTTTTGCTACTTAAGAATCTGAAGCATAATCTGCTAAGTATTGTCAACTTTGTGATAAACGATATAAAATTAAATTTGAAAAAGATAAGTGTTACATTGAAGATAATAATTCAACCATAAAATTTGAGGGAATTAGGAAAAAGTATATTTATATTCTTAGTATGAAAGTTTCAAATGATAACTTGTGTCTTTTGGAAAATACAAGTGACCCTTGGATTTGGCATAAGAGATTTGGGCATTTGAATTTCAAACTCTTATCTAGACCGTCAAAACATGATCTAGTAAGAGGTCTCCCTAAAATGAATTTTAAAGTAGATAGTTTATGTGATGCAAGTCAATTAGGAAAACTTGGAAAAAGTTTCTTTAAATTAAAAGATATGATTTCAACTTCAAAAACCTTTTGAATTACTTCATCTTGATTATTTGGTCCATCTCAAATTCTGTGAATAAATCATAGTAAATATGTTTTTGTAATTGTAGATGATTATTCTAGATTTACTTGGACAATATTTTTGAAACATAAAAGTGATACTTTTGAATATTTTAAGAACTTTACAAAAAGGATTCAAAATTAACTTTCTCTAAAAATTATAACCATCCGTAGTGATCACGGTGGTGAATTTGAAAATGAAAAGTTTGAGGAATTCTGCCATAAAAAGGGAATAACTCACAATTTTTCATTTCCAAGAACTCCACAACAAAACGGGACAGTAGAACATAAAAATAGGACGATTCAAGAGTGTGCGAGAACTATGCTTTTAGATAGTAAATTACCAAAGTATTTTTGGACAGAAGCAGTTGCTACAGCCTATTATATTTTAAATAGAATTTTTATTAGACCTTTAACTGATAAGACGTCTTATGAACCTCTTCACTCAAAGAAACCTAAAGTATTTTATTTTAGAATTTTTGGAAGTAAATTTTTTATATTGAATACAAAAGATAACTTAGATAAATTTGATCATAAATCCGACAAAGGTATCTTTATCGGATATTCTAATAGAAGTAAAGCATACAGAGTGTTTAATTTAAGAACTAACACCATTGAGGAAACAATGCATGTTTCACTCGATGAAAGTCTCAAAAATTTTGAAGAAACAAATAATGAAGAGGATTTAATCACTCAAAATTAAGACAACTGAAACTAATAATGAAATTAATCATCCTAATAAAAAGATTAAACTTTTAAAAGATCATCCTATAGAAAATGTACTTGGAGATATGCAGTCTGTTGTTAAAACTAGAAATCAACTAAGTAAAATGAGCAATGTAGCCTTTATATCAACTATTGAACCCAAAAATCCAAAAGAAGCATCAACTGATGATTCTTGGATTTTGGCTATGCAAGAAGAACTAAATCAATTCACTAGAAATGATGTTTGGAAACTTGTTCCTAGACCTGAAAATTAAACTATAATTGGAACTAATTGGGTTTATAAAAATAAAATGAATGAACAAGGAGAGGTTGTTAGAAATAAAGTCCGGTTCGTCGCTCAAGGTTATTGTCAAGAAGAAGGAATAGATTTTGGTGAAACCTTTACTTCCGTAGAAATATTAGAAGCCATTAAGATTCTACTTGCTTTCGCAAATCATAATAATTTCAAATTATATCAAATGGATGTTAAAAGTGCCCTTTTAAATGGATTTGTAAAAGAGGAAGTATATGTTGAACAACCACCACTTTTTGAAAATGAAAAATTACCAAATCATGTTTACGAACTTAAGAAAGCTCCATATGGTCTAAAACAAACTCCTAGAGCCTGGTACGATAGACTAAGATCTTACTTATTACAATCAAACTTTGAAATTGGTAAAGTAGATAATACTCTTTTATTAAAAGAAAAAAAATGATATTCAACTAGTACAAGTTTACATAGATGATATCATTTTCGGATCAACTAATTTTGAAATGGGTAAAGAATTTTCTGAAATAATGACAAAAGAGTTTGGGATGAGTCATATGGGTGAATTAAACTTCTTTCTAGGATTACAAATAAAACAATTAGATAATGGTATCTTTAATAGTCAAGAAAAATATGCTAAAGACCTAGTTAGTAAATTTGGTTTGACTACTGCAAGTGGAAAACCCACTCGCATGGAAATCAATGAGTACCTAAGTAAAGAAGATCTCTCGAAAGATGTAGATCAAAAATTATATAGAGGAATGATTGGATCACTACTCTATATCACTGCTAGTAGACCTGATATCATGCATAGTGTTTGTCTCTGTGCAAGATATCAATCCCAACCTAAAGAGACCCACTTAAAAGCTGTAAAATATATCATAAGATATATTAAACACACCTCTGATTATGGCTTATTTTATCCTAAAAATAATTCTTTTGAATTAATATCTTACTGTGATGTTGATTATGCTGGTTGTAAATCAGACCGAAAAAGTACAAGCGGAACTTGTCACTTTTTGGGGCATTCTCTGATTTCCCAGTTTAGTAAAAAGCAAAACACAGTTTCTTTATCAACAACCGAAGCAGAGTATATTTCTGCTACTTTGGCTTGTTGTCAAGTAATATATATGCAACAAACTTTAAAAGATTTTGGTTTAAATATCTCAAAATACTAATTTATTGTGATAATAGTAGTGCAATAAATTTATCCAAAAATATTACTCATCATGCTCGAACTAAACATATTGATATCAGACATCATTTTCTCAGAGATAACATAAGTAAGGGAGCAATTACTCTCGATTATATCAATTCTGAGAACCAAATTGCTGATATCTTAACAAAACCTTTAAATGAATCTATATTTACTAAATTAAGAAGAGAATTAGGTATTTGTTCAATAACTGAAATATAGAATATAAATAACAAAGTATAATTAAAATTGAAATTAAAATAAATCAAATAGCAAAAATAAAAGTACCACGTCGACAACCCTCTCCTACCCATGTCGACATATAATGATTTTTTTTATTTTGAATTTTTCCCACCAAAATTCAAATAAGTGGTTATATATTCTTCTTATTTCAAAATTTTGTTCATTCTTTCTGGTCTTTCTCTGTTCTATTTTCTGAAAATAATAAAACAATGGTCTCTTCTTCCAAATCAAACAACCCTTTCCTTCCCTTCTCCTTCTACTGGACCATTTCAACGAACTACGCTTACACGAGTGATGAAAATGGAGGATTCCTTGAAGGATGCATTGCAACCAATGACAGAAATTCAAGCAGTGCAACTCAGAATGGCCAAAGAACAAGAATGGCAAGGCAAAATCCTTATAAATTTGCAAAAGTTTCTAATGGACAATCACGCTAATCCGATCTTGATTGATGAAGAATCTTTAGGAGATCAAGTGCAAGAGGACAACGAGGAAGAAGAAGAAGAAGCCTTCATGGAAGAATTGCACACTGAAGATGATGACAAAGTCATTTGAGTTGGCGAAGTGTGCTTTGACAAGGATGGAAATTTAGTCGAACAACGTGGAAATTTCTGTTTCCACTACCCAAGTTGTTCGGTTTATAGATCTCCCATTTTCAAGGACACACATCAGTTTCTTTTCTCTCTTTCCTATTGTTGTATGTTCTTACTTACGTTCTCTACGAAAATGTAAATATAACAATATATAATTAATAAATGATTTGTGTTTTTATATTTGAATTCTCACATTATCACTATTATAAGTATTATCATATATGGATTCTTAGTTAGGATAGTTAGTTATTAAGGACTAAAGTTTTAGTTTTAGAATTAAGTGTTGATTATTTATGATAACATTATCATTATAAATATATGTCATATAGTATTAGATTAAAGGGGAGTTATATAGTTTGGAGTTAGTTTTTGTTAATGACAAAGGGGGAGAAGTATAAAATAGGATAGTAAGGCATAGATTAAGGGGGAGTTATTAGTTTTAGGGGGAGTAATTAGGATAGAAGTAATATTTTATAAACAAATGTTGTCATCATCAAAACAAGGGAGAATGTTAGTCCCTGAGAAGATGGTTTTGATGACAACAAACTTAGAATAAGATTATAAAACATAAATCCTAACATTATAGTTTAGATATATATGTATATGTAGGATTTAACCATGTAGGTACCAAAAATGAAGACTGTATAGTATAGAGATTCAAGATATCAAGATTGAGGACTCATGAGTATCAAGAGTTCAAGAATAAGTAATTTACTTAGGAATTTTGTTAAAACTCCTAGAAAAGCACTAGCATCTTAAATCCAATTTATTCGTGGAATGGAATCCACTTCGATCCTGTTAAAGGGATGGAACCCTAAGTAGGATGGAACCTACGAAAAATCTAGTGGAACATTGTTTTTTATCCACTAACTTTTATTCAAAATGTTTTTACAAAATTATATCTTGTTTTCAAAATGACTTCAAAATCTTCCTTTTAAAAGAATCAAAAACATCTATCCTGGTTTCAAAAATACTTTTAGCCTCAAAATAATCTTTATCTTCAAAATCAAATTACCTTGGTTTTAAACTATCTTTTAATTTTAAACTTTTAATATTTATACTTAGATTTAAATATAAAATTGTAGTAAAATTTTATACATACCAAAATATTATTCTCTATGCTTATTTATGTATTTTAACTATAGTTAAGTATATTTATAAAGCTTAAAATAGTTTTAATACAAGATTGAAGTTATTTTCAAAGAAAAACAAACTATCAAAAATTACAAAAGCCCGTCGACAACCTCAATATACCCCTGTCGACAAGGTGGCAGTTTATTTCAAAAATTTGAATTTCAAAAGAAGTGTCTGTTCGTCATATCCTTTCACAAATGGATATGGCTGTTGTTCTACTATAAATAGGGCAGTTTTAAATGAATTTACATTCATATTTTCTCTGCTTTCACTCCTCTTCTTCTTCTATATTTCTTTATATATATTTTTACCACTACTCTGCCGAAATCACCGTTGAATCTAACTAGATCATTTCTGGTTTGATTCTCTATCACTATCTCAACAAGATCTCAGTTTTATTCAGAGTTCTAGGCTTCTTTGTAATAAATTAAGTGGTAAAAGGTGTGATTATAGCCTGTGAAATCAATCAAGCGAGAAAAGGTGTGATTGTAGCCTGTGAAATCAATGGGGTGAACTTGTTGCCCATAAAATCAAGTATCTGTACCCAGAGGATATGAATCTGGAGTGGTGTACCTCGTGGCCTTGAAATCGAGGGTGTCATTATAAAAATTGCTTTTGAAAGGAAATCTCTACTTAGGTGCGGGACTGGATGTAGGGTAACTCTAAAACAGTATAAAATCCAGTGTGTTCTTTCCTTTATTACTTTTACTTTATTTCTGCATCTGTGTTTGATTATGTGATCATATCTATGTCTGAATATTGCATACATTTTTGTTCAAATTAACATAAACTCAAAAAGATTTAGTAACTCCTTAAAACACTATTCACCCCCC
Source organism: Allium cepa (assembly GCA_030765085.1). Lineage (NCBI taxonomy): Eukaryota > Viridiplantae > Streptophyta > Magnoliopsida > Asparagales > Amaryllidaceae > Allium > Allium cepa. The sequence continues at coordinate 770,469,818 of CM060935.1, forward strand.
TCTAGTGTTAATTCTAGCCTTAAGATCCATAATCCGCATTTCTCACATATGCTCTCATGCTTCACAATTTCTTATGTGAGTGTATCATAACCCTTAATGTTAATGGATTCCCATTTGATTTAATGCCTGCTTTCTATAACCATATGGCAAAATATTTTGGCTTACTCCTATCTCATTTTAATATTAAATAAGTTTTAGCCAAATATTATCTTTCAAGTCATCTTGCACTAAGCTCCAATAGCATAAACCATATGTCTGGTAAAATAACACAAAATGGTATTTATTCTTTATTATTATGGAAAAATTCAATTTGGTACTCTTTTCTTCCAACTCAAGCATCGATAAAAGACCACAAATCTCAATTCTAAATTTTCCTTCATTCAAATCTTCCAACACTTTTCAAAACCTTTACATTCAATACAATCAAGTTCCTAACATACATGCATGTTGACACTCTAGCTAGTTGACTTTAATTAATTCGAAATTTACAGGCTATGTAATTCTTTTTCCAACTCCAATCCAAATTTCAAGTGAAAATATCAACGTTTTTTCAATTCAGTTTTGAAATAAATAATATTTGATTTCTAACTTCATTTCTCACAAGCTTAGCAAAAATCTAAAACTATAAAGTTCTCTGCTAGTTTCAGTAAGCTCTATAAAAATCATAACACGTTTTTTTTCCAAATTAATTTCTACTTAATAAATTTTCAAAAAGTTTTATTTTAGAGTTTCAGTTAAGTATAGGAAATCACAACCAAAATCTATTTTAATTTTCCTAGCTAGCTTCTTCTCAGTAATTCTTAAAAATATTTTACTTCCAAAACTTAATTCTTTAAGCTATACCAAATACAATATTAATTACAAGAAACGTAATTAATTTGAAATAACTTCGGTTATTTTATGAGATACTCATACTTCATTTTTAGAACATAATTTCATATACATTTTATCATATATATATATATATCATTTTGTTTAATAGTCACCCAGTTTTTAACACCTTTAAACAATACATATCATCATGCATACAAATATAAACATATTGAAATCCATTTTTTTCAATTCTTACTCATATCCAATTTTGAAATAATTTCCAAAATGATAAATTATTTACCAATGCATATTTTCAAGAGTTTATATCACAAAATCGTTAATCTTCTTTAAAAATTCATATATATTGAAACTGAAAATTACATAATTTTAGATCTTCTTCTTCTTTTTCAATTCAGATTCTACCCAAAATGATTCAAATTTGACTTAGAAAAATAAACATGTAAAATATACCAAAATTTTACTTTTATAAACAAGTAATGTTCATAAAAGCGTAAATAAAATGTAATGTTTTAATTTTTTTCCTCAAAGTGTGACCATACTATTTATAGAATTCAAGGCATTTAAAAAGATGTGTTTTTAACATATCGATTTTCTATAAAAAGATTTCTTTACCAAAAGGAAAGTAAATAAAAAAATACGCCTTGCACCAAAAATTTCAAAAATAAAAGTTTTTAAATATTAATAAAAAATTACTTCATAAAAAATTCCCCATTATTTGAAATTTAAAATAAAAGGTTATTTCAGTAAATTTAACAAATTTCAACTATACATTTTTCCTAAAAATCTTAAACACCATTATTTCTAAATTTTAGGAAAAGAATTTTAATTAATTTAAATATTTTAATTGGAGTAGGTTACATAACTTACACAAGCTCAACTTGCTAATGCAATCTAATAATGCTTCAAGTGGCTTCATTGCCCTTTATTAACATCACACTTATTTTCTGTGAACTCTCTGCTTTTCTTCCTATTCATCTTAGTCGTAATTTACTTTATTGCTAATTGATATAGGACCTTCTTTGAGTCATGCTTGTTTGTTTCTACAAGGAAAAAGCTAGCAACTAACTCTATGAGTCAAAATATATAGGGTATGGGATGTGTGCATATAATATAGAGGAAAATTACAAATAAATTCTCTCATACACCCTAATTAAGTAGGAATCACCTAACCTAAGCTTCGATGCCAATCGAAACAAGCCACAAACTCTAACGCCCCGATCCATATCTAAAAGTGGCACTAAAATCATGGATGTCATTGAATGCGGATTGTTTTTAAGTTTAATTATATAAAAATATCATAAATTTGGCTGCCGTCACATTCTAAACTTTATGATACACACATCGAAGCGAATAAAATGTAATGTTGGAAAACGCCATTATCCCAGATAAATAAAATAAACTGTAACTAATATTTTTCAATTCCAAAAGATCTCTAAACGTTAAAATTAAATAAATAAAGAGTCTGAATATCTGAGATAATTTCAGAAAATAGTGGATAGCTAATAGATTAACAAATTCACATCTTTGTCGTACCATTGCGCCTCCAAGCCACTGTAAGTCCTCTCTATCGAACTATGATAGTAAACCTAAAAAGAAGAAATCGATAGAGGGGGTGAAACATACATCGATTGAGTTAAACCATCATATAAGTATATAATACTAATAAATTAGTAAAACAACACTTATGTTCGAAATTTATACCTTAACATGTGCCATCTGCACCTAGCAAGTCTGCTAAATATGGTACAATGTTATGGGTATAGTATGCTAAGGTTTTCCACAATACTAATTGATGCCCTAATACAGTGTCGAGCATGTCACTAAGGAGTATCATACTCACATCTTAGGAATCCAAAACTAAAGGCAGCACTATAAGGTTAGGGAAAAGCCCCAACTCGTCATCACTGAAATCATGTGCGACTCATTATCGAGAACTACTGTAACACTCCATAAATTTAATGATTAGTTTTTTAATTAATTAATTAGTTAATTAGACTCTAAAAATGGAATTTTTGTAAAAGAGGGAATTTGACTAAAAAACTTGCACCACTGCATTCATAGAGAAATTTTGAACAACTTTCATATTTGAAGTTTTGTGATCAAAGTCAAACGAAGAAGTTACAGACAAAACACGAATTAGGAACATAAATAATTAAATTAAAAATGCAAACGTTTATATAATAAATATTGGGACCTACAACAAAAATACCTTTTCATAGCGTTTAAAAAATGTTGTAATAGGATACGACAGCGTTATTTTAAAGGCTGTATAACGGCATGCGGTCGTAGATATATAAATTCTAACAGTAGATAAAAAACGCTGTTAAAAATCCTATTTGAAAGCTTTTTGTCAAGCTGTTAATAGTTTTCTACAACGTTTGTTAGATTGTTGTCTTAAGCTTTATATCGCGTAAATATTTTGCTATAAAATGATGTTTCCAATTTTTTTTACATTTTTGTCAGCAGTTAATGAATGTTGTTAACTTTTGTGTTTTACATTTTTACAACAATTGATAAATGTTGTTATAACTTGTTACTACGTTTACAATATGTTGTCAAAAATATATATAGTTATGCTTTACAGCATGGATTAAACGCTGCTTTTGTTATCATGGTTTTTACAATGGGGATTTACATTTACAACATGGACTGAACTGCATTTGAATATATTTCAACCGATCAGTATACATAACATATTCAAAATAGAAACTATCATATAAACACAATACTATTAATCATTTCCATAAACCGAGTTTAACAAAATATTCATAGACAAAGACAACATCATAAACCAAATTTATATAATACCTTTAAAATAATAATAACATCTATAAACTAATTTCACACGATGTCCATAGACAAGACATAATATCTGTAGACAAGGACACGATATCAGCAAAGCAAGTTTGCATCAAATACCATCGATAAACACTATCAAAAAGTTCCAATTGCTTGTTATGTCAAAATGATCTTCAAAAACCTAAAGAATGTGTCTCTTGTATATTTTTGCACTAAAGTCTTTGATTCCCTGTAATGAAGAATATAAAAGACCAGCGTTCAAATACAAATTTAAAATAAAAAATTTAATTTGCAACTACTTGAGAATTATGGCACAATAGTTTCGCATGAAATAATACATTTTATATTTCAACAAAACAATAATTTGGTATATAATTTTGCACTATACATATGGTTGTTATTGAAAAGAGCTTGAAGGAAAACACAACTTATTCTCATCTAGTATGTTCTTAAATGTTAAAACTTAAATCAAATCTATCATATTCAGACTATTACCTTGATGTGAAGGTAGAAACTTGAATATCTTCCAAGTCGAAGTTAATAAATAAAAGGAAGCTTAGATGCAATTTCAGTATCTATATGTAAGTATGAACCAGTCTAGTAAAGTGGTAGCAATATCATAATCATACCAGATTACTTCACTTCACATTATTTTGTTCACTTGTCATTTGCCAATGAAACAATATCTCCATATTATCTTCTTTCTATTCCTCATTACCTAAAAGCATCAACTTAAGAATCAGATGGTTGCGTACATAAGAAGCTAAAAACTAAGTGTGAATGAACTCTCACAACCTTTACCAAGGTTGAGACCTTTCTTTGACACCTTTTAGAATTTTTTTTATCATATACAATATAACTCATAGTTCTTCTTGTAAGCTTCTCAAGGAATATAAATCAAAAGCAGCGCACTTATTAACTCTGATCTGATACATTACTAATCATGTTTGAAAAGCTCATATAAATGAATATTGAATGTTACAGACCATAACGTTAAAAGGAATATAGTTTAAATCAACCAAATTTAATTCATTAAATGAAAATAAAAGTGGCTAACTTCAGATGGGAAACATAAAATACTAATCCCTTAATTAATGTACATTAAATACAACATTGATTCCTCATCCAAACGTATGCATCTATCCTTCCTTATCCTTGTCACCTTTTTTCCTCTTCCCACATATGCATTTTTCTTGTTTAAACTAATTCATATTGTTACGCATCTATAAAAACGTACGCATTTATTCTTATTACCTGCATTTTTAGCCACATATTGTTACTAATTCATATATAGCTAAAGTTTTGTGCATATACTCACTATACTTATTGAGTCACTTGAATTACTTGAATTACAATATAATATTTGTTTATGATACCGTGCAGGCTACTTGCTCAAAAATTTCGACTTTATTTCAATTTACAGTTTATAAATTTTTTGCTGCTTAATTATATTATTCCTACCAACTTAAAATCTTAATATAACACTCAGTAACGCATAATAATAAAGCTTAATGTTCCAATCTATAATGATGAAATCCTAAGAGCCAACAGTTATGTAGAAGTGAATTGGTGGGTGGTCATGAATATGATCCAAATACGAATATCAGAGTCCGTGAGACTTCCATTTAATTTATTATCATTTTAGTGCGCCGCTTGAAGAATTAAAGAAAATTTCGCTTGTTATGCGGCTAAGCTTCTACTGTGCCTATTAAAATGGTTTTAGCACAATATTGAATTATGAGGTAAAAAATTTAGCATAAGATGTGTGGGGTAGAATGTACCATTTTCAGTGCACATTTATTTAAATAAAAGTTCAATCAGTGGCAAACAACTTAGACAATAAAAGTTATTCATTATTCCATTATAAAAAAAAGTTATGGTAGTGCATGTTGCATCACAACATACTCTAACCTAACAAATTGCAGTGCAATAAAATAAACGATCTGCGTTAACACTATGCCAAATATAAGTACTAAGCACACTCGACAGCGAAATAAATATAAAGTTCCTAAAATACAAGACTATAGTTGGACAAACAAGTGTGCAATTAAATGAATACAAAACATTCCATAGCAAAAGGTATAATTGTGCACAAGAAACCATTAAAGTCTAAAACAAGACTTACCAATTATGAAATGGTGTGTATCCATTAATGCTTTGTTCACCATGATAACTCCAATTAATGTTGATACATTAAACATCCACGTTCTTTGCTAACCTGAAATGAAATTAAATAAAAGTGACCATTATCATCTTTAAAACCAAAAAATAAAATAAAAGGATTAGTGAATGGATGTTTACATAATAATTGTCTAAATAATAGAAGAATAGTCAGTGCCATCATTATCTCTCTCATGTTCTTAACCACCTATGAAGCATAGTAGCTAAATATCATCAAACATTGTTTTTTTATAGTGGCAGGAAAGTAAATAATTAAATTAGTAAACAAAACTCGTAGTCAAATGCAATACTCCTGGCACACTAAAAATTTGCATCACATATAAACCATGTTGCTAAAATAAATTTATGACTTTATCCATACTTCTACTGCTAAATACGAGAAAGTGAAGCTTGTTTTAAAGAAAACTGATGCTTTGTGGAGTCCCATTACCCAGAGGTGCTTAAGGACTTGCTTCGAGATGAAGTGATATCTCGTGGATGGATTTTTTTTCCAAGGATCCTCGAAGTGGTGACGCATACAATCAAAAAAAATATCTAGAGAAATCGAAGGAGGTCATGATGAATTATTAAATAGTGTAGATATAGCTACTATTGCAGTTGAAGAGAAAGAAACCCATGCATTTGAAATTGACCCGGTGTAGGTGGAAAATGTTAAGCAAAGGTTCTTACCTATGTTACAGCTCAATTCTTAACTTCATGTTTCAGCTTAGCACAATACATCGCCATTGCCTATGAACACATTTTTGCATTGCTTTGCTTCATTTTAATGCTGCGGTCTATCTTCTATTACACCTAAGTGCACGAAATCAAGTTCCAACTCAACTCAAGGAGAAAGTGGTGGATTGATAGTCCAATCTATTATAAAAATATGAAAGATATAAAAGAATTAAACTTTTGAATCTAAAAGATGACTGAACCAATAAAATTGATGCTTCTTTTAATTAGTGTTGATATCACACAAAAAGGATACAGATGCAAAATAAAATGATGTCGATTGTATTATATAAGCATTAGCTGAACCAATAAAGCTTCCTATCTTCAAAATTTCAGTTTCTAAAAATAATGATTTTCTAAACAAAATTTATCTATAGAATATTCGATATTCTAAAACTTTCTGTTTAAAAGATATAAATATTCTTGGTTGATAAAATCAACTTTAAAATGCTTGAATTAAAAAATACAGAAATAAACATTACAATTGTCAAAAGTTTTAATTATAGAGTTTTGAATTTTCTTAAGCCTAAAATATCAAAAGGTGATTTTAAAATTTTATTGTAATTTCCTAGATGTTAATAGTGATACATGGAAGAAATCATAATTCAGTTTAAAGAACTTAAGATATTCATAACAAAAAGTGTTGAACACTTTCCTCTTAATAGGATCTTTACTACAATAAAAAAAAAGCTTCTAAACTGGTAATTAGATGAGTAATCAAACATCTTTTATTAAAAACAAGCACAACCTAGTAATAAATAAAATAAAAGTATTTTGTTTCATCTACTGAAGCTACCTAATGCAGTTGAACTTTGTCAGCAGTTCGATTCCATCTAATTTCCAAAAAGTTATCTCGATAATTAATGATCGAACAAAGTTCGACTAAGGGCAGTCCATAAAGCGACATGCTTGAAATATGAAATCAAAATTAACCGATGACATAAACCTAAAAATCAATGTATCAACCTAAAAACAAGGAATAAGCGATACCTAAAGCATGAATAAGGAATTAGGGCAACGACGATCAAATCCACCAAAGGAAAATCGAAGAATGAGCGAAATTAGAAGGAAATTGAAAATAAAGGAGAACTGATTAAGGGAGCGATAGTATAGATAGAAGAGGGAAAATGATTTTTTTCCCCTGCAAAATGGAAGGGGAGAAGCGGCAAATACTAAACCTAGAGACCTAAGAATATTCTCAACATTAGTACACGAATTATACTCTTTGTGAAATAAGTTTTGCTGCATTTGAGGGCCAAACGCTGACAATATGTGCAGTTAGAAGTATGTTGTCTTGTAATGGGCTATGGTTAATTCAAGCACTTATAAATTCAGGCTTAACCCTCTCTTTTCTTCTCATATTTTTTTTGAAAAGAGTAGCGAAGCTTGTTAGAAATGCGGATTACGGATCTTAAGGCTAGAATAACACTAGAGGGGGCGGGGGTGAATATTATTTTGTGGATTTACTCAATCTTTTTGAAACTTAAGTAATTTAATCACCGACAAATGCAATACACAGACACAAATATAATTACAGAATCAGATACACATGCAAATAATAAATAAAAGCGGTAAAGGAAAGAACACACCAGGATTTTATACTGGTTCGGAGTTACCCTACATCCATTCCCGCACAGTTGTACAGATTTCTTTTCAAAATAATCTCCTAGATTATACCCTCGATTTCAAGGCCATGAGGTACACTCTCCTGTATTTGAGTCCGGGGCAAACTCTCTTGATTTACCAGGCCACAAGATCACATAATCGATTTCCGAGGCAATGATCACACCCAATTGATTTCAAGGCTCAACTATACCTTTTACTCAACAGTTTGATTTACAGATAATCCTATAACTCTGAATAGCACCGAGATCTTATGGAGAGAGTGGCAGAGAATCAAATAAGAGATAATCAAGTTTGATTCACTTGGTATTTCGACAGAGTATAGTTTGGGATTCTTTAGAATAAATGTGGAAGATGAAGAGGAGAGAAAGTGAATGAAAATCTGGTAAAAATTCGTTTAGAACTTACTGGTATTTATAGAGATCAACAGCCATATCTATCCGTGAAATGATATGACGAATAGACACTTCTTTTGAAAATTTGAAATTTGAAAATTAACGGGCACCATGTCGACGTGGGGGGTAGGAGTATGTCGACATGCTCTAGGCAAAAATGGTTATTTTGATTTTCTTATTAAAATTGGTTTCTATAACTTTTTTCAAAATAATTTCTAAACTTTTATAAACATACTTGAATATAGTTTAAACATATAAAAGAGTTTAGAAATTACTCTTTTAATATATAATCATATTCTATAAAGTGATTTAAAATCTGAGTATACAAATAATTAAAAGCTAAATATCAAATCAAGAAATAGTTTAAAATCAAGGACAATTTTGAAATCCAAAATATTAAAAATAATAAAGATAATTTTGTGGCTAAAATATTTTAAAACCAAGAGAGATGTTCTTTTTGAAAAGAAAGTTTTGAAAACATTTTTAAAAACAAGAGATATATTTTTGAAACTCATTTTTATAAAATTAGTGGATATCAAAATAGGACCACTATATGTTTTGCTAGATATTGTCGTGGGTTCCATCCCTTTAACATGATCAAAGTGGATTCCATTCCACGAATAAATTTCGAATAAAGATGTCAATGCTTTCAACTAGTTTTAACATAATTCTAGACTTAATACTTATCTTGTACTTTAAAATCTTGAAATCTTGGTATCTTGATATTCATGAGTCTTCAATCTTGATATCTTCAATCTTTAAATTCATCAGTCTTGTATCTCTATACTGTACAGTCTTCATTGTTGGTACCTGCATGTTTATATCCTGCATATACATATATATATAAACAATAATATTAGTATTTATATTTTATAATAAGTGCTAAGGTTGTTGTTATCAAAACCATCCTTCTCAAGGACTAATAAAGCTCTGTCAACTTCTCCTCTCAACTATTTTCTAAATTATAAAATATAATATTTATATTTGTATATATACAAATTAGAGAAAAATAGAAACCAAATAAAAGAATAAGAGAGGCGAATCAACACTATGCAATAACGAGGCAGTATATTTTTATATTTCCCTTCAACTCTAAGTCTCTTCTCAGATCTGTAATTCTAATATATATATATATATATACCATTTTTAGAAATATTTCTTAGAATAAGAAGGAAATAAAGTTAAATTGAAGGCTTTATTTCAGATCTAGAGATTTGTAATGCTTTTAGATGGTGAGTGGGAAATTTATAAATTTTTTATGATATTGAATCGATTCCATTAGCATACATTTTATTTTTATGCCTAAATGAATAAATATATGTAAATTGTATGTTAAAATTGATTATATTAAACATCGCCTACATATTCTTAGAAGATTAGATTGGAATTGTTGTTACACCTTGATCTAGAAATTAGTCCCAAAAGTTATAGATATGAATATTGATTAGATATGAAATTTATTCCAAATCTAAAATTGGGTTGCAGATTATTAATATATTTTGATTATTACCTTAATTATGTTAGATTGGAATTTTTTCACAGTTTATTTATGGGAATAATATCCATTTGATTTTTATAAATTTGTTTATGTATCCAAATTGCATAGAAAACGCAACGTTTGATTTGACAAGGAATATATGCAAATAAAAAGGAAGAGATGTGTCAAGTATAGATTTATTCCCCATAATTTACATTGTCTATTCCAATAAAAATAAATAATCATCTGTTGTAATTTCGAATGAGGCGAATCTTTCCTTTTATCCTTGATCTTTTGTTTTAAACTAATTTATGGAAATCACAACGAAGAATCTTCCTAAGAAATATAATTTAATAAAATTTAATATGGAAAAGAATACTCTAGTTAAAGATTTGTGACTAGAATATATTTAGTAGAAGTAGATATTTGTACGTATTTATACGCATCAATAAATACTTAACTAATAATGACGATTTATGCGTAACGCTCGCTTATGGTATTGTTACACATAGAAATAGGGTTGAATAACAGATAGGAAATAGAAAGGAAGTTTGGAAAGGTTGTAACTCCAATTAATAGGTACTAAATGTAAATGAATTTGAGAGTTACAAGTAATCAATAGGTAAATGGATTAATGAGATTGATAAATAAAGAGGTTAGGTGAATAACTATGGAATAGTTAGGAAAGGTTGCTAATTGAAAATTAGTATAAATGTCTTAGAAAATATCCGTTAGGATGATATTCTTTATCATGGAAAAGTTGAAATTTATGGAAGAAGCAAATAAAGGGGATTTGTAGGTAATTTAATATTTAAGATAAATAATATAGCATTAAATGAATAAAATGAGGTTAGTAAGTCAAGTCCAATATCCAACATAGGATGATAAAGCTTAATGATAATAAAGCCAAGGATAATATGGCTTAAATTACTAAAGCTTAGAATAATTAATTGCACTTGGTAGGTTAGGATGCAAGGTCGGTAGAGTTACACAATAGTAGTCTGTCCTTCACTTTGAGATCGTCGACAGTTGTGTACACTTCCTACTAATATGAGACATATTTAACCATAGGATCTATAGAATAATTAATTGGACTTAGAAGATTGGGATGCGAGGTCGGTAAAGTGACATAACAAGGGTTTGCCCTTCACTCAGAGGCTACCAATGGTTGTGTACACTTATTATTGATGTCGGGGTTCACCAATCATAGGACCGTGGGAAATGATTATGGAAATAATAGGATCTGCTTAGGGATTAGATGTATTAAGTGGTTGTTGGAGGGCTCACCTCTTTCCTAATTAAAAAGTATTAAACTGTCCGAATTAATGATTAGTAGCGGTAGCGGATATCTCGAGAAAGGTCCCCTTTGGGTTTGAGGAATTAAGCGACTGATATAGGGTCCCCCTCTCTCCTAGAAAGAAATACTAAGTGTTCCAATGAGATTCCATGTGATGCCATCTAGATAGTACTAGTAAGGAGTCGACCTTTGTGGTTAGGTATTGAATGACAAAGGCCTTCCTAAATATAGGTATAAAATGGTTAGTGGTCTACATTATCTTTATTAATAAGGTATTAATTGGCTTGGATACTATTTCTCACATAGCTAATACTTTAATGATGATAGATGTGTTAGTGGTATGGCTATCACATGATATAAAGCCATAAACAATGGTCAAACGTCTTTATAGCTAAGACAATAGACCAACAATGACGATGTTAGGGCTTGCTTCATATTTGGAAGTTTTAAGTTGGCTGATAGACTTACTTCGGTATTTTGTACCTTGGAAAGGGTATGTAGGAGAATCATGCTAGGTAGGAATATCATGTGTGCAATATTAGGTTAAATTGGTTAACCTTAAAATAGTAGACATAACAAATAAACGAAAACCAACCGGTATAAATTTATATTATGGACACTGCGTAAATTTTTCAGTCACCAAAATGTTGTTATGACCTCCTTATCATTATGATCCACATGATAGATTTAGAGGAACATGTCACTAAAACTAGACACGATTGTCCGTTGGAGAAGTCTTCTTATCTCTCATGTTCAATACTGATGTGGCAATTTGATATCTAAGGAATACCATTAATTGTAAGGTAGTAGCCCTAGTCAGCATTTATATCCTATTATTATTTCCGCTATGAATTTAGAATTTATCAGTCTTTGATATGCTCATGCTTATTTTCAGGTACTACATCCAACGATCCATGCTTTGAGGGATTTGGATTTGGATTTTTTGAAATTTGGGCTCACTAATATATGGGTTATTACATTTGGTATCAGTGCCTAGGTTATTCGATCAGAGGGATTATGATAAATTGAGAGAACGTATTCGTACATTCCAATCTATTACTATTATATTTTATGCTAGACTCTAAGAATCCCAACTATAGAAGTAGTCGTAGTTCCACTCCGAAGGAATGGGCAAAGTAATCAATGGTTGGAAATATCTTAGAGTTAAGATTTTCATGTTGACCTCGAATTACCCCACGGAGCATGGCGATGCGTAAGGCACTGATGGAGAAGAGCATGAGTACAACACATGGTAGAATCCTAAAGACTAGAGAATGTTCGAATTGATGGTTGAGATTCTGACTACCTTATAATTTTGGATTTTGATGATTGCTTGCAATCGAAGATACACAATTATTCCAGATAAGTAGGAAATAGAATTATGTACATCGTAAACTTTCGAAGACCAGTTTTGATAAGGGAATGTTCACCAACAACCTTTTGATGGAAAACTAGATTTTTATTTGAAGGATTGAAGTCAATTCCTTAGTCTAAACCCGTGCGAGAATTTTGATATAATATATTTTGGAAATGCCTTAGATATTGAAATAGGGGTTTTTAGATGATTTATGGGAAGTTTTGAATTTTGAATTTTTAAGAAACACATATGCCACTAAGTTTGGCCATGTTAAGAAATTTTGGTTTAAAAAGGAAAAGGTTTGGAAATTCTTAAATATTTATATGTGTGTGTGTATATATATATCAATAAAGGGTTGATTTTGATTTTTGGTAAGAAAATATTTTTTCGATTTGAGTTACAAACGGTGAATATTTAGCCCAATGAATTTTCAGTTTATATAAATCGAAGTTTTTAAAGTTTTCTCTCTTCTAAGGGACTGGCAAAATATGAATGACATTTAATTTATTTTGGGTATGAAGTTAGAAGTATTGTTGTACCCACCAGCTATCCGAAGAAATTTTTCTATATGAAATATTTAGAGAATAGTAGTCGGAATATTATCGGGATTTTGAATTTGTTGATGGTTGAAGCCGTATAAGTCAGAAGTGCTGTGGAATAGGGGAAGAATGGTTTGAAAAGCTAGATGGTAAGCTAGGGCACCATCGTGAAGACGGCAGGGATTTTTTGTATCATGTCGAGTCGAAGGAGACGGCTCGAAATGATTATCGCTATTGTTATTACTATTGTTAACATTATAAATTAACCAAGCCCAAAAGGGTCCAGGTTTAACTTGCGCAAAATCCTCATATAGTAGTTGACCACCTAATAGTTGACTGGTCGCGATCAACCGGTAACCCTAGAGCGGTCGATTGGTCAATTGGTTTTTGCCCAACTCCAACCTGGAACACGACTATAAAGTTGCATCCAATTTTCCCCAATCACATTCGAGCTCCCCCTCTCTTCTAACATTCGAACCTAAAAAATCACCTCCTCCTCCTGCAAATCATCTCCCACTTCCTCCAATCCACCTCCAACCAACGTTGTTTCTCCCCTTGTCTAACAGTCAGCAGCTTCGCCTCCCCCTTAGGTCGATTTTCACGCATTTGATCTTTCCTCGCCTTTACTCCAGATCTAAACCCCTTTCTCCATTTCTCAGCCCATGGCACCTCCTCACACTGCTGGTTCCTCCTCGTGCACCTAGTGTCACCCCTTAAGAGATCAGGTGGCTAGTCCAGAATAACTAGAAAATCTCCACCTTCCTCAGCTCCGCCAGTTTCAAGTTTCTTTAGGTGCGGTCGATGAAGTTTGGAGACTTTGCTGCTTTTGGGCTAGAAGAGCTTTCCAAGGTGGCAGGACTTGCACCGATCCTACGCATCGAGACTTTTGAGCAGGATTGCTACTCGTGCTGCATTTTCCGTTTCGATGCTCATTTAGCACCAAATTTCAATGAAGACAACAATTTCATTCAGTCGAAGATTAAAGGTGTTAGGATCGAGATATATGATGACTACTTCGGCGATATTTTGGAGATTTCCATGGATGGCGTCGATTTGGACGATATTGAGATGTCCAACCTAAAGATCTTACAAGGGACCTTTTCTCAAGATGTTAGTCTTTAGAAGATGGACAATTTAGATCAGATTGTGTCTTGTTGTGTGCATTATTCAGCACAACATCATTCCTAAGACAGGAAGCTTTGATTAGATTAATCATTGGATGTGGAAGGCCACCTATGCAGTTATAGGGTGGTATAACCATCAATTGTCCATGCACTCTTATGGCCAATTTTTTCGATTAGGGAGTTGGCACCCCATGGAGTCACTTATTCACTCTTGTCTTCAGACAATACGGGGGAATCTTTGTGGGAAGACTACCCAAACAAAGGTCTTGCCTTCCATTGATTGAGCCTCCCTTAGAAAGGTGGAAAATTCTTTTCCATTAGCCGCATCAGCCGAGCCAGCAGCAGTGTAGCAGCCATAGTAGGAGGCGGAGCAAGCATAGGATGCCAAGGGATGTCAAAGTCCCAAGCTATTTGCTATTCAGTAGGTCGTAAGTAGGTTTAGATATAGCTCTAGGGGATCCGCGCTAACCAGCGGGCGATGAGGACCGAGCTGCAATGATAGAGTCACGAGATTGGATGCTTAACAGCTATGCTTTGCCATTTTCGAGGCGTGACAACAACTCGAGTTCCCATCGGGGATCAATGTCATCCTGTAGCCTATAAGTAGTGTTTTAGGTTCTATAGTGTGTTGGTGTATCCTTTTCTTCTGGCATTTGTTCTTTCTGTTTTAGACTATTAGATTATAACTGTTAGTTGTCTCATTTAAGAGACACATGAGATTATGAGATGTATTTCTATTTTACTGTATTATTATTTCCAACTATGTGAACTTTACTTATGTGTATGCTTGGAAGAAACAGTATAAATATTAAAATCTCATAAGGACACTTAACTAACAGTAAAATGCAATATAAAATAGGAAGTTTTAAATAGGTAGAAATTTTAGCGAGAGGACATGTTAACATTGTTTTGAGAATCATAGGTCATTATCCCCGTTCCTTAAAAGCTAAATTTTTGGAATAACTAAGTACAATGACATTTTTAAATAGAACGTCAAGTTTTATGGGTTAAGGTTAGTTAAAGAACTTTAGAATTGAAATTTTATGTCTAGCGCATAGTTGACTTTCGAATAACATTAAAAATGTAGTTTGAATTGTCGAAATTTTTAGGGAGGAAAATATTTTGAACAATTTCTCTTGATTTAAAAAGTTTCCCTTGAAAAAAGTTTAGATTTTTTTTAAATTATTTTTGGTGCTCAAATTGCTTTTAGAATTTTCACCCAATTTTTATTTCATGGGAAAATTTGCGTCTAAATATTTTGAAATTTTATTTTTCAAGCGACATACAAATTTGAAAAAAGAAAAAGGCTTTTATGAAGTTTATGATTTCGAATGTCGTAGGCTAAGCACAGGGAAGGAAAATAGATTGGAAATGTGAATTTAGTGGTGCATTAAGACATATGATATGATAAAATGCAAAGAAATAATAAGGAAAAAACCGTTTTAGCCTTGGAATTTCTATTTCCATGCCTTGTCGACAACGAGTCAAGTCTATTTTTGGAATCAATTCCGTTTTAGAGCTTGGAAACAAGCCTCTTATGCCTTTTTTAGGTGGAAAATTTGGAGTGAATCCGAGATAATGAGGAAATTTCCATAGTACAACGGGAAATATGTAGCTTGTAGAGTGGTAAGAATGTAAAATTCTCCTTCTAAATCCCTTTTTCAATATAGGAGTGACGTTTAGGAAGCAAGATTTCAACACATTAGATTTTTGGTTGGTAGGAATTAGATGCAAATTTGTTGCACCATACTTCTATTCGTAGGAATATAGGGATTTGTAGTAAAAATACTTTTCAAAATCTGCATGCATATAAAGCTGCCAGTATATATGTATTAGTTATTTGCACCATATTTTCAAAAATGTTTTTAAAAGGAAAGCATTCATCTAGGCAGACCCGATTTAGAATCATTCTGCATACTTGTTTTCTATGTTGTGATACAATACACACTTATGGACATTGGTTGCAAAAAATGGTTGTATGCTAATTGTTAACATAGTTTAGGATAATTACGAGCGATAACCATGACCGAGTCCTTGGTATAATTTTAGGGATGAAATTCTTTTCGGTGGAGAAGAATGTAACACCTGTAAATTTTACGATTAGTTGTTTAATTAATTAATTAGGTTCAAAAAGGGAATTTGTGAAAATGATAGAACTTGACCATGAAACTTGCATCATTGCATTCATAGCAAATTCCTGAGAAACTTTCATATTTGGAGCTTTGCGATTGGAGTCAAAACAAAGAAGTTACAGATGAAAAACGAATTCGAAATGGAAATAATTAAATTAGAAAATGTTAGTGTTTATCTAATAAATACAGAGACCTACTGGTCAACCCCTTTTATTGGGAAGGTCAACCAGTAGTCGTCGACCCCATTAAGGGGAAGGGTCGATCAGTCGACCACAGGAGGCTAGGGTTTGCCTGAGCCAATCGGTCCGGATTTTATATAATTAAATCCAATGGCTGTGGTTGATTTGAGTGCCTATAAATTCAGGCCCAACCTTCTCTTCTCTTCCCTTCCCATATTTTTCTAAAAATTGTAGCGAAGCTCTTTCATCTTTCTTCTCCATTATTTTCTAAATTATAAATTTATATTTGTATATATACAAATTAGAGAAGAATAGAAACCAAATAAAAGATGAGGAGAGGCAAATCAACATTACACAATAACAAGGTAGTATATATTTATATTTCCCTTCAACCTCAAATCTTTTCTCAGATATGTAATTCTAATATATGCATAGACAATTTTATACATATTTTTGGAATAAGAAGGAAATGGAGTTGAATCAAAGGCTTTACTTCAGATCTGAAGAATTGGAGTGCTTTTAGAAGGCAAGTGGGAAATTTATAAATTGTTTACGATATTGAATCCATTCCATTGGCACATGTTTGATTTTTATGCTTAAATTTGAATCGTAAACTAAAATTGAATGCATTAAACATCGCGTATGTAATCTTAGGAGATCTTATTGGAATTATTGTTACACCCTAATTGGGAAATCAGCCCAAAAGTTATAGATATGAATACTAATTAAATATGAAGTTTATTCCAGATCTAAAATTGGGTTGTAGATTATAAGTGTGATTCTAATTATTACCTTAATTATGTTGGGTTGGATATTTTCCACAGTTTAATTTGTGGAAAAAAAATCCGTTTGATTTTTATAAATTTGTTTATGTGTCCAAATTGCATAGAAAATGCTGCGTTTGATTTAACAAGGAATATCTACAAATAAAAAGGAAGAGATGTGTAAAGTATAGATTTATTCTCCATAGTTTACACTGCCTATTCCAATAAAAAGAAATAACCATCCCTTGAAATTTCAAATGAGGCAAATAATTCCTTTTATTCTTTATCTTTTATTTTAATCTTGGAAATCACAATGGAGAATCTTCCTAAGAAATGTAATTTCAATAAATTAATATGAAAAGGAATATCCTATTTAAAGATTTATGATTAGAACATATTTGGTAGAAGTAGGTATTTATACGTATTTATAAATGATAATAAGTATTTAACTAATAATGACGATTTATGCACAACGCACACTTATAGTATTAGTTATACATAGTAATAGGGTTGAATAATGGATAGGAAATAGGAAGGAAGTTTGGAAAGGTTGTAACTCCAACTAGTGGGTAATAAATGTGAAATAAATTTGAGAGTTAAAAGTAATCATTGGGTAAATGGATTAATGAGACTGATAAATAAAGAAGTTAGCTAAATAAATATAGAATAGTTAGGAAAAGTTATTAATAAATTAGTAAACATACATAAATGTCTTTTATAATGGAATTCTTTATCATGGACAAATTAACATTTGTAAGAAGCAAATAAAAGGGATTTATGGGTAATTGAATATTTAAGTAAATTACATAGCCTTAAATAAACAAAAGAAGGCAAGTAAGCTAAATCCAACATCCAAATTAGGATGATGGAGCTTAATAATAATAAAGCCTAGGATAATATGGCTTAAATTAGTAAAGCTTAGAATAATTAATTGGACTTAGTAGGTTGGGATGCGAGGTCGGTAGAGTTACACAACAAAAGTCTGCCATTCATTTTGAGGCTACCAGTAGTTGTGTACACTTTCTACTTATGTGCGACATTTTAAACCATAGGACCTATAAAGTAATGAATTGGTCTTAGAAGAATGGGGTGCGAGGTCAGTATAGCGACACGATAGAAGTCTGTCCTTTACTCATAAGTTATCGGTAGTTATGTAAATTTATTACTAATGTAGGACATCACCAATCATAGGTCCCATCGAAAACGATTATGGGAATAATAGGATCTGCTTAGGGATTAAAGGTATTAAGTGGTTGTTTGAGGGCCCACGTCTTTCCTAATTAAAAAGTATTAAATGGTCTGAATTAACGATTAGGAGCGATAGTGGATATCTCGGAAGGGTCCGTTTTGGGTTTGAGGAATTAGGTATTGATATAGGGTCTAGCTCTCTCTCCTATAAAGAAGTATTAAGTATCCCAGTGACATTCCAAGCGATGTTAGCTAGGTAGTACTAGTGAGGTGTTCTCCTTTGGGGTTAGGTATTAAATAAAATGGCCTGCCTAAAATATGGGTATTAAATGGTCAGGGGTCTGCCTAGTCCTTATTAATAAGGTATTAAGTGGCTTGGTACTATCTCTCATATGGCTAAGACTTTAACGATGATAAATGCGTCAGTAGTATGGCTATTATGTATTATAACACCATAAATTGTGGTCAAAGGTCTCTATAAGTAGGACCAATAAACCAATGATGACGATACTAGGATCTCGCTTCGTATTTTAAAGCATTAAGTGGCTGATAGACTTACGTAAGTATTTTGTACATTGGGAAGGGTTGGTAGGTGAATCATGCTAGGTAGGAATATCGTGTGTTCAATATAAGGTTACTTTGGTTCACTTTAAAATAGTAGACATGACAATTAATGGAAACCAATCGGTATAAATTTATGTTATGGACACTGTATAGATTTTCCAATCACCGCAATGTTGTTCTGACCCCCTTTTCATTACAATGCATATGATAGATTAGAGGAATATGTGATTGGAGCTTGACGTGAGGTCTTCTTGTCTCTCATGCTTGGTACTAATGTGACGATTTGATATCTAAGGAATACAATTAATTTCAAGGTAGTAGCCTTAGTCAGTATTTGTATCCTATTATTATTTCTATTGTGAGTTTAAATATTATCAATCTCTGGTATGCTCATGCTTATTTGTAGTACCAAATCTATCGATCCGTGCTTTGGTGAACTTGGGTTTCGATTTTTGTCAAAGTTAGGACTCATCAAAGTGCGATTTGTTACAACTACAAGTCTCAATGCATTATCGCCAAATTGTATAAGACTCAATATTGAGAATCACCTATCTCACCTGATTATTGCAAGACATTGTTGGTTACATCGAAGAATTCATTTCCTTTGAAAAGTGTACTGTAATGCCCACACTATCAAAATCGCCATTACTAGACTTCACCTATCACACCAAAGAACTCATTTCTTCTAAAAAGTTATTATACCCTCATCATCAAATCATGCACTGAAAACTCGGTTCCCTTGAGAAATGCACCACAATGTTGTCATTAGACATTACCGGTTACATCAAATGACTTATTTCCTTTGAAAAATGCACCATAATGCCTATCCTCATAATTGTCATCATTAGTCATCACTGGTTACATTAAGGAACTCATTTCCTTTGAAAAATGTGGAGTACCATATGTCCTTGTAATCACCATCGTTAGGCATCACAGGTTACATCGAAGAACTCATTTCTTCTAGAAAATCATTACCCTTGTCATTGTAATCATCGTCGTTAGACTTCACATGTTACACCAAAGAACTAAGTTCCTATAAAAAAACGTACCATGACGTATACCCTCGTAATCATCATTGAACAACGTGTAGCGAATCTACCTAACTGAGACACTTTTTTAGGATATCCAAAACAAGGAAAACAACATATCAAAGCATTCCTTGTCCCGCCATGATGCCTTAAAACCGCACGTGGAAATAAGGTCGTATTCTAGAGTTATAAGTGTTTAAAATTCAAAGGAATTTTCGCAGTTTTTAAATTAATTAATTAAATATAATTAATTTATATCGTCAATGAACACACTGATGGATTTAAGTCATCGAGAAATGAAATTTTGATATATAATATGTCTAATTTAGAGCATTTATATATTTAATAATTTTTAATTAAAAATAGATCAAACCATATAGTTATAATAAAAAAATCACTTGTGTTAATTTGCTAACAATGACATACTATATCCTGATCATATAAAAAAATCACTTTTTATTATCACTTTCATCATTTATAATTTGACGTGAGACAATTAGGGGTGAATTATTACGTCTTATTAATATATACCCAAATATGAAGAGTCCCACTCACCGAAACTCTCAAACAAAGAAGACCCCAACACCATCTGCATTATCCTATGATTTTTTGTGTCAATAAACCCAACAAATTCACCAATATTCCTTTTCCAAATCATTGTATTCGTTTCCATGGTCGTTTCGATGGATGGATCAGCAAAATCCATTAAGAAACAAGAGAGATACACCATTTTGAAGTTTGATAGAGAAGGATGAAAATAGTGTCTAAGATTTCATCATTGTTTTTCGCTGTCCAGGTCTGATGCACCTCCGATCTTATAAATTTTTCCTCCAAAATGATATGACATCATAGTATTCTTTGATACTTTGATTTTCTGCTAGTTTTTTCAAAATCTGTTGAAAAATGTAGACATTATGGATTTTCAAAATTTGATGAAGAGGGAAGTGGAAGAAAAAACGAAAAAGTTATAAAAATGAGATTTTTATTTTGAATTTGCTTAGAATTTGATGGAGATTAGTGGTAAGGTGTTGAGATTAAAATAGAATTATAAAATGGGGTTCGCACTTCTATTTATATGTTGGAAATAACACATGCTTAGCTTAAAATCTCGTATTCATAATATTATGAAAATGCTATTAGCTTTGACTTCTTCTAATTTCTGGAACATTTAATTAAATTCAACAAGTTATATATTTCTCTGACCTTAAATGGAAGTTCAAAAAGAATGGGATAGACACGAAGCCTAATTTCAGCTTTTGTAAAAAAATTACTATTTTGCCCTTTATGAAAAACTATGATATTGCCCTTTTAAAATTAATTATTTAATTATAGAAAATTGTGAGGTTTTACAATAAACATGCATATAACTACACGTACATATAGTTATTTAGATTTATGTCACACATATATATTATACTTACATATGCGTAATTTTATACGAATGCCGGAAATATAAATTCCTAAGCGTGTATATATGTGTACGTGTGTGTATGTATTGTGTGTGTGTGTTTAAATATATATATATATATATATATATATATATAATTTGGATATATATATATATATGTGATATTATACTGCCACTTATAATATATATGTATATGTATATATATATATATATGTGTGTGTGTGTGTGTGCGCGCGCGTGTCTATACACAAACACAAACATATAAAAGGAAAATTTTGGCATACAGCCTTATAATGATTAAAACTAAGTTTCAGGACCTTGTCAAGTTCCTTAAAATGTGCCAATATTATTATTTTCCATAACTCGTAACCACATACAATATACATTATGGGAACCACTCTTAAATTTCAAAATGATAGATGTAAATGATAAAAAATCATAAAAAATGGGATGTATAAAATAATTTCCTAAAGAGAGGGATATAAAACATTTTAATAGCCTCTAGTCTCCACTAGAAACAAATCAATATAATGTAATAGATATCTTTAAAGTAAGTAAATTTTTATATTTAAGAGATCTCGATTTAATCAAAGCATGATTTAAAGATGAAAGTGGTAAGTATGTTATTTGTAATTGATTCAACCTTCATCTTTTACAAATACCCAATTAATACTATATTCTGTCTCAAAATTGATTCTATGTTTATCCATAATCAAGGTTATATTAACTTTAATATTTTATATTTGAAATATCACTTAAGCACATACAAATAAATTGCAACAACAACATGATTAATTTATCAAAATATCTCCCCCACGCAGAGATATATATACATGCACACATATATGTATATGTATATGTATATGTATATGTATATGTATATGTATATGTATATCTGTACAAGTTTGTGTGTGCATTTTAAAATTTAAATTTCAAATACACTTATTTGACTAAGCAATAAGATGTTGATTGTGTTAATTTGAAAACAATCAATGATTTAACTTAACACTGGTTTACTATTTTGAATAACATAAAGATGAATACATACACATACAATTCAATTAATTGAATATCAAATCCATAATTATAACTAACTAAAATTGTGAAAAATATGTAAATTTTATTATAGAAATCAAATGTATATAAAAAAATAGTTTAGATCCAATAAACTTTAGTAGTACACAAATTTAAAATCAAACACAACTTTTTTTGTTTAAATGACAATACACAATAGATTTTAGATCACATATATTAAGTGATAATTCAACATACATATATGTGAATTTTGATGAGAATATACATCAAGAATAAATGACATAAAAAATTACTGAACTCTTGCCCTTCGTAACACTTTGATTTGCAAATTGTTTCTAGATCGTTGGAATCATCACCCTATCTCTCTAGAATCGAATGAACCATGTGGTTTAATTTTGTTTAATGTATTTTTCAATTTTATTTTTGAAAAAAATTAGGCCCTATAAGAGAAAAGAAGTGGCAGCCATGGTTCATTGAGTAGGAAGAAAAAGAATTAAAGTTGGAAAATGAAGGAGATTTTGTTTTAAGGAGAAAATAAAACCTTTTACATTCTCTCCTTAAAACCACCTCTTTTAATTCCTTAATTAATTCTTAATTAAATCTCATTTAAATCTATATCTTTATACATAGTGTGTTCGACCATACCTTGCCTTACTTGGATAATTCCTAAAGCCCGTTGCATAATTGACTGTATTTATGGCACGTTTAAATATTTGTCGACATCATATATCAGTATCCATATATGTAACTTTTATGTACACACTAAATATTCACTAACAACACCCAAAACATAAAAAGATTAATAGCTAATATTTCTTAAATATTAAATAATTTATTTAATTGATAGCGCTTTAATGATAAACTAATTAAATCATATAGTATTTTGGAGAATTCACAAATGAGGTTGTGTGACTCAAAAGTACGAATTCAATCAGCGATTAATATTGAACAATTTAAATGTTAATGTTCACTCATCACCCTAGCCAGTGGTATGATAGTTTGATTGAATTTATCACTCACATACTTTTCTCTGCAAAATTATATTTTATATTATCTTAAGCAGTACCAATAGTGATGATAATTTACATACATTCCCTTTGCCAACACTATATCATATTAAGATGTATGGAATTTGGTATTAGTCTAAAATCCAACATTATACACATTTGACTTGATTGGTCCATAAACAAAGCCCTAGTTTAATAATAATATTTATAATTAATTGTTCCACTAAGACTAGAGATTTTGACTTTGACTTAACCACAGTTGACCAGGATACTAATCTCACACAACTGAAAAAATAATTTCTCTATTGAATAGTGCTTCAATTCCAATGCTTTAACTTCGACCAACTATAGTTACTCGATGGATTGTCATACTATGCCATGATTTAACTGTTTCAAAGTGGAGTAGCCGCATTGAAGTTCCATGGTATCCTCAAGTCGAAGGACCTGTGTAACATCGTAACATCAAGATTTCATATTTGACCAAGTTGATGTCAACCAACAGGAAACTTTCAGATAAATCATTCCATATTTATCCAATAATTACGAGAACATAACCCCTTGATGCCCCAACAATCATGAATAATACACCGTTCAATATTTGGAGAGTGTTACCTCAATGGATGTATCAACGTTATTTCTCGAAACATCTTAACTATATAATTTCTAAAACAAAATTTTCATTCATTTTGATGGAATTGGACCGGTCTACAGTGGGAGAAAAGGTGGAGTACAAAAAAATTCCTGTTTTTGGATCATAATGGGTTTATAAAGTCTAAAGGGTTATATCAGATCCAATAAAATAAACTTAAATAAAATTAAATTTTATTTAATTATGTGATTTATTTAATTAATGAATTTTATAAATTAATGATTAATTTAATTAACGAGTATATCATTATATACTCATGTCTGTAGAATGTGTAAGTGCAACATAATAATGTATGCATGGGTATTGTCAACGCATATAGATTTTGGATTCGTATCTATAACATGTACATTCGCCATTTATATATGAGATGATTGCCATAAAATAATGTTAAACATGTTTAATAAATAAATCTTAATAAAATTTGGAATTATTTATATAATAAAATATGAAATGTTTAATCTAATATTAACTAGGTTATTAAATTTTAAATTCAAATTTTATAATTAAAATATCTATTTGAGACTTTTGTAAAGCATTGTAAATTCATATTTAGATCTTAAGACTATTAATTAAAATATATTTATTAGATTTAAATATATAATAATATTAAAAATAAATATCCAGTCAAAATTAATATTATTAATATATACGTATACATATATCTTTTTTGAAAACATATAAAACAATTTAACATATAAAAAGGAATTTATAGATATATTCATATATCATAAAACAAATTTTAAAATTCATATAGTACGTGCAAACGTTATTCGTTTGGAAAAAATTAAATTTAAAATTGAATTCAAATATTGGATATACATATATATATATAATATTTTAATAATAAACAATGTATTGAATAATAAATTAATATGTATATATAAATATATAATAATACTTTAGCCACAAAAGATTTTTTTAAACCCGAAAGTATTTTAATTTAATATATATGTGTATTGTTTAATATTATTCAAAGTAACATTACACTACATTATTAATAAATATATATAATATGTTAAAATTTGTTTCGGCCGGAAATTCATAAAATATTATCAAAATATACTTAATATTATATATGTGTGTGTAATAATATTGAAATAAAGTATTTTAGAATTTAAAATAGTAAATATTCATTTTAAATGAAAAAAATATTTATAATATTTAGAAAAATATTACACATATATAAAATCATATCAGGCAAAAAATTAATTTTTATATATTTTATTTTAAAAGTTATGGATTTTAAATAACAGTTTCATGTAGATTAACTATTTAATGCATCAATATTTATATGGGATAATTATCACACACATAAATTTTTTATAATGGAATTAATAACATCTAAATCTGTAAAATAGCACATATTCAAAAATTGGTGAAGACATCATCAGTGAGGAATAGGGTATTCCTTCTGAACAACCATTTTCTTTTTTTATCCCATCGAATTATTCGCCCAATACTTCCTTCTCTCTGCCCAATCGCTCCCTCCCTTCCTTACCTCATCCCTAACTTTCTCTACTATTGTTGTTCCTTTCCCCCTTTTGCGCTACCATATATTTCATTTTCTCGTTTCTTAGAGCTCGAATGCTTCTCACCACCCTTTAGCTCGGATTTGATGTCATCGGACAATAATGCCCCAAGTGCACTAGTTCAATGATACTTATATTATTAGGTGAGATTTTAGGTTTGGATCTTGAAGTAGCAGTAATGTGCTTCAGCTTCACTTTTGATCCCGGTTTGGTTGTCGTCTGCGTAGTACGGTAGGTTCATCTTCTGCTTTTTTAGGTTTTCACATTTTCCATTAGGTGGGCCATTTCATCATTTCAAACCTATTGAAGTTAATTGCTTTTCACTAGGTACTGGTCCATGGTCGTGTGTTTTCTTACTTGTTCATTACCTATAACACTCCATAGTTTTATGTAATCAAATAATTAAATTAAAAAGGGTGAAATCATAATTTTACATAAAGGATAAAACAGTCAGTTCTTAAAGGAATTGGAATTAGGCTTTAAGACGTATTCCATTGTGTTCGGAATACTGTTTATAATCAAACACACACACACACACACACACAAACACACACACAACTTGCTGAATTTAGTTTAATGAGCTAAAAATTAGGAAAAGTCAAACCTAGTGGCATTTTCATAATATATTGATTACGAGATTTAAGCCCAAATATTAGCATTTTCAGTCTAAAAATGGAAATATAAACACTATTTTCTAATCCTATTTCAATATAAATACCTCAGCATTATTCTTTATTAACATCTCCATCAAATCCCAATAAAAATTCAAACTTTCATTTTTTTCTCCTTCTTCTTCTCTCTTCTCTATCAAACTTTGAAAATCAATATCTTACTTGTTTCTCGACATATTTCAACAAAACCGACGGAAAATCAAAGGATGAAATATTTTGGAGGTGAAATTCATAAGATCAAAAGTGCAAGGGACCTAGATAGTGAAGAACGATGATGAAATCTTACACACTATTTTCATACTCCTCCATCAAACTTCAAAATGGCGTACCTCTCTCGTTTATTAACATATTTTAATGATTTATCTAATGAAATGACCATGGAGATACTAAATATATTTTAGTAAAGGAATATGGATGAATTTTTAAGGAATCTAGGATAAAAGGCACAAGACAACGAAGATGATTTTGGGTTCTTCTTCATTTGAGATTCAGTATGTGATGTTCATCATATTTGTGCATATATTACTATGGTATAGTAATTCATCTCTTATGGTTGTAAATCACATTATAAATGATGTAATTGAACATTAACAAGTGAGTTTAGTTTTGAACATGATTAGGGTGTAGTATGCCATGACTAGATGATAAAAAAACCTAATTTTTATTGATTGTAATTAGTTGAAGTTAACCATTCTCTAATTAAAAAGTGTGAAATACAAAAATGTTCCAAATGGACATATTATATATCAAAATTATTGTTATCAAGGATGTGAATTCAATGGTGTTGTTCATTCATCAATTAGGTTTACAGATTGGTCAGAAAACACATCGGAAGTTCGACAAACATAGACCGATCAATTCGATCCAATGGTGAAACATCAACAACACAACAACCAGGGACCAATGACTTGAAGAAGTGGTTGAGTAGATGACCAAGGCAGGATATAATTGGTTGCAGATGATCGAATTTCACCAGATTTATAAAGAATAACAGTGGCAACGAATTCTATCGAGGCCTTCAGAGACGGCAGGGACGGTAGCCTTAGATTCGGCCTAGAACTGGAAGGCCATCGGTGATCTCAGTTCTTGGTGATATTGCATGTGGTGGCGAAGACGAAGGTCGGAATATGAACCTGGAATTTCAATGTTAGTTTTGAGAATTCGCTAAACTATGGCTAAACGCATATACAGAATTTGTTTAACATTATACACTTATATTATACACTTATTACTTATACTCGATGTTGGGTTTCGAGCATAAGTATTGTTTTACTAGCTTAATAGCATTATACACTTATATTATGCATTTCATTCACCAAACATACGTCTGATCCACCTCTACTATTTTCTTCTTTTAGCTCTGGTAGGTAAATAGAGAACATTGGTGGTGACTTAGATGCATGATGGTATGATGGGGACCCACACATTTATTTATTAACTATCTTATGTTTTATTTCATTTATTCTTAAATATTATACGATTTCCATTACCAGTATACAGAGATGTTGTAGTTGGAATTTATTTGATATTACATTATTTTATTTGTTTGAGATTGTATGATTGATTATTATATTTTGTTTATTCCGCTATGAGTTTTAGAAAGTGTAGAATATTATATAAAGCTCTGTATTATAGTTTTATATTTTACGTCAAAATGATCCATCATCTGTGAGGTCTGCGATGTCCACGTCATTATATGAATGAATTAAGGATTTGTAGATAGGGTATTAAAGCATAGGTTAAACCGTTCCTACCGAATTATGGTGTAGAGAGCATATTTTTAACTTTCTATTATTTATATATACACAGTAGATATGTCACATCCTACATATTTTAACTCGTAAAGGTAGTTGTTTGGTTATCCATTAAATAATAAACAACTATAAGTTAAGATGTTAAGATTAAAAGAAGTTTTAGGTGAAAAATAAATCCATCACATTTGTTATAATTTACTCTATAAGAATTGCTAATAGAGGGTCTTTATACCAAATAGCAGTAGAGTAAAATGTGGGACTAAGGGTGAACAAGAAAAAGAGTAGTATCCTTAAGTCCATAGAATACGGTGATGTTGATGCAACATAATGAAGGTACTTAAGCATTTTTCTTAGATTGTATGACCTAATTGGGCTTGTGTAAGTTATTATCTACTCCAATTAAAGTATTTAAGTTAAATGTTTTTCCTAATTTTTTTTAGAAATAGTGGTTTTTGAGATTTTTGAAAGAAAAAAGTTAAAATTGGTTTAGTGTTTTGAAAAGTATAACTCTTTCGCATGAGTTTCAAAAATGGAAAATTTTAATAAGAAGTAATATTACGTAAATATTTTTAAACACTTTATTTTTTCCCTTAATGTAAAGCACGTTATTGCACTTATACTTTGATGTATAGTTGCTTTTGACAAAGAGACTTCTAAAAATAAATTACAAAGATAGTAAAATGCATGTTTTTGAATGTTTTTTGTTTTATTTTAGCTTGAAAAAATATATTACATATTTTCTTTACACTTTATTGACCATTTCTATTTATAAAAGTAAATTTGAAATGATAAGAGTTAAATGTTTATTTCTCTAATTTAAATTGAACCACCTTAAATAGAATTCGAATTGAGAGAAAAGAGGATTTACAAATTATTATTTAAAACATGGAATTTCTTTTTTTAAACATGTATGTATTTTCAAATAGAAACTAGATGATTTTTGACATAAACTTTTGAAGGTACACATTGATTAAGCATTTAAAATTTTGAAAATTATAATAAAATTCGATACGGTTATAATTAGCAGCCAAAAATGAATTTGACAATATATTTTTTTATATATACATTTAGTATGTTAACATTGAATGAAATTAGTAATTATTAAATATAATGTTTATACTTATTTGTGTGTGTATGTGTATGATAAAACAGTTTTAAATTATATGAAATAATATCGAGAAAAATGAAATATTAATTTTTTTTTTTAAATTAACCAAAGTTATTTCAAATGGAATTATATTTTGAGTAGTAATATTGAGTTGGTAAAACCGTAAAGAATCGAGCTTTAGAAGTTAAATGTTTTTAAATAATGATATTTTAAGAATGATTGAAAATAAATTAGCATTAGAAATCGAAAGGATAGTAATTTTTTATTTTAGGACATATGAAAAGATATGAAGTAATTAAATTGAAATAAATTTGAGTTATGATTTCCTATGAAGTGATTTGATATAAAATGTATAAACTAAAACTTTTTGAAAATCTGTTAAGCAGAATTCAAAAAAGAATATTTTTAAAAATGCGTGATGATTAAAATTGAACGTTGCTTAAAGTTAATAGAAAATTTTATTGTTTTCAAATCTTACTAGTTTATTGAAAATATGCGAGACCAACAGTTTTGATTTAAAATCTAAATTGAAAGTTA
Source organism: Allium cepa (assembly GCA_030765085.1). Taxonomy (NCBI): domain Eukaryota; kingdom Viridiplantae; phylum Streptophyta; class Magnoliopsida; order Asparagales; family Amaryllidaceae; genus Allium; species Allium cepa. The sequence continues at coordinate 770,499,711 of CM060935.1, forward strand.
TTGATATTTTCAACTGAATTTTGGTTGGAACTAGAAAAGAATTATACAACCTATCAATTTTGAATTGATTATGGTGAACTAGCTAGGATAGTCAATATGCCAACGTGCTAAGAACTTGCTAGAAAACGAGCGTTATAGATTTTTGATTTAAAAATTTGTACTTAAAATTAGTGTAATCATCTATGAGTTTTGCGAAAATTTTAAAACCATAACGGAAAATCTATTTTGAATTGAGAATTTACTATTATTTGTAATGTAAGGTGTAATTTGAATAAAGTGATATGAATTTTGGGAAAGGGCCTAAATTTTGAGCAAATAATAATAATATGGTCGTTTTATGAAGTTTATGAAGAAAATTATTAAAATTTAAGTAATAAAAACAAGTGCTATTTTAAGAAGAAGAATAATAATAAAAGATATTTTCCATGAATATTTTTGGATACATTATAAATTTTTGATGTAAATAACAATAATTTTTTTTGGGATTTAATGTAGAAAGTTGTTATTTTTGAATTAGATATTAGTAAAGTGCTTATGAAAAAATGATTTAACTATATATTTATTTTATGTGGAGTGATAATAATATTACTATTTTGAAGGAAATTTGATGGAAAATATTATTTTTACGATTAAATAATAACGTTTGAGATATTTAAAGTATTAGACGAAAATAAAAAGATTTTGAAGTATATTATCGATTTACAGTAAGTATACAATTTTGAGATAATTGAGAAAAGGTATTATTATAATAAATAATATTGAGATGATTTATACTTAAGAAGAAAATAACAAGTTTAGGTTCATTATTTTGAGTTATTAAGACATACGTGATTGAATGTTGTTTGAAATTAACATATATATTTATGCCAAGAGCCGGGATACGCTTATATATGATGTGAGAAGCATGAGAATGCGATTAAGTGAAAAGTATGTTAAATCTTGAATAATAAAAGACGTGTTGTATAAGAAAGTCATCGATAGAGGATGACCATACATGTCCTTGTAAAGTATTTTTTACAGTACAGCAATGCACATAAGGTACTTAGCCATATATTAGTTTATAGGACTGCACAAGCATGTGGATTAATATTATTTTTGGAGTATCTATATTGTATGATTTCAAGAAATGAAGTAGATGTCTTGACTTGCATATATTAAGATACAATGATGATTTTAAGAAAGGCGAGATTTTGCGATTCGAAAGAAAAATGACTAATTGGTAGGATTAGTTCTTTTCAGTCATCACTTGGATTTAAAAAAACTATCTTATGAAGTCAATTTACAAAATAGAAACTTTTGTATATAACTTATTTTCAATGCTCGATGCACGTGGAAAATAGGAGAAAAGTGCATAACCTTGTCTATGAGTTTGTTATAAGAATATCGTGTTCACCAAAAATAAGGCATTATCCACTAGTGAAATCTATGAATTAAATGGTGATGTATTATGGGGTTCGCTTAAGAATCTTAGTTATTAGTCCATTTAGAGGAAAGGCACTAGCTGTTCTCGTGTTATCGTGCCTATGGATTTGAAGATAGAGTTTAGTGAGGTATCTCAAAGGATACAGAGAAGGTTTTATATTGGTTCAGGATGAAGAAGTAAATGACAAAGTATGTTGCAAGGTATTTGACGATGGAGATATGTAAATGATGAAGTCTATATAAACTAAAGCCTTATGTGGATTGTTTATGATTAGTGGCACCTTATAAAAGTTAAATTGTTACGCTAAGGAATAGAAAACACATAAGATAGGCATAGAGAGTTCGCAATGGATAACTTAGTAGAAAAAGGACCCGCTATTAAGTTATGTCATGTGAGAAACCCAGTGGCATAAGTTGTTGGGCTTTTCCCGATTGTATAGAGAGTAGAGAAGTCAACATTTTTGAACTAGTTTCTTGAAAAGTTGGAAGGTGTTCACATAATTTCTGTTATCCCATCTGCGAACATATGTTGAAGATTTAGCGGTCATGGTAGATCCTAGTCAGCTTATGAGGTAAATGTAGAGATGGAGTCTAGAATACTCTCCATATTTATTCACATCTTAGTGCTTGATGTGATATGACATAATAGCGAAGAAATGCAATTTGTCCAAATACTGCAAGTAAATGGTTTGGATAGGAGTATGAGGGAACTCGAGGAGAGAATCCAAGTTTCACATCATGAGCTCTCTTCCAATAAGTTCCTTTTTAATTAGTTTGTAAGTTAGTAGACTTATTAGGTCATATGTATCTTTGCTCTAATTAGCTAGCTGGCATAGACATGGATGTATTGATGCTAGGATTTGTTGTATGTATATCCTTATGATGTGTTTTCGTCGCTATGGTTCCTTTGTTTGGGCTATAATAGTTTAGTTTAAACCGTGCTGGCTTTTATGTATGTACATTCTAACCTAGAATAGATACCTATAGTTAGATGTTCTAATTTATGTTAGGTAATCTTGTATATGCGATTTATTGTTTTTTATGTATGCATTTGATGACCATGTTTATGGACATGATTGTTTACTCGCACTTTGATATGGATGTTGTATATGAATGTGTGATGCACATACATACATACATACATACATACATACATACATATATTTGAGTATGAATATATTAGGATGTTTGCATACATATTGATTGCACCGCATATGCATTCATATAAGAGGTCGATTTAGTTGCTTTTGCACTTATCTTATATCATATCATCCTATTTTATCTAACATATGTATTATATACTCTTAGTTGTGTTTTTGCTTATATTGTATGATGGACGCTAGGTGGATGTAGCTATGTTTGTTTTGTATGTTTATACGGTATAAAACAATTTGCTTTGTTTATCGACGAAATTCTTTTAAGGGAGATAATGAAACACCCAGTAATTTTATGTAATTAAATAATTAAATTTAAAAGGATAAAATTATAATTTTACATAAAGGGTAAAATAGTAATTTTTTACAAGAGTTGAAATTAGGCTTTTAGGCATTTCCATTGTGTTCGAATGCCACTTATAGCCAAAAAACATATATAACAGGTTGAATTTGCTCGAAGGGCTATTGGCCTTGAAATTAAAAGGACTCAAACTCAACGGCATTTTCGTAATATATCGACTGTGAATTTGAATCCCAAATATTAGTATTTTCAGCCTATATTAAACACTTGTTTCTAATCCAATTTAATCTAAACACCTTACCATTATTCTCTGTTAATCTCTATCAAATCCCAACCAAATTCAAACTTTCATTATTTTCCTTTCTTTTCTTCCCTCTTCTTCATCAAACTTTGAAAACTCATAACTTCTCTATTTTTTCAATGGATTTTGACAAAACTAGTGGCAAATCAAAGGATGAAAAGAATATGATGATTTCATATCCTTTTGGAGGCGAAATTTGTAAGATCAGTGGTGCAGGAGACCCGAACAACAAAGAACAATGAAGAAATCTCATAAACCATTTTCATCATTCTCTATTAAACTTCATAATGACGCATCTCTCTCATTTCTTAACGTATTTCGACAATCTATTCATTGAAATGACCTTGAAGACTAGCACTACGATTTAGTAAAGGAAGATATATGAATTTTCGAGGAATATAGTTGAAAAAGGTATCGGATTGTGAAGACAGTGTTGGGTTCTTCTTCATTCTAGTGTTTCGGTGAGTGGTATTAATCCTATTTGTATATATATTAATAAGATATAGTAATTCATCCCTTATAATTGTAAATCACATTATAAATGGTAGAACTAAAAATTAAAATCTGATTTAAAAAAAAACATGATTAGGGTTATTTGTACCAAAATTGGACACAACACTCTTCGGGTGTAACTGAAGAGATTAGAATGAAGAAATTAAATGAAAAAGAGGCTAATTTGACAATCACACCAATAAAATCAAACAGAATTAAAAGAGAAAAGAATTTATAGAGGTTAGGCGTTGTAGCCTACGTCCACTTTGAAACTAAAAGAGATAAGAAATCAGGGGAGAACGACATTTCATGCCGAGAGGTCGCTTCCTTTGGTTAGACCCCGTCTTTCATAGCGATGGTAAGTTGTTCCCTTCGTATCAATGCTTGCAAGTCGTCTTCGTATCGATGCTTGTGTGTTGCCTTCATTTCGATGCTTGGTCGATCGATACGAAATGGATGGAAGTGGGATCGATAAGAAAAGGATAACGGTTGAGTAGGTGTATTGTGATCGATGTCGTTGCTCGATGGACAGGGATGGATGTGGAGTTGATGGATACGAAGGGGATGGATACGAGACCAACGTGTTTCACATGAAACTTGATCGATCAATAACTTGAGCGTATGAACTCCGATTTACCTGGAATTTGGTATGTTTCCTTTCATAGCATTGTTTGTTGCACTATTCTAATTGTAGCTCAATCCGAACTTGGACCAAGTTTGCTTGTATCTATCGTGAATTCGTTGATAACCGATTCACGGGATGGATTGTTTTCAGTCTCTAGTCAAATACTTGGTGTCACGGCATTGCCAAAAGGTGGGATAATGTTTTTCACCCAAAGTACGTTTTGTGTGAACATGACGTGCTTTGTAAAGCTTCATTCATTATTCTAAAAAGTCATGTCCGATTCGTCAAACAATCGTTGTCTTTTCATCAGAAGATATAACCTTTGATTAATTTCCAGTAATATAAATGTTGAATTGTAGACTACCATGATCACACAATGTTTTGTTGTAACTGAAGGTCGAGTGCTAGTAATTTGTTGTTCACTATTCTGGTTATCACCAGTTAAGCATTCAATTCCTGTTAATTTTGAAAACAGAATGTTAGTTTGTCATACATGCACATATGCTAACTTGACCCCCGTTTATGTTTGCACGTTCACGGGTCGTTGCTAAGTTCCTTTCTTCCTGCTTGGATCGAGTTTCGTATTAATCCTCTCGTGGATCGATGTGAAATTAAAGTTGTAATAATGATGGATGATTTTTTTAATTCACTCCTCCGCATCGATCCTCTCCTAGATCGATCTGGGATGTAGGAACATATACTTCGTATTGATATCTATCGATATGAAATAGATAGGTCTAATGATGCTTTGTATCGATGGATATGAAGCTTTGGGTCTTCGAGTAGATGGATACGAAATTGACATTTCGTATCAACTGAGTTGAATGGCTCAAATATGACCTTACAGTGACTTTCGTACTGATGGGCCTCGTATCAATGGATACGAAGTACATGGATGTTAATTGATGGATATGAAGTGCTAGACTCTGGATCGCTTTGAGTTGATGGATACAAAGTTGTTCCTTCGTATCAATGGAAGTGATAGATTCTCTCGGTATAGCAACTGGGATACGAAACGTTTTCTCTCTTAGGTACGAACCCATATATTTACTTATTGTGCTTGGACAATTTTTTGTATAATTCTTTTACTTGCCTTTTTTTACTTTCTACTTCGTATCGATCAAAAATACAAGAAACTATAAAAGCCTTCGTCCTCAATCGACTAACCCATTAATCCTTCAATTCAACCACTTTAAACTAGGTAATTAATTGAACAAATCCACCTTAAAATTACAAGACTAGAGGCACGATGCCATTTCATCCATGGTAATGGCCAATTCCGGCATCGTCGATGCCGAATATGATTGGAGTGAGGTCGAGGAACTATTTTGATGGCGTCTTGGATGCTTGGGGAAGAAGGAGAGCGATTAAGAAAGGCGGTGGAGTCATTGACTTCCAAATTCTTGTCTCAAACTCGTATCGATACGAGATATGGATCGATCTGGGATGCTGTGAAGTAGTTTTGCAAGTAGAGTAGTCTATAGATTGATCAAAGACAAAGCAGCTCATATCGATGGAAGAGGCATAGTGATTGATTCAAAGCCAGGGTCTTTGGATCGATATGAAAGCATCGATGCTTGGAGTGATCGATACAAAGCTAGGACCCTAGGGATCGATACGAAGTGTAGTGATGCATGTATCAATTGATACGAAATCAAACCCTTCGGATCGATACGAAAATAGGCTTTAAAAGGAACAATCCAAATTGAACCTCGATGAATATGAAATCAGTTACTTTTGCATACTCAAACATCGGAATCGAACGAGCTTTAGCCTTGCATATCTAGACTTGACTGTTAAATTGCATATTTCACTATCCTTCAGAGCTCGTCGATGGAACTGTAATTTGAAAAACACAACAAACTTTAATAGGGATCGTTCTTAGAAATTAGAGTGGCATGGTTGGGATGGCCAGCGACGACGGTCACTCCGATCGAATCTCGAAGTCTAGTCATTTTACCATCTTTCAGACTTGTAGAAATTTAAAGTATTATGTAGCACTGCACTACACAACATGACCATTCACTTCACACCTGATGGAACACGAGTTTATTGCCATCTAATGATGATTTTTACCGAGTTCAATAGTTGTGGATCCCGGAAGCTCCAAGCTGCAGGAAATTCAGAGTCCTCCATTTCCTAGAATCAAAATGCCAAATATCATGGCAGATGTAGTAAGTCCTGCTCCTGATGAACTGCCGGCTACAGTGTTAGTTTTGAATCCAAAGGACTCAGTTCGTTCCAAAATCTCCAAAGATATGCTAGGCAGAATCTGTCTCAGGCATAGATTATCTCTAGAAGATGTTTACTACCAGGGCTAAAAGACAGCGCATAATTCCCCGAAGCGGTTTACTACTTGCAATAGATTTATGTGCGTAGCCGAAATGTTGCCCCCATTCAACCAATTTATTAGGGATGTGCTGTTCTTTTTGAGGATTGCACGTTGTCAACTGCATCCAAATGGATATGTGCTTCTCAATAGCTTATACATCATTTTCATGGAGCATCTTTTATGAACCACGACCGTTGAGGAAATTATATACTTGTTCAATGTCAAGAGTCGCGGGGATAATCCTTCGTTTACCTTCCTTGAAGAAGTCAGGAACTGCCAAGTAGTAGCAAGTGCTTGGAGTAAACTTAGTTACTTCAAGACTGAATGGTTCTGCGTTAGATGTCCACTACGATTTGCTATACGGTGGCTAGTTAGACGTAAGTGATCCAACTTCTTCGTTGATTAATTGGGTAATATAAGTTGATGCTGAGTCTAATACTGCGTTTCTTTTACATCTTCGCTTCCCTGGCCTGAAGGAGCGCAGCTTAAGGAGATAGTAAGGACTCTCCAATCGGTGCTAGCTGATCTTAGAGAAATCGATGAAGTTCTTACTGATGAAAACTTGATTGCCATGGGGCTTATAGAGAGAGATCAAAGCATTGGTCTAATAGGAGTTCCCAGGTGGCTCCTGTAAAGCAAGGAGGAAGAAGAGCTCCTAGAGTCATAATCACTAAATAGGGCGATGATAAGAGTATGCCAGCTAGGGATGAGCCCGCGGTTGCGCTTTCGTAGAGTCTTCAATTATCGGAATAAAAAATAAATGGCAAGACTCTTGCCCACAAATTCAAGAGGCATAAGACCATTGTAGTATCTCTGCCCACTGCGACTACTATAGGTCCGAAAATTTCTTCCTTGCAAATGGATGGCTCATTAAGAGGATTGGCAGATGTCCCTATTCTAGATGACATAGCTCCGTTTCAAAATCTTTGATTAGACCGGCTCCACTCCCCATCATAGATTGATGTGGGTTTAACTACATTATATATAGGGGAGTGCACTCCTACAAGAAAGGCCACCACAATCGGTCGGTTGGGGGGTTTGCACATGCATACACGCACTTCATAGCACCACATAATTTCTAATCACATGTTTTCTAATCTCTGGAGATGACTAATTCTACTTCTCTTTTCATTTACAGACATGATGGAGAGGCAAGGGTCTATGCTTAGCAATCTTTGCTTCTAATGCCATTCTTCCATCTCTTACTATGAATCTCATAGGTGTGAAAGAAAGAGACTACGATCGCGACCACCACTCTAGCCAAGAGCGTGAGCATTATGATAGGGAGAAGGAAAAGTCACATCAAGGTATGTGCCACTTCTGGTCGTGATTGCCACCACCTAAAGGTTCCACAAAACTAGTCGGCTCTGGTAGGAAATCTTCTGAAAGTGCACACAAGTAGCGCCTCCTCATACTTTGAAATATGGCGATTAATGCCATAGAACTGAAATTGAAATCCCGTCGTTACAGAGCAAGCCGCTATTGAGCTCCCAGGGGAGGGAGCCATCCGAATTGCTAAGTTAAAGAAAATCTTTCCGACTATTTGTTTTGATGGCTTCCACTTTCCTCCAAACTTGAAAAGAATTCCCAACGACGTAGAAACATTGGTGCAAGACTACGTGCATGATGCATATAGCCAGTACAGGAAATGAGTTAAGACGGCTGAGATAGTTTCTACGGTATCTTTCAAGCGGGCTAAGACAATTGAGAAACTGGAGGCCGACCTTGCTTAGAAAGACAGAATAATAGAAGTACTTAATAATGAAGCCGAATATTCAAGGAAATCGAAGATGGAGGTCGAAAAGAGAGCCGATGAGGCTAGACAGTCCATGGAGTAAAACTCACATGGACTTGGTGCAGGAGATGGGCCACCACAGCACTGTTATCACGCGGGAAAGGGATGAGGCACGGAAAGAGGTTGAAGAGTTAAAGGTAAAATTAGCCGAGGCAATCAAGGAAAAAGACGAGGCCAATGAATTCGTCCAGGAGGCATGTGAACCCGCGTTGGTAATTAAGGAGAAGAGGGATGCAGTGAACATGAACATCCAGGAAGCCGATGCCAAGATTGATGGGGAAATTAAAGCGGTTAAGGCTAGGATGGATAGTGAATTTGATCCTGCTTATGTACAATGCCAATGTATTAAGAAGCTGCAACTTAAATTGGCTCAGCGAAGATTAACCTTTTCAAATATACAAGGCCTGGAGTCGCTTGGTAGATAATGAAAAGGTGATTCCCGACGCTACAACTATCGATGAGTTCGAACTGGAAGCTCAAATACTTGTTGGAGATGATTCAAAGGTCCTCAACAATATAATCGTCGCTCTTGAAAAAGAAATGTTGGTTGCCAAGCACTCCTAGTCTCTCAATCTGAGCCTACTTCTTCTATCGATCCTCCTGTTGTCCCAGGATATGACCTTGATAATTCGCACCTTTCTCCGATACATGAACTTGGCTCGGAAGGCACATCAGCTCAACATGGGAGTCAACCCGAGGAAGGTTATTTTGACACTTCTTCCATTCATCCAAATGTAGGAGCGCTGTCAGAAGATGTTACTAATATTTTCTCCTATCTTTATTCAGCTCTTGCTTTTGCATCAATCGATCCTCCTACAACTCAAGAAGAACATCACGAGCAGGAGGCACTTACAACAGAGCTACGATCACGATGGTCACCACTTCAGCCAAGGAGACACACGATGGTGGTTATGTGATTGATGACCAACTAATGGAAGTGCTCCTCAGCCACCAAATCAATCCAAGTATTGAAATGTCATTCAATGTAGATGAAGATGTGTTCATCACGGGCTCCTTGGGTCCAACCGGCAGCATTCCAATGGGCATACATACAAACTTTGCATAGTAGATAATGGAGGAAATCGAGCAAGCTGAGCAGGCTCGGAGAGCTGGTGGTGGCATGGCAGGCCCTGGTCTGGTCCTAATACTTGTCGTTTCACGGAGTGGCACTATCATCGATACCAGCGCGCCTCATTCTTCTAGTATTGTGGGTGCCACCATTCCTCCACTTCCAACAATAGAGGATAATCTAGTCCTTATGAGTTTTGAGGATGAGACTTCTTCAGTTCTCCCAGCCAGAGACAAGCCAGTTGGAGCAAGTTGAGGAGGTAAAGGTTCAAAGAGGTAGAGGATTCTGAGAGGCAGCTCGCACGGGTCTACGCCGAAGAAAAGCAAGAAGGATAAAAAATCAAAGGCGTAGACCTGCACTTTTTCTTGTTCTCTTTTTGGTAGATAGCTAGAATTAGCATTTTCTTTTGCTTTTATTGGACATGTATAGATGCGGGGTTGGCCCCTGCTTATAGGAATTCTTCAAACATATTTTGTACTTACTTTTTCAAAGAATAGTGGAAATAAATTTTTTTTCTTTTCAGCACAACTCTGTGTTCGTTTGTTTAAGTATTTTAGCCCTCGCATTTCCATTCGATGTACTCATGAGGCTTTAGTTTTTGAGTAGAAATTGAGTCCGGTCATTAAGTCCTGAAGTCATAGCTTCGGGTCATAATCAGATGTTGAGTCAAGTCCCAACACTGTGCTGTCCCGACCAGCGGCTGGTACTTGAGTTATGCCCCCTGTCCTGGGGAGAATTAAAGTACTCAGTCGGTGGTCGTCTTCCATCTTTACTAATTTTAATTCAACTATGTCAGAATAAAGTCGAAGTGAAGTGAGTTTGAGTGGTCGGATCACACTCGCTCAATCTCTGGTATTTACATCCACACTTTGGGGATCAAACTTATATGCCGGCAGTTGGTTACGCCTGCATAATGCTTGGAATTACTTTAGGGACATAAGTAAATTTAGGGCAGTCAGTCACACCTGTTCGACGTTTAGAATTATATCCGCATTCCGAGGACATAAGATATTTTGCGAGCAGTCAGTCACACTCGTTTAGTGTTTATACTTCATTCCGCGCTCTCGGGACTAGAGTTGATTGATGGGTGGTCAGTCACACCCATTTGGTGTTTATATCTCGTCTGCGCTCTTGAGAATAGAGTTGATTGATGGGGTGGTTAGTCACACCTATTTGGTGTTTGTACTCCAATCCGGGCTCTCGGGATCAAAGTTGATTGACAGAGGGTCAATCACATCTATTTAAGTATTAGGATCTCGTTCGCGCTTTAGGAACAAGGAATTGACCAAAGTTGTGGATGGTCGAATCACATCCGCCATGATTTGCTAAGAAAAGTCGTAGATGGATGAATCCATCCTCTTCAGGCTTGAAAAAGTTGAGGCGAGGTCGTGGATGGACGGATCCATCCTCCTTGAGCCTATATTTAGGAGTTTGTACTTCAGCTCGCACTGTAGGAGCTGGAGTTCTTTTTAGAGGATCGTCATGTTTGAATCCTTCTTTACTTTATTCACTACGCCATAGATGACCTTCTGCAACATTTTTGCAAGGTGTTCTAACTAAAATGTTGCGACAGCTATAAAATTTTGGTCCTACTGCAACGTTGTATTTTTGGTGTTACCTTAGCCATAAAAATGTGTTGCTCTAGCTAAACAAGTGTAACACGATGCAACATTTTTATATAGTGTTGCCATAGATATATTCTAATTAAAAAAATTTAAATTTTTTTTACACCTCAGCAATCCACACCACCATTTAAAACAAAATCTCAACCGTCGATTCACACCATCGATCCACACCTTACCAATTTCCATTTCCCGCTTTACTTTTCTTTCTCATTCCTCTCTCTGTGAAAATTAGGGCACGCGGTTTTTCTTTCTCGTTCCTCTCTGTGAAAACTAGGGCACGCGATTCCAGTTGCTTTGATGCTCTGATTGATCGAATCTAGTGTAAGAAACGTTCCTGGTAGCTTGCTCCTTCATTCTCCTTGATTGATTGCTCGAATTGCTTTGACTTCGTCGTCGGGTGCTATGTGATATTATTTGGTATGTTTTCTGCCTTCTGGTTTACTTGATTATTCTCAATTTTGGTTACATTCGCACGCTTTTGCCGATGATGAATTGGGATTTATTTATAGGCTTTATTTCCTATAATCTCGAGTTTAATCTTTCTGTTGGACTTTGAGAAATCTGGTATGTTGGATTGCGATGATGTATTGGTATGCTGGATTTTGGTCCACTGGCTTGATTTTGCTTTGCCGATGATGAATTGCGATGTGATATTATTTGGTATGTTGGATTTTGGTTCACTAGCTTGTTTTTGATTTCTGATCTGAGCTTGTTAGCTCCTTCTGCTGCATTTGTTAAACCAGAACTTGAACCTTTGTTAAACTTGTTCACATACCTTTGTACCTTGCTGCATTTGTTAAACCAGAACTTGAAGTATTTGTATTCTGCTATCCTCTTGAAAACTGCTTCACTTGAAAACTTCTGCATTTTTGAAAATCAGAACTTTGAAAGTGATCTTTGGTTTTATTAAACTGTTGACTAATCTGAACGTTGAGTTTTGGTTTCCACGATATATACAAACATATGTGTGTTGAGCTTTGTTGGTTTTGCTTGGTCTGGACTGAACTAGTACCATGCTAACCTTGTTCTTTAGCATGAACTAATGCTCCAAGTCCTCTGTATATCATATTACTGCCTATGTTTCTCTTGTACATGCCTGATGCATTCACTGTTTTTGCTTGATGGGCTGCCTATGTGTACTGCTGTGTTTCTTGCACTAGCTTATCTACATTTTGCTGAACCTGGTTCTTGTTTATTTTGTTGGTTGCTTGGCCCTGAGTTGAATCCAGTCGATGACTCGGGTTTGACCTTGTGCCGTGTCCATTTTTTTTGGCTTGTCTACATATCTGGCTGCACTTGAGTATGAACTTGCACTTGAGTAGTTGCACTTGAGTAGTTTCTTGTACCAAGCCTTATGATGCATGTATGTTCATCCATGTACATGCATTTCTTGGTCATGTTATGTTGCTTGCTGTGTTAAGTACTACTTTGTGCACTTCGCTTCTCCTTTGTGCATTTTTGCCTGAACTGTTGCTTGCTGTCTTCCATACTGTCTTGTATCCATGTATTGCATTCATGTTTGGCTTATGCACTTGTGAACAGCTGACTTGTGCATTCACAGGTTGTTCGTGCAAATATTTGGTCCCTGTCAGAAAAAAATATGAAAAGAAACAACCCAAATACCTGAGGCAAATAATATAACAAAAATATTTTCGTTTTCTGTTCGAGTTAAATATTATTTCCCAGATTACTTCTTTTGAATTATATGTGACAGGTATTGAAGACTGGATAGCTGGATACAAGCTTGAAGACAGAGTCAAATCAAATGTGCTTGAGCTTGAAGACTGGACCCGCTACTCGGCTCGCCTTCGGCTCGGCACTCGGCTCGTCATATATTTGTCAGTGTCGGTGTCTGTATAAATTGGAACTGCATATGTAATGAGTGAACTGAGTGATGTAGTGAGGAATATCTGTATATGTGAATATCAGTGTTATATATCATTGAATTGTAAAATAGTGGAGTCAGGAATTTGTACTATTTCAAATGTTGAAATAAAATATTTATTTAAATAAATTACTTTTTAAATATCAAATTCTGTGCAATAGCATTTTATTAAATAAATATTTATTTCTATTAAAAAATCAAATATGCTCTACATTGTGGGCCCCACAAATTCAGAAAGTGAATATCTATAGCAACATTTTGGAATGTTGCTACAGACACATATGGATGTTGCTATAGACCCAAATAGGGTTCTATTGCAACAATATTACTTATGTTGCCTTAGATAGTCAAAATGTTGCCTTTGAGGTCTAAGGCCACGGCAAAAATTGCATCACCCGAAAAGTGTTGCCATAGACCTATGGCAACATTTTTGGGCCTTACCCAACATTTTTTTGTGCTGCAGAAGGCCATTTATGGCGTAGTGATTGTTGCTTGCCTCCGAGCTTGGGTTTCACTTAGCAAGTGACTAGTTGGATCATGATCACTCCTTATTTGAATGAGTCCCACCATATGGTGAGACTTAGCACTTCAAACATCGTGACTGTTGCACGACGCATTTCAAGAAATTGCCACTCTGGCTTGTTGAGTCTGCATTTTATTGCTGAAATAAGAAAGTACGGCAAAGTCGGTTGCCTTATTACAAGTTCAAATTCAAAAAATGCAAAAATAAATTTCAAAGGAAAATCAGACTAAATGAATAAAAGCCAGTTATGTGTAATAGCGACAGAGACTCTTGCTGTTCCATGCTCTCAGTAAAGTGAGATTGTCAATAGTTGATAGTTTGAATGTGCCATCTCCAAGTCTCCAATCGATGACATACAGTCCTTCCCATGTCGGTTTCATGTGTGAAGGGACCAGATAAATTCGCTTATGTACGAGATTGCCAACTTCAAAGTTTTGGGTCGGACCTTAGCATTGTACAGTCAGGAGACTCGACTACGGTGTGCGACTGCCCTCAAATTAACCTCTTTGCACTTTTTGTCCAGTAAACCTAGAGATTCTGCAAGTAGGATGGCATTTGTTTTTGGATCGCAATAGGTCACATGGTGAGAAAGAACTTCTAGTTCAATTGGAATAACAGCATGAATCGTAGGAAAGTGCAATTGGAGTATGGCCGGCTGTGGACTTATGGGTAGTTCGATACGCCCATAGGGCCATGGGAAGCTCATCGACCCACTTACCTCCATCTTTCTCCAGTCGTTTCTTTAGAATGGACTTGATAACTTTGTTGACAGCTTCGGCTTGCCCATTCGCTTGAGGGTAAGCTACCGCTAAGAACTTCTTCTGTATGCGGTTGCGTTGGCAGAAATCTTTGATCTCGACACTATCAAATTGGGTCCTATTATCGGTTACAATGGTGTGTGGGAGACCAAAGCGACAAATAATGTTACACACAACAAAGTTGATCACTTTCTTCGTCGTGATAGTGGCAAGGGGCTCGGTTTTTGCCCATTTAGTGAAGTAGTCAACTACAACGATGTCGTACTTCGCACCACCCTTGGCTAAAGGTAAAGACCCTATTATATCGATGCCACATGTGACAGATGGCCACGGACTGACCATTTGAGTGATTTTGGTAGGCGGGGCTCCTGGAATCCTGGCATACTCTTGCACCTATCGCACTTCTTAGCGTAATCTAATGCATATCGATTCACGGTTGGCCAGTAATATCCATATCTGAGTATTTTCTTCGCAAGGGCTTGCCCCTCAAGTGTGATCGCCACACTCTCATGTAACACTCGTTTGATGACATCGCAGGCAATACACTGGAGTAAAGGAACAGAATATCCTCTCCTGTTTAGGACTCCATCTTGGATAACAAACCGCGAAGCTTTCCGTAGAACCTGTCTTTTCTCATTTTTGTGCTTGGGTAAAGCTCCATGCTCAAGATAGTTTCTAAATGGAGTCATCCATGACTCCTCCTCAGGCACTGCCTCGTACACTCAGTCTGTCTCTGTTTGATCGATAATCTGAGCGATAATTGTCTCGATAGGGATGAGTCCCATCTGTTGTGCTTCGCCAATGTTGTCCAGTTTCGCTAAAGTATCGGCTTTCTGATTGTGCTCTCAGGGTATACAATGAATAGCATAACAGTCGAACTAATTCAATAGCTCTTGAATCTAAGTAAGGTAGTCGGACAATCTTCCATCTCTGGCTTGATACTCCCTTCGAACATAGCATACGATCAATTGTGAATCACAGTAAATATCCACAATGATAATTCCCAAATCTCCGGCAAGTCCTAGTCCAGCTAGCGAAGCTTCGTACTCGGCTTCGTTGTTAGTTGCACGGAAGTCAAACTTTAAGCATCGCATATGGATCAACCTTTTGGGATTTCGAGTACCACTCCAGTGCCTGAGAAACGGTCGTTTGATGCACCACCAGTGTATAGCTTCCATACGCTTAGGAGATTCACTAACATCAAGCAAATCCTTTGGTATGGTGAATTCAGCTATGAAGTCCACCAGAACTTGTCCTTGAATGGCTTGCCTTAGTGTATAAGCATATCAAATAGACTCAACTCGATGTTCCACTTAAGCAACCTACCAGACGTCTCAAGTCATGTTAGGATCTGTCGCACTGACTAGACAGTGATCGGATGAGCCTGGAAATATGGACGGAACTTCCTTGAGGCTGTGAAGAGACAATAAGCCATCTTTTCCACCTTTGGGTAGTTTCTTTCTGCCACTGTTAGCCTTTTACTGATATAATAGACCAGTCGTTGGATCCGATCCTCTTCTTGAATCAAAGTAGCATTGATTGCATATACCCAAACCGCCAAACAGACATACGATCTCTCGTGATTAACCGACTTCAAAAAAATAGGAGGTGTTGTTAGATGTTGAACTAGTGCTTGGAATGCGTCTTCACACTCCTCCGTCCATTCAAAATTTCACTTTCTTTTTCTTATCAGAATGAAGAAGGGAATACACTTGTCTATAGATCTGGAAATAAATCTGCTTAAGGCTGTGACCTTCCCATTGAGGCTTTGCACCTACTTTATGGTTCTGGGAGTTTCAAGATTTTGAATCACCTAGATTTTCTCAGAATTGGTTTAAACTCCTCTGTCATTGATGATGAATCCAAGGAACTTTCCTGAAGCAACTCCGAAATGGCACTTCAATAGATTGAGCTTCATATTGTACTATCGGAGCATGTTAAACACTGTTTCGAAACCGTTGATGTGGTTGATATATAGTCGCAACTTCACGAGCGTATCGTCCATGTACACCTCCATGGTCTTTTCGGTCTTTACAAGCCTCTGATGAGTTACTCCAGCGTTTTTATGTCCAAATGACATCACCTTGTAGCAATAAAGTCCCAGATTAGTGATGAAGCTAGTATGTTACTAGTCATGCAAATTCATAGGGATTTGATTGTGGCCGGAGTTTGCATCCATGGAAGATAAGAGCACATGTCTGGCTGTTGAATCCACTAGTTGATCGATTCTGGGAAGAGGAAAACTGTCTTTAGGGCAGGCTTTGTTCAAATCTAGGTAGTCTACACATGCTCTCCATTTCCCGTTTAACTTTTTGACAAGCACTAGATTAGATACCCACTCCGGGTATAGAGCATCACGAATAAACCCATTCGGCTTAAGTATATTTGCTTCTTCCTTCAGGGTGGTAGATATCTCCAGATCCATACCGTGCCTTTTTTGTTTGACCGGGACGTGCCACGGGTCAATATTTAATTCATAACTCGTTGTATCCGACGAGATCTCACACATATTTGAATGAATCAAGGAAAACACATCAACATTTTCCTGAAGAAAATCAACCAATTCTTGTCTCATCTGGTGGCTAAGTTGAGATATGACCTTTACCATTTTGGAATCGTCATCGTCATGGATCGGAACATCGACCGTTAACTCCAACGAGGAAGCCTGGTAGTCTTTGGCTTCCTTCTCATCACTATTGTCTCTAGGATCGAGGTCCTTAAGGAATTGGTTGCGGCACCCGAGCCTAGACCCAGGCGTTAGTTGTCAATTTTCTAAAAAAGGGACGTAGAAAGATTCCTCTATGCCCTTTTCCTTTCTCCTTCCACTGCAAATCCTACAACTCTGCAACATAACAGGCGCGTCGAACTGCTTGTCACCGTGTGCTACTTCGACCCCATTATCAGTGGGAAACTTTGGAGTTTAACACCGTGGGGCAATCGGTGCCCTGAATTCCATAAGGGCCGATCGGCCCAAAAAAGCATTATAAGGGGAATGTATATCCAATACAGCAAACAACAACATCCGGACTCTCCGGCTATCTCCAATACCCAACTCAACGGGCAATCCCAATATCCTAGCTGGTATAGTCGCACTTTCATTAAAACCATGAATATGTGATTGACACGATTTCAAGTCTTTCGCTTCCATCCTCATTTGGTCATAAGCACGATTAAAAAGAATGTTCATAGAGCTTCCGCTGTCTAGCAAGATCCTCTTCATCCAAGCAGGACCTATCTAGGCTGAAATGACCAACGGATCAATAGTGGAGGCCTCGACTCTGTCAGCATCTTGGTTCCTAAAAATGATGTCGTCTGTCATCGTCCTATGTTGTTTTACTGGGGTCCCATCATCAACATTACTACAACATTCAAAGTCAACATGCCTAATCGAACTGGCATATGACTCCATTTCCTTCCAACTCTGGTCAGCCGGATGAGGATCACCACTCATAGTGTTTATTACCAGCCTCCCACTAGCACGCGTGGATTCTTCGGGCCTAGCTTGGCTTTGACCTTGATTTGGATTAGATAGACCCATACCTCCATACTGTTTAGCCCGAACAAACTACTCTAACTTCCTTTCTCTAATCAACTTCTCGACGATGTCTTGTAATGTTGGAACTCATTAGTATTATGGCTGTAACAATCGTAGAATCTACAGAATTTTCTGGTTTGAATTTGTTTCCCAGATGATGGTTTCAAAGCTGGCTTCTTATACTATCCAGTATTACAAGTCTGAAGGTAAGCATTTTTCAGCGATGTGTTTAGGGGAGTATATCGGTCAAACATGGGAGCTCTGTGTCTATCTGCGATTTGGGTCTCTCTTCTTTCTTGACCTCCGTTAATTACCCTTCTGTTGACCTTGCTTGTTCTGATTATTCAATTGCACTTTGCCAGAGTTCTCAACGGTCTGTTTCACAGAAACATTACTTCTAGGCCCTGCTACGTCCTACTTCCTAGATCGTCTAGCGTCCTCTTTTTTCAAGAACCGGGCCGCCTTAGCATAGAAATGATCCAATAAAGCGGGGGGTTTCCCAGCCAATCAATTACCAAACTCAGAATCGGGATCGATGCCTTTACTCAATGCCATCAAAATAGAATTACCATTGGGGTTGTTGACCTTTGCACAAGCAGTACAGAACCTTTCCAAATAACGCCTAAGTGCCTCTCCTGGAGCTTGAGTAACACTAAACAAGGTGTTGACATCCTTTAGTCTAGTAGCATGCATATGGAACCGCTCAACAAAATTAGTAACCAATTGATCAAAACATGAGATGGACCTAAGTGGTAATCGAGTGAACCACATAGTTGCAATGCCTCCCAAAGGGATAGGATAACTTCTACACTTAATCGCATCGTCAGCTTGAGTGTTGTTTATGTGGCATTCATACTTTAAGATGTTGGCTAGGATCCGGATTTCCTTCGTACACCAGCAAAGTCGGCATCTTGAATCGACGGTGTGGCTCTGCATAAAGAATCTCATTGGTGAATGGAGTATGACTTCTAGAGATTCCCAAATCATCGTTTGTAAGGACTTTACTTTCTATGAATGTCAAGCATCTAGATGTTCGAGACCAAGGCATCGTCGAGTTCCATGTTGTGGGGATGGTATGGTCAATGTCTATGGTCCGATCCTCGCCTCCTTGGCTCCCCATCTTTAGGGAATTGAGGATCCTGAGCGTGAATGTGTTGACGATGAGCTGGATCTGGTTGGTTCTAGATCTCTGCTTCTAGATCTATAGCGGCAGTAGCTACGTGGTCCTGAGTGGTGTGATAAGGAAGTGCCTCTCCTTGGGAGGAGGGTCCGGCTTAGTGCATTGTCGAAGGACCAATCTCGGCCTGTCCAAGATTCATGGCATGCTGAAGCTCGGAGGCTTCTACATAGTTTTCATCTAGCCGACGGCATATAGATCTGTGATTGAAGTCAGATGAAGCCGAACTTTCGGTTGAGGGATGAGAGACATGGTCCCTTCTAAGTCTCCTGTGCATTTCTTTGTTTAGTTAGTTTAAAAGCTCCTTATTGGCATGGATCTTCTGAGCGAGCTCCTGACGGCTCCGAGTAAGCTCTTGCATGAGGGTCTGGAACTCCTCTCTAGTCACAAGACCTTGTGGATCTGGAGCTCCAGCTGATGTCTGGCCTGCTGTGGTCAGCTGCGTGGGATTTTGCCTATCCCTTCCCTTTGAATCTACAACATTTGAAGCAGTTTGGTAGTATGCACCATGATGAATGTTGCTCTTTCCTAGATTTGGAGTAATCTGAGTAGAATGGAAGGAACCACAATAAGACAAATCTAGATCTCCTCCTTAGATTTTAGCAATCCAACAACGGTAGAGGGTCCACTGAATCAGAGAAAAGCAGGGTTTTCTCAGTGAAAGCAACAAAGGTTTGTACCAAAATTGGGCATAACACTCTTCGAACGTAATTGAAGAGATTGGAATGAAGAAATTAAATGAAAAACGAGGCTAATCTAACAATCACACCAATAAAATCAAACAGAAATAAAAAAAGACAACATTTTTTATAGTGGTTCGGCATTGTAGCCTACGTCTACTTTGAATAGTTTTGCTGTTTATTGGTGATTGACAACTGATTACAATAGTACAAATCACTAGCTCTCAAGTTACAATGGAGTTGTAACACGTAAACGGCGTAAAAGCATCAAAAGTCCTTTTCTATAGGTGTAGAGGTGCTATTTATAGGAGTAAATTTGGAAATATCTACTCCAAAACTCGAAATACCCATTCTCACACATGGGTGGGCCGACCAGATCGATCTGGGGTCATTTGGGATCGATCCTGATAGATCCAAGCGCATTTTGTATCGATCAAGGTTGGCTCAATTTGAGGCGCGGTCGGTCATGGTGGTTCTTCAGGTGATATGCAAGCTTCTAAGAACATTTTATAGCATTTAGACATGTAGTTTTTGGGCTATGATCGATCCAAGGTTGATTTTGTAGCTAGGCTGAAGCATGTGTATCGATGCTGTCTTATCAATGCTCCTTCATATCGATCAGTTGTGCATTGATGACATGGAGTGGGAGTTCAGGGGAGATCTAATTTCATGCTAAGAGGCCGCTTTCTTTGGTTATACCACATCTTTCGTATCGATGGTATGTTGTTCCCTTCGTATCGATGCTTGCAAGTCATCTTCGTATCGATGCTTGGTTGTTGCCTTCGTATCGATGCTTGATTGATCAATACGAATTGGACGGAAGTACGATCGATACGAAAGGGTAGCGTTTGAGTAGGTGGATTGTGATCGATGTCGTTGGATGCGCAAGGGATGGACGTGGAGTTGATGGATATAAAGGGGATGGATATGAAACTAACATGTTCCGCATAAAACTTGATCGATCCATAACTTGAGCATATGAAATCTGATTGACCTAAAATTTAGAAGGTTTCCTTTCATAGCTTTTTTTGTCGCACCATGCTAATGGAAGCTCGATCCGGACTTGGGCCAAGTTTGCTTGTATCCATCGTGAATATGTAGATAATCGATTTTTGGAGCGAATTGTTTTCAGTCTCTAGTTAAATCCTTGGTGTCATGGTCTTGCTAAAAGGCGGGATAACAAGGGTGTAGTATGCCATGGTTAGAAGATCGAAAAAGCCAATTTTTATTAATTGTAATTAGTCGAAATTAACCATTATCTAATTAAAAAATGAAAAATATAAAAGTGTTCCAAACTAGGCACTCCAAATTAGGAATATTATATATCAAAATCATAGTTCTTGTCGGTGTGAAGCCAATGATAGTGTTTGTCAATTGAGTGTATGGATTGATCAGAAAATGCATCGAAAGTTTGACGAACGTGGACTGTTCGTTTCAATCCAATGGTGAAACGAAGATGATATGGAAATCAGAACCAATTACTTAAAGAGGTGGTTAAGTAGATGGCTAAGGTGGCATCTGATCAGTCGTAGAATGATAAGAGTTCCCTAGAATTTGCTAAGAATAATGGTAGTGGCGAATTCAATCCAAGGATTCAGAGACGATGGGGGAACAACATTAGGCTTCGCTTGGTATGAAAAGGCCATTGGTGAACTCGACTCTTGCTGATATCGCCTGTGGCAACAGTGATGTTGGTCGAAAGCTGACCCTAGTACCTTGATGTTGAGTTTAAGAACTTGATGTAGCAAGACTAAACATGTACATGGAATATATATATATATATATATGTATGTATGTATGTATGTATGTATGTATATATATTGAAAACAATCCCTATCTTTAAATGCTTATAACTCTCACATATGGCCTTCGTTTCATGTGCGGTTTATGGCCTCAGAACCATGGTGAGATGAGGAACATTTTGGTTTACCGTTTGCTATGTTTTAGGACGTTTCCAAAAAAGTGTTTGTTTTAGTAGATTCCTTATATGTTGTTCGACATGCAGTAATGAGCTGAGACATTATGTTTCTCAGTAGCAATTCGTTGGTGATTAGGCAATTGTGGGATGAGACATGTTATTCCTCGGTAGAGAGTCTCTTACGATTTGGCGATAGTAGGCCGAGGCATTTTATGCTTTAGTAACAAATTGCTTATGATATGCCGATTGTGGACTGAGATATTTTATTTCTCAGTAGTGAGTCGCTTACATTTAGGCAATAGTGGGTCAGGACATGTGTTTCCCTAGTAGTGAGTCGCTTATGATTTGGTGATAGTGGGTCGAGACATTTGTTTCCCCAGTAGCGAGTCACTTATGATTTGACGATAGTGGGTTGGGAAAAGTTCCCCAATTGCGATTGGCTTATGATTTGGCGATAGTAGGCTAGGACCCACGGTAGCGAGTCGGTTACGATTTGGTGATAGTGGGCTGAGATATTTTGTTCCTCAGTAGCAAATCGCTTATGATTTGGTGATAGTAGGCTAGGACATGTAGCTCCTAAGCAGCGATTCGCTTACAATTTGGAGATAGTCGGCTGAGATATATAGTTCCTCGATAGTGAGTCGCTTACGATTTGGAAATAATGTGCCGGGACATTTTGTTCCCCTGTAGCGAGTCTCTTATGATTCGGTAATAGTCGGCTATGACATATAGTTCCTTAGTAGCGAGTATCATATAGTTTCGATGATAACGAGTTGGGACTTTGGGCTCAATCATGTTGCAATTAGTCTTTGACATGCGAGTTGGGACTTTAGGCTCAATTACGTGCATATGATTAGATATGGATTAAAGATCATAGCATATGATGTCACTATAGTGTTATATTGTGTTTAGCTATTATTGGGTGCAGGTGACACAGGTTAAGGTATGATTTTCAAGCATATGTCTTGTTTTACCAGCTTATTAGTATTATACACACATTTAACGTGCTTCACTCATCAAATGTATATCAGACCCCTTCTATCTTTCTCCTCTTTTTAGTTATGCTCTGATAGGTAGAGACCACTGGTGGTAAGTTGGAGGCATGATGGTATGATGGAGACCCGTACGTTTATTGATTAGCTATCTACTATTTTATTTCATTTACTCTTAGACATTACGTTGTTTTCTTTACCAGTATAGAGAGATGTTGTCTTTGGAATTTATTTATATTACATTATTTTATTTGTCGGCGATTGTATTATTGATTATTATATTTTATTATTTCTGCTACGAGTTTTAGAAAGTATAAAATATTGTAGAAAGCTTGGTGTTATGTTTTTATATTTGCCTTAAAATGATCCACCATCTGCAAGGTCTGCGATGTCCGTGTCATTTTATGCGTGAATTAGGGCACCGTAGATGGTGGGTTATTTCATTGCCTCTCTGGGCAACTTGGCGATTAAATTGTAACGAGGGTGGTTCTAGACACTATAGCTATTGTTGCTTTTCGTGACTATTGGGTAGCATCCTCTTTGCCTCATTTTCCTACTGTACCAGTATTTTTTTCCCTCTATGGCTCGATTATTTACTTGGCTTCCAGTTTCCTACCATGCTTTATTTATTGATTTTTTGAGATGTACTGTCTGGGCTCTTTGGGTTGCCTTGTATGAGATTTTGAGCTTCCTTGTTAGGAGCTTACCGTAGATGTGCTTATCCTCTCCATTTGCTATAAGGATAGGATTATTAAATACTTGCTTTCCTGGAATGGTTTCTGTGATTTTTTTTGGACATGGAATTGATCTAGTGCCTTTGGTTATCGGTGTTTTTTCAATTATGCATCCATGGTTAATGTGGATATGTGATATTGTATTGATTAATAACAATGGACTTTTGGTAATATGTTTTTCTTGGAATTCCAATTTCTACATTGATAATTGCTTGTTGCCGTGTATTTAGGCATCGACTATTTCCACGTTTGCAATTATGTATGTTGCAATCAATATGAGAATCTTTTGTAAGCCTTTCGTGTGTTTGCATTTTGGAACACCAGAGTGAGTGATGATGATAGTGGTTGGGCCACTATAAAATCCGGCAAAGCTGCTAAGAACCTTCTCCCTCACACCCGCAATAATTTTTTAAAAGTGGTTGGCCACTATAAATCCTACTTGCTAGTGCAAAAAAATATATTTTGTTTTGCCTCTAAATTTATGTAGATTATAAGATTACCTCACAAGAAATTGCCTTAGAACCACACCTCGATTATTCGGTCTCCAAAATTTTGAATTAGCACCACTGTTGTTAGCAAAAGTTGCTTCACCACTAGATCTGGTTGTGTTTTAGTTGATTGGACGCGTGGAGTCAAAAAAGATGGAGTTACAGAGGAGGGTTTTTGCGGCCAAAAAATAGGAAAAGAGGAGGAAAAATGTTAAATTGCAAAGTGGAGATTAGGGCTTGAATTTATAGTGTGCAAGGGAGCATGTTTCTCTCTTATAAATTCAAACACCGAGACCCCTCTTCCTCTTTTCTTAGACCAGCCATACACTTATTCAAATATTAACAAAAATTTCATAAAACCCCTTAGTAGTATATTTAATTTAAATTGAATTTAAATCCTTATTGGTTCGTGTATCGATATGTACATATATAACTTTTATATACGCATCCAATGAATTGCTAACAAGACCTCGAGCAATTCTAGAGTCACCTAATTATAAAATTAAAACAATAATCAATATTTCATAAATATTAATTAATTTAGTTAGCTTCTATAAATATCCAAAATTAAGCGGTGTTTCGAAGATAGATTAGATTCAATTGTACGACTCTAATATCTTAACCTACTATCGCTAAATTTTATACTAAGGACTCAGCTCCACTAACCATGTTGTAACACCAAATCAAATACCGAGAGCTCAACTCCTTAGACTATCGTATATTGAGGACTCAACTCCTCTAACTATGATATACTAAGGACTTGGCTTCTTGGACTATAAGATGCTGAGTACATAGCTCCTTGGACTATATTGAGGACTTGACTCCTTGAAATTTGGTATACCAAGGACTCCACTCCTCGGATTAGATTGAGGACTCAACTCCCCTACCTATGATATATTAAGGACTCTCTCCTTAGATTACATTATAGGCTCAGCTCCTCGAACTATCATGTATTGATGTTAAGTGCAAGCTAATCATTCGCGTAATGGTCTACAACACTATTGTGAGCAAGGCCAAAATTCATCATCGCCCCACCATTTATGAAGCTACTGGATCAAGCCCCAATCCATAAGCGTAAGAATATAAAACAAACTTGTCCACTAAAGAAAATTTCTTAAGTATATCAAAACATAACAAAAAATCCAACAAACGTTCCATATCTAGCTAGAATCCCGATGCTGCGAATCGCAAAAGTTATAAGCGTTTAAAATTTAGGGACATTTACGTAATTTTATAAATTAATTTAATATTATTACTTTATATCGTCAAGTGAACACCACCAATGGATTCGTGTCATCGATAAATACAATTTTGATATAAAATATGTTTAATTTAGAGTACTTTTGTGTTTTACACTTTTTAATTAGGGAGAGATCAAACTTAGCCTATTTACAACAGAAAATCAATTTTTTAATTATTTAGTTATGACATACTACATTCTAACGTATATGTATATATTACCATTTTGTTCACTTTTATCATTTATAGTTTGATTTAGAACCGTAAAGGGTGAATTATTACATCTTATCAATATGTACATAAAAAGAAAGAGCCACACTTACCTAAATTTTCAAATGAAGAAGAACTCAACACTATCTCTTATTTCCTTCCCTTTTTGCACCTACAAACCTTAAAAATTCACTAATATTCCTTTACCAAATCGTTTGACTCGTCACAATGGCTGGTTCAATGGGTAGGTCATAAAAATCTGTTAAGAAACGATGCTATTTTGAAGTTGGACAAAGAAAAATGAAAATGGTGTACAAAATTTCATCATTATTTTTGACGTCTAGGTCAGTTGAGCCTCCGATCTTATAAATTCTGCCCGTAAAATAATATAAGATTATAGTACTCTTCACATCCTTTGATTTTCCACTGGTTTCATCGAAATCCGTCGAGAAACAGATAAGTTATGAATTTTTGAAGTTTGGTGGAGAAGAGAGAAAAGGAAGAAGAAATGAAATAGTTATAAAAAGGAGATTTTAGTTTTGATTATGCACAGAATGTGACGGAGACTAGTACTAAGGTGTTTTGATTAAAATAGAATTAGAAAATATGGTTTACACTCCTATTACAAAAATGCCGTTGGGTTTGACTTCTAATTTGTAGCCCATTTAACGAAATTCTGTAATTTATATATGTTTTCTGACTGTAAACAACATTCTAGATGCAATGGTATAATTCCTGAAGCCTAATTCCAAATCCTACAAAAATTTAATATTTTTCTCTTTGTTTAAAATTATGATTTTACCCTTTTAATTTAATTATTTAATTATGTAAAATTATGGGGTGTCACATTCTCCCTTCCTTGAAATAATTTCATCCCCAAAATTCTAAGAGACGGACAATTCAACTCCCTTTACATCGTACAAACACACAAAATAGACAAAGCTACATCCATCTAGTATGCATTATATAACACAAGCAAAAACAAAACCAAGAGTATATAATACATATGATAAGTAGAATATAATGATATGATATGATATGGGATGAGTACAAATGCAACTAAACTGACCTCTTGTATGACTGCTTATGTAACGCAATCAATATGTGTACAAACATCCTAATTGTGCTATATATATATATATATATATATATATATATATATTATATGTATGTGCATCCATACATCCATATGCAACATCCATTTCAAAGATCAAGTAAATATCCATGTCCATAAATACTATCGGTAAACACATATATAAAGAAATAATAAGTAGCACATATACAATTATTTAGGGTAAGTTAGAGCACCAAGCCATAGGTATTTTTCCTAGGTAGGAATGTGTATACATACAAGCTAATACAATATTAACCAAACTAGTATAATCTAAACAACGAAACCATTGCAACCAAAACACATCAGAAGGATGTGCATGCAATCAATCCTAGCACCCATATATTTGTACCTATGTCAATTGGCTAGCTAAAGCAACCATGCAAACAAACAATGGCCTAATGAGCAAAATGTCTTACAAAGTAACTAAAAAAGAAACTTATTGGAAAAGAGCCATGATGGAAAACTCATATTGTCTCCTTGAGCTCCATCATACTCTTATCCAAACCATTTCCTTATCATACTTAGAGCAATTTCATTTCCTTGTTTTTATGCTATCTCATCAAGTCCTAAGATGTAGATACACCTATAGAGTATTCTAGACTCCACCTCTACATTCACCTAATAAGCTGACTGGCCTCTACCATAGCTGCTAAATAGTCAATGTACGTTCATAGATGGGATGAATAAAAAAATGCGTGAACACCCGCCAACTTTTCGAGAACCACTTAAACGTGATGACTTCCCTACTCTCTATACAATCAGAAAAGGCCTTACAACTTATGATGCTAGCTTTTCCACATAACATATCTCAGTAGTAGTCCTTTACCTACCTTACCACCCACTACGGACTCTGTACGCATGCCTACCCTATGCGATTTCCATTTTTAGCTTATCACTAAGTTGTTTCTAATCATATAATGTCCAAGTATATCTTTTATTTAAATGGACTACACCACTGGCATATTTCCATCATCAAATACCTTACAACATACTTTGCCACTTGCTTCTTGTTGATAATGACAAAAATTTCTATCGATTAATAAACTGCTGTTAAAATGTTATTGTTACAAAAACCACAAGCACATGCAATATAATCGTAGTACATATATGAGTACGGGTCGATCTGTAGGGAAAGAATTAAATTCTAATAACACTGAATGAAATTGACTCACGGTTTTTGAAATTGTTTTAAACTAGAAAATTATAGAAAATAAGCTAGAGGAAGAATGAATAAACTATGATATTAAGGAACAATTTAGAGGCAAATCCACTTTCAGTTATTCATATAAATCAACACAAAATTCATTTATAACCTCTCTTTAAAATATTAAGTAGAAATAATTGATGTTTTATTATAACTATGGTTTATTTGTGCTATTAATTAGCACAAATTAAACCATCAAACTTTAATACACCATTCAAATCTTATCAACTCTCATTCAGATGACATGAAATTAAAAATAAAATCTATTTTAAGTATAATCTACTTACTTCTAATTAGTAGCATAGACCATCAAATTTTGATTCTAGCTTAACTTTCACATCGAAATCACTTAGGCAAGCGAACCAATAGTTTATATTTACAATGGAATTAACATAGCCTATTTGAGATGTCAACATAAACTATCAAAATTCACTGAAAAAGAGACATAAACCATCATCATTCAAAGTTTCCATTAAGCATAAAAGAGAGATCACAAATGAAATCATTCTGTTAATTTAATATTTCTCATGAGAGCTTCATTACCCCTAAATTGAAGGGGATTAGCTATTCATATTTGTAAACATGTTAACATAAAATGATTTCAACATTAAAAGTAATGAAAATGAGAATTTATTAAAATAAAGAGGGCTAACTTCTTGCATAAAATAAAATTAAACTAATTATAAGAATTAAATCCATGCTACTAACATGAAATAAGAGAAGCGTAAACTAAGTAGGAGAGCATGATATAAAAATAGTATGAAAAGAGAGCATAAACAAAAATTGCATGAAAGTAAAAACAAGGCTAAGGAGCCATTAAAGAAAATTTTATTTAACTTTGATTTGTGGCTACAATATTGCTTGAAAAGAAGAAGATGATCATATGAAACATAAGGGGTATTTATACATGCTTAAAACCCTAATTTATATTTTGAGGGACTATCTAAAAATGCCCTTGAGAAAGTGTAACCTCCGAGTAATCATTAGGGAAATAATTAATTCCAACTAACATGCCTTTATGCCTCCATTAACATGGCATGTGCTTTTAATTATGGCCCATATTTTAGTGGGTATGTGGGTTCCTCCATGTTGCATAAATTCTTTTATTTCCATTCTCTATATGCTTTCAACATGCTGCATGAATTCATCCATGAAACCTCTTCATATTTTCTCTTCGTTTCCTACAAATAAAAATAAAAATGTGCAAATAAATTTTCTCAAAATTGAATCATACACAAAATTACCATTTTACCCCCAAATGAAGATGAATAAATGATGATTTGAAAACAATTTAAATTTTAGTTTAAATATGTAAAATACTCTAATATTCTCATTTGTTTAAATAAAAGTAGGTTAAATATGGAAATAAAAATATACACTTTTATATTCACATCGAATACCTGACACACTTATCTTTTTATTCATCCTCAAATAAACTAAACTAGGATAAATCTATTTTTGTAGAAAACAGGATTGCATTGAGCATATGCAATAAGCCGTTGAACCTGTACATGTCCCTAGTAGGACGAGTGTTGTCTCGTGAGGTTTTCAGCGAATACTACCCACAAAATCCAAATGCGATATGCAAATTCTAATGCGAATGCATGATGTAAGTTTTCAAAAATATTTACCAATGAAGATTTTACATTTAAATTGACACAAGTAAGTTAAGTATAAGTTTTGGTCATTATCAAGAAATTTTAGTCCTTTTACTTATCAAAATTTCTAACAAAAATTAAGTTATCATCATCATTGGATCTAGTTCGGCTAGTTGTTTTAGTTGATGGCATAGTGCAACTATGAAATCGATCCTTTAGTTGATTATCAAAATTTTACGAAGTGGTATTTTATTTCTTTTTAATAATAAGTCGAATCAGATAAGTAAAAATAGTGCTTAGACTTCAATTGCTTGATCTCTCTCTATTTTGAAAAAAATATTAACATTATTATTATTTACACACCTAACTAAGATAAATCGAGGCATATATACTGATCATGCACTGCCTTACGGGCTTACGTGAGAAGAGTACAGAGTGTGGCGAGTGTACATACTTGCGTATGAACACATGACTCTAGGTGGTTATTATTATTTATTTTATTTTATTTACATACACCTAACTCAGATAAACTAAAGCCAAATATACTGATTATGCACTATCTTTCAGGGTTATGTGAGAAGGGTATAGAGCATGGCGAGTATACATACTTACATATGAATACCTGACTCTAGGTGTTTCTTATTTTTGTAAAAACTTTTTTTAAGAAGAGAGAGTTATGCAAAATCATCTTAGCACCACTTAACTTAGAGATTGAAAATGTTATCGCCTTTACTTTAAATCAACCACTCTTTTAAATGAAGATTGCAATTAGGATATACTTCATAATTATCATCCATAAACCTTCCTATATACTAGTTAAACTATAGTTAATCGTAATTAAAATTTTTCTTTTTAAGACAAGTAAAATTTCCCAAAATTTAATTTAATAACCAAAAACATAAACTCATCTATTGTGTTTCTTCAAAAGAAAACAAATATGCTAAAAAGAGAATTTGTTTTGGAAAAGAAAATGCAATAAATAAATTATAAAAAATTAAAATAAACATGAGACTCCCCCCATATTTAACTTTGACCATGTCCTACAGTCAATGCATGATATATTGAATGTAACGGGGAAAAATATGTACATGTTTAAAAGAGAGGGCTAGAGGTAATATGGATCATGAAGAGTTATGAGCTCCTCCTCTCCATCACTCGCCAACTCTAAGTAAGGTTTTAAATAATGACCATTGACTTTAAAAATAGATGCATCCCTAATGTTTTCTTTGGCATCGTGTGGAAAAACAGTACGTACGATGTACGATCCTGTCCACCTTGATTTTAGTTTTTCAAGGAACAAATAAAGTCGAGAATCATACAAAAGAACATTTTAGTTTGGCTAAAATGTTTTCCTTAGAATTGACTTGTCATCAAAAACTTTTGTTTTTTCTTTGTAAATTTTCTCTTTTTCATACGCGGCGTTCCTAATTTCCTCTAATTCATTGAGTTACAATTTTCTATTTTCGCCTGCTTTTTCAAGATCAAAGTTTATGCCCTTAATCATCCACAACGCTTTATGATCGAGTTCGACGGGTAAATGGAACGCTTTACCATATACAAGCCTAACATCCTAAGATTGGTTTTATATGTAGTTTTATAAGCCCAAAGCGCATCTGTTAATTTTTTGACCAATTTTTCGATTTTAGTTCACGGTTTTCTCCAAATTTGTTTGATTTGGCGATTTGAAACTTCAACTTGGCCACAAGTTTAAGGATGATAAGGAGTGGATAACTTGTGACTTCGAGTTCTTCGTTAGAGTTTCAAATGGATGATTGTAGAAATGGGTTCCATTATCGCTTATTCTTTTGCGAGGTTTCCAAATCTCGAAAAGATGTTTTCTATTTTGAATTTCACAACAACTTTGTGGTCATTTTTTTATAAGGATGTCTTTAACCTATTTAAAGATGTAATCAATAGTAAGAAGAATATACAAATTTCTAAAAGAGTTGGCAAATGGTCCTACAAAATCAATAACCCAAACGTCAAAGATTTCGATTGCAAGAATGAGGTTCGAACGCTTCATGTTTCGTTGAGAGATTTTTCCTAACATTTAGCAGCGATCGCAAATTTTACAAAACTCAAATGCCTCTTTGAAAAGCATAGGCCAGTAAAACCACATTAAAGCACATTTTCTGCTTAGACCGAAGTGACCACCACATGCTTGGTCGTGACAAAACGAAAGAACACTTTTCATTTTGCAATCCAATACAACGTCAAATGATTTGGACGGAGAAATACTTGAACAATATGGATCATCCCAATAGAAGTAATATATTTATCTTGTTTGGACCAAAAAGAAGTAGTTTCCTTAGTGACTAAATAGTTCACTATGTGGGCATACCATGAATCGAGGGAAACAGAAAGGAACTGTTCATTAGGAAATTTCTCATTGATAGGTAAAGAAGACGATGCGTTTGGAAGACATGATAGATGATCGACAATAACATTGTTAGATCCTTTTTTGTCTTTGATTGTGAGGTCAAATTCTAGGAGTAACAGAATCCAACAGATTAAACTAGACTTCACTTCCTTTTTAGAGCGGAATGGTCAGTGTAAACAGTAATGTGTGAGCCAATCAAATAAGTTTGGAAATTTTCTAGCGCAAAGACTACCACTATAAGCTCTTTTTCAGTGGTCGTGTAATTGAGTAGAGCATCGTTAAGAGTCAAACTAGCGTAGTAGATGACATATATAATTTTGTTGATGCATTGTCCTAAGACAACACTAATTGCAAAGTTAGAGGTGTCACACATTATTTCGAAAGGAAGATCCTAGTTGGGAGAGCAAATGATGGGAGCGAAAATGAGTTCAATTTTGAGACGAATGCAAAAACACCGTCGGAACTAAAGTTGAATGGAACGTCTTTTCAAAGAAGAGTCGTTAGAGGTCGAGCAATTTTACTAAAGTCCTTCACAAAGCGTCGATAAAAACCAGTGTGTCCAAGAAATGAACGAATGTCCTTGATAGATTTGGGAATGGATAGATTCATAATTTTGTTAACTTTTGCTTTTTCTACCTCGGTGCCTTTTTTGAAATGACATGCCCAAGGAAAATGCCATGTTTGGCCATGAAATGACATTTTTTCCAATTTAACATCAAGTATTGTCTTTGCATCGATTAAGAACTAACTCAAAATGGTGTAAGCACTCGGAAAAAGAGTTTCCAAAAATAGAAAAATCATCCATAAACACTTCCAGAAAGCATTCAATCATATCGAAAAAGATGTTAATCATGCATCTTTGGAAAGTTGCAGGAGTATTGCAAAAGCCAAAAGGCATACGTCGATAAGCAAATGCGCCAAAGGGGCATGTGAAAGTCATTTTTTATTGATCTTCAGAAGCGATTGGAATTTGGTTATAGTTGGAATAACCATCAAGAAAGAAATAGAATTCGTGGCCGGCTAATCGTTCAAGCATTTGGTCAATGAAGGAAGGGGGAAGCGATCTTTGTGTGTTACAGCATTTAACTTTCGATAATCAATACAAACACACCAACCCGTTTGAGCACGAGTTGCGATGTGTTTGTCAGCATCGTTCCGAATAAAGGTAAGTCTAGACATTTTAGGCACAACATGGATTGGGCTAAGCTAAGAACTATCAGAAATGGGGATATGATTCCATTGTTCGAGAAGTTTAAGAATTTCATCATTCATTTTCAGGTTAAGCCTTCGTTGCGCCTCACGAACAGGCTTGGCATCGTTAACTAAAAGGATGAGATGTTAAACAAGAGAAGGATTAATTCCTTTTATATCGGTGATTGACAATCAGATTGCTCCCTTGTTTTTTGACTTGAAAGAAGAGAAGCTTATTGATCAAGAGATGGAGTTGAAGAGATTATGATATGAAACGTTTCATTGTCGCCTAAGTATGCGTACTTAAGATGATCAAGAAGGGGTTTGAGTTCCAACCTCAGAGGTTGCTCAGTCAAAGAATTTGATTGAAGTTTTGCCTCAACAATGAGGAGTTCAAACTGAAGTGCATTTTCAATTTCATTACGATCGTCTCGAAATAGTTGTTCATATTCAGTCTTGCGTTCATTGTTAAGGTCAACTATTTCGCAGTTAAAATTTTCTTTAATGGAACTAACTTTCAACGTTTAGTCAAGTGGTTTGTTCAATTGGTTTTTGAGATTAAAGATGTTAAGATCCAAATTCATGTTTTTGAAAGAAAGTTTCATTGAACCATTTTGACAGTCGATTAGAGTATTTGAAGTAGCCAAGAAAGGTTAGCCTAAAATCAATGGAATTTGACTCATTGGATCGTTTATGGGTTGTGTCTCTAAAATGATGAAATCGAGGGGGAATATGAATTGACTAATTTCGATGAGTACGTCTTCGATTTCTCCCACGGGTTTCTTTATCGAATGATTGACAAATTAAAGAGTTACTTTCGTCGGTTCTAGTTCACCCAAGTCAAGTTGCTGGTAAACTGAATAAGGAATCAAATTGACACTCGCATCCAAGTCTAGTAAGCACTTGTTAATTTCTTTGTCTCCTATCGTGCAGACATCGTCGAACATCCTAGATTTTCGTATTTAACTGGAATTGATTAGGACAAGACTTCGCTAAGACTGCTAGCTAAAGATAACTTTCTTGGGTACATGAGTGTGCTGTTTTTGAGTACATAAATCTTTGAGAAACTTAGCGTAAGTCGGAATTTGTTGAACGATATCAAGAAGAAGGATGCTTACTTTGATTTATTTAAAAATTTCCAACATCTCTTCCATTTGATCAGAGTGTTTCTTGGATCGAAGATGATGTGGAAATGGAACACGATACTCATAGGATGATCAACTTGAGTAGACGAAGACTTTGAATTGACATTTGATTCAATGTTTTGTTCTGAATCACTTGTTGTTTTTGAAGTGTCAAGAGGAGCTTCCGGTAAATCTTTTGGATTAACAACTTGGTTATTGATTTGTTTACCGAAACATAAAGTCCTGATAGCATTCATTTGGCTTGCATTGCTGTCTTGAACGAAATGAGCATGATTCGAATTCACGTTTTGATTTCTACGATTCGAAACAGGTCGACGTGGGAATATGCCTCGTTCACGTTCAATCACAAACACGGAAAATTGACACATTTACATTTCAAGTTTAGTAATCGATTGAATCGTATTCTGCATGTACGAGGTTAAGAAATTTTAGAAATTACTGTTTGATTGGAGGTTTAGAGTGGTTGCTTTAGCCAAAGTTTCAAGACTTTTCTCAAGTGATGTAAAACGCTTATCGTCTTGGGGAGTAAAAGATTATTGCGGTTGATTTTGAGAAGGACCTGCAAAATTTTGTTAAAAGTAGGTAAGATGAAAGGGAGGATTCGAAGCATTTCCCGAAAGTGCTTGAATGTTGGGACGAACCAAATTCGTGTTGGAATTATTTTTATTCTATGTAAAGTTAGGATGATTCTCCAACCAGGATTGTACGTTTGAGAAAACAAGTCGTTCTTAACTTTGTTAAAAGCATTGAGTTATCCAATAGAGTTAGGATACTGATCAGCTATGTGATTCCGATCATTGCATTTATAAAACATTGGTTGGGACTTGGTTCATTTGGTTGAATGAGAAAAGATTGTCGAATTTATTGATTATCGCATCGATTTTAGCTTCCAAAGCCAACGATGATCCTACCGAATGTGTGCTCGATCATGAATAAATGGATTTTTTGTCAGAACGTTCCCATTAGGATGACTTTCAGCCATGTTCTCAAGGAAATTCCAAGAATAGTCATCATGAAGGGCGAGAAAATCGCCTTGGCACATCGATTCAAATATGGTTCATGAGCTATTTTCAAGTCCACTATAAGATTTGGCAAAGAGTCTATTTTTTAAAATTGTGGTGTGGACAATTTATCAAAAGCTCTTTAAATCTTTCAAAATATTTTCTGTAAGGTTCACCCCCGAATTGATGAAAATTCACAATCTCATTTCGGATTTTAGTTGTTTTTTCCAAGTGGTAGAATTTATTTAAGAAACCTTTAACAAATTCTTCCCATGATTTGATTGAGTTCGACGGTAAGATGTACAACCATTTTTCAATGTCATTGGTAAGAGAAAATGGAATTAATCGAAGTTTGATTTCATCACAAAGTTGTTGAAGTTTAACGGTCGCACATACTTGTTCGAATTTTGTTAGGAAAATGTATGGGTCATTGTGTTCAAAATCGCCAAATTTTGGGGGCATGGCAATATGATAAGAATAAATTTCGAAGTAATTGCCCGTTAGGACGGGTAATGTGATACAAGAAGGAATAAAAACTCTATCGGGTAAGATTTAATCCATGAGAGTTCATGGGGCATTTTTATTTGCCATTGTTGGAGGGTTGTTCATTCGAGTTAAAAGATTTGTTATTGTGTCATGATTGCAGGTACTCGTATACAAACGAAAAGGTCAAGGAAAGAAAGAAGTGAGAATCAAGTTAAAAGAGTGAAACAAGGTTCAGAAAATGAAATCAAGTGCAAAATTGTTTCTTTATATATTATATTTTAAAGGAAAAATATTTACTTAAAGGAATTTATTTTTCAAAAGGGAGATTTGAATTTTTTTTTTGGATTTTCAAATTTTTTTTGTATGTTTTTTAAAAGATTTGTTTGGATTTTTGTTTTTCTAAAGGAAAACTAACTTAAGTAAAATGCTTATTTTTGGATTTTTGATTTTGTTTGATTTTTTAAAGGAGAAGATTTGAAAAGATTTTTTATTTTGAATTAAAATAATAAGTTAAGTAATTTTTTTTCACATTTAGATTTTGTTTTTATATATATGCATGAACTAATGTAACTAAATGAATGCAAGGACTTAATTACAAATTTTCCATCCTTAGTAGCTCCTATCCCCAAATTTTGTAATCTCACGTTTTCTTATTCCTACAAAATAGTTCTTAGCTAGGTAACATACATGAGTTATTGGTGCACCACGAATCACCGTAGCAATACAGCCGAAGACTTAAGTAACTTTAGAGAAACAATCACTATAATATTTACGAATCACCATAATATTTATAGATGATTATTGCTCCACCGTAGCCTAGATATTAAGAAATTAGATTGCCGAAAGAAGACAACTTGTCAAGATATAAGTTAGCCCTAGATGTTCTCACGACACCCTTAAGTTCAATGACTAACTTTTATTATTAGTCAATTTCTACGATGAAATGCAATTTATGGGCCAAGGAAAGGGTGATGATATCCTCCACCATATGTGGATTTGGGTGGCGCCAATAGAAAAGAAAATAAGATCATATGAATACAAAACAAAAATTAAACGTGAGTTAAAGATGCAACTACGAATGAAATTTATTATTATTACTATTTGGATTTTTTTTTAAATGCAATTAACCAACAATGCACTGAAATAAAACAAGTGATAAGAGCACGATACCATATCATGTAGAATTATTAGCATTTATTTTAAAGCAGCGATATTTTGATAAGCAAGCAATGTAGTTTTTAGCAAGCAAGTTTTCTCCTTCTAAGTTCCTGTAAATTACAACTTGTAAAATTGCTGAACATGAATATTTATAAGACTAAAACGAAAATAACTTCCCCTTTTTCTATGGGTAAAAGGAATTTAAAAGAAAATATGTATAAGCCAAAATAACATAAAACAAATCTTAAAAATTCAAAAGCCAATAAAGTTCCTTTTTCCAATTTTTTCCATTTCTTTTCAAAGAAATTAAAAAAGTAAACACAAAATGAATTAAATAAAACAAACTCACCCAACCACTAAATAAAACCCAACCACCCAAATTATCCAAACTAAAGAAATTACCCAAACTAACAAAAGCAAAATTTCTTTTTGAATAAATAAAAGGAAACCCTCTTTTTTTAAACAAAGTAATTTAAAAAAAATGAACAAATATTCAATTCCCTTTAAAATAAAAAAGCAACCCACATCCCAAATTTAAACTTCCAACCCAGTCCAATACCATACAAACCAAACAAATACTCACGCAACCAAAATCAAACACCCAAAAATTAAAACGGTTAGAAGTAAATAAGATTCCAATCCAAAAAAATAAATAGGAATCAAAATTCTCGATCGAAGGTGCAATTTGCGAAGTGTTGGTGGTTCGCGGTTTGTCAAAGGCAGATCCAGGTGATTGCAAGTTGATCAAGAAAGGTGGTTTAGGGTTTGGGATTTGAGGTAATTAGAAAATTGTGGTTTGTTTGGAGGTGAGACCAGTCATGTAGGTTGGAGTCACGATTTTGATGTTCAATTGTTTGGGTCATGGCTGGTGGTTGGGTTGAGGGAGGAGGATGATTGTAATGAGTTGCGGGATGATGCAGGTTGTCAGATAGTAGGTTGTCGTGGTTGAATTGAGCGGAATTATTTGTTTCATGTATTGGTGAATTGCTGCGAGGTGGTTCGGGTGAGTTGATAAAGTGGCAGCTCATAGATTGTTGTCTGGGTGAAGGCTACGTTAGTGGACGCAATATTGGGTTGCGGGTTTAAGTGGTTCCGAAAGGCCATTTTTCAAAGTTTGCAATGGGTTGCTAATGATTGTGGAAACTTGGTGATGGAATTTGGAGAATTGTGATGGAAGTGCTGTTCGGAATGGCATTGGTTTTGTGTTATGCAGTGATGTAGTTGTATGTTAGTAGTTGTTTGAAGGAGATGGATGCTTGTTTGCAGTGTGGTTCGATGGTTCTGTGAAGGAGTGCAGAAGATGGTTGTAGTGTAGGTGAAGAAAGGAGGTGCAGTTGGAGTTTACAGTGATGCACCGATTATGGTTTGTTTGGTGTAATTGGTTTTTGTAGGGGATGGTTTGGTTGCAGCTTGAGGAGTTTGCAGTAGATTGTTGTAGTTAGGGGATGTTAGCAATTCAAAAATAAACGGTTTAGCGCAGCGAGCCAGAGTGCAGCCTGGAGGCCCATTCAATCACAAGACCCCAAGAGCCCCAAGGCCCAAGGCCCTTATCTTTGACCTATTAATATATATATATATATATATATATATGAAAGCCTTCATGCCTTCAAGCATGATCCATTCCTTCTCCTCATTTTCTTTTGATATCACTTACCGAGCCTTAGTATATAAGGTGGGATTGGGATGTGTATTCCCCGATGTGGGATATTGTTTCCCTCTCTTTAGCCACTTACTCATTTCTAGCAATCCCCCACATGAATGAGTGGTTATTTAATTTATTCTGAAATATCGCGAAACACCAATCATATCGGTGAAAGCAGCATAATGGCCTTGAACTTTTCCTAGTGTTTTATCGTTATAACTTACTGGCGAATCAGTGGACTAGATTGTCTTTGAACTGTAAGCCTTTTGTGTAAGCTGTATAAAGATAACACATAATAAGTGTTCGTTATTACTCCTTGGTTCTCTGTTTGTGTTCGTTTTTGCTATGAACACCAGCTTGGTCTCATGAGTGCTTGAAGAATTTGATCTTACAATTCTTCCTGAAGTGGCGCCTTCGCACTCACATAGGTGATTCTACAAAGAGTATCCCGTAATACTCCACTTGGTTCTTTATAACACCACAGTATAGACATCATTAAAAGCTAAGCTTATCCTACTCTCCGACGGGTTGTGCACTGACTTATCTTAGGAATGGTTAATGTTTCTTGCAGTGCTACTAAGTTATATCATCAATTTAGTTGTCCCTTTGAACCTAGATCTTGGGATCTCCAGTCAGCTAGATAGGGTTTCTATTGAAGAAAAACTTTTCAGTTTATAGGTCTTAAACCCATTCCCATCGATAAGGTTTGAACTTTCTCTCTAGGCAAGCCTTTAGTTAATGGATCTGCGATGTTATCTTTTGATCTTACATAGTCTATAGTGATAACTCCATTAGAGAGAAGTTGCCTTATGGTTTTATGTCTACGACGAATATGCCTAGATTTACCATTATACAGTTTACTATTAGCTCTTCCAATGGAAGATTGACTATCACAATGTATACATATTAGAGGTACTGGTTTTTCCCAATTTGGAATCTTCCAAAAAACTTCGAAGCCAATCTGCTTCTTCTGCGGCTTTATCCAGAGCAATAAACTCGAATTCCATTGTTGACCTTGCTATGCAAGTTTGTTTGGACGATTTCCATGAAATTGCTCCATTTCCTAATGTAAACACATATCCACTTGTGGATTTTGTGTCTTTTGACCCAGTTATCTAATTTTCATCACTATATCCTTCTATTACAGAAGGATATTTTTCATAATGCAGCATATAGTTTTGTGTATACTTTAGATATCCTAGAACTCTGATTATTGCTTTCCAGTGATGTTTACCAGGATTGCTGGTATATCTGCTAAGTTTGCTTATAGCGTATGCAATATCAGGTCTAGTGCAGTTCATGACATACATAATACTTCCCAGTATACGGGAGTATTCAAGCTGATATATACCATCACCAGTGTTCTTTACCCAATTTTGGTTCATATCTACTGGTGATTTTGCAATAGTTATATTATGCTGCTTGAATCTTTCAAGTATTTTGGCAATGTAATGTGACTGAGACAACGCATATCCTTGTGATGTTTTTATAATTTTTACACCCAAGATTACATCAGCCACTCCTAGGTCTTTCATGTCAAATCTAAAGAAAAACATATCCTTTGTAGATTTTATTATAGCCTTATTATTTCCTAGGATTAACAAATCATCAACATAAAGACAAACAATGACATATCCAATATCTGTGTGTTTTATATAGACACACTTATCTGATTCATTTATTTTGAATCCATTTGATAACATGGTCTCATCAAATTTCTCGTGCCATTGCTTTGGTGTTTGTTTAAGGCCATAAAGTGATTTTACTAACTTACGCACCTTATTTTAATTTCCTGGGCTTAGAAACCCTTCAGGTTGCTACATATGTATTTCTTCTTCCAGTTCACCATTTAAAAATGCAGTTTTCACATCCATTTGGTCTATTTCCAAATTTAGTATGGATGTTATTGCTATAAGCATCCTAATTGATGTGATTCTAGTTACTGGTGAGTATGTATCAAAGTAATCTAGATCTTCCTTTTGTCTAAATCCTTTTATTACAAGTCTTTCTTTATACTTGTCAATTGAGCCATCAGCCTTTACTTTTTTCTTTAATATCCATTTATAACCTTGTGGTTTTGATCCTTTGGGTAGATCCACTAGTTCCCATATATGGTTTTGTAAAATAGATTCTATTTCACTGTTGACGACCTCCTTCCAGTAAGGAGCATCGAGAGATGACATTGCTTGCTGATAAGTTAGAGGTTCATTTTCTATCATATATGCATAGAAATCCGATCCAAAGGTTTTAGAGGTCCTTTATCCTTTGCTCCTTCTTGGTTCCTCTATCTCTGATTCAACATTCCTTTCAAACGTGGTTTGATCAATATTATCCTCAGGAGTATCAGTATCTCTCGGTCTCTTTTGAACAATAGTTTCAATCGAGTTTTTAAGAGGAAAAACATGTTCAAAAAATCTGGCATTTCGAGACTCGATAATGGTGTTTTCATGAATGTCATCAATTTCAGATTTGTACACCAAAAATCGAAATGCACTACTATTATGAGCATATCCAATAAATATGCAATCTATAGTTTTGGGTCCAATTTTGACCTTTTTAGGCTTAGGTATTTCTACCTTTGCTAAGCACCCCCACACTTTTAAGTATTTGTAAGATGGAGGTCTGTTTTTCCACAGTTCATGTGGTGACTTAAAGGTCTTTTTGCGAGGTACTTTGTTCAGTATATGATTAGCTGAAAGTATCGCTTCACCCAAGAAATTGTCTGGTAATCCAGAACTAATAAGTAGAGCATTCATCATTTCCTTTAGGGTACGATTCTTACGTTCTGCTATTCCATTGGATTGAGGAGAATACGGTGCCGTTGTTTGATGGATTATACCATTTTGAGCGCAAAATTCCTCTAATGGAAATTCGTATTCTCCACCTCTATCACTTTGCAAGGCTTTTATCTTTTTGTTTAGTTGATTTTCAACTTCTGCCTTATATTGTTTAAACGTTTCAAATGCCTCATCCTTGCTTCTTAGTAGCTACACATAACAGTACCTAGTGCAATCATCGATAAAGGTAATAAAATACCTTTTACCTCCTCTGGTTTGACACATCTTTAGATCACATACATCAGTATGTATTAAATCTAATGGCTCGGTATTCCTTTCAACATGATGAAAGGAAGTTCTAGTTAACTTTGCTTTAGCACATGTTTCACATTTATAGTTGTGATCTATAGTAAACTTAGGTATAAAATCTAAGTTAACCATTTTTCGCAAAGTATCAAAATTCACATAGCCTAGTCTAGCATGCCATATATTAAATGACTCAGCGATATAAACAGAAGAATCCATTTTATTCATATCTTTTGGTACAACAGTCATTACATTCATCTTGAATAGACCATCACTCACATACCCTTTACCCACATACACTCCATTTTTAGACAATACAAAACTATCAGAAACAAAGACCAACTTGAAACCATTCTTGCTCGACAATGATCCCGAAACTAAGTTCTTACGAATGTTTGGTACATGCAGAACATCATTCAAAGTGAGTTCTTTTCCAGAAGTCATTTTGAGAACCACTTTTCCTTTTCCTTCAACCTTCGACGTGGAGGAGTTTCCCATGAAGAGTTGCTCTTCTTGTGTCGCAGGCTTGTAGTTAGAAAACATCCACTTGTTGGCGCAAATGTGTTTTGTGGCACCAGTGTCCACAAACCTTCCTTCGTGTTGCCAACTAAGTTGCATTCTGAGATCACGACTGACAAGTTCATTTCTGAAACTCCATCCGAAGGCCTATCATGCTCCGTAACATTGGCTTGGTCTTTCTGCTTCTTTGGTCCTCAGCACTCACTTTCCTTACGGCCTTTCTTCCCGCAATTATGGCAGTTCCCTTTGAACATCTTAGCATTCTTTGCATTTGGATTATTTTCTCTCTTTCTTTTGTTGCTCTTGTCGGTCTTAACAACATTTGCTTTTGCCACCATGGTGTTGGTTGACTTCTTTTCAGATTTTCTGTTGTCCTCTTCAATTCTGAGTCGAACAACAAGATCTTCCACAGTCATTTCTTTCCATTTGTGCTTCAGATAATTTTTGAAGTCCTTCCATGATGGAGGCAACTTCTCGATAGCAGCAGCAACTTGAAATGATTCGCTTAACTCCATCTTCTCATCATGAATCTCATGGATGATAACCTGAAGTTCCTGAATCTGGCTGACTACTGTTTTTGTGTCGACCATCTTGAAGTCTAGGAATTTGCCGACTATGAACTTCTTCATCCCGGCGTCTTTTGTTTTGTACTTTTTCTCGAGGGACAACCAAAGAGTCTTTGCAGTTTGGACAGTGCAGTACACATTGTACAAACTATTCTCCAAACCGTTGCGAATATAATTCTTGTAAATGAAGTCAGAACCCTTCCAGGCTGTGAGGGCCTCGACCTTGGTGGTGTCGGGCTCGAGTTCATCTACTTGTGGAGGGTCCTCTGTTAGGTATTTGGCCAGACCTAACGTAGTCAAGTAGAAGAGCATCTTCTGTTGCCAGCGCTTAAAATCCTAGCCATTGAATTTTTCCGGCTTCTCTCCATGTGAGAATGGTACAGGCTGTGTGACAAGTGGTCCTGTTGGAGCAGAGGGCAATGGCTTCTTTGTTGTCGAAGTGTTACTTTCTTGAGCCATCGTCTGAAACGATATGACTTCAATTAGTACATAGAAAAAAATCAAACAAAGCACAAATCTGTTTTAAGGGAACAACGATATGACTTCAATTTCGTTTCAAGATTGTTAGCAAATATACAGTAGAAACGACAGCAAACCGTTTCAAATAGTGTTGCAGAAGTATAAACAGAAACGTCGATGTTGTTCTATACAAAAGTGCAACAGCAACAAAGTGTTGCAATACGTATGCAATGGAATAATAGGAAGACGGTGTGAATAAAACAGATGTACCGACTAGAATGTCCGAGTCCAGCGTAGGACTGTTGGCTTGAAACGAAATTGCTCTCGCTACGGCGCTTTCGATTGTAGAGCAATCACTTCCCAAACCTGAAACGGACCTCTCTGCGATGCAGCGCAGCAATCACAGAGAACGACGAACGCAAGAAGAATGTGAATATTTCAGAACAGAGGAGGAAGAAGAAGAGTAGAAAAAAAATTGTTTTTTTTTCGTTTTTTGTGTGCCTCTATATATGTAATGGGGAGAAGTGTCTGTTGGCTGTTCAAACTGGTGTGACTGCTGGAAAGGTTGCGACCCTTTAAACCAACAGACCCGCGCGCGTGCCCATCAAGTTCAAAAATAAACGGTTCAGCGCAGCGAGCCAGAGTGCAGCCTGGAGGCCCATTCAATCACAAGACCCCAAGAGCCCCAAGGCCCTTATCTTTGACCTATATATATATATATATATATATATATATATGAAAGCCTTCATGCCATCAAGCTTCATGCATGATCCATTCCTTCTCCTCATTTTCTTTTGATATCGCTTACCGAGCCTTAGTATATAAGGTGGGATTGGGATGTGTATTCCTCGATGTGGGATATTGTTTCCCTCTCTTTAGCCACTTATTCATTTCTAACAGGGGATGTAGCAGATGATGGTGGTGAAGTGTGGAGAAGTCGTAGAATGGTAACTAAAGGAAATGGCGAATGAGTTTGGTAATAATATTTGATGTATGTTTGTCTATCCAGTGGTTGCAGAGGAATTGCAGAGGGATGGTTGAAGGTGATTGAGGAAATTCAGAGGTGGTGAGGTCGAAGTGGGCAGAAGTGGATGAAGTAGGTGCAGGCAGTTTTGGTTGATGTGAAGAAGGATATGCAATGGTTGGAGTAAGTAGCAGTGATGATAAGGAAGGTAGTGATGAGTGTTATGACAAAGATGTGAAGGTGATGATGTTATGGAGTTTGGTTTACACATGTAAAGTACCCTAGTATGCTTATTTATTTAAATAAAAGTAGATTAAATATGGAAATAAAAACATACACTTTTACATGCACATCACTTCTCACCCTGATCAATAGAAAACCCTCTTAGTATCCTTTGAGATACCCAACTAAACTCTTTCTTCAATTACATTGCTAAGACAATATGATGATGGACGATGTCTTCCTTCTAAGTAGACTATCATTTAGGATTCTTACACGAACACCATACTACATCACCGTTTAATTTACAAATATAACAAATGGATGATGCCTTATTTTTAGTGAACATTGTATTACTATAGTGAACTCGTAGGCTAGGTGTGCACTTTTCATATGCATCAGGCGTTGAAAATAGTTAGGCATAAAAATCCATTATTTCGTAAAATCGACTTAATAAGGTAGTTCTTTCAATCCAAATGACGATTGAAAAGAAATAATCTTTTCTCTTAGTCGTTTTTCTTCCAGATCGTCAAATCTTGTCATGATCAAAATTGCCTTCATGCCTTAGAATGTGCAAGTTAAGATATTTACTTCATGTCTAGAAATCATACGACACAAGATACTTTAGAGATAATATTAATTCAACATGCTTGTGAACCCCTATTGTCACAACCGAGATTTACGGACCAGCCAAATCGTCGAAAATCCGTCCGTTCTAAAATGAACAATGACAACTACAAACACAATACACAATACCATTTGATAAATATATAACACTGCTAAATGTAAAGGATAGCATTTTAAATATACAACTTA
This sequence comes from Allium cepa, assembly GCA_030765085.1. NCBI lineage: Eukaryota > Viridiplantae > Streptophyta > Magnoliopsida > Asparagales > Amaryllidaceae > Allium > Allium cepa. The sequence continues at coordinate 770,544,511 of CM060935.1, forward strand.
TCCAAGTAATCATTTATTCTATAAGGTGTGCTTTAATACAATAAATCTACCGTTACACAACGCAGATGTGCGAGACAACAATAGTCATTCCTGCAACTCAATAAACTAGTTAATGCAGAATAAAATTTAAGCAAGAAAGGTACATCATATGATAAATAGAAAACAATAAATATGGAAAAGACATATTATTATTAGAGCTGCATCACTACCACCTGTGACTGCATATGTACCCCTATTTACCGGTGACCCAATTAGGTACAGGATCAAGCCAACGTAATTCTCCTGTTCACAAATAGGACTCAAGGAGCCTAGATGCAATAAACAAATATGTAATTTCCAACTAGCTATTTAGGTTTAATCTTCACATTTATATTTATGACTCTTTTAAGAAAATAATCACTTCGAACTAAATTCCGCCATTTCATTTCAAATCCATTTGAAATTATATATATATTTATGTATATATATGTGTATATATATGTATATATATGTATATACATATATTATCAATTACACTTTTCTTCGAGATATAAAACAAATTACTTTTTAAACGGTATCAAGTACTTTGTATAATAATACAATATTGTATTTGATACATTTGGAAATCCCAAAATACTCTGCTATAAAAGCATATCAGAATATATGCAACCAGATCGGGAGGTTTCTTCCAATAATAAGACAATTGGGTCCCAGTCTTCATATGATAAATAATCATAGTATATTCCTCTATACAAACAGTAGACTTTATTAAGGGTTACCAAAACCATTCACCCAGTTTTAGTTACGGGTTACCCGAATCATCGATAACACAACAAATCATTTTGTTTCCGAAGTGACAAACCATTTTGCAATAATAATCAAAAATACTTTCAGATATAGTATTATTTACTTCTTCAAATATTTTTGAAATCAATTTCAGACTACCGGGATTTAAGTTCTTGAAATTCTCTTTATTTATAAAACACATTTTATAAACCATAATTATATAAATCTCTTTTATATAAATATCAGTTCAAAAATATTTATAATTATTCTACAAACACCTTTGTAAATAATCACTTCAATTATTTCTATTTCTTTTCAAAGAAACCATTTCATTTAAAAGATAAACATCTTTTATTATAACTATTACTTAATCAAATATTTTCATCGGACACCTTGTAGTCAAACTGTGAAATTATAATCACGAGGTGTTCGCATCTTCCAACCCATGCATATGGAAATTAATTGCTCATAAACTGGCCGAGTACAATTCAAACAATTGAACTAATAATAATAGCACATTATTACTAATAATTAATAACCAATAGCTAACACATCAATTTATCGAACAATCATTAATCTGCACATTTAATCAAAAATATTCATTTTACTTTGCAATCATAAAATGAGGATTTATTCTGCTAATAGAATGCCACAAATGAAATATAATTATTTAATTACATTAATCGTAATTAAATTCAATAACTAATATTTTATCAATATTTTATTCTTAAATAAATATGTCAAATAATTTTACTAATGAGTTCTATTCGTTAATATGAATCTAGTGACGATGACCACAGGTTAAACATATTCTGTGTGTGGGGAAACTATTCATTTTTAAAGTTTAAACATTTTAATTAAACTAAAATAAATAAAATAGTTAAAAAATAATAAATTAGATAACTAAACTCTTTAAATAAATAAAAAAAACAATAATCTCATTCAACCACATCAGCAAGAACCATCCAAGGACCACAACCCATAAAGTTTCACCTAAGAAGAGTGCTATATATCTCCATTCCATGTATTAAGATGCCTGCAAATATTCTCTTTCCCTTCGATTATTCTTCTCCCTGACCCATGCTTCCAACATCCATCCACATCACCTCCACTACAAAAATGCTTGTAAAAGACAGCAAATTAAGGACCAAAAGTTTTCGGTCTCTGCTTAAGTGTAACGACCCGATTTTACGACGCCCGAAAGTCAATATTAATACACCCACTGTATCAAATGTCGCACAGTCGAATACCGGAAAACCGAACCGTTAGGGTTTAAGAAGAAGAAGATAGAAGAAAAACACAAACAATAAAAAGAATCTCACATTTCGCAACGGAACAAATAAATAATAGATAAAGAATAATCTTTTAAAACAAAAACGCTATATCAGTTTTATACATCACATTATCAGAGTTTACAACACAAACAGCGGAAAATAAATATTACATATAAAAGTGATATGCCTCGCCATCCAGCTTCAACTCCTGATCTCCACAGCAACTTCTTGACTTTGCTCCGGAATAATTGACAACCTGACTCTAGGCTGCCCGTGTGGAAAATTATGGGCACCCAGAGTTTAGAAAGGGAACAATAAACTCCAGTCAGTCATGGGACTGGTGTGAGATCTCAGTTATTCTTTTACCAAAGAAAACAAAGGAATTTAAAAGAAATTTGCTATGCTTTTTGAAAATGAAACTACCATAAGGCCTACCGCCACACACACAAAGAAAACGCAGAATTGGATGAGATTTCTCCTTATGATAGTCAAACATGCTTAATACGCAAAATCCTTTCGATATTATTATTAGTGCATAGTGTAGAAAACATTTCGAAAATATAATATTAATCTTAGCCAGCATAGGCATTTCGCACTTATGCCTACTATAGCTACCATGTTCAATAGCAGGTTACCGCCACATTCCATGGCAGGTTATACAACTAAAACCGTACAGGGCGCGTATTGTTTCTTTGAATTTCCAACAAATGGTCAGGTTAAGGAACTTCCTACTACCACATGGGTACGCCTCTGGAGGGACGCCCCGAGAACCTAACTAGATTTCTGCCAACACAAGGCCGGGTCACCTCTGCAAAAATAGGTAACTACTGACACGAGTATGCCATCCCCCGGTTGTAAACAATCTTTATCCAAGGATCGTCAATACCAACAACCACAAAGTAATAAATTTGCAGCAACCACATAGGTCAAGTATTTGGGATCCATACCATGATACCACCTCTATCCAGAAGGAAATAAACATACCCTAAGGGGCGCTACCCCCTATAACCTTGCTGTATCCTTCCTGTTTCGACCATTACGGGTTGTGAGGTTCGACGAAGTCTCGTCCACAAAGCTATGCTTTTCACAAAATCCATGTTTCGGTCAACAAATGATCAGTAGCACTTCGTATGCTACATTACCAAATTGGGAATGTATCACTAGTAACCATCAACTACATAGCCTCTGAGCTCGTACGTCTCAGAGAAGCGTATTAAGCTAAGAGAATAAATTCTCCATCACCAATAGAAATGTATTTGATAGAAACCAACTTTACATCTCAAAGTGTAACGTCAGACACGCATCCATACAAGTCCTTTCCGGGATCGAACGGAACCGAAGGCACTTCCAAAGAAGCCCTTGCAATCTGGATATTCACTAATCACGTCCGGAATCCCATCACAAAGGGTGATAAAATCTCTATACCAGAGCAATCCGGTGCAAAGACATTCGACAGGTAATCCTTTCTCTTTCGAAAATATCCGGTCGTCAACACCATCTTCAAATGCAATCCCATTTCATCGTATCGTTATTCGAAATGATTTTTATGACATACGGTCCTCTCCCGACTAATCCGAATAACGAGCGCTAATTTTAAAAATAAGTGTTACTTTCAGATTCAAACAAATTACAACAATTTCCACTTTGATCTTTTAAACAAAAGATCCATCACAATCACAAAGGTTTGATGTGGGTTTCGAATATCCATTTGGAATTCGACTCCCGGTCGCATCGAAATTCAAATGCCATTTAAAGGCCAATATTGATAGTCGGTTATTTAACTATCAATTATCATTCACAATAATCACTGGATTTCAAATAATTTTCTCCCAATTATTTTGCTTTCAAAATATCTTTGCAAGATAAAATTTCACATTTCATCCATTTGAAAACAATTTCAAATCACATTTTCAAAATGTCTTCACAAGATATAATTTTAACACTTCATCACTTTGAAAACAAATTTCAAATTGCTATTCACATTTCAACCCTTTGGAAACAAATTTTGAAATCATTTTCCTTACGTGGAATATATTTCCAAATATTTATTCATTTCCACTGAAAATCTGCCGAGTTAAAATAATTCAAATCACTTATCCAAAATATTCTTGGAACATTTAAAATAAAACCATCTTAAATACTTACTTAAATATTGGTTATGAAAACATTATACTAATTATCACATATAAGACTTCAAGTCCAACTAATTTTAAAATAAAATTAGTAGATAGAGTATAAATATTTAAATATCCAATTTCTAAAACAAATATCAATTTAAAACTTTAAATAATCACTTCCATAATAGTTTAAAATATATTTTAACTTTAAATATTTCAAAATAACTTAAGTAAATAATTTTTCCTAAACATTCTTTCCTTAAAACCATCTTTACAACTTCAATCTATATTTTTAAACTATATTGAAATCATACTCGGCTTTCCAGGAAAATAAACATTCCATTCCAAAATGGTTCATTCAAATCAATTTAAAAAATTTTCTGACTTATTTTAAATTTACGTTCCAAAACTGTAAATTCTTTAATTTACCTTTCATTTATAAAATTTCCATTTTGGATTAATTTTTTTTAAATATCCACTAATTTACGATTTTCAAATCGATTCCCAAGTATTCACTTTCAACACTAGATCAATTTTCAAATTGATTTCCAAATTATTTCAATTACCAAGTCCAATGCCAAATTAATTTACATATAAATTTTCATATCAATTTCCCAAAGGTTTATTTTTTAACACCAAATTAATTTCAAATCGATTTCCCAATTTATTTCCAAAACACCAAACCAAATTTCCAAATCGATTCCTAAGATTTATTTTAACTCCAAATTAATTTCCAAATCGATTTCTAAAATTAATTTCAACTCCAAATTAAATTCCAAATTTTGATTTCTAAATTTATTTCCTTTTGAAATAAATTCTTTTATCTCTATCAAATATTTAAAATACGTATCTTAAATAAATTCTTTAACTATTAAACAATATTACTCGAAATTCTTTTATTAAAATATTTTCCTATATTTTTGGAATTAATTCGATTGGATTATAAAAATCAACTTTAACACTTTAATTGTAATGGTCTAGGCTTTTCTACTTTAAATTTCAAAAATCCAATTTCATATTTCTGGTATCCTATTATACCAAAAATATATTCGGCCAAATTTTAGCCTTCAATGGTTTCAGTCACAAATAGTCACATACAGATTATAAATAATCAACACAAAATTTTGAAAACAAATCAGAATGTTTTGAGGAATCCAATTTGATCCCTCCAACCTGTTTTCCTACATCCACAGACGTTAGCACCACAATTAAATACCCATTCCACTTCGGGGTGGAATATCGAGGTATATGGTATTTATAAAACATCATCCGCTATTATGCGGCGCATAGGGTCTCATCCGCTATATAATGCGAGAAATCAACAACTCCAAATACATATATAATACCAATTCCACTTCGAGGTGGAATATCGCGGTATATGGGTTTAATATAATAACCTCCGCTATTATGCGGCGCATATGGTCTATTTCAATAAAACTGATAATAAATTACTATCCAAGTACACAATCAACAATTAAATTTAACTATCATAATTCAATCATCAATCAATAACTGAAATTTTCAATTATTAAAATTTGAGTGAGAAGATCTCACCTTGACTACGCATGCAATCTATTTTCGTTCCGGCTTGCTTCTTTACAGATTTTGACCTAGTATAAACAATACATAAATTTATTTATACTCGAAAAAATCGAACAATTAAATTTCTATTTGATAATTTTAATTAACCAAAAGTTTTATTTTTATTTATTTATTACTAGTGATTTAAATTTAAACTAATAACTTTTCATTAAAATCTTTTTCTTTTTCTTCTTCTTTCTTCTCTCTTTTCTTTCTTTTTTCTTTTCTTTTTAAACTAACAACTAGAATAAATTAAATAAGCTAACTTAACAATTTAATCATCAGTTCCTTTATTTAAAATAACAAGTAATTTTAAAATACTTGAATCTATTATTTTTCTTCTAAAATTATTTTATACTTACTGATTTATCCATATACATATATATTTAAATATGTATGAGTATTAAATTTTGAACAGAATTATTTTATTGTAAATACCCTTTTTCTGTTTTTTTTTTCTGTTTGATTTCTAGCCTACAAAAATATATATATAGGATCTAAATAAAAACAACACATATGTACCTTCACTGTTGAAACCCCTCATTGCTGCTCCACTGCCGCCGAGCCCTTTCCACGCGCATGCAACCACCATCAACGACAACACCTTCGAACCCTGAACTTTCCTCGTTGCTACCTCCTATTCCTCAAGCAAACTCCCATCGCGAACCCACCTCAACATCACCTGATGCCAAGCGAACAACCCTGCAGCCTCCATCTTGCGCGCGATGCGCCGCCACCGATGCTGCTGCCTAAGCCCTACGAATCGACATATCCCCCTTCCTGTCGACATCGATTTCTCCTCTCCGATTTGGCGCGTGATCATATTGTGATCCCTCATTCACATGCATTGCTGACGCTCCTTGCCGTGTGCGATTTGACCGCGAGTGATTGATTTCGAACGAGCTCTAAAAAAATTCCCTTCTTTCGAAACAATTTGGGAATGAGGAAGGGAACGAACATGATTCGTTCAGTTTGCACTTTTGCTCGGCCATTGTTGTTTTTATGAACGAGACGAGATTTTTTTTTTGAACAAAATGATTTCATTTCGTTTTTTTCTTTTATTTCGAACGAGAATTAAATTTTCAACGCGTGTATACCCAACAAACACGTGGTTGAATTTTCCTTTAATGTGTCTAATGCTACAGTAATGAAATTATGTTATTTTTATTTTGAATTCAAATTCAAATTTAAATCGTATCCAATTACGCAACTTAAAGTCTCGACCTCCAATCAAGCCGTATCGCTAGGTGTTTATAATGTTATACGCCTATCCCGAATGCAATGGAAAACGTTCCGGTCCAAATTTGATCATATGGAGAAGATAGCTTTTTTTGATCAGTTAAAACATTGACTATTCAATTTAAATTTCAGCGCGTTTGCTTATCGTATGGCCACACAACAACTCCGAATGTTATGAAAATTGAAATCCGATAATAATACAATATTACAGATCCAATGAAACTTGTTTTGTCGAATTCCGAGACTGTGCCTCAGAAGGCTATTTTTAAATATCGATTTAAACGATATATTCTCAAAACTGATTAAATCACTTTCAAATTCAATTCTGAAGCTTCCATAATCTTCAGTATTGTTAATATGAATCTCCTAAGCCATCAAATTATTTTTAACAGGCTTAAAATTGAAGATTTACAATTTTACCCAAATTTCAATGATAAATTTCAAAAATTAAATTGCCAAACCCATAATTATATTTGAAATTCAAGTTAAACTATCATTCAAACATTTAAAATAAATTATATATTACAATTTCAGATGTTCAAAATTCTGGGTCGTCACATAAAGACAGGTTATCTAATTTCGGTCTTTAAAGTTTAATATTAAAGACTGAAAATAGTCTTTGATCCGTTTGTAAAATCTGTAACTGTTTAGACACTGAATATCAGTCTTTGATTTTCTTATTAATCTATATTAAATAATTTAAATTATACGGCTGAGTTTTTCCATATAAAAAAATCCAACAGTCATTTTTGGTGATCCACAACGTGCCTGTATATGGACTCATTCGTTGAAATAAATAATCTATGAAAATTTCTCCACTTCCACAAAATCATCTTATCATTAACTTCCTCACCTTTTCCATTTTCTTTAGCAGGCAAACTGCTTCCACCAATTTTCTTGTTTCGACTGACCGTTCCCTTTCGTCTTATTCATTTTTAACATTTCTTAAGTAATCTTAGATAATATTCTCCATCTCTCATGCTCCACAGTCAATTCCCTTTCTTCACTATAGTTTGCCCAATCTACTACGACTAATTCTATGCTCTCATTACAATCACCAAAGACACCGTATTAACAATTTCTGGTGAACTGTTATGATGGTCAGAAATCGTTAGGCCTGTAGTTGGAAGAAAAGTTAGTCATTACATACTTAAGTGACCCATACAAACAAGAATTTGGATCAACCGATATAGTAGTTGTAGCCTATGGAATCGAAGAGCTGAGATATTCAAAAATATCATAAATTTTCTTGGAAACATTCAAAAATACGAGTGCATTGATCGGCACATTAGGATAAATAGTGGTCATGTATGGATTGAAGCATGATGTTAGCTTATTAGTTAGTTAGATGGTGGCATTGGATGGATATATATGGGCGATTGACGTTGTGAGTTTACTAAAATTTACATTGGACACGTGGATTGATTTGCATTGAAGTTAACCTAAGAAAACAAAGAGCTAGTTGGTTTGTACAATATATGGAAAATTTTATGAACCTAAAGCTATTTTTGACAATGCTGGGTGGCTGCGTTAGTATGAAACGACAACGAAGGGGTATGACATTGTGATAGTGGAGATAATTGAATTCTGTATATTTTCCTCTCTAAGATTAAGTGGATGTACTTTATGTAGTTTTATATATTATGAGTTTTTTCTTTGTAAGATTAAAGGAAAATTTTTGCTAGTCGGCTCGAGTAAATAACAATTTATGCTTTTAGGCTTCAAAAAAAACTAATTAGCAAACTAGGCCTCGTTTGGTTTATACTTGCGCAAATATGGAGTGCGCAAGCGTAAATTTTTTTAAATATAACTTGCGCATTCCATAAATACGCAAGCTTTATTTTGAAGCTTGTGCACTTATGGAATGCGCAAGCTTATTTTCGGGCATCAGAAAGATAGAGAGCTGAATCTAACATTCATTTCTCAACGTTTCTGCTTTCTTCCCCAAACCCTCCCAATTTCTCAATCCAAACCCATTTTTCTTCCATATCCAAATCCACAGTCACCTTATTAACCAAATAGTTGCTAAGCTATATATGGAATCATCTTCTTCATCGTTACAAAACAAAGGTAATAATTAATGTTTTTGACAATTAAGATGTAATTTTACTATTGTTGATGTTGTTGAAAATGAAGAGTTACTGATGGTAGTTGTGTTAATTATTAGAGAATGGTGTTGTTGTTGAAGTAGTTGTTAGTGTTTAACGAACTAGGAAATCCAATTTAAGTATTAGTAAACCGAAATCCCTAATTTACACCTTAATTGTTTGTTATGACGGTAGACATTAATGATTGGGAGATAGATAATGAAACATTTTGATGAGGTTGAAGGGAAAATCAGAGTTGCAAGTTCAAGTCACATTGACTTTGATGTCGATCATGTTTTGGAAACACAGTTCGAACCAGTACCGCGTAAATTCCATTCAGGATCATCAACCTTACACGCTCGTTTACATGAAGTTGTTTCTGTGGAAATGCCCGGTCATTAACATACAGTTGACGAAAATTTGCCGACGCATATACATCCTGTTATTCCATCCGTGCCAAGGGGACAATTGACCATTTCCAAACTGTTATTACGGAGATATATGTGTAGTGGTTGTTTGCAGAAAAGAAAAGAATGATGGACGAAGATTTTTCGGGTGTAGTTCGTACAACGAACATAGGTTGAATCCTCGTGAATATGATTGTTGCAATTATTTTAAATGGATTGATCAACCCCAGTGCGAAAGGGGACTTGAGTATGCCCACGAACTACAAGCTGAAATAAGTCGTTTGAAAAGTGTGAATGAAGAACTAAGAACAAACAGCGGAAGGCTTAGAATGTGGTAGATGTTTGGGAGTTGGTTAAGTTGTCATATTTTGATTTTATGTTGAACCGTTGTATTTGTAATATGTTGTTGCAAAAATATTTCTATTTGTTGTAACCCGTAACGTGTGCAAGGTAGATAGTTTATTATGTTGTTGAAATGCATTTGATATTGTCGACTTTATTGATGAAATATATTGGTTACGTTATTTTATTGATTTGCTTGTTTGGGTTTTTTTAAAGATTGAGTGGATTGATTTTGGTTGAAGATTGCCTGCGGAAGCAAAATCTACCAAGAAAAATAGGTAATAAATCATAAAATTGATGTTTATAGTTATGTCAGTTAACAAAAACTATGACTGCGGTATTGGAACTTATTTTACAGATAATGTCAAAGGTTCCGTTTATATTTTACTTTGATGGCGAATTGTTGGTTGATGATGAAGGTAAACCTAGATATGTGGGCGGAAAGCGAAAAGGATCGACAATAAAAAATCATTGTTCGAAGAGGTTAAACAAAGGGCATATGAAGTGACAAATGCAAATCCTGTGCTATATGATTTAAAATTAGCGGTCAAATAGGTTCAGGATGATGGTGCATCCGCTATTGATTTGGAGGACGATGATGATTTGAACTCCACCTTTTTAGTTGGGATGAGAGTTATAGAAATCTACGTTGTGGGAGTGGAACATGAAAATGTGGTTGAAACACACGCACCAGTAATCTCTGGGGGTAAGTATATGCATACCACACAGTTACAAGAAACACAATGGTCGGTGTGTCCATCGTATCTTTCAAGCCATCAAGGTGGAGGGTTTACAAACTTACTTCACAGGTACAGCGAAATGGCTGGAGTCACTTCTAGTTAGGAACAAAATATGATGCAGAACGCTATAAATCCAAATCAGTCGCAAGCATTTGAAAGGTGAGTACGATTGTACGTTGGCACTTGTATTTTGACTTTCGTTAATGCAAAATATATGACGTTCGTTTTTTGTATTCCTAGTGGCGTAGATGCATTTACTGGTTGTGACGACGATGGCGCCGATTATCATGTTGATACTCCACAAGAGATTTGTGGGAAATTCGATAGCATGGAAGTTGCTTGTGCGGATGATGCGGATAGAACTTGGATATATCAAATGGAAGTTAACAATGATGCAATCATATATGCAGACATTGAGGAGGTTGATGATGTAAATGCGAAAGAAGAACAAATCACATATGAAGTGGCTCTGGCCGAAGATTTATGCACGTCATCAATGATGGCAAAATCAACAATGGAAAATTGTCAACTAGACGTGGAAGTTTTCGGAAGAGTATGTGTGGAGAAAGGTCCACGAGTTGGGTTGATTTTTGAAAGTAAGCAGAAGCTTGTTGAACAGTTATGTGAATGGACGATTAAATGTTCAGTTTCGTTTCAATTTCTAAAATCGCATGCAAATCAATAAACGGTCTGCTGTGATGTAGAAGAAACATGCCCTTGGCGTGTTCATGCAAGCCTTTCGGTAAGAAAAAATTCAAATTGGTGGAAGATAACTACATATGGCGGCGATCACACTTGTTTAAATGCAACCATCAACTCAAACCACCGACAGGCAACTGCTAAGTTTATATGTAGCAAAATACTTCCATTGATTAAAGATGATACAAACATGACTGCAAGAACTGTTCAAGAGACAATGTCCAACATGTTTCATATTAAAGTAAGTTATTTTCGAGCCTGCCACGGACTGTAGAAAGCTGTTGCAATGACTTATGGCGATTGGAAATCGTCGTACGCAGAATTGCCGAAATATCTTAGAGCCCTACAACATACCAACCCCGAAACCGTATATGATGTTATTCATAGTCATGGTGTTTTTGATGGTGCTTTTTGGGCTTTGGACCTTCTATTCAAGGCTTCGACCACTGTCAACCCATATTGTCTATTAATGGCACTCATTTATACGAAAAGTATCTGGGTACATTACTAGTAGCAACTGGGGTGGATGCAAATCACGGGCTATTTTCTTTAGCTTTTTCTATTGTACAAACAGAGTCGTGGCAAACGTGGAGTTGGTTTATTCGTTGCATATGGAATTATATTCCATCCGTACGTACTAGATGTATCACCTTTATCTCGGATCGTATTGAAGGAATTCCACGTGCGCTTAGAGAAGCTTGGTCAATTGAACATCATCATCGCTTTTGTATCCGTCATATTAAAGCAAATTTCAAGAAAGCGGGGTTTGGTACGGATGAGCTACAAAATTTATTACATGCATGTGCCATGGCATCAGAGGTCGTAAAATATAATGATCTTCGAAAACAGTTGAAGGATGTAAATCGAGATGCCGATGCGTGGATTGAAAGAAGTTTGAAAGACTAGGAATCAAGCTGGGCACTTTGTCATAACGGCGGAGTAAGATTCAATATGATGACGACCAACGTTTCTGAAAGCTTTAACGGTGTTCTCAAAGGAACTAGGAATTTACCTGTTAGATCATTGGTTGCACGAACGTTTCATCGACTGAACCATTACTTCATCAAACGACGAACTCAAGGGGAAGAGTGGACGTCGCAACTTGCACCTAGGTAGGAAGCACTAGCGTGGAGAAGAATGGAAGAATCGATGCTCATGTCTATAGAGAGATATAGCTTCGTTGAATGGCAGGTGATAGATATGCATATATTTGACTATATGGTGAATATCGAAGATAGTGTTGCCAAATGTTCGTGCAACATGCCGACATTAGATCATTTTCCGGGCTTCCATGTATTAGTGGCTTGTTCACATGGTTCGGGTGGTGCTAATAGAGCGTATTTTGACTTAATCTCCACGTGGTACACGAAGGCTATGTATTCCGCAACTTATGCTCCTTTATTCCACCCTGTACCAGATAACAACATTGGAACGTCTACGATGGTCCAATTATACAACCACTATTGTACACAGAAATTCAGGTCGTCCTCGATCTACTCGATTAAAAGGTTTTATGGATCCGTTATCTTCATCCGGCCATAACAGATGTAGCAAATGTGGTACTATTGGCCACAAGAAGAAAACTTGTCCACGATGAATTGTAATAGAAGTAGAACGTCTATGTTACTGTATGAGTTGTTGACTTTGTTATATAATGATGTTGTCATTTGAATGGTGTTTGCGTGGTATGTAGAATGTTGTTAGGACTTTTTGTGTGAAAGGGTGTAATGTACGGTATTGAAAGAGTTCTCTGTCTTAGAGAGGGTCAAAAACACGCTTGCGCATATATGGAATGCGCATGCTATGTTGTCAGTATAGCTTGCGCACATATATGCGCAAGCGTGTTTTTAAAATAACCCGAAAATAGCTTGCGCAAATGTGGAATGCGCAAGCTGCATTGAAAATAAATCTTGCGCATTCCACATTTGCGCAAACTGTTTTTTGGGTCAGCTGCTCTGCCAACTCCTACACCAAAATTTGCAAACTCTCAACTTCCCAAAGCACGCACACAACATTACATTAATAATACCATCTCCAAACAAAACAAATAACATGATTCAACCGACAAAATAAATAGATTGAATAAGTCGTACAATAACATAGAAACGTACAAGTCTTACAGTAAATAGATTGAACAAGTCGTACAATAACCCCTTAACCAACCAAAAAAACAACAAAAATAAGACCAACGAATCCTTCTAAGCTCAAGTGATGGTATCTTTCATCTTCTTCCGTTTGTACACGATGGGAGCCGATCCTTGGCCTTCTTCGAATGTAGAAGCCGGGGTCGACAATGGAATTTCTTGTGGTTGACTTGACCCAAAAATGAGTTTTCTTGTTGAATTTCCCTTTGCGGCGCCTCTTGCACGTGCTCGTATGTCGACGGTACAACATATTCGAGTTGTTGTTCTCCTTCATGCCAAACAGGCCAGTCAGCATGAGTTTCTCCATTGGTGTATTGCTGCTCTACCTCGGGCCATGCGGGCCATCCAGCTGTAGTTTCGCCATCGGGATGTTGTGAAATCTCCCCCTCCATGTGTGCCTCCTCTCATTGGGCTTGTCCACCCCCTACTGTGATATGTGTCTCCTCTGTACAACGTGGTGGCTCTTCTACAATGCGCACGTCTTGACCGGCCTTCTTAGCTTGTTCCGACCCAAAATCGTGTCAAGTGTTCGTCGTAGGTCAATGCACTTGCTTTTGACCTTGTCCAGCTCCATACGACTTTCTTCTATTTCGTCCACGACATCCAAAGCACTGTATATTCGGCTTACCTAAACAATAAGTCATAACAGTGCATCAATATGATATAAAAATTGAACTATAAATTTTTTGAAATGACAATACTAACCACATCACGTTCTAAAGGAGCACGGAGAGTGTACGCAACCAACTTTCTTGCCCATTTCTTTAAGAATAAAACGATGAGTAGTTCGCCAATACCAAAATTCGTACTCGCTTAAAGGTGTCGGAGGCTCACGTGCTCGTTCGGCACGATCAATTCTTGATTGCTAAATAGCAATACTTTCCTCCAAAAATGCCATCCAGCTAGTGGGTTCTGGATAAAGGGAGACGACAGGATCGGGAATGTGCTGATAATCAAAAGAAAACTGTCTCATAACCCGATCGGGTGCATACAACTCAAAGTCTAAAAATAGAATCAGTCGGCTCTTAGCAATCCAACCGGCGAACGCATACTCAATTTCCGAATGTCCAAACTTATTCACTAATGAATATGGTTCCCATGTAACCGCATCATCCGCCAACAAATCCAACTCATTACGGTAAAACTGTACATTTCTTGGCGTGTCACGCCAACTCCTATCACAATTCCACCTCGCCCCGAATGGAAGATGCGGATCTAAGTCGATAGGAATTCTAACAGTCGGTCGTTCAATAGCAATATGCGACCATGACCATAGTTGCAACAACGTTGCAGAAGCCCTTAAAACTTTTCGGCGTTGCAAGGCAACCTATGACAACTCATTATACAAATAGCATAAAACAGCACTACCCCAAGAATGATATCCACAGTTAGCCAAATTGTCCAAAAAAGGTAAAAATTTCAAACTTAATCTCCCTTTCGAATGATCGAAAAATAATCGGCAACTCAAAAAATACAATATCACGGTACGAGTGCGGCGAAGTATATCTAAATCGGTTGCCCCTTCGGGTAGTGGTTCGGAAAATTCACTTTTAAACCAAGTCATTGATAACGCACTTTTAGACTTAACCGCCTCTCTAGGTGGAAAAATACCAAGCAAGTCATGAGCCAATTCGATGTAATCGATATCTAAATTTTGCAAACATATTTGACGACCATCTGCTTTAAGACCGGAAAAAATGCACATCCGCTAGAGTCACTGTCATCTCCCCGACTCCCATATGAGACGTAGTTGTTTCCGGTCTCCATTCATCGCATAAAGCGGTAATAAGGTGATGATCAAGACGAATGTGGTCGATTTGCATAGCCTGCCAAAATCTGGAGATTCGTAGATTCGCCTCCAATCTTGGATCTTTAAAATCGATCTCCTTGATCTTGCTTGAATGATCGCATATCTTCACAGTTTCAACACCCTGGAATGTACAAAAAAAATTAATTTTGGTGCTTCATATTTGCATTTCTTCGGTTTACCAATATCAAAAATTTACCTCCATTAATGTGTCGTTTTGGCTTCTATGGTGTTCTTGAAGATATAGAACACTTCTATCTTCGGGCCCGGAAGACAATTCTACAAACAACAACAACCGTTTATTACTATAAAAACTTTGTACAAAGTTAGGATTTTGGCTATATGAAGACTACATATACTTTTGCATTTTTAAGAAATAAACCTACAATTAGAGCATGTTAACATCGACATCATCAGGACTACCAATTCCATTAACAACAACAATCATTTTTAAAGTAGTAATCAATTTACGATCAAAATATAATTACCTCTAATCAAAGAAGAAGAAGAGCTTGCTTCCATTTTATGCTTAGTCTAGTGGTTGATTGAAGGAATAGATCAAACGCAATGTTTTAGAGTTAATAGATGTTGGTTTGGAATGGGTTGGAGGTTGGAAATAGAGAGGGTTCTGTTAAAAATTGAGTTTGGAGGATAAATGAATGTTAGATTCAGCTCTCTGTCTTTTTGATGCCCAAAAATAAGCTTGCGCATTGCATAAATGCACAGGCTTTAAAATAAAGCTTGCTCATTTATGAAATGCGCAAGTTATATTTAGCAGAACTTACACTTGTACATTCCATATTTGCGTAAGTATAAACCAAACGAGGTCTAGTTTGCTAATTAGTTTCTTCTGAAGCCTAAAAGCATAAATTGTTATTTCCTCAAGCATACTAGCAAAATTTGTCCAAGATTAAATGGACGTACTTTATGTAGTTATATTTATTATGTGATATCTAAGTGAATGTTAAAGAATCATACTTGCCTGTGCTGAATGAAAGCAGTTGTGCAATTATGTACATGCATATTTTGGATATATCATATGTATTTTGTTGTTCTATATAGTATTATTGCATATAACTTTGGATGTTTTGGACTGGTATTAATGTTGTATCGTTAATTATTTATGGCTTGGTTCAAATGTGCTTATAATCTGAGACCGATTTGAAACTATATTTCAGTCTTAGAGATTTGGCTTTCAAAATTATTTAAGATTGATTTTCGGTCTTTAAAATTTAAGACCGAATTTCGGTTTAAATGTTTTTTGGGACTTAACAATTAAAGTTTTAGTTTTTAATCGGTCTAACATAATTAGAGACAAAATCGTTTAATTAAAGACTGAAAAATTCGGTCCTTATTTCATCTTTTTGTTAGTGCTCCTCCTTCATCTATTCTTCTCCTTCATCTTCATGCCACTCAACCATGTCTAGATTCCTTCACTGCCCATACATGACCCATAAACCAGAGTCCAACTCCTCACACCTACTCTTCTTCCTCGTCATTCAAACACCTGCTACTCTCCATTTCTCTCTTCACCTGCTCACGCATGCAACCATGAATGACCGCCTGCACCACATCTCATTTCCACACTCACAATCAGGCAAGCACCAACAACATCTCCTCCCTTCCCCGCACCCGCGCACCACTCGCTCGCATGCTAAGGAGGCAGAATGTAACCTCATCCCCTCCTCCTTTGCATGTGTCTAAATATGTGTATCAATGTATATTTGTGAATCTCTCTATATGTGAATGTATAATTGTATATTTGAGTGTGAATGTATAAGTGTATATAAATTTACTTGTAAGCTAAGCAAACTAGAATAGTTAACAATTCAAAAGTCAAGCAAGGACACGGAATGGATAATGAACGTGTGTGCATGGCTAAAGGTATGGGTTTTGTGCATATTATTTCTATCTCATGCATGTCTTATATTTTAGTGTAAATTGTTGGGTTAATGTGTCTACTTATATTCGATCTAAAATACTTCTAAGCTAAGCAACAAAGTTAAGAGCAAAGGCAAGAATCATGGAAACACATAGATATGCATGCGTGAGTGTAAAGATATATATATGTATGTATGTATGTATGTATGTGTGTATATATATGTATTTGGAAAAGTTAGATTATGTGGTACCCCGCTACACAATAACATATTCGCTTACGAGTTGTGAATGACGAATATAAAAATATGATTATATATAACAATGCACCGCGATCAAAAAATAATAATGAAATACACATGTTAACTAATTCTGTGAAGCTTCGAAAGTACTAATGTTTGCCACAAAAAAGCGTCAATTTTTTTAAACTATTTTCCAAATTAGAAATTATGGAAAAATCCTATAAATTAAATTAAAATTGCATCATTAAAAATTAGGTCTACATTTGAAACATAAATTTTATTATAATTGCATTCAAATTTGAATATTTACATGAATTTAATAATCAAATTTGAAGACTCAAAAACTACGGATCATTATTCCCCCTTGAAAGAATTTCATCTCCAAAATTCCAAATATAATGAAATCCAAACAGTTAACAAAATTAGGCACACAAAATTAATATCACCCATAATCCAGTCGGAGGTACGGTACCATATCCTATCCATTTTAATTTATCAAACTAAGATAGTTTCATTCTAAAATTCCTAGGTTGGTTTATTAGTCCAAACAAGTTTTACTTAGCCAACTAACCTAAGCTTTGATACTGGCTATAACGATCCGGATTTTCAAACCAGTCAAATCGTCGAAAACCCGTCTATTCTAAAATAAACGATAACAATTACCAACTTAATACACAATGTCATTTGATAAATATATAACACTGCTCAATGTAAAGGATACCATTTTAAATATACAACTTTTCAGGGTAATCATTTATTCTATAGGGTGTGGTTTAATACAAAGAAAACTCAAATACAATAAATCTACCGTTGCACAACCCTGATGTGAGAGACAACAATAGTCATTTCTACAAACTTAATAAACAAGTCAACGTGGAATAAAATAGTAAGCAGGAAAGGTACAAAATCACATGATAAATAGAAAGCAGTAAATTGAAAAAGTTGTATTAATATTGAGGCTACGTCACTACCACTTGTTACTGCCTAGATATCCCTATCTAATTGGGTACCAAATTAAATGAAAAATCAAGCCAACATAGTTTTCCTATTCACAAATAGGACTTGAGGAGCCTACGATGCAACAAACAAATATGCAATTCCCAAACTATGCACTTGGGCTTAATATTCACATTTAGATTTTTGAGATATAATTTACTTTATTATTTTCAAAATATAACACTTTTAAGAAAATAATATCTTCAAACTAACTTCCCGATTTCATTTCATATCCTTTTGAAACAATATATATATATATATATATATATATATATCTTTTATATCAATTATACTTTTATTGGGGATATAAACAAATCACTGTTTAAATGGTATCAAATACTCCATACAATAATAAGCATATCAAAATATATGTAACCATATTGGGAAGTTTCTCCTACTAACAAGGCAACTGGGTCCCAGCCTTCACAAGTTAAACATACAAAGTATATCCCTCTATACAAAGAGTTGACTATACTAAAGGTTACCAAAACCCTTCGCCCACTTTTTAGTTAAGAGTTACCCGAATCATCGGTAACATAACAAACCTTTTTGTTTTCCGAAGCGACAAATCATTTTGCAATAATAATCACAAATACTTTCAAATATAGTATTGTTTACTTCCTCAGAATCTTTTCGAAACCAAATTCAAACCACTGTGATTTAGGTTCTTGAAATTCTCTTTATTTATCAAACACAATTCCTAAACCATTGTTATGTAAATCTCTTTTATACAAAAATCACTTCAAAAATATTTATAATTATTATACAAACACCTTTATATAAAATCACTTCAATTATTTCCATTTCTTTTTAAAAAAAATCATTTAAAAGGCAAACATCTTTAGAATAATAATAAACATCTTTTGTTATAACTATTTCTTAATCGAACATTTTCATCGAACATCTTATAGTCAAACTGTGAAATTCTAACCACGAGGTGTTCATGTCTACCTAACCCATGCATATGAAAATTAATTGCTCATAAACTGGCCGGGCTCAATTTAACAACCAAACAAATAATAACGATAGCACATTGTTATCAATAACTAATAATCAATAGCTATCAGTCAATTTATCGAACAATAATTAATCTACATATTCAATTAACGTCAAAAATATTCTTTTTACTTTGCAATCACATAATAGGGATTTATTCTGTTAATAAAATGTCACGAATGAAATACAATCATTTAACCACGTTAATTGTAATTAAATTCAATAACTAATATTTTATATTTTATACTTCAACAAATAGGTCAAATAATTTTACAAACGTGCTCTATTTGTTAATACGAATCTAGTGTCGTAGATCGCGGGTTAAATGGACTCTGTGTGGGTACCTATTCATTTTTAAAGTTTAAACATTTTAATAAACTAAATTAAATAAACTAATTAACTACTAAATAAGCTAAATTAATAAATTAGATAACTAAACACTTTGAATAAATAACAAAAACAATATTCTTGCCCAACCGCATCAACCAACGCTAATGCACGCAAGGCCCACAACCCACCAAGCTCCACCCGAGAAGAGTGCTATATATCTCCATCCCTTGTATTAAGATGCATGCACACATTCTCTTCCCCTTCATCTGTTATTCTCCCTCATGCATGCTTCCAATATCCACGCACACCCCCTCCTCCTTTGTCTATTCTTCTCTCTTATCTTCATGCCACTCACGCATGTACACATTCCTTTACTGTCCATGCACGTCCCATAAATCAGAGCCCAACTCCTTACACCCACTCTTCTTCCTTGTCAATCTCTCACCCGCTACTCTCTATTTCTCTCTTCACCCGCTCACACATGTAACCATGCATGACCGCCTGCACCACATCCCCTTTCCACACTCATGGCCAAGTAAGCTTCAACGCCATCTCCCCCCTTCCTCGTACCTTCACATCTCTCGCTCGCATGCTAAGGAGGAAGAACCTCGTATCCTTCCTCCTTTGCATGTGTTTTAATACGTATATATTTGTGAATCTCTTTGAATGTGAATGTATAAACGTATATTCGCGTGTGAATGTATAAGTGTATATATAAACAAATTTACTTGTAAGCTAAGTAAACTAGAATAGTTAACAATTCAAAAGTCAAGCAAGGACGGGAAGGCATGGTGAACGTGTGTGCATGGCCAAAGGTATGGGTGTCATGCATATTATTCCTAGCCCATGCGTGCCCTACTTTCTAGTGTAAATTGTTGTATAAATGTGTCCACCTATATATGATCTAAAATACTTCTAAGCTAAGCAAACAAAGTCAAGAGCGAAGGCAAGAATCATAGCAACACACAGATATGAATGCACGAGTGTAAAGATAATTGTGTATTTGAAAAAGTTAGATTATGTGGTACCCCACCATGCAATAAAACTTTCGCGTATGAGACACCAACGACAAACTAAAAATAATCGCGGATAGCAATGCGCCATGATCATAAAACAAAATAAAATACAAAGGTTAACTAATTTCGAGTTTCAAAAGTATCGATATTTGCTGAAAAAAGCAGCAAAGGAAAATTTAATTATTTTTCAAATTAAAAATAATGAAAAAAATCCTAAAAATTAAATTAAAAATACGTCATTAAAACTTAGGTCTAAATTTGAAACATAGATTTTATTACAATTAAATTCAAACTTGAATATCGAAATAAATTAAATATTCAAATTTGAACATTCAAAAATTATGGATCTTACACCTATAAATTAACATACTGCTAGAGTACCTTATGTACATCATCATATCCAAAATTAAAAATTATCGGCGAATGTCTTATATAACCAATATTTTATTATTTTTAACATTTTAAGAAACTATTTACTTAACTACGCTCTCATGCTTCTCACGTCTTATATAAATTGTATCTCGGCCCTTAATGTACACATATATGTTAATTCAAACAATATTTAATAGCATATGTCTCTACAATTCAAAATGATAAAATTAAATTCGTTATTTTCTTCTTAAGCATAGATCATCTAAGCATCGCTTATTATAAAAATATGTTTCTCTATCATCTTAAAAAATTATATTTTTTTCAGATCGATAATATATACTTTAAAAATCATTTATTATTTTATATCACTTTAAATATCTCAAACATCATTATTCAATCCAAAAACATTACTTTCGGTCAAATTTCCTTTAAATAATAATACTATTATCCCTTCACATCAAACGATAATATTTAGTTAAAACATTTTTCTTCACAACTGCTTTATTATTATAATTCACCAATAACAACAAAATTAAATCCCAAAAATATTTTTTTATTTATATCAAAAGTGGTAATAATTTATCCTAAAAATATTCATAAAAAATATCTCTTTACAATTATTATTACCCTAAATACCAATTATTTTTATTACTTAAATAATATTATTTTTTCATAAACACCATAAAGCAATCATATTATTATTTGCTCAAATTTAGATAGCCTTCTAAACGAATAATATTACTATTTATTTAAATTCCACCATATTTAATAAATAACAATAAATTCTCGATACAAAAAATATTTTTCCTTACATTTCAAAATTTAATTTTTTCCAAAAATCTCAAATAATGCCCTCGTTAATTTGAAGTACAAATCTCAATCATAAATTCATAACATTCATGTTTAACAAGTCCTTAGCATGCTAATTTATTGACCATTCTAGCTAGTTCACTATAATTAAACCAAAATATATATGCTATGTAATTCTTTTCTAGCTCCAATCAAATTTCAATTGAAAATATCATAACTTTTCAATTCATTTTTCAAATCAAAATCTTTCATCTCATATCTTATTCTTTACTAAACCAGTAAGACTTGAAAACCATAAAATTCTCTATTAACTTGAACTAACGTTTTTTTGGATCATCGCTCATTTTTTAAAAATAAATTCTTTAATTCTACTTAACAAATTTTCAAAAAGTTCCGTTTCATACTAAATCACTTCATCAAAATTCATAACTCAAATTTATTTCAATCTAATCACTTCATGTCAATTCACATGTCCTTAAATAAACTATTATTATAATTTCAATTTCTAAAGCTAATTTCTTTTTAATAATTCTTCAAAATATCATTACCTAAAAACAATAAACTTCTAAAACTCAATTCTTTATAGTTGTACTAATCCAATATTAATTACTCAAAATATAATTTTGTTTTGAAATAACTTCAATTATTCTTTGAAGCACATATACTTCATTTTAAACTTTGTTTCATATAATTTAAAATCATTTTATCATATATATAAAAGTACAAATCATTTTATTTTATAATTTTCCAATTTCCAACACCTTTAAATAATACATCATGTTTATACATAAAAATATATAGTTACAATTCATTTTAGGCTACTAATTATGTTCGTACCCAATTTGAAAATAATTTCAAAATGTGAAATTATTTACCAATGCCCATTTTCATGAGTTTATATCCCAAAATTTTCAATTTCCATTCAAGAACCCAAGCATTTTGGAATTGAAAATTTCAACAAATATTAAAATAATAATTTTAAATCCTTTTTTTTCCAATTCAAAAGCTATCCATAATGGTTATAGTTTAACGGAGAAAAATAAATATGTAAAATGTGCCATTATAATCGTTACCTTTATAAGTTAGAAACTTTCTCAAAACCGTAAAGGAAGTGTAGAGTGTTAATTAATTTTTTTTAGGTGTGGCAAAAATATTTATTACATAAAAGACATTCAAAAAGATGTTTTTACTTGTTAATTTACATTAAAAAGTTTCTTTATCAAAAGAAAAGTGCACAACCAAATATAAGAGTAACAACGCGCCTTACATAGTTTCTTCTCAAATCTTTAATATATTTATGGAAAATTACTTCTTAATAAGTTTACCATATTTGAAACTTTAAATAAGGATTATTATTTCAAAATCTTAAAAAAATCAACTTCTATATTTTCGTAAATCTAAAAATACTAATGTTTTCAACTTTTTACGTCAAACATTTCAGACAACTCAGACTTTAATCAGAAAACTGCAAATTACTCCTGCTCAACTACGCTATTAAACTAACAATGCTTCCATTATTCCTTATCAATATCACGTTATATTCTATGGACTTAAGGGTACCTGTTACTAGTGTTTTTAACCAAGTAGAAGTCTCCAGAAGATAGAACATCGAGACGAAGACAAAACTACTTAAAAGTTGAAAGGTAGGCTCATATAGGCAAGGGAAATAGGTCGAGGAATTTTAGGCGATTATGGAGCTAAGTCTATGAGTCGACAACCGAGTTATGCTCCATAGCAGGGAGCTCCAACTTTCCACAAGCCATTCTTTAACTATTGCATGAGAGGCTAAGCAATTTTGTAAAGTTCTGGATGACCCATCTGAAGAAGTGAAGGGGTAGCTCTAGTGAATCATAGACCAAGCCAATTTAAGGAGGAACAACAATTAAAACAAGACAATAAGCTACGAAAACACTAGAGGAACTACAAAACGAAGCAAGAAACCCAATCCAAGAAAAATCACTAAGTTTTCCCCTAAGTGGATAACTTGGTGCTTACCCAAACTTTTATACTATCTTGAGTCGATCTCTGGATCTCCCTAGTTGCGGGATTTTGGTCCAATATGACTACTAACCCAATGAATAAAAACCTTAGTGAAACCAAGAAAGATCTAGTTTTCTGCTGTCACTATGCGGAAGCTCTGTGTCTTCTTTAAATCTTCCCTCTAAACTATAGTCACTAAGGCAGCTACTCTATGCAATTCTAGGACTTAGAATTAGTCTAACCCCTATACTTGTGACTTATTCTCTCTCTAATCCTTTGTAATCTCAATCAAATCTGTAAGCATCAAAGCTATAAAGTGCACGTAGACTAAAGATTGCTGAACCACTATAAAGTATGGTGTCTCTCTCTCTTATTCTATTTATTTTCCTTTATTACTACTACTATCTGTTAGATTTAGGTTTCACAAGTTTCCTACAACCTATTAATCCATCTTTGGCATTAGCATTATAATGCTTTTACCGATAAAATATGAATCCAGGCTTAGATGTCGCTTGTTATTTTGGGTTGGAAGAGATCCGGTGGTTAGATCCGAGGAATTTACCCCGAAAACTCGTAGACCTACCATCAAAGATCAATAGCACCTAGAAAACAAAGAACTACTTCTAGAAGATCAATAGGAGAAATAATCGATGGTAATGATGCAAACCCCCAACAAACTGAAGTAAACAACGCTAACAATCATCGAAAAAAGGTCAGTACTACAAGTCTAGCACCAGGACCCTCTACTCAAAAGGATAAAGGAGAGCTTAACCATATGGTTAACGAACTTAACCAGAAAATGGCCGATAGCCAAAAGGCTCTCATGGATAATATTGACGCTTTGCTAGCGCTGCAGCTACCAAATGCTCGAGAGCTAGACAAGAAACTACAGCTGCTATAGAATAAGAGAATGCCTATGTTTCAGGCTTAAAGAAGAGAAACTATAAACAAAAGCAGAAGGAGTTTGTTGGTGGAGCTGCAGGAATTGTGATAGAAGGCAATGAAAGAACTCATCCTATTGGAATGCAGCCTTTTATAGATCCAAATCTTGGAGTGAACACTCATCAAGTGAATAACGCAGTGCTTGTTTCTGACTTTGAAGATGACATGCAACTTGATGATGATAGATTGGAACTGAACGCTGATGTAAATAGACAAAATGTCGAAAGCGAAGTTCAAATTGCCCTGGTAAGACCAACCATGGGCCAATGGGACCATACCTGATGGTTTTCCCAGAGAACGGAGAACCTAAGATTTATTTTGTAAACAAGATCGTTTGCGGAGTCAAACACTCAGCGTAGTCCCCAATAGCTGACCTATAGACCACCGTGCTAGCGAGGAGTGCATTACTAACAAGGTCAAACGGCTCTTGAAGGAGAGTAGGAGCAGAAAGAATGAAGACCGGGGTTCCATGCCAAGCTAAACTCCATTTTTTGAAAATTTGCTAAGAGAAGAATATCCAAAGTAGTTCACTATGCGGACTATGCCATCGTATAAGGAACGATGGACCCTAAACAATACTTGTACAAATATGAGTGGTATATGGATAGAGCTAGGATGATGGATGTTGTCCGTTGTGGATGTTTCATTGTCTTCTTGGAAGGAGTAGCTTCTATGTGGTTCACTAGACTTGCACCAATATTTATTTCCACCTTCGAAAAATTAGTAAAAATGTTTCGGGAACAATTTAGACTCCATACTGCACGATCAAAAGATCCTATGTTCCTACTGGGCTTCTTCTAAAGACCCAGTGAGTCACTGAAATCTTTAATAAACCGATTCAATGTCACAATTGCCGAGGTGAGCAATCTAAAAAAGGATATATTTTTATGGCTTAGGTCCATGCCATTCACCTGGATATGGATTAAAATGAAATAATCCACCACCATAGAGATATTCCACTAAAAATAAAACCAGTTTCTAAGATTGGAAGAGGCAAACATGGTCGAAGGCAAACCTACCGATGAGCAACCGAAGGAAATGGTTCAAATCAATGTCGCGGTTAAGTAGGATGGAAACAGTTTTGGAATTACAATAGGAAAGAATTCAAATCAGAAGAAGAGGAATCAAAACTCTGGCAGGCACGATGGAAACGAGAAATTTATAAGGAATCTCAAATCTGAGAATTATACATCGTTGAACGAAAGCTTAAAGAACATCTACCTTGCCACTCAAGGGACTGAGTGATACAACAAACCACCTAAGCGGGAGGTGTCTGAACAACAAAAAAATCAAGAAAGTTTTGTCACTCTCACGAGACACATGGGTATAACACAAATGAATATCGGCATATAAATGAATTAATCGAGGAACTAATAAAGAACAATATGCTTCAACAGTACGTGAAGAAACAACATAATTCTGACCAACCTGCTAGACCTTAAGTTTCGAGTAATCAAGGAAATCAAGCCAGGCCCAATGGAGAAGGAGCTCGTCGGACTAAATAGAGACTCATCATAAGTGCCATCACTGGGGGACCTCACCTAGCACAAAGGATTTGGGGTGAGATGGAGCGATATGCTAGCTCTTTAAAGCACACTCCTAAGGAAATCTGTTATGCCATTGAAGATAAAGCCCTGACCAAATAACATAAGTTGATAACTGATGATATCATATTTCGAAATCAGGATACCGATGGTATAGAGGTGCTAACTCTCAATCCAATGGTGATATCAATTTGAATCAGGCCGTTAGTTATGCGTAGAGTGTTAGTTGACAGTGGAAGTTTTGTTAACATCCTTTTTCAACAAACATTCAATCAGATGAAGATCAACATAAAGATGTGACAGCTTATAGAACGAAGATTTAGGGATTTACAGGCAGGCCAAAATAGCTAATAGAGATGATTAACTTTCTTGTAGAACTCGAAGAAGGAGAACGAAGGGTAGTTCTTACTCAAGTCTTCATGATGATCGACGAATTCTCAGCTTACAACGCCTTCTTCGACCGACCGGACCTTGCTGATTTCAGAATAGCTTTGGCTTCATGGTGCCTTACAATAAAATTTCCGATGGAAAACGAGGCTGGAATGATAATAAGAGACCAAAGCATGGTAAGAGAATGTTACACCGTCGAATTGTGCAAAGCCAAACGACAAGAAGGGAACAATTATGGGGAAGAGCCTCCACATTCATGAACCGCAAGCAAACAATTATGGAGTAGCCCTTGGCTTAGGCACCATAGTCGGTTCGAAATAACTATTGACCTTAGGTAGAAGAGTACGGGGGACGAACGGGCAGTGCCGACGGAGTTACGATTACTGTCCCTATCGACATGGATGACCAAACTCGGATCTTAAAGATAGGTTCATAGCTTGGATCAAGATGCAAAACAAACTGATAAATTTCTTTGTGCCAATCTGGATGTGTTCACTTGGAGGCATTCCAAAATGTGCGGGGTTTCGCTAGAGATAGCGTATCGTGCACTTAATATCGACCCCAAATTCACACCAATAAGGCATAGGTCTAGAGCAATCCGCTGCATTGAAGGAGGAAATAAATAAGTGATTGGCCAACGGCTTTATCCATGACGCAACATATCCTTAATGGATATCAAACCCTGTACTAGTAAAGAAATCGAATGGGAAGTGGAAGATTTGTTTCAACTGCCCGGACTTGAACAGAACTTGCTCAAAAGATAGTTTTTACACCTAGAAATTACTAGCTAGTTAACGGAACCACAGGAATAAGCTGCTCTCATTCATGGATGCCTGCTTAGGATACAATTAGAATATGATGCATGAGCCCGAGTAGGAGAACGCTAGCTTCATACCTACTTGGGACTGTATTATCATCACATGATGTCGTTTGGCTTAAAGAATGCTGGTTCTACTTACCAAAGATTAGTCAATGCAATGTTCAAGAATCAAATTGGACATACAATGGAGGTATATGTGGACGACATGCTTGTAAAATCATGAGTATCTGGGAACCATCTGGATAATCTGTTGGAAATGTTGGAAATCCTTTGGAAGTATGGGATGAAATCGAACCCCTTGAAGTGCTCGTCCGGTGGTTCATTGGAAAAATTTCTAGGGTTCGTAGTAAACACAAAGGGCATCGAAGCTAATCTAAAATAGATAGTTGCCCTATGAAATGTCATAGCCCCCTCAACATAGAAGGAATTGTAGAGCTTGAATGCGAAAATCACAGCATTAAGTTGTTTCATTCTAAAGCGATAGGTAAGTGTACACCATTCTTTAACGCATTGAAGAAAGGTAAGAAGAACTTCGAGTGGAACCAGGCTTGTCAGAAGGCTTTCTAAGAACTACTATGACACATGGAGGCTCCACATGTCCTATCTAAGAAGATGGAAGGAGAATACTTGGTCATCTACTTGGCAGTGTGCCCTCATGCTTTGAATTAGCGCTTATATGAGAGGAAGCCAAAATTCGACGGCCTATCAACTACATCATCAAGTGTATCACTGGAGCTAAACAGAACTATCTGAAGTTTGAAAAATTAGCATATTGCTTACCGATAACATCAAGGAAGTTGCAACTGTACTTTCAAGCTCATCCAACTAAAGTATTGACGCATCAACCTTTGAAATGGACACTTTATCGACCGAAGACTTTTGGCGACTTCTGAAGTGCAATATTGAACTGAGCTAGTATGACATGACTTATCATCCTTGGAGGGAAATTAACGGACATGTGTTGGCTGATTTCATCTAAGAATTCAACATTCGGGACGACGAAGAGCAGGAGATAACGTAAGTGGTATGACAGCGGAAGCTATTTGTCGATGGCGCATCAAACGAATTATGCTCAGGAGCGGGAATTGTGCTTGATGCTTCCGAAGGATGATTGATCTACTATGCCATAAGACCGGAGTTCCCTGCTATTAACAACAAGGCAGAATATTAGGCATTTATAGCAGGATTGAAAATTGTGAAGGAACTGGGAATAAAAGATATGCATATCTATAACGACTCTCAACTAGTCATTTGTTAGGTAAAGAAGGAATATCAACCTAAAGTGGAAATTCTCACTCCCTTCTTGTCAAAAGCATGTGAACTGCACAATGACATTGAACACTACATGATAACCCATATTCCCAGAAAACAGAATGAGAAGGCCGATTACTTAGCCATTCTGGCCAGTTCCAAAGATGCATAATCAATGGGATTGCTTTTAGTTGAAGCATTAATAGCTCCAAGTATAGATCATATGGACGTAGATCGTACTCTATAAACCGCGAAAGAGAAAAAATTCTGGTCGACACCAATCAAGGATTATCTACTCAAAGGAATACTCCCTAGAAACCAGAATGAATGAAATAAGCTTTACTAAAAGACACTGCGGTTCATGTTACAAGATGGTGTGCTATAGAGGAGAGGCTTCTCCAACCCTACTTAGGTGTGAAACCAAAGACAAAGCCAAGTAGATTTCGATGGAAGTCCGTGAAGGTAGATGGGATGACCATACTGAAGTGCAGACATTGGCAAGATGGTTCTACATTACGGATATTTTTGCCCCACAATCAACCAAGATGCAGTTGACTATGCCAAACGTTGTGATCGGTGCCAGAGATTTTCAAAAATCCCAAGGAACCCATCCTTGGGACCTATGCAAATGGTCAGTCATTGGCCATTTGCAATCTAGGAAATTGATCCAATCGGTATGTTTTCAATAGCCAATGGAGGAGCCAAATATGCTGTCATTGCAGTTGATTACATTATAAATGAGCCGAAGCTTGCCACCATTACCACTAAAAAAAATGATTAATTTTTTAATGAAATGTTATTTGTAGGTTTGGAGTAACATATAAAATCGTCATGATAATTAAATTCATTTCGAGAGTACTAAATTCAAGGATTTCTACAAGCTTTATCGGATCGAGAAGAGCATTTATACTATAGCGCATCCCCAGGTAACGGGCAAGTGGAAGCAGTGAATTAAATTATCAAATCCACCATCAAGAAACGGCTGACGAAAGCTAAAGGAAACTAGGTTGACGAGCTTTCTCATGCACTATCAACTATAGAACAATGCATAAATCTACGATCGAGAACTCACCAATTACCTTGGCATATGATTCAGAAGCGATGATCCTAGTGAAACCGAAAGTCCCTTCTCATCGGAGGCGACACTTCAATCAATGAGAAAATGGCAGCTCCTGCTCGAGTCACCTGACTTGATCGATGAGAAGTGGGAGGAAGCTCAACTAAGGACTATTGCTCATCATAAAAGAGTAGCATGACACTTCAACACAAAGGTTCGCAACCGCATCTTCAAAGAGGGAGATTTCATCCTGAAATAAAACTTTTCAAGTATGGGAGCACTCGGTCGAAATTGGGAAGGACCCTACGTAATTGCCGGAGACTTGGAGATGGAACATTTGAGCTGACAACGGTCGATGGAATTCTGATTCCTTATGCTAGGAACAACGACTCATGCGGTACCATTTTATTTAATACTTATCGATGTATTTCCTGTTTTCATAAATAAGCCACCCAAGGACACGAGGGGCACTATAAATGGGCAGGATTCGCCTCTCTTTTTTATCAATAAAATTTCTCTTCTTAAACTAATGGAACTGCATTCTTATAAGAAAATCGTCGAGTTGACATAAAAATTGAACTAATCGGGAAAAGCGAACCCTGCCTTTTGAGAACTAGTTTTGCTTGGCAGCATCGGAAAGGCCCATATTTCCTCAAGAAGATTCATTGTCGCTCCGATGACGTCGGAGAACTTATCATTCTCCTTATGCACATCCCATAAGCCGCACATCGTTGCTTGAGTCGAGGGACCCTCGTTTAAGTATGCCATATTTCCTTGCATGCATCCCATAAGCCATGCGTCGCTTCTTGAACTGGTGGAATCATGTTCAAGTCCTTGCGTGAATCCCATAAGTCACACATGGCTTCTTGGACCAATGGAACCATTTCCAATTAAGCATTCCTTTTATGCGCCACGATATAGGCCACACAAAGCTGTTTGAACCAATAGAAGTGCGTTCAAGTACGTAACACACCCATACTCCATTCAATAGGCTATGTATCTCTCCTTAAATCAATGGAACTACATTCTCGCAAGCGATATTCATACATAACTAGAAAAGTGCTTCTTACTCTCTAGATAAGAGATGTTGACTCCAAAACCGTCAGATCGATGGAAAAATCGATTCTAATTACAAAAGTACGAATGCTTCCCAGGCAAAGATGGAAAACCCCTTTGTATCTAGTTTATCAACATTACTCTGGTAACTAAGAAAGTTTATCAAAATCTCCTAAATATAGGCGTCGCTCCGATAACGTCAAGAAATTTGTCTATTGAAGGATCAGTAGAAATCAATCCTTACATTATAAGTGACCGAAGCTACCCAACAGTGCCACAAAGATTCCAAACCACAAGATCGATGGAAAAATCCAATCTCTGTCCTTTAAGTATTTCCATTGCCCCAGCAATGCCAGTAATTCTCAAGTCTTCAAGCTAGTTGGAAAATCAGCACACAAAAATTTGAAATCGCTCGGAGATTGGCGACATCGTAGGAGAAAACAAGGGATTGAGCTGTTCGTAGGTTTTTGGAGACAAAAAGTAACACGTGAACGAGACCTTAATACCAAAATTGGAGAATCTTGACCATGATTTAGGTGCAAAATGGTTGGAATCGAGCATCCAAACCACAAGTTCCCAAAGACAGGAGCTACTGTACAACTCAGACTGGAGGTAACCCGAGAGTCGCCTAAAGTGATCTCTTATTAAGTATTTAGGTCAAGCGTTTGAAGTAACCATCCCTGTAGAGTGAGGGACACACACTAACACTTGGTAAAATAAAACAAATCACATCACAGTTCTGTTATGCCAAACAAAGAATTTTGAAAACGACAACAAAACTAAGAAAAGTAAGATAGTATACAAATTTCACTATTTACATGCACAAAGTCACCATAAATGCACACATCACATAGTACAACAGTATGATATGGAAATTGCAAGACAGGTAATCTTATTATGTACACACCGAGTGGTATATAAACAGGCACAAAACATAAAGTATAAGGAAAGTACACAAGAAAGGTTATAATAGAAACGCTAACCTTTACATTACAATTATTATTATTTGTATAATTCAAACAGCAAGGGTCGTATCTACATAATATTGGCTTGTTTGGACACAACAAAAGCAAAAATATAGACTCTATTGACGTAGAAAGGAGAAAATACCAAGTACAGTCTCTGTACTTGTACTAACTCAAATCACACAAAAGCCACATGCCAAAATGACTACTAGTGCTCCACTCCACTAGCACTCGAGCGCACCATCACTTCTTCTGCCTTTTCCTGTGCATATTGGAATCTTAATCTTACTATCCTTTCCATTCTCTCCTTCTGTAGCGGGGCTAGACCCCTTAGATCCTTCGACAGCCGCGTTTCTCTCCTTTAATGTTCGTAGTGATAGTGGTCGGATTCTTGCGCTTTGCCTCCTCCTTTTCCTTCTTCAATTAACATGCTTTCTTTTCCTCTTCCAACCTTTTTACCATTGCTATCTCGTCTGTTGGCCCTGACTCACCCGTGACTATTGCCTTTTCATTTATGGAGATGTCCTTTAAATTTAGTCGTGCTTTTATCAGCTTGGAATCGGGTCCAGACTCGGAGCTATAGACAGGAATCATGCCAGAAGCAACAGTAGAGATGATGGTGGAAGCAGTGAAGAGAGCAGTAGCTCCTAAGCTATGAGTAGCTGGGGGTAGTGAAGGAAGAGATGGTTGACCTACAATTTAGGAAACACAATTGTATAGTTTAGTAAAACATTCTGAAGTGAATCGAAGTGCTTGGAACATTGGGGAGA
The DNA here is from genome assembly GCA_030765085.1 of Allium cepa. NCBI lineage: Eukaryota > Viridiplantae > Streptophyta > Magnoliopsida > Asparagales > Amaryllidaceae > Allium > Allium cepa. Next base: position 770,577,128 of record CM060935.1, read on the forward strand.
TGAGGAAAATACTTGATCCAAGAGTTTTAGTTTAGTCATGAATAAAAACTTCAAAATCTCCTCTACCAGTCCCTATCTTGGAGGTTTTCACGATAATAGATGAAAGATAGATGAACATGAGTAGCTCCAAAAATAGTAGGTGTGGATACCAAAACGACTTTTGCTCTTGGGAAGTAGAAACAAGTGTTTCACGTTGAACCAAAGAGCTTGGGCCACCAATAGCCTTGGTAATGACATGAACGACATCCTCCTCTCTCTCTTCTTGAAGAATTTGTCTACCGATTGTAGAAAGTTTATCTCTTCAACATTGAGGTAGGCCCCATTAATTCCTCCTCGAAGCGCATATCCCTAGCCTGCTCCAATCTTACACACTTCCTTTAGACCATGTCGAGAGTCCAGGGATAATCATTACTAAGCCATTTTAGGCTACCTTTGTTCATCACATTGCAAGTGCAAAGATGATGTACGTTGCATCCATTTGACCTATCGTCTCATCGTACTCTATTTGAAGCTTGGAAAGCTCTGATCGAGTGACTAAAGGATGAATCTCTTCTGCCAATTTTCGACCTGTAGCTTCTTCTTTCTCTTTATCCAACCATGCGTTCTCCTCACGGGGCCGCTAAGTTCGGCAGCCTGTTCAGTGATGGTGTAAGCTTAACCAATAATGGTTTGATCCTAGGATTTGTTAAAGTTCTCTGCATCGATGATCTGCTCTGTCAGTTTTTCGGATTCCCTGTGAATGTCCTTGAGTTGATCTTTAATCATGATAAGCAATCTACCATTAGCCAATTCACCTCGGTCAATAACTTAACATTGGCAACCTTTCCCTTTGGGGATACGTCCCTCTCAACCTTCAGCTTAGCTATTTTAGTATTGCATCATTGATCGCTTTATCATGGTATGATATTTCGGCCTTAAATGAGAGAACTTTTTGATAATTGATGTCATTCACGTCCGAAAGGGCCTTCATAAGATCCTACTAATAAAACTTAGCTTCTTTGTCCTTACGAACTTCTTTAAGATTATGCAAGGAAGTGGATCTGTTGGTGGGCTTGATGTTCCCGTCAAACTTAACGCCCTTTAAGAATAAATGCCGTTAGGCAGCTTGGAGCGTAGGTGGACCCCACGAGAGTACAAAATTCTCCTAATGGCTAGGAAAATCAGAGGGCGGCTGTAGTAGTTATGGCTCAGAATGAAGGGACTTCCTGCATAATGATTCTCTAAGGTTCGGTACGAGAGGGTGCAATGGATAATGAAACCTCATGGCATTTATGAGAGTCTCTAAGGTGCTTATGTACATCCTTGGGAGCACTACTCTCATTGCCCTTTTTATCTCTCCTTCCAAGCTCTCTCTCCAAGCGGTGGGCCTCCTCCTCCTCTTTTCTCTTCCTCCTCTCCTTATCCATTTTGAGATGCGAGCGATGCGAAGGATCCAAAGTTTGATCCTTATAGGAGCCTAATATTTGATGAAGTTGGTGGTATAGTCCAATACCCATGGAACCTGAAATAAAAAGGAAAATGGAGTTAACACTTTGAATAAGAAAGTTAACTCAATGTAGAAATGTGTGTCCGTGTTCCTAAAGTGAAGTTTGTAGTGTCGATGACCCCCTATATGCTCTACCAACCGTATCGGCATGGTTTAAGGGTTAGAGTCTTTCCATCTTTGCCCATAAAAGTGCTAGAAGAGATGTCGATTTGCGAGTTGATCTCATCTATCATCTTGCTAATCGAGATATCTTCGAATTCACTCACATAAATAGAGACATCTCTTAAAAAATTAAAAGTCGATGTATCTTCGATAGGAGTTATAATAGCTTGTCTTCTTATAGATTGTGAAGTTCCTACTTCTGGTAGCCTTAGAGAAAAGTAGATCAGGAGCTCGAGACTTAATGCCTCAATGGCCAATGGTTAGTAGATCCAAAGAAGGTAAGTTAGGGAGATCGGAGTTCACCTCCAGCGATTTTTCAAAAGACTCATCTCTTTGTTCGAAGATGTGAAATCACTATCGTCATCATTTGAAACTTCTTCCCCTCCTTCCACCATCACCTATTTCCTACCTCTCCTTTGAAATGGTTCATCTTCCTCCTAAGGATTAGGAATATCCTGGGTGTGTCATCCCTATCTATCATAATTTCCTCCTTAGAAGGTAAGTCTGCATCAGCTTCGAGAACTTCATCGTGTCGAATTTCACTCGATGGGCTGGAGACATCCTCTAAAGCCTCCTTGTCAGAGTTATGGGTGCAGGAGAAAGAATGAGTGTGCCTCCTAGATATAATCTAAGTTGAGGGTTATTCATCCATGGAAAATCTCTCAAGATGAGGCAATCCAAACCATCGAAGGTTCTTATTCGTCAAAATGAAATCTACCATGCGCTCAGGAGACCTCATATGTTTCAAAGTTTCAGGCATATCTTTGAGCTCGTCTCTACTTTCCTACCTTGGGATGATGGCAGAAAAGGATAAATATGGCTAGGAATGTGAAGCATTCTAGTCATGTAAGAACTAACTTATGGAGACTTAATTCCCGATATCCAAAGAGAGTTGAAACCCTATGGACACTAAACAAAGAAATAATCATTCTTAAAAGCCGAGCGTTTATTATGGAGGTCTCCAATTAGCTTGCAACTCTCCAGGCTTCTATGATTATGAAAGAGGGGCAATCTTGATGCCTCTTAAACTATAAGAGGAATATCAGCTCATTTATCCTTGGAGGCCACTCAAGCTTGATCATGAACAAGATATATAGCAAGCTCAGAAGTTCATAACCATTAGGATGAATTTAAAATGGCGCAAGCCCAAATTCCTGAAGCACTACCGATAGGAACCGATTGAATAGTGGTATGACATCCCTTAGGGGAAAGTATATGTTGCATGAAATAAAACCTTCTAGAGGGTTGTGGGCCAATTTAGCTTGAGTTCGCAATCTAACATCATTCTCTAGAATGCTATGCTATGTACATAAGTTCCTTAGCATCTTGGCTGTTAGGATTGAAGGCACTTGTTTCGAAGGGTCGGTCTGGATTCTGATCCTATGAGGTAGGTGATTGAGTACAGGACCAATGGGAATAAGCAGGCCATAGAAGTTAGTAGGAAAGGGTTGACTTGACCTACAAGAATAGATGGAGGAACTAGGGCAGTCAATGATTTAGCCTCTAGAGGTGTGGATGCCCTTTTACTAGACTTAAGACGAGATGATTGGCGTGTCATTCTAGACAAATAAACTCATTAATCACAGTCAGGCATGCTTTATTTTTAGCAAGTGTTCCCTTGCGATTAACACTTGGAATCCAAAGAAAATCAATGTTTGCGAACCAAACAAATTCTAAGCATTGACCAAGAAAAATGTAGTGTGTTGTCTATACGAAGTGAGTCCAGTGTCCCAAATACTATGAAATAGATCTCTTGTGTAGCAAACTCGATCATATGGATAAAACAATCTGCATCGTCCTTTGCAATTATCCCTCGGTACTTACCCATTACCGATCGATGATTGGAAAAAAATCAACTTTCTAGAGTAATGCAAATTTTTTTCTTTTCAGGATCATCGGGAATGTAAAAATGAAAGGTCGAATAGAATCATCCAATATGTCCGAATTCAAGTAAGATCATCATATTGAGATTAGTTCGGCAATTGAAAGTTGGCCGATCTCAAGAAGGGAAACAATTGAAATGTGATAATGCAACTTATCTCCGGAGCCACACGCATTCGTTTTGAGCAAGTCCTAAATCCAACACCGGTTGAATACACCTAGCATCAATAATCTCTCCTCCAAATTGAGAATCGGCTAAGTCTAACTCATTGGCCTTGCCATCATCATCATGCTAAAATTCCATGCGCCCAACCTTCAAGATGATTTGAGTTCTAAGGAAAGGATCGGATCTTCAAATTATTTCAGGTCTGAGTTTTCTAGGTATTAGCAAAAATCCCTAGGTCAGGTCGACGATCTTGATGGCAACAACAAAGCAAGATAGCGGCAAGTGTAACGATCCTGAATTTTTATTTAATTTAAATTTATAATTAAATGAAATTTTGAATAAAATTTATAAAATTAATTATAAATAGTGATGTGAGTTTCCCCGAGTTCAAATATATTCTATATAAATCATTTAAATTTTTAAATATTATGTATATATGTATATATGTGAATATATATATATATATATATATGTATATTTGGGTATATATGAGTCAATTTGAAATTTGAAAATCTTGTGTGTATATATATATTTTTTTATTTGAATTTAAATCTTATATTAATGGTTTGAAAAATAAATATTAAAGTATATACATTGACACAAGTATAAAAATAAATAAATTGATTTAAAAATTTATAAATAATGATAATTTGAGTTGTATAAAATATATGTGTATATATAGAGAAATATAAAACAATAATTTTTAAAGTAAAATTTATATTTATTTTAAACTAAAAATAGGAGTAAATTTAAAATGCAAGAATAAAGCAAATACATTTAAGTAAGCAAAATAAAAGTATATATTTTTACATAAATAAACAAATGCATAAATAAGAAACAAAACAAAGTAAGATATATAAACAAAGTAAAATAAGAATTAGCAATAAATGTTTCAAATAAATTTATGGTTAGAAATAAATGTTAAAGTTAAATTAGAATTCAATACACAAGCAAAAGGAACTACAAGCAAAGTATAAAATATAAATCTATGTATGCACACTTAAAAAAATACAAGGCAAATAAATAAAATAAAATCAGTACTTGTACAAATATAAAGGGAAAAATTGCATAAGCTTGCAAAAGAAGTAACAAATGTACATAAGCATGGGCTGTAAACATAAAAGATAAGTATGGAGTAGATAACAGGACAAGGCTGTAGCTTAGAAAGTAAAGTAAAAGCAAGTACAAATAAAACATATCAGCCGAGTTATTCAAATGCAAGCAACTTCACCCATGTTATTGTACAAACAAGCATACCCTGCTGTACAAAACAGTATAATATCACCAGCCTGTACAATATGAAATCACTGTACAAAACATAAGATATGATCCCCTGTAAAACTTCTCTTCTTTATATATATCACCTCGGCTTCTCCATTTCAACCTGAGACAATGAAAGCAAATACATTCAAATCAGAGATCGGGGGGGTTTTCAGCTTGTATTTTCAAAACTGTTTCAAAATGAAGCTCTGTTCTTCTTCTAAGAAATCTGTGAGCAACTTTCTACCCATGATCTACTTCTATATCTCAATATTGTGGTTGATACTTGAATGCATTATGAAATGTTATTAGCTGTTAAAATGTCTGTGTGTTTAGATATATATATATATATATAGATATGGAGTGCATGTTTGTAACATATTTTTGTTTACAGGCAACAGGTTTCAATCTTGTTTAAAATATATGCTCTGTGTGTTAGTAACAGGTACAATTTTCAAAACAAATTAAATAACTTAATGTTGAATTCGAATTGGGGTATGATTTGTAAATAAAGGTTGTTTGAAATCAGGTAACATTTCATCTAAAAATAATTATAGGTTTTAAAAATGAATAATTGGTTCGGAATCTTTGAGTTTACAGTAAAAAGGAATTAATGTGAAAAATTCGAATGTTGTAAATTGTTGATTCGATTTCATAACTTGATTTAACATACAAAGCTAAGATTTTTAAAACAAAGATGATGATTTTTAGTTAAGTATTCTAGGTGCTGTTCATTTTTGAACCAAAAATGCTTTTTTGTAAAATTCTGGAGATTCAACAATTCTTAAATGCTGCAACTTGATGTAAAGCTAGCTTGATGATCCTCGAGTATAGGAAAAATGCTAAAGAAAATTTCTAATGCAAGGATTAGTTGGTTGGATCGAAAGTAGGGTTTGGCTCGAGTGTATTTTGAGTTCTGTAACTCGATGATTTCGTCGTCGATGATAGACCGAGTGCCACGCGACTTTGTGAAAAGATAGAGGGGACATGGATGGAGTTGTGGCCGGAGTTTCACGTTTTCTGGTGATGGGTGTCGCGAGTATGTCGTGTTGACAGTTTTGGGGGTGTTGAAGATAGCATGTTATTCCAGTTTGGGTTAGGCAGTGAAAATTTGAATGCATCGTTGTTACAAATTCCTGTGTTATCTGGAGACTTGTATAGATGATCGTTGATGTGTCGAGGGTGGTAGGTTCGACTGGAAGTGGCCGGAGTTGCCGTACACGTGCACGTGCACGTTGGGTTAGATTGGGCTGTGCTGTGGGTTCGTGTTTGGGGAAGAAGACGTAGTCTCGAAGCGTGTCTCGGGGAGAACGAGGGGTAGCTCGAGTTTTTACTCGAAGCAGGATCTCGGTGTTAAATCAAAAGACTTACAAAATTTTTTAAATTTGGAAAATTTTGGGGACTCGGGCTAGTTGGTTAAAAAACTCGAAGCAGGGTGCTGTTTTTATCGGGTATGACCCGAAGCAGGCCTCGGGTGAGTAAGTGAAAGCAGCAAACTCAGTTTCAACCAAATTTTTAAACACAAGTAAAAATTTATTTTCTGAATAAACAAATGATATTTGTAAATAAAATATGAAAAAAAAATAGTAATTAGAGTTTGTAAGTTCTTTAAATTAAGCCAGGAAAATTTAAAACAAAATTTTAATTAACTTTTTTTTTTATGATTAGATTTAAAAAGAATGATTTAAAAATTTATTTACATTAAATTTTAATGTAACAATAAATAAATTCTTAAAGTATAAGAAATTTTCAAATGACAACTAAGATAAACAATTTATATTAATAGTTTGGAAAAAAGAGATTTAGAATGATTTAAAAATTGTAATTAAAATTAATTTGATAAACAATTAAGTACTTAAATAAATTTGAAATTAAGAGTTTGTTGATTTTATAAATTAAGTTGATTAATTTTAGTTGACGATTAATTAAAATAATCAAATAAGGGATAATTAATGTATCAAGATGGTAAAGATAAATTAATTTATCATTCAGGATAATAAATCCATGATTTAAAATAATCGATAAAATAATTATTGGGATAATTTATCTCATTCACTTTGATTGGTGAAAAATTAACTATTGTTGTGCACCGTATTGATATTTCTGTTCTGATTGTGATGCTGTGTGATGTAGATTGCCATGTACTACACTGTAATTGTAATTTACTCTGTATTGATATGAAAACCCTGTTTGCCGTAAAACGGCATTTAAAATTCGATGCGACAGGGAGTCGGATTCCAGTTAGTTATCCGAAACCCACATCGAATTGTAATGATAAATCTTTGAGATTGATAAATCAATTTATTTATGAATCTGTGAATAGAGATAAGCGTTATTGATTATATCGCTTATCGATAATTGATATCCCTGTAATGATTGATGTGTGCACTATTGTGTGTTAAACCCTTAGACCACACTTATACACACACCAATATGGATTTCACGAGGAAATCGATTAAGTCGCAGATTTTTGAAATAGTTAAATTTGAATTTTTAAATTCAAATGTTTTGGAAATGGAATCGGAATAAATATGAAAAGCTTTTGGAATGGAATTTCAAAATAGAATGTATTATTTTTAAATTACTTGATTAAGTTTTGGAATTTAAATAAGTTGATTTAAATTTAAATTCAATACTTGAAATTGAATTCTGTAATTTGAAATTAGGGATTAATGATATTATACTAGTCATTATGAGTCAAACCATTTTTAAAGTATTATTTTTGGGAATTTGAATTTAACTCAAGGATTTCAACTCGTATAAATGAATCAGATTTCCAAAATGAAAACTGTTGTTTTCAAATGATAAACACTTTTAGATAAGAACTGAGATTCCAGTTAATTAGGGGAATTGCAAGATTGAATAGAGAAATGATTTTCCTAAGTTATGAATGAATTCTTTTTGAAAGCTATGAATTAAATCTGTTTATTTTTAACAGATTTAAATTGATGATTTGTTTAAATCAAATTGAAATGAAATTGTTTTGAAGGCTATAAGTTAAATCTTTGATTTAAAGATTTAACGAGTTAAATCAAATTGAAATGAAAATTGATTTGGAAAATATGTGAATGAATCTTTTGTTTAAAAGATTTAAATGTGAAAATTGTTTAAACCGTTAAAGGTTGTGAAAATAAATCTTTTTGTTTAAAGATTGAAAATGGTAATTTGTTAAACCATTTGAAAGAAAGTTTGAATTATTAAGTTGTGAGTTAATTGAAATCCCAATATCCATATGTTTTTGAACTATTTCGCTCATTATTCGGTTTAACCGGGAAAGGACCTTTGTGTCGTATAACCCATTCCGAATATGTGATACGTCGTTATGGATAGCATTTGAAGACCGGTGATGAAGACCGGGTATTTGCGAAAGCGATAGGATGACCTATCGATTATTTCTGCACCGAGTCGCGCCGGTATAGAAACTCCCTAAGTGATGGGAAAATCCGATCGGGATTGTTAATATCCGGGTTGCAAGGACTTCTTTGTAAGTGCCTTCGGTTCTGTTCGAACCCAGAACAGACTTGTATGGATTGTATGTCTGACATTACAAATTGAGATATAAAGCCGATTTCTTTCAAATATATTTCTGTTGGTGGCGAAGAATTTATTCTTTAGCTTAACACCCTTCTCTGAGACGTACGAGCTCAGAGGTTATATAGTTGAAGTTATCAGCGATATATTCCCAATTTGGTAATGTGACATACTGAGTGTTGCTGAAATGATCATTGTGTTGATTATTGTGATAGGATCGTTTATTTGATCGTCTATCTTGGTGATCATTGTGTTGATCATTCGTTGACCCAAAGCATGGCTTTTGTATAAAGTATGTTTTTGTGGACGTGACTTCGTCGAACCTCACACCCCGGAAATGGTCAAAACAGTAAAGATGCGGCAAGGTTATGAGGGGTAGCACCCTTTAGGGTATGTACATTTCCTTCTAGATAGAGGTGGTATCATGGTATGGAGCCCAGATATTTAACCTATGTGGTTACTACAAATTTATTACTTTGTGGTTGTTGGTTTTCGGGATCCCGTGAGAAAGGTCGTTTACGATCGGGGAATGGCGTGCTCGTGTCAGTAGTTACCCAGTTAGGGGTAACCCGGCCTTGTGTTGGCAGAGTTCCGGTTTGGTTCTCGGGGATGTCTTTCCAGAGGCATTCTCATGTGGCAATGGGAAGTTCCTTGGCCTGACCATTTGTTGGAAATCCAAAGAAACAATACGTGACTTGTACGGTATTAGTTGTAGAACCTATCATTCACTTATGGTGTCGCAACACTGTTTGGATGGTAGCTATAGTAGGCATACGATAATGGTCGTATGTTGGCTAAGATTTATATTCTACTTTCGAAATGAATTTCTTCTACACTATGCACTAGTAATAATATCAAATGTTATTTTAAATGCGTATCAAGCATCTTTGACTATCATAAGGAGAAATCTCCTCCGATTCTGCGTTTGCATTGTGTGTGTGTGCGGGAGGCCTTATGGTAGTCTCATTTTTCAAAAGCATTGCGAATTGACTTTGAAAATCTTTTGTTAAATGTTTTTAATAGATAAACTGTTTTTGTCGCTCACACCAGTCCCACGACTGATCCGGAGTTTATTGTTTCCTTCCTAAACTCTGGGTGCTCATTATTTTCTACACGAGCAGTCTAGAGTTGGGTTTTACAGATAGTTAGATATAGTGGATTATCTGGAGTTAGTTCAGTCTTTGGATCGCACCAGTCTTGCTTAGCTTGATGCATCGTTATTGTGAGTTCGAGCTATTGCTGGATTGATTCTTGGAAATGGAGTTACAGTTCCGATTTGGAGTTTTTCGTTGAAGACTATCTTGAAGTTATTTGTTCCGCTGTTAAATATTATCTATTTTCTTTCCGCTGCTATTTTATTGTATCATATCTCTGATGTATATTGATATCTATTGGATCATCTGTTGTATCAGATATTGTATCAAAGCTGTATATCAATGTATTATTCTTTTATTCCGCTGTGTTGTTTACTTAATGATTGTTATAAGCTCCGGCGAATCGGATTTGAACGGTCGAATCTATGGCATTCGAATACGATTTGAAGTATGGATGTCGATTTTCGAGCGGGCAAAATCCGAGCCGTCACAGCAAGGCAAGGTCGTGGCACTATAGGGGTTAGGTCGGAGGCGAGTAAACCCTAGGCTAGATCGTTTGAAAGCTGTGGAAACTCATGTTAGAAGTTTGGAAACTAAGTGGAAATAGAGTGAAGTTAGAGGCTTAGGGAAGTAATATAAGTAAAAGGAAAAGCTCTTAAAAATTTCCTAAGTCCTTAACTCGATACCGAGTTAAGGCTATAACTTGGTACCGAGTTATCGATTTTTTGCTGGACTAGCTCCAACTCGCCACAATGAACTTATATGCCGACTTAAAGCCTCACGTAATTTCTAGAATGAAAATTGCATCATTGATATAGAAAATTGGAATTCGGATTGAAACCAGAGACAATATCTAAGTGCAAAATAACCAAATGAAAACAACGTCTCGAGATGGAATCCAACGATCAACTCGAATTCAATGGTTAGCAATCTAGAATTTACATATTTCTTGAGCACACTTTTTTTCCAACGAAAGCATACTATGTGATGCAAACGTTAAATAGGTTTTTAACCAAGCAGACATCTACGGAAGGTAGAACATCGAGACGAAGATAAAACGACTTAAAAGTTGGAAGGTATGCTCACATAGGCAAGGGAAATAAGTCGAGGAAATTTAGGCCACTATGGAGCTAAATCCATAACTCGGCAATGAGTTATGACCATGACTCAGTACTGAGTTATAGTGCTCTATAGTAGGGAGCTCCAACTTTCACAAGCTATTCTCTAACTATTGTATGCAAGCTCAAGTGATTTCATAAAGTTTCGGATGACCTAATCTTAAGAAGTGAAGAGTTAACTCTAGTGAACTGTAGAATTAGCCAGGTTATGGAGGAACGATCATCAAAACAAGGCAACAATCTAAAAAAACACAAGGGGACTACAAAACGAAGTAAAAACCTAATCCAAGAAACAGAACCAAATTTTCCCCTAAGGGGATAACTCAGTACCGAGTTAATCATCTTAACTCGGTGCTTGCCTAAAATTTTCACACTATCTTGAGTCGATGTACGGACCTCTCTGGTAGTGGGTTTCTGGTCCAATATGATACCCCATAAATACAAACTTTAGTGAAACCAAGAAATAATCTGGTTTTCTGCTATCACTATGCAGAAGCTCTGTCTCTTCTTCAACTCTTCCCTCTACACTATAGTCACTAAGGCAGCTACTCTAGGTGATTCTAGGACTTAGAATCAGCCTAACCCCTGTGCTTGTTGAACCACTATAAAATCTAATATGTGTCTCTCTCTTCCCTATTTGTGTTTATTTTCTTTTATTATTACCACCATTTTCTTGATCTTAGTCTCAAAGGTTCCCTGCAACCAATTCTTGGGTGTTGATCCATTTTTTATGTTAACAGTACCATTCTTATTTATCCCTGGTCCCACAATTTACTCCATTGCTACTTAGCATATTAACCATCTTTTAGCAATTCTCTACGGATTAAATTGCATCCAACATGATGGATTTATCTTTCAACCCAAACTAACTAAATCTCAACATTTATTTAACTCATGGTTATTTACTGCTATAAGGGATAAGCCAACAATTACCTCTATATGTCAAAATATGTGGAATGTGGGGTATAAAAAAAAAAAATACGAATAATAAAAATTACAAATAACACTCTCATACGCCCTAATTTAGTAAGAATATCCTAACCTAAGCTCTAATACCAAAAGAAAAAACCTACCATCTATGATGTCCCAATTCATGCATAAAATGCTGCGCACATCCCAGAACTCACAGGTCGGATCATCTTGAGGTAAAATATAAAATCGATCATAGAGCTATCTACAATACTCTACACTTTATGGAACTCACCGCAAAAATAATAAAAATATAATAGTAATGAATAATATAATCCTAGACAAAGAAACGATGCATTATCAAATAAATCCAACCATAACATCTCACTACTGGTAATATACATAATATAATGTCTAGGAATAAATGAAATAAATTAGTAGATAGCTAATAAATATATGTGCGTCTTCATCATACAGCCACATCTCCAAGTCGCCACTAGTCCTCTCTATCGACCTATCAGAGTATAACTAAAAAGAAGAAAATGAAAGAGGGGGTCAGACATATGTTTGGTGAGTGACACACATCATATAGGTGTGTAATACTAACAAGCAAGTAAAACAACACTTATCCTTGAAAACTGTCCCTTAACTTCTGTCTTTTGCACCCAATATATCCGCTAAACATAATATAATACTATAGTGATATCATATCTAAAGGTCTTAAGAACATCTATTCCATTCATAATCACATGCCCATAATTGACTCCAAAGTCTCAACACGCTATCGCTAAATCGTATACTAAGAACTCAGCTCCTCTAATCGTGTTGTAACACCAATTCCAATACTTAGAAATCAACACCTTGGACTATGCTCCTCTAGCCGTGTTGTAATGACAATTCGAATACCTAAAACTAAACACCTTGGACTATTGTATATTGAGAACTAAGCTTCTTGGATAATGATGTATTGAGGACTCGGCTTATCTGGCTATGAGATACTCAGGATTTGGCTCCTCGGACAACATTGAGGACTCAACTCCTTGAACTATTGTATATCATGGACTTAGCTCCTTAGACTATTTTGAGGACTCAGCTCTTTGTACTATGGTATATTAAGGACTCGGCTCCTCGGACTATCGTATATTGAGGTCAAGTCCAAGATATTCATTCATCTAACAATCTAAGACATTATTGACTACAAGCTTAAAGGTGATCATCGCCCCACCATTTACAAAGCTATTAGATCAAAATCCTAATCCTTAAGCGCAAAACTATATAATGAATTATCCATTAAGGCAATTTTTCTAAAGTATATCAAAACATAGAAAACAATATATTAAAACATTCCTCATCTAGCCACAATCCCGATGTCGCGAACCGCACTTGAATTAGAGGTCATTTGCCAGAGTTATGCATTTAAAATTTGGGCGCATTTACGTAATTTTATAAATTAATTAAATACTATTATTTTCTACTATTAAACGAACATGGTCAATGGATTCGTTGGGTATATATTTTAGATATATGATATGTTTAATTTAGAGTAATTTTGTGATTTACACTTTTAAATTAGGGAGAGATCAAACTTTGTCTATTTACAATAAAAAAATCACTTTTTTTAATTATCTAGCTATGGCATATTACAGGTCTATATCTTAGTCATTTATACATAACTACTTTCTATTCTATTTTATCATTTATAGTTTGATGTAAGATCATGAGGAGTGAATTACTACATAAATATCAATATATATACAAATAGAAAGAGCCACACTTAATGAATCTTTCGAATGAAGAAGAACTCAACAATGTCTCCACTGTCATGTACTTTTTATGCCTAGAAACCTCAGAAATTCACCAATATTCTTTTTCTTAATTTATACTCATCTAAAGGTCATTTTACTGGGTAGATTGTCAAAATCCATTAAAAACGAAAGAGAAACGCGATTTTGAAATTTGACAAAGAAGGATGAAAAATAGTGTACGAACTTTCATCACTATTCTTCGATGTTCGGGTCTATTGTGCCTCCAGTCTTACAAATTCCTTCTCTAAAATGATATGAGATCGTAGTTCTCTTTGTATCCTTCGATTTTTTATTTTTTTGTCGAAATCCGTTAAGAAGAAGAGAAGTTATGAATTTTTACATTTTGGTGGAGAAGTGGGAAGAGGAAGAAGAAATGAATTTTTCATAAAAAAAGAGAGTTTTGTTTTGAACATAGATTGGATTTGATGGAAATTAGTGGTAAGTGGTTTAGGTTAAAATAGGATTAGAAAATAAGGTTTGCGCTGCTATTTATAGGCTGATATAACACATATTTAGCCTAAAATCTTGAAATTAATATATTATGAAAATGCCACTGAATTTGACTTCTTCCCTAAGCTATATATGTTTTCACACCGAAAATGACATTCCAAATGCAATGGGATAGGTCATGAAGCCTAATTCCAGCTCCTGTAGAATTTTACTATTTTTCCCTTTATGTAAACTTACGATTTTATCCTTTTAATTTATGTAACATCCCCTATCTAGAGGCCCGAAGCTAAGCGCTACACATGCTGCAGTCATCCATAGTATTAACTTTCGATGACCAAATACGATAATGTTAATGGTAACCATAATATCAGAAGCATATGAATATGAAACAAAACCATAGATTTCAAAAACAACTTTTCTAATTACATTTCACAAAACATGTTTCATATTCCATTACATAATCCCAATCATTACCCAGGTTCAGATCAAATTTAATTATTACAAAATACGCTAAAAGCGACATATGATGATGCCTCCTTGGTTGAACAGAGTACTATATGGTCATATCTGACTTAATACAACACATCAGAATCAAACAAAATAAAACCGCAACTTCTAAATAGCTATCCGTCAGCCACCCGCTTGTCTTCGGAAGTTTTAGTAGCCCACCTACTAAAACTTGAAAATCCTCAGCCCTCAGTCTACTCAAATCAATTTTTAACACCCAAGAGTTTAAGGAGAAAAACAAAAACTTTGAGTCATACATAAATCCAAGTGTGAATAATACTTTACATCTCAGTTATTTGATATTAAGTGAGACTACGCCGCTTAGCGGAATGGGTTTCCCCTAACAATATCATTTTAAAACATATTTTTTGTAATTCATAATGCTGCAAACCAAAACTGATTAAAAAACTGTAAAGCATTATCATGTAATCTTACATATCAGGTAATAAATAGACTATCTGTCCGAACAATGTAGTTTTGTTTGGCTAACTACTAATCTTTGGCAGACTCAGGCCTACTAGGCAATATAAACAAATAATCTAACACCTGTTAGACACTCCTCTTCAATACGGTCTATTCCTAACTTATCTTCTCCCAGGGTCATCTAATCCTATTGGTTTTGTGAGCGCACTAATAACCTACCTCTGTACAAACATATATATTCCCTTATGTGCGTAATCATAATTTTAGTCCCACTTGTGATAAAGCCCTTCACATGGGAATTTTGATCTAAATAACCTAGGGCTATTAGCTAACGTATAGAGCCCGACCCTATACCAGTCCCATCTAGTATACAAATATCTAAGTCATTTTTTTAGGGTAATCTTCCTTTAAATTTTCCTTGCAAACCTTTTCTTCTCTAATTTTTTAAAACCATAAATTCAAACTTAAAGAAGGAAAACTTATATTCCATGCTTTATTCAAAATCTCCTTGCCATGTTATATATATACTTTACCCAAATATTTGTTGATGAAAGCATTTAAAACTTTGAAAGTACCCCTTTCTGATCCATTGAAAATACCCATTTCGAAACCAAGTAAACTCCTTTCTTTCACCTCGGCTGAAATGCCAAAACATTCCTTTCGAAACCATTTATATAAACCTTCCGAAACCATTGAAAAATTGTTCCTTCAAAAGCTATAAAACCTTATACATCCTTCTTTAAAACCTTTAAACATTGCCTTTTGAAATAGTTGGAAAACCTTTCCTTTCAGACCTCTGGAAACAATTGGGAACCACCCCTTAGAAACCTTCCTTTAAAACCTTTCAAAAGCATCAAAACCTTCGTAAACAACAGATCTTTCGAAAGCGTTTGGATTCAATTAAAAAATATGGAAATACCTTTCGAAACCTTTGGGTTCTACATTCAACAGAGCAAAAGGGTCAATAAAACCATTTAAGTCAAAAGCAATCCTTTCAAAAACAACTCCTAAGCAAAGAAGTGATGGTATCGAAACCAACCTTTCGAAAGCATTGGAGAAGTGGCCAATGTTTAAAATAAAGTATACCTTCCGAAACCATTAACTTCGAAAGGTAGAAAAGTGGCAGCTAGGGGTTTTGACCCGGCGATTAAAAAAAGGCGCAACCCCTTTGAAACATTTTCTTTAAGAGATTTTGACTCAGCAGAAAGCCAACCAGTTCGAAAGCACTTCCTTTGAAAGCAAATCAGGAGTATTCTCAATTTACAAACAAATCGTGTTTCGACCCCATCGGAACTTTTGGTCTCGACCCTGTACCTTTCGCATTAGTCCAATTCAATTTGTACCAAGTTATTGTTGCATTGGTTTGGATGGCAATGGAGGCGAAAGTTTTGGTCGGAACCCCTGTGCCGAAAGTAGCGAAACATGCTAAAAGCATGTAAAAGCAGATTTTAACTTTAAAAAGAAATTCTTATCAACTAACCTACCTTGTTTATCGAAATATTATTGGTTGCTAATTTTCTTTTCTAAAATTGCTACTAATATTTTAGAAATAAACAAATTTCTTTATTTATTAAACACCCTTTCTCCTTTTATAAATATATAAAACATTTAAGTCTCATGCATTAAATAATTTTACATATCTATTAAAAACACTTAGGTATATTCTACAGAATTTCCCGAAAATCATCTTTTATATGTTTTCCAACATTTATTAATTTAAGACCCAAAACATATATTATTTAACGGTAAATAATTTTAATCCTAATTAATCATTTTCCTCACTAAAAAATTGATATAGAATCCACATTAATTCGGAAAACTATGAAAATTGAAACCCATCTCCAAAATGTCATTTTTGATCTTAATCTAAAATAGCAAGACATTTGGATGTCATTAAATAGGGTTTTTTTCATTAGACATATCATAAAATCTATACGATTAAGCATAAATCATCAACAAGCATATACAAACATTTGGTCATTCAAAAACATGGTTTAATCTTGCAAAATACTTCGCATTCATCTTCAAACCAAGAACAATTATAAAAATGAGATGTAGTCATTATTCACCTTAGCTTTGAGATTATGGAGTTTGAGATTTGAATGTATTGGGTTGATTAATCTTCTTTCTTTAGCTCTTTCTTACTCTTGTTCTTACTAATGGTGGCCGGCCTCTACTTTACTTTGATATAGTAATGAACGTGTAAATGAATTCCTATGGTTTAGGGTATAAGAATGCCCTTTTCCCAACTCTACCATTTCCTATTACCCTTGTCTATTTTAATTCATGTTAGCTCATTTTAGTTTACTCGTTAACATGGCACGACTACCCCTATTAATCACAAATCTCAATTCTCTAATCATTGCATTATTTTATTTTATTTAGCCGATCAATATCCTAAGTAATGTTCTAAAAATATGGGGTGTTACAATCTCCCCTCCTTAAAGAATTTTGTCCTCGAAATTATAATAAATAACACAACAAATCAAAAGGATAAAGGTAAAACAAACCATCAAACAAAGGGTAAGTGTCTCTAATCCTGCTCTCAATCTTCCAAATACAGTCTCTATCATCATCTCTCCATTGGGCTTTAACTAATCTGACTGTCTTATTCCTTAACCTCTTCTCATCTCTCGCAACTATCCAGACTAGCTTTCTAACTATAGTCAAGTCTAGTTCTACTACTAAATCATCTAACATAGTCAGTGTTATAGTAGACTCTGGTCTCTAACACAATTCCTCAGATGCGAAACATGAAAAACATCGAGGACTCCTGCCAAATTATTTGGTAAATCTACTCTATACGCAAGTTTCCCGATCCTTTCTATAATAGGAAATGGTCCAATGAATCTCAGTGCCAACTTCTTCAATTTCCCAAATCTAATCGCACCCTTCATCGATGATACCTTAATAAATACATGATCTCTAGTGGAGAACTCTAAGTCTTTCCGTCTTCTATCTGCATAACTTTTCTGCCTAGATTGGGATTCCTTAATCCTAGTCTGAATTAACTCAATCTTCTCTGCAGCTTCTCAAACCAAATCTACACCAAGAACCAACCTATCCTCGATCTCTAACCAACAAACTAGTGATTTGCATGGCCTTCCACATAAAGCTTCATACGGTGCCATCCCTATGCTAGTATGATAACTGTTGTTATACGAAAACTTGACTAAGTGTAGATGGTCTTCCCATGGTCCTCCAAAATTTAACACATAGGCTCTTAACAAACCCTCCAAGACTTTGTTGACTCTTTCTATTTTCCCATCAGTATGTGGATGGTAAGCGGTACTCATCCTGAGCTTGGTTCCTAAAATATCCTGTAGTCTCTTCCTGAACTCGCTAGTAAATAAGGAATCTCTATCACTTCCTATACTAATAGGAATTCCTTAAAGTCTAACTATATTCTTCATAAACAACTTAGCTAAAATAGGTGCCATTCTAGTTGATTTTACTGAAATGAAATGGGCACTCTTGGTCAATCTGGCCACTATGACTCATATAGTTTCATTTTCTCTATTAGATCTTAGCAACCCGTCTATAAACTTCATGGAAATAATATCCCACTTCCATACCGGAATATCTAATAGTTGAAACAACCCACTTGGCTTCTGATGTTCCGCTTTTACCTGTTGGCAGTTCAAACATTACTTTACCCATAAGCCTATATCCCTCTTCATACCTTCCCAGACGAAACTTCTCTTCATGTCCTGATACATCTTAGTTCCTCCTGGATGAATAGTGAACTACGAATGATGACAGTCCTCCAAAACTTCCTTCCTTATGCCTCCCACATTCGGAACATAATCTTCCTTTCTTTTTCAACCACCCATTCTGGTGAAGACTGAAATCTTCAAGTCATCGCTCTTTGTTCCATCCTTTAACTTCTTGATCCGTTCAACTAATACTGGATCCTCCATCTGTTTAGTAGCAATCTTTTCGATCATCACCAGTCGAACTTCTAAACAAGACAATACAATAGTTCCACTACCAAACCCAGCTTCAAATCTCCAGTGCATTCTACAGGTCGACAACGCTTTCAAATCTTTCTATTCTGCTATCATTGCCAACATAGCACTCTGATGCTTTCTGCTAAGCACATATATAACCTATTACCTTTCTATACCATGTACTCAATCCCAAAATCATTAGTAGCAATAAACTCTAACCATATCTGTTGTCTCATGTTCAACACCTTTTGAGAGAACAAGTACTTCAACGACTTATGATCCATATAAAGCTCAAACCTCTCTCCCAAAAGGTAATGTCTCCACACCTTCAATGCAAAAATCACCACAGCTCAATCCAAATCATGCGTTGGATATCTAACTTCGTGCGGCCTAAGCTGTCGAGAAGCATATGCAATCACTTTACCTCTTTGCATTAACACCGCTGCTAATCCTATTCCATATGCATCAGTATAAACTACTAAATCTTGATTCCCCTTCGGAATAACAAGTACAGGTGCATGGGTAAATAAGTGCTTCAAGCTATGGAATGCTTCCTTACACTTATCAGTCCAAACAAACTTTACATCCTTTCGCATTAGCTTAATCATCGACCCTACTATCCGTGAAAAATCCTTAATGAATCTCATGTAATATCCGGCCAATCCAAAAAAAATTTATCTCAGTCATTGCCTCGAGTCTCCTTTAATTTTCACCACTTCAATCTTAGTTGGATCTACAGACAGTCCTTTCTCTAAGACTAAATAACGAAGAAACTTACGTCCTTCTTCTAGGAATGACACTTCGAAAACTTCACCTTCAGCCGATTCTGCCTCAACGTCTCAAGCATGACTCTAAGATGAACTTCATGCTCCTTTTCATCCTTAGAGTATATCAAGATATCATCCATAAAAACCAACACGAACCTATCCAAGTGCTCTTGAAAAATTCGGTTCATCAAGTCCATAAAGAATGTCGACGCACTAGTTAGTCCGAACGGAATAACTAACCATTTGTATGACCCATATCTAGTTCTAAATGCCGTTGAAGGAATACTATCCTCTACTATTCTAAGTTGACGGAAACCTGTTGCTAAATCCCACTGAGAAAATAACTTGACTCTACTCCACTAATCGAACAAATCGTCAATTCTAGGCAATGAATATCGATTCTTTATCATCTTCTCATTCAACTTATGATAATCGATATATAACCTCAACGATTTATCCGGCTTCTTAGCAAACATTATGGCTGCTCCCTAAGGTAAACAACTAAATCTGATAAAATTCTTGCCTTTCAAATCCACCAACTGCACCTTCAACTCTCTTATCTCTACTGGTATCATCCTACTTGGCAACCTACTCACCATTCTGCTCTAGGCACCAAGTCTATTCGAAACTTAATGGCTTATTTCAATGGCAATTCTACTACCGGCTCGAAAACATCAACGAATTCTCTAACCAAGTAAACGCGACTCAACTCATCATCTAACTCCACTATACTCAATAAAGTATTCACCCCACAGCTAGGGTTTTTCTATGGTATATACAATCCGATCACTATAATCTGGTTGTCCAAGTGATATTTTTCTATCGTGACAAAATATCCTAGCATCATACTTACTTAACCAATCCATACCCAATAATAATTCTGAACCCTACAAGGGCAAATACATGCAAACTGCAAACAAAGGTATGACCTAACAAATCAAACTCAAGGTGGTCACACTTCATCCCAAGTATTGCATACCCTCCTATCGAATTTGCAACTCTTAAGGAAGTAACTAATTATATGGGTACTAGGTTAAGCCTATCTACTAAATAATGAGTTATAAAAGAATGCGATGCACCGGCATCAAACAGAATGCTAACAGACATACCATGAATCTAAAGCGTACCTCCCAACATTGCCTTCCCTTTCTCCTGCACTGTTAATGCTGATGTAGCAGGTTCCAATGCAAATACTTTCCCCCTTCCGTTCTTAGCAGGCTCTTTGCATTGATTTTTATAATGACCAATCTGATCGTGGTTGAAGCATTTGATATTCTTCTTCCTGATCATTTCCTTTTCCTTTCCAGTACGACATTCATTAGCTAAATGCTCCTTCTTGTCACACTTAAAGAAAATAACTTCTGACTTCTCTTTCTTTATAGCTTCACGCTTTTAAGCACCCTTCTTTTGAAAGAATTTCCTTTCCTGACTCTACCCCACCTGGACCTCCTTTGCCTCATTATTCTCTAAAGAAGAAAGTATCTCCTCATGTCTTAAAGCCATTTCAATTACAAAATCACCAGCATCCCTTATATGAGGCAATGTTGCCCGTGCCAACTTAGGCTTCAACCTCCCATGAATGTCTTATTCCTCTTCATCACGGTATCCGCAGTAGCATGTCTATACCTGACCAACTCCTCAAACCTTCTAGAATATTAAAACACAGACATCTCCCGCTGGTCCAACTTAGAATTTTTTTTGAGAAAAGCAGGCTGCGCCATTATAGGCATGAACCACTCCCGTAACCTTCTCACAAACTTAGCCCATGTCATCATCTCTTCATTCACTCCAAGCCTAACATAATCTCTGCTCAAGATAGCATATTTGTTGACCACTAGAGCTCCCTGAACTCTTAATCCAACATTTCCTCCAACCACTCCTACGGCAATTCCAGCCTGCATCATGTTCATGAAAAGCTGATACATAGCTCCTATATCCACTTGTGGGACTCCAGCACGAACATTTCCTGCTTGTGCCTAACCTTGCTTCCTTCTCGTGTTCGGTCAGGCATTAATGTTTGTAGCGGTGCTTCCTCCAAGATTCACTCTTCTACTTCAAATGTCCATATCTGTTTTCAAGCCTTATGATATACAGAAGAATAGCCAAAGAGAGATAGGAGAATAGAGATATAGCATATACTTATATATAGCAAATACAAGTACATTATTATAGCGTTATCCCATACCCCAATCTTATCTCTAATTCCGTAGGATTATGTTTTCAAAATAATTTTTAGTTTAAATTTTTTACTAAACCTATGCTTAGATACCAAGTTGTAACATCCTCTATCTAGAGGCCCGAAGCTAAGCGCTACAGATGCTACAGTCATCCATAGTATTAACTTCTGGTGGCCAAATATGGTAATGTTAACAGTATCCATAATATCAGAAGCACATGAATATGAAACAAAATCACAGATTTCAAAACTACTTTTCTAATTACATTTCACAAAATATGTTTCATATTCCAGTACATAATCCCAATTGTTTCCCAATTTTAGACCAAATATAATTATTACAAAATATGCCAAGAGTGATATATGATGATGCTCTCTTGGTTGATCAGAGTAATATATGGTCATATCTGACTTAATACAACACAACAGAATCAAACTTGCATCTCCTAAATAGCTATGTGTCAGCCACTTGCTTACCTTTGGAAGCTTTATTGCCAACCTACTAAAACTTGAAAATACCAACCCTTAGTCTACTAAAATCAATTTTGAGCACCCCGAAGTTTAAGAGGAAAAACATAAACTTTGAGTCTGACATAAATCCCAGTATGAATAATACTATACATCTTGGTTATTTGATATTAAGTGAGACCACACTGCTTAACGGAACGGGTTTCCCTTCACTAATATCTTTTTAAAACATAACTTTGCAATTCATAATCCTGAAACCTAAACTTGTTAAAAACTCCAAAGAATTATTATGTAATCTTACATATCGGATAATAAATGGACTCTATTCGAACATTACAGTTTTCTATGGCTAACTACTAACCTTTGGCCGACTTGGGCCAACCAGACAATATAAATAATAATCTAACATCTATTAGACACTCCTCTTTGGTGGTCTGTCCTTAACTTATCTTCTTCCAGGGTCACCTGATCTTAATGATTTTGCAAGCTCACTAGTAACCTACCTCTGTACAAATATATGTATTCCCTTCTATACGTAATCATAATTTTAGTCTTACCTATCATGAAGCCCTACACATGGGAATTAGCTGGGGCTATTAGCTAATGTATAGGGCATGACGCTATACCAGTTACATCTCTTATACAAATATCGAAGTCATTTTACTTAGGGTATCTTCCCTTAAATTTTCCTTGAAAATGTTTTCTTCTCAAATTGATTTAAAACCTTTAAATCAAACTTAAACAAGGAAATCTTATACTCCATGCATTATTCATAATCTCCTTGCATGTTATATACATATATACACACACACATACATACTTTACTCAAATCTTTGTTGTTGAAAGCATTTGAACCTTTGAAAGTACCCCTTTAGAATCCACTGAAAGTACCCCTTTTGAAACCAAGTAAACCCCTTTCTTTCACCTAGGCTGAAAATCCAAAACATTCCTTTCAAAACCATTTATATAAACCTTTCAAAACCATTGAAAAACTGTTCTTTCGAAAGCTATAAAACCATAGACATCCTTTTTTAAAACCTTTAAACATTGCCTGGAAAAATAGTTTGAAAATATTTCCTTTAAGATCTTTTGAAACCATTGGGAACCACCCTTAGAAACCCTTCTTTAAAACCTTCCGAAAGCATTAAAACCTTTATAAACAAAAAACCTTTCGAAAGCATTTAGGATCAATTAAAACATGTGAAACCACCTTCGAAATCTTTGGATTCTACCTTCAACGGAGTGAAAGGGTCACTAAAACCATTTAAGTCAAAAGCATTCCTTTCGAATACAACTCATAAGTAAAGAAGTGATGGTGTCGAAATCAACCTTCCGAAAGCATTGGAGAAGCGGCAAAGTTTTAAAACAAAGTATACCTTCCGAAACCATTGATTTCGAAAGGTAGAAAAGTGGCAGCTGGGGGTTTCGACCCTAACGATTAAAACAAAAGATGCAACCCCTTCGAAACCTTTCCTTTAAGATATTTTAACCCAGTCGAAAGCCAACCAGGTCAAAAGCAAAGAAGGCGTATTTTCAATTTAAAACCAACTCACGTTTCGACCCCATTGGAACCTTTGGTCTCGACCCAGTACCTTTCGCCTTAGTCCAATTCACTCTATACCAAGTTATTGATACTATGTGCATTGGTTCCGATAGAAATGGAGGCGGAAGTACAATGTCGAAACCCCTGTGCCAAAAGTGGCGAAACATGCTAAAAGCATGTAAAAACTGATTTTAACTTTGAAAAGAAATTCTTTTCAACTAACCTGCCTTATTTGTCAAAATATAATTAGTTGCTAATTTTCTTTTCTAAAAGTGCTGCCAATATTTTAGAAATAAACAATTTAATTTATTTATAAAACATCCCTTCTCCTTTTATAAATAGATAAAACATTTAAGTCACGTACCTTAAATAATTTTATATATCTATTAAAACACTTAGGAAAATCCTATAAAAATTCTAGAAAATCATCTTTAATATGTTTTCCAACATATATTAATTTCAGACCCAAAACATATATTATTTACCCATAAATAATTTTAAACCCAACTAATCATTTTCCTCACTAGAAAATTAATACAAAATCCACATCAATTATGAAAATTATGAAAATTAAAACCCATTTCTAAAATATCATTTCTGATCTAAATCTAAAATCGCAAGACATTTAGATGTCATTAAATAGGATTTTCATATTAAAATATATCATAAAATCTGTAAGATCAAGCATAAATCATCAATAAGCATATATAAACATTTGGCCGTTCAAAAACATGACTTAATTATGTAAAATACTTCAGATTCGTCTTAAAACCGAATTTTTTTTATAAAATGAGATGTACCATTATTCACCTTAGCTTTGAGATTATGGAGTTTGAGATTTGAATGGGTTAAGTTAATTAATCTTCTTCCTTTAGCTCTTTCTTCCGCTTATTCTTACTAATGGTGCAGCCTCTACTTTACTATGATTTAGTAATGAACGTGTAAATGAATTCCTATGGATTTAGGGTATAAGAATGTTCTTTTCTAAACTCTGCCCTTGCCTATTAACCTTGTGTATTTTAATTCACGTTTGCTCATTTTAATTTACTCATTAACATGGAGCGGCTACCCCTATTAATCAAAAATCCCAATCCCTTAATCATCACATTATTTTATTTTATTTAGCTAATTAAATATCTTAAATAATGTTATTAAAAATATGGGGGGTGCAATTTAATTATTTAATTACGTAAAATTGTGGGGTGCTATAGAAAAGTTACAAAAAATAATGATAAATTAAATGTAATAACTTATATATAGATGAAAATGGCTCAAGCTTAGGCTAAGATAAGGAATGAGAAATGTAATTTCTTGAATAATATGGAAGATTATAATGATTTATCTAAAAGTACTAACATATTTTGATCTAAATAAGAATGTCTATGGAATATGCAGGGTACATAATTGATATCAAAGAAATGTATTGAACTCAAGATCTTAAAATATGCCAATCATGGAGATATTGAATAAATAGGTGCCAAGCCTTAGTGAAGTCCAAATTCAGTAGGCAAATGGAAGTGTTCCAAGACTTAGAAGTCTAATGAGTTTAATTCAGAAAACTAACTCTTTTATGAAAATGGATATAATGAATTAATGAGTTGGCAATGTGAAACAAAAGTGTTTCTAGAACTAGGAGAAGCTATTGATGTGTAGTAAGGATGCTTGTTTGGATGTATTTAGTGTGCTCAAATTATAACTCCTAGGAGAGTTAGGGTAGCCCTAGCTATGGTTGCTACTAAGGTGGGTGACCATTCCACTAGTTATGTTGCTTGAGAAAGATGAATTGATGATTAATGAACCACGTATGGTGTTCATTAATATAGTTAAAGATAACCTGTAAACAAACACCTAAATAAGAGTCTAGTGGGAACTTGTGGTTGGAAATAATGACTATATGGCATGTTTCATAATATGTAAATGATAAGTATATGTGATAGTCGTGATGATCACACGATAGAGTAAATAATATGTTGTAAAGCATCCGATATACTTATGAATGAATGAATGAGTACATGATGAGGTTCATGATATGATTCTTTTAATGTTTCATGATACAATGTAACGGCTATTGATACTTTAGTGAAGGGAAAACCTATTCCGCATGGCAGTGTGGTCTCATCATATATTGTGTTTAGGGTAAAGCATTACTTATTTATGTATGATCCATGTTTTTATTATTTTTCCCTATAAAATTAGGGTACTCTTTCAAGTAGGCTGAATGTATATGTTTAGCTAGGTTTCATTTTGAAGACAAATTAAGCACCAAAGACAAAGCAAGAGATTCAATAGCTATTTAGTATTTTTAATTCTGCTATTGTAGAACCGGGTTATATAATTTGTTCAGTGTACATGCTGACATCTTCATATACCGGGAATGACACCATTATCTATGTTTTAGTATATGTACCTTTGCATGGGCATGTTAAGGAAATGAATATGTAAAGACAATTTGTGTAACTATTTAGCTAATATATTTACATAATATAGCTAAAAAAATCGATCCCATTTTGTTATTGGCAAACAATTCCAGCAATGACTACAATATTATGCGCGTTCATTTTTAGTTCTCAAAATGGGGAATGTTACAACAACTTTCATGAAGTATAACATTCTCGTGCCGCATCTTGGTCGCCCTCAATGATTCCAATTCCATTCATCCTAGGGAACTTTATTTTTAAGAACCATTGGGCTAATGCATCCCTAAAATCAAAGATGGTTGGTTATTCTAGAAAAGCAATTTATGTCACGTTCCCATAAAAAAGCACGAAGATTTGCTTCTTATTATTGACTCAGTCGACTGCCTAAGCTCAACAAATAAATCAAGTCACTATATAAGCAGCTTCCTTCTCTTATGGAACCATGTAATGGCTTGTTATACAAGATGAAATTCTTCATTGATAGTCTCCTTCTATCGAAAGTGCTCTTAAATAAAATACTAATAAAGCTCCTACTATCCATAAGCAAGCAATGCACTTCTATTGGTTCGATCATACTTGAGATTACCATTGGATTAGTGTGAGGTACTGCTTTTTATGTAGGTCCCTTTCATCGCAGCAATATTAGCACCATCTAAGTTAGGGGGCATTCCATTCTTCATCCATCATATTATCCAGGTATTTTCTAAAGGATACAAACGTGGAAGTAAGGGAATATGATGTCGAATTAATAAGTCCATTATAGGGCTTACAAGTTAATGATATGGTAAGCATTAACATAAGGATGTCAAAATTAAATAGATATAATATCTAAACGCTTGAAGGATATCATAGCAAAAGGCAAAAAGGATGCAAACTCAAAGGCCACATGGATTATCGCACCTACAGACATTAAAAATTGCAAATAGACGATATCAAACCTATGAAGATAAGGTTGTTGAATACAAAGAATATCTAACTTATTAAGGTGAAAATAACAAGCTCCTACAATAGAAAAAGGTGACGTCGAACTTATGGACATATAGATAAATCGAATTTAAGAGTATATATCATCTCGCACCAGTAAAGGCAGAATAAGATGTCGCGTATCATTGGGGCACTGATGATGTCAAACGATAACATATCGTAAGCTATCAACGTGATAGAGGATACCATATGTCACCAAACCCGCACCTCATTAATAAAAAAGGCGGATGTTGTAGACTATCAACGAAAAGTAGATTCCGCATGCCGACAAGGATATTAAATGGCTACAGTATAGCACTAATATCATAAATCAACAGCGTTGTACAAGGATGGTCGCATGTACAATGTTGAGGCATGTCGAATGACTATCCTCCATGGATATTATTACTCATCAATACAACAAATGATGCTACAAATCATCAATATCCAAAAGGATATCGAAAATCTTTATAACAAAGTATGGTGCCAAATGACATCGAGATAGCTGATGATGCCTATAACGACCCGCCTTTCTCTCCACAGAAAGACGCATCATTATTAAGAAAGAAAGGGATAAAAAGGTGAAAAGATAGAGAAGAAAGAACGAAACAACATCTGAATCTCACAGCGGAATGAAAAAATTATATTAATCACATAAGTGTTACATAATATACAACTTCTATCAGAGTTATACAGCTTATACATCACATACTAGATAGTTATAAACACATGTCTAGCCATGACAACTCAAATACAACACAAAGCTACCTACACAGCAGAAAACTATATATCTACGAACGCTGAAGCCTCCTGCTCCATACCTCCTCCAGAATTCGTCAAAGCTAACCTAAATCCCTTGGCTACTCGTAAAAAATTTGGGTACCAAAGGGTTTAAGAAAATAGAAAACAAACTCCGGGTCAGACATGGGTCTAGTGTGAGTAACAGGTTAAAGTTGCTTAACTTTGAAAACCTTGAAATCAAAAGGTATCTCATAAGACTTCCCGCACATAAACAGGGAAATTTTTTACTTTACGATAACCAAAACATTTGATGGGAAATCCTGTGATATTATAATAGGGTCTAGGGTTTTCAAATAAAATATAGAAATAGCTGGAATGCTTACATCTCACTTTCTAACATAGTTGGGCACAATCATAACGTACGACACTTATTAGAGATTGGATTCCATACAATGGCAGGGCTACTGGGGTATCGTCCATCACAA
This sequence comes from Allium cepa, assembly GCA_030765085.1. Taxonomy (NCBI): domain Eukaryota; kingdom Viridiplantae; phylum Streptophyta; class Magnoliopsida; order Asparagales; family Amaryllidaceae; genus Allium; species Allium cepa. Next base: position 770,605,430 of record CM060935.1, read on the forward strand.
TACGTGGCCTAGATCACCGTACCGAGGATCCACCCTAAATCCCCTGCAATACAAGACCAGAACCATCCCTTACTGGATAGTTTCGAACAAGACAACCCCGACAGTTGTTGCAATCAACTGCCCATACAAGTTCATTCCGGGTTCGAACGGAACCAAATGCACTATCTCGTTAGACTAATTTTGGAATCACCCTCAGAGTTAACATCAACGGCCCTTACACTCTGAATCTTCATCTCGATCATCACTTGAGATTCACGACCTATCGTTTAATTTGGATCGATGTGGTTTTTGGATATCCAAATTTGAAAATCCGATCCCTGTCTCACCGAAATCCAAAATGCTATCTTTTAAGGTCAAGTTGTTTTAAATTAAAACAATTTAACTCATTATCTATATTCACACGGGTAGATAATTCACATTATCACAAAAAAATAATCCATATTATCACGATTCAACCAAAGCATCTCATATCATAGATCAACATATATCATATCAGAGATATCAAACAATCCAAGCATTCAATATCATCTAGCCATTCATAAGCAAAGATTAATTAATTACACTATCTCTAATTAATTTAAAATAAATTAAATTAATTACTTCCATCACTATAAATCCAGCTTACTTAACCATTAATTAATTACAAACCAATTAATTAATCATCCTTTAATTATCTATCTTAATCAATCATCCTTGATTAATTATTCTTTAATTACATTAAGTAATTATCCTTAGTTAATTACACAAATTAATTATCCTTAACCATTTACAGTAATTGACTTAAATTACTCTCATTAACTAATTGACTATAATTAATTACATTAATCCTTATTTAATTACATTAATTAATTATTCTAATATCACTTATATTGATTAATTATCCTTTAATTAATCAACCCTTAATTACTTCATTAATTACATTAATTAACGATCCTCTAATTACTTCTTTAATTGTTAATCATATTTAATAATTAATCACATTCATTAATTAGCCATGATTTATCATATTCAGTAATGAACTATTCTTAATTACTTTCATTAATTAATTAGTTCTTTATTTAATTACACTACGTAATTAATCCTTAATTACTTCCACTAAATAATTATCCTTCTTATTAGTTACACAAAGTAATTAAACCCAAATTACTTCCATTAATTAATTATCCTTTAATTAATTACATCTAGTAATTACCCTTTAATTACTTCACTAAGTAATTACACTTTATAAATTACTTTAAGTAATTATACCTATCCAATTCCACAAATGATTATCCTTAATTAATTAATTAATCTAATTAATTATCCTAAATTAATCACATTAATTAATCATTTCATAATCCCTAGTTAATGATCTTTCATTTAATTATACTAATTAACCATCCTTCAATACTTCCCTAAGTAATTATGCTTTAATCGACCATTATTAATTACAAATTAATGAATTCTTAATTACCAATTAATCCATCTTTAATTACTTAATCAATTAATGCTTAATTGTAACTTAATTAATCTTTAATTACTTAATTAGTTAATTTCTAAACATTAACTAAAAAATCTTTACTTATTTAATTAATGATCCTTAATTACAAATTAATTAACCTCTAATTAATTAATTTGTAACCCTTAATTATTTATTTATTAATCCCCAATCATTAATTAATTAAATTAATTAATTATACCTGAACTTCCTTATTAATTTAATAAATCTCAAATCATTAAATCTTAATTAACTTTAAGATAAAATATTTGCCTTATTAATGACTTAATTATCATTAACATGTACATTTAAAACATTACACTTTTTAAATTTACTTCTAACTTCCATTTCTAATTAAGATTTAAAATGATTTAACTTAACAAAATTTCAAACAATTTACAAGCCTCTTAAACAAATGTTAAGAAACACTTTTCTTATATAAAAGAAATTTATATAGGAAGAGTTTTAAACCAAATTTATTTAAATTCAAAACCTTGCTTTTTTAAAAAGCTTTTAAAATCTGTTTTAAAATGTGCTTTGGGTTCAACCCGATGGCTACACGAGCCCTGACCCGAGAAATTCACTCTTTTCTTCTTTTTCAAAAATTTGTTTAAGTTTGAAGTTAAAAATTTGGAAACACAATTTTCACACACGTTTACACGAGTCCTTACTCGTGTCAATACACACTAACCCGATACTTCCTTTGAGACAAAACCCCACATGAAATTGCTGGCACAACAACACTGCCATGCACCGGCAATCCAGCCTCCTTCGACCATCCATGACGCCTCTCGCATGTCGACGATCATCCTTACACCAGATCCCGACCACCAGATCTCTGATTTTCCCTCATAATCAAAATCAAGCATCTTAGCACAAACCTGGAACAAAAATCAGCCTGAGAAAAACCTCGAACTCACTCCTACGACCACCGGAGTGCCTGAGCTTCCAGCCACACCTTCTCCAACTCCCCCTCTATCATTTCCCAAAATCTGGTGGAACTCAATCCACCAGAGACGTCGAGATAAACCAAATTCCCGAGCTTGCCAAAACAGGGTTCAAAACAAATTTGACCCACCGCCGCCACCAAAGTGACTTGCACACCCATCTGATATTTTTCCCAAACTCTCATATCATCCTTCTATCTCTAGCGAAGACCCCGACCTCCTCGAGCATCTTGATCATCAGAAACCACCCAAAACTCAAATTCTGATCAAATTCGAACTGTTCACTCGACCCAAAACTAAAAATTGTAATTTCATTTTTAAAAATCATGTTTTTACATATGGATTCAGATTATATGCCTGAATTAATGAATTAAGAAGTTTGAATTTTAAACAAAACTCAAGCTTGCACTGTTCCTCTTTGTTTTCCAGAGCATTACACATTTAATTTACTTAAATATAGTTTTAAATCTTAATCTGTGATTAAACAAACAAATTTGGTTTGAAACTTAAATCCTAACAAAGATTAGTTTAAGAGAAAATGAATTTTGATTAAAATCTTGAGCTTGAAAACAAAGAACAGAGATGCCTCAGGCAACAAGCATGCACACACATCTATACATTCATACACACACACACACACATACACACGGAAACTCACTTATATATATATATATATATATATATATATATATATATTCACACCAAACATACTTATTTTTAGTAATTTCACATGCAACCAGATTTATACATACTTAAGCTTTTTAGAAAGGATGTTACTCACCAGTTAAAAAAATGACAGAGCCTTTTTGAAATAGCTTTCAAAACTTTAAAACTTGAATGTTGAAAATGATTCTTTGATTGTTAAAAACTTGAATGCTGAAAATGATTCTTTGATTGTTAAAAACCTTGAATTGCTGATCTGGAAAAGTACTTGAATTGTTGAAGAATGTGCTTTATTACTGGAACTTGTTGTAGAGATGATTAAAATTTGAAACATATATGAAATCTTGGTTTTTTTATTCTAGGTTGAAGAAAATGTCCAGGCTTTGGTTTTGATTTTTGAAAATGATTAACATGTTACTGATTTTGATTAGTTTCTGGTTTGAGGAATGTTTAACTACAGATTTGTTTGATTTACAGGGTTTTGGTTTTCTTAGCTTTTGATTTGAAGAATAGAAAAAAGAGATGAAGAGAAGAAACAAGTGCTTATAAAGGCTAAATTTGATTTATTAAAAATAAAAGAAAATTTAAAATCAAAAATGACACTTGTTTAAAAACTTAACATTTGTCATTTACTATAGTTTATCATTTAACACTTGTTATAATCAAGCCTTTATAAATTTACACTTGTCATTAAGTAATTTTTATTTATTTTAAATGTTAATATAAATCTTTTTATACTTAATTTACTAATTTACAAATACTTATCTAAATATATATATATATATATATATATATGTAAACTTATTTAAAGAAAATATTATAAAATAAATTATATATAAATAAAATCTTATCCATATATTTTTAAATCCAAAATATTTTAAAATATCTATCTTTTAAATATCAAATCTAAATCCATATTCAAATTCAAATTCAATTTAAAATTTCAATTTAAAATCAACTTATATATATACATATATAACAACACATTCAATTTTAAAATAATTATTAAATTTATTTATCTATATTTAAAAACAACACATTATTATTATTGTTTGAAAATAACAATCTTGCCAATTTTAAATAATTTATAAAGGAGATTATCGCATTATTTATAAATTGTTTATATTACTAAATTAATTAATGTATCATATGTTTTATATGTTTGTAAAGTGTATTTTAAACTTTTGTATATATATTTACAAACCATATTTATCAAGCAATATTTAAAAAGAAAATAAAACAAACCTTTTTGTTAATCTTATCTAAACTTAAGCTAAAATATATTTTAAACAATTAAACATTTACCTTAAGTTAATTTGAAACTATATGGTTATTTATTTAAATAACCTTTGAAAAGTTTTATATTAAATTTAATCATAACTTCCAAATTACCCTAATATATATTAGAATTTGAAAACAAGATTTTATGTGTTAAATTAACCATACAATATATACAAATATATATACATTATAAATAGAAAACATTTTATTAGTTTTTAAAAGATAAAATTTACCAATTAAATATTTATTTGCTTTTAAAAGAATAAACATGCTAATTTAAATTAAAATTATAATAGAAATTATCAAATCAATTTAATTATTAATACAGATTATTAAATTGATATTGCCCAAAATACGGGGTCATCACATTCCTCCCCTCTTAAAAGAATTTCGTCCCTGAAATATAAAAGCAAAGATAATTTAATAACCCGTCAAAGATTTTAATTTTAAACCATAAGCGTATATTATCAACCATATGCTAATAATCATAGCAACCAATTCACTCAATCAAACAAATCTCATGATCCTGACACAAATCAGGATAGACCTTCCTAACACTATCTAGAGTGTCCCAAGTATAAACACCGGGATACCCGCTCTACTGAATCCAAACTGGCTACACCACTAAGCTTCTGAGCTCCTACTCATCTAGATCAAAAAACTGCACAAGATATTTGACTACAGTCAAGTCCGACTCAACTACCAGATCCTCCTGAACTGTTGGTTCCACAACCAGTGATGGATCATACACGTACTCCCTCAGAGATATGTGAAACATATTGAATCCCAGTCTTACAACTGGCAATTCAACCCTGTAGACCAAAAAACTTATCCTTACAAAAACACAGAAAGATCCAATATACGTCGGAGCTAGCTTCCTAGTCTTATAAAATCTTATAGCTCCTTTGATCGGAGAAAACTTATCGAAAATCAAATCTCCGACTTTGAAATCCAAATTCCTGCATCTCTTATCCACAGAACTCTTCTAACGATCTTGGCCGCCTTCATCCTTCCTGATCAGCTTAACCTTCGCTGATGCTTCTTGAAACAAACTGGACCAAAATAAACCAACAAAATGATACTCTCAAAATCAACCAAAATCAAGAACACAAAACTCTACTCCACAATCATCAATAGAAAACTAACTTCTCCTATCCAAAATAGACAAAACAGGTGCACTTGTCAATCTTGCCTTCAGATCCTGAAAAACTTCCCAAAGAAACCTTCTAATCCAAGAAAACCGCAAACTTCCAAGGAGTCTAGGGTTGCTTCCACTCTAGAACAACTGCTACCTCGCTTCCGCTGCGCAACTCTGATCTGGAGTAGATGAGAAGGCAGATGATGAATACGAGCACAAAATTGTCTAATACATCCTAGAAGACACGGTTCATCAGATACAAAAAGAGAAAACTCAGAAGTACCACGAAATCCTGAGCTGCTTCGCCAAACACTTTCTCTAGCATCCATCCTTCTATTAGCTGAACCACCAGTATCACTCCTGGAATCCTAATCGATATAAAAACTCAATCTCCACATGCTATGGAAAAACTTTACTTCTACGAAGATGTCCGAAAAAATCTCTGACAACTTCGATAACTCCTACATTCCCTAGAGATGCGTCAACCCATACAAAAGACTAACCAAGAGAATACTCAACTATCGCAAGTAACTTTTGCGATCAACCCAGCCTAATATCCAAAGAAACTCTTCTCTCTTCACTAACCAGAACAGCTTATGCTTGACTAACCAATCCACTAAAGAAATGGATCCACTCTGGTGCTTTCTAAACTCCACCTCTAGAACACTGCTTAGCCAGATGGCCTTCTTGCTGACAACAAAATACTTCGAGTTGCAACGCTGCCACTGATGCCAAAGACTTCCTACCCAAAGCTCTTCGAACCTCAAAGCCATATCATTTAATCCCACACAGAGCCTAGAGATGGGCAGACATCTCCTTAAGAAACTCGGGCCTCAAATTAAACAAAAACACCCAACTGAACTTAGTCTCATCACCGATGCAGACACACTTCCTTAAACTTACTCCAAAAGAAATATCTTCAAAAACGTCCATAGTCACTGCGTCTCACCACACAGATTATTCTTCTTGAAGTTGCCAAGATACCATCACTCGCTTCTGCTAGACCTACAGAACCAAATTGGCACTACAAAAGATGGACTCTGCAACCGACAGATCCAAATTGGCACTACAAAGATGGACTCTGCACCTTGAAAAGGCTTCCTTCGAGATTGGTGAAATCCTTACACCACAGCAAAGCTTATTCAAGGTGGTATTGGGTCCACAGCCTCGGCAGATGCTCCTCCAACCTCAACACTCAAACTCCTTCCATTGGTAGTCGTGCTATCCACACCAATACCTTCCTACCTCTAGAATGTAACGGCTTGTCTTTCTCTCCACAGAAAGACGCATCATTATTAAGAAAGAAAGGGATAGAAAAGAGAAAAGATAGAGAAGAAAGAACGAAAAAACACCTGAATCTCACAGCGGAACGAATAAATTGTATTAATCACATAAGTATTACATAATATACAACTTCTATCAGAGTTATACAGCTTATACATCACATACTAGACAGTTATAAATACCTATGTAGTCATAACACCTCAAATACAACACAGAGTTACCAATATAGCGGAAAACTATATATCTACGAACGTTGAAGCCTCCTACTCCATTCCTCCTCCAGAATTCGTCAAAGCTAACTTGAATCCCTTGGCTACTCATAAAAAATTTGAGTACCCAAGAGTTTAAGAAAATAGAAAATAAACTCTAGGTCAGACATGGGTCTGTTGTGAGTAACAAATTAAAGTTGCTTAACTTTGAAAACCTTTGAAATCAAAAGGTATCTCGTAAGACTTCTCACAAATAAACACGGAAAAGTTTTTAACTTACGATAACCAAAATATTTGATAGGAAATCCTATGATATTACAATAGGGTCTAGGGTTTTCAAATAAAATATAGAAATAGCTGGAATGCTTACATCTCATGTTTCAATAGTTGGGCATAATCAAAACATACGGCATTTATTGGAGATTGGATTCCATACAATGGTAGGGCTACTGGGGTACTGCCCGTCACAGTACGTGGCCTTGATCACCATACGGAGGGTCCACCCTAAATCTCATGCAACACAAGGCCAGAACCATCCCTTATTGGATAGTTCCGAACAAAACAACCCCGACAGTTGTTGCAATCAACTGCCCGCACAGCCGAATAAAAAGGGACCTCTAGACAGGGGAAATCTTGTCCTACTTGAGCGCGACTCACTTAAACCTTGCTGCACCTCCCCTGTTTTAGCCATTCCCGGTTGATGAGGCTTGAGGCTGCGATTACCTTAATAGAACACATCTATCTTAGAATGCTCATCGTCCACCTGACGATGTTCTGAAAGCATTCAATCGATACAAGTTCATTCCGGGTTCGAACGAAACCGAAGGCACTATCTCGTTACACTTATTTTGGAATCACCCTCAGAGTTAACGATAATAGCCCTTGCACTTTGAATCTTCGTCTCGATCATCACTTGAGATTCACGACCTATCGTTTAATTTGGATCGATGTGGTTTTCGAATATCCAAATTTGAAAATCCGATCCCGGTCTCACCGAAATCCAAAACACCGTCTTTTAAAGTCAAGTTGTTTTAAATAAAAAAAATTAATTCATTATCTATATTCACACAGATAGATAATTCACATTATCACAGAAAGATAATCCATATCATCACAATTCAACCAAAGAATCTCATATCACAGATGAGCACATATCTCATATCAGAGATATCAAACAATCCAAGCATTCAATATCATTCAGCCATTCGTAAGCAAAGATTAATTAATAACACTATCTCTAATTAATTTAAAATAAATTAAAATAATTACTTCCATCACTATAAATCCAGCTTACTTAACCATAAATTAATTACAAACCAGTTAATTAATCATCCTTTAATTATCCATCCTAATCAATCATCCTTAAATTAATTATTCTTTAATTACATTAAGTAATTAGCCTTAATTAATTACACAAATTAATTATCCTTAACTGTTTACAGTAATTAACTTAAATTACTCTCATTAATTAATTAACTATAATTAATTACATTAATCCTTAATTAATTACACTAATTGTTCTAAAATCACTTATATTGATTAATTATCTTTTAATTAGTCAACCCTTAATTACTTCATTAATTAATGATCCTCTAATTACTTCTTGAATTATTAATCATATTTAACAATTAATCTTTAATTAATCACATTCATTAATTAGCCTTGATTTATCACATTCAGTAATTAACTATTCTTAACTACTTTCATTAATTAATTAACTCTTAAAATTAATTAATTCTTTATTTAATTACACTAAGTAATTAATCCTTAATTACTTCCACTAAGTGATTATCCTTCTTATTAATTACACAAAGTAATTAAACCCAAACTACTTCCATTAATTAATTATCCTTTAATTAATTACATCTAGTAATTACCCATTAATTACTTCACTAAGTAATTACACTTTATAAATTACTTTAAGTAATTATAGCTAACCAATTCCACAAATGATTGTCCTTGATTAATTAATCTAATTAATTATCTTAAATTAATCACATTAATTAATCATTTCATAATCCCTAGTTAACGATCTTTCATTTAATTATACTTATTAACCATCCTTTAATTACTTCCCTAAGTAATTATGCTTTAATTAACCATTATTAATTACAAATTAATGAATTCTTAATTACCAATTAATCCATCTCTAATTAATTAATGCTTAATTGTAACTTAATTAACCTTTAATTACTTAATTAACCTTTAATTACTTAATTAATTAATTTCTAATCTTTAACTAAAAAATCTTTACTTATTTAATCAATGATCCTTAATTACAAATTAATTGACCTCTAATTAATTAACTTATAACCCTTAATTATTTATTTGTTAATCCCTAATCATTAATTAATTAAATTAATTAATTATACTTGAATTTCCTTATTGATTTAATAAATCTCAAATCATTAAATCCTAAGTAATTTAGGATAAAATATTTTCCTTATTAGTACTTAATTATCATTAACATGTACATTTAACATTACACTTTTTAAATTTACTTTTAACTTCCATTTCTAATTAAGGTTAAAATGATTTAACTTAACAAAATTTAAAACAACTTACAAGCCTCTTAAACAAATGCTAAAGAAAAACTTTTCTTATATAAAAGAAATTTATATAGAAAGAGTTTTTAACCAAATTTATTTAAATTCAAAACCTTGATTTTTTTAAAAAAAATTTAAAATCTGTTTTAAAATGTGTTTCGGGTTCAACCCGATGGCTACACGAGCTTTGACCCGAGAAATTCATTCTTTTCTTCTTTTTTCAAAAATTTGTTTAAGTTTGAAGTTAAAAATCTAGAAACCCAATTTTCACTCACGTTTACACGAGTCCTTTCTTGAGTCAATGCCACACTTGCCGAAGACTTCCTTCAAGACAAAACCCCACACGAAACTACTGATACAACAACACTGCCGTGCACATGCACCGGTGATCCAGCCTCCTCCGACCATCCACGATACCTCTCGCTTGTCGACGATCATCCTTACACCAGATCCCGACTAGCAGATCTCTGATTTTCCCTCAAAATCAAAATCGAGCATCCTAGCACAAACCTGGAACAAAACTCAGCCTGGAAAAAAACCTCGAACTAACTCCTCCAATCATCAGAGCGCCTGACCTTCCATCCACACCTTCGCCATCTCCCCCTCTACCATTTCCCAAAATCTGGAGGAACTCGATCCAACAGAGACGTCGAGATGAAATAAATTCCCGAGCTTTCTAAACTAGGGTTCAAAACAAATCCGACCCACCGCCGCCGCCACAGTTACTTGCACGCGTATCTAATATTTTTCCCAAACTCTCCTATCATCCCTTTATCTCTAGCGAAGACCCTAACCTCCTCGAGCATTTTAATCATCAAAAACCACCCAAAACTCGAATTCTGGTCAACTCGAACTGCTCAATCGACCCAAAACAAAAAATTGTAATTTCATTTTTAAAAATCATGTTTTTAGGTAAGGATTCAGATTATATTCCTGAATTGATGAATTAAGAAGTTTGAATTTCAAACAAAACTCAAGCTTGCACTGTTCCTCTTTGTTTTCCAGAGCATTACACATTTAATTTACTTAAATATAATTTTAAATCTTAATCTGTGATTAAACAAATATATTTTGTTTGAAACTTAAATCCTAACAAAGATTAGTCTAGGAGAAAATGAATTTTGATTAAAATCTTGAGCTTGAAAACCAAGAACAGAGATGTCTCAGGTAACAGGCATGCACACACATCTATACATTCATATGTATATATAGAAATTCGCTTACATATATTCACACAAATCATACTTATTTTTAGTAATTTCACATGCGACCAAATTTACGCATACTTAAGCTTTTTAGAAAGGATGTTACTCACCAATTAAAAAAATGACAGAGCCTTTTTGAAATAGCTTTTAAACCTTTAAAACTTGAATGCTGAAAATTCTTCTTTGATTTTTAAAAACTTGAATTACTGATCTGGAAAAGTACTTGAATTGTTGAAGAATGTGCTTTGTTACTAGAACTTGTTATAGAGATGATTAAAATTGGAAATAGAGATGAAATCTTGGTTTTTTGATTCCAGGTTGAAGAAAATGTTCAGGCTTTGGTTTCGATTTTTGAAAATGATTAACAGGTTATTGGTTTTGATTAGTTTCTGGTTTGAGGAATGTTTGATTACAGATTTGAGTTATAGGGTTTTAGTTTTCTTAGCTTTTGAATTGAAGAATAGAAAAAGAGATGAAGCGAAGAAACAAGTGCTTATAAAGGCTAAATTTGATTTATTAAAAATAAAATAAAATTTAAAATCAAAAGTGAAACTTGTTTAAAAACATAACATTTGTCATTTACTATAGTTTATCATTTAACACTTGTTATAATCAAGCCTTTATAAATTAACACTTATCATTAAGTAATTTTTATTTATTTTAAATGTTAATATAAAGCTTTTTATACTTAATTTACTAATTTATAAATACTTATATATATATATATAAACTTATTTAAAGAAAATATTATAAAACAAATTATATACAAATAAAATCTTATACACATGTTTATAAATCCGAAATATTTTAAAATATCTATTTTTAAATCTCAAATTCAAATCCAAATTCAATTTCAATTTAAAATTTCAATTTAAAATCAACTTATATATATACATATATAACAACACATTCAATTTGAAAATAATTATTAAATTTATTTATTTATATTTAAAAACATTACAATATTATTAGTGTTTGAAAATAACAATCTTGCCAATTTTAAAAAATTTATAAAGGAGATTATCACATTATTTATAAGTTACTTATATTACTAAATGAATTAATGTATCACATGTTTTATATGTTTGTAAATTGTATTTTAAAATTTTGTGTGTGTGTGTGTGTATATATATATATATATTTACAAACCATATTTCTCAAGCCATATTTAAAAAGAAAATTAAAAAACCTTTTTGTTAATCTTATTTAAATCTAAACTAAAGCTAAAATATATTTTAAACAATTAAACATTTACCTTAAGTAAATTTGAAACTATATGGTTATTTATTTAAATAACCTTTGAAAAGTTTTATATTAAACTTAATCATAACTTTGAAATTACCAAAATATATATTAGAATTTGAAAACAAGATTTTATTTGTTAAATTCCCCAAAGCTTTTCTATGTACAATATATACAAATATATATATATATATATATATATTATAAATAGAAAACATTTCATTAGCTTTTAAAAGATAAAATTTACCAATTAAACATTTATTTGCTTTTAAAAGAATAAAAATGCCAATTTAAATAAAAATTATAAAAGAAATTATCAAATCAATTTAATTATTAATACAGATTATTAAACTGATATTGCCCAAAATTCTGGGTTATCACAATGCCAAATGTCAAGCATTGTAAAAGACACGTGGCTACCATGCCGCCTATCTCTACCCCTATTAGTACGGATCCCATGGCCATAAAGAGTGGGCGAATCATATTTTAACTTCTACTTAAAATCAAATAATTATGACCCTAAATCGATTGAGGGAAAATCTTAAATTGATTGTAAACATTACAATTTTACATTAATAAGGACTTGGACAAATATTTAGCATGGCCTATTTACCTTGATCATGCAAATTTGACTTCTTGGACATGGATGTGCATACGATCAAGCTCTTTTGGCCCAAGATTAATTTTGGACTTTATCTTGAATAAGGCCATTCAAGCTTTAGCCTAAATTAGTGTTTATTTTGCATAATAACTATTTTTCAAACCAATATGTGGACAATGGATCACAACTTATTGTGGATTGCCTATTTAATCCATTAACAAAGGCTTGATGGACCATTGCACATATGTGTAAATTGCTTATTTTACCCTTGAACATGTGATATGGCCGTTTGAACAACCACATCAAAAGTCCATGTGCATCATGGAATCTAATGACATCATCTTGAACTAGGCCCCGAACGTTGGGCCCATTTTTTGTTTTATAACACACTTAATCCCACAAATTATGCCACAGTAAACAGAGTCATTAAGGGTGTTAAAATACAATTTTGGCTCAACATGGTATCATGGATGTTATACCAATTTTTGATTTAACATTTTGGCACTAGATGGAGGGCCTCGAACCTTCGAGTCATTATGGTTCTATCTTGAAACTAATTACATGAAGTTTTGTTTCTGGAAAATGGTGAGATCAAAGTGAGTTAACGTTTAAAACAAGGAAATAATACAACGTGCAATGCTGGAACATAATGCCATTAATCTAAAGAATGTGGAAGCTAGATAGCCACTGAATCTTGCAAGGCCAACCTACAGTGAGGCCAAAATCAAAGACCTAACATAGAAAATTGCAATGATGCAGGAGTTGTGGGAAAAGCTCCTTATGTAGAAGTCTTCTTAAACAATTATACCCACCGAAGGAGAATAAGTTGAATCTCTTAGAAGAAATCTTAATGCTTCCCTACTTAGGAGTAAAGAGAAAATGACTCTGCAAAAGAGGGGAGAAAGCCAAGAAGCAAAAATTATGGAAATTTATCCAAAATCACTGGCAAACACTAAGGTTAAAAAACATCAAGAGAAGTCTAATGAGCAATCAAGAATCTCAATCTCCCGAAAGAGTACAAGCCTTACATAAGGGACTATCAAAGTGATGAAGCTTACTTAAGAGACATAACTAAAAGGATGTGGAAAGACAGGCTTAACATCAAAGGGAAATGAACCCTTGATCCTACGGCCAATAACAACTTTCGTGAAGCTCCCTTTATGGATAGAATTACGTCTGCCAAGATTCCACCTCACATCAAAAATCTATCCCTAAGATACAAGGGGACTATTGATCCGAATGATCATCTGCTAGCATTTGAAAGCCAAATGGACCTCCATATTGCTTTAGGAGTTGTATGCCATAGACTTTTCCCAACCAACTTTCAAGGGGCAACAACTAAGTGGTATAGACATTACCAAGAGAAGACTATTTATTCTTGGAAATAATTCTTTTATGAATTCTCAGCATAATTTTATGCGTGCAAGGATCCCACTAGTGATTCTAGTGTATTGGCTGACATCAAGCACAGACTGGGTGAGTCCCTAAGCGATTATCTTCAAAAATTCAACTTAAAGGTGCTGAAAGCAGAGGATATGACTGATAGAGACAAGTTAATGGTAGTACGCTCAAAATTGTTTGAGCAAACACCTTTCTGATGTGAATTTTATATTCAAGGGTGTAAGTATCTTCAAGAGTTTCATTTTCAAGCGATCAAATTCATCCATATGGATGAAATGTATCATGTTAAAAGGAATATCCAATTAAAGAAGGAAACAGAAAAGTATGGCTTTAATCATCACAATAAGGAAGGAAGATGGCAAGAAGTCCCAGCATCTAATCATGTTGCCTTAAATAGGTCGATCTCCTACAACTTCGCTACAACTATAGAAGGTGGAAACTTCTTGATTTCCTATATAGTGAAAAAAAGCCAAACCGAGAACATGAGGAGGTTATTATGCCTATCACAAAGCAAACAGACACAAAACCGACGAATGTCATACTTTGGCTAGGATAATCTAGAGCATGATTCAGTCTGGACAATTGAAGTAATTTATTAAAAAATATCAGAAAGCTGCTCTTGTAAGGAAAATAACCAAAAGCTCCTAAGCAATGATACAAAATTATGGAGAATGATGCTTGGTCAAATTTCCTTGCTCCAATTAACTGGGTAGCTATAATTCATGAAGGCCATCATTTAGCTGGGAATTGCAATGTAGCTAAAGGCCAATAATAAAAGGAAGCAAAAAATGGCGTCTTCTCTATCCAAGAAGAGCCACCTCTCAAAAACTACAAATTACAAATCCAAATACATAATTTGACAATATCTCCATAGGAGAAAAAGGGAGTTCGTCATCCACACAATGACCCGTTGATGATAACTGCATAGATTGGGCTTTCTATAGTAACTAAAATTCTTGTTGGTACCAAAAGCATAGTGAGTGTTATCTTCAAACATGGTTTCAATCAAATGGAAATTCCATTGGAAAATCTAAAGCCAAGCTTTAAATCTATCCTTATATTCAATAATAAGGGATCTACTCTAATGGGGGCAAATGAGCCTGCTGTAGTTGGGAATTCCATCTCACACAAGAACCTTCAAAACCTTGTTTGTCATAATGGATTAGTATTCTAACTATAACACCTTCTTTGGAAGACCGGCACCAGATGAGGTGGATGCTTTTGTTTCATCAAAATATCCGATGGTGAAATTTCTTACTGAGGCAGACAGGGAATGATTAGAGGGGAGCAATTTAACTCTCATGAATTTTACCTTGCCAACCTTGATCAACATAATAGTGACAATCATTCTTATTGATATTAAGAGAATGATGGATTAATCAAGACTGAGATCGTAAAGCCTTTGGGTGATGCTTCTCCAAGACTATCAATCGGGGGAAATGAAAAGATTAGGATGGCTAAGAAAGTTAAGAATATGCTAAAGAGGTTTAACTTTTCTGAAAGAAAAAGAAAATGAAACAAAGCAAATCTGGTAGATGAAGAAATAGATGGTGGATAAATTTTCACTGAATTAGATTATAGAAGCGAGCAAGAAAGGATAAAGCCCACCGAAGATCTGAAATAAATATATTTGGATCTGATTGATTCAGTAAAGGTGGTAAAGATCAGGAAAGAGCTAGTGACTAACACGGAAGTGAAATTTCTTAAATCCAGCGAAGATGTACTTGCTTAGACCCATTCTGACTTGGTTGAAATAGGCCCAATGTTCATAAGCTATGCTTTGAACATAGGTACAAATATCCCACCCATATGATAAAAGAAGACACAATTTGATAAGAACCGAGCTAACTCTTTGAAAGAAGAGGTTAAAAGGCTCCTTGAAATGGTTTTATTAAAGAGGTATCTATTCAAATGGTTGGCTTACCCTATGTTGGTTAAGAAATATAACGAAAAATGGAGAACATATGCTGATTACATTGATTTTAACAAAGCATGTCCCAAAGGTTGTTACCACCTTTTGAGAATAGATCAATTAGTCAATGCAATGAGTGGACATAAACTATTATCCTTTATGGATGCATATTTCGAGTAAAACTAAATTCCAATATTCAACGCGGATGGGGAAAACACAAGTTTTATAATAGATTAGGAATACACTCTCATAAAGTCATGCCATTTAGACTAAAAAACCCAGGGCAATATACAGTAGATTGGTAGATAGAATGTTCAAAAAGAAGATTGGTCGAAATATGGAAGCGTATGTAGATGATATGCTAGCTAAATCCCAATAGGAGGGCTACCATCTAAGCGATCTCAAAGAAATATTTGAGGTATTAAGAAAATATCAGATGAAGCTTAATCCTCTAAAATGTTCTTTCAAAATCCAGTTAGGAAAATTCCTGGAATACATTGTTAATGCTCGAGCAATCGAAGCCAATCCAGACCAAATCAGGATATCATGGACATGGCTGAGCCAAAGATAAGTAAGGATGTGATAAGCTTGAATGGAAGGGTAGCAGCACTGAATAGATTTATTTCTAAGGCCATCGGTAAATGCATACCGTTCTTCGATGTAACTAAGGAAAAAACCTTGAATAGGGGGGAGATTGCCAAAAGGCATTTAAAGAGCTGAAAGATCATTTAGAAAATCCTCCAATCCTATGTAGCCCAGTAGAATTGAAGAATCTTTATCTCTATGTGGTAGTTTTTGAGCATGCAATAAACTCCATTTTAATAAGGAAAGCGAACCAAACTCAACTTCCGATATACTATGTTAGCAAAAGGCTCAAAGCTTTGGAAATTCGATATCCAGTCGTGTAAAAGTTAACATTCCGCTTGATGCTCACCGCCCGAAAGCTAAGGCCTATTTTCAAGCACACCCAATTAAAGTCTTAACTAAATTTCCACTCAAAAAAGTTTTCAGTAAACTTGAGGCATTAGGAAGATTAGTAAAGTAGGGAATAGAACTCAACCAATAAGATACTGAATTTCAACCTTGAGTGGCAATAAATGGACAAGCTTTAGTCAACTTCATAAATGAATGCATATTATTTACCAAGGAACGGTCATAAAAGAAAGAGATTTCAAACACAAATGGAAACTGTTCATTGATGGAGCTTCAAATGAACAAGGGTTGGTATGGGATACATGATTATTACCCCCAATGAACATCGCTTACAATGTGGCAGAGTATGAATCAATGGTGATAGGACTCATCTTAGCCCTACAGTTGAAAAATCCAAGAATTGAGGTCCTTAGTGACTCCCAACTGATGGTAAACCAACTAAATCGTAAGTACCAAACAGAAGATGCTAAATTAGTCCTTTATGCTAAGAAGTTGTTAAAAAGGTTGACCCAATTTGAGGATATCTCGATATGTCAAGTACCTAGAGGGAAGAATTCCCAAGCCGAATCTTTGGCCAAATTTGCTGGCTTACAAGGAGCATCTGAAACTCGAAATGTACCAGTTGGTTTCCAATCAAGTCCTAACATAGAGGAAAAAGTATCCGAGTCAAAACGTGAGACGTTGGTACTGACTATCTTAAGCTCTCATGGAAATGAAAGAGGGAAATGATTCAAGAACTGATAATGATGGAAACCAAGGAAGATACACTCATGCGAAAATAAGCGACCAATATGAAAACAACTGGATGACACCAATAATTGAATATTTAATGAAAGTAAAATTACCAACAGATAAAAAGGAAGCTATAAGAATAAAACACCAAGCTCCAACCTTTATTATTATGAATGGAATACTTTAATGAGAAATGATACTCGCTATCTTATTTAAGATGTGTTTGCCAAGAAATGGAGCAAAATTATTGAAAGAAGCCCATGAAGGATTATATGCAGATCATTTTAACAGTATAAAATTAGCCAAAAAGGTTACGTGATAATACTTTTATTGGCCCCAAATAACTAATTATGCCATGGATTTATGTAAAGAGATGCGAAAAGTGCCAGGAACTATCAAGAATTTCACATCTACCACCCCAGCGAGTTGACCTCTATCTCAAGCCTATGACCTTTTCGTGTGCCGGGGGTTGATTTGATTGGGCCATTACCTATATCTAAAGGAGGAGCTAAATATGTAGCTGCAGCTATTGACTACTTCACCAAACGGGTAGAGGCAGAGCCATTGCCATACACAACATCATGAAAAGTGCTAAAGTTTGTAATCGAGAATAAAGTTACCAGATTTAGAGTACCATAAAAGATCATATCCGATAATGGAATCTAATTTGAGCATGAAAAATTCACCAAATTCTACAATAAAAATGGAACTATTAAAATATTTTCATCCGTAGGTCATCCAAAGACTAATGGAGCTACTAAATCTACCAACAAAACTGTTAAAAATATTCTTAAGAAACAACTCGATAAAGCAAAGGTTTTTGTGTTAGAAGAATTACCTCTTGTGCTATAGGCATAAAGAACATCTACTAAAACAACAATAGGGCATACCCCATTTTCTTTAACATATGGATGTGAAGCAATGCTTCCAATTGAGGTTGAAGTGCCACCCCATTGAAGAATCACATATACTTTTAATCCTAATCAAGAATTAAAAAGGGAATCTTTTGATCTAATTGATGGGCTAACAGACGGGGCGTCTATACGAACAACTAAATATCAGAGAGTGCTACAACTACAAAGTCATGGAAATATTATTTCAAAAAGGAGATTTAGTACTCTAAAAATTTATGGAAAATGCTAAATTTTTTAAGGATGGACCGCTTGGGAAAAATTAGGAAGGACCCCTCATTACCACGAAGTAATCCAACCAGGTACCTATCGACTATGCCAACCAAATGGTAACATCATAGAAAGAACTTGGAATTCCAACATCTAAATCCATGTTTTCCTATGATAGATGAATAAATAAATTAAGACAAATATGTCTACAAATGATAGTCCAATAAAAGGAAAGAATTAAAACCTAAATCATTAACTATAAGGTAATAAGGGGTGAAATAAAGCCTTTGATCCAGCCACATGGGCCTGGTCAAAGCATATCCTAGAGGGAGGTCATAGTAAGTCTTTGGTCCCATCATAAATGGCCTGGAAAAGAACTGCAAGCCTTCGGTCCCGCCGACGTGGCCTGGTCGGAACATTTCCTAGAGGGTGATAGAGTAAATCTTTGGTCCCCTCTAAGACCGCCTGGACAAAGCATCGAATAAGCCTTCAGTCTCGCCTATAAGGATTATTTGATGTGCCTCCTAGAGGAAGGTCGGGTAAGACTTTGGTTCTGCTTAAGATAGCTAACCAGATGCATCAAACAAAAGACCTAAATCTTCACCTAAGAGGGTGATAAGTGGTTCGATCCTATTTGAGATCACTACCTAAAGATGGTAATAAAGAAACCAATAAAAGCTAAAACATCGTCTGAAGATGGTAATAAGGGTTGAAAGGAATCCCAAATCAAAGATGAAGCAAATCTTTTAGAGGAAGATCAATCAGAATGAGCCACTTTTCTTCAAAGCAAAAATAAAGCAAATTTTCTAAGGGAAGACCAGTCAAAAATGAGCTATTGTGATCCAAAGCAAAATTCAAGCGATCTTCTAGAGAAAGATCAATCAAATATGAGCAATTGCGCTTCAAAGCAAAGATAAAGAAATCTTCAATTACTAATTTTTTTCTCGTCTTCTATTCATATTATATTACCAGATAATTTTCTAGTCTTCTATTCAAGTGATATTATTACTAGATGTTTAATTGTTCTTCTTTTCAGATTATTATTGCCAGATAATTTTTTAGTTTTCTATTCAAGTGATATTATTACCAGACGGTTTTTCTGGTCTTCAAGTTATTATTACCAGATAATTTCTAGTCTTCTACTTAAGTGATATTATTATGAGATTGTATTTCTCCTCCACTATTCAAATTATTATTACCAGATAATTTTTTGGTCTTCTATTCAAGTGATATTATTACCCGATGGTTTTTCTGGTCTTCTAATCAAATCACTATTTTTAGAATGGTTTTATGGTCTTTTATTCAGATTATTGCAAGAATGGATTTCTAGTTTTCTATTTCGATTATTGCCAGAATGAATTTTTGATCTTCTATTAAAAATATTATTGAATGGATTTATGAACTCATACTCAAATTATTATTGCCAAAGAATTTTTGGTCTCTTATTCAAACAGAGCTATGATGTAGGATTGTTTTCACTCTAGAGGAGAGGAGGTGAATATGGTGATTCAAATAATAATAAAAATTAATGCAAAAATAAATATAATAATTGCAGCATAGATAATAGCAGAATAATAAAAGCAGAAATAGAACAACACAGATTCACCCAGCTTCGTCAAAACCCTACCTACATGCTGCCCCTAAGGTTTCTATTATAAATTAAGCAGTCAGACGCTTACACACGTAAATTTGCGACACCCACTAAAGACTAACCAAACTCTATGCTCAAAACCCTGTCATAACTCAGCCACTGAGTTGCGAATTCTCGAACTACACCACCATGTTCCGTAACTTAGTCACACGACTAGAAACCTACACAATTTAAAAAAGAAAATTTCAATTGAAAATTAAACTAAAAAAATAAAATCAAAACCCTATTTACTAAAACTTAAGCCCAACACTAAAATAATGTTGACTGGCCTACTATAATTTTTAGCACTTGAGAAAATAGGGTCGTCTCCCTTTCTTCTGTATACTTCGGCCGCTTTTGTTTGCGCTTAAAAATTAGGGCTTTGATTGTTTTAAAGCACGACTTGAAAGATTAAAGCTTGAATCTTTTGTTGTTGCTTCTCAATTCATTTCGATGCTTCTCTTATTGATTCAATTCATGGCTGCTTCATTTAAGTCGAGATCGAATCGATGCTCTGAGTTGGTATGTGAATTTTTCCCTTTTAATTGTCGACTTTGATTCTAGTTACAAATTTGTTTTCGATTCAAAAGTGTGCTCTAGATTTTTGTCTCGAACTCGAATGAGATAATTACCGATAATGAACTAGGTTTATATAGGGAACAAAGCCCTATTTTATTGTTCACATATTTTTTTTTGAATTTGTCGCGATTTTATCATCTATGCTGAATTTTGATCGTATGATCTTGAGATCTCTTATTGGTTCATTTCGCACTTGTTATTTCATGAGTTTGAATTCCATTGCTTGAGTCAGTTTTGTTCTTTTTCTCCTACGCTCCTATGATTTCGGTATTTTGAATTAGAGATAATATTTTCTAATTTCGTGATAATTGGCCGGTTCATGATTTGCTAGTAGTCGATTGTGATATTTGAGTTTTTGAGATTAAACCGGACTTTGAACTAGACTTGATGATTTTTACTTTTTCATGACCCACGACTTGTTCAGTTCATGTTAACGGCTTTGACTTTCATCAAACTAGTATACATATGAATTTGAAATGTCGTTTTACTACTGCAACTTAATTATTGTGCCTATCCACTTAGTTTGATTTGAACTTGTTACTATGTTCATGTCGCTCTAGGCTTGCTGTGTGGTTCCTCTTGAGTCTGGTGGGATAGATACTGTGTTGAGTCTGCACTTTGTATTGATCTCGTTTTTATGTTCATCCCTTCATACCTGAACTGGTATATATGAACTCTGGTTCATGTTGATATGTTGTGTTCATTGGTCTGCACCAGGTGATTTTGCCTATTTCATCATTATATATGCATGTATATACATATATATAGGTATACATGTGTTTATGTACTATGTATGGTTCCTTGTATTTAAAATCTTGTTGCAGTGTGTTGATTGAGGCTTCGTTTGCATTTAAGTAAATCTTGTGGATAATGCCAAACTTGTATATATGAATTCTCTTGTAACTTGGTTGGTCATTAAAAATTGATGAAGTTGACTTGTCTGAAGCCTTTTGTTTGTACATTTTAAAGCTTATTATGGTCGAGACTTGAACTGTATTGTAGTTGCGTGCTCCATTTGTCGTTGAGTCTTGTATATACCTGAATGCATTTGAAACTTGATCACTTGTTCGGTTCTTGTCTTTGGTTCATGTTTTACTTATCTGGTTCAGCTGCTTTCCACTCAGCACATGTTGTGGTCATTCCCAATTGCAATCAAGCCTTCATTGATCACTCGTTGAAACTGTTATGTGTCTAGTCGCATTACTTACTCTGTTTACTTGATTGCACTTGACCATTTCATTGTTGAGTCCGGTTCCATATGTTGGAGTGTGGTCTTCATATGAACATGTCCTTGTGCATTTGTATTGAGTTGAATTTGGAGTCTGTTGCATTGTAATTAGTCCGAGTCCTGACTCTGGTACTTCTATGTACTTGTGCCATTTGATGTTGTGGTGCATCTTGTTCTAGTTGCATTGGTCTGGACATGTTGTTTTTGTGAGACTCGAGCTCTTTTGCATAACTATAGAATTGTTCCTACATCATCCTTTTTACATGTGACCACTTCGACATGTTGTATGTGTTATCCTTTTGACTGATTTGAACCATTCATTGTCATATTGTTGCTTATGTCTTGTTACCCTTTCTTTGAGTTAAGTGACCAGCTCCTTGGTTATGCCTTGTGTGTGGCTTCACTGGTGCTGTGTGCTTCGAGTACGTCTAGTTGCATTACATTGTGTTCATGCAGTCTACACTTGCCTTTGAGCTTAATTCATGTTGTTGCTTTTGTATTCTTTGTACCCATATGTATGTATACGTACATGTGTACATATATGTATACATATGTGTATTTTTATGTGTCTGGTTGAAAGATTGTTATCATTGCATTTCACCTGTGTTGAATCCAGCCTCGGCTTGGGTTGACCTTGTGCTCACCTATCCCTGCGATTTTAGCAGGTAAGTGTATATCGGTGTGCACGGCCTTGTGGTATGTACAATGATACACCGTGCATGTCACAAGTTGTTCTAAGATGAATTAAAAGAAACGATGACGAACAACCCAAATAATTGAGGCAAATAATATTTTCAAAAAACACGCTTTATTTTGAACTTCAAAATATTTCTTTTCAATTTTACTACGTCAGTGTTTATTTTGCAGATAATTCAGATGTGGGATACAAATTGGAATGGAGTTGAAGATCAAGTACGAGTGTTGAGTGAATATGTAGTGAGGTCAAAATTGTAAATTGAAATTTGTGATGTAATCTAAATTGTAATGTAATTGACAATATGTAAAGGTGTTGAGATTTTGAGAAAAGTTTCTTTTGGAGAGCACAGTACGATAGTGAGAGCTTAAATTTGTTCTCTTTGAATTTGTAATAAATTATTTAGTTGAATAAAATATTTGTTTAAATATGAATTTTTAGTTATTTATTTTATTCAACAAATACTTATTTAATTAAGTGAAAAATAAAATTGTACAATAAAAAATACATTTAAATGAATATATATATATATACATATGTTTATTATCATCAAACAAAAATCATATAGTAGCATATTCTACATATGATACTATTGCCAAATAGAATTTATAGAATTTTTATTGAACATATTTCTGATCTTCCTAATTAAATTTGACTTTGAAGAATGAAATCCTCTTTTATAGGAAAAAGAGGATAAGTTTATTCATGACTTTACCAAATCTTGGAGGGTCTGCCCAAAATCATATTTAAACTTAATAATGAAAATCATCACTTACTTTGTGTTTTACAGGAAAAAAGTGTTAGAAAGAAAACCTTGCAAAGAATTAGGAAAGCAAGAAAATCATTGGTTTTACACTAAAGTGTAAAAGGCTTCTTTTAGACAAGGAGAGGGGAAATGTTATCCACATATTTTCTAAAGAAAACAAATATGGAACCAAAGGAATATGATGTCGAATTAATAAGTCCATCATGAGGATTAAAGGTTAATGATATGACAAGCGCCAACACAAGGATGTCGAAACTAAAGGAATATAGTATCTAAAGGCTGGAAGGATAGCGTAGATGAAGGAAAAAAGGATGCCGAATTCAAAGGCCAAATGGGTTATCGCACCTATGAGCATAAAAAAATTACAAATAGATGATGTCGAACCTATCAAGATAAGGTTGTCAAATATAGAGCATTTTTAACTTATGAAGGTGAAAATAATAAGCTCCTACAACAACAAAAGGTGATGTCAAACTTATGGAGAGATACATATATCATATATAAGAGTATAAAGCATCTCACACTAGTAAAGGCAGCATAAGGTTTCACATATCATTGGGCTAGTGATCATGTCGAATGATAGCATATCGTAAGCCATCAATGTGAGAAAGGATACCGCATGTCACTAGCTCTGCACCTCATTAATAAAAAAGATGGATATCGTAAACTATCAATGAAAATCAGATGTCGCATGCCAACAAGGTGATAGGGATATTAAATAGCTATAGTATAACACTGATATCATAAGTTAGTAGCATTATAGAAGGAGGTCGCATGTTAATAATTTTGAGCGATGTCGAATGCCTATTCTCAATGGATATCATAACTCACCAATACTTCAAAGGATGCGACAATTCATCAACATCCAAAATGATATCGAAAATTCATAGAACAAAGCATGGTGTCGAACGACATCGAGATAGCTGATGATGTGATATGTTAGGCATTTCGAAAGACACATGGCAATTATGCCGCCTATCTCCACCCTATAAATATGGACTCTATGGCCATAAAGGAGGGGTGAATCATTTCTTTCTCTACTTCCTAAAGTCATAGAATTATAACCCTAAATTGATTTGAAAGTCTTGAATTGATTGTAAACATTATAATTTTATATAATCACGGACATGGACAAATATCTAGCATATCCCATTTACCTTGATCGTGCAAATTTGACTAATTTTGCACATGGATGTGCATAAACCAACCTCTTTGGGCCCAAGCTTAATTTTTAGACTTTATCTTGAATAAGGCCATTCAAATTTGGGTCTAAATTAGTGTCTATTTTGCATAATGACTTTTTTTCCAACCAGTAGGTGGACAGTGGATCATAACTTATATGGATTGTCTATTTAATCCATTAACAAATGCTTGATGGACCATTGCACATATAAGCAAGTTACCTATTTTACCCTTGAACATGTGACATGGCTTTTGAACAACCGCATCAAAAGTCCATGGGCATTATGAACCCATCGCCAAATGACATCGTCTTGTACTAAGCCTCAAATATTGGGCTAATTTTTGGTTTTATAGCACTACTTAATCCCCACAAGTTATGCCGCATCAAATAGAGTCATTAAGGGTGTTAGATCAACTTTTAGCTTAACATGGCATCATGGATGTTATACCAATTTATGGTTTAATTCACCCCATAAACACAATCCTCACCATTCTTCAGATACTTGGCATACAATTCCATATCATCCCAGCTTTTATTGGGCACGTGCAGTCTTCCAGTTATCGTATTAACCACGATTCTTCCATTTTCTATAGTCATGCTAGTACCTTCCTGATTATCACCACACAATGATTATTTTGGTGGTTGGCGCACATAAATTAGGGAATGCTTATGTCCTTAACGTATCTTTGTCTTTTTATCTTCCTGATATACTTCTCAATTTTCACCTTAGTGGTGACAACCATTTGTGTTATGCTTGCGTGACTCATGGAAACACCAATATTTCTTGGAGTTTGGATCCTTCTCCATTTTCTTCTTGGCTGGTGGCCTCTTATACTTTAAGTCTACTTGGTCAAGTATATGTGTTCGATGGTATCATTTAGATCCATATAAGCATCAAACTAAGATCCAGGCCTCCACCTTTTGTATTTGACCTTTTTCCCACCAGGTATACCTTACCATTTTTCTTTCTATGAAAACGTAGTAGCATTAACACTGGATGATTCTCCAACATGATTTGATATGCTAGCCTGTCTCTCTGATGCAGTGTCCTCCAACCTCATGTTTTATTCTACCTCATAATAAAATTTCTGGAGAGTGGTCGGTTTTCCTTAGTCAACCTTCATAGGAATGTCGTATCCAGATGCATCCCACCACATAATACTGTCAGGACCATCTTTTCATCTATGTTTTAGACATAAGTAGTTATGGTATTAAAACAATTCAAGTAATGGTGCAATGGCTCATCACTTCTCTATTTGACGTTCGACAAAAGAGTAAGTATCCTTTGGTTCTTCCATGTGTATATGGAACTAGTTGATGAACTTCTCATGCAACATTAGCCATGATTTATCGACCTGAATGGTGATCGCAAAACCACATATTTGCAAGGAATGATAAGACTAAGCATTTGCGCAAAACTTTTTTGCAGCTTCGCTCATTCATGTAAAATGTGATTTTCTTAATCGTTATGTTTGTTAAAATAAATGTTTACATGTAATAATAGGTCTAATGAATTTAATTCTAAGGGAACTATGTTACCATCTTAAGCTTTTCTAACATAGCACTCTTATTAGACTAAGAAATTAATGCCTACAATGCATCAGGTTAATAATTCAAACTTCATTGTAGATGATGCATGTAAACATGATAAATTTAGGAAAGCATATTTCTTATCAAGCAAAGTTAATTTCACCCTTTTAAGATAAAATCATACACAATCTTTTGTGAATGATGATATAAATATATCAATTACAAAACTATTGTATATGTGTTTAGTGACAAAATTTATGTTCAATATTGGATGGGAAAATTTTTTCTCGAAATTATATAAAACATAACATCTTAAAATCGTATAAAATAAAAAAACTACATTAAATTACTTTTCATATTTCATGCCTTCATTAAAGAAGTTTTATTTATATAAATTTTTATTATACAACTTAACTAGCTTTGTATGCATCCCCCGTTTAGCTTCCTAATAATATAGTATTCTCTAAACATGATTAAGTTCTCATACATGCTTTGTCCTATATTTTTCTATTCACCTTTCCTATTCCTATATGCATTTCTTACATTATTTGGACATTTATGTACTATTATTAATTCTATAATTTGTAACAACTCCTCTTTAAGGTAGGATAAATCTAGAGAAATAAATAATCTTAGTTGAGTGTTTTACATTTTAGAAAAATACATGAAGATGATATGCTTAGTATTTAAAATTAGAAATCTTATAAGTGGAAAAAAGAATCTATATCAAAATTTATAAGCAGCTTAGGGATACCATTTCATAATTATAGGAGTTACGAATAAGTCTTAAACTTTATTCTAGTAATGGAAAATTTTATTCTTATTATTAAGTACAAACATTCATGTAGCTACAAATATTATATTATGCAACAGAGAATTAATGTGCTGTTAATATGTCTATGTTTTTCTAGAATTTTTTGTTATCTGTATTTGTGGGTGAGGGGAATACTTAGGCAAAGGAAGTAAATGATTATAAGTATGAAAATCAAGCATTTGGTTTTTTCAACATAAATGTTGATTAAAAGTGCAAATAATTGAAAATTTTTAGGACTTGAAGTTTGTAGAATTCCTCAAAAGTAATAAAGTTGAGTTAGAAGCTTTTTTTTGAAATAAAGGATACTTTTTACCTGTGAGAGATACAAATTATGGTACTGTTAACCCAAAATATGGATCAACACGCTGGTTTGTTATTGCAAAAGCATCAGCCTTTTAGATCAGAGCAAATATAATAGACAAGTAGCTGAAAAGTAAATAGACATAGAGAATTTTATAGTGATTTGGCTGCTAACAAAGTCTATAT
This sequence comes from Allium cepa, assembly GCA_030765085.1. Taxonomy (NCBI): domain Eukaryota; kingdom Viridiplantae; phylum Streptophyta; class Magnoliopsida; order Asparagales; family Amaryllidaceae; genus Allium; species Allium cepa. Next base: position 770,633,032 of record CM060935.1, read on the forward strand.
CCACTTTATGTCTTTGATTATTGGTTATATATCATTATAAGGTGTTTGAGACTGAAAAAGTCATAAGTACAGGTGTTAGACAATTTTCAAATCCTAGAATTGCCTATAGGAACTACCTTGGTGACTATTGAGTAGAGAGAGTTAAAGAATTGATGGAGATCCCATGCAGTGTTAGTAGATCAAGACCCCTTTGTTAGTTGCTTGATGGATTGTATTTTAGTGGCAGTAGTCACATTATGCCAAATGGAAGGTTGGATTAGAGCGTAGAAGTCGGCCTAGTGTGAGAAATTGTGGCTTCATATGGATTAACCAGAGAAGTTGGTACCGACCTCTCATGTCGGTGCCAACCACTATAGTTAACTCCATAGAGGTCGAACTCTTTTGGACCTATCCTGCTACTTGATATTGAGTTGTTTTATGTAGCTTTTTTTGGATATTTGATTGATATTGGTGATGGTTCCTTCATCACTAGGTTTATCCCACCGTACTGACTGCTAACTCCTAGTCTTGATGTTTGGTTAATCAGAATCCTTTGATATTGCTTAGGAAGACATGTAATAGGTAAAGAAGAGCCTCTGCAAAGTTTTATTAGGAGAAGATGAAGCATGTAAAGTCATCACCGACATGACGAACTCGATACCGGCTTCCCAACTTTGCTCCATTCATGTTGAATTACCTCTGAATTGTCTCTCTAGCTTACTTAAGTGTGCATAGAAGGTTTTAAGTCATTTCTTCTTCATCTCAACGTTCTATCTTCTATTGATTTTCACTTAGTTAAAAACTCAGTTAACATTTGTCCCCTCCAGAGTATGCTTTCATTAAAAAACAAGTGTACTCTGGAGTGAGACAAGTCCTAGATGGCTATCTTGTAAATCATAGTTTAATAGTTTAAGTGTCATCTTGAAATGCAACTTTTTGGCTTTAGTTGATAGATTTTTGTTCGTTGTTGCTTCAACTTGGATTAGAACTCTCATTCTCGATGTTGACCATATCATTTAGGTATGGAGATTTATGTACAGTTTTACATTGTCAGTTAAGTCCGTTGTAGGGGTTTAACATGATCTGGGTGTAATATGGGTTGTCGGTACCAACCTCTGATGTTGGTACCGACATCTGTACTTGAGAAAATTTTCACATCCTTTCTTTACATGGCTATACTCCTAAAAACTCTCTCCACTTTGTTCGTTTGTGTGCCAAGCTTACAAATCCTACATCCGAGTTCCTAAACCTCGACCCGTCTTTATTTCTCAATCGAGTACTCGACCCTCTTGCTGCTGCATCGTCATGACCCACCACCGCTTCATCGATCTTCTCGTTGTCGCCTGGAACCACCACTACCACAAGGACCGTCGCCTGTAGTTCTCGGGTTCGATCTACTTGATACCCAAGGTGACAAATTTGGTTTTGTTTCAATTGCGAGGTATGTGACAGTGGATTTGAGGAGAAGGTTGATTTCAAGGTTGTGACGGTGGTGATGGGATGATCTAGGCTTGGTCAATTTCAATATTAATGGAAAAACAATCAAACCTTTGCTTGATTGATTGGGAATGTTCCATAATTCAGCCTAGTCAAGCATGAACTTCCTCCGTTTTGATTGTTTTCTTTGTGAAATTGATCGTGTGTAATCATTGGATGGATTCTGATACGACGATTTAACCTTGAGTTCGAGCGTGTTGGATGATTCCATTGTTCTGTCTTTTAGTTTTGCATGTTCGGTGATCCTAAAAAGAAAGACTTTCTACATTGTTTGGACAGCGATTCGATTGTCGATTGTAGATCGATAATGGGTAGGTTTAAAGAAAATAATCTCAAAGATTACTGCAGTTTTTTTTCAAATGCAAGCGAGCTACCTACATTGGATGGTTCATTCGTAGTGTCTGGCACACTAGACCCATCTCATGTAGGTAACACATTGATTTTCATTGGCTAACACTTAGAATTCGATTGGTCGATTCACGTCGATTTTTGTTAAATTCTAAGCATTGGTCACACGAGCATTTATATTTCAAGTTAGATTCGTCTGACCATGTTAAACGCCAAGTTCTCCTGCTTAGAGTGACTCACCAATAAGCCCTTCGCAATTCTGGTGAAGGACCATCAACTCCTTTAGAAGGCGCCTCTAATAATGCTCCAGTTTCACCTTCTGTTCGAGCTGGACTAAACCAATCTACGTCTTTGGGTTCTGAGAGTCGTATGGCACTAGTAGATTCCACTGTTATGCTCCAATTAACACCAGGGCTAATTACGACCAACCAACTGGAGCAGGCAACCACCATTATTGTTGAAAGATGTTTCGCAATGTCTGCATGCATTATGGAATTCTATCAAAGACGTTTGCATACCGACAAAAAACGAACTTGCACATCGCCCCCTTCTGGTTTCATAATTTGCACTTGGCAGATGTGTCGAACGACGGAAAATTCTATAAATTGAATACCTTCAATAATGTAATAATAACTGAGTACATTCGTAGTACATATGAAAGTACGGGTCGAACCACGGAGAAAGGAAAAAAATTCTAAAATTACTTGATCAAATCAGCCAAAGGTTTTGAAATTGCTTAAACTAAGAAAATTATGGAAATCAATCTAGAACAAAAGTGACTGAAACTATGAAATTAAAAGGCAATTTAGAGACAAATCCACTCTCATGTTCAAACAAATCAACACACGATAAATGTATGATCTCTTATTTTAATCATTTGTGGAATTCGTGGATGATTTTATTATAAATATGGTCTAAGTGTGTCAAAAAAATAGATTTAAACCATCATCTCTAACACAACCTCTAACCCACTTATCAACTCTCATGAAATTGGCATGAAATTAAAAATAAATCTAATTTAAGTATGACATATTTACTATGAATTAGTACTGTAGAGCATTAAATTTTGATTCTAGTTTCACTTTCATTACCAAAATCATATTTAAATGAAAGAGAAACTTGTGTTTATGTTTGATTAAGTATAACCTATTTGTTATGAACAACGTAGGCTATCAAATTCAGTATTAAGTAACAAAATTTCATCATAATTTCAAGTAATCACAAGAAAGAGATCATAAATAAAATATTCATGTTAATGTAATATGATTTATGAGTGCTTCATTATCCCTAAGTTGAAAGGTTTAGCTTCTCATATTTGAATACATGTTAACATAAAGTGATTTCAACATAAACATGAAGAAAAAATGAGTGCTAATTAAAAGAAAAGAGAACTAACTACTTGCATAAAATTAATCTAAACTAATTGCATGAATTAAAAGGGAGCATAAGATAAGTAAAAGAACATAAAAAAGTTACACAAAAAAAGAACAAGGCTAAGAAGCCATTAACGAGGCATTTTATTTAACATTGATTTAATGCTACAACTTTCATTAAAATGGAAGAGATCAATAGCCTTTATTACATGAAACATAAGGGGTATTTATACGTGCCTAAAACCTTTATTCCATTTTTAGGGAACTACCAAAAAAGCCCTTGAGATTGTGTAGCCTCCAAGTCATCGTTAGCATTTAATTAATCCTCCACTAACATGTGCTTTTGCTTTTAATTATGCTTCATTAGTTAGTGGGTAGGGGGCTCCTCCAAGTTGCATAAAGTTTTTTATTTCCTTTCTTCTATTTCTTTCAACATATATGCATGCATACATCCATGAAGTCTCTTCATATCTGCACTCCAAATTCCTATAAAATAAAATAAAATGTGAGTAAATTTTCTCAAGTTAATTTGCACATAAAAATTACCATTTTGCGCACATGTAGATGCATGAATGATGATTTGAAAATCCCTTTGTATTTTGATTTAAACATGTAAAAACATCCTAGTGTGCCATTATTTTAATAAAAGAAGATTAAATATAGGAGTAAAAATATACATTTTTACATGCACATTAACATGTGTCTCAATGGCTCCATTCCACCTCTCAACTCTTTCTTGAGAGATTCCCTTGGAGAGATTGGACTTGCACTATTTCAAATTTGTGGAACGGGTTTTTCCTTACCGAGCCACTATATATCTTGTTCATGCAATAATTTGAGCACCCTCCACACTTCATAGAGCTCACATATTTACTCCAATTCAAGAGGAGAAAAGATTTCCCCTCCTTCTTTATTATCAAAACCTGGACTAGGTGTAAAGTGATTAGGAATCTTCATAATAAGCTTTCGATGTTCCAAATTTAATATTTCCTCGTCCGTTGTCAGGAAGGATTCAATCGTTTCTAGTTAAAAGGAAGTGAGCTTTTTTCTATCAATCCTCTTTACAATGACACTTCTTTACACCAAACCTAATGCATATCTCTCATAGGTTTCCTAACAAGAGACAAGATATCAGAGCATAAGATGATGCTAGGATATCTAAAGGCTACTAGAACGATCGAATGCGCTGTTATCTTGCTCTTGATGAAAGAAAACTTGTTCGAGTATGGTTTTCTTGCCCTGAGAAGAGTAGCTAACACCAAAGTTTCTTTATAGAGTGACTCTAGGTTGCGTATGTTCCACTGCATCCTCTTGTGGCTCAAACGAGGGTATTTAAGAGGAAGACGGTGGATCAGGAGATGGACGTGAGTCTGTTGATGATCATGAGGAGGAGGCTGTTGACATGGAGACTAATGATCCTTTTGGAGGCAACGAAGGAGAGGATGTTGAAACTGGGGCGGATGAGCCTGTAAAAGAGGATGCCCCAGTAGTGAAGGCGATAGTGGGAGAGTGCTCACTATCCCGAAGGAGGATGAGATGTTTAAAAGAATAAAAGGAAAATATGCCATTGTTGTGGAGGAAGGAGAGATCTCCGATGACTAGAACAGCGACCTTTAGGCTATTGAGGAAGAGGAAAGCGTATCTAGGGATATGTAACGACCCAGAATTTGACCACTCAAAAATATAGTATTTAGAGTGATTTTAAATATTAAATATAAAAGGTTTTATGATTTAGATAATATTCGATAGGATTTGGAAGTAGAAACATACATAAAAATAGTAACACTTGCCTATATCGACAAAAGTGACAAATGCTGATTTCAGAAAAATATGTTTCAATGGTTAAGTAAATTATCTTGATTAGTTTATGAGTGTTTATATTTTTAAGTAGTATTATACAAATTTATTTTTAAATTTGGTTTACATAATAAATAGTTTAACTAAAACGTCAAAATGTGACCGTAAAACATTTTGTCGAAAAAACGACGTTTTGTCGATTAAAAGTTATCGCAACGTCGTCGCAACTTTATTTTCTTATATAGAAACATATATTCAAATAGTGCAAGTATTAATTAATTAATTAAACATGTTTACTTTTACTAAATAGGATTAGAAAACTTCTAGAAGTCATTTGTAAAAGTAAGTAAGAATTAACAAAAGCGAGAAAAAGTAAACATCAAATCACATCAAATCAAAGCCAACATAGTTATGATATTATTTACTTAATATTTAAGTGACTAAGACATAAAGTAATAAGTGAAAGGATGATGTTAAGTTTTGAAAAAGTGTAGATTGCTTTATGTTGAAGTAAGGTTAGTTTTGTAATTTGGTAAGAGGTGATTTTGGTAAAATTACCACTTCTTTCTTTTTCTATAAATATCCACCTGCTTCTTCACTTTCATTTACATTTTCTTCTTCTTCTTTTCTCAAGCTTCTTCATCTTGTTCCTCTGATCTTTAATAGCTTCCAAGCCATAGAAAAAATTGTAAAGAAATAATGTCAAAATATTTACAAAATATTCAAAAGAAATCAATGTTCATTCTCTTCAAATCAAACTCATTTTCTCTCCATATTTTAACTCTTATTCTCTCGGTCATAACTTCTTCAATAAAGAACCAAAATGTAAAATTACTTATTTAAAATCATGTATTTTTTCAATGGCTACAACTTTCATGTTGACCACTTTGTTAAATTCTGAAGTTAACTATGTCCAAAATACATTTCTTTCCAGTGTATTTTATGGCCCAGTTTTTAAGACAGAGAATAGGCCATTTTGTTTAGATCATAACAGATCCAAATTAAGAAACACTTTTTTTAAAACCATATAAAATTTCAATGGTTACAACTTTTATGTTGATCACTTTTTCCAGTTTTGAAGTTTTCTATACCTGAAACTCAATTCTTTAAAGTTCATTTTCGGGCTTCATTTTTGTCAATCCGACAGTACCTCTTCTTCATTCTATCATATCTCCCTCAAAACTACATGGATTCAAATGGTTCATTATTCAAATTGAATAGAAAAGAATTTGAAACAACTTTTTAGTTAACAAGTTTTTCAAATTTTGCGAGTAAGAGAGTCAAAAATAAGAGAGAAGATGATCTATTTTTCGGATCTAAATCTGGAAAATTCAAGTTCAAAGCTCTACTGCTTCTTCTCTATATTTTCGGCCAACCTCCATCTCAAGCCTCGGTCAATCTATTGGAATAGAGAAGGTGTTGTCTGCTAGTGTTTAATAGAGTAGGAATTAATTAGTGAAGTGTTGGTTGGTTAGAATGTTGGTAGGAAGTTAATCGCTTTGGTTTATGGTGAGAAACTCTATTTAACATCTATTTATATATATACATGTTTGATGTTGTGTTATGATTGCTATGGATGCTTATATACGCTTTGATCATAAAGTATTGATTGTTTGATATGTTTGTTAAAATTGTTTTACCAAGTCACGTTAATACACGTCGATAAGCACAAAGGAAAGCACTTTCCTTTTGAAAATGAAATGGTGTACATGGAATGCTTAAACCTTTTGGAAATAGTTTTAAAATGAGTTAGAAATGTTTTATAAATATTTAAATATGCATGAAGAAATAAGGAAATAAAATCAAGATTTCGTTAAGTAGATTTTGAAATATGTCCAAAATAATTTTCTAAAAACATCGCGGTTTTGCAGTTCGGAATCCAAAAAGGGATTTATTTATAAATGATATTTTTAAATGATTAAAAATATGAAATAAATTTTATAAATATACTAAAATGGTTTAAAAGAAATTTTGAATGGAGAATATGAATTTTCAAATATTAAAAAGTTGTTTAAAGTAAATAAGCTTATAAAGCACTTTCCGCGGCACTTTTACGCTACGAATTCTATAACCTTTTGTATATGAGTTTAAACTTATCAATTATTTCCTAAGTCTTTTATGAATGACTTTAAAGGAATAAGTAAGTAATGTAAAGATGATTTGGAAGTTTTAATAAGAGTTTGAATAAGTGGTTAAGAGAAATTGTTTATACCACTTAAACAAAAAGTGAAGAAGAGTGAATATAATAACAAACTGAGTATGCGGAAACGACTAGTACATTTGTCCCACCTGTGAGATCTGGGAAGATTAAAACAAGGTGTTTAATTATGGTTATGGATGGAGCAACCAGTGCCCTGAACTTACCTGGCCTATATTTTCTCTTTTTAGGCGAGGGGTGGAATATATCGAAAGGAAAGCCCGGATGCTCTAAAAGATCATATTTAAGTTTTTCCAAGATAAATGAAAAGAAACAAATTCTTTGAATGTTAATTAACCATTTAACATCTTTTATTCGATGGTTTGTACAAAGGAACCGAGATCGGATTTGCGTGATTCCTATCTGAAAACCCCTTTCAAACTAATTTTGGCAATAAAATATATTGAAGACAATGATCTTTAAAGTCAAAGATATTCATGATGTAGGATTACTTGACATTAGTCCCTGGAGGTGAAACTTGCCAATATCCCTGGAGGTCAAACTTGCCATTTAGTCCCTAGAGGTGAAACTTGCCATTAGTCCCTTGAGGTGAAACTTGTCATTAGTCCTTGGAGGTGAAATTTACCTTATTTAAGTGGCAATAGTGCTCTATTATGAAAATCTTTGATTTGCAAGAATATGATTTGAAGTTAAGAAAGAAAATCTTTGATTTAGATTTAATGAATGATTTGAAAACCCTAAGTTAAAAGTTATAACTTGATTATAAGAAATCTTTGATTAAGATTTAATGAATGATTTGGAAAGGTTTCCCTAATTAAAGGAGAAAATGATTTGGAATTATTCCAAGATTTAAGAAAGGTTTAAATAAACCAAATGATTTGATAAATGAGGATTAATGATTCCATATAATTGGAAAAGAAAATGGAATAAATTGAAAATAATATATCTAAGAAAGATATTTTATTTAAATGAAAGATGAAGTAATTGATTGATCATTGATATCCATATATGAACTTAACATCTTTTTAAGCGATGATTGGTTTTGAAAGAACCGGAGTCGGGTTTGGATGATTCCTATCCGAAAACTACTTCGAACCAATGTATACTTTCGAAAGTGAAGACATGTTAAACATGATGATTATTGAAGACCATGGATCTTCATAGCGCGAGGACTGCTTGTTGAACATACTCTAGGTAGCTCCCATTATAGAGTTATTTGTAGCAGTGGTCTCCTCGTGATGGAGATTTTTCGGATTGCAAGGGCTTCTCGCCTAGTAATGGCCGAGGAAAGTGCGTTCGGTTTCGTTCAGTCCTAGAATGAACTTATATGCATGTTTGTCTGACATTGTATTCAAAATCACATTTGAGTGGTTTCTATAAACGTATATCAGTTGGTGGCGGAGAAGGCAACTTCTCTTAGCTTAACACCCTTTCCCGAGACATACGAGCTCAGGAAGTTATACTTTTCTAGAAATCAGTCGTGTGACATGGAATGACAATGTGGCATTCAAAGTGAAACCTGTTATGATCAAAGCGTGGTTTTGTATGAAAAGTGTGGCTTTGAAGAAATTGATCGTAGCTTCGCGATCCTCACTCCCCGATTATGATGGGATTATATGTGGTCAGATGTATGCTCGCATTTCGGAAAGTAGTGATTTGGGTCATCAGATGTTGTGAGCCCCAAGTACCAGATACGTCTGGGCCTCGTGGCAGGGATGAGTGAAGTCCGAGTCCTTGATGTTATTCGCAGATTGCATCCACTTTTAGCCATTTGTGTTGTTGTATAACGACGTCTGAGTCTTGGACATAAGCCGTGGATACAGATTGATCTTTCCACTAGTTTCCTATCATGTTGGAAATCCAATACCAATACGAGATTTACGGTTTTGATTGTTTTCCCAAAATAGTTGTAATGACTTGCAAACATTTCAGCTACCCCTTTCTGGTATCATATCTTCCGTTCGGTATATTCCATTGACCCAGCCCGGATATATTCCCTTAGACTTAGTCCAGATATTGATACCTTATTTGAGTAAGTTTATTTGAAAAGTGTTTTCAAAAATGTCATTAAAAATAATATCAAACATTTTGATATATAAAAGGTTTTAGTTATCATAAGGTAAAAACCTGTCCATGTTTATGTATGGGCGTGGTCTTATAAGATCCCCTTCTTTTCAAAGGTTTTGATAACACGGTCATTTTAAAGTTCGAGTATCTCACGCTGGTTTATCAAGCCTGATCCAGGTATTTTTAATACTCGGGTCAGATCCGAGTAGTTTCAGGTTGAGTTGAAGACGGTTGAAGTTTCCAGAGGAGAGCTGGAGATCTTCATCATTGTATGGACGTATTCTATTATCCGCTGTACTTAGTGTATTTGTTTGATGTTTGTCAGCAATTGTAAGGACAGATGTTTATAACTGTCCAAGCTGAATTTAGGTTAAACTCTGGTATTGTATTTTAAAATTTTCCGCTGTAAAGATTATTATTGAAATAATATATGTTGTTCCATTCGTGTGAGATGCTATTATGTCTTTATTTTCTTTTTACCCTTAATGATCCGCTTATTCGTGCAATTTGAGTTGGACATGTGTGGTTTATTGTCGATTCAAAGGATATGGAAAAAGCCCGTGCCATTACATTTGGTATCAGAGGTTAATCGAGAACCTTGGCTTTGGTTGGCTAAAGACTCATAAGAGATAGGGTTAGTAATACCTTAGGACGAGTAACTCATTAGAGACAGGGTTGGTAACACCCTAGAATGAGTTTGGGTGTATTATATATGAGCGCGTATTTGTTAGTGACTAATAAAATGTTTTGTGTTGATTCATCTTTTGAGTGATTTATGGATTTTGATCGATGCGCCTGATCACCGTTATCAATGAGGGTTTCTAAACACTTAAACAAGGCGAATCGACACACTAATTTTGAAAAAAAGGGTAAATAAAATAACTTTACCTAGGATTATATTTTGAATATAAAGTATATATTTTGAAAATTTATACAGTTAGAAATCAGGATTAGTGAAATTTAGATATGAACATCTTGTGATTAGAATTTCACAGTTTGACTACAGGATGTTTCATAAAGATTATCGATAAGTAAGAAATCTGATAAGGAAATTAAGATCTTTAATACTTATTCCAAAATAATAAATTAAGAAATCTAATGTTAAGTTACTATCATAAATTGATCAATTGTTTGATTTAAAAGTTTAAGTACAAATACCTTGTGAATTAAGTTTCACGATTTGACTATAAGGTATGTAATAATAAGATTTGTTCAAGGAATGAACATATAAGATGAAAATGTATTTAAATAATAGAAAATGATTTTGTAAAAGTCATATATAAAAGGAATGAGGATTTAAGTTCGAGTAAAATAATTATGGTAATTTAAATAAAGTTAATTAATATAAGATAAAATGAATTTATAAAATACGTTTTATAAAGTAATCTCTAAAGCATTTTGAAAATGGTATTATTTCAAATAAAAAGAGGTAGTTTATGATAACTAATTCGATTGGCTCGAAAATAAACTAAAAATGGGCAAGTGATGTGTTTAGATGGTAAGCACTTCTCTTAAGTATTACTCTTCTTGTTAAGAGAATATCTGATACTATTGGTGTACCCAGTTCCTTGGATTGTTTCGGAGTTACTCGATCTATATAATTTTATTATGTTAAAGAAATAACGTGAATCATTGATTAGTAATCTTTATAAAAGTGTTTAAACCAAAGATAGTTTGGGACCGCTAATTGATAATATAAAGCGGGATTCTCAACGATTTTGGACAGTCGAAAAATTCCGAATCATGCCTAACTCGGAGCTAAGGAATTTATGACAACTAAAAGATTGTGAAATATTTTGATTAAATGGAATTGGATAAGTATAATTTATAGGCGTGATTGAAACCAAAAAAAGGAAATTATAACCTAGAAAATGTTTAATTAATGAATTCTAGCATTAATTAAGAATTGGACTTAAGTCTTTAAAATATGATTGATTTGCATAAGTTATAAGATGAAATAAACTTAAGTAATAGTTTTATGAAATGATTCATAAATAATATTAGTGTTAAAGGAAATATACCAAGTTAAAGGATTATGGGAATTATAATATAGAAAAATTATCTTTGAGCGAAAAATGGTTTCTTTAGAATATTTTCCTTTAATAAAAATACTTGAAAATAAATAATTAAAGGAATTATATAAAGAAGCACCTTTATAAAATGTTTGAACTTAAAATAAAGTTTTTATGAAAGTTTTGAGAGTTAGTAAATACATATATCATACGTAAATCATTTCGTCACACAAATTTTGATCTAAGATTCGAGTTTGGAACTTTGAGGTGTTTACACCGATTCGAAAAAGGATTTATCACTCGATTTCTTGACAACGAACATTGATGAGGATTTTTGATTAGATACTTGAGTTTTCTATCATAGTTGAGAGCTATGCAAGGAAAGCAAAGGTTTCTGAGCAAAGAGCCTGATTAAAGTCCGCATTAAAGGATCGGGGGATCGATACTAGTTCGGAAATGAAGTTGTCTATTCAAATAGCAGATCGAATAAGATATTTCATATAGATGATCTGTGTATATTATATGGAATTAAATTTAAAGACAAATGTTTTAGGTAAACTTTGGTTTGGATAATTTCATGGATGAAATTCTTTTAAGTAGGGGAGAATGTAACGACCCAGAATTTAACCACTTGAAAATATAGTATTTAGAGTGATTTTAAATAAAAATATAAAAGGTTTTATGATTTAGATAATATTCGATAGGATTTGGAAGTAGAAACATACATAAAAATAGTAACATTTGCCTCCAACGATAAAAGTGACAAAATGCTGATTTTAGAAAAGTATGTTTCAATGGTTAAATAAATTATCTTGATTAATTTATGAGTGTTTATATTTTTAAATAGAATTATACAAATTTATCTTTAAATTTGGTTTACATAAATAAATAGTTTAACTAAAACGTCAAAATGTGACCGTAAAACATTTTGTCGAAAAAATGACGTTTTGTCGATTAAAAGTTGTCGCAACGTCGTTGCACCTTTATTTTCTTATATAGAAACATATATTCAAATAGTGTAATTATTAATTAATTCACTAAACATGTTTACTTTCACTAAATACGATTAGAAAACTTCTAGAAGTCATTAGTAAAAGTTAGCAAGAATTAACAAAAGTGAGAAAAAGTAAACATCAAATTACATCAAATCAAAGCCAACATAATTATGATATTCTTTACTTAATCTTTAAGTCACTAAGACATAAAATAAGAAGCGAAAGGATGATGTTAATTTTTGAAAAAGTGTAGATTGCTTTAGGTTGAAGTAAGGTTAGTTTGGTAACTTGGTAAGAGATGATTTTGGTAAAATTACCACTTCTTTTTTTTCTGTAAATATCCACCTACTTCTTCACTTTCATTTACATTTTCTTCTTCTTATATTCTCAAGCTTCTTCATCTTCTTCCTCTTCTCTTTAATGGCTTCCAAGCCATAGAAAAACTTGTAAAGAAATAATGTCAAAATATTTACGAAATATTCAAAAGAAATCAATGTTCATTCTCTTCAAATCAAACTCATTTTTTCTCTACATTTTAACTCTCCTTCTCTCGGTCAAAACTTCTTCAACGCAGAACCAAAATGTAAAATTCATTTTTTAAAATCACGTTATTTTTCAGTGGCTACAACTTTAATGTTGACCACAATGTAAAATTCTCAAGTTAACTATGTCAAAAATACAGTTTTTTCCAGTGCATTTTCTGGCCCAGTTTTTAAGCCAGAGAATAGGCCATTTTGTTTTGATCATAACACATCCAAATTAAGAAAATATTTTTTCAAACAATATAAAATTCCAATGGTTACAACTTTTATGTTGATCACTTTTTCCAGTTTTGAAGTTTTCTATACCTGAAACTCAATTATTTGAAGTGCATTTTCGGGCTTCATTTTTGTCAATCCTACAGCACCTCTTCTTCATTCTATAATATCACCCTCAAAACTACTTGGATTCAAATGATTCTTTTTTTCAAATTAAATAAAAGAATTTTCAACAACTTTTCAGTTAACAGGTTTTTCAAATTTTGTGAGTAAGAGAGTCAAAAATAAGAGAGAAGATGATCTATTTTTCAAATCTAAATCTTGTAAATTCAAGTTCAAAGCTCTACCGCTTCTTCTCTATATTTTCGCCAACCTCCATATCAAGCCTCGGCTAAGCTATTGGAATGGAGAAGGTGTTTTTTTCTAGTGTTTAATGGAGTAGAATTAATTAATGAAGTGTTGATTGATTAGAATGTTGGTAGGAAGTTAATCGCTTTGGTTTATGGTGAGAAACTCTATTTAACATCTTTTTATATATATACATGTTTGATGTTGTGTTATAATTGCTATGGATGCTTATATATGCATTGGTCATGAAGTATTGATTGTTTGATATGTTTGTTAAAATTCTTTTACCAAGTCACGTTAATACACGTCGACAAGCACAAAGGAAAGCACTTTCCTTTTGAAAATGAAATGGTGTATATGGAATGCTTAAACCTTTTGGAAATAGTTTTGAAATGAGTTAGAAATGTTTTATAAACATTTAAATATGTATGAAGAAATAAAGAAAGAAAATCAAGATTTCGTTAAGTAGATTTTGAAATATATCCAAAACAATATTCTAAAAACATCGTGGTTTTGCAGTTCGGAATCCAAAAAGGGATTTATTTGTAAATGATATTTTTAAATGGTTAAAAATATGAAATAAATTTGATAAATATACTAAAATGGTTTAAAAGATATTTGGAATGGAAAATATGAATTTTCAAATATTAAAAAGTTGTTTAAATCAAATAAGCTTATAAAGCACTTTCCGCGGCACTTTTATGCTGCGAATTCTATAACCTTTTGAATATGATTTTAAACTTAACAATTCTTTCCTAAATCTTTTATGAATGACTTTAAAGGAATAATTAAGTAATGTAAAGATGATTTGGAAGTTTTAATAAGAGTTTGAATAAATGGTTAAGAGAAATTGTTTATACCACTTAAACAAAAAGTGAAGAAGATTGAATATAATAACAAACTGAGTATGCGGAAGTGACTAGTACATTTGTTCCACCTATGAGATCTGAGAAGATAAAAATAAGGTGTTTAACCGAAGTTAGGGATGGAGCAACCAGTGCCCTGAACTTACCTGGCCTATGTTTTCTCTTTTTAGGCGAGGGGTGGAATATATCGAAAGGAATGCCCGGATGCTCTAAAAGATCATATTTAAGTTTTTCCAAGATAAAAGAAAGGAAAAAAATTCTTTGAATGTTAATTAACCATTTAACTTCTTTTATTCGATGGTTTGTACAAAGGAACCGAGATCGGATTTCATTGATTCCTATCCGAAAACCCCTTTCAAACTAATTTTGGAGATAAAATATATTAAAGACAATGATCTTTAAAGTCAAAGGTATTCATGATGTAGGATTACTTGCCATTAGTCCCTGGAGGTGAAACTTTCCATTAGTCCCTGGAGGTGAAACTTGCCATTAGTCCGTGGAAGTGAAACTTGCCATTAGTCTCTGGAGGTGAAACTTGCCATTAGTCCCTAGAGATGAAACTTGCCATTAGTCCCTGAAGGTGAAATTTACCATATTTAAGTGGCAGTAGTGCTCTATTATGAAAATCTTCGATTTGCAAGAATATGATTTGAAGTTAAGAAAGAAAATCTTTGATTTAGATTTATTGAATGATTTGGGAATATTTTCCCTAAGTTAAAAGTTATAACTTGAATATAAGAAATCTTTGATTAAGATTTAATGAATGATTTGAAAAGGTTTTTCTAATTAAAAGAGAAAATGATTTGGAATTATTCCAAGATTTAAGAAAGGCTTAAATAACCAAATGATTTGATAAATGAGGCTTAACGACTCCATATGCATTTCAAAAGAAAACGGAATAAATTGAAACGAAAATATCTAAGAAAGATATTTGATTTAAATGAAAGATGAAGTAATTAATTGACGATTGACATCCACATATGAACTTAACATCTTTTTAAGCAATGATTGGTTTCGAAGGAACCGTAGTCGGGTTTGGATGATTCCTATCCGAAAACCACTTCGAACCAATGCATACGTTCGAAAGTGAAGAAATGTTGAAGATGATGATTGTTGAATGCCGTGGATCTTCATAGCGTGAGGACTGCTTGTCGAACATGCTCTCGGTAGCTCCCATTATAGACTTATTTATAGCAGTGGTCTCCTCGTGATGGAGATTTTTCGGACAGCAAGGGCTTCTCGCCTAGTAATGGCCGAGGAAAGTGCCTTCGGTTTCGTAAGGTCCTAGAACGAACTTATATGCATGTTTGTCCGACATTGTATTCTAAATCACTTTTGAGTGGTTTCTATAAACGTATATCAGTTGGTGGTGGAGAAGGAAACTTCTCTTAGCTTAACACCCTTTCCTGAGACATACGAGCTCAGGAAGTTATACTTTTCTAGAAATCAGTCGTGTGATGTGGAATGACAATGTGGCATTCAAAGTGGAACCCGTGATGATCAAAGCGTGGTTTTGTATGAAAAGCGTGGCTTTGGAGAAATTGATCGTAGCTTCGCGAGCCTCACACCCCGGTTATGATGGGATTCTATGCTGTCAGATGTATGCCCGCATTTCGAAAAGTAGTGATTTGGGTTATCAGATGTTCTGAGCCCTAGGTACCAGATACATCTGGGCCTCATGGTAGGGATGCGCAAAGTCCGAGTCCTTGAATGTTATTTGCAGATTGCATCCACTTTTAGCCATTTGTGTTGTTGTATAACGGTGTCTGAGTCTTGGACATAAGCCGTGAATACAGATTGATCTTTCCACTAGTTCCCTATCATGTTGGAAATCCAATCCCAATATGAGATTTATGGTTTTGATTATTTTCCTAAAATAGTTGTAATGACTTGCAAACATTTCAGCTACCCCTTTTTAGTATCGTATATTCCGTTCGGTATATTCCGTTGACCCAATCCGGATATATTCCCTTAGACTTAGTCCAGATATTTATACCTTGTTTGAATAAGTTTATTTGAAAAGTGTTTTCAAAAGAATGTCATTAAAAGTAATATCAACCATTTTGATATATAAAAGTGTTTTAGTTATCATAAGGTAAAAACATGTCCGTGTTTATGTGTGGGCGTGGTCTTATGAGGTCCCCTTCTTTTTAGAGGTTTTGATAACATAGTCATTTTAAAGTTCGAGTATCTCACGCCGGTTTATCAAGCCTGATCCAGGTATTTTTAATACTCAGGTCAGATCCGTGTAGTTTTAGGTTGAGTTGAAGATGGTTGGAGTTTCCAGAGGAGAGCTGGAGATCTTCATCATCGTATGGACGTATTCTATTTTACGCTCTACTTAGTGTATTTGTTTGATGTTTGTCAGCAATTATAAGGATAGATGTTTATAACTGTGTAAGCTGAATTTAGGTTAGAATCTGATATTGTATTTTAAAATTTCGGCTGTAAAGATTATTATTGAAATAATATATGTTATTCCATTCGTTTGAGATTCTATTATGTCTTTATTTTCTTTCTACCCTTAATGATCCGCTTATTCGTGCAATTTGAGTTGGACATGTGTACGGAAAAACAGGCTATTACGGGATAAATCACTATAAATAAGCCCCGGACTTCCTGATCTTCCTTTACAGAACTTTTTACGGCTGAAATGTTAAGTCTAGATATTGTACTTCTCCTCCTCTTGAACTACTAGCTGTTGGGACCCCACTTTCTATAGGAGATCAAGTGTAGGGACTTTTGTTGGGCCTACATCAACTTCTAACTTCATGAAATATTTTTTGCATCCACGTGAACGAGCACATAGACATCTCAGCTACTGTAATGATAGAAGAAATCGGCTCACATATCGACATATCTTTTGGGGCATTTATAACTGAAGGCACTAGCACTTCTACTGTAAACCATGCCCAACTGGTTTGTAAACTATAAAGGGGGTTATTGGCATTATACACTTTACTCTAGGATCAGGAACAATTATCTTTTCATACACTTTGATTTGTGTAATTCCGATAATTATACATTTTCTTTGTTTCAAGTTCAATGGCACGTGACAGATACGTAGCACTTCATCGTAGGTTTAGCGACTATAGGAGGAGCACTCCTAACCCACATCCTTATTGCTCTGAAACAAACGAAGAAAGGCTAAGGAGAAAAGAGCACGAGCGTGATGAAGCTCCCAGAGTTGAGAGAGCATGCCTCGATGCTAAAGAAAAAAGAGTGAGGAGAAAAAGGAATTTCAAGGAAGATTCCTCCCGTGATACTCACAAACACCCCCGAAGAGATTCCGTCGAGTGCCTGGAGCTACCACTTCTATTATTCCTCCACGCTCTGAAGCTCACACAACTATTATCCAAGACACTCCTTCGTCACGGACCATTACAACTACTATTGCCTCCACTCTTTCTCAAAGCACCTCAGCACTTAGGCTTCCACCTGGTTTATCCCGCCTCTATGCTGCTTATCCATACATATACTTGCATGGATTAAAAATCGATTACGACATCAAAATCATTACTAGAGAAAGCACGATGAAAGAATTGGACGCAGTGCAAAGCGATGTTGATTATATTTTTAAATGGCAGCAATTATATTCGAAGCTCTTTCTAAAATTAACAAGATTAATTTCACACAACTTGATTTGCTCAAGAATGAGAGTGTAGAGCGTGAAGAGGCAATTAAATAATGGGAAGCTAACTTGATCAAAGTTACCAAGGAAAGAGATCTCGCACTCAAATAGAAAGCGTGTGCAGATAGTTAGATGGAAGAGGTGAAGCGTGCCCATACCAATGCAAAGATAGCATGGAGGAACAATCTTAAGGATGCTCATCGATCCATAAGAAAAAAGCTAAAGCAAAGATTGAAATTAGAAAGGTGAAAAACCAATCTTTTTCCAGATAGGTGTCTGAACTGAAACACCTCTGTGAAGAAGTGTAGAAATTCCACGAGGAAAACCAAGGGCTGACCAGAAAGTTAGACACTCTATCATCTGATAAGCTTTCAAATGACATTTTGTTGTCTGCTGGAGAGAGTTTACTGATCTTGAAAAACCCCGAGATGCCGAGAAAAAGAAGAAGTCCTAAGAGAGGGAAGACCTTAGCATAGGTCTCCAACACTTTTATGCGAGTGTGATTATGCACAAGGATCTAATGTGGTTAGGAAATGATTCTCCTACCACCCTTGTTGACGCATGGGAAGAAGTGTTACATCAAGCTAGACGCCGCTTTGAGACTAAGCTGCTGTTGTGGTACTTGAGTGCCAAAGAGATAGATATGTTTGTCGTATGGAACATTA
Source organism: Allium cepa (assembly GCA_030765085.1). NCBI lineage: Eukaryota > Viridiplantae > Streptophyta > Magnoliopsida > Asparagales > Amaryllidaceae > Allium > Allium cepa. Next base: position 770,651,526 of record CM060935.1, read on the forward strand.
TTCTCGCCGAGGAGGAAGCCAAGGCTACTGCTTCCCATTCTGGCCCAAGCTCTTTGGGTGGGCGTGAAGTGCCTATCTCGCAGTCTTGGGCATCAGTGATGATTATCCCTTATTCGATCGCATCGCACAAGCCTTATTTATCTGTTCCAGCAATTGGGCAGTTCCTAACAACTAGAGAGTAAGAGATTGACATCATACCAAGAAGTCCTACTTTGGGTATTTCTCTTGTTTTTCCCATGCTCCAATAGATATATCTCACTCCTAAATTTGTTACTGAGCTATACCATTCTCTTTGTAAACTCATAGGTCCACTCGATGTCACACCTTTGCCTCTTGCTTCTGAGAGAGCACAAACTAAAGCGATCTTTACCACCTCCATTATTGTTTCCACAAGTTCAACTGCTACACTTTAGCCTTCCACCTTCGAACCCGGATCTAGTGCCCAAAAGATTATAGTCTTAGATAGGTAGGAGGACATTACCGTATCATAGGAGGAGGATGTTCAGATGGTTAGTGCTACTGATCCGATCGAGGATAAGATGATGGCGGAGTGAATCCAAGAGGAACAAAGAGAAGGAAAAGCTTAAAGCGGAGCCAGATGCTGCAAAGAATAGGATCCTTCCACTCACCAACAAAACTAGCAAACCAAATTCTACAGATGAGTTGGTTTATAGGTTCGAAGAAACCGACTCAAGCAAGGTGGCGATGAAGAAGAAGAAGACCCTAACCAGACCGGGTAAGCACTAAAGGTGGTAAAGGGAAGAAGTGATAGGCTCGAGAATCAGTGGAGGTAGGTTTTGATAGTTCTTTTAGTCCGTGTCTTTTGATTTTTGGAGTCTTTATGTACAAGTATAGAGTTTGTATTTAGCATCTTTTCTTTTGCTATTGCATCAGTAGAGTCTATACTTCTGTTATTTGGTGTCCAAACAAGCCGACATTGTGTAGGAATGGCCCTCGCTATTTGATATTGTACGTAAAGTGATATAAGCAATGAAAATACTAGTATTTCTACTGTAATCTTTTCTTTGTACTTCTCTACATTCTATGTACCGTGTCTGATTATATAGCACAGTATTTGTGCATAACATGATTGCTCATCTCGTAATTTCCATATTACACACTAATGTACTATGTAATATACGATGGGTTTATTTACCACGATTCTATGCATTTAAATGGTTCAAATAGTGTAACTTGTAGTTATTTAGTTTTACCATTTGACTTAGCTATACTGTAGCCTCTGGCCTTTTGCTCGTCGTAATAGAACCATGGAATGATTTTGATTTTGACCAAGTGTCGGTATGTTGTGTGCACCTTATCCATGGAGCTGGTTACTTCGAACACTTTATGCTGGACCAGCCACTCTGGGCTACTCTTTGGTTGCCCTCCAATCAAGGATGCATTATAGTTCCTATCTTCAGGAACTTGTAGTCTGAATGCTCGATTCCAAGCACTGTGTACTTTGGTTACAACTGATTTTCTCCTAATTTGGTATTAAGGTTTTATCCGTACATCAGCCTTTGTTGCTTAAGATATGTGGACAGCTCAATTCCTTAGACTTTTCTTCCATGTTGCCGATATCTAGGTGATGTTGAATTTTGTGCGGTGAGGACTGATTTTTATCAAACTATAACCGAAAAATTTCTTGATATTGCCGAAGCAATGTCGGTACTTAGGAAGTTTAAACTAATGATATTACAGGGGAAATAGCGATGATTCAAAGTGCGCTTGAATACGGTTCTGTTGGTTCAACCGACAAGGGAGTGGATGCTTACTTAGATGCAGTTCCATTTTTCTATGAAATGAAGGAGTTGGGCACACTTAAATGTAATGAAAACTTACCTAGCCGTGGTTCCACCAGTCCGAGAAGCGAAAGAAATGGGATGCATTTGAATGTAGTACCAATGGTTCGCGTGGCCAAGGAAATGGGTGCTTACTTGGACGTGGTTACATTAGTCCAAGAAGAGAGGCGTAGCTTATAGACGCATTCAAGGGTTTGGGCTTTCCCAATGTTGTCGGAGCAACACAGGTTCTCAGAGGACACGGATCGATTTTCCCTTTCGATTCAGCGGTTTGAGTCGATTTGCTTCCATCGACTCGACGGGTTGCTTACTTAAATGCAGTTCCATTGGTTCAAGAAGCATGTGGGTGGAGCATACTTAAACGTGGTTCCACTGGTCCAAGCAGTGAGTGAATGGTTTTCGAGTCGATCTGACCTGGTTGACTCAACGTGTTACTTAGACGAATGCGGTTCCATTGGTTCAAGAAGCGAAACAAGTTTATTGATAAGTTAAAGAGAAAGGAAAATTCTACCTATGTACAATGCCCCTAGTATCCCTGGGTGGTTTATTTCCGAAAATAGAAAATATATAAATAGAAATTCAAGCAAAAAATAGTGTTACAGCGAATTGCTATTCCAAGCATGGGGAATCTAGATTCCATCGACCCTTGTGAGCTTGAAAGTTCCATGTCCAAGTTTTTGACCGATAACGTAGGGTCCTTTCCATTTTCGGCTAAGCACCCTTGTACCTGGGTAGGTTCGTTTCAGGATGATATCTCCCTCTTTGAAGGTGTGGTTGTAAACTTTGGCATTGAAGTGTCGTGCCACTCTCTTTTAATGAGAAGTAGATCTTTGCTCAGTTTCTTCCTGCTTCTCATCGATCTGATCAAGCGATACGAGAAAGAGCTACTCATTTTGGCTTTGATTGAAGTGTCGTCTTCAATGAGAGGGGACTTCCAATTCCGCTGGAATCATTGCTACGAAACTGTATGCCAAGGCAAAAGGTGAGTGTCCGATCATCAATTTATGAGTTGTTCTGTAAGCCTATAGTGCAAGCAGAAGTTCATCAACCTAATTTTCTTTAGTTTTTGTCAGCTATTTCTTGATGCTAGATTTGGTGATTTTTTCACTACCTCCACTTGTCCATTTACTTGTAGGTAGGCCACTGTGGAAAAGCACTTCTCGATCCGAAAACGCTCGTAGAAGTTCTTTAATTTGGTACTCTCGAACTGAGTTCCATTGACTGTGATGGATTTCTACAGTACTCCAAACCTACAAATAACATTTTTAGTAATGGAGTTAATTACTTTCTTAGTAGTGATGGTGGCCAGCGGTTCCGCTTTGGCCCATATGGTTAAGTAATCAACTACGACGATATCGTATTTGACTGCCCCTTTAGCTATTGGTAATATGCCAATTAGATTGATTCCCCAGATTACAAACGACAACGGGTTGGCTGTTTGCGCTAATTCTATGGATAAGGTTCTCATTATTTTGGCATTCTCTTGACAGATCGCAACATTTAGCATAGTCTTCAACATTTCGGTTGATTGATGGATAGAAATATCCACAATGGAGGACCGTCTTTGCTAATTTGCACCCTGATGTGCTCTCCGCGCCTGCCTTTATGGACTTCCCTGAGTATCCTCTTAGCTTCACTGCTGGTTACACATCTGAATAAGGGGTAGAAATTCCCCTCCTATAAAGCACTCCATCTTGTAGTATGAATCAAAATGCCTTTCGTTGAAGATTCTTCCGTTCATTCTGATCCTCGAGGAGTGTCCGTCTGAGCAGATAGTCTTTGGTCGGTGTCATCCACAATTCCTCTTTCTCTGTAGTTTCTGGAATCCAATCGATGTCCATCTGATCTATCCTAGGAGTGTCAGTGTCTCAACTAGAAGTATCCCCATTGACCGTGCTTCTTCGAAACTGGCTAGTTTAGCTAGGTAATTTGCTTTCATATTCTGTTCTCCCAAAATATGACTTATGTGATGGTGTTCAATGTCATCCAGTAATTGCCATACCATTGATAGATAAGGGGCAAGGTTTGACCCCTTAGCCTAATATTCATGTTTCACTTGACAGACAACTAGCTGAGAGTCATTGTCGATGTGCACAGCCTTTATTCATAATTCCTTCATAATTTTCAGTCCTACTATTAATGCCTCGTACTCTGCCTCATTATTAGTAGTAGAGAACTCTAACCCTAGAGCCTTGCAAACTGACTGTCCTTCGGGGGTTTTGAGAACAACTCCCGCTCCTGAGAAGAATCATTTGATGCACCATCGATAAACAGTTTCCATCATAATACTACATCTGGAGCATTTTTTCTTCACTATCTTTTATTGTTATTTTGGCGATGAAATCTTCCATTGTTTGTCCATCAATTTCCCTTCGGGAGTTATAAGTGATGTCATACGAACTCAACTCAATGTTCCATTTGAGAAGTCATCCCGATGTCACTAGAAGGTACATCATTGACTTCAAAGGTTGGCCCATCAATAATTTGATTAGGTGAGCCTTAAATATAGGCGTAACTTCGTTGACGTAATCAATAGGAAATAGGCTAGTTTTTTCAACTTTGGACAATTTTTCTCAGCTCCACCGAATCGCTTATTAATGAAGTAAACAGGCTATGGAATTCTAGCCTCCTCGCGTACCAGTGCTACGCTCAAAGCGTGAGTTGGCACAGCTATGTAGATGAATAGATCTTCCCCATCTACTGGTTTAGATAAAACTAGCGAGGTCCTCATACGTTGCAGTAATTCCTCAAATGCTGTTTAGCGGTCCTGATTCCATTCGAAAATTTTCTTATCCTTCTTTAATGCGTCGAAGAATGATATACACTTGTCTATTGCTTTGAAAATAAATCGCCTCAATGCTACGACCTTTTCTTTCAAACTTTGCAATTACGTTTGGTCGTAGGAGTTGTGACGTTCTACAGGGCAGTAAAATGCTCGGGATTAGCTTAACAAACCTTAGCATTCATGTTGAAACCTAGAAATTTCCTTGAAGCCACATCAAAAGAACATTTCAACAGGTAAGTTTTATTCCATACTTTGGGAGAATCTCAAACATTTACAAGAAGTTGTCCAAGTGATTCCCTGACACATGGAACTTGACTAGCATGTTGTTTATGTAGACTTTCATCATTCGTCCATTCTAACCTTTAACATTGTATTCACCAACCATTGGTAGGTTACATCGGCATTCTTCAGGCCGAATGGCATCACTCGGTAATAATAAAGTCAGAGGTTGGTGGTGAAGCTGGTGTTCTCCTGATCAAGTTCGTGCATCATAATTTGGTTGTATCCTGAGTAAGCATCCATAAATGAGAGTAGATCGTGGCTTGCAGTTCCGTCCATAGGTTGGTCAATTCAAAGAAACGAGAAGTTTTCCTTTGGATGGGCTTATTTTGGTCCAAGTAACCAACACAAGTTCGCCAGTTCCTATTGGACTTCTTTACTAGAACAGGATTTGGCACCCACTCAGGATAGGTTGTGTCACGGATGAAGCCATTAGCCAACAACTTATCCACTTCTTCCTTTAACACAATGGATCGTTCTAGACCCAGACTATGTCTCTTCTGCCTCATCGGAGTGTACTTAGGATCGATATTAAGTGCATGACATGCTATCTCCGATGATATCCCACACATATCAGAATGCGTCCAGACGAACAATTCCAATTTGGCATGAAGAAATTTGATTAACTCTTGTAGCATTTTGATCCAAGTTGAGAGCCTATCTTTATGAATCGAGTTAGGTTGTCCATGTCAACTAGGACAGACACCATAATCTCTGCCGGTGCCACCCGCTCCTCCCCTGAGCTCTTTCTCTAAGGGTCCAAAGCCTTGTTGAATCAGCTATGGTCATCGAGTCAGGGCGGCTCATAATTGCTATGCCGACAATCCATGAATTTGGAGAGACTTTCCCATATCCTTTCCCTTCTCTTTCCATCTTGATTCACACAATTCAGCGATATAACATTCCCTCGTAGCGCTTGGGTCTCTCTTTATCACTCTGACTCCATTTTCCATTAGGAATTTCATGGTAATGCACCATCGAGCCAAAGCAATTTTGAAATGGAAAGGGTCGGTCGACCCAGGAAAGTGTTAAAGGTTGACATTTCATCAAATATTACGAAGGTTAGAATTAGAACCACCCTTTATTCTCCTTCTTCTAGCTCCTCAGGTAAGTCAATCATCCCAGCTGACTATCTTTATTCACCTATAAATCCCTAGATCTTTGTTCGGCAAGAAGACACATTCTTTGTGCTAATCTTAATTTAGTCGAATGTGTATCGGAATAAGATGTTGACAGAACTTCCACTATCCACCGGCACTCGACGCACAACTGCTTGTCTGATCCCGATTGTTACCACCATCGGGTCAAGAATTGGCACTTCTATTTCGTCAATGTCTCGGTTCTAAAACACTATGTCATCTTTCAGTGTTCTTTGCTGCTTAGCCGGGTTTTTATCTTCGACTGCTAAGCAAGTACCCTTTAGAGCATGTTTTAGTGAAATTGACTATCGCTCCATCTCGCCCTAACTTTTCTTTATCAGGTGAGGTCCTCAAGAGATAGTACAGATAAAAACACTCTATTTTGTATGTCTAGACCCCTCTCTACTAGGTCCAGTTTGGTTTCCTTAAGTACTTGGAACTTGGGGTCTAGTAGGTTGATCGAGGTTTTATGTCTTCTTCACATATTGCTGGAGCTTGTTTTTCCCGATCAGTTCCTCAATCATGTCCTTGATGTGTCTACACTCATTTGTATTGTGCCCATGTGTCTAATGGAAGCGGTAGATTTCCTCGATTACTTTTGATATTTAGATTCTTTCTTTGGGGGTGGCTTCTTGTATCGCTCAGTTCCATGGGTTGTAAGGTAGATGTTTTCCAAGTTGTCATTTAATTTCATATATACTTTGGGTCTTAGATTTCTGATTCGCTTTCTACCCCTATCCCGCCGGCTAGAGTTTGGTTCTTCCTTTCCTGATTTCGATCTTTATTGGCATTTCCTATATTGGCCCCGAAAAATTTTCCCTCCTAATTGACAGCTACATCGCCTTGAACTGCCTCTTTTGGCTATACATTGGCGGTTTTGCCTTCCAGTCCATCTTCCTCTTGCAACCTCAAGTATTGGCTCATTTTTTGGTTAAACTCCTTCACGGCGGTTGGTTGTTTTATCTTAATCCATCTTTCGAAGTCAATGTTTGGGTGTATGGCTCGAACCAAGGCCATGAACACCATATCCTTATTTGGATTGCTCATTTCAGTAACCACAACCTTAAACTGATTCATAAAAGATTTCAATGACTCGCTGGGTTCTTGGAAAAGGCCAAACAAAGACATTATGTCTTTGTGCTGAGCCATGTAAATTCTAAACTGTTTCATGAGTTTCCTTGCCAACTCATCAAAGGTGGAGATGGATCTTGATGGTAGTCTGGTAAATCACATTAAAGCGATTCCTTCTAGGAAGATAGAGAAACATTTATAACGGACAACATCCATTGCCCTCGCACTGTCCATATGCCAACTGTATTTGTATAATTGTGGTTTAGGGTCTATTGTTTCATTATAAGTTGGTATAGTGGGCATAATGAACTTCTCGAGATATTCCTCCTTTAGGACATTTTCAATGGATGGAGTCCGGCTTGGTGCAGAACCCCAGTAGTCATCTTTTCTACCATTACTTTCTTCCATCAAGCATTTGATCATGTACGTTTTGTATGCCTCACTAGTCCGGTAGTCTGCAAGTCGACTGTTAGGGGATACATCATGCATTTGGCTTTGCAAACGGGCTTGGTTTGGCAACCGAAGCCTAGGCTCTTCATTCTTTGGGAGAACCACTCCTGTAGAATTCCGTTGGCGTTCGGTTGGCCTGGTAGCAATGATTTGGACTTCTTTTCCGGCATTTCCTGTTTATATCAACATTCAATTCTATACCTTTATCTTCAAATTGTATGCCATCTTCAGTTTCAGAGAGAAGCATTGGAACATTTCCTGATGGAGCAATCGCTCCAAGGTTCGGGTTCACAGCGGGTTGTGCTCCAGCAGGTGGAGTACTTCCATTTCCCTCTGTAACAATTCCAGTTTCTCCACCAACTATCTCTATTTTTATTTTGCTTACCATCCCTCCTATGCAAGCCTGAGATGGAGGAATTCTCTTATTCCATAGTAGTGGCAATCTCCAGCCCAGTTCTTGGAGCAGTTGGTGGCTACAGCGCTAGTAAAGCGTCTACCTTGTCCATAAAAGCTTTTTGGCTACCAGCCCTTTTTTGGTTAAGTTGATCAACCATCTGGTTAAATTTTCCTTTCGCCAAAACTTCATGATGAGCAAAAGATTCCGGTATTAACTCTTGTTGATAAGTTGGTGGTGTTGTTGACTTGAACTTGCTAGCGGTTTAGTCCCTCAAATTGATCAACCATCTGGTTAAATTCTCCTTTCGCTACAACTTCATGATGAGCAAAAGATTTCAGTATTAACTCCAATTGGTAAGTTGGTGGTGTTGTTGACTTGAACCTTCTAGCGGTTTGGTCCCTCACTACCAATTGTTGCACTGGTAGATCTCCCAGAAGTTGTTCTTTTTCTTTCCGCCATTGATCTTCAACGCTAAGTCTTCAAATTGTTTTGAAAGTAGGATTTATGGATATAACTTCTAGACTAATCCGATCCAAAGTAGAGAGCTAGATCTAAGCCTGGGCGCACTGGTCCTTGGTGAAAGCATGAAAATGTTAACCAAAAAAATGTATCAGCACCCTGGATTGTGATTGCGAAAACACCAACCATGTTAGAACAGAGCAAATATAATAGAAAATTGCAGAAAAGTAAACACACATAGAATTTTATAGTGGATCGGCTATTAACTAAGCCTACATCCACATTATAACTCTGATTATTGTATACCATTACAAGATGTTTGAGATTGAACAAGTCACAAGTATAGGTGTTAAACTATTTTTAAATCCTAGAATTGCCTATAGGAACCACCTTAGTGACTACTGAGTAGAGAGAGAGAGCTGAAGAATTGATGGAGATCCTATCTAGTGTTAGCAAAATCCAGCATCTTTCTTAGTTACTCTATGCATTATATTTATAGTGGTAGAATTTGCATTGGGCCAAACGGAAGGTTGGAGCAGAGTCTAGAAGTCGGCCCAGAAGAATGTGAAAAATCGTAGCCCTATAACAAGAGATGTTGATACTGACCTCTCATGTCGGTGCTAACCTCTATTGTTAACTCTAGAGAGGTCGAACTCTTTTGCACCTGACTTACTACTTGATTTTGAGTTGTTATATGTAGTTTGTTTGGATACTTGGTTGATATTGATGATGGTTCCTTCATCACTTGGTTTATCCTTCTCTTCTAACTGCTAACTCCTAGTCTTGATGTTTGGTTGATCAAATCCTTTGATATTGATTAGGCATACATGAAATAGTAAAGAAGAGCCTCTACAATGTTTTAGTGGGAGAGGATGAAGCATGTGAAGTCGTCATTGACATAATGAACTTGGTACCGACTTCCCACTTTTGCTTCGTTCACGTTGAATTTCCTCTGAGTTGTTTCTCTAGCTTACTTAGGTGTGCCTAGAAGGTTTCGATTTGTTTCGTCTTCGTCTCAATGTTCTAACTTCTACTGATTTCCACTTGGTTAATAAATTAGTTAATATGTATTGACCCAAATAGATGTAGGAGTAATATAAGAAGCAGCTTTAAAACACCCGTACGATAGGCAGTACACAAAGTTGTGGCAAACATCCAATGAAAACCAGACCACCGTGAAAACTAATAGAAAATACCATAACATGTTTCTATTCCAACCTTAGTAATAGGAAATGAAAACTAAATTAAACTGCTACATTTAATAGCTCCACAAAAGTAATCAAGTTCACCTTCATTTTTCCAAGCAACAAAGTATCTTCTTGCTCCATTCTTCGAGAGTTTTGTAGCGCTTCTTGAGTCCTCGTTAGATTTTGCTTCGAACTCCATGCTTAGCGATTAGCATCAAATGTCTTTAAGTGCTGCTCATTCTACATTGCTGCTTCTACTTACGTTTCCGTTCATTTGATTCTTCCAGAATCGATTGTTCTTGAGGTTCATAAGGTCCGAGGCCGCATCAATAATTTGTATTCAGATGCGTTATGGCATGCTAATTCCTTTAAATACCTTATTGTTAGGTTCATTCCATATGTGCCAGATGATTGTTGTTAATGTTGTGCTTGTTTATGCTTCTTCGTCTTTGTCGACTTAATTTTCTGCTATTGCTTGAGAAAAAAATTCATCTATGTTGAGGCTTCTAGTATAAATCTGTAATCTGGGTCTTTCCCAAATCTGGGATAAATAAACACAATTGAAAATAGATGGTCCCCATTTTCCAATCGCTGTTCATACAATTTACACTTCAGTTCAATTTCATTGTTCCATTGCACAATTTTGTCTTTAGTACCAAGTTTATTCGTCTTTGCTAGTAGTGAACAAATAGACATTTTAGGAGCATTGTATTGGTTCTATATCAATTTGCACCGCTCCAACTCGCTATTTCTTTCCCTAATCATGTTCTAAGTTGATTTGAGTGTGAATCTTCCTAATGAATCAGGAGTCCACTTCCAATAATCCTCTGTTCTATCTAGTTCAATGCCGATATACTGAATCTCTTCATGAATATAAGAAGGAAAACTTGTAGAGTTTAGTCTCCACTCTCCTTGAGAGTGGACAGATGAAACCCTCCTGTTATGGCCTCCTATCCGAGTCATTGCATTCCATCCTAATCTATCCATTAAGGATCGACTATTAACCCATGGGTCTAGCCAAAGAGATGTATTCTGACCGTCCACTATTTGTCTCGTAATATAGCCCTGCATGTTTGTCTTGTTTAGTAACAATGTTTTCCGACTAGCAGACGAATTATTGTTTATATACACCGACCATAAGTTTTTATTATTACAGTACCTATTTTTGGCCCAGATTGCCTATTTAGTTGTCCATGGAAAGATTCTTCTACAATAGCTTAATTTGGTTCGCATGGAGTACCTCCACTAATTCCCTAATTCCTAGACCCTCTTCGAATTTAGTTCTACATACATAAGACTAGTTCATATTATGCCATAAAACATTAGCACATAATAAGTTGATCTTTTGTATTATACTTAAACGAATTTAACGAAATTGCATCCAAAATTCTATGATTGGGAGGTTCACCATGTGTACCTTTAAAATGTTGCTTAATTTCTCTTTGCTCCTAACCTCTTTCCTATATAAAATTTTGTATTTTTGTTCAGTCATTACAAGGCCCGTGGATTGACTGACTTTTTTGACGACTGCGTAGACTACATTTGTTCGATTAATACTTGCTTTGGTTAGTATTAAAATGTCATCGACATACAATAAATGTGTTAAGATTGGCTCAACTGCATAAATAAGCAAAATTTCTCCTTTGAATTATTCTAAGTCTAGAAGAATAGTTAGATATTCCATTGCAATTAAGAATACTTTGAAAATGACCTTATAGGATTCCACTAATCATGATAGAAAATGATGGCGTGGAGTTATAAATGTAAATCAAATTATAGAATTTATTTGAAAACACTATGACTTTCATCATATGAACGATAAATTCCTTATCAATTGTGTCATATGTCTTGTTTAAATCAATCTTAACGCATAAATTATATGAATTTTTTTTTATTAAAACTTCTATCCAATTCATGCGTTGAAAGTGAATTTTTAGTAATGTTTCTACCTAGAATGAATACATTTTGGTTTGGTGAAATAAGATCGTTTGGTAAATCCTTCATTCTATATAACACCTCATAAATTGAGCGTAATTAATTGAAAAGAAATTAACTAAAAATTAATTGAAGCCAAAAAATAAATTTTACAAACCTCGAAAATTGGCTATGAAACTTGCCTTTTTTTTGTTCGTGGAGATTTTTTATCAATTTTCAAATTAAAGTTTTCCGAACTGAGTTCAAACGAAAGATCATTGATGTTCGAAGATTTCAGGTTGGAAATAATTATAAATAAAGGAAATAAATGTAATTAACTAATGTTGATTAATGTTAACGGTTACTTAACACGTAAGTAGAATTAACGTTTAATTTTATTGGTCAGAATTGAACAAAATAAAAGGAATTAAACAAAATGCCAAAACTAATTAACATAAACAACGCGACTGATCAACCTCTTTATTTGGATCAGTCAACCACTAACATTCGACCGATGGCATCATAGCGGTCAATCGGTGGTAGGCAACGGCTGTGTGTTGAACCAAGGCCGAATGGAATAGATTTAATACATATAATCCAACGGCTGACATCGATTCGAACCCCTATAAATATGGGCCTAGTCCCTTGTTATTCTTCTTATATTTTCTAAAGCAATGACAAAGCTTTCCCATTTTCTTTGCTCTACAAATTCTTAAATATATAAACTATAATACACACACACACATATAATAGTGAAGAATAATAAAGGGGAAGAATAGAACTGAATAGAATTGTGAAAGCCATGGTAAAATGTAAATGTAAATTAAATTCAAACCTCTTCTTGGATCTAAATTTCTAATAAATATGTAAATGCTTATGGTACATATTTCGATAGGGAGAAAAATGGAGTCAAACAGAAATAAAAGGATTTAGATCTGGAGATTTGGAAGCTTAAAGGTGAGTGGAAAATTATAAATTTTTATATAATATTTGATTTATATCGTTGTAAATCTGTTCTGTGCATATCTGAATATAATTTTGGGGTTGTAGGCTTAAATATACACATGTAATGAATTTGAAAACCATGCCTATATATTCTATGAATTGTTAACTTTGGTTCAATATTGCATATAATTTAATCTGGAAAGTAAGGATGAAAGTAGTCCCTAAATTTATAATATTGTACAATAATTCCAGTTTTTTTGGTTGAAAGATATATGTTAGTAAACATATATTGGAAGCTATTATAATTTGGGTTGGGATTCAAGTAGTATTTTAATTCATTGAAATAAGGAATATTTCAATGTAAATTTCTGTAAAGTATATCATTTATAAATATGAATAAAAGTGTATCGCTTGAAATAATAAAGAATATCTAAAAGAAAAGGATATATGAAATATGGATGTTTACCATATTTTATACCGTCTATTTCAGTAATAACGAAAAAGATAATTCCTTGTAATTTCTAATATAGCACAAATCCAATTTTAGATAATTTGTTGAAAATTATAGTGTTAACGTTTCCTTTTGAGAAGATGTAATTCCAACACATTAAAATGCAGAAACCCCTAAGTATAAACCAAAGTATTATAAGTAGAGGTAATAACAATAATTCAATTATAAATCTAACATACACGACAAGTTAGAAAATAATAGTAAGTGATGAAAGGTATATAAAGTGACAAAATTAGTAATTAAGAAAACTACAGTAATAATAGAAAGATAGTAACAGTTGAAAAGGAACAGTAGAATATATCTAATAGTATCAAGTAAAAGTTAAGTAGTGAAGGATATTTAATCTATTAAATTATAAGTAAGCGGTAAATTATATTAAAGTGGCATAAATGAAACAAGGAGCAAGTTGGGTAAAATAAGTAAATACCAACAGTTCAACATAGGAGCCGTAGTAACTAAATAAATTTATGTAGCCTTAAGTATGAATTTATGATGGATGTGAATTATTGATTTTAGTCAATAACTTAGAGTAATTAAAAATGACATAGCTATTAATATGTGTTGGAATACAAGGTTAGTAGTGTTTCAACGGAATCTTCCCATTGGAAGGGGCTACCAGCAGATGTGTATATATTATGTTGAAGTGGGTCATATCCAACTACCGGACCCATGAGATTATACGTTCGCGTATAGGTGAAGGGAACATACCAAGGAGGTTGGTTTGTCGAGGTATCAAAGGGATAATTTGTGTCTGCTTCAGCCTTTTAGGGGTACTTGTTAAGTAACCAAGTGGACATTTCCTTGATTGTATTAGGCAATCTAAATGGGATGGTGAGTGTAGGCTCAGTGCTATGACAGTAAGTTTGTTACCGTATATGTGAGGAGTAGAAGCCATATACATAGGTCGAGATTGTCATCGACCCATACCTGTCGGTGGAAGGACAAGGGTTATGTCACAACGAGATACACCTTCTACTAGTGTAAGTCACATTTAGGACATGCAGCGCCTAACAATTATTTGTTTATTTGTTTATTGTTAAGGGGCAAGATAAGATAACCCTTAATGGGGGTCTTTAAATGAATAAAATATAGCTAAATAGTTATAATTTCATTATTAAGCACTATGGAAATTCCTTGGTATGCGTAGTGGTGAGGAAATGATATACATTAACGATGGATCCTAATGAGCTGTAGAATTGCAGATACTAGCGGGGAAGGTATCCAGGTCCAAAGGGGAATCGTGGTACTATATACATACATACATACATATATATTTGTATATAGTTATAACATACCTCGAGTAGGTAGGTGTATCATACACGTATATGAAGTCAAAATGACCAAGTTTAAAAAAGGTAGACATAACATGTAGCGGAAAGCGATCGGCATAGACTAGCGTTATGTATAAAGTATGCAATTTACTAGTTACTAGATGTTGCTCTGACCCACTCCTCATTACAACCCATATGATAGAGTTAGAGGGACAGGTATATGTATAAGAGGAGAATAATGGGAGGATATGCATGCTCGACACTGACAAGTGTACTAGATATTAGAGGTATTAGCCTTGGTCAGTAATTATATGTTTTATTATACTTTGCTATTCCACTATGAGTTTATATCAATAGTGCTATGATATGTTTTTTTTATTATTTACAAGATACCAACACCAACAATCTCTACCTTAATGGACTTGAATATTCGATTTAGGGAAAATTCGGTCCCGCTAAGGCAAAGTAAATTGAACAATAACTTGTAGAGCACGTTACATAATGATATTGGAATATATTCTACTAGCGAGTGTTAGTCCGTGAGATGATGGTTTTGATGACAACAACCTTAGAATAGATTATAAAATATAAATACTAACATTATAAGTTTAGATATATATGTATATGCAGGATTTAACCATGCAGGTACTAAGAATGAACACTGTACAGTATAGAGATTTAAGATATCAAGATAGAAGATTCATGATATCAAGATAGAAGATTCATGGGTATTAAGATTATCAAGAGTTCAAGATTTCAAGGTTAAGTATTTTTTATTATTAGGAATTTTGTTAAAACTCATAGAAAAGCACTAGCATCTTAAAATCCAATTTATTTGTGAAATGGAATCCACTTCGAGCCTGTTAAACGGATGGAACCCTAAGTACGATGAAACCAACGAAAAATCTAGCGGAACATTGTTTTGTATCCGCTAACTTTTTATTCAAAATGATTTTTTAAAATTATATCATGTTCTCAAAATGTTTTCAAAACCTTCCTTTTAAAAGATTCAAAACTCTCTATCCTGATTTTAAATAATTTTAGCCTCAAAATTATCTTTAATTTCAAAGTCAAATTACTCCTGATTTTAAACTATCTTTTAAATATAATATATTTAACTTTTAAATATTCATACTTAGATTTAAATATAAAATTATAGTTAAATTCTATTTATATTATTCTCTATATTTACTTATGAATTTTAACTATACTCAAGCATATTTATAAAGTTTAAATTAGTTTTAATATAAAATAAATGTTATTTTCAAAGAAAATCAAAACACCAAAAAATCCTTTGGGATGTCGACATGCCTATGTACCCCATGTCGATATGGTGTCAATTGAGTTCAAAATTTGAATTTTAAAAGAAGTGTCTATTCGCCACAACTCTTCATGAATGGACATGGCTGGTGTTCTTCTATAAATAGGGGTTAGTTTCAACGAATTTTATATCAGATTTTCTGGTTTTTCACTCCTCTTCTTCTTCCACTTTTCTTAATACATATTCTTACCATTACTCTGCCGAAATCAACATTGAATCGAACTCGATTACTTCTAGTTTGATTCTCTATCACTATCTCTACAAGGTTCTCAGTGCTATTCAGAGTTATTGACTTCTTTGTGATCAATTAAGCGAGAAAAGGTGTGACTGTGGCCTTGGAAATCAATCAAGAGAGAAAAGGTGTGATTGTAGCCTTGGTAAATCAATTGGGTAAACTTGTGGCTCGGAAATCAAGTATCTCTACCCAGAGGATAGAAATTCTGGAGGGTGTATCTCGTAGCCTTGAAAACGAGGGTGTAATTGTACAATTGCTTTTGAAAGAAAATCCGTACTTATGTTGCGGGACTGGATGTAGGGTAACTCCGAACTAGTATAAAATTCGGTGTGTTCTTTCCTTTACTGCTTTTATTTTATTTCTGCATTCGTGTTTGTTTCTGTGATCATATTTGTGTCTGTATATTGCATACATCGGTGTCTAAATTAACATAAATTCAAAAAGATTTAAGAATTCTTTATTAACACTATTCACCCCCTCTAGTGTTAATCTTAGCCTTAAGATCCATAATCCGCATTTTTCACAATTGGTATCAAAGCAAGGTTTTCGAAGTTTCATAATCTGATTTTTGAAAAAGTTTTTAAAATGGCTATATTTGTTAATACTAATTTAGAAGTATTCAACTCATCATTGTTTTATGAGTCTGCATATAATCAATATTCAAATTCAAGTTATCTACCAAAATTGTTTGATGTGCAGGAATCATGCTTTATGGCTGTTGAGGAATCAATCCACAATGGACAAATTGTGCAGATCAGAAAGAACAAATGGATACTTGATAGTGGATGTTTTAGACACATGACTGGCAATCCAGATATACTGAATGATATAATATACAAAGACGGAGGACTGGTTAACTTTGGAGACAATTCAAAAGGATATGTGATTGGCATCGGCAAAGTTGGTAATTCTGAAACTCCTACTATTACTAATGTTTTGCTAGTTAAGAATCTGAAACATAATCTGTTAAGTATAAGTCAACTATGTGATAAAGGATATAAAATTAAATTTGAAAAAGATAAGTATCATATAGAAGAAAATAATTCAACCATTATATTTGAGGGAGTCAGGAGAAAGAATATTTATATTCTTAGTATGAAAGTTTCAAATGATAACCTATGTCTGGTGGCAAATACAAGTGACCCTTGGATTTGGCACAAGATATTTGAGCATTTGAATTTCAAACTCTTATCTAGACTGCCAAAACATGATCTAGTAAGAGGTCTTCCTAAAATGAATTTTTAAGTAGATAGTTTATGTGATGCTTGTCAATTAAGAAAACTTAGAAAAAGTTCTTTTAATTTAAAAGATATGATTTCAACTTCAAAACCTCTTGATTACTTCATCTTGATTTATTTGGTCCATCTCAAATTCTATCAATAAATCATAGTAAATACGTCTTTGTAATTATAGATGATTATTCTAGATTTACATGGACAATATTTTTGAAACATAAAAGTGATACTTTTGAATGTTTTAAGACATTCTCAAAAAGAATTCAAAATCAATTTTCTCTAAAAATTATAACTATTCGAAGTGATCACGGTGGTGAATTTGAAAATGAAAAGTTTGAGGAATTGTGCAATAAAAAGGGAATAACTCACCATTTTTTATTTCGAGAACTCCACAACAAAACGGAGTAGTAGAACATAAAATTAGGACGATTCAAGAGTGTGCGAGAACTATGCTTACATATAGCAATTTACCAAAGAATTTTTGGGCAGAAGCAGTTGCTACCGCCTGTTATATTTTGAATAGAACTTTGATTAGACCTCTAACTGATAAGATATCTTATGAACTTCTTTATTCAAAGAAACCTAAGGTATCCTATTTCAGAATTTTTGGAAGTAAATGCTTTATCTTAAATACAAAAGATAATTTAGATAAATTTGATCCTAAATCCGACAAAGGTATCTTTATCGGATATTCTAACAGAAGTAAAGCGTACATAGTGTTTAATTTAAAAACTAATTCCATTGAAGAAACAATGCATGTTTTATTTGAAGAAAATTTCAAATTTTTTGAAGATACAAATGATGAAGAGGATTTAATCACTCAAAATCAAGAATCAGTTGAAACTAATAATGAAATTAATCATCCTAATAAAAGGACTTAACTTTTAAAAGATCATCCTATAGAAAATATACTGGGAGATATGCAATCTGTTGTTAAAACTAGAAATCAACTAAGTCAAATGAATAATGTAGCTTTTGTATCAACTATTGAACCAAAAAATCCAAAAGAAGCATCAACAGATGATTCATGGATTTTGGCTATGCAAGAAGAATTAAATCAATTTACTAGAAATGATGTTTGGGAACTTGTTCCTAGACCAGAAACTAAAACTATAATTGGAACTAAATGGGTTTATAAAAATAGAATGAATGAACAAGGAGAGGTAGTTAGAAATAAAGCTCGATTAGTCGCTCAAGGTTATTGTTAAGAAGAAGGAATAGATTTTGATGAAACCTTTGCTCCCGTAGCAAGATTAGTAGCCATTAGGATTCTACTTGCTTTCGCAAATCATAATAATTTCAAATTATTTCAAATGGATGTTAAAAGTGCCTTTTTAAATGGATTTGTAAAAGAATAAGTATATGTTGAACAACCGCCACTTTTTGAAAATGATAAGTTACCAAATCATGTTTACAAACTTAAAAAAGCATTACATGGTCTAAAACAAGCTCCTAGAGCCTGGTATGATAGACTAAGATCTTATTTATTGCAATCTAATTTTGAAATTGGTAAAGTAGATAATACTCTTTTTATTAAAGGAAATAAAAATGATATTCAACTAGTACAAGTTTATGAAGATGATATCATTTTTGGTTCAACTAATTTTGAAACGAATAAAGAATTTTCTAAAATAATGACAAAAGAGTTTGAGATGAGTCATATGGGTGAGTTAAATTTCTTTTTAGGATTACAAATAAAACAATTAGATAATGGTATCTTTATTAGTCAACAAAAATATGCTAAAGACCTAATTAGTAAATTTGGTTTGACTACTGCAAGTGGAAAACCCACTCCCACGGCAACCAATGAGTACCTTAGTAAAGAAGATCTCTCGAAAGATGTAGATCAAAAACTATATAGAGGAATGATTGGGTCACTATTCTATATTACTGCCAGTAGACCTGATATTATGCATAGTGTTTGTCTCTGTGCCAGATATCAACCCCAACCTGAAGAGACCCACTTAAAAGCCGTAAAACGAATCATAAGATATGTTAAACACACATTTGATTATGGTTTATTCTACCCTAAAAATGTTTCTTTTGACTTAATATCTTACTGTGATGCTGACTATACTGGTTGTAAATCAGACCGAAAAAGTAAAAGTGGGACTTGTCACTTTTTGGGGCATTCTCTGATTTCTTGGGTTAGTAAAAAGCAAAACACAGTTTCTTTATCAACAGCTGAAGCAGAGTATATTTCTGCTGCTTTGGCTTGTTCTCAAGTAATATATGCAACAAACCTTAAAAGATTTTGGTTTAAAATTTTCAAAATCACCAATTTATTATGACAATACAAGTGCGATAAATTTATCCAAAAATACTACTCAACATGCTCGAACTAAACATATTGATATCAGACATCATTTTCTCAGAGATAATATACGTAAGGAAGTAGTTACTCTCGATTATATCAATTCTGAGAATCAAATTGCTGATTTCTTAACAAAACCCTTAAATGAATCAATAAATTAAGATGAGAATTAGGTATTTGTTCTATAACTGAAATATAAAATATAAATAACAAGTATAATTAATAATTAATATTAAAATAATTCAAAGAGTTAAAATATAAAAGACCATGTCGACATCCCCCATATACCCATGTCGACATGCAAGGTTTTTAAATTTTGAAATTTTTCCCACCAAAATTCAAAAAATTAGTTATATATTCTTCTCTATTTTGAATTTTTGTTCATTCTCTCTGTTTTCTCTTTAATCTATCTTCTGAAATAAATAAAATAATGGCCTCCTCTTCCAAATCAAATATAAAATCAACCTTTTCATTCCCCTCTCCTACGTCGGGTCCATTTCAACATACTACCCTCGCTCGTGTGACTAAAATAGAGGAATATATGAAGGATGTACTTCATATGATAACTGAAATTCAAGTGACTCAACTTCGTATGGCAAAGGAACAGGAAAGGCGAGGCAAGATTCTTAGGAATTTGCAATAATTCCTAAGGGATAACAAGGCCAACCCTATCTTGATTGATGAAGACTCTTCACTCAATCAAGAACAAGAGGCCAGCGAAGAAGAACCCATGGAAGAAGCGCACGAGGAGGATGATGACCAAGTCGTGTGTGTTGGAGAAGTGTGTTTTGATAAGAATGAGAATCTAGTCGAACAACGTGGAAATTTCCATTTCCATTATCCAAACTGTTCGATTCATAGATCTCCTATGTTTACAAACACACAATAGTTTCTTTTCCTTCTTCTCCGTTGTTATTTGTGTTTCTTTATGTTTTCTAAATGCTCATGTATATACAACTTCATACGTAATAAATAACTCGTGTTCTTATATGTGTTTTAATTATAAGTA
The DNA here is from genome assembly GCA_030765085.1 of Allium cepa. Lineage (NCBI taxonomy): Eukaryota > Viridiplantae > Streptophyta > Magnoliopsida > Asparagales > Amaryllidaceae > Allium > Allium cepa. Next base: position 770,671,850 of record CM060935.1, read on the forward strand.
CTATCGTGAATTCTTACTTAGGATAGTTAATAGTTTAGGACTATGTTTTAGTATTAGATTTAAGCGATGATTACACATGATAACACTATCATTATAATCACATGTCATAGAGTATTAGTTTTAGGGGGAGTTATATAGTTTTGAGTTATATAGTTTACATTTAGTTTTTTGTTGATGACAAAGGGGGAGAAATATAAAATATGGTAGTTAGGCATAGATTAAGGGGGAGTTATTAGTTTTAGGGGGAGTTATTAGGATAGAAGTAATATTTTATAAACAAAGGTTGTCATCATCAAAAAGGAGGAGATTGTTAGTCCGTGAGATGATGGTTTTGATGACAACAACCTTAGAATAGATTATAAAATATAAATACTAACATTATACGTTTAGATATATATATATATATCTATGTATATGCAGGATTTAACCATGCAGGTACTAAGAATGAAGACTGTACAGTATAGAGATTCAAGATATCAAGATAGAAGATTCATGGGTATCAAGATTATCAAGAGTTCAAGAATTCAAGGTTAAGTATTTTTTATTATTAGGAATTTTTTTAAAACTCATAGAAAAGCACCGGCATCTTAAAATCCAATTTATTCGTGGAATGGAATCCACTTCGAGCCTGTTAAAGGGATGGAACCCTAAGTAGGATGGAACCTACGAAAAATCTAGTGGAACGTTGTTTTGTATCCGCTAACTTTTTATTCAAAATGATTCTTTAAAAATTATATCATGTTTTCAAAATGTTTTCGAAACCTTTCTTTTAGAAGATTCAAAAACCTCTATCCTGATTTTAAATAATCTTAGCCTCAAAATTATCTTTAATTTCAAAGTCAAATTACTCCTGATTTTAAACTATCTTTTAAATATAATATATTTAACTTTTAAATATTTATACTTAGATTTAAATATAAAATTATAGTTAAATTCTATATATATCATTCTCTATATTTACTTATGAATTTTAACTACAGTCAAGCATATTTATAAAGTTTAAATTAGTTTTAATATAAAATAAAAGTTATTTTCAAAGAAAATCAAAAGAAGTGGCTATTCGCCATAACTCTTCATGAATGGACATGGCTGTTGTTCTTCTATAAATAGGGGTTAGTTTCAACGAATTTTATATCAGATTTTTTAGTTTTTCACTCCTCTTCTTCTTCCACTTTTCTTAATACATATTCTTACCATTACTCTGCCGAAATCAACATTGAATCGAACTCGATTACTTCAACTTTGATTCTCTATCACTATCTCTACAAGGTTCTCAGTGCTATTCAGAGTTATAGACTTCTTTGTAATCAATTAAGCGAGAAAAGGTGTGAGTGTGGCCTTGAAAATCAATCAAGAGAGAAAAGGTGTGATTGTAGCCTTGGCAAAACAATTGGGTAAACTTGTGGCCCGGAAATCAAGTATCTCTACCCAGAGGATAGAAATTCTGGAGGGTGTACCTCGTAGCCTTGAAACCGAGGGTGTAATTGTACAATTGCTTTTGAAAGGAAATCCGTACTTGTGTTGCGGGACTGGATGTAGGGTAACTCTGAACCAGTATAAAATCCGGTGTGTTCTTTCCTTTACTGCTTTTATTTTATTTCTGCATTCGTGTTTATTTCTGTGATCATATTTGTGTCTGTATATTGCATACATCGGTGTCTAAATTAACATAAATTCAAAAAGATTTAAGAATTCTTTATTAACACTATTCACCCCCTCTAGTGTTAATCCTAGCCTTAAGATCCATAATCCGCATTTTTCACAATTGGTATCAAAGCAAGGTTTTTGAAGTTTCATAATCTGATTTTTGAAAAAGTTTTTAAATGACTATATTTGTTAATACTAATTTAGAAGTATTCAAATCATCATTGTTTCATGAGTCTGCATATAATCAATATTCAAATTCAAGATATCTACCAAAATTGTTCGATATGCAGGAATCATGCTTTATGGCTGTTGAGGAATTAATCCACAACGGACAAATTGCGCAGATCAGAAAGAACAAATGGATACTTGATAGTGGATGTTCTAGACACATGACTGGCAATCCAGATATACTGAATGATATAATATACAAAGACGAATGACTGGTTAACTTTGGAGACAATTCAAAAGGATATGTGATTGGCATCGGCAAAGTCGGTAATTCTGAAACTCCTACTATTACTAATGTTTTGCTAGTTAAGAATCTGAAACATAATCTGTTAAGTATAAGTCAACTATGTGATAAAGGATATAAAATTAAATTTGAAAAAGATAAGTATCATATAAAAGAAAATAATTCAACCATTATATTTGAGGGAGTTAGGAAAAAGAATATTTATATTCTTAGTATGAAAGTTTCAAATGATAACCTATGTTTGGTGGCAAATACAAGTGACCCTTGAATTTGACACAAAAGATTTGAACATTTGAATTTCAAACTCTTATCTAGACTGCCAAAACATGATCTAGTAAGAAGTCTCCCTAAAATGAATTTTAAAGTAGATAGTTTATATGATGCTTGTCAATTAAGAAAACTTAGAAAAAGTTCTTTGAAAACCATGCCTACATATTCTATGAATTGTTAACTTTGGTTTAATATTGCATATAATTTAATCTGAAAAATAAGGATGAAAGTAGTCCCTAAATTTATAATATTGTATAATAATTCCAGTTTTTTTGGTTGAAAGATATATGTTAGGAAATGTATATTGGAAGCTATTATAATTTGGGTTGGGATTTAAGTAGTATTTTAATTGATTGAAATAAGGAATGTTACCATGCAAATTTTTGTGAAGTATATCGTTTATAAATATGAATAAAAGTGTATCGTTTGAAATAACAAAAAATATCTAAAAGAAAAGGATGTATAAAATAGGGAGGTTTACCATATTTTATATCGTCTATTTTAGTAATAACGAAAAAGATAATTCCTTGTATTTTCTAATATAGCACAAGTCCACTTTTTGATAATTTGTTGAAAATTATAGTGTTAATGTTTCCTTTTGGGAAGATGTAATTCCAACACATTAAAATGCAGAAATCCCTAAGTATAAACCAAAGTATTATAAGTCGAGGTAATAACACTAATTCAATTATAAATCTTATATATACGACAAGTTCGAAAATAATAGTAAGTGATGAAGGTATATAAAATGAAAAAATTAGTAATTAAGAAACTACAGTAACAATAGAAAGATAGTAACAGTTGAAAAGGAATAGTAGAATATGTCTAATAGTATCAAGTGAAAGTTAAGTAGTGAAGGATATTTAATCTATTAAATTATAAGTAAGCGGTAAATGATATTAAAGTGGCGTAAATGAAACAAGGAGAAAGTTGGGTAAAATAACTAAATACCAACAGTTCAACATAGGAGCCATAGTAACTAAATAAATTTATGTAGCCTTAAGTATGAATTTATGACAGATGTGAATTATTTAATTTAGTCAACAACATAGAGTAATTAAAAATTACATAGCTATTAATGTGTGTTGGAATACGAGGTTAGTAGTGTTTCAACAGAATATGCCCATTGGAAGGGGCTACCAGCTGTTGTGTATATATTATGTTGAAGTGTGTCATATCCAACTACAGGACCCATGGGATTATACGTTCGCGTACAGGTGAAGGGAACATACCAAAGTAGGTTGGTTTGTCGAGGTGTCAAAGGGCTAAGTTTTGTCTGCTTCAGCCTTTTAGGGGTACATGTTAAGTAACCAAGTGGACATCTCCTTGATTGTATTAGGCAATCTAAATGGGATGGTGAGTTTAGGCTCAGTGCTATGACAGTATGTTTGTTATCATATATGTGGGGAGTAGGAGCCATATACATAGGTCGAGATCGTCATCAAGGAATACCAGTCAGTGGAAGGACAAGGGTTATGCATAAACGAGATACATCTTCTACTAGTGTAAGCCACATTTAGGACATGCACCGCCTCACAGTTATTTGTTTATTTGTTTATTGTTAAGGGTAAGACAAGATAACCCTTAATGGGGGTCTTTAAATGAATAAAATATAGCTAAATAATTATAATTTCATTATTAAGCACTACGGAAATTCCATAGCATGCGTAGTGGTGAGGGCATGATGTACATTAACGATGGATCCTCATGAGCTGTAGACTTGCAGGGGAATTGTGGTACTATATGTATACATACATACATATTTGTATATAGTTATAATATACCTTGAGTAGATAGGTGTATCATATGCGTATATGAAGTCAAAATGACTAAGTTTAAAAAAAGGTAGACGTAACATGTAGTAGAAAGCAATCGACATAAACTAGCGTTATGTATAAAGTATGCAATTTACTAGTTCCTAGAAGTTGCTCTGACCCACTCCTCATTACAACCCATATGATAGACTTAGAGGGACAGGTACAGGTATAAGAGGATAATAATGGGAGGATATGCATGCTCGAGACTGACAAGTGTACTAGATATTAGAGGTATTAGCCTTGATCAGTAATTATTTGTTTTATTATACTTTGCTATTCCACTATGAGTTTATATCAATAGCGCTCTAATATGTTTTTTTATTTACAAGATACCAACACTAACAATCTCTACCTTAATGGACTTGAGTTTTCGCTTTAGGGAAAATTCGGTCATGCTAGGGCACAGTAAATTGAACAATAGCTTGTAGAGCATATTACATAATGATATAGGCATATATTCTACTAGCGAGTTCGGATTTTTTTTTTTGGGATTAAGAAAATAATATGTGATTTATTTCCTTAATAATTTTTCCTGAGATGAATATCCCATTCATGGTTTCAAGCAACTCCTTTTAATCAAGTCACAATGGGCTTTATAAAAAAATCATTGAAACCATCAGGGCCTAGACTACAATGACCATCAATTTAAAAGACAGCTTTGTGAAGCTCTTCAATATCAAATGGCATGTCTGTACCTGTTCCTGCGTTTTCAATAATTATTTTTTTGGTGATAATTTCTAAAAACTTAGACGTAGACATGTGCCATTAAAATTTTCTGAGTAGAAGATAATAGTGTAACATCCCCCTACTTAGAGGCCCAAAACTAATGGCTACGAATTATGTAGTCATCCATAGTTATTAATCCTCGACAATCAAATACGACGATGTTCGATTCATAGATACACTGAAACACATGAATATGGAAAAAAAATTAAAACATCAAATATGATCACTTTCCATTTAAAATTTTTTCCAATTCATTATATAATCCCACAATCATTAATAACATTCAGAGAAAATACATATATATATATATTACAACATATGCCAAGAGCGACATATGAAGATGCCCCATTGGATGATCAAAGTATACTTAGGCAATTTAACAACTTTTCCATTACAAACAAAACAGCGGAATCAAAAAAGAGAACTCTAGATATCTTTCATGCCTCTTGCACCTCTCCGGAAGTTTATTTGTCTAATGGGGTACCTGAAAACCTCAACTCTCAAACTATTCAAAATCAATTATGTACCCAAGAGTTTAAGGGGAAAACATAAGCATCAAGTCAGATATAAAGCATGGTAGGAATAATAATCTAATATCTCAAACCATTTAGATATAGAGTAAGACCACGCCACTTAGCGGAACGGGTTTTCCCCTCACTAGTATCTTAAAACCTTTACAAAACCATATACTGTGCTCCTGCATCCATAATGGTTAAAAACATAGCCATTTCAAAATATTATGATAATATGTATACAAGTTAAAACATTCTGGATTTCCCGTCCTCTGTTTAATTGACTCCCTATCATATTTATGGTTTCTAGTGTCACTATTAACCTAATAGTTTTCATGGGCTAACTAATAACCTTTATATAATATATGGATTCCCTGTCCTATTTCGTAATTTTCATGGGTGCACTATGAACCTATTGGATCCTGCTAAATAACTAAATTAATTAATGGGTCTCCCTAAACCCATTACTGACTCCAATAACTTCTCTTTTATCCTAGTTTTCATGGGTTAACCAGGAACCTATCAACAACTCTCAACAACTTAGTTCGGATATAGTTTTCATGGGTGCACTACAAACCAATTAGCCCCTGCCAACCACTCTTTATAGCATAGTTTTCATGAGATCACTTTGAACCTATTGGTAACCCCAATAACTTCTAAATCATAGTTTTTCATGAGTGTATAATGAACCTATCTCTATAACAACTTCTATATTTAGGCATCCTATATTCTGGTCTCACTAACCTCTTGGATGCAGTTCTACTCATCCAGTAGTTTAATCAATTTTATATTCACTACCGGGTTAACCTAGCGGGTTCTTCTACCCTTCATCCCTAAAATGCAATTATGGGTCCATTATAATATGAATATATTTTTATTTGAAGAAGAAAACTCAATTACAAAACAATACCACTCTTGTCGGTTTAATGACCTTGAAATCATTTTCACAAATATATGGTTAATCCCTTTGACCTAACATTTTCAAGGAAGCCTATTCTTAAAACCATTACAAAACTCCTTTAATTTAGCCATGAGTTTTTCCTTTAAAAATGAGTCTGGGTTACAAAGCCATTTGAAACCTTCGAAACCTTGCTTTCGACCTCAATGGATGACCTCCTTAGAAAGCATATAAACCTAACTTCAAAACATTAGGATCCTGCCTTTCGAACACTTAAGATCCTTTCTTTCAAAACCTATCAAATGTATTATAGTATTAACATTTAACTTTAGAAGCATTGCTTCGAAACAAATTGAAAGTACCCGTTACGAAAACATTGAAAGACCCACTTTTGAAACCATTAAAAGTAACCCTTTTGAAGCTATTAGGTTTATATTAATATATCATTTGGGTCAAATTAATCATAAACGAAAGTACCCTTTTCAAAAACATTCTTTATCATATAAAAGTATTTGGACAAATTATGATCGTGTCAAAACCATCCTTTCAAAAGCTTATATCATATAAGTAAAAATGTTTGAATGTTAGCTTTGAAACCCCTTTCGAAACCATTAACCCCCTTTCGAAAGCTATGGGAAGTGGCTTATATTTATAAGAACAAAAAGTACCTTTCAACAATATTAATGTCTTCAATACCATTGAAAGGCTTAGGTTATAAAAGGGTTTCGACTTGGTCGAAACTACTCCTTCCGAAAGCACCACTTTAAAGACATAATAACCCCTTCGGAAGCTACATATTTAAAAAAAAAGCGGTAGCACTCCTTCGAAAGCTAGTTCTGAAAATCCCTTTCGCAAACGCTGGTTCCGACTCCTTCGAAACCTCCTTGTAAACAGGCAAGCGCTTTTCTTTAAAAACAGTACAAAGGCATCAACACCTTCGGAAACTGTGTTTCAACACCTTACCTTCCACCGTTCTCCAATCCACCGCAAACCAACTAAGTGATAACTTGTGTATTGGTTTCGTGGTTTTGACTTAGTTGAAGGTGGAAGCTTTGGGTCAAAAGCTACTTCTAAAGGAGGCAGAACCTATTTTTCTGAGCAAAAAGTTGTTTTTACCAAATAAAACATTCTTTTTGTAAGTAACTTGCCCGCATGTAAACTCTTGATTGGTTACCTTAAACTTTCAAATAATTTTACAAATAATTGCCGCATTTTCTTAGATCTAAAAACTGAATAATATTAAAAAATAAGCCCTTCCCATATAACATCAAATTAAATCATTTAAGTCCTCCTTTTAAAATAATTTAATTTCTATATTGTCTCTTGGTAAAAATCCCTAGAAATTCCAGAAATTCACTTTAATCATGTTATCTAATATATCATTTCAGACCCAAATTCTCACTAAAATTTTCGAAATAAATTTATAAACCTAAATAACCATATTTGCCTTTGAAAATTCATAATAATCTTTCCATAGCTTGAAAATTATCAAAATTAAAACCCAACTCCAAAATCTTGGTTTTCACAACATATAATTTTCCCATGGCTTTTAAAAATCATGTAATCTCGGCTTTGCCCTAAAATTGTACATACTTGTATTTAAACCATTTGATTAATTTAAACATGTTATGAATATAAGCATATCATCAAAAATTATCATATTAGATCTAACCATAAATCCAAAAATCTATGATCATATAAAAAAACCTAAAATAGAGATGTAGTGATTATTATTCACCTTAGATTGGATAAGGAAATTGGCAATTGATTTGAGATTGATTCTTCTAGCTTGATCCTAAGTTTTAAACTTGAATTTTATCTTCTTTTCTTCCTCCTAATGGCCGGCTTCGTTTTAGCTTTCTTTTGTCTGTTTTTCTTATGATAAAATGGACGTAGTATAAAGGTAGGAAACATGGACGACAATTACCCTAATGCCCTTATGATTAATTAATTAAAATTTAACCATTTATAAGCCTATTCATTTTAATAAGCACGGCCACTAAATTTATTAACCAACCTTAATCTCCTTATCACTCTACACTATTTTATTTACTTTAGCTAATTAAATCTCATAAATAATGTTATCAAAAATTAGGGGTGTTACAGGCTTCCCTCCTTAAAGAATTTTGTCCTTGAAATTCAGTAAGGACTAAGTATCAAACATAGCAATCGTCCGTAACGACTCCTAACAACCATACTACCCTACCTTACAAGAAAATTAACTATATATATATATATATATATATCAATTATTTACATACCATCAAAGCAGATTGGAATAAGCATCTTTAATCCTATCCTCTGTCTCCCAAGTACAGTCCTTCTCGTGGTCACTCCACTGAACTTTCACAAACTTGACTATCTTGGTCCTCAATCTTTCCTCGTCTCTCACTACAATCCGAACTAGTTGTCTAAGAAAAGTCAAATTAGGCTCTACTACCAAATCTTCCATTCCCGTCGGAGGAATAATAGTCTTTAGATCATGCACATACTTGCAAAGATAAGACACATGAAATACATTATGGACACTTGCCAAACTGCTCAGCAACTCTACTCTATACGCGAGCTTTACTATCCTCTTTATAATCTAGAATGGACCAACATATCTCGGGGCTAACCTCCCTGATTTTCCAAATCATACCACACCCTTCATTCGTGATACCTTAATGAAAACCCTGTCCCCCACTAAGAAATCTAGGTCTTTATGCCTCTTATCTGCGTAACTCTTATGTCTGGATTGAGTTTCCTTCATCCATTCTCGGATGAACTCAATCTTTTCTAACGCCTTTCTAACCAAATCTGAAACAAAGACTAATCAATCTCCAGTCTCCAACCAACATGATGACGATTTGCTTGGTCTTCCATATAAAGCTTCAAAAGGCATCATTCCTACACTGGTCTGATAACTATTATTATAGGAAAACTCAATCAGATGTAGGTAATCCACCCAAGATCCACTAAAGTCCAATACACAAACTCTCCATAAATCCTCGAGTATCTTATTGACTCTATCTGTCTGCCCATCCGTCTGTGGGTGATAAAATGTACTCATCTTCATTTTCAATTTTTCATGATTTATTTTTTACATTTCCTTTACAAAAAAAAATAAAAAAATCTCAAAAAACTAATAATAATAATTTTATTTAAGCATTTGATTTATTTTTAAAGAAACACTATAGGATAAATATATGGTTTTGGCTTATCAAATTGAAATTGTGAAAGTTTATTTGTCTTAACAAAAATAAAAATGAAGTTTGATTACAAACAACAATGGTTTAACTAGTATATAGGATGATCCATACATGTTAACAGTAAAATACATCCTAATTGAAAATCTTTGTTTTAAAAAGTGGTTGATTTAAAGTAAAGGATATAATAATTTTTTGTCTTCTAAGTTAAGTGGTGCTAAGATGATTTTGCAAAACTCCCCCTTTTCAAAAAAATAAAAAAAAATGTACGAAAAAAAAACAAAAAAAACATTTATATATATATATATATGTAAATATTTTCTATTAATACCTACGGTCTACAGGCGTACACACTTGTGCATACACTTGCCATGCTCTGCACCTTTCTCACGTAAGCCCAAAGGACAATGCACGATCGGTATATCTGGCCTCAGTTTATCTGAGCTAGGTGTTTATATAAAAACAAATTCTTTTTTATAACGCATACAGTCAAAAGGTATTCACACTCGTGTGTTCACTCGCCACGCTATATATTCCCCTCACATAAGTCTGCAAGGCAGTGCATGGGTAACATATCTGGCCTCAGTTTATCTGAGTTAGGCATATGTAAATATTATAAATATCAATAAAAAATTTAAAAAAATAAGAGAGAGTAAGCAAATGAAATCCAAGCACTATTTTAACTTATTTGATTTGACTTGTTATTGAAAAGAGATGAATATACCTACTTGATAAACTTTGATAATTAACTAAGGGTCCATTTTATAGTTACACTTTGTTATCAACCGAAACAAAGAGTTAAAATATAGTCTATTTATTATGATAACTTTGTTTTTGTTGGAAACTTTGATGAGTAAATGACTTAAATATCAAGATAATGAGCAAAACCTATATTTAACTTATTTGTGTCAATTTAAAAGTAAATCTTTCATTTATAAATATTTTCAAAAACTCGTATTCTTCTCTTTGTAAATAAATCTTGCATTTTGTCAATATTTTCACTTTACATTTTTCATATTACATTCGAGCTTTTGGGTTGTATTCGCTGAAAACCCTCACGAGATAACACTCGTCCTATTGGGGACACCCAGAGGTTTAACGAATTGTTGCATACGCTCAATGCAATCGTGCTTTCTACGAAAAAAGATTTATCTTAGTTTTTCTTTATTCGAGGGCGAATAAAAAGATAAGTGTGGGGTATTTGATGTGCACGTAAATATGCATATTTTTACCACCAAATTTAATCTATTTAAATTAAATAAATGATCATATTATCTATTTGAACTTGTTTTAACCATAGTCCATATTAATTCCAGATTATCACATATCTATCTTCATACAAAGGCAAAACAGTCATTTGTGTGCAAATATTTCTTTGAGAAAAATTAATTGGAAATTTATATATATATTTGTAGGAATTTGATCTCAAATAGGAGTGTTTTCATGAAGGAATATGCATGCACAAAGAAGATACAAAAGAATGAAGATGGAAATAATTCAAAGTGAAGATTATGGAGGACCCACTTATGAACCTACCTTAATGTACAAATTAGAGGCTGATGCACATGCTTTTGGAATTAATAGCTTCATGTACACTTAAACGATGATTGATAGAAGCTAATGATTACTTGGCCTCCATACTTTCTCAAGGGTATTTTGGGCATTCCCCAAAAATATGAATTAGGGTTTAATACATGTATATACACCCCTTATGTTTCATGTAACCTTCTTTTTACTTATTCTCTCGTACTTAGTTTTTAGCCTAGAATATAAAACAAAACTCTTCTCTCTTCTTTTTTCATGGCTACTTAGCCATTTTATTTCATATAATTTTTCTTTCTTTTATGCGATGTTAATTAGTATTCTCTTTTATTTACATGCTTCTTCTCTTCTTATGTTAGTAGTGTAGTTTATTTTTCATGCAAGTAGATTAGTGTTATTTCTTTTTACTTATTTTCTTTTCATTTGCTCTCATTTTCCTCTTTTCATTCATATTGCAAGCTACATTGTTCACATGATAATAAATATGAGAGGCTAAACCCTTTCAATTTATAGGTAATGTAGCTCTCTAATCATGTAGCTTCAACTTAATTTATGAAGCTACTGAATCATATGAATTTCCAAGAATGACTACGTTCTCTAGATTATCGGGAATAGGATCGATAATCTCTGGTGGAAAGACATGGACGACTTCAGAAAGATCGAATTGAGGACCTGGACTTTTCGGTTTTTCCGAATGATGACCGAACGATGGACTATCGGACTCAACTGTCGAACTTGATTCTATATCAGAGTTATTCCTTTAGGAAGATGATCCAACCGACATAGTCGTAGAATGCCCGGAAGGTCTAGATCCTATTTCTATTAAACTTAGTAAAATCATGGTAAGATAAAGTAATATGTACCCCCAAATTCATAGTGAGTGATAGTGTGGTGCGATAAGGTGCTATTCAATATAGGAATAAGTTATGCAAAAATAAAGGTAGAAAAGACAACGAGACCTAGAAGTTTAACCAAAAAGACCGTCATTCCCGACTGTCTCAAGTGCTTGTGTATGTCATTGGGAAACAATGTAGCTTGATTTTCACGGTTGATTATCATCCAAAAAAGATTTGATTTTTGTCTAAGTTTTTGATGAGCTTCGAGATGATTATTAAAGGCATTGGTTCGTGTCATAATTCTACGGTGGTTGGCTACCAAATATGCAGTTTATATCATATGCAAGTCACATACAAGTTCTAATGTTTGTTCAAGTATGAAAGGCCAAAACTCATCATTTAGTTTAAGATTACTCATCAAAGTTCAATTTTATAAAAAGAAAGGTCTATTTGTAAACCAGGCTGATCGATCATCTATGTGAATTTAGGTTGATCGTTTCCTTAAGAAAGCATTAGCCAATTGTTCACCACGAGCCTTATCTCACCGTTCTTTCTTATGAACATCCAACTCTAAGGTATAACCGATCGTTTTTAGGCAATTTTCAAGCTCCAATGACCCAGAGCTTCACCGACCGTCCAAGAAAGATCATGTATGATCGATCGTACAACTCCTTGATATCCACTACCTCATCTCCCTCAGCAAACGATGGCTAAGATAGCAATTCAATCGTCTCTCATCAAGGCGAGTCATTTCATCTCGATTGCATGTGATCGTAAGAGTGGAGAAAGAAAAATGGGATCCACCAAACAAATTGGCGGTCATGGTTTCAAAGCTTTATTCCAAAAATTATGAAGCAATATAGGATTCATTCTACCTAAGTTTGAAATCTAAAGAAGGAGGATTTGAATTCGATTCGAAGCCAAATCTTAAGGAGGATGATGACTTTGTGGCGATTGATGTTTACATCGCCAGAAATAAGGCAAAGAGACTCGTCTCTACTTTGCTTCAAAACGAAAATATAGAAAGAAAGTGAAAGGAAATGCCCAAATGTTGAGGCTTATATAGGAAAGAGAATTAATCTATCGTTTTCAGTCTAAAAGATTTAGCCGATCGTCCCATGCCTAAAGATTATGTCGACTGTCCCCAATCTAAGCTTTATGACGATCGACCCATCTCCAAGCTTTATGTTGACCGATCCATTTCCATGCCTTATGCCAATTATTCCATAACTTAGCATATGCCGATCATTTTCATAATCATGAGACAAAAAAACAAAAACAAAAATTGAGTAGCCACCTAGAGCCAAGCAGGGGAAAACTAATGCTAAGTTGCTGAAGCTTGGAAATTGCTAGGGTAAAAACAAGATGATTGTTAACAAGTTGTGATCCCGTGTTTATACTATTGAAGATCAGGAAAGCGTCATGATGAATAAGGAAACTACGACCTTTAACAAGAAAAGAACCTGATAGAAGGATATGACCATTTGGTGAACCAGATGGTTTTCCTTAAAAACACTTCAAGTTTAGGACAATTCAAATTACGTCATGTATAATACAAGATGTTCTTTAATAGGTAAAGTTATCCTGCCTTTTGGCAAGACCGTGATATCATCGACTTGGCCAAGAACAAATGGTCAACAGCCTTGGGAATCAATTACATACGGTGTTATAGATGACTGCTTGGCAGATTTTGACCGAGCCCCAATTGAGGTGCACTCGACATCGAGTAACCGGCACGGCTCCGTGAAGTTATATTTCAAATTTGGAGTCGGTGGAGTTCATATGCTCGAGTTACAGACAAAGCAGGGGTTTGCATGAATCGACCAAGAACGATCCATAAATCAGTGCAAGTCATCAAAGAACGCTCAATATCTCGAGATCTACAAGGTCAATTCATTTAAAACTTCTAGGACATTAACAAGATGAAGATTGAGGCTCACAAAAAGGATCGCAAGTCCTGAAGCTACATTTAAGATTTAGTCGATGATGTTAGCCTATCATCATTAGCTAATTGTTTTGGCTAAGTCCTAAAAACGATCTGTATCTCTCAATGCATAATCCAATTTCAACCAAGATCGATCCATATCTCTCAAGTTGCAAATCAAAACGATTCCATGTTTTAGAAGAGGTATCAAGAGGCATGTGGGACCCTCCTAAAAACGATCGCACCAAGATTGAAGACAAGAAAAGAACCAACAGAAATTAGGCTGAGCATTCTTAATCATCGAGTTATAGCTTTGTCGATCAATATGGTGGCCCCCTATGGACCTAGAGAGCCTTCTACCAAAATCTTATAAAAATATCTCGTCATCTCTCCTAATAAATGTAGACCCCATGGTTCACTTTAAGGGATATTTACGATGCCAGTTACTTGAGTCTGCATTGTAATCAAGCTTTTCCTTACTTTTCAATGTTCTAATCAAACTGTTAGTGAATTAATAAAGATAATCTTCAAAATGGACGTAGGCATATAACGCCGAACCACTATAAATTCCCGTGTTCTTAATTATTACTTGGATTTTCTTATTAGTTATTTTATTCTTTAGTTTAATTTTACTTTCTTCATTTACTTCTCTACACAACTCTATTCTTATGTGTTTGTGACCAATATGGTTGCAAACACCCACTATACCAAGACCCACCCAAGTATCCCGTAGGTCAAAACCGATCCTTTAACTCATATGCACCTAAGGAAGAGCATTCAGTCAGTTCGGTCGATTTTGAGGTAAAATATGTAAAACAAAATTGGGAATGAAAAATTAAAATCAAACCAAACTAAACCAAATTAATTTCGATTAATTCAGTCGGTATGTAACCGGACTAGAAAGATTTTCTATTATTCAATTGATTATTTACCCAAAGAAAAACATAAAATTATGTTTGGAAAGATTTTATTTAGTATTTTTTATGTTTATAACGAAGTTTGACCTATTTTTAATAGACAAGCTTTGTATTTTATCACTAAATCAATTATCTAAAATGTTACAATACCATAAAATTAAATAGTGCAATAAAAGTTTGGTTAATTAGGTTACACCAATAACAAAAAAATTATTTTACAAATTGTATTCAAATTGATTTGGTTTCAAAATCTGGTCAAACCAACAGTAGCAAACCTATTTTATTGGTGAACTTGGTTCTAACCAAATATTTCTCACCCCTATGTGCGCCTTAGGTCTCCACTATGATGGAGGACGTCTATGACACTAATGAGGAGGGAGAAAAAAATATTGTTGATGTGGGAGAGATAAAAGTGGTAGAAGAAGATGATGACAATAAAGAAAGGTAAAGGAGAGAGCGAGGGGAATGAAGACAAAGATAATGATGAGTCAACCTAAGAAACATCTTAAGTGAAAGGATCAACTCTACCTGCCCTCTGCCCCTTAAACTCAAAATTGGTGTTAGAAGCTTCAAACTTCAAGTTTTAATGATAACAACTATACAATCAAATATATATTGTATATTCCAATTTTCAAGTGCACTTTACAAAGAAGATATCCAGTCCTTCAAATCAATGATCAAGGAATCAAAAGATATGAAGATTGGAATACTCTTATTTTACATCAATGTTTGTAATCATGGTAATTTGATTAACTGAGTCATAGAAATATTATAAGATCTCCTTGATACAATCACACATGCACACAATCTCTGGAATCAAAATGCACATACTCGTAGACGTTTATGATAAATCCACAGATGTCTATCATTGATTTTGGGAAAATTGTTTCCTGAAACCACATAAGTTTGTCATATAGGCGAATAGTTTTTAAAAAAACAACTGTTACTTTTTTGAATGGTTAATTCTCTCCAAAATCAATAAACACATCTTCTCTTTGAGGATACAACTTTTCAAATCAAAGAAACTTATTCAAATAGTCAATACTCTTCAATAACAACTATTTGATACTATATATACATCCAAAACTATGAATTCCAATTTACCAAAATCTTACTCGTCTATCTACATTCTTTGATTATACTTAATTCATTGCTAATTGTACTCTCAATCTCCTATAACCAAATTTTCAGCTTGGTTATCGAAAAATTCCTATGAATTCAAAAGTATCACACTCACACCCACTCGGACGAGATCATAAGAAGTATTGTATTTACAGTTAAGATCGGTGTTGAAAAAGAACACAACTTTGTTAAGAAATCACTTTTGTATCAAGCCTGTTCCTCCGGGCAAAGTGAAGGCTACTGGTTAAGGGAAAACCTGAAGAGCAGCTTCGGTACTGGAAGTAGGACGGGAGGTCCAAATTAGTATAAAAACTCTGGTGTGATCTTTTGATTTTATTTTTACAATTAGTATCATATTATTCTGTGTATAGCTAGTTTAATTGTCATACACACACACACATAGACTTTCAATTGGTATCAAAGCAAGGTTATTTCAAATTATCGTAACATGAGTTTGAAATTTTTTAATATGGAAAACACATTTCAAGTAGGACAACTAAATGCACGTCCTCCTTTGTTCACTGGATCTAATTATGCATATTGGTCAACACTTATGCGAATTTTAATGGAAGCGAATGTTCTTGAAATATGGTCAGCAACTCAAAATAAATATATAGCACCCGACACTAATGTTAGCACTTGGAATGATGCATAAAAAACCTTATCTTCAAATAATGCAAAAGCGATGAATGTTTTACTTTTTTCTCTTGATAAAAATGAATTTTATGAGTCATGTTAAGCACAACTGCCTATGATATATGGCGAACACCACAAGTCACACATGAAGGAACGTCAAAAGTGAAAAAAACAAAGATATCAATTTTACAAAATCAATCTTCATCTTTTAAAATGAAATAAATGAGTCGATTATGAATATTTATGCAAGATTTCAAACTATTCAACACGATCTCATGGCACTTGGAGTTAAATTCACTGATTTTGATTTAGTCACACAATTTTAAACTCATTAACTAATGAATGGGAAAGAAAGATTTTAGCTATTGAAAAAGCTAACGATCTTTCTCAACTCAATGTTGAAGTGCTAATCGGTAATCTAATGTCATACGAAGCAAATTTGCATGCTAGAATAGAACAAAATCATGAAAAGAAAAATATAGCATTTCAAGCAACAAACGAAGAATCGGAATTGGACGAGGATAAGACTATTTTCATCACCAAGAACTACAACAAATTTAAGAAGTTCAAAAGGATGATGAGATTTCAGAATAATGGAAAATCGAATTCGTCCAATCAAATTTCAATCAAATGTTACAAATGTGACAAATTTGGCCACATGAAGAAAGATTGTCCCCAACTCAATAATGATAAGAAGAAAAACAAATTCGGAAAAATCAAGAAAAAAGAGCACAGCATTTCAAGTTACATGGAATGATTTCGATTCATCATTTTCTTTATAAAGTGATAGTGAGATTGACTCAGAACGAGCAAATGTGTGTTTTATGGCAAACATTGATGAGGTACGATCTGAACATACTTATGATGAATTAATGGGAATTAGTATTGAATTGGATGATAAATATAGAGAGTCTAAGAAGTTAAAGAAAGAATATATAGGAAAATTAAGTAGAGTAGACTTAGAGATTGGATTATTAATATATAACAAAAAATATTATCTTTTATACTTCATGAAAAGTGCATGTTGATGTAAGTTTTAAAAATGAATTTAATCGCCTATGTTGTATTTACAAATAGGCTATTCTTAATCAAATATAAACAGAATTTACATCATTATTTACCGATTGATTTTGATCATGAAATTAAAGTAGAATCAAAATTTGATGATCTATGTTACTAAATACAATAGTAAATATATCATAATTAAAATAGCCTTTGCTTTACATCATTTTCAAGAGAATTGATAAGTGCCTTTGGTTGTTTTGTATTACAGTTTGATAGTTTAAGTTATGTTAATTAATAACATTAATAAACCATACTTATAGTATATACATCACTAATTCCATTTAAGATCAAAATAGAGATCATAGATTATTTTTGTGTTGATTTACAAAAATATGAGAGTGGATTTGCCTCTAAATTCTTTTTCTAATCTCGTATTTTCATTCAATTGTTCTAGCTAGTTTTTACATTTTTTAGCTAATCACAATCTCAAATTTGGTTAAATTTGATTGAGTAGAAATTCAAAATTGTACATGCGGATTGATCTGTACTCGCCACGTTTTAAAATATATGTCATGCACTTGCGGCTGATTTTTAACTAAAATTTATCGGCTATTTTCACGTTATCTACTATGCTAGTATGACTTTAAATAATGCCCAACTTAACTACACAACCATTGAAAAAGAGATTCTAGCGGTAGTTTTTGCACATGAAAGGTTCAGACAATATTTGATAGGTTCACACACTACTGTTTACACAGACCATTCCTCTCTTAGATATCTCTTTGCTAAAAAGGATGCTAAATCTCACTTAATTCGTTAGATCCTTTTACTACAATAATTCTATCTTACAATCAAGGACAAAAAAGGATCCGACAATGTCATAGCCGATCATTTTTCTCGTCTTTCCAACGCACCATCTCCTTTACCAATCAATGAAAATTTTCCCGATGAACAACTTGTTTCTGTCTCTATCAATCCATGGTATGCCGATATAGTGAACTATTTACTCACTAAAGAAACTCTCTCATTTTGATCGAAACATGATAAATATAAATTTCTTTCGCAAGTCAAGTACTTCTATTGGGATGATCCATACTTGTTTAAATACCGTTCCGACCAAATCATTTGACGTTGCATCACAGATTGAGAAATCAAAAGCTGTCGTTTTTCTATGACCAAGTCTGTGGTGGTCACTTTGGTCCTCGAAAACTACTGAAAAGGTGTTTTAATGTGGTTTTTATTGGTCTACTCTTTGCAAAGACTGGTTCAAATTTGTAAAACTTTCGATCGATGCAAAATGCTTGGAATAATTTTTCGGTGAAATATGATGCCTCTAAACCCCATTCTTGCGATCGAAATCTTTCATCTTTGGGGTATCAACTTTATTGGACCTTTTTCCAATTCTTTTGGGAATTTGTATATTCTTCTCGCTATTGATTATGTCTCAAAATGGGTCGAAGTCTTTCTATGTAACCAATGACCATAGAATTGTTGTGAAATTGTAACAACCTGTAATTTTGGAAGGTTTAAATCGACGATAAACCACCCACATCAGACTCAAACCATTCAAAAGGGTAAATTGTTATGAGTTATATAAGAAAAAGCAGAGAAAGAAAGAAACAAACTGAATCTCACAGTGGAATGAAAAAATATAATAATCAAATAAACAGTTAGCGTTTTACAAATAACATTTGATTACATTTTTACAATACAGAATCAGAGTTACATACATCAGAATAAATAACAATGCAGCGGAATAACATGACATAGTGGTATGGATATAATAAATAGTAATAGTACTAAATCTTCCTCTTCGTCCTACAAAAAAGCAGTCTTCGATACAATGAAAAGCTTAGACAGACTGGAGCGTAACGAAAAGACAGAACACTCGAGTCAGAACTAAAAGATCTTATGTAAGTTAAATAAACAGTAAATAAATATGAGTGTAATGGCATTGAAGATGTTTACAGGGTTTGATATATCTTATCCAGTGTTTAACGTGAGTGTAGTAACATAAGAGATGTTCGGAACTTCCTCTCCGAAGGACCTGTTAAACTATTTACATACATAGTACAATATGCTATTATAATAGTGTCTACAGTAAAGTAAAGTAATAAAATAGCCTTAAGGCGTTAGAGATATCTCCCTTAACACATTTTATATATTCCCATAGTCTATGTACCGTCCTCTGTGAGGTTTTGCCCAGAGGGCATTCCATAGGTATGGTACAAAACAAACTCACAGAAGGCACGATAGGGCATGTGAACACGGCACTCGAGGTAATGCTAGGGTAGGACTCTACCGTTTTGCAGAACTGGGCTGGTGAAAACACACAGCAGCTACTACCACCCACCTCGGAACACGCTCCCATAATCAAATCAAGGGTTGCCACAAAATCAATCACGAAGTCATAATATGGTATCAAAGAAGCATGTCCGGTCGGAGGTGCAACCTCACTTGGCCCAGGTATAGCTTCTTTTTTAGTCACATCTAAGTTGACTCATGTGAGTTAGGGCTACGTAAATACCTCATACAGAATCGAACACCAAATCATCCTACTTCATTATGGAATCTCCACCATGTATATGGTTGTTAAAGTGGTTTTCGATATTGGTAGAGAGTATGCAATATCTAATCATTTAATCGTATTCTACTTAAAAATCGAGGACTTAAATATAAAAGTTCCACTTTCCAAAATCTAAAATTCGGAAAATAGTTTAGATAGTTTAAAATAGTTTAAAATAGATTAAAACATGTTAGTATAGTTTAAAATAGATTAAAATGGATTAATATAGTTTCAATAGATTAAAATAGATTAATATAATTTAAAATAGATTAAAATAGATTAAATAGATGATTAGAATGGGTTAAAATACTTTAAATATATTTAAAATAGATTAAGAAGCTTTGGAATTTAGATTTAAACAAATTTCCAATTCCAACCTTCAAACTTGGATTTTCAAAGTAATTCAATTTATATAAATCACTTTCCTTCAAAATATCATTTAATCGAATTCAAGGTTTAAGGGTTTTAAAATCGTTAAGTTGAACCAATCTAGTGTCTGTATATAATTTTCTACCATATGGTCAAGTGATACGGATATTTATCATTTCAATCCCAAAAAAATAAAATTTACGAGTATATATTATTTCAACCCGTAATCTCAAATTCCAAATCAATGAAAATCGTTTGGGTTTATCATTTAAACCCATAACGATTTTCTCAAATTCTATACGATTATTTGGGTATGTATCATTTCAACCTATAGGGATTTTCTAACAATGGCTAAGGGAACTTGTAGTGTTAAACAATAAAAATATAACATTAAGTCATCCAATATCAACAATTAAACACACATCACAATCGTCACCTAAATCATCCAATAAATACCAATAGATAACTGATTATGATTAAGAGGTATTAAATTGACAATTAAATTCAATATTAAATTAAAAGATGATTAAATGTAATAAAAGTTACATTTAACTATGACAATTTAAATATACCAAACATCAACTAATCAATTCCAAATCACATCTAAATTCAATTTAACGAACATAAGACAATTTAGTAGTTATGAGGGTGTTAAAACACTTACCTTATGGGTTTCCCTTTTGTAGTCGGTTTTGGATCCACTACTACTTCGTCCTTTTGATTTGTTTCTTTGCTATCTTAATCTTCTATTTTTTTTATTGAAAGTTTTGGAAGAGACAGAGAAGTTTGTATAGCTTTGGATTTGAAGAAAACGATTTCGAAAAAGAAGAATGTTTGGAAAAGAAGAAGAAAATTTAAAGAAGATAAAGAATTGAAAAAGAAAATGAAGCTTTGAAAAAGAAGAAGAAAATTTGAAGAATAAAAAAATGGAAGCTTTAGAAAAGGAGATTTTGAGGAAGAAAAAATGAAGGGGAGGAAAATAGAGAGAGAGAGAAAAAATCAGATGGAAGTTCGTTTAGAGGAATGAAGCTACTGAAGATGAAATTTAAAAAATGAAATGAGGCTATAGGGATGAAGATGAAAACAAATGAAAAGCTAATAAAGTATATTATAACAAACTAGTAATTGAAATAAAGTAAAAATATGAACAACCTTAAAATGGTAGTACTGAAAGAGGCAAAGTAAAGGAATAAATATATGAATAAAGATAAAAGTAAATCTTCTGATCTTTAATACGAAGCTTCAGAACAAAGAGTTGTTAACGAAAGGAAACCACAAGAACTAATAACGCATGAACAAATAAACTTCAAAAAACGGAGAATAGTAAAAGCTAATTAAATGAATGAAAATTAATTTGGATTTTCACGTTAAAAATGGAAAAAGAAAAAGGTAAAAACTTCAGGTAAAGCACATGAAAGGAGAAAACGAACAAATGAGAAACAAAAGAAAAGAATAAGGAAATTATTAATTAATAAGAAACGAATGAGTAGACTAATAATTAAATGGATGCTCAAATGAAACCTATATAGAGAACTTAAAAAGGAAAAGAAAGAGAATGTGGATGTTATAATAAATGCAAAGTAAATGAAGGGAACACTTATGTAATATATACAAACCTTTTGAATCCAAATTCCAAAACTTACTCCTATTAAAACAGTCATTTTACGTTAATCTATGTGCACACTCAATTAACGCAATCAGTCAATTAATAATCAATCAATTAATCTATTCATTTATTTATATTATTCAAACCAATTTTATTAATTAATAATATATATCTATCTATGCATTATAAAAGGATTTACTTTACTTTTTTAATTATTGTAACGGTCACATTAATGCAACAAATTTATAGCTTTTAACCATATATGAAATGGAAAAATAAATATACGAGAACATGTGTAATTAATGTAAAATTGTTAATTATAGGTATTTCTAATTGATTCCACAACATTTACACAACCATGAACCCTGTGATATATTTAAAAATTGGATATTAATGTGCGTGTATAATATATTATCCAAAAATTCATTTTTTTCCCAAAATCATACTTATTCAAAATGAAATTTTTATTTTTGTACATCTCAAAACATGCAATTATCTTAATTAAAATTTTCATTCCATATTGACACACAACGCAAGTTTCTATATTAACTCATTCATTCAATTTCATTTATGCTTCCTTTTAATTGAAACATTTTAATTAATCTAATTCCAATCCATTTCATTAATAATTTCAACAAATTCTAATTATAAACACTGTTTTCTTTTCATTTATACTAATTCAAACATGTTTTATAAAATTTCATATATAACAAAATTTATACACTATTTACAAAGTAAATGTTTTTATCTTATTGAAAATCAACTTCTCCAAGATGCATTTCAAATAACAAATTGTGTTATTCTTTCATTAAAACATTCTGTAACAGCCCGCAAATCCGTACCCCTTGAGTCTACACTATTCTACAACAAACAACTCAAGTTGCACAGAAATACGAACCATTAGGGTTTAAGAAGAAGAGGTAGAAGAAGAGAAAACAAAATCAACATCAGAATCTAACCATCGCAGCGGAATAAAATATAATAGAGAATAAATAATCTTTACTCAAAATCAAATTATCTGTTTACATATATTACATCATCAGAGTACATCAATCACAGCTCACATCAATACAATACAATGGATACACAACAACTCAAATACAGCGGAATAATATATATATATATATATATACAAGTACGGGAATTCGTATCGTCATCCAGCTCGTCTCCCGAGCTCCACAGCATCATAACCTGTATCCTATAATACTCGGTCTGACTCGAGCATTACAGTTAAATAATACCCGAGTCAGTCTGGAATACCAGAGTGAGAAAATCACACCCAATTGATTATTAAAGTTTCAAAAATCCTTTGAAAACCAAAAGCATCTCGTAAGACCACGCCACAAATAAACATGTCGGGTTTTTACCTTACGATAGCTAAACCAATTTTTATAGAAATCCTCTGATATTATAATAGGGTCTATATACAAATACTTATAAAATAGCCGAAATTGTTACATTCATTAAATTCCAGCTACTAGCCACAGAGTGGGTAATACAAACAAAACTCGTACAAGGCTCGTAGGGAGAATGGATTTTCAACAATGACTAGGCACTGGGGTACCACCTGTCACAGTACGGGGCCTAGATCACCGTACCGAGGACTACTCCCTTCATCCCCTGCAACACAAGGCCGGAACCATTCCTTACTGAACAGTCCCGAACAAGATAAACCCCGTGGTTGGCACGACCAACCACCCACTAAGCCGAAATATATAAGGGACATCTAGACAGGGGAATTATCTTGTCCTGCTTGGGCATGACCCACCTAACCTTGCTGCATATCCCCTGATTTTCAGTCATTCCCATTTGATGAGGCTTGAGGCTAAGCGTTACCTTTAGAACGTTTTCACTTAGAATGCCCATCGTCCACCAGACGATGTTTCGCAAGCATTCGTCCATACAAGTCCGTCCCGGGTTCGAACGGAACCGAAGGCACTACTCCTACTACATCCATTTTGGAAATATCCTCAGGATTAGTAGCGACTAGCCCTTGCACTTCACTGCTCCATCTTCGACTCCGAACACGTTTTTCGCACGAAACGTGCAAATCGGATCGAAGTGGTTTTCGAGAAATTAATCTCGATCCCGTTCTCTTCGAAACGATTAACGCATTGTCCAATATTGATAGTCGGCGATTTAACTATCAATTTATATTCACAAACATCCATCACACAATAAATAATTTTTCCACATTATTTATTTATCTCAAAATATCTCCACAAGATATATTTCAATTTTCAATCCTTTGAAAACGGTTTCAAAATCATCTTTCTTTTCAGAATCAACTTTCCCAAATATTTCCTATCCACCTCTGAAATCACCAAGCACAAAAATAAATTTTAAAATAATTTTAAACACTTTACTTTATTTTTAAAACATTTAAAGTAAAACTACTTTAATAATTTGTTAAAATACATTCTTATATAAATTTTTGAAAATAAAGTTACTTAATAAAATATAAACTAAATTTTTACTTTTGAAACAAAATACTAATTCACTGGTTTAAATAATTACTACTATAATAGATTTGAGAAAATACTTACTATAGAATTTAAATAATAAAAAAAAAAATTTACAAAACTTGCTTTCTAAAATAAACAACTTTAAAGCATTTAATTTATATTTACAAATTTACTTTTAAAAACGTGTACTTGGCCATCCATAGAGAATTCCAACTTTATGCACTTAAATCAATTTCCCGAATTGATTTTCAATTCATTCTATTTAAAATAAATTTCTTTACTTATTCAAAAATCTCTTTTCTATACTCAAGATTTATTAATTAGAATTCTTATATCACTTTATTTTATTTTTATTTCATTCTTAAATTTATTCAAATGTTCATAATTATTTTACTTATAAATTCACTTTCTTTCTTTCCAACATCCAAGTTATATATTTCTGGTAATTCATTATACCCAATTATTCAATCGAAACATAGCATTCAATATTCAACATAATCCATCATAAAATATCCAATCATCATAACAGGGGAATTTAAATAATTTAAATAACTGTTGAGGGATCCAGTTGGATCCCTCCAACCTGTTTTCCCTGCATCCACAAACGTCAGCACAATATAATATAACAAGTCCAATCATACTCTATCACATCAATTTATTCAACCATTCAAACAATTAATTAAATTTAATCATTTTAAATTTAAATTTTAAACTGAGTGAGATTAACTCACCTTTGATTCTTGTTTTGCAACCCGACCCGACCCCGCTTGCTTCTATCAGATTTTAACCTTGTATAACAATCATACGATTTATTAACGCTTTGAAATAGCTTGAACAATTTATTTCCATTTTATAAATTTAAGTAACCAATGATTCTATTTTAACTAATAAATTTTAAGTTTAAACTAATTCTCTTTTTAACATATTAATTTTAGCAATCAATTAACTTAATAAGTTAATTAAATAAATTAATTTTCAACAATACACTATTTAAAATACCCTAGTAAATTATAACATGTACATTTAAATTCATTCCCTTTCAATATACCCAATATACTTAATTATAATTAGCCATTTCAAAATTTAAAAGCAAGACTAACTACTGTTTTACCTTACTGAATATATTTCTTTTTTTTTTTTCTAAATCAAAATCCTATTTATAATAACTCCCCAAAAATTTTTGTTTAATTCTATATAAATTTTAATTTAACAGAAAATTATCTTATACCTCACAGAGAAGATGTAAACCCAGGCTGCGACCATCCCTAGCGAGCGCGTCTCCACCATGCGTCGCTGTAGCTTTAACACAGTCGCCTCCTTGTCAACACAACACCAAAGCATGCCCCATCCCTAATTTGCTCGCGACACTCAGCCTCAACGCCCGGCTACTCACGCACGCGTCACCAAAACGCCATCAGCACTTGCAAATTTCGAATCGCCGCTACTCCTAAATGAAGCCCTAACTACAGCAGTGCCATCCCAATCGCGATGTCCCCGAAATCTAAGGAATCGATTTGAAGAACTCGGCTATGTTCTTCGATTCGAGAATTTCGATTTGAATGGATTTCGAACCCCCTTTTTTTTCGAAACTTAGA
The DNA here is from genome assembly GCA_030765085.1 of Allium cepa. NCBI lineage: Eukaryota > Viridiplantae > Streptophyta > Magnoliopsida > Asparagales > Amaryllidaceae > Allium > Allium cepa. The sequence continues at coordinate 770,697,963 of CM060935.1, forward strand.
TGCTCCGATTGACTCTTCATTCACTGCCTCGGCTAAAAAAAAAATATAAAGAGGAAGGGAACGAGATGGATTATGTTTGAGGATCTATTTGAGAATGAAAAGGAGCTCGGCCATTATATTTTTTTTTTATTCCAATTCGGTCTGGTTGGGGATTTGAAATTTATAAAAGAGAAATAAGGCTTCGGCTGAAAGATTAATCATGGTTTGGCTTGGCTTCCTTCGTGAAATATACTTATTATTATTATATTTTATTTATCTATTTATTTTTATTTTGTTTTTTTTTTCAACTTCAAATTATCTCATTCAACAATTTGATCGTCAATTAAATTATAATATTTGTAATTTAAGTTAAAAATTATCCTTTCAAATATTTAAAATTAATTAAATATTCCTATTACAAACGCTCAAAAATCTCGGGTCATCACACATTCACTCCGTCTTTTATTCAAATTGAATATTTGTTATTCCGATTAGAAGAAAACATACAATTATTCTTTTCAAGTCAAAGCTTAAATTTCATTAAAATCTTTATCTTAATTTAATTTAAAATGTAAGTTCTTATGTTGAACTTATTATTTACAATGCACTTGTCTTTTCTTTTCAATTAAAGGATTCCAACAACTATAATTGCAGTTTATATTCAATATTAGATTTCAAACTAATTCTCATTATACACAACTACTTACTATTCATTTCATAATCCAAAATTTATTTCTTAAATTATTCCATTCTTATATTAACATATATTATTACAATATATCATTACCCTACGGGCATAGTTAGCATTGGTTTATATCTTATTACAGTAATATTCTCCAATTCATCTTAATTTACATTAACGTGATATTTAACAACATTTAGTCGCAACTTAATCCAAATTAAATTCAACAAATTGATTAAATAGGTAACATATAACAATTGCCATCTTTTCTTACTTTAATCACACTTATAAGTTTATTATCTTCAAATAAATGTTACAACTACTTACACCACCCCGATTTTTCCTAATTACAATGAATTACATATTATTTCATCAATTAATTATTACATTTCATTTATTCCCTTATTTACCATTTATAACTAATTAAATTTCAATGGATTAATTAACCATTGTTACAATTTGCCAATTCAAACACATTTCCAAGTTTATTATTAACAAACAAAACAAATAACTTCATATTGATTTTATCTTCTTATTTACAATTTATAACCAACGTAACTTTACAATTAATTACAATTATTTGAGATTTCATTCAATTTGTCATTTATTATATTAAATTTACATGATTAAAACCCTATTTCTTTATTTACAATCATTTCAATAAATTGGACATACATTAAAGTATTTATCACTTGTCTTGAAGTAACATTTTTGACATTACATTCTAGTTATTTCTTATTAATATACCACAAATTTTAATTTCTTCCAATATTAAATTACAAAATCCTATTGAATTCAAAAGTTTAATTATCGAAAGTTATGGGTCGTTACACTCTCCTTCCCTCAAAACTTTTCGCCCTCAGAAAGGAAAAGAAGGAAAATGAGGAATTAAGTAATCAATATATCTTATTCAAAATATTGAATTTCTAAACAATTAATTTACATAATTAAATAACTTAAATAAAACATATCAAACAATTAAATCCTTTTATATTCAAGTTCAATAAAAGTTGGAAAACATCCTTACTTTCATAAAAAAATTCTAAGACCAAAACTCACAGAATTTTTTTGCAGAGTTTCCTTTGTACGGAAAGGTCTAGAAGAAATAATAATATCAATAATAATATTATATACCAAATATTTCAAAATAATATATCCCGAACTATGGTAAAAACAATATAGTATCACTAGAAAACGTAATCTGAGAACGTACCAATTTGTCGGGCAAACAATGCTTATTAATGAAATCAAAAGCGGTATCAATTGCTTCCATAAACCTGTATTTCACTTATACAATCCAAAAGAGTTAGAATCATGCAAAGAGAAATTTTTACGTTGTTTCAAACAATAACAACAAATCAATACAACATAACAACAATTACTTACAAACAAATCATACAATCATCACATGCAGCCAAAGAAATCAATTATACATCTGTAGCAACCAACAAATGGTTTGTTCGGGTTTAGAAACCTTTAATCGTATAAAATGATAAATATACTACTACGTATACCATACACTCAACAGTCTTAGATAAATCTTGCCAAATTATTTATACATCTTAAAACAATCTGAAGTATCACCTCCCCAATATCCCATAAACCAAATAACAAAGAATTTAACACATAATTTAAGTTTACTCTTTTTAATTTCCATTCACATCATTTACCGTTCATTTTTTCTTCTTCACTCATACAATGCTTATTTTTATTAATTTACATTCGTTACTTACAAAATTCATTTCCTATTTATTTATACGATGCCATTTTCTCTTTTCATTACTTTACATTCATTACTTACATTAGTTATTTCCATTCAATAATTGGATTATCCATTATTAAGTAAGTTTCTTTACAATTTAATTCATCATTAATAGATATTCCCCTTTCACATTCATTTCGTTTATATATAGTATTCACTTCTCTGTTACATATAATTAGTAGCACTTCAAACTATTAACTTAATTTTATAACATTTTATAACGTTAAAATTGTTATTTATTGAAATAATTCTATTGAACACTCTCATTTCCTAAGTTTTAGTTGTACAATATTCTATTACGTATTCTTATTAACATTTCAACTTTTAATAGTTTGGAAAGTTATATATATATATATATATATATATATATATATATATATATCTGTGTGTGTGTGTTTTAAGAATGCAATTGAAAGTTACACAAGTTATCTCATTCACTTTGGTTAAAAAAAAGTTTAATAATTACATCTTCTAAATCCATTATTCTTTAATTTACAACCTTCCAATTTCTTATGTATTTCATAAATCACTTACCTCAAATTTCTTATTTTTGTTTTTAGAAATTTAAAATAGCCAAGATTTCATTTCATTATAGTAATTGAAATTTCTAATTTACAGAAACGTAAGACCTAAATACTGGGTTCCATTTTCAAATCATTTCAAAATAAAATATATGAAATCATATCTCTTATATATCTAAATCCTATTTAGAAATTTAAAATCAAGATTTGTTATCAGAAAAGTGTGTAGTAAAACTATTACAATGGCCTTCCTACTTTGAAACTTGAAAATGAACGTGATGATGCATGTACTCATCAAAAAAAATTATTTTCCAACGACAGAGAAGGGAGAACAGAATTTATTTCATATAAAAGTTGTTTTTTTTTAAATTTTCTTTCAAATCACTTTGAAATATTTATATCGGAAAATACTTCCAAATAATGCTAATATTATATTCTAAAATCTTTCGAAAGAAATTTTCAAAATCCTAAAACTTAAATTCTAAATTTTCAATTTACATTTACTTTACTTGTAAATCCTATTTTCCAATCAATATTTATAAAATTTCACTACATAACAAACAACACATTACATCCAACTATATCATTTATAAAAATTATCTTTTTATATACAAAATACATACTAGGTATAATTATTCATTTACCTGTATTTCAAAACAAATATTGTATCGGTCTGCCCTATTTAGTGCTTAGAAATTCCTATCAATGTCATCACGTCATATGTACCGAGAATTTATAAATACTAGCAGAACAAACTAACACAACACAAAAACCTTTTATAATACCAATAAATACGCTCTCTTATATATATATATACACACACTCAACGACTCATTCTAGGGTATTACTACCCTATTTCTAATGAGTCAGACCCCACAAAGCTAAGGTTATCGCTAAACCAAAGCTATGATACCAAATGTAACGACGTGCATTTTTGGATGCTTTAAATCGAGGATAAACCATACATGTCAGACTCAAACCATTCAATAGGGCAGATTGTTATGGGATAAATAAGAAAAAGCAGAGAAAGAAAGAAACAAACACAGAATCTCACATCGGAATGACAAAATATAATAATCAAATAAACAGTTCATGAAGCTGTTTTAAAAATAACATTTGATTACACTTTTACAATACAAAATCAGAGTTACATACAACAGAAATAAATAATAATACAGCGGAATAACATGATGCAGTGGTATGCATATAATAAATAGTAATAGTACTAAATCTTCGTCTTTGTCCTCGAGAATAGTAGTCTTCGACACACTGAAAACCTCAGACTGACCCGAGCGCAATGAGAAGACAAAACTCTCGAGTCAGAACTAAAAGACCTTACTTAAGTTAAATCAATAGTAAATAAATATGAGTGTAGTAGCATCGAAGATATTTATGGGGTTTTACATCTCCTATCCAGTGTCTAACGTGAGTGTAGTAACTTAAGAGATGTTCGGGATTTTCATCTCCTAATGATTCGTTAAACTATTTACATATATAATACAATACGCTATTATAATAATATTTACAATAAAGTAAAGTATTAAAATAGCGTTAAGCCATTACCCATATCCCCGTTGACACATTTCATACATTCCTATAGTCTATACAGTACCATAAGCTCCTCCGTGAGGTTTTGCCCAGTGGGCACTCCATAGGTATGGTACAAAACAAACTCGTAGAAGACGCGATAAAGCATATGAACATGGTACTCGAGGCAATACCAGGGTAGGACTCTACCGTGTTCCAGATCCACGCTGGTGGTAGCGCATAACAGCTTCCGCCCACCTCGAAATACACTCCTATAATCAAATCAATGGTTGGCCACCAAATCAATCACAAAGTCATAATATGGTGTCGAAAATCATGTCCGATCGGAGGTGCGACCTCACCTGGTCCAGTTACAGCTCCTATTTTAGTCACATCTAAGCCGACTCACGGGAGTCAGGACTGCATACATTCCTCATAAAGAATCGAAAACCAAACCATCCTACTTTATTCTGCAATCTTCACCACGTACACAGTTGTTAAAGTAGTTTTCGGTATTGCCAGAGAATATGACAATATCCGATCTCGTTCTCTTTAACAACCTAACGCTTATTTCACACCGGATGGTTCTTTTAAATTGTCAAAACTGTTTCATATATCAGAATATCATATTCTCAAAACCATATCATTTTCGAAATCATATTTACTTTTTGAAATTACATCACATTTGAAATCATGTCTCTTTTGGATTCATATATACAAAATATATTAAATCCTCATTGAAAATCATCATATTCCTCAAATTTGTCATTTAAATCCATACTTATGTTATAACAACATTTAATCATATTCTACTTAAAAATCAAGGATTTAAATATAAAACTTCCATTTTACAAAACTATGAAATTAAGGAAATAATTTAGATAGTTTAAAATAGTTGTAAAGATAGTTTAAAATAGATTAAAACATATTAATATAGTTTAAAATAAGTTAAAATGGATTAATATAGTTTAAATATATTAAAATAGATTAATATAACTTAAAATACATTAAAATAGATTAATATAATTTAAAATTGATTAAAATAGTTTAGTATAGTTTAACGAAGAGTAAAATAGTTTAAACAGATTTAAAATAGATTAAAATGGGTTAAAATACTTTAAATACATTTAAAATAGATTAAAATACTTTAGAATTTCGATTTAAACCAATTTCCAATTCCAACCTTCAAACTTGATCTTTCAAAGTAATTCAATTTATATTTCCTTCAAAATAACGTTTAACCAATTCAAGATTTAAGGGTTTAAAAATTGTTAAATTTAACCAATCGGTGTCCGTATATAATTTTCTACCCTATGGTCAAGTTATACAAATATTTATCATTTCAATCTGCAAAAATTTAAATTTACGGGTATATATTATTTCAATCCGCAATCCCAAATTCCAAAATAATGAAAATAGCTTGAGTTTATAATTTCAACCCATAACGATTTTCTCATATTCTATATGATCATTCGGGTATGTATCATTTCAACCCATAGGGATTTTCTAGCAATAACTAAGGGAACTTGCAGTGTTATGACAATATAAATATAACATCAAATCATCCAATATCAACACTTAAACATACATAACAATCATCACCCAAATCAACCAACAAACATCAATAGATTAATGATTATCATTAACAGGTATGAAATTGACAATTAAATTTAATATTAAATTAAATGATGACTAAATGCAATAAAAGTTAAATTTAACTAGAATGAAAATTTAAATATACCAAACATCAACCAATCAATTCCAAATCACATCATAAATTCAATTTAACTAACATAGGATAATTTAGTAGTTGTGAGTGGGTTTAAACACTCACCTTATGGTTTTTCCTTTTCTATTCGGATTTGGATCCGCTGCTATTTCCTCCTTTTGATTTGTTTCCTTGCTATCTTAATCTTCTGTTTTTTATAAAAAGTTTTAAAAGAGATAGAAAAGTTTGTTTAGGTATGGATTTGAAGAAAAGGATTTGAAAAACGAAGAATGTTTGAAAAAGAAGAAGAAAAATTAAAGAAGATGAAGAATTGAAAAAGAAATGGAAGCTTTGAAAAAGAAGAAGAAGATCCGAAGAATAAAAATAAGAAAAGGGAGGCTTTGACAAAAAAGAAGATTTGAGGAAGAAAATAAATATAGGAGGAGCAAAATGAAGAGAGAGAAAAAATGAGTTGGAAGTTTGTTTGGAGGAATGAAGCTACAGAAGATGAGATTTGAAAAATGAAACGAGGCTACAGGGATGAAGATGGAAACAAATGAAAAGCTAATAAAGTATAAGTAAACAAACTTGAAATAAAGTCAATTAATTTGGATGTTCACACTAAAAATGGAAAAAGACAAAGGAAAAAACTTCAAGTAAAGCACCTGAAAGGAGCAAATGAACAAATAAGAAACAAATGAAAAGAATAAAGCAATTATTAATTAATGAGAAACTAATGATTAGTCTAATAATTAAATGGATGCTCAAATGAAACCTATACGGAGAACTTGAAAATGAAAAGAAAGAGAATGTGGATGTGATAATAAATGCAAAGTAAATGAAGGGACCACTTATATACTATAAAAAAACCTTTAGGATCCAAATTCCAAAATTACTCCTATTAATTCACTTCAACAAACCCAAATATGCATATATTTATCATTTAATTCTTTATTAAAACATTCGTTTTACGTTAATATATATGCACACTCCATTTGTGCAATCAATCAATTAACAATTAATTAATTAATCTATTCATTTATTTATGTTACTCAAACTAATTTTATTTATTAATGAATATATATATATATATATATATATATATATCTGTCCATGCATTATAAAATGATTTACTTTACTTTTTTAATTACTGTAACGGTCATGTTAATGCAACAAATTTACAACTTTTAACCATATATGAAATGGAAAAATAAATATACGTGAACATGTGTAATTAATGTACAATTGTTAATTAAAGGTAATTTTAATTAATTCCACAACATTTACACAACCATGAACCCTCTGATATATTTAGAAATTTTGATATTAATGTGTGTGTGTATATTATACTAAAATTCATTTTTTTTTTCCAAAATCATACTTATTCAAATTGAAAGTTGTATTTTTATACATCTTAAAACATGCAATTATCTTAATTAAAATGTTCGTTCCATACTGATGCAAAATGCAAGTTTCTTTAATATCTCATTCATTGCAATTTCATTTATGTTTCCTTTTGATTGTAACATTTCAATCGATTTAATTCCAATTCATTACATTACTAATTTCAACAAATACTAATTATAAACACTGTTTTCTTTTCATTTATACGAATTCAACATGTTTTAAAAAAATTCATGTACAACAAAATTTATACACTATTTACGAAGTAAATGTTTTTATCTTATTGAAAATCAACTTCTCCAAGATGCATTTCAGATAACAAATTATGATATTCTTTCATCAATACATTCACTCCACACTTTATTCAAATTGAATATTTATTATTCCGGTTAGAAGAAAACATACAATTTATTATTTTCAAGTCAAATCTTAAATTTCATTAAAATCTTTATCTTAATTTAATTTAAAATGTAAGTTCTTATGTTGAACTTATTAATTACAGTGCACTTGTCTTTTCCTTTCAATTAAAGGATTCCAATAACTATTATTGCAATTTATATTCAATATTAGATTTCAAACGAATTCTCTTTATACCACAACTATTTACTGTTCATATCATATTTCAGCATTTATTTCTTAAATTATTCCATTCTTATATTAACATCTATTATTACAATCAATCATTACTCTATGGCTATAGTTAGCATTGGTTTATATCTTATTACATTAATATTCTCCAATTTCATCTTAAATTACATTAACGTAATATTTAATTACATTTAGTCGCAATTTATTCCAAATTAAATTCATCATATTTATTAAATATGTAACATATAACAATTTTCACCTTTTCTTACTTTAATCACATTTATATGTTTATTATCGTCAAATAAATGTTATAACTACTTGCACTACCCTAATTTTTCCCAAGTACAATGAATAACATATTATTTCTCTAATTAAATATAACATTTAATTTATTCCCTTATTTACCATTTATAACTAATTAAATTTCAATGGATTAATTAACCGTTGTTAAAATTTGCAAGTTCAAACATATTTCCAAGTTTATTGTTAACTAACAAAACAAATAACTTCACATTGATTTTATCTTCTCATTTATAATTTCTAACTAATGTAACTTTACAATTTATTACAATTATATGAGATTTCATTCAATTAGTCAATTATTATATTAAATTTACATTATTAAAATCTATTCCTTTATTTACAACCTATAACCAATTTTAACTTTACAGTCATTTCAATTAATTGGATATACATTAAAGTAGTTATAAATTGTCTTGAATTAACATTTTTAACATAGTTATTTCTTATTAATAAACCATGAATTTTAATCTCTTCCAATATTAAATTACAAAATCTTATTGAATTCAATATTTTAATTATCGAAAATTACGGTCGTTACAGAAATTCCTTAAAAACATCTTTTCAAGGTTCAGCACACCTGGCACAATAATAATGATAACGGCTCCCATTTTTGCAATCATTCTTTTGAAATTTAATAAATATTGGATAATCCACAAGTTATCCACTCCGTATCACCCTCAAACTTATAGCTAAGTTCAAGTTTTAAATCGTCAAATAAAACAAATCTTGGAGAAAACAGTTAACAAAAATCGAAAATATTGGTCTCAGAAATTGACCAACGTGCACTAGGCTTACCGTACTGCTTTTAAAACTAACATTGGGTTGTCCCATTTCATTTAGTTTACAAGAAAGCTTACCATATACCATGTGAAATCAAGCACAAAGAGTTGTAGGCAATAAAGAACTTAAACTTTGATCTTGAGAAAGCTGGTGAAAACAAAAATTGCAAATTAATGTACAAAAAATGCAAATTTAGAAAGAATAAAAGTTTTTCATGACAAGTCAATCCTAAGAAAACCGTTTTCCACCAAACCAAAAGGTTCTTTTATATGACTCTAGACTTCACTTATTCCTTGGGAAACTAAAATCGAGATGGACCGAAACATTTGTGGTACGAACTGTTTTTCCACACGGTGCCATAGAAAAACAAAACTCCAGGGATGGATCGATTTTCAAAGTCAACAGTCATCATTTGAAAGGTTTCTTGGAATTACCAAGTAATCAAGAGGAGGTGCTCATGATTCTTCATGAGCCGTGCTACGCCTAGTAAGAAATGTTAACCCTCTTTTGTAAATATGTACATATTTTTTTTCCCCGTTACACTCATCATATCATACATTGACTGTGGGGACATAGTCAAAATCAAGTGTGGGGAAAGTCTCATCTTAATTTTGATTTTTCTTGGTTTATTATTTTTTTTGTTTGCATTCTCTTTCCAAAACTAAAAAAATAAAACAAAAAAATCTTAATTTTTTCCTTTTTAGCATTGTGATATTTTTGAAGAAACACTATAGGATAAGTATAGGTTTATGGTTATCGAAATGAAATTTTCAAAAATTTATTTGTCTTAACAAAAATGAAAATGAAGTTTGATTACAACTAGCGATGGTTTAACTAGTATATAGGAAGATTCATGGATGGTAATTATGACGTATGTCCTAATTGAAAATCTTTGTTAAAAAAAGTGGTAGATTTAAAGTAAAGAATCTAACATTTTTGATCTTCTAAGTTAAATGGTGTTAAGATGATATTGTAAAACCGTCTCTTCATATAAAAAATAATATATTAAATCCCAAAAGGTAGTGCATGATCGGTATATCTGGCCTCTGTTTATCTGAATTAGGTGTATGTATGTAAAAAATCTTTCATTAATAATGCCTACAGTCGATAGGTGTACACACTTGTGTGTTCACTCGCCGCACTCTGTATTCCCTTCACGTGTGCCCGAAAGGCAGTTCATGGGTCATACCACTTTGAAATACAAGCACTATTTTCACTTATTTGATTTGACTTGTTATTTAAAAGAAATGGAAATACCACTTTGAAATTTTTTGATAACCAATTTCATAGTTGCACTATGTTATCAACTAAAACAAATAGCCAAAATAGAGTCTAATTGTGATGATTATTTAATTTTTGTGTGAAGTTTGACGAGTAAAAGGACTTAAATTTCTTGATAATGACCATAATTTATATTTAACTTATTCGTGTCAACTTGAAAGTCAATACTTCATTTGTAAATATTTTCAAAAACTTGCATCCATCTCTTTGTAAATAAATCTTACATTTAGGAATTTCTCATGTGGCATTTGGATTTTATGGGTAGAATCCACAGAAAACACAATACTAGTCCTACTAGGGACACCTAGAGATTTAACGGCTTATTGCATACGCTCAATGAAATCATGTTTCCTACGAAAATGGATTTATCTTAGTTTTTCTTTATTCGATGGCGAATAAAAAGATAAGTGTGGGGCTATTTAATGTGCATGCAAATGTGCATATTTTTACATCCATATTTAATCTATTTTTATTTAAATAAATGTCATAATTGGGTATATTTACATGTTTAAAAAAAATTCAAATGCTTTCAAGTCATCATTCATACACCAGTGTAGGATTAAAATAGTAATTTTTGCATGAAATAATTTTGAGAATATTTATTTGCACATTTTATTTTTAATAGCAATTTTGGGTGGAAATATGAACGGAGATGGAAATAATTCAACCCATGCATAATGGAGGACCCCACCTACCCACTTACCTTAATCTGCAATTAGAAACTAATGCACAAGTTAGTGGAGGTTAAAATGTTATAATACAACGTACATTTTCAAAATGTTTGAAAATGTAATAAAAAGTTCAAAATGTTAGAAATTATTTAAATATAATTTTGAAATTTAAGATTTATAAATAATATTAATAAAATAAATAAATTAAATGAGTTAATTAGTTAATACTTATATGCATGTATTATATATGTTGATATATGTATGTTATTTTATATTTTTTAAGATAACGTAAGCATACATGTATGTATATAACGTTAATTTTCGAAATTAATATAATGAACTAATTTTTTATTAAATAAATTAATTAAAGGTTAATGATTTAAATAAAAAATACATATATATGATTTATCATGGTAGCAGGAGGTTTTGGACCATGGTTGTGCCGCAATCATGTAGTTGGATGTGGAGGAAGATACTGGGGCTTAGATCTACTTTCCTTCCACTTATCAAAATGACACTATCCATTTCTTCCACGATGAATTTCTAGGATGAACCATGGAGTGACAAAGGGTTGATCCTATCAAAAGCAATATCTCATCAACATACGCAGCAAACGGGAATAAGTATAGATGCTAAACCAAGAGATTTTATTATTGAGGGGCAGCTAATCTACCTTTTTCAAGCAAATAGTTCGTCAGAGCAATGTGGTGTTTACTTCAATCCAAATCATATTTTACCGATGACAACAATGAAGTTAGATGGGCTAGTAAGAAACATTCCATTGCTTGAGTTTATAAGGAGCTAGCAAATTTTGATACAATGCCTAACTGTAAATGGTATAAGATAACTAGGAATATTTGATCTCCTTCTAAAGAAAATATGATGATGTGGAAAATGGTTAACCAAGTTTTATTACTAAGAATGTTCTAAGTAGTTATGGCCTTAACTACAACATGTTGTGTGTGTTTTATAATAGTCAACATGAAAGCTGCCTTCACCTTTTTTCTCGTATGATGTCCTCTATAACTTATGGTGTAGGTTGATGCATAAGGCTGGAAGAACTAAATGAATAGGGCTTCTGAAATTGAATAAGATATGATTTTAAAATCAACAAAATGGAGATCGAATGAAGCACCTCTGTTAGTGTTGTGTTTAAAGAAATATTTGGGGTTGGTGTAGAGAGAGAGAGAGAGAAATTAAATGTGTTTTGAGAATAAAAGAAGAAGTATTGATGTGCTTTGGAAAGTGTTGCATAAGGATATTACATGTGCAATGATAAAGGACGATTTTGGTTTTCCTGATGCTTTAATCTTAGCTTAGTGGTAGTTCATTTTATTTTTTATTAATGTTTGTTTTCTAGGTGTTTTTGTGGTTTTTTTTCCTGTTTGTGTCTTTTTATTCTTAGCTCAAAGCCTATTTTGAGCTAATTTATTTTATTATTTTTGTTGAAATAAAATCTGAAAGGGGTCCGGTCAACCCTACTAGCTCTGAAGATATATGTGTTACACTATAATGGTTATAGTATACACTATAAAGGTTATAGTAGATATATCCAATATAAAAGTTGTAATATAATACTAATTTAATATTAATTAAAGAGTTAATTAACTACAAATTAGATAAATAAGATTTAATTAATATAATATTGTACATAAGACTATTATATAAGAGATATGAAATATAAAAGTTATATGATAATAAACTTATATGATACGAATGTATAAAAAAAAGTGAAATATTAAAGAAGCCCAAACAAACATAAGGGATAAATACATATGTAAATGTATGTGTACTGTGATTTCTGATGTGTCTGACACTTGAATCACAAGGGTATTTCATAAGAAACACATTATTCCATAAGTTGATATCACTCAATATATATATCTGTGTGTGTGTGTGTGTGTGTGTGTTGAAAAGTATGAATCTTCAATATAATGTTATCCTCTACATGTATATTGATAAATTATTGCATTCTCCTTAATGGTTGAGCAAACTCAAGCTAGCGACGTTATGTGTAGTATTATTAATATATCAACTATACGTATTTGTTAAGAAAACTCAAGGTAGATATACTATACTTAGGCTATTGCGATATGGTAGATACAAGTGAATAATCTCTTTCAATTTATTGAGAAAACTCAAGGTCAAAATGAGATTAGGATAAGAAAACATGGCTTAGGATTCATATGTGATACAACTGATAAGGAGTTATCCATCATTTGTGAGCCAGTGATTTATAAAGCAAACTCAAGGTCATAATACCAAGACACACAAGTCCTAACACCCACTAAGCCGAAAGACTTCTACGTTTCATCTAAGGGTTTAAAGAAACACAACATACTAGTGGGAGCCTTATTAGAAAATTAAAAAGATAATATATAAAATTTCTGATATTCTAAGAACATATGCCATAAAATGTTATAATAATATACATTGATAAATTTGTGAATTTAATAAGATTGAAAAAATATTTGTCAATTAAGATATACAAATGAATTGAAGATTGACAAATAGAAATATAGCATATACTTAAAAATAAAAGATTATTTCATGTTAATGTTTCAACACCTATGTAAGTGCCTAATTTTACAACTACTAAATACATTTGTAGTATGGTCAGCTACGTATTTATTTGGTCGAGACCATGTATTGCATTCTATGAATTTCAAACACTAAAAGAAATACAAGACTATGGATATTTGATCCTTATAAAATCACATATAAATTTTATATGGTAAATGACCGAATTTTGTAATGTGCAATATTTCGATTAAATAAGTTCATCAAAAAAACCAATTAAACCGTAGTGTGAGATCGAGTGTTCAATTTGATTGACTACAAAAGGGTATATCATGTTAAATGTAACGCTAGACAAAAACTACAATATAAACCTAAGAACTTGATCACTGAAATGTTAGTTTGATCAGTTTACATAAAAAGGAACATATCTAGTATCCTTAAAAGATAAGGATAATCAAATGTGCTTTTGTAAAGAGTTCGTAATGATATTGTAGTAAGGGTTTAGTGTGCAATATATAGTAATGGTCGAAATAGTGGGAGCATGCCATATAACACATAATTTTGCATTAAATTACGATTTTTTCCGTAAAACGTACTGAACATTATTTATGAAATAATGATTATTTTTCGGTATCGACTGAAAAATAGAAACGATCATACTTTAGTATGAATATTATGAGTATTCATTATGAATTAAAACTATAATGTGGTGTTTATTTTATTTTCATTATAAAAGTGGTGCATTAGAAAATACAGAATTGTCTAAAATTATTTATAGTCATTTGGAATTGTAACGACCCTGACTCGACCTTCGAAAATTGGCACTGAATACTTCACTCGTATTCGAACGCCGCAGATCAAAATGTCGAACCTAGTTCGCCGGAGCTTATAACAGATTAAGTATAACAACACAGCGGAAGAAAACAAGGAATATATCATTGTTATACAATATTTGATACAACATTTTTGATACAAATGACAATCAAAGATAGATACAAGACAATAGTAGAGACAACAGCTGTGGAAAGACAATGTCTTCAATGCCAACTCCAAAGACTCCAAACTCTCGAGGACTTTCATATCCAAAACCAAAAGCATTAAAGAACTCTCATCCAATAAGCTCGATCCAACAACAATGTTGAAGTCAAGCAACTCGATCCAAACGTGATTGCCAATATCTAGAGATTGAATGCTATCGAATCTACACCTATTATTCGACTATCTGAAAAACCTAATCTAGACTGCCCGTGTGGAAAATTATGGGCACTCAGAGTTTAGGAAGGGAACAATAAACTCGAGGTCAGTCATTGGACTGGTATGAGCAAACAAAAATAGTTTATATATAAAACAAACAACAAAAGAATTTAAAACATTGAAAACTGTAATAATTTTTGAAAAATGAAACTGCCATTAGGCCTCCTGCCACACACACAATGCAAGCGCACACTTGGGGGAAGATTTCTCCTTATGACAGTAAAAAATGCTTGATACGCGAAAACCATTTGATATTATTATTAGTGCATAGTGGAAAACATTTGCAAGTATAATATTAATCTTAGCCAGCATATGTACCATTATACTATGCTTACCATAGCTACCACCTGAGGTGCAGGTTATACAACTGCAATCGTAAAGGGCGCGTATTGAATGATTGGATTTCCAACAAATGGTCAGGCAAATGAACTTCCCACACAAAATGGAACACCTCTGGAGGGACGTCCCCGAGAACCTAACCGGACCGCTGCTACATAAGGCCGGGTTACTCCTGCTCGAAAGTAACTACTGACATGAGTATGCCATCCCCCGGTCGTTACCAACCTTTATCCGAGGCCTCGACACCAACAACCACACAGTAAAGTATCTAGGCTCCATACCATGATACCACTTCCAAAATAAACATAAGTAAATATCTAGGCTCCATACCATGACATCACTTTTTATCTAGAAGGAAATGGTCATACCCTCAGGGGGAGCTACCTCCAAATAACCTTGCTGCCACGATTACTGTTTCGACCATTACCGGGTTGTGAGGATCGACGAAGCCACGTCCACAAAGCTACACTTTTTCATAAAGTCATGCTTTGATCAACAAATGATCAGTAACACTTCGTATGCCACATTACCAAATTGCGAATGTATACTAGTAACCATCAACTACATAACCTCTGAGCTAGTACGTCTCAGAGAAGGGTGTTAAGCTAAGAGAATAAATATCCGCCACCAAACAGAAATGTATTTGATAGAAACCAGCTTTACATCTCAAAGTATAACGTAAGACACACATCCATACAAGTATGTTCCGGATTCGAACAGAACCGAAGGAACTTCCAAAGAAGCCCTTGCAAATCTGGGCATCCTTAATCCCGATCGGACTCCCCATCACATATGGAGATCTCTATACCATAGCTACTCAGTGCAGAGTCATTCGATAGGTTATCCTAACATTCTGGAAGACACACCCAGTCTTCACCACCATCTTCAAATGCTATCCATTATCATCGTATCACTATTTGCAATGAGTTATATGACACAAAGGTCCTCTCCCGGCTAAAGGAATAGTGAGCACAATATTTAAAAGTATATGGATATTGGGATCTCAGTTAAGTCACAACGTGTTACCCATAACAAATGGTTTAAACAAATTACCATTTTAAATCTTTTTAAACAAAAAGATTCACTTCATGAAAATCACCCATCTTACACAAAGATTATTTCATAGCTTTCCAAAGCAATTTTCCTTTCAAATTGGATTAACTCATCCAATCTTTAAATCAAAGATTTAATTCATCGCTTTCAAACCATTTCCAATTCAAATCTTTTATATAAAAGATACACCATTTAAAATCCTCTTCGATTTCAAAACAAAATTTAACAATCTTTCACACAGGTTCATTCATAGCTTTTCAAAATAATTCACAATTTCATTGCAAACTTGAATTTTTTTCAACACAAATTGGAAATCCTTTCATTGTATGAAAGCTATTCTTATTTGAAAACAATTAGTTTTCGTTTTGGAAAAATCTGATTTTATTTATACAAGTTAAAGTCCTTGGGTTAAATTCAAATCCCAAAATAATACTTTTAAAATGGTTTAAAACTCATATAAACACATTTATAACTCGTATAATCTTTTAAACCATAATTTCCAATCATGGATTTCAATTTTCAAACCTTGAATTCAAATTTAAATCAAACTATTTAAATTTCAAAACTTAATCAAGTTATCCAAAATAACTTTTATTTTTGAAACTCCTTTTCATAAGCTTTCAATACCATTTTCAAAAACATTTGGATTCAAGATTCAACTTTAAAATCATTAAAATCTATGACTTAATCAATTCCTCATGCAATCCATATTTGTGTGTGTATAGTGTGGTCCATGGGTTTTACACAATAGTGCTGCATCATCAATCATCACAAATACAATCACAGCAATATCGATAAGCGGTATAATCTACAACGCTTATCGACATTCACGGATTCACAGATAGATATGTAAATGTATCATAGATAAATATGTAAATACATTACAGATAAATGATATACACACATTGCTCTATCAAAACAATCCACATCACAGAATCATTATAGATCAACTCAAGGCATTCATACAGTTCATACATCCAAAAGCAAAATCAATTAACTATCTAATTAATTTAAATCAGATTAATTACTTATGAACGAGCACTGATTCTGGCTAATTGATATTAATTAATTTCAAACCATTTGACTAATTATCCTTTTAATCACCCATTAATTAACTTTTAATAATAAATTAATAATCCTTTTATAACAAATTAATTAGTCCTTTAATTATAAATTAATCAACCTTAATTAAATAAATAAGTTATCCTTTAATCATTAAATAATTAACCCTTAATTATTTAATTATCCTTAATTAATTAACCCTTAATTACCATTTAATTAATTAATTAATTAACCCTTAATGATTTTATGGTCGTCCACGAAATACTAACTCGATCCCAATCTAAAAATAATGATTTTCTTCTTAAAAATCATTTCTTTTAAAGTCGATTCAAGTTATATACTTGAGTTAGTAAATTACCACATTTGATTTTAAAATGTTTTAAATTTTCTTACTGTAATATCTTCATTCCCAGGGAATTTCAAACTCATTTCTCCTAATTATATTTTTAAAACTTTGATTTTACATAAAACAAAAATAACTTGTTTGAATCCTTCATCCTATAAGAGGTTGTATGAAGAGATTTTAATTTTATTTAACTCGGTTTTAAACTTTGTAACTATAAACAGAGGTGAATGTAAACATATTAGACCTATACACTTCAACACATTCATATATCCAGGAACCCATATGCATGCAAGCATAATTTCTATTACACAATAACTGATCATCAAATGCAAAAAAAATTAAATATAGAGGTTTAAAGCTTTGCTTACCTGTAGATGATGCACAGAGGATAGCCTGATATTTGTTGCATGCTTGATTTTCTTTTTGCTTTTGAACTTGCATTCCATTTATCTGTTCTTGATTTCCAGGCTTTTAAAAACCTGGAAAAAACTTTGTTTTAATTGTTTTTGGTTTTCAGGATGATGATGAGATGCACTTGATTGTTTTAGGTTTGATTTTGAACCAGACTTTGTTTCAGGTTTTTTCCTTTCTGATTTATAGCTTTGAAAACTGAGAAGGAAACTGATTTTGAACTTGTTGCATTTGAATCACTGTTCCTAGGTTTCGATTTAGTTGCACAGAGTTTTGATTTTTGTTTGCTTGATCAAGCTGAAACTAAAGCTTGATTGTTGAGCTTGTGTTGAAAACAGCTTTGATTGCTATTAATCTTTTGAAAACTGGATTTTGATTTCTTTTTCTGATCAAGTTTGAGTTGTTTTAGATTTTATCCTCAGATTTAAAAATGAAAAATCTGATTTCTTTCTTTCTTTTCATATATTTTGTATGTTTTTAATTCTTTTTGTTTGCCACTTGTTTATTTCATAACACAATTACTAAACAAGTGTTATTCATGCTAAAATTTTATGTACAAGTGTTACAAGTTTATAATTTTATGTTTAAATCCCTAATGTAAATTATTTTGTAAATTTTTGTTTTAAACCTTCTTAGCTTTATATTTACAAAACATTTCTTTTCATATTAACATATGTTTTATGTTTCTTATTTATACTTTTGTACATTTACAAACTATATTTTAGAAAGAAAAAAAATGTTCAAAACTTTATAACCAATACAATTTTAAACTTGGTTTATTATACTTTTAAATTAAAACTATTATACCTTTAAATAAATACTTATCTATATACATTAATAAATAAACATGTATTCATATATATATATATATATATATACACACACACACACACATATACATATTAAAATTTATCATTTAAATGGCCTTTGAAAATTTATTATATCAAATTCAAAATATAACTTTCAAATATATATACATATATATTACAATTTATTTATCAACTATATTCACGTATGTCTTATGTATTTCTAAATCTTTATATAGATAAAATTAATACTTTATATAACTGTTTTTTTTTAAAATAAAAAAATATTTTGAAACTCAATTTCTATATTAATTCCAAAATAAATCCAATTTATTTTCAAGATATTCATTTTAGTATTTTCAAATCAACAATATTCATTGTCAATATATTTATTAAATTTCAAAAACCAAATTTCCAATTATAATTCATTTATATAACTAAACGAACATATATCTTATTTAATTTGGAGAATTCAAATACACCCAAAAATTCTATTCACAATATATTTTATTTATTTTGGAATTTCCAGCTTAAAATTCAATTCAATTTTATTTTTATATTTCAAATCCAAATTAATTCTCAATTTACTCACAATCAAATTCTAAAAATTAAATTAATTACCAATTAAATCTGACTCAAAAATCGGGATCGTTACAGATTCCCCCCCACCCCTCCAAGAAAAATTCGTCCTCTAAATTTTCCAGGGAGACACAAAGATAGATGTATACACAAAGACATAGCTTTCTAGATCAAACTGAATACTTATTCTACATTTGGCTTACCAAATCAGAATATCGATAAATATGAGAACAAACTCAATCAATATCTCACGAAGTACTAGGGTCATCCAGTCTATGAAATATGCAAGGGCATTGGTTAGTTCGAAGGGGTAACTAACTGTTCATAGAACATATATGGACCCTCAAGAATGGACAGATATATGGATACAATCCCAAAACTTTTAGTTTAGAAACCAAATTGTATCTATCAACCAAAGCATTCAAATCAATCAATTCATCCAAAAAAACAATTCTGACCCATTTGGAGTTTATGTCCCATGCAAATATATCAAAGCTTCTTCCTGAAGCTGCCAGGAAACAATCAAAGAACTTGAAATTGGATCAAAAGAGATTGATAGAGAAAGTTACTTCTGTTGTTGCAGGGTATCGACCATTTGTGGTCATACTTCCCTATCCCCTACCTCGTCCTCTTCTTGCACTCATACTCACTATCAGTGGATAGTAAGAGAATTTACTGAGGCATACAGACGGATATCTTAGGGATATACTCATTCTAGGGTATACTTCACCCTATCTCTAGTGAGCTACCTAATGTTTTATACTCCTTAGCTAAAGTTTCAACCTTCTACTCTGATACCAAATGTAACGACCCTGACTCGCCTTCGAAAATCGGCACTGAATACTTCACTCGTATTCGAACACCGCAGATCAAAATGTCGAACCTAGTTCGCCGGAGCTTATAACACATTAAGTATAACAACACAGCGGAAGAAAACAGGGAATATATCATTGATATACAATATTTGATACAACAATTTTGCTACAAACGACAATCAAAGATAGATACAAGACAATAGTAGAGACAACAACAATGGAAAGACAATGTCTTCAATGCCAACTCCAAAGACTCCAAATTCTCGAAGACTTTCATATCCAAAACCAAAAGCACTAAAGAACTCTCATCCAACAAGCTCGATCCAACAACAATGCTGAAGTGAAGCAACTCGATCCAAATGCGATTGCCAATATCTAGATATTGAATGCTATCGAATCTGCACCTATTATTCGACTATCTGAAAAACCTAATCTAGACTGCCCGTGTGGAAAATTATGGGCATCTAGAGTTTAGGAAGGGAACAATAAACTCCAGGTCAGTCATGGGACTGGTATGAGTAAACAAAAATAGTTTATCTTTAAAACAAACAACAAAAGAATTTAAAACATTAAAAACCGCAATGATTTTTGAAAAATGAAACTGCCATATGGCCTCCCACCACACACAAAATGCAAGCGCACACTTGGAGGAGATTTCTCCTTATGACAGTCAAAAATGCTTGATACGCGAAAACCATTTGATATTATTATTAGTGCATAGTGGAAAACATTTGCAAGTATAATATTAATCTTAGCCAGCATAGTTACCATTATGCTATGCCTACTATAGCTACCACCTGAGGTGGCAGGTTACACAACTGCAATCGCAAAGGACACGTATTGGATGATTGGATTTCCAACAAATGGTCAAGCAAAGGAACTTCCCACACAAAATGGAACGCCTCTGGAGGGACGTCCCCGAGAACCTAATCGGATCTCTGCTACATAAGGCCGGGTTACCCCTGCCCGGAAGTTACTACTGAGACGAGTATGCCATCCCCCGGTCGTTACCGACCTTTATCCGAGACCTCGACACCAACAACCACACAGTAAAGTATCTAGGATCCATCCCAATATACCACTTTAAAAATCAACATAAGTAAACATCTAGGCTCCATACCATGATATTACTTTTTATCCGGAAGGAAATGGTCATACCCTTAGGGGGAGCTACCCCCAAATAACCTTACTGCCACGATTCCTGTTTCGACCATTACCGGGTTGTGAGGCTCGACGAAGTCACGTCCACAAAGCTACACTTTTTCACAAAGTCATGCTTTGATCAACAAATGATCAGCAGCACTACGTATGCCACATTACCAAATTGGGAATGTATTACTAGTAACTATCAACTACATAACCTTTGAGCTCGTACGTCTCAAAGAAGGGTGTTAAGCTAAGAGAATAAATCTCCGCCACCAAACAGAAATGTATTTGATTGAAACCAGCTTTACATCTTAAAGTGTAACGTCAGACACACATCCATACAAGTCTATTTCGGGTTCGAGCATAACCGAAGGCACTTCCAAAGAAGCCCTTGAAAATCCGGGTATCCCCAAACCTAATCGGACTCCCCATCACATATGGAGATCTCTATACCGTAGCTACTCAGTGCAAAGTCATTCGATAGGTTATCCTATCATTCTCGAAGACACCGGGTCTTCACCATCATCTTCAAATGTTATCCACTATTGTCGTATCACTATTCGGAATGGGTTATATGACACAAAGGTCCTCTCTCGGCTGAACCCAATAGTGAGCGCAATATTTAAAAGCATAAGGATATTGGGATCTCAGTTAAGTCACAACTTGTTACCCCAAACAAATGGTTTAAACAAATTACCATTTTAAATCTTTTTAAACAAAAAGATTCACTTCATAAAGTTCACCCATCTAACACAAATATTATTTCATAGCTTTCCAAAGCAATTTTCCTTTCAAATTGGATTAACTCATCCAATCTCTAAATCAAAGATTTAATTCATAACTTTCAAACCATTTCCAATTCAAATCTTTTATATAAAAGATACACCATTTAAAATCCTCTTCGATTTCAAAACAAAGTTTAACAATCTTTCACATAGGTTCATTCATAGCTTTTCAAAACAATTCACAATTTCATTTCAAACTTGAATTTTTTTTCAACACAAATTGGAAATCCTTTCATTATATGAAAGCTATTCTTATTTGAAAGCAATTAGTTTTCGTTTAGAAAAAAATCTAATTTTATTTATACAAGTTAAAATCCTTGGGTTAAATTCAAATTCCAAAAAAATACTTTTAAAATGGTTTAAAAATCATATAAACACATTTATAACTCGTATTATCTTTAAACCATAATTTCCAAACATGGAATTTAATTCTCAAACCTTGAGTTCAAATTTAAATCAAACTATTTAAATTTCAAAACTTAATCAAGTTATCCAAAAGAACTTTTATGTTTGAAACTCCTTTTCAAAAGCTTTCAATTCCATTTTCAATACCATTTGGATTCAAGATTCAACTTTAAAATCATTAAAAATCAGCGACTTAACAAATTTCCTCGTGCAATCCATATTTGTGTGTGTATAGTGTGGTCCAGGGGTTTTACATAATAGTGCAGCATCATCAATCATCACAGATACAATCACAGCAATATCGATAAGCGGTATAATCTATAACGCTTATCTCCATTCACAGATTCACAGATTGATATGTAAATGCATCACAGATAAATATGTAAATACATTACAGATAAATGATATACACACATATCTTAATCAAAACAATCCACATCACAGAATCATTATAGATCAACTCAAGGCACTCATACAATTCATACATCCATAAGCAAAATCAATTAATTATCTGTTTAATTTAAATCAGATTAATTACTTATGAACAAACACTAATCTTGGTTAATTAATATTAATTAATTCAAACAATTTGACTAATTATCCTTTTAGTCATTCATTAATTAACTTTTACTAATAAGTTTATTATCCTTTTATAACAAATTAATTAGTCCTTTAATTATAAATTAATCAACCTTAATTAAATAAATAAATTATCCTTTAATCATTAAATAATTAACCCCTAATTATTTGATTATCCTTATTTAATTTCATTAATTAATTTCATTAATTAATGAACCCTTAATTACCATTTAATTAATTATTCTTAATTAATTACTACTTAATTAATTATCATTCCTTAATCACCTTTATTAGCTAATTAACTTTTAATCAATAATTAATCAAACTTGATTTATAAATCAATCTTTAATTATTCAAATAATTAACCTTGAAATACTTAATTATCCCCTAATTAATTAATTAATCAGCCCTTAATTAATTACCTTAATTCATTAATTAATCTTTAATTATAAATTAATTAACCTTTCAATTAATAATTTAACTAGTTAATTATCATTAAAAATATAAATTAACTTAACTTTTAAGTTAACAATTAAGAAAATATTTGATTAACTCCTTAATTACATTGTTAAGTTTTATTTAAAACAAACTCTTTAAAAATATAAGTTTATAACATTTTAAGCTTAACTAATTTTAAAATATTATATTTCAAAACCTTTAATTACTATTCCTACTTAACAAATAACCATCATTTTTTTAAAAAGAATAAATTTAGAAATGAATATAACTTAAATTGTTAAGTTTTAAAAACCAGAAATTATGAAACCCGAAACTCCCTCGAAAGCATCCCGAGATAAAACCCTAGTCACTTCGAGTTTTCCCCCTAAATAACCCGAGTATCTCCCAAAATTTTCGTTTTAAATCTTAAAATTTTGGTTAAGTTTTTCTACCTGGTAAAACACAAAAACAAATAAACGAAACTCGAGTTAGAACATAAATCTCCCGAGGCATGCTCCGAGTCCAACCTCTTCTTCCCAAAAAAAATACTGATACACACAGATAAGCGTGCACCTACACCACTCATCGCCGCTGCTCTGGTCACTACCACCATCGCTGACAAGTCGTCTTCGACTTCCCCAATCCATCTGACCACCCAGAATCCTCGATTGACCACGACATCAAAATCGAACTCGATTGAACCTAAACAATGAAACTAGACAGAAACCATCACCCAAAAACTTCCCTCGTTCTGACGCCTCTGTTTACCAGCGATCAAGAAACTTTGGACACACCTCCACCGACCTTCCACACTACTTTTCCCCAAGTCCCATACACTTCGATCATCCAGAGACATTACGCTATCCTCGCGAATCTAGGCAACCCTAAACTAGTTCAAAACCCTAAATCATCTTTGCCTCGCCACCATGATGGATTAAATATTCATTATACATTTTTCTGGTGATCCCTGACCACTGAACTAGCTATGACCAAGAACCCGAGACCTCATTTTCCATCGATCGCCGGTCTTAGCTCGAAAACCATTTTCTGGTCATCCACGAAATACCAACTCGATCCCAATCTAAAAATAATGATTTTCTTCTTAAAAATCATTTCTTTTAAAGTCGATTCAAGTTATACACTTGAATTAGTAAATTACCACATTTGATTTTAACATGCTTTAAATTTTCTTACTGTAATATCTACATTCCCAGGGAATTTCAAACTCATTTCTCTTAATTATATTTATTTTAAAAACTTTGATTTTACTTAAAACGATAATAACTTGTTGAATCCTTCATCCTATAAGAGGTTGTATGAAGAGATTTTAATTTTTTTTAACTCTGTTTTAAACTTTGTAACTATAAACAGAGGTGAATGTAAACATATCAGACCTGCACATTTCAACACATTCATATATCCAGGAACCCATATGCATGCAAGCATAATTTCTATTACACAATAACTGGTCATCACATGCAAACCAAAATTAAATATAGAGGTTTAAAGGTTCGCTCACCTATAGATGAAGCATAGAGGATAGCCTAATATTTGTTACATGCTTGATTTTCATTTTTTCTTTTGAACTTGCATTCCATTTATCTGTTCTTGATTTCCAGGCTTTTAAAAACTTGGAAAAAACTTTGTTTCAATTGTTTCAGTTTCAAGTTGATGATGAGGTGCACTTGATTGTTTCAGGTTTGATTTTGAACCTGACTTTATTTTAGTTTTTTTTCTTTCTGATTTATAGCTTTGAAAACTAAGAAGGGGACTGATTTTGAACTTGTTGCATTTGAATCATTGTTCCCAGGTTTTGGTTTAGTTGCATAGATTTTTGATTTTTCTTTGCTTGATCAAGCTGAAACTGAAGCTTGATTGTTTAGCTTGTGTTGAAAACAGGTTTCATTGCTATTAATCTTTTGAAAACTGGATTTTGATTTCTTCTTTTGATCAAGTTTGAGTTGTTTGAGATTTTATCCTCAGATTTAAAAATGAAAATGAAAATCTGATTTCTTTCTTTTCATATATTTTGTATGTTTTTGATTCTTTTTGTTTTCCACATGTTTATTTCATAACAAAATTACTTAACGAGGGTTATTCGTGCTAAAATTTTATGTACAAGTGTTACAAGTTTATAATTTATGTTTAAATCCCTAATGTAAATATTTTATAAATTTTTGTTTCAAACCTTCTTAGCTTCATATTTACAAAACATTTCTTTTCATATTAACATATGTTTTATGTTTCTTATTTATACTTTATACATTTACAAACTATATTTTTAAAAAAATTGTTCAAATCTTTATAGCCAATACTATTTTAAACTTAGTTTATTATACTTTTAAATTAAAAATATTATACCTTTAAATAAATATTTATCTATACATTAATAAATAAACATGTATTCGTATATATATATATATATATATATTATAATTTATCCTTTAAATGGCCTTTGAAAATTTGTTATATCAAATTCAAAATATAACTTTCAAATATGTGTACATATATATTACAATTTATTTATAAACTGTATTCACATATGTGCTATGTATTTTTAAATCTTTATGTAGATAAAATTTATACTTTATATAACTTTTTTTTAAATAAGAAAATGTTTTGAAACTTAATTTCTATATTAATTCAAAAATAAATCCAATTTATTTTCAAGATATTCATTTTAGTAGTTTCAAACAACAATATTCATTGTCAATATATTTATTAAATTTTAATAATCAAATTTCCAATTATAATTCATTTATATAACTAAATGAACATATATCTTATTTAATTTGGAGAACTCAAATACACCTAAAATTTTCATTCCCAATATATTTTATTTATTTTAGAATTTCCAGCTTAAAATTCAATTCAATTTTATTTTTATATTTCAATCCAAATTAATTCTCAATTAATTCACAATTAAATTCTAAAATCTAAATTAATTACCAATTAAATTTGACTCAAAGATCAAGATCGTTAGATGAGTAATAGACTAAGCCATAGTTTTAAGAAATAATTTTGTTATATGATTATGAATCATATGATACCGGTTGATTATATCGTAAACTATTAAGTGTTATGGACCCATTTACTGGGAGCATCATAACAGTTGATGAACTCTTTGAAGTGATACATATAGATATATGCAATCATAAGTCTATTAACACTAAAACGGTTCCACGTACTTCGTCATATTCACCGATGAGTTATCACCGACATTAACATTGTATTTGATACACATGTAGTATCTCTATGGTAAACTCACAGAGTATAAAATAGAAGTTAATAAAATAAAATTCAATAGAATCAATTCGATTTAGTTGAATGAGTTAGTATATTGGAAAAAATTCCGAACGTAAGTCAATCCTCTATGTGATACATAATGATGCATCCATAAACACTTTTCGAACTTTATTGGGCAATGTACGATTAATCGTGAGTGAAGTTGAGTTAGTTTCTTTTTATAAGGTCATGTAGTTAAGAGTAGTACACATGGTTAATATTATTTCATTTAAATAATAGTTTACAAAATCGCACAGGATAAAAACTTATAAGTAATTCAAACATATCCTAGACTAAGGAGTTGGCAGGTTGTCCGAGTCGAAAAATTGCACGTAATGATTTTTCATGAGGAATCATAATAATCCACACATGTTCAACTTAAACAATCTAAAACATAGATAATCAAAGGGGTTAATTAAGAAAAAAAAGAAGAAGAAAAAATCTCGTAGCGAAATGACAAAATATAATAATCAAATAAACAGTCCGTGAACCTGTTTACTATACATCTGATTATAATTTATACAACATTGATCAGAGTTACATATGTACAACAGAAATAAAATGTAATGTAGCGGAACAACATGATGTAGAGAATAATAATAGTAACAATATACCAAATCTTCATCTTCGTCCTCCAGAAAATGATCTTCAATGCGTTGAAATACTCAGGGCTGACCCGAGCATAATGAAAAGACAAAACACTCGAGTCAGGACTAAAATACCCTTATGTGAGTCAAATCGATATCACACAACATGAGTGTACGTCGGAGATATTTATGAGATTTCACTTCTCTTATCCAGCGTATAACATGCGTGTAATAACTCAAGAGATGTTACGGAATTTCTCATCTCTTAAGAATTCGTCAAAATATTATATATAGTAGAATACGCTATATATAATGTCTAATCGATAAAATAAATATTTTTCTTAGCGTTAGGGCTTTACATTAACCCCCCTTAACACGTTTTTAAGCATTGTCCTACATTTTCCATATAACATCCCAGTAGCACGTCGGGGGATAGGGATGCACCATGATACGAGAACACTAAACCAAAATCGTAGTGGTCTCATATAGGGATAAAGAGTATGACATGGCACATGAGGTAATACACAAGCTAGGATGCTACCAGTTTGGGTCGTAGGGCTGGGGTAATGAATCATAGCCACGATCTCCCACCGCATACATCCATCCCATATCGAGTCAAAGGGAGGTAATCCCAAAATCAAGGTGCACCAATCGGAACCAACAATGAGAGTAATAATATGGACCAAGTCCAAGAAAATCGAAGAACGAATGTCCATTAGGGGTTACTAGCCCGCTTGGCCTTATCAAGCCGTCTTGGTTTAGTCATTTCAAATTGGCATAAGTGTCGGGGTCTATCCATCGTCGTTTTATTTCTTCCAATCCAATAAACGATGCCAAATCTAACCACTTCATTTTGAAGTCTCCTCCGTGTACACATTTGTTAAAGTGGTTCCAATATTGACAGAGGGTATGCCAATAAGAGGCCCCGGACTCTTTAACAACCAAACATCATTTTACACACCGGTTGGTAATTTTACATTTAAAAAATGTTTCATACTTGATATCAAAATATCATATTCGCTTCAAAAGTATCATTCATTTCAAAGTCATCATATATACCCCAGAATATGCCAATTCAGTTTGATATGTCATTTTCACTTCAAAATTCGATTCGAATTACAATTTAGGTTATAACTTCATTTTAACCAAATTTGCATTTAAATCCATGATTTAAATATAAACAGTTCCCATCTAACAAGTTTGAATTTTTAGAAAATAGTTTGAATAGTTTAAAATAATTTAAAATGTTAAAATAGTTTAATATAAAATGGTTTGAGTATTGAAAATTGTTTATATAATAAAATAGTTTGGAAAATAAAAATAATTTGAATATTTAAAAAAAATAGTTTATATTAAAATAATTTATTAAAAATAGTTTCAAAGTCAAATTGATCAAATCCAAATCTTTCGACATCAATTCAATTCAAATTGACTCAATTTCGATTTCAATTTGAATTAACTTCGATTCCAATTTCAATTCAAATCAATTTCATTTTCGATTTTCATATTAATTCAATTTCAAATTCAAATTTATTAATTTCAATTCCAAATCAATTAACTTCAACCTCAATTCCAAATTGAATTAACTTCAATTCAATTCTCAATTTTAAACCATTATTTCAATTTATCAATTTCGAGTTCGATTTCAAAATATCGATTTAAATCATTTAATTCAGTTAACTTCCATGTTCGAATTTAAATTCAAATTTTAAAAATAATTCAATTTCGAGCTCAAATTTGAAATATCAATTTATATCACTTTTAATTAAATAACTTTGAAGTTCAAGTAAAAGTTCAAACGTTTTAAAACAATTCAATTTCTATAATTCAAGTAATATATTTCTATCATAACTTCAATTCCAAATTAAATTCTTTCAAAATAATTTCTTTTAACAATTTTAATTTTGACATTTCAAGCTCGAATTCGAAAATAATTCAATCCCCACATTTCAGTTCAATTTTAATTTTATAAAAAAATCACTTGAGTATACTCAAATACAATAATTAAAAATCATTAAATTTAACGGAAACTATGTCCGTATATAATTTTTTACCCTATGGCCAAGTGATCGGTTATTTTAATTTTAATTTCAGGGATGGATATATATCATTTCAATCCAAAATAAATATCATAAGTATATATCATTTCAACCTATTTCTTATTTTATTCGAAATAATTCAAATAAATAGTTTTATATGCTGTCAGATAATTTACAGAGTGATAACTGGTCATATAAAAATAAATAAACATCCAAATCAATCCAATATATCAACCAATAAGTATGCATCATAATCAACACCCAAACAATCAAAATATCACAATAATCAGTTGTCAATAATAGAAAATTTAACTAGCAATTTGATTCCCAGTTCAAATTTGAACTGTCAATTCAAATTCCTATCATTTCAATTCATATCATTTTAAATCTCTGTTAAACTTTTACCAAACAACAGTCAAAATTTTTAAATTACTTCACGATATCAATTTAACTAACATAAAAGTCATTTTAGTATGTCATGAGCATTATAAAACACTCATTTTTATTGAAATTGAAAATATTTTTAACTTCAAATAAATTCCAATCTAATGCCAAGTTGTAGACATTGTCGATACGATTCCAATGCCACTCATTTCGTCCAAAATGAATCTCGTATGCAAAAGTTACGATTTTTTTAATATACGATATAATTTAACTTAATTTACAAAATTAAACAAAATAAAATATAAAATACGTTACCTTCATTTCCCTTTCGTTCCCAGGTGAACCCAAAAACACGACCCAGACATTGAAGCACGCACGATATCCGAACCATCCAGGTTTCGATCCAAACCCACCCCCGCGATCGTCCCAAACTCCTCCACCATCGCCAGGCTTCCCAGTCATTGTGCACGCATGTATACGTGTTGTAAACCCAAAAACATACACGACTTCCATCCACGATTCGAGCGATTTTGTGAGCTTTCGGCTTGATCCGACCTTATAAATCATAGAGCTCATCGCGATCCACGATTTTTCCATTCGGAAGTTTTGATTTCGATGAATGAATTATAAGAAAATGAGGAGAGAAGACGGAAGGACTTTGGCCATTAATCGATTTAAAAGATAACGGTCGTGGTTTATAAGCTAGGTTTTGCAGATAAACGAGGCCTAATATATAAATATCTGATGCAAATCACATGTAAAATTCATGAACTCCAAACAAAGCGTGCCGTTTGGCGTTCTATATGTTTTATCCCTATTCCGAACATATTGGAACTAGTTTTGGGAGCCAGTTCCATCATATTCAGAAGATATCTTCCAAAATCAATTTATTTTAATTAAATTCCTTAAATTAATTTCTATGCATTTCAAGCTTGCATGGACAAATGATAAGTCCAATCGCTATGAAACTTGAAATCCTATGATAATTCACTATTATGGATCTCATGAAAGTGGTTTCATCGAAATCCGAGACAATGGCCAAAACAGTATTTTTACACGTTAATTAAAATATAAAATTTCCAAATTATATCTATTCACTTTTAAATTCAATGTGAATGCAATCAATCTTCATTCATATTTAAATAAAATTTAAATCAATTTCGGATATCATTTTAATTCATATTAATTCTAGATTCAATTATTTAAACCATTTCCAATATTAATTTAAATTATTTAATTATCAAATAAATTACATTAATAGATCATAAAATTTCAAATGGATTTTAATTATCAACAGCTATTTTATTTTCATCTAAATAATTCACATTTATTATTCAATCCCGGCTATTGATTATAACACATTAAGTACGTATAATTTCATTTCAACGCTTGTTACCATCTAAATCTTTGAAATTTGTTATTCCAAGATTTCATTCAAGTTCATATTAAATAAACTGAAAAAATAAATAATTAAATTTTTATTTCTAACCATTTTTATTCCATACTTATATTAAATTAAATAACTTAAAGTAGTTAAAAAATACGGGTCGTTACACTTTCCCCCAATTAAAACTTTTCGTCCTCGAAAAAGGGATAAGTAGAGAATTTAACACTTGATATATTTTATTCAAAATAATTAACATACAAAACATTAAAATATTTTTAAAAATGTTTACTACGCTTCTACTACGCCACTTCAACATTGGTTTACGGGAACTTATTTGTAAAACAAGTTATAAAATTATAAAACCTAAAAAAAAAAATCTAACACCCGAATTTACAGAAAATTTTGGCTGAGTCTACATTGCGCGGCTCGATCGGAATTTTTTTACAATATAATATATATACCAAATATACATCTCATCTCAATGATGAGGTATCTCATAGGGAAAAATATAAAAGTGCGCTATGTAATCTGAGATAGGGACCTTATTATTATTAATATGAGCAAGTTCACGCGTATTAAGATGCATATTAAGCAAGCAAAAGCATATAAAATCTGCGCATACGCTCAAATGGTCTTCGTATGTACCTATCTCAACTCAACTTTGAATATTAGTCACTTATAATAAGATATAGAACATGTATGAGTTAAAGAGAACAATATAGAATGAATGTTGAATCCAAATCAAAAGCACAAGCACAAATACACAACATACAACAATCATATGTAATCAAAAATAGTAATAACAATGGTTTGTAGCAAAAGAAACCAATTAGCAATTAATATTGATCCAATTAATTCATAACTAGTGAATTTAAATTATCCAATGTCAATATTTAATTTATACACTTCGTGTCTCATCAACATTCAATTTTTATTAACATTCAATGGGTTTACTTCCAATTTATTCAAATCTATTTCATTTACATTCAATTTATCCAATTTCAATTATTTCACCTTTTCGTTTAACATACTTCATATAAATTTATTTATGGCTCATTTTATAAATCATTCCATTTAACCTTGTTAAATTAAATTTTATTTCATTACCACTTAGTATATTCTTTTTAATCCTAGTATCATTTATAAATCATTTCATAAAATCATTTAAGTTAATTATAACAATTTTATAAAATGCAACTCGTGTTTATTATTAATTCATAACTTAAATTCATATTAATCCATTTATTCACTTCATTAATTCATTTCATTAATTCATATCATTAAATTTACTTAAGCAAATTTTATTTTATAACTCAAATTCACATTAACAAATTTCCTTTTTATCACAATCAATTTGTATTCAACCTTTCATAAGTTAATTTTTGTCTTACAATTCATTTCTCATTAACTTATTTTATACTCAATCAGTTACCATTCAATTTATAAAACTCATTCATTTGCATTCAATTTACTTACATCCAATTTAAATCAAATTCAGTTACCCATATTAATTTTTACTTACACTCATTGATTTTATTCAATTCCTTTCACAACTCAAATTGCATTTCATTTTTTTTATTCAAGTTCGTACTCATTCTATTAATTAATTTTACAGCTTAAGTGGAAATAATTCACTTTACTATTTCATCTAGTTCAATTCAAATCCAAAACAATTCATTTAATCTTTATTAAGTTAAATTTTATTTCATTTCATTTAATCCATTACTTAGTTTATTTAACATTATTTAAAAAAATTCTTTTTCTTATCGTCCACATTCAATAAATTCAAAATTTGTTTTTAGCTTAATATTTCTCAAATCTATAAGTTACACACTTAAAATTACATTTTATTATTTTATCTAATTCATTTCAAATGCAATTCATTTTCGTTTAAGCTTGCTTGAGCTAAACTTCATTTTATTTTCTTCATTTATTAACTCAATTTATTTAACATTTCTTAAGTTAATTATTTTATTTCATATCTCAAATTCAAAATTTCTTTTGTTTACTTAACTAGAAAGTTCAACCATTTTAAGATTCGTTTTTACTTTCCTATTCAAATTTATAAGTTATAAACTTAATTTTTTTTCTATCTATACTATTTCAATTTATAGGTTTAGAACTATTTCCATATACTTATCAAATCATACTTGGTACATTTTTTCTTAATGAAACTTGTTTTAACCGAAAATAAATTTCTTTTGCTAACAATTCTCACTCAGAAACTCGAAGATGAATACTGACGATGCTGTAGTCATCCCCAAAATTAATTCCCGGTGACTAAAGCAAGTTTAATGCTTTTATTTCTTCCAGAAAACTTCTTGAAACATATTTTTAGTCAAAACACTTTCGAATAATATTATTATTAATTTTGAAGGCTTTGAAAATAAAATTTAAAAGCAACGGGATTTGAATTCTAAGATTCCCCATTTTTTTTATATCTTTCTATTCATAATATAGCTTATACAATTCCATTTCCTTATTATGAAAATATTTCACTAATTTACATCTTTGTTATTTCAAACAATTTTTATTATAATTAGATTTAAGTTCAATTTAATTGTCGAATGCTTCGCAAATTAAAGTTCATAAACTATTCGTTTTAGTTTAGTTCAACCAATGATTGATGATAACTAAATACTATCATCTCCTAACAAACAACATTCATTGAAAATTATCATTATATATAATATATAATTTAGGTAAAATTATTTCATTTACCCGATTTTAAACAATATTATGTCGACCTGCCTTGTTTAAGTGTTTAGACATTCCTATCGATAACATGGCATCCTACGCACCGACCAGAATTCATAAATAACTCAACGGATAAGTAAATGCAATATAAAACATTTTATAATACTAATAAGTACACGCTCTCATATATATACACACACGCGCGCGCGCGCTCAAACAAACTCATTCTGGGGTATTGCTACCCTATCTCTAATGAGTCAAACCCTACAAAGCTAAGGTTATCGCTAAACCAAAGCTCTGATACCACTATGATGATCCACATCTCGAAAGGTTTAAATTGACAATAATCCATATATGTCCAACTTAAACAATCCGGAACATAGATAATCAACGGGGTTAATTAGAAAAAAAAAGAAAAGAGGAAGAAGTAAACACAGAATCTCACAGTAGAATGAGAAAATATAGTAATCAAATAAATAGTCCATGAAGCTTTTTACTATACATTTGATTGTAATTTACATAAAGTTTATCAAAGTTATATATATATATATATATATATATATATATATATATATAACAGGAACAAAATATAATGCAGTATAAAAACATGATGTAGGGAATAATAATAATAATAATAATAATAATAATAATAATAATAATAATAATATACCAAATCTTCATCTTCGTCCTCTAGAAATTGATCTTCAATGCGCTGAAATACTCATGGCTGACCTGGGCATAATGAAAAGACAAAATACTTGAATCAAGACTAAAATATCCTTATGTGAGTCAAATCGATATCACACAACATGAGTGTAATAATGTTAGAGATATTTACGGGATTTCACATCTCCTATCCTGCGTATAACATGCATGCAATAACTCATGAGATGTTATAGGATTTCTCATCTCTTAAGGATCTATCAAAATATTATATATAATAGAATACACTATATATATAATGTCTAATCAATAAAATAAATATTTTTTTTAGCATTAAGGCTTTACATTAATCCTTCTCAACATGTTTTTAAGCATTGTCATACATTTTGCATATAACACCCTAGTAGCACGTCGGGGGATAGGGGTGCGTCGTGATACGACAACACTAAACCAAAATCGCAGTGGTCTCGTATAGGGATAAAAGGTATGATAAGGCACGTGAGGCAATGTCCAAGGTAGGATACTACTAGTTCGGGTCGTAGGGCTAGTGGTAATGCATCGTAACCACGATCTCCCACTGCAAGCATCCATCCCATATAGAGTCAAAAGGGGGTTATCCCAAAATCATGGTGTACCAATCGAAACCAACAAAAAGAGTAATAATATGGACTAAGTCCAAAAAAATCGAAGATTGAATGTCTACTAGGGGTAGCTAGCCCGGTGGCCCTGTCAAGTCATCATGTTTTAGTCATTTCAAGTTGGCACAATTGTCGGGGTCTATTCATCATATTTCTTGTAACAACCCGCATATTTATCGAGTTTATATTTAAATATTTTTATTTAAATATTAAATCGTTAATCGGATTTTGGTTCGAAAAACTACTTTTTGCAAACGGTCAAATTAGGACTCGAGACCACTTCCATTGAGTTCGAAATGTCGTTTACAACTTTTTAAGTATAAACATCGATAGGTTTGGAGTTAGTGAAATTTCACTAACTTTTCCCGCTTTGGACTTTGGGTTAGTTTAGCCTATTAAGCCCAAGTTCCAACCCTCTTCTCCTCACTCTTCATAAATTTCCTAACTAACTCAAGTTTTGGCATTAATGGTGAAGAGAATGGGAAATTAAAACTCCAAGCTCAAATTCAATTGCAACTCCAACATTCAACTCCAAATTCAAGTAGAAGATATTGGATTCAAGCTTTGGATTGCTTCTCCTTGCTTTCAAGCTTCATCTTCATAAATTTTAGTGCAAAGGTGAGATTTTTACCTCACAAATCTAGTCTATAACTATATTGGACTGTTGGGAATGATTCCCTATCACTTTTGCATGCACATTTGCATTTGGTTTGGATTGGCGAAAAACTCCAATTTTTAGTGTTTTTGGTGAAAAACTGCTCTTAGGTCGTTCTGTCTTCATTAGGTCGCTCGGAATCATTAGCTCGCGCGTGTGGAAAAGTCAAGGCCTGCATATTTCGTTCGCCTCGGATTTAGGTCGCCTCGGCTTTAGGTCGTAGGTCGTTGGACTTTAGGTCGTTCGCGTATAGGTCGTTCGGCCTTACCTGCCTCATTAGGTCGTAGGACCTTAGGTCGTAGGTCGTTAGGCTTAGGTCGTTAAGCCGTTCCCTCTGTTGGAAACGTCTCCTCGGTCTTAGGTCGTTAGACCTTAGGTCGCCCCCCCTAGGTCGTTAGACCCTGAGTTGTTCCGCCTTCATTTAGCTCGCGCACTTCTTTTGGTCGCATACTCCTTTAAGTCGCATGACTCCCATCCCTTTAGGTCGTTGGACCTTGTTTTCCTTAGGTCGTTGGACCCTGTTTCCTTTAGGTCGTATGACCCACTAGGTCGCTTGGCCCCTTAGGTCGCGACATCTTTAGGTCGTGTTACCTATATACCCCTAGGTCGAAAGACCTTAGGTCGTGCTCCTTTAGGTCGCGAACCCTATTAGGTCGCGAACACCTTTAGGTCGCGAACCACTTTAGGACGCATGACCTCGTCTCCGTTAGGTCGTGAACCTTGTTAGGTCGCGAACACCTTTAGGTCGCGAACCACTTTAGGTCGCATGACCTCGTCTCCGTTAGGTCGCGAACCCATTTTAGGTCGCATGACCTTTACCCTTTAGGTCGCTGGACCACTAGGTCGTGCCCCTTAGACCCCTAGGTCGCAACCATTAGGTCGCTCGACTCTATCCCTCTTAGGTCGTTAGACCTCATTTTGTCTTCACTAAGTCGTACCGTTTTGGACGGGGCGCTGCCCCCTGGACCCCCGCGACCTGACCGGGCAGGTCGAACCCCGTAAGCGGTGGCGTTGCCCCCGCACCCCCACCTTGGGGGGTTGCCACCCCCCTGGACCCCCCCCTCCGTAGGGGATCTTATCTGAAAAACATTGAGCTGATTTCCTTGGATTTTATTCACATCTCCGTATGTGATTTTTATGACTGATTGTTTCTACAATTGCTTCTGTGTCTTGTCACTTTATAATATAAAGGTTTCAATACTAGTAGTAAATATCAAAACTCTTTTAACAAACAATTTCAACTCTATTTTTAATAACAAAGCTCTTTTCTTAAACCGTTTTCCAATCTATTAGTATATACAAACCTTTACCTCACTCGGATGAGAAAATCTAATTAAACGACTTAGTGAAACAAGTGGTATGAAACGCTTGCGTTCACTTCGTCGGTTAATTCTTGGACTTGTTCGATTGAACCTCTTGTGACAATTTTATTAGTGAAGATTTACAGTTTGTTCGTAAATATTTAAGTTAAGCAAGTGGTTATGGGACATGAAGCTAAACTTCTATATTTACTAGCTTAGTGTAATTGACACTTCTCGTTGATCATGACGATCATTCTGATGATTTAGACTAGCAACTGTGCGATGTCTCTTGTTGCGAGGTTAGGCTAGACACCACTTGTGTGATTCCACTCACACATACCTTTTTGCTTTTTGGTTAGTCTGGACCTTAATCTGTGTGATTCCATTCACACATGTGGGGTAGCTCCCCTTGGTCTTCGGACCGTCATGTGATAGGCCTCTTTCTCTTTTCTATGATTTCTGGACTTCTTGCATTGATTTCTAGAATTTATGTCAATAACTTGTTATGAGTACAAGTTTGGGGTATGATGCCCTTTCCGAATCTTTGAGAAGATTCTTGTGATATTGATTATCTCTTATTGATTGATCTTCTGTTGATCATTATTTACATACTTATAGTGGTATGTCATCATGGATATTTTATGTTTATGCCATATCTTTTATGTTATATCTTGTCATCTGATATTTATAGCTAGACTGACCCGTTTATTATTTTTCTTAAATAATACTAGGGTCAGACCGAGATGTTACAGGTGCTTCTGCTTGACTTCTTCCCAGGGATTCATCACTCTGACTTTTGGCTAACTGTTTAGATTAGCAGTTTTTGTTGTATACACTTGAGATATAGACTCATAGTTGTATTCTTTTGTATAGCACGTGTTGCTATTCTTTTGTATTATTGTGGATCTTTTGACCACTACTATGATGTACACTTTCATGTGTTAGTTATATATTCATATCTTCTTCCGCCTTTGTGATATGGATGTCTGTGACTGATTTGCGTTATGCTTATTTCTACATTTGTTTCCGAAGATTATTTATAGCCACCGTGTGATAAGCAATTACATGGATGGTCGCTCCTCAACAGCCTTATTCTCCGTGCTAGTTGACAGCACTACTCCGTAGTGTTCTTGGCTAGCGTGGGTATAGAGGTGGGGCGTCACATTTCTCTTTTTTCAATCCAAAAAACGATGCCAAATCCAACCACTTCATTCCGAAGTCTCCTCCACGTACACAATTGTTAAAGCGGTTCCAATATTGACAGAGAGTATGCCAATAAGAGGCCCCGATCTCTTTAACAACGTTTTACGCACCGGTTGGTTCTTTTACATTTTGAAAACGATTCATATTTGATATCAAAATATCATATTCGCTTCAAAAATATCATTCGTTTTCAACATCATCATATATACTCCAGAATATGTTAATTCAGTTCGATGTCATTTTTACTTCAAAATTCGATTCAAATTACAATTTAGGTTATACTTAATTTTAACCAAATTCACATTTAAATCCATGACTTAAATATAAATAGTTCCCACTCTGATCAGTTTTAATTTTTAGAAAATAGTTTGAATAGTTTAAAATAATTTAAAAGTTAAAATGGTTAAATATAAAATGGTTTACATAATAAAATAGTTTGGAAAATCAAAATAATTTGAATATTCAAAAAAATAGATTTTAAACAGTTTATATTAAAATAATTTACTAAAATAGATTCAAAGTTAAACTGATTCAATTCCAAATCTTTCAACTTCAATTCAATTCAAATCGGCTTAATTTCGGTTTCAATTCAAATTAACTTCGATTCCAATTTCAATTTTGATTTTCATATTAATTCAATCTTCCAATTTAAATTAATTAATTTCAATTCCAGATTGATCAATTTCAATCTCATTTCCAATTTGAATTAATTTCAATTCAATTCTCAATTTTTGAACCATTTCAATTTATCGTTTTTGAGTTCGATTTCAAAATATCGATTTAAATCATTTGATTCGGATTAAACTTCCGTGTTTGAATATATATTCAAATTTCCAAAATAATTCAATTTCGAGCTCAAATTTGAAATTTTGATCTATATCACTTTTACTTAAATAATTTCGAAGTTCAAGTATAAGTTCAGACCTTTTAAAATAATTCAATTCCTATAATTCAAGTTATATATTTCAATCATAACTTCAATTCCAAATTAAATTCTTTCAAAACAATTTCTTTCAACAATTTAATTTTGACATTTCAAGCTTGATTTTGAAAATAATTCAATCCCCATATTTCAATTCGACTTTATTTTTATAAAACAAAATCGCCTGAATAGATTCAAATACAAGAATTTAAAATCACTAAATTTCACCAAAGCGGTGTCCATATATAATTTTCTATCTTATGGCCAAGTGATCGGTTATTTTAATTTTAATTTCAGAGATGGATATATGTCATTTCAATCCAAAATTAATGTCACGGTTATATATCATTTCAACCTATTTCCTAATTAATTTGAAATAATTCAAATAATAATTTTATACGCTGTCAGATAATTTACAAGGTGATAGCATGATATATAAAAATAAATAAACACCTAAATTAATCTAATACATCAACCAATAAGTATCCATCACAATCAACATCCAAACAATCAAAATATTACAGCAATTAATTGGTTATCAATAATCGAAAATTTAACTAGCAATTTAATTCCCAATTGAAATTTGAATTGTCAATCAAATTCCTATCATTTCAATTTATACCATTTTAAATGTCATTTAAATTTTTACCAAACGACAGTTAAAATTTTAAAGTACTTCATGATATCAATTTAACTAACTGTTAACCTGTCTTCTGTCAAGGCCATAAACAGGCGGATTCTACCTAACTAACTTCACCGTTATCGAGGCTGAAATATGATGGATTCGATTCAAAGGGATGAAGTTCAGCTGGATGTGTCGCTCGGCATTGAGATGAGGTTGTGCTGCTCGGCATTAAGGTGAGGTTATGCCGCTCGGCATCGAGGTAAGGTTGTGTCGCTCGGGACACCTTCCCTCGGTCGGCATGAAGCCTCATTCGACACACCTCCCTTCGGTCGGCATGAAGTCTCGCTCGGCACACCTCCCCTCAGTCGGCATGAAGCCTCGCTCCTCGCTCGGCGCACCCCCCCTCTGTCGGCATGAACCTCGCTCGGCACACCTTCCCTCATTCGACATGAAGCCTAGTTCGGCACACCTCCCCTCAATCGGCATGAAGCCTCGCTTGGCATATCTCCCCTCGATCGCCATGAAGCCTCGCTCGGCATTAGTGAGATGGCTCCGCATTGGCAAGGTCAGGGTCGCTCGACATTTGTAAGATGACTCGGCCTAGGTGGTTCGGCCAATGTCGCTCGGTCTGGGACGAAGGATGTACATGGACTCGGCCATTGATGGTGCAGGCCGGTCAGCATGGGTCGGTTGAGATGGGAAGTATGGCTTGACTATGGCCTTTATGGGCCTGGGCTACTAAGGAAACCAACAACTCAGGATTTGCTATAAATACAGCATGTGGGAGTTCAGAAAAGAGATCCTCTCTTCGGCTCTCTGACTTTCTACTTTCTAAGGCCAAGGCTAGTCTATAATTTTTGCAACTGTAATTGATTTTAATATCAATATAAAGGAAACTTCTGGAGTGGACATAAGCCGGAGTTAGCCGAACCACAATAAATTCTCTGTCTTTACTGCTTTCATTTTAATTTCTGTTATTCTTCATATTTATATTCTCTTCATACAATCTATCTGTTATCTGTGACTGGTGCTTGGTGCTTTCATATGAATTTGGGTGTTGGTGACTAATTTTGATGCTAACATTTTGGTGCTATCATTGAGAACGCTAGCACTCGGTAATTTTGGAACTTGGATTGAAAAGCTTAGGAACTCGGATTTTGGAAAGCAATGGCTAGACCACCAACAGGGAAGCAAGCAACGGAAAAGAGCAATCAAGAGGGAAGTCAAGAGGCTTCGTCGGGGGCTGGAGCAGGTCAAGCATCCATCTACATCACCAGAGACGAGAAGGAAGCAACGTTGAAAAGACAAGAGGAGATGATGCAGGCTCTTCTCAAACAATTTGCACAAGCAGGGAATGCAAGAGCTCAGATCCGTGGAGCTGGATCAGAAGCGCACAACCAGCAAACGGAGGGAATGGCTCAGTAGGAGGTAGCCCCCAATCAGCAAACAACTGCCAACCTGGATGGATCTAGACTTGGGAGCATACCACCAGGAAATGTTGGACCAATCCATGAAAGGATGCCAGATGACGCTGTGCAACCCAACACTAACAGGAGTGCAGGAGTACGAGATGAGAAGTATGTGCCAGAATTCCCTCATGAACTCGGAGGGCAGACCATAGGCAACGGACAAGGATTACGGCTTGGGAACAACGATAGATTAGCAGAGATAGTCAGACGGGCTATGAGAGGTAGATTAGTAAACAAATACTTGGAGGATGTAAATAGGAGTCCCTTTACTCCTACTATCGGGCAAGCTAGGAATCCACCGGACTTTAAACTACCAATGTTGGATATGTATGATGGGGGAACGTATCCCACCATTCACCTGACGATGTACATGAGGCATATGGAGGTACTGGAGGCATCGGATAAGGTCATGGCTCGATGCCTCCCATTGTATTTGATGGATATCGCAGCTATATGGCTCAGACAGCTGGAGAGTGGTTCTATCGGCACATGGACGGAACTGATTGAAAGGTTTATGAGGTAGTTTCGGGTCCATATAGTCCAACCCAAGAATGTAATGACTTTGACATCGATGAAACAATGGAAGGGAGAGTCACTCAGGAACTTCTTAACCAGATTCAATGCAGCGGCAGCCTCAGTAGATCGACTCGTTCCGTCGATGGTTTTGATGGCAGTAGTCTCAGGAATGGCGGATAATCCAGATTTCAAGATATATTTGGAACGGGTGCCATCGAGGGATCTCGGGGAGTTCTACCATAAGGCGGAAAGGTTCCTAAGACAGGACGATGCGCAGGCTGAGAGAGTAGGGAGAGAGGCTGAAGCTTGTGCAGTGTGGGGTGGAGGTCCATCCAGGGAGGATCCAAGTAAGGACGATAAAGGAAAAAGGAAAACAAAAGGCAATAGTGGCACTTTGAAGAGGCCTCGAAGGGAGTCAAAGTTTTCTTCTTACACAGATTTAACTGAGACTCCGAAAAGGATTTACTTGGATACTCGAGGGCGTCTCCAATATCGAAAGCCGGCAAAGAGAGAGCCTTTTGAATACGAGCGGGCATCGGGAAAGCATTGCCTATTCCATGAGCTGGATGGGCACAACACAAACGATTGTAGGCATTTGAAAGATATTATGGAGAAGCACGTAAGGAATGGTCACCTACAACAGTACATAAGGAATCGAGTTGTAGCAGTGGAACAGGAGCGGCCACCGCCTACCTCTAGAGATGGTGGCACTGGATCTGGTCAATGTCGGCTTGTTATAAATTGAATGGTTTGATGGTTCTGAATAAGTAATAGTACCCAAAGTAATACGGTTAGACCATTTACACACGTGCGGGATCGAGGACGGCCCCTAGGCGTGCTCTCAGGTGACGGAAAACTGTACTGCTCGGGTCTATGAAATCTTGTTTTCTTTTTGTTTTTCCTGAAAACTTTGGTTTTATCTTTGGTACTTTGGACATTTTCTTTTCTTTGGTATGGTTTTGGAGTTTGGATTGAAATCCGGTTTGGTTGGTTTTTGGTCTGCCATTTTGGTAAGGATGTTTGATTTTGGATTTGGATTTTGAGCAGGATTTTTGATATGGATTTCTAGTTTTCTAGTTGGATTCGGATCAATGTAATAAATAGTTCGGGTTTTACAATTACTGTCCCGACCGGAGAGACAGGGAAGTGATCGCGAGTTATGAGTCCCTTCGCCGGAGGGCGATGGAATAGACTCGGACAGACTATAAAAGTCCTTAGCCGGAGTGCCGAGGCCGGTGAATATCAAAGTACTTGGCCGGAGTGCCGAGGACGGTGAATATAAAAGTCCTTGGCCGGTGTACCGAGGCCGATGAATATCAAAGTCCTTGGCCGGAGTGCCGAGGCCGGTGAATATAAAAGTCCTTGGCCGGTGTGCCGAGACCGGTGAATATCAAAGTCCTTGGTTGGAGTGCCGAGGCCGGTGAATACAAAAGTCCTTGGCCAGAGTGCCAAGGCCGGTGAGTATCAAAGTCCTTGGCCGGAGTGCCAAGGACGGTGAATATCAAAGTCCTCGGCCGAAGTGCCGACGCCGGTGGATATAAAAGCCCTTTGACGGAGTGCCGAGGCCGGTAAATATCAAAGTCCTCGCTCGGAGTGCCGAGGCCGATGAGTACACAAGCCCTTGGCCGAAGAGCCATGGATGGAGAAACTACAAACCTTTGACCAAAGAGTCGAGGTCTACGGATTTAAAGACTAGACCCGGTGAGGTTATGTGTTTGTCTATTGGTTATTGATGAATTAGAACTTGTTCGTCGAGTTCAGACGGATATGAATTTGGCTATGGATTTGATTATTGGATTCAGAATCGGATATCGACTCGGAGCAGTCGTAGATTCAAAAAAGGGCATGGTGATGGTACTTGGATAAAATAGATTAGATTATGAATCAAAAAGTACGGATGTAGATGACATATAAAATTCAGATATCAGACTCGAGGCTGTTCAAAACACACCTTCCAATAGCAAGGCATGTTTTTGGGGGAAAATGTTAACCTTTTTTCAAGGCCATAAACAGGCAGATTCAACCTAACTAACTTCACCATTATCGAGGTTGAAATATGATGAATTCTGTTCAAAGGGATGAAGTTCACCTGGATGTGTCGCTCGGGATTGAGGTGAGATTGTGCATCTCGACGTTAAGGTGAGGTTATGCCACTCGACATCGAGGTAAAGTTGTGTCGCTCGGCACACCTCCCCTCAGTCGACATGAAGCCTCTTTCGGCACACCTCCCCTCGGTCGGCATGAAGCCTCGCTC
Source organism: Allium cepa (assembly GCA_030765085.1). Taxonomy (NCBI): domain Eukaryota; kingdom Viridiplantae; phylum Streptophyta; class Magnoliopsida; order Asparagales; family Amaryllidaceae; genus Allium; species Allium cepa. The sequence continues at coordinate 770,742,332 of CM060935.1, forward strand.
GGCACACCTCCCCTCGGTCGGCATGAAGCCTCGCTCGGCACACCTCCCTCGGTCGGCATGAAGCCTCGCTCGGCACACCTCCCCTCGGTCGGCATGAAGCCTCGCTCAGCATACCTCCCCTCGGTTGGCATGAAGCTTCACTCGATATTGGTGAGACGGCTCGACATTGGTAAGGTCAGAGTCGCTCGGATGGCTCGGCCTAGGTGGTTTGGCAAATGCCGCTTGATCAGGGATGATGGATGTACATGGACTCGGTCATTGATGATGCGGGCCGGTCGGCATGGGTCGGTTGAGACGGAAAGTATGGCTCGACTATGGCCTTATTGGGCCCGGGATTCTAAGAAAGCCAAACAACTCAGGATTTGCTTATAAATACAGCATGTGCGAGTTCAGAAAAGGGATCCTCTCTGTGGCTCTCTGACTTTCTACTTTCTAAGGCGAAGGCTAGTCTACCATTTTTGTAACTGTAATTGATTCTAATATCAATAAAAAGGAAATTTCTAGAGTGGATGTAGGCCGGAGTTAGGCGAACCACAATAAATTCTGTGTCTTTACTGCTTTCATTTTAATTTCTATTATTCTTCATATTTATATTCTCTTCATACAATCTATCTATTATCCGTGACTGGTGCTTGGTGCTTTCATATGGATTTGGGCGTTGGTGACCAATTTTGACGCTAACACTAACACTAACATAAGAATAATTTTAGTACATCGTGAGCGTTATAAAACACTCACTTTTATTTTAAACCGAAAATACTTTTAGCTTCAAATAAATGCCAACCCAATGCCATGATGTAGAGACGTCGATACGCTCCCAATGCCACTCGTTTCGTCTGAAACGGACGTCGTATGCAAAATTATGATTTTTTTAATATACGATATAATTTAACTTAATTAACAAAACAAAATAAAAAAATAAAAAAAATGTTACCTCTGTTTCCCTTTCGTTCTTAGGCGAACCCAAAAAGGCGATCCAGACAATGAAGCGTGCACGCCATCCCAAGCCTCCAGGTGTCGATCCAAACCCACCGCCATGATCGCCCCAATCTCCTCCACCATCCCCAGTCTTCCAGATCATTGCGCGCGCGTATATATGCTGAAACCCAAAAAAGGTGTTCGATTTCCATCCAAGATTCTGACGATTTTGTCAGCTTTCGACTTGACTCAATCGTACAAATCATAGAGCTCATCGCGATCTACGATTTCTTTTTTGGAAGTTTTTGATTTCGATGAATGGATTATGAGAAAATGAGGAGAGAAGACGGAAGGATTCGGCCACTAATTGATTTAAAAAAGAACGGTCATGGTTTATAAGCTAGGGTCTATGGATGAACGAGGCCTAATATATAAATATCTAACGCAATTCATATGTAAATTTTTCGAACGACAAATGAAGCATACCGCCTGGAGTTCTATATGTTTTACACCTATTTCGAACACATTGGAACTAGTTTCGGGAGCCAATTCCATCATATTCAGAAAATAGCTTCCAAAATCAATTTATTTTAATTAAATTCTATTAATTAATTTCTATGCATTTCAAGCTCGCACGACCAAATAGTAAATTCGATCGCTACGAAACTTGAAATCCTATAATAATCCATTATTATGGATTCGATGAACCGATTTCGTCGAAATCCGAAACAATGGCCAAAACAGCTATTTTTACATGTTAATTAAAATATAAAATTTCTAATTTCTATCTTTTCACTTTTAAATTCAATTTTAAATGTTAACAATCTTCATTCATATTTAATAAAATTTAAATCAATTTCCGATATCATTTCATTCACATTAATTCAAGACTGAATTATTTAAATAATTTCCAATATTAATTTAAATTGTTTAAATTATAAAATAAATTACATTCATAGATCATAGAATTTCAAATGTATTTTAATTATCAATAATTATTATTTTTTCATCTAAATAATTCACATTTATTATTCAATCTGAGATATTGATTATAACACATCAAATACATAGAATTTCATTTCAATGCTTGTTACTGCCTAAATCTTTGAAATTTGTTATTTCTAGATTTTATTCAAGTTCATATTAAATAAATTGCGTAAATAAATTTTTATTTCTAACCATTTTTATCCAATAACAATATTAAATTTAATAATTTAAAGTAGTTAAAAAATACGGATCGTTACATATCTTCCCAAAAGGATTTTGGAAAAGACTATCATTGGATGACATATTTATGTTTTGAATATAAGTTTTGTAAACTAAAACCAAATCAGTTTTATAAATAAATAAATTCATAAAATATTTATGAATATCTATTCTATTGCATTAAGAAATAATTGTTGTTTTAACAAATACCAACTCCATTGTGAAGGAATTTATTTAAAGAATTATTGGTAGTAAAATGGAATTGGATACGATCTATAGAAAAAACAGATTAGATGAGATGAAATAAAATTGACCAACCTAAACGAACACATCACATTAGAGTGTCTAATAAGTATTCTCGTACGTTGAATAGGAGCTATGAATTTCTTATCAATATCGAGAATAGATAATCCTCAGTTGTCAATTAAGCCATTAAGAGTGTTGACTCTATGATATGGTATGATGCACAAATCCACAGGGATTGCAAGTGCATTATCAAAATACGATTTTGGTAGTCATATCCGAAGGGATGTGACCCATTGGTTGCGATTGTGTCTTTAAGAGACTAATGCAACTGGAATTTAATGAGCAATGTTGATAAGAATAACATTCTAAATTTCAATTGTTGAAATCAGCGTAATAGTTTGTTATTCAACGTACTCAAGTTAAATCGGATTTACTCACAAAATTATTACCCAGTATGACTTTAGGTTTTGGTGTGTGTATGTGTATATATATATTGAAATAGAAAGTTATAAACATGGATTTAGACTAGATTGTTTGCACATAACAACCAAAAATGTCTCAAAATCAGTGTGAGCAACATTAAGTTTATGAATCTTTGGATATGAACCAAGAAATGATACAGAAGTATCATAAGCATCAAGATTGAATAAGTATTTTGACAATAGTATCAAATTCTTTGATTTTCAATCAAAGTGCAGCGGAAGCACGTGTTCATAACAAAGAACTTTAATAGGTATATTGATATTCCTAAACTGTAAGTAAACAATACATTGTTGACTTTAAGGACATACTTATGTTAAAATCAACCTTAATTGTTTTAATACTCAACTTTGGATCGTAAGTGATGTCTTTTATAGTGAGTATAAAGATATTGGGAATGTTCCAAATCAATATGCAAAGAAATCTTATTAAATTGCCAAATACGGTACATGTGAGATAAGTTCCTTATGCATTGGCTATACGAATTACAATACATGTTATATGGTCTATATCATGATTTATTTATGTATTTGATACGTGAAGCAAATACCAAATCCAAATTGATATCACTAATGGTAATTTGGAGCGTTCTCGTGTATTTGTGAAATACTAGAAAATCGTTTACAGAAACAATGAACTCCTTCTAAAGGAGTGTTCAGACTCAAACCTCATAAATGATATTGAGTATAATTTGTCAAAAATAAATTCAAGTTAAGAGCCTTTAAATTGAAAATGTTCCAAATAGAAGAAATTGTGACTGATTCATTAACTTGAATAGCGCCACAATAAAAACTATGTATATATATGTATGTATAATAAATGCACAAATTTGTAACTGAACTGAGGATGAATCCAAATATTGAGAATCCCATAACACTGTTATATGATGACAGTGTCACAATATAGTTCACAGCAGAACTAACCATTCATTGGAAGTTGAGAGACATACCCTGAATTGTTCAACATGATAGAGGTAGTTTATCAGCATCGGAGAGAGTTAATCGGCGGAGTGGACGATTAAAACATAATAATACACCAGTTTACTAAAGTACTAACCCAATTGGTTTAAGAAAACAGGTTGGAGAAGTTGGAATGAGATTTCATAATTGATCCCAAGTGCAAGTGGAAGATTGATAGAGTTAAGTGTATACCCTATAAGAAACTATGTTTTGTTACATATATCCAACACGTTGACTAATCTTGTTCGAAATAAAAGGTGTTCATTTTCTATTATATACTTGATATAATATGTTATATTGATTAATTAATTTAGTTAAAAGTATATTTAATAGAAAATCCATAAATGGTACACATTTTATTTGTAACTAAAAGTGTTGTAACCGTGAGTAATTTATCACAATGAAAACAAATATAGCATTTTAAATGTTTATAGTCAAGATGCAACGAGACTAGATACCGGTATATCCGTTAAGACTAGAATACACATAACACTTTCGACATGTTAGGCAGTGTATTACTCATGATTTCTAAGGGCACTTGGGGTTGCATACTAAGAGTTATAGGATAAGTATGGAATGACTCGTTCGATAGTTTTTTGTTGGTTAATATAACTAATGTCAAACAGAAAATATCGATGTGATTGATTTGCATAATTCTCTTGACTTGAGAATACTGTGGATCTTCAATATGAAAGCTACGCTTTCATTATAGTCAAATCATGGCATGATGTTCCATTGAGTGGTCGAGTGGAAGTATTAAAAGTGAAGCACTATTCATGAGAGAATTCATCGCTTCAGTTATATGGGGTTAGCATCATGGTCAACCCAAGTCAACTCAAAGTCAAAGTCTCTGTCCAGAGTATTTCGGTTAATAATAATTGTTAATATTGAACTAAGGACTTTGTGTTTGGACTACAGAGCTGAATGTGGACAATATTGGAATTTTGACCATTACCAAATTCCATAAGTCCAAAGTGATATGGTTTTGACGAAGAGAATTGGTGTGAATTAATGTCGCAACCGGGTAAGGCTTGTCAAACTAAAATTGGATTTTACCGAAACTGAGTAAGCGATAAATTTGGCCATTATGTCACATCACCAACTTAGTGATGTGTGAACATTAACATTCGAATAGTTCGATATTAATCGCTGACCGAATTTACACCCAAGAGTCACACAACCGAAGTGATGAATTTTCTTTGGACCAAATGATTTAACTAGGTTATAATTGTTATAAATTAATATTTATGAAATTTTAATTATGAAATTTTAATATGATTTGAGAAACAAATATTGCGCATATATGTTCATAATAGTTATAAATATGTCAATTAATATGAGTTACAGGGAAATTGACTGAAGGAAAAACATAACATTATTTTTGGAATGAAGGACGCCGTAATTACTTTTACATTATGAGGATGCGAGCTTTGTACTTTCACCTGAAGGAAATTTTAAAAAAAAATTAGGTTGTTCTCAAATCTCGTTCTCAAATCACTAGTACAGGCAGCGACATCACAAGAATAGGCGATTTGGCAATAGACGGCGATGGCGCAAGCAGAGGCGAAAGCGAAGCTCGTTCATGCAAAGGCAATGGACTGTAGGTGGTGGCGACTACTTTGAAGGTCTATGATGACTTGGGCGATAACTTCAATGGTCGAGTTCAAATGAGCGGTGGTGGAGGAAAGATTAAGTTTGCTGGTGGTGCTGAAGGTAATGGTGGCAATTAAGTGTGTTGAAATGAATTAAGAAAAAAATGCTATATGAACTTATCGTTATAATTCTATATGTATAATGCATAATTGAACATTATATTCTATATTGTTATTGTTATAGTTTTTGCATTTGTTATAGCATGGTTGAATGTTCCTCAATTTCAAAGAGCTGGAGAAAGTTTTGTTTTAAGAATTTGTCCAAGATATGATTTTGATTAGATAAAATTACTCATATGCTTGAAAAGATGATAATATACGCATAAAACATAATGCATCAGTTGCTTTGTTTATTGAGTTGCTTTATTTTGAATATTATAGTTATCATAAATAAAATTCTAATGTACTTCATAATTAAAATGTTATATTAAACTACTATTTTGAATATTCTAAACAAGCTAGTGACCTCTGTAATTAAAATGCTATACTAAACTATTTTTTTCATATCATAAACATGATAGTGGACTTTATAATTAAAATATAACATTAAACTATAATTTTGCATATTATAAACACGCTAATGAACTTGGTAATTAAAATTCTATATTAAAATATCATTTTGAATATTTTAAACATTATAGTAAATTTCATAACTAAAATGCTGCATTAAACTATTTTAACTATCATTCGACACATTCAATACGTTCTAATGCACTTTAAAAATAAAAATGATGTTTTTACTTATCATTGACACATTCAATACATTGTAATGCACTTCAAATACAAATGAAATTTTTAACTATCAATTGGCACATTCCATTCAATTTGATATATTGTAATGCATTAATTTAAAAATTCAAATGATAGATTGGTCCATATGTACCCGATTAGGATTGACATCCGATTAGCATTTGCATCCATACGCACCCAATTAGATTTGGCACCCGATTAGCTTTTAAATCCATACGTACTCGATTAGGATTAACATCTTTGGCTTTTGCATCAATACATACTCGATTAGGTTTGGCGTCCGATTAACTTTTACACTTGATGGTACATTTAGTTATACAATATATCTCGAGTAAAGATTTGTTTCATACGTACCCGATTAGGCTTGGCATCCGGTTAGCTTTTACATCCATATGTACCTGATTAGGCTTGGCATCTGATTAGTTTTCACATTCGATGGTATGCTCGGTTAAACAATATATCTCTAGTATATATTGGTTTCATATGTGCCCAGTTGGGATTGACATCCGATTAGCTTTTGCATTCATACTTACTCGAGTAGGTTTGGCATTTATTATCTTTTACATCCATAGACACCCGATTAGGCTTGGCACCCACTTAGCTTTTGCATTTGATGGTACGCTCGGTTAAACAATATATTTCGGGTATAGATTGGTTTTATGTATACTGATTAGGCTTGACATTCGGTTAGCGTTTACATCCATACGTATGCTCGGTTAAACAATATACCTTGGGTATAAATTGGTTTCATATGTACCCGATTAGGCTTGGCGTTCGATTAGCTTTTGCACCAATACGTACTCGATTAGGCTTGACATCCAGTTAACTCTTGCATCCGTACATACCCGATTAGGCTCGGCATCCGGTTAACTTTTTCATCCATACGTACCTGATTAAGCTTGGCATCTTGTTTGCTTTTTCATTCGATAGTACGTTCTATTAAACAATATATTCTGGGTATAGATTGGTTCCATATATACTCGGTTAGGCTTGGCATTCGGTTAGCTTTTGCATCCATACATATTCGATTAGGCTCGACATCTGGTTAGCTTTTGCATTTATACACACCCTGTTAGGCTTGGCATCCGGTTGGCTTTTTCATCCATACATACTCTATTAGGCTTAGCATCCGGTTAGCTTTTAAATTCGATGTACGTTTGAATAAAAAAAATATCTAAGGTATATATCGGTTTCATATGTAATCGGTAGGCATGGCATCCGGTTAGCTTTTACATTCGATGGTATATTCAACTTAACAATATATCTCGGGTATAGATTGGTTCAATATGTACCCCATGAGGCTTGGCATCCGGTTAGCTTTTGCATCCATACATACCCAATTAAACTTAGCATCCGATTAGCTCTTGCATCCGTACGTCCTCGATTAGGCTTGGCATCCGGTTAGCTTTTGCATTTATATGTACCTGATTAGGTTTGGCATTTGGTTTGCTTTTGCATTCATATGTACCTGATTAGTTTTGGCATCCGGTTAGATTTTTCATCCATACATACTCGGTTAGGATTAATGTCTAGTTAGCTATTTCATGCAATGGTATGCTTGGTTAAACAATATATCTTAATGACTGATCCATGACCGAGTACGTGATCGAGCCCTTGACTGAGCCATGGCCGAGCTTATAATTAAGCCGTGACTGAGCCTTTGATCGAGCCCATTATCGAGCTCATGACATGAAAGTGGACTTTGTACTTAAAATGCTACATCAAAATATTATTTTGAATATTTTACACATGATAGTGAACTTCATAGCTATAATGCTACATTAAATTATCATTTTGCATATCCTAAACATGCTTGTGGACTTTGTAATTGAAGTGCTACATTAAAATATCATTTTGCGTATTGTAAACATGGTAGTGGACTTCATAACTCAATTGCTATGTTAAACTATTATTTTTCATACCTTAAATATGCTAGTGGACTTTGTAATTAAATTTATACATTAAATCGCAGTTTGCATATTTTAATCATGATATTGGACTTCATAACTATAGTGCTACTTTAAAATATCATTTCGCAAATTATAAACATGATATTGGACTTCATAACTTAAATTCTATGTTAAAATATCATTTTCTATAACTTAAACATGTTAGTGGACTTTGTGATTAAAATGCTACATTAAATCTCATTTTGCATATTGTAACTTTGATATTAGACTTCGTAACTAAATGTCATGTCAAACTATCATTTTCATGGTTTAAACATGATAGTAGACTTCATATCTCAAATGCTACATTAAACTATCATTTTGCATGTCATAAACATATTGGTGGACTTTGTGATTGAAATGTTGCATTAAATCCCATTTTACATATTGTAATGATGGTATTGGACTTCGTAACTAAAATGCTACAGTAAATTATCATTTTTCCTATTTTAAACATAATAGTGGACTTCATAACTCAAATGCTACATTAAACTATCATTTTCATATCATAAACATGGTAGTGGACTTTGTGATTAAAATGTTACATTAAAAAATACATATGCCATATGCAATTATCATTTTGCATATTCTATTCACAGTAGTTCTCTTTAGGAATACTTATTTCATTATGTATATTCTATGCATGCCTAGTTCACTTTAAATATAATGCTAAATTCAAGTATCAATTTGCATATTTTTTTATCCTTGTTCAATTGAAATATACTTATGCCATATCCAAATATCATTCTGCATAGTCAGATAATGGTACTATATTTTAAAAATATAAATGCTATATTAGTCTATCGTTTAGCATATTAAACATAGTCTATTGTGTTCCAAATATAGAAATGCTATATATACCAATCGACTTGTGATTAAAACTTTTGGACTTTCTTCTTCTTCTTTTTTGTTCTGCTTCTCCATTTGTTTCTTACCTCTAGACTTAGTTGCACTCAACTTCAATTTTCATGAAATTTCTGATTTACGTTTGGATTGGAGTGTGGAATTAGGTCTTTTTCAATTGTGGAACGGACGTTGGTGGCTTGGACGACGACAGCTTGGACGGCAGTGGCTATGGCAGGTTAGGGCTAGGGCGGCGGCGGCTACGGCAGGCTTTGGACAATAGCTTCAGGTGACGAAGGAAATAGTTGATGTCGGGTGAAGAAAATACAATACTGTCCTTAAGCCTAAATTTTAAAGTTCCATCCTAGATTTAAAAATTAGTATTAAGTTTTTCCTTTAAACTAATTACCTCTGTGTGATAGTGGTAAGAAATTAAATTAGATTTAATTGCCAAATTTTTTTAGGCTTAAATGGGGTATTAATCCACAGATTTGGAAGAAATATTTGGCTGCAATTACATGATAGGGTGGCAAAAAATGGAGGCAATTAGGATTTAAAATAGATGGAGGAAATTAGGCAAGAAAAATGAAAGATATGATCCTCTTTACTCTTTGTCAACCATTATAAAGCATTTCTTACCCTAACCTATAATGTGATTTTGGAGCCGCCTCCTCCTTCCTTCTAATGGCCAAACCAAACCCTCTTAACCCCATTAATTCTCAAATCAAACCAAATACAAATTAATAGCTATTTGAAAGTAAAGATCTATGGTTTTAGGACTAGCAATCCATCAAATAGAGTGGAAGAGAATTCACCATTCAATGTGGACTTGAGGGCATTGATTTCAGGTAACCTTTTTAGTTTGTATAAGTTGTATAATTATATGTTGCTTCTATACATGTTTATATATTTTTATATATTGTTAATTAGGTGAGGTTTCTATAAGTAATGATGACATCACACTATTGATTTGTTATGTACATAAACTTATCAAATTAAAAATAATTTTATAGTTAAGAATTTGAAATGCTATGTCAAATTATTCTGATTTTAATTATTAGTATTATTTGATTCATGTGTGTGTGTTGGAATATCTAAACTAATTGACTTGTATGAATTGATTAATGTATGTATGTCTCTAAAACATAATTTATTTGATCTAATAATTTTAAAAAGTATATTTGCACTAAATATGAATATTAATATCTAAAAATAATTTTTTTTTAAATTATCAGATATTTATTATTATTATTTAGTCATTGTATGATTAATGAATTCATATAAAATAAATTATGTTTTGTGAATTCAATTTTAAATTTTCTAAAATTAAATCATCATCATAGAAGATTTCAAAAGAAAATTCATGTTTTTAATCACTGTTTTATATTTTTAAAAATAATTTTATTTTTCAACTGAAAACCAATTAATTATTAAAAAATTATTTTAACTCAAAATATTCTAGAAAAATTTCAAGGCTATAAAATATTATTCTTGTTTTTTATAATATAAATTTGAAGCATTTTATAAATAATTATTTTATATTAATTAATTATGATAGTTTGATTTAATAAAATAATATTATAATAATTTTTAGATTTTTAATGTATTTGATATAGTATGTTTGAAAAATATTACCATCTATATTTATTTTAATCTATACATGTATACGTGTGCACGTATAATCATGTTACTTTAATACACACACACACATAAACATACATACATACATATATTAATAATTTAATAATACTTAAATATATGTATAATTATTTGGTTTCTATGTGTGTGTAATAGTTTTCATAATATATATGAATTAATTTAAGGGACATAAATTAAGATATAAATTAATGGTTGATTGATCGATCAATTGATTGCTTGGTTGGTTGGTTGATTGTTTAAAGGAAGATCTAAAATAACTATAAAAATATGTACATAGTTGAACAGCATACCATGCATATAGGATGAGATAATGTGTCCATTGTGATATAAATTCCAACATCTATGTACGGACATGTTATATCTTGCATGGAATATCATATTACACATGCACATACATACGCATATGCATGTTTATATATAAAATTAAACAAATCAAATAAATTTCAACTAACAATTCAGAAATCTAAATGAAATATATGATTTATTTAAATTAAATTTGGATACATTCTAAATGAATTTGACTTCATAGGCTCAATAAAGATACAATAGGGTAATTTTTTTTTGAAATTCACCCGTATATTTCGCTGCGGGCTGGCCCAATTCCAATAGAAATAGCTTAGCAAAACATTTTTATCCATATTTTACATGAATGTAATTTTGTTATCAAGGTTGTTATCATCAAAATCAGTGACTGATGTATTAACAATTTTCGCCTTTTTTATGATGACAACCGTTAATATCCTGTATATAAATTATGATATTAACCCCCCAGGTTAGATAACTCCCTTGAATATATGCATATGCGTATTTTATATTTTTCTCCCCTTTTGTCATCAACAAACATGGGTGAAACGGTAAAAACTCCCTCTAAATGAAATACTTAGAAACTATAGATTCAAATCAATAAGAAAATATATATACAATGATACATGATGAATATATGATAAACAATACACTGTTCTATATTAAGCATGATGATGTATGATAATAAAATAGATTTCCTTTGTGTAATTCACACAAATCCAATTATGCACACGTCAATCAAAACAAATCAAACATACAAATTCAAACAATCCAAACCAATCAAATTCAATCCAATCAATAAAACCAAATCCTAAGAATATGTATATATATTTACTTATCAAATTCAAACCTAATAACTAAAACTTTTGAGGAACTTCAACTAATCATCGGACTCAAAGATTGAATCTACTTTGATGGCATTACAATCTTCATTATCCTTGATAACAAGGCATTCTGGTTGTTGGATGGTTCATCTTTGATTAAGGAAGAGATCATCCATTGAATCGCGTTGAAAATGCTTTTCTTGTTTCTTGATCATCTGCGTTTGATTTAACTCTAAATGTCTTTGATTTCTTAGGATAAAAGAGAGAATATCCTTAAAAGATTGAAGAGTTTGTTTAAGATTTTCACATAATTTTTGATATGGATAAGATACATTTGTAAAAATATGTTTGAGAATAAAAAGAGAGTTTTTAATTAAATGATGAGTGGGTTTTCTGGAAGAAATAGGCTTATAAGAGTGGAAAGTGGTTTGGAATAAATGGATGGATGATGGTTATTTATATTTTGAAAGTTAAAAAATATGCAATTTGCCTGTTATATGTCGACATACATACCTAAATTTTAAAAACTAGTATATTTGATATAATTTTGTTTTTGTCTTATGTTATTATATATTTATAACTTCCAAAGACTAATAAATAATTATAGAACAGTAATAAATATATTTCATTCCTTAGGATTGAAGGATACATGGATTTCAATGATTAATAAAAGAAAACACATAAAAACAACATGAACTTAAATTAAAAACACACAATTCAAAGCTTGATATCATAAGTAAACACTAGATAGACTTAGTAGGATGTAGACGATGATGATGAAGAGCCGCCAAGTTCGCGAATGATATTTCCAAAGTATTTATCCACTTTGTTGGAAAGAGAAATGAACTTCTTACTAAATGAGCGCTTAAGCTTCTTTTAGTTTGTAAGAAGCTTTTCGTGGTTCCTAAAGATCTCTTTGTTAGAGTGGTAAGTGTTTTGTCAAAACCTTCTATGGAAGTTTCCATTTCTTCCTCCTCCCCTTCTTCTTCTTCCACTTCCATCCCATCCCCTTCTTCTTCCCCTTTTTTTGTTGAATTTCTTGTTCTTCTTCCAATGCTAACCTTTGATCCTTTTTGAGAAGAGTCTCAAACGGTTCGAAAAATGATGGAATGTACATAAGGGAAATAATGGTTTTATCGAAAACTTTTCGAGGAATGCATTTTTCTCCTCTTAAATCTACACCAAAATTTAAGAAAATCTAGCAAGATACACAACATGGAAGAGTGTGTTCTCATGTCTAGAAATGTTCTTTTGAACTAGGTCATATATAATAACTTATGCCCAATTGATGTTGTAATGACTATAAATAACAATAAGAGATTAAAAAACTTTATGAGTAGGGTTATTATAATTACCGGTCCTACGAGTGATACTTTATTATAAAAAGAGACTCATAAGTCTGGTTTTTGATCAAAGATTCTTATGTTTAAATTCAAATTCTTCATCACTTTCAAAAAGATCATGAAAAACTTCATGATTTTGTTCATCAAATTGGAAAACGGGGAAGTCAATTCCATTAGATTTACAACCAAGAATATGGCCTAAAAGTTCATAATTTAAAACGATTTGAGTACCATTAACACTACTCCAAACCTAACCTTCTTCTCCTAAAAAAAATTTTCCATTTAAATTCCCATAAAATATTTTAACCAAATCCGGATAAAAAACAAAACCATTTTGAAAAGATTCAGTTAAACAAAGAATTTCTTTCAAAGCAAAAATCGTGTAAACCATAAGAGGAAAAATCTTCGATCTTAGCAAATTTTCAAAGAGAAACTTCTTTGAAAGTAGCATACTTCATAAAAGCTTCAATGACATCTTTATCATTGAAGAGAAAGGTTTTAGTTTTCTTAGAGAGCCTTGTGGTTTTAGGATTTTGACTAGAGGAAGTCATTTTTTGAGTTTTTAAGGAGATAAGATAACGAAGAGATGTTTGAATTTTGAAATAAAGTGAGTGAATGAATGAGTAGAGATAGATTAAATTAATAGAGACTGAGGAGTCATGTTTTCTCAAAAAGGTGCCTTTTCAGAACATTGAAGTAAGTACAAAAGAGAGGAAAATTTGAAATTCGAAGTTTGAATTGAAATTTCAAATTTCAGTTTTCTTGCACGTATGTCGACATATGACATGGGGTATGTCGACGTATAGACCGTAACTTCCAAAAAATATAATTATCTATATATATACTTATATTCACATTCATCCAATTTTATTATTAATCTATATATTATTCCTAAAAATCAAAATCAACCGGAAAACGAAAAAAAATATTAAATAAAAGGTACGTTTTTTCTACTTTTTATTGATTTGTTTTGACTAGTCAATTGTTGTAGTGGAATACGTATTCATATTTGCAGTGTCAGGTTCATTGTCTCTAATTGTGTTTGAATCATCCAAAGTTACTGTATAAGCCCTTCTTCTTTTTTTGTATGAATCATTTGCTAGTGAAATCTTCGATTCATTTAGTTGTAAGCAGTCTCTCTGAAAATGACCAGGTTTATTACGATTGAAACATCTAGTTGCGGTTTCAATCCCAAACATTTTGTTTTCAGGTTTTCAAAAATTGTTCATCTTTTTATACATCACTAATTTTATAAAATTTCTAGTCATGAAAGTAACTTCGTCGTCATTGTCATAGTCTGAACCCTGACCGTCAGTCATCGCATTGAAATTGATGGATTTATTTTCTATTGCCTTGTTTTCCCTTTATCTCTACAATTGTGATTCATATGACATTACATTGTCTATTAACTCTTCAGTTTTCATAGTACTAATGTCATTAACCTATTTAATTACAAGTATCTTTTGATCTCATTCCGAAGAGAGTGAATTGAGGATTTTTCTAGCTTGATCCTCTTTAGAAAGTTTTTAGCTAATGCAACTAATGAATGCACTATATCTTGAAATCTACAATACACATCAGAAATGGACTCATTTAGATTCATTTTAAACAAATGAAACTGATTAATTAACATGAAAATTTAAGTCCATTTTGCTTTAGTAGTGCCTTCAGGTGTAACTTGCAGTGTTCTATAAATTTTATATGCAGATATACAAATAGAGACTATTAAACTCATTTTTATCCAATGAATAAAACAAAATATTCATGGCCTTAGAATTATTTTGTGCTAGTGCCTTTTGATAAGCAGTCCATTGTGCAAAATCGGACTAGGATTCCGTGTACTTATTTTGTGTGACATTTCAAATACCTAAACCATTAGATTGTAAATAGGTCTTCATCCTATATGAATAATAAGTGTAATTACTACCATTAAAAAGTAGGGGTCTAGCAGTAAATTGCCCTTCGACAAAAGTGTTAACAAATATAGTAACAGTGTTGCTAGCCATTGAAACTTTTCAAAATTCAAATTATGAGTTTTTGAAAACCTAGTGCTTTAATACTAAGTGCAAGTTGCAGAACTATGGATCTTAAGGCTAATTAAACACTAAAGAGGTAGTGAGCAGTGTTTTCTAAATTTTGTAAATATTTTTGATATTGTTTTAAGATTATTATTAAACAATGCAGAATGAACAATCATAAGATGCAAACAAAAATAAGTATAAATGAAATAAAATATAAAATAGAAAGTTAAAAAGATCGAACCAGGGATTTTTATATCGGTTTGGAGTTACCCTATGTCCAGTCCCATCAAATTGCTTATACATTTTTTCAAAACGCCAATCTTTCAGCGGAAAATGGCAACCCAATACAATCTCGATTTCAAGGCTACGAGACATACACTCCTAATTTTTCCGGCTCGGAGGAAACACACTTGATTTGGAGGGCTACGAGTACACCCACTCAGATTTCGAAGCTACCAAGCACACCCAAGCAAATGCAACTAGAGTTTGATGGTTTTTGCAAAGACAATTTTTTGATCTTTGGTTACAGTGGATCTTATACCTCTTAGACAACACTTTGATCTTTGATTGAGAGAGAAATGATTTAATAAATAGTAGAGAATCAATACAATGAAGATTGAATTGATTCTGGTTGAATTTGAGAAAATTTGAATAAGTTTTTCACTATAAATTTTGGTAAAGTAAGAGAAGAGAAGATAATAAGAAAGTAGTTGTTAAAAAATTTGTTTGTAACCCACAGACATGCCAACTCACGAAGATTTACGATGAATAGACACTTTATTTCAAAATTTGGATTTAAAATTTGCACCATGTCTGCTGACATACTTGCTAACAAGATGTCTTGTCAACACCTTAAAAGTTATTCCAAAAGGAATGGAAAGATTTGTTCGAATGAAAGGCTGGATACCCTTAAAAATTACCCTTATATTCAACTTTCTTGTTGTTGATTCTTGGTTTGGAGCTTTTGACGTCGTCAAAAGGTTTAGTACTTATTGTTTATCTTAGTTGGGCTTGTAGGAGATCTTTTGTGGAGTTTTCCTTTGTAGCTCGGTTGAAATTCCATAAGTTTACCCTCTTTAAGCTGATTTTAACCTTGTCGAAAGGTTAGGGTGAAAGCCCTCTCTAGGAATAGGTAGGATGTCAAACTCCTTGGTGATATGTAGAAGCTTTCGACCTCGTTGAAAGGTTTGATCACTTATATGGAGTTGGTTTCAACCTTTTCGAAAGGTTTGTGAATGCCCACCTTTGAATTGAACCTTACGTTTCTAGATTTTGATCTTGTCGAAAGGTACTAATGTTGCTAGGTATAGAGAACTGCCAACTTAGTCGAAAGATTTAGACCTTAGATCCAATGATTTCAGAAGGTCTCAATAAATGTTAATCAAAATGAGTTATCAACCTTATCGAAAGGTTTAAAATGTGGAGTTGAAGGCTTTAAAAGGTTGCAGTAATCATTGAATTAGAAGTGTTGTCGATCTTATCGGCAAGAACCTTTCGGTGATATTGAACCTGAATACAACATAGTTCAAGCAAAATAGTAATATAATTGATAGAATGCAAGACTTCCCTTTTATCCATGAAAATCTCTCTTTTATTGGATTCCCAAATCAGCACCAAATTAGGGATACAATGTAAGGATTAAGAAAATACAAAATTAGAATGAGAAAATCCCCCTAAAAACAGGACTCCTTGGGTTTTATTTATAGATGCTGGCAGCCCTCCTTTCGACTCCAAGCTCTTGACTAAGTCGGAAGTTTCCCTTTTATATGCAGTTGAGAACCTTTTGATTTTGTCGAGAGGTTTGTCTTTCGTTTGCTATTATGGATTTTTCGACTTTGTCGACAGGTATACTGTTCTTTATGCCTTCATGAACCTTTCGACTTTGTCGAAGGGTTTGCCTTCATTTGCTGCTATGAGCCTTTTGTCCTTGTCGGAAAGTTGCTCTTTTCTTAGTTGTTTTGACCCCTTCGACCTAGACGGAAGGTTGCTTTTCA
The DNA here is from genome assembly GCA_030765085.1 of Allium cepa. NCBI lineage: Eukaryota > Viridiplantae > Streptophyta > Magnoliopsida > Asparagales > Amaryllidaceae > Allium > Allium cepa. Next base: position 770,759,479 of record CM060935.1, read on the forward strand.
CTTGATTGTTGTCGTGAGCTATGCTTCCCGTTGATGTTGTCGAAAGGTTGTCTTTCATTCTTTGTTGACTCATGAGTGCTGTTTTCTTCACAAATCTTTCGTCATTGTCGAAAGGTAACCTGGATGTGCTTTAACCGTTTTGAAAGTCTTGTTATGCTTTCGAAAAGGTCACTAAGTAGTTGCTCACACTTGCTTTGACTTCTTCATCCCCTTTGAAAGGTAAGAACACCTTGGATACTATAGAGAAGGAACCTTTCTAATCCTTCGAAAGGTTTGATGCTTATGAATTCTGATGATTTCACCCCTTCGACTCCTTCGAAAGGTTTGGGCTATGCTTTTTCCCTTGTCTTTGTTCAAATACCTTTTGACTTAGTTGAAAGGTTGATTTTTGTGTAATATTTGTCCCCCCTATTCGAAGGGATGCTCTTGACTTTCCAAGTCATCTTTGTCGAAAGCTCTAATCTTCCCACCTCTTGGCCTTCACTTGTCAATCTGGGACGTTAATTTATATATGATCCAATAGTTGAGAGTTTGGGTAATTTTTCTTGTATAATATGCTTGTACTCTTTCTCTCTCTTTTACCTGCAAACAAAATTATTGAGTACAAGCAAAAGAATTCTCCCAAACTTCTTGAATCTTGTTCTAAAACAATAAGGTAACTTCCCAAATTCGATTTAAAACTTCTGATTAACATATTCTCTTACTTATTCCTCGAGAAGGATTCGAAAACTGCATTTATAATTGGATATGGTTTTGAAAACATCAAAAGGTCTTTCTACTTAACTTTATGTTACACTTGGAGTGGGTCCGTGTTTCCATAGAGCTTCCGACAAAAAGGGCTTTCCCTATAAACCTTTCGACTTTGTCAAAAGACTTTTCTATAAGCCAACTTTATCGAAGGACCTTTCTATAAACCTTTTGATTTTGTCGAAAGTTTAGACTATCAAGCTTTTGATTTAAACATTTGCATCATCATCATTCTTTTTTTTAACTTTGTGTCTGTTTTTGTACTCAGCTTTTTAAGGAAACTTGTTTGCCATTTTATTAGATGGGATCAACAAGTTTAAAGATTGGGAAAACCAATTTTTCTTTACATTCAGCGAGTCAAACCTTTTAATTACTTCCTACATGAAAAAACATCATTCGACAATATATTAATCCTTAAGTGCATTTCTGGTTACACAACATCATTCCATAAATTTGATTAAACAAGTATTTCGAAACATTAACCTATATACTGCCATGTGTTATATCCTTCAAGAGTTAATCCCCTAGATTTACTGTCAATAAACAGTTAGCACATACATATTCAAAACGAGGCCACTATTTCAGAATTAAACACCATGGAAGATTAACAAAAAGATAAGATAACCCCCCAATCATTGTTCACTTGGAAGAGGAGGTAGGTCCGAAGCTAAACTGACTAAGTAGATGACGATGGGCTCAACCTATATAGGTTGATGGGGGAATACATCGCCAACATGGGGTTTTCATCAGAGGTGTCCCGGATGGCCGAGTCTATCCAGAATGTGGTCGTAGTTAAGTCATAAAACATGGACCACGTAGCCATAAAGTAGTGACTGAAGTAATTAGGTTGCCGATGAACTGCGTTGCTGGATTGAGCACTTTGCACTTGCCATGCACAAAGTCAGGATGAATTTGATGAATATTGCAGGCCGCCATTAGTGCTTTCTTGTAGCGGAGATGAATGATTTATTATCATTATTATTTTATAAAGGAGGGTAGAAGACGGGTTTAGATTGATATGTTGATGGGAAATTCAGGCATTCTCTTTCATATATCTAAAAATTGTAATGAAGTTGTTTTGTCATTTTATATAATTACAATCTTAGTTCGATTTTAAAATAAATAATGAATAAAAATTATCTGGTGAATTCTTGCATAAGACAAGCCTTCTATATGAACTACTTCGAAATCACGAATCATCTCCAAAACCCTAAATTGTTAACGAGCTCTGCCCTAGCATCTCTTAAGTATCAGAGGGTCGATCCTTTATTAAAGGAAGCGCGTCTTCGATACGATGCTCTTTTGAAGGAAAATGGAGTATTAGTAACTTTATTTTTGGTGAGTTCAGCGGGGTCTACTTAGACGTTTTCATAAAAGACACTTAGATGAATTCGGATCTGATCCGCATCCCCAAGCATGATGGAATTTACCACGGGTTAGATCGATTCCTCAAGATTTTCCCCTTGAAAGGCTTAGGTAGTATAAGGACAAATTTGTTTCTGAATTTTTCTCTAAGTCCATTTTGTATGAACCAGATGAACAATTGTAAATGTGTAACAAGTAAGCAATTTATGAATGCATTCTTCTGTTATGCTTTCTCTACTTAGCTTCTTTTTACTGTGCTATTTCAGAATGTCAGTTTTTTAGGTCATGTCACCCTAAGAGATCACCTAAGTCGATATGTTAACTTGAGGAGTTTTTCTCTAAAAATGTACCAATTTTAAAGACTTCGAAGTTAGCAAGATATTGCTTTCTTCGGGATTTACAAAAATTATACTTGGAATACCTTCGTCTCCACTTTGAATTCCTCGGTGAAGAAAAGGAATCATTATTAAAAGAAATTAGAACATTCCATTCCGAATAAATTTTAGCTGCGGTAGTCCACCAGCTGGAAAATGGGATTATAGTACGTGAATGTCCGCCGGTCATAACTCCTGAAGGAGTCACTATACCTTTTGACTCAACAGTCATGCTTTCTGCTAACACTCTAGACAAAGTTAGGAATGTGGTCTCTCAACTTTAGATGTGATGAAAGTGTTTGTTGTACCTTTTAACTTTGTAGTTATTTGAGTCATGATTCATTACTTTAATGATAAAGATATCTTTTATTCTAATTTTGATTTTCTCTCATTTCTTTTTATTTAAATAGGAGCCACTGCCATATATGTTTCATCATTCTCAAAATTTACTTTCTCGCGCCGACACTATTAGAGATAGATTATTAACAAGGAATGGCGAGATCGTGGTCCATGATGAAGTCCTTCTCGAGCGTTTTAGTGGCAACACTGAAGCCGTGAAGTGTCATAAAAGATATCTTATTCAAAACGCAATCGCCAGTGGTTACAAAGACCATGTAGCCTATCTTGATGTCGATGTCAAGAAAAAGAATGAGATGATCACTGCACTTAAGAGACAAGTTAAGACCAATTCCACAGCCGATTTTGACCAAAGGATGTCTGAACTTATTCAACAAATAAGTGATTTAGAGTTGAAGTTTAAAGATAGCCAGGCGAAGTATGCCTCTCTAGAATTTATTCTGGAAGACAAGACTCCAAAGATTAAGCTTCCAGCCCTTCAAGCAACTCCTTCGGTTGCCAAGCCTACTAGGTCAAAACTTCTCGCATCTCAAAAATTTCCCACTGTGCTCTACCCTTCCCCCAGCTTAGACGACAATGTAGTAGGGAACTAGTATCGAAGGGTAAAATTTGAAATTGTTAAGTATTTTGATGAGCAATAGAAGATGAAGTATTCCAGACTATTAATGATTATGCTGTTAGGAATCAGAAGCTTGAGCATGATAATTACTTGCTTGACAAGCGTGGTACCGAGTTGGAAAAGAAAAATAAAACCCTTAAAGCTGCAAATGGGGCCTTTAATCATGCTCTCAAAACTAACATTGAAGCAATCGATGATGAAAGCAGTATAAAGAGAAAAGAAAAGAAGCTAAAAGAGGTTCTTCGCGTAGCGATCAATCATGTCGTAGATCCTTCAGTGGCGGAGACTCTTAATAAAGCATCTCTAGATTTTTAATTTATTTATGCATTTGAACTATGTAAATCTATCTTGTATATGATTTTTGTTGCTTATATATAATTACATAAATCATGTAAATTGTAGAAATTTTGTAAATATCACATGTTTTGTGATCTTATTCTGTAGTGTAACTTTGGATGTACCTTCGAATTACTCATTCAGTAATTTTTGTGTTTGTTGAATCTGTTGTCATCCGCTTTCTCTGAGAAACATGTAGCAAACAATATTTTTAATTGTTAGCTTGAAATTGATATATTCGTCAATGAAGATCATTTTCCAAGATTAGCAAATCATCTTGCCAATTGTACGAAAAGTAATTTATTCAAAACATTAAGATCTCATCTTTAACCATGATGATAAATAATTAAGGACTTAGCTCCTTCCACTTGTTTGGGATGCACAAAACTTATAGGCAGCAGATTCTGTCGTATCATTAGGTCATGAATATTAGAATATAACTTTTATTTGATAAAGAGCCTGATTCAAGAGTCTATGTCTATAATTTAGAAGTATTAACTCTCTCTTCCATTCCTTAACATAAATGGAATTTAAAATTTTAGAAGCTTATAATTCACATTTGGAGGCTCTTAACGGCGATCATTTTGATAATATTCTTTGGTCCAGATTTAGGTATTTGAAATAGATAGAAATCTAAAAAAATCTTGTACCCAGATCAGGGGTTAAATAAACAGCAGTTTTAACTCCCAAATTCAGGTATAGTAAATGAGTGATTGATAATAATCCTAAACCTAGATTCGGTTTTTTAGATAATGAAATATTAATATGAAAGAACCGAAACCTAGATTTGGATTTTAATTGTAGTGATCGATAATGTTCTCATGCCCCGATTTGGGGTTAGTAAAGATGGCGATTGATAGAATCCTAAAACCTAAATTCGGGTAGTAGTTACTTGAGGTTAAAATATGAGAATTTCGAAGCTCAGATTCGACTAATGATGTAAAGAAGTCCCGAAACACAAATTTGGGTATTAATAGATGATGTTAAGAAAGTCCCAAAACCCAGATTCGGGTGATAGATGATGAAATCTTCATACGAAAGACATGAAATCCTAATTCAGGCATCGATGGCCTATGTTAGAAATAAAAATCACGAAACCCAAATTTGGAAATTAATCAATGGAGATTCGTCTCACTCCTTTTCTTTTGTCCTTTTTGACATACATGAACTCTTCAGGTTTAGCATAGAAATAATTTGATTAGCTACTTCTTGAGCTTGGACGTCTTAATCCATAATTAGATAAGTCGCCTTTATTTGAGCTAGGACATCTTAATCTTTAATTGATTATGCCTCCTCTCGGACTTGGAGGTCTTAGTCCATTGTTTGATGAGCCTCTTCTTGGGCCTGGACATCTTATTTCTTTTTTGATTGGGACTCTTCTTGGGCCTGGACATCTTAATCTATTTTCTGGTACTCTTGGTTAGCTTACCTTAGAGGCTGGAACAAAGGACTTACCCGACCTCACTCCAGGAGGCGCCCTACCCTGGCCCTTTTGCGGCGCAGATAGGGGTTTGTTCGGTGCTCTACCCTAGCCATCTTAGGCGCGGATAGAGGTTTACTTCGTCCTCCCTCCAAGACGTGCCTTAACCTGGCCCTTTTGTGGCATGGTTATGGGCTTGTTCGGTGCTCTACCTTGGCCATCTTAGGCGCGGATAGAGGCCTACACCATCCTCCCTCCAGGAGGTACCTCAACCCGACCCTTTTGCAGTGTGGTTAAGGGCTTGTTTGATGCTCTACCGCAACCATCATAGGTGTGGATAGAGGCTTACTCCGTTCTCCCTCCAGGAGGCGCTCTGCCCTGGCTATCTCGCTGGGGACAGAGGCTTTTCTACCATCATAGGTAGTACTACCGTCTTAGGCAGTATCCAAATTTAAGGAGTATTTTACTCCAACCATGTAGATTTCTTTTTCCAGAAATCTAATCTTTGTTAATCTTTTCTCAAGTTCTCTTTAAAAATTTAGTGATCTTTCCTTGTTTAAAGAAATTGATGATCATCCCCTCCAGGGCTTTGTAATGGTTGGTTTCATGACCATTCATCATATGAAAGTGAAAGAAGGACCCTCCCAAGTTCCTTTCATGTTTAGGCTTTTTCTTTTGTGATGGTCAATAGTTAAGTTCATCCTTTGTAAGCAAGTAGACGTTTTCCATTGATGTTGCTAAGTTGTACTTTTTTTTGAAGTTTAGATTTGAAACTTGACTCTTGAGGATGATTCTTTAGCTTTTTTACTTTTCCGTCTTATCGTTTCATGCTCGTCAATTATTTTTCTTTTTGCTGCCCTTTGAATCTCTTAGGTTGGAAGCGCTGTTGTTACTTTTGGTTGCCATTTGTATGCAAAGGTGTTATAATCATTCATTATTTTTTTCCCAAAATGTGCGCTTGGAATATCGTTGAACTATTCTTCTCATTTGACTAAAGACGTTGTCACTTCCAGTTGTTTTCTTTCCAAGTGCAAAGACTGGGGTAGGGCTTGCATGAAAAGGATTTAGACTCCATTTTTTAAGGTCATAAGATCCTACTTTCTTTTTTCGATAATCTTTAAGGCTTTGAGCCTTGGTCTTTGCTCTTCATCTTGATTGAAGCTTTTGATGTTTACTTGGAGAATCTTGAAACATGTGGTTCAGAAGACCTTGTTTAGATCTTTTAAATTTTTTGGTCATGATCAAACCAAAGTTGATAAATTTGATGTAAGATTTATCCAAAGGGGATTAAGGAATAGTAGTGTTAATAGGTTAACCAAGTCAGATGTTCGACCTCTCCTTCTAGCGCCAAAATTGTTAACAAGATTTCTTTTCAACACCCAAAAGTTATTCCAAGAGGAATGGAAAGATTTATTTAAATGAAGGGATTGATACCCCTAAGAATTACCCTTATATCGAACTTTCTTATTGTTGATTCTTGGTTTGGACCTTTTGACGTAGTCGAAAGGTTTGGTACTTATTGTAGATAACTTTTTATCTTAGTTAGGCTTGGCGAAGATTTTTTGTGGAATTTTCCTCTGTAACTCGGTTAAAGTTTCTTAAATTTACCCTCTTTAAGCAGATTTTAACCTTGTCGAAAGGTTAGGGTGAAAGCCCTCTCTAGGAATAGGTAGGATGTCAAACTCCTTGGTGATATGTAGAAGCTTTCGACCTCATCGAAAGGTTTGATAACTTATATGAAGTTGGTTTTAACCTTTTTGAAAGGTTTGTGAATATCCACCTTTGAATTAAACCTTTGTTTCTAGATTTTGACCTTGTTGAAAGGTTAAATCACTTGCTTTGTAACTGCGAAAGGTGATAGTGTTGCTAGGTATAAAGAACTGCCAACTTAGTCGAAAGATTTAGACCTCAGATCCAATGATTTTAGAAGGTCACAATAAATGTTAATCCAAAAGAGTTGCCGACCTTATCGAAAGGTTTAAATTATGGAGTTGAAGGCTTCGAAAGGTTGCAGTAATTAATTGAATCAGAAGTGTTGTCGATCTTGTCGACAAGAACCTTTCGGTGATGTTGAACTTGAAATTAACAGTTAATACAACACACTTTAAGCAAAATAGTAATGTAATTGATAGAATGCGAGGCTTCCCTTTTATCCATGAAAATCTCTTTTTATTAAATTCCCAAATCAGCACCCAATTAGGGTTATAATGCATGGATTAAGAAAATACAAGATTAGAATGAGAAACACCCCTCCCTCCAAAAAAATAGGACCACTTGGTTCTTATTTATAGATGTCGGCGCCCCTCCTTTCGGCTCCATGCTCTCGACTGGATCGTAAGAGTTCTCTTTTATATGTGGTTGAGAACCTTTCGACTTTGTCAAGGGGTTTGCCTTTCGTTTTCTATTATGGACTTTTCGACTTTGTCGAAAGGTATATTGTTCTTTATGCCTTCATGAACCTTTTGACTTTGTCGAAGGGTTCGCCTTCATTTGCTGCTGTGAACCTTTTTTCCTTGTCTGAAGTTAGCTCTTTTCTTGGTTGTTCTAACCCTTTGACCTTGATGGAAGGTTGCTTTTCATTTGATTTTTGTCATGAGCTATGCCTCTCGTTGATGTTGTCGAAAGATTGTCTTTCATTTTTGCTAACTTATGAATGCTTTTTTTTCATAAACCATTCGTCATTGTCGAAAGGTAACCTGAATGTGCTTTAACCAGTTCGAAAGGCTTGTTATGCTTTCGAAAAGGTCACTAAGTAGTTGCTCACACTTGCTTTGACTTTTTCATCCCTTTCGAAAGGTAAGAACATCTCGGATACTAGAGACGGAACCTTTCGACTCCTTCGAAAGGTTTGATGCTAATGGATTTTGATGACTGCATCACTTTGACTCCTTCGAAAGGTTTTATGCTAATGGATTCTGATGAATGCACCCCTTGGATTCTGATGACTGCACCCCTTCAACTCTTTCAAAAGGTTTGGGCTGTGCTTCTTTTCCCCTATCTTTGTTGAAAGACCTTTCAACTTAGTCGAAAGGTTAATTTTTTGTGTAACAATACTACATATGGATATGTCGACATATCCACTTGAAATATGAAAATTCTTTTGTTTTAAAATGTTTTGAAATCTTATGCTTTGTGAAATATTTTAATAATTTGTAAAATAATTTAAATATAGTTTATAAACATTTTAAACTTTGAAAAAAATTTATAAAATATTTTTGAAAATATTTTGGTTTTAAAAACAAAGGATAAGAAAATGGGAAATGGAGATCAAAGATTGCTACTAGAGATTTTAAGCATATTCCCAAACTCTATATATTATACTAGAGTCTTGAGAGCTTTATATTTTGGTCTTTTAATCACGAGTCTTTATGTCCATTCTTTGAGACTTTATACTTTACAATCTTCGATTCAACATCTGTATAATATCCTGCACTATATACTTAAAAAAACATTAGTATCCATATTTTATATGAATGTGTTTTTATTATCAAGGTTGTTATCATCAAAATCAATAACTTAGGTATTAATAAGCGTTAATCGGCTGTGACATTTATTTGTATTAATTTTCTTCGTCAAAACTATATCACTTTGGACTTATGGAATTGGGTGATGGTTAAAATTCCAATATCGTCCATATTCAACTCTATAGTCCGAACATAAAGTCTTTGGTTCAATAATAATAGTTATTATTAACTGAAATGCTCTGGCTAGAAACTTTTAGTTTGAGTTGACTTGAGTTGACCGTGATACTAACCTCAGATAACCGAGGAGAAAAATTTCTCTCTTGAATAGTGATTCACTTCCAATACTTCCATTCGGCCCAAATATAGTCACTTGATGGACAACGTGTCATGATTTGACTATAATCAAAGAGGAGCTTTTATATTGAAGATCTACGATATTCTCAAGTCAAAAGAATTGTGTAAATCAGTTGCATCGTTATTTTTGTTTGGTCTTAGTTATATTAATAAATAGAAAACTATCGAGTGAGTCGTTCCATAGTTATCCAAAAACCATCGGTATGTAACTTCCAGGTGCCCCCAAATGTCATGAGTGATGCATTGCTCAACATTCGGAGAGTGTTATGTACTCTAGTCTCAATAGATACGTCAGTATCCAGTCTCGATGCATCTTGACTAGGAATATTCAAAATGATGTATTTGTTTTCATTGTGATAAATTACTCATGGTTGCAACTGCATAACTACTATAACAAAATGTATAATTTATGGTCCATTAAACATACTTTTAATTAAATTAAATAATATAACACATATATCAAGTATATAATAGAAAAAACACCTTTATTTCAAACAGAATTGGTCAACGAGTTAGATATAGCAACAAATTACATCATTGCCCCTGGAGCATGCCCTTAAGTCTATCAGAATACAAGTGATAATACAATAAAAGATGATACTACTATAATGAATACTAGTGTCCTCTATGCCTAAAACTCAAGTTTTTCTAACTGTCCCTGAACCTAAAATGTCTCGAACTGACTCGAATATGACGTAAATAACACACAAGTCAGACTATGTCAAAATCAATGGTTACTCGTGTATATAATTTAACTGAGGTGTATCAAAAGGTAATTACCAGGAAACCCATATGTCAATATATATGTATATAGTAATAAATGTATGATATACACACACATATATAATTATAATATTATATACAATTTCCAACGTATCAAAAAACGTCAAATATCACAAAATTATACATAAAGATGTTATCATCCATATAGAAGTTCATCAAATTGGAAATCCTAAAATCAACGACAATTGGGTGAATCATCCATATCTAGAATTCATCATCAAAGCCTAGAAATCATCAAATATGTCATAGTATAGTTAGACTAGCTCACGGGCTTGCCCAAGTATATCTCTCAATCTCAATAATAAGAACATCATCATCAACATATAAGATAGGATATGCCACCTATCGGTATAATAAAAGATATGAGAATCCAATATACTCTAAACATCTATCCAGATATAATCTTATCTCCTAATATATAAATAAATCAGAATTTATAATGACGAGGAATAACTGTATGGCAGACACGAAGTCCTATGTAGAATCATATAGACATCAATATGTTTGTCACCAAACACTGGTTCTGTTAACCCACGACTATACTTAGGTGAGGTGTATCAACAGCATATGCCAACCTATCACTCCGTTAGAACTAGAAGGGACATTGATGGTCACCTCTAGAATAGGGTCACCTAACCCGACTCTACAGTCTTTGGCTACCTCGACGGTCATCGCGAACAAATATCTGCCTACTGCTCGTCTATGCGAAGCACTCGATCATGAACCTGCATATTCCCCTATAGGTAACAGATTGCTGGTTTAAATGACATAGGGCTATAAGGCACTTAAACTATGGGTCACCTAACCAATGATACAAAAGCTGTCATAGATCTGAGACGTGACCGCACGATTCGACCACTGGGGTGGATATTAACCATCTGGTCCTCTTCCGCTAATAATCTAGGACTACATAATGATAATGGCACATAGTACTAATAAATAAAACGAAACTTACCATGCTCACACCTATGAGCATCACCTCACATAAGTATAATCTCAAAATATTATTCTTGTCATGTAAATGTTATCTACTTATAATGAACAACCGAATAAATATCGCTACAGCGTCCCATAACACTACGTGATACTCAAAAGCTTATTCGCTACTCATAAACTACACTCAATCCCTACAGTATTCAATATCACAAGTTCAACGAATAACCGAAGAAATATTATCGTATGTCCCATACTAGACGATATCCTAACTTTGTTTATTCAAACTACTCGTCACACAGAATTAAATACCGTGAAATCATATGTAGGACGTCATCTCTGTATCATATCAAAATCAGCAGTCAAATCAATATCAACGGTGAATCACTCATATCATCCTACATCATCATGGCATATGTGAGAAATCAGAAAAGAAAAATGAAATCTCATTAATCATTCATGTAAGAAATATTCATATTTAGTACATATATATTACTTTAAACCTTAACTAGAAATTACTTCATATTTTCCAGTAAATATATAGTAACTTCTTAACTAATCTCTTAAAATTCCAAAATAGATTCACTTTTAAATAAATTAATTATCTTTTAAATAAAATGCAATACTAAATTTAGAATTAAATGTTTCTCCATAAACTTGCAAATATAAATTATCGGTTAAGAATTCATCAACAATAATCCAAACTTAATAAGGATGAAAGCATCTGAAATATAAAATGTCCTTCGTAGAATTAATTTGATTATCCAATAATTTTTAAGTTACTAAATTCTCATCTTCTTTAATACACACATACACGCATATATAGATTACAAACTTCTGTTTAAACTTATTTATCATGAGATTTCTTGAGAATGTTTTGTATATTAATTCAATTATATTTCTTATTTTCGATATATATATATATATATATATATATATATATATATAACTTTTATACATTTTTAAAATCAAATATCTAATTTACACTTTAGTTAATTTTTTCATATAAACTTCTCAAAATACATTACCTATTTTCTTTCATTATACTTTAATTGTATCTTATATAATATATTTTAGTTTATATATTTTGATTTTTTTAAACACTGAATTAGTCGTCGATCGACCGCTAAAGGTCGACCGATAGACCTACCCGTCGAAGAAACCTAGGGTGAACTTCTGATCGTTTGCACCATCTCCGTCCAAATTCAAGCACCATTCAACACTCATCTTCACCAATTCAATTTATATACATGTATATTCATTCAACCATCAATCCAAACACATAATATACAGAAATAGATGATTTAGGCACAGAAATGTGAGTACGCATACTCTTCTATATACTGCTTCTTCTTCCTCTTCTCTACGCGTGCATAATTAGAAACCAAAGTATGAATAATTTGCGAACCTATGGCAGTATAATGATGTACTGAGACAGCATACTTCAATTTTGGGAATTCACGATAACTAATTTGATTTTAATGTGATTATAGAATGGAGATGCCTTTACTGCTTTTAGAAGAAGATAAATAACAAGGGAAATATGCGTGAATGGTTTATGAAAGAATGAAAAATCTTGAATTGGTGAAATCTGGAAGATGGGTTTGGACTTAAGGTTCCAGGCTTGGGATTTGTTTGTTAAAACAAATGATATATATATATATATATATATATATATATATATATATATATATATATATTATTTAAAGTATATTCGCACATGTTTTTATTTAAAATAATTTATGTATTATTTATAATTCAATTGAATGATAATTTATCATTTAATTACCATTTATATATTTGTAAAAACATTAAGTACGAGTTTTATATGCTATTTTAGAGTCATCTGCTATATCCCGCTATATCCTCGCTGTATCCCCACTATGACTTTTTACAACTCCACCGCTTTGATTATAAAACCAAATTTTAATTTAATTCAAATTATAATAAAATTCCAATTAAAAATTATATTTGTATTTCTCAATTTCTTAATATTATAACCATTAAAAAAATTCAAATTTCATATATTTCTATTACAAACCCATTTATTAAATAATTTATAGTTTTCAAACACTTAATTCCAAAATATTTAATTCTCCATCGCTAAATGCTTTATTATTTAATATCATCCAAATAAACCAAAAATTATTCTTGTTTTAATCTTAAAATCCATTTTAAACAATTAAATTACTATTGTTAATTTTAATTAATTACTGCTCAAAACCGAGTTGTTATAGTAATGGTAAATTTATCATTATTAATAGTAAATGTAACAGTAAAGTAATATCAAAACCAATGACAGAGGTAAATTTAGCAGTCATGTTTTTTTTCACTATTTTAGTTTATGCCAACCACCGACAATTTTAAAATTATATTTGATTTAACGATATGTCTTTAATAATAATTTTTTGTTATGTTTCTTTTTTCGGATTTATTAGCATCAAAGTGTTGGATCAGCAAAGTAATAATTTTATATTAAACTAAATAATTTGCATTAAATCAAGAAATTTTTCTGTAAAATGAGTTAATATTTTGATGTAATAATTAATGAGATCAGAATCAAATACAAAATATTTTATTTTATCTTTATCAAATTTTTAATACAACTTTAATGTTTTTATGTATTGCCAAATTTGCTATTACCAATCAACGGTTTACGGTTATATTGATATATTGACGATGTGTCTGTAATCGTTTCGATTTATCAATTACAATGGTATGATAACAGTTTTTTCACATTGGCAAGGGTTACTATTACCGTAACAACCTTAGGTGCTAAGCAAGATTGAATAATTTTTATTATAACGATAGTTCTTCTTCATGGATTAGCGTATTTAAAAGATGGCATATTGTCTATTATCTTCTAAACTTCAGAAATACTGTTTATTTTTATGACATTTCACTTGTTTGTGAAAAGAACCGTACTAAAGAATTATGCTGAAGATGCAACACACCTTGAGTTTGTAGTATTTATGCATATGCTTAAGGACTATGTTTGTAACGTGTTCTATTTATATATGCTTTAATGCTTGTTTGGTGTGGTTCTAGGATTATTTGACGTTGTTATACTTACTTGATGATGCTGTTTTAGAATTTACTTACTTGATGATGCTGTTTTAGAATTTACTCGGTGTAGCTCTCACGTTCATGTTATTTGTTTAGGATTTTCATTTTATTTGTTATAGTTTCTGTGATATGCATTGCAGCTTGTCCAGTGGCATTGGTGCATGTATCAAAATGCATGTAAATCTATCATCCTTGCCATATTTCACTATTTTGGAATTTATTATACTTTTCTATGACTGAACAGAAAAGTGACTGAAATTATTTGGGCAACTATTAAATTAAAAAAAATTCAGACTTGATTATTTTAACTCAATATTGCAAACGCATGAAAATAATACAGTAGGTAGGAATATCTAAGCCTGAATCATAATGGACTCGACAAGGAACCCTTTTAGCATTTATTGTTATTACTTCTGGTTGAGAGACCCCGTATGGACAACAGAGCAAAGTTGCACTGGTCCAAATTAGTGATTAATAAGTTTCAGTAGTCTGCAGAGCAAAACATGTATACTACAGGATTCAGCTCATCTATATCCTATCCTTCCTACCTGCAGCTCTGCTATACATCAAGATAGGCATCTTTACTTCGAAACAAGTATGACTTTATTACGATGCTTCCAACATGAAAACAAAATTTGTAACCTTATCTTCACAATGTAATACAGCTATATGTTTCATCTACACCGTACATCTGGTTCAGTTTGAACCACGTTACTTAATTCAAGCAATCGATTAAAGTTGTGTCATGTAATACTTATCTGTTATAGTACATAATCGATATCATACGCCTGATTTGCCCTTAAGCCATATGTCACATGTAAACTTACAAAATCATAAAATACTCTTGTTCGTTTTTTTATGCTTTTGTAATATGTCTTCGAGTTTCTCAGTGATGTTTCAGCTTCAACTACTTTGATTCAAAGACCGTTGGAACAAATGATAAAAATCAAATTCAAGTAAGCTAAGCGGTTTCTAAGCAAAAGCAACATCGGTTGCGTTTTAAACAACATTTGTGACAAAACATACTAAAGTATTCATGTTAGTGCCGACCTTTTTGTAAAAGCATCCAACACATCGTCTCACCCACTATCTAATACTAATAAACTTAGCACAAAAAATACTAGCTCATCCTAACACACAAAAAAGGACCATTAAAATATAATTTACAGATAATATATGCATAAATATTCAAAAAAAGTATCGAAAAAATAAACATACTTACAATTTGACACATACAAAGCAACAATTCGCACCAACAAATAAACATACATACAATTTAAAATGTCTCATATTTTACTTTATTCGAGCATTAATAATTTCTTATCTATGACTTGAACAGGGACAACACATTGTTATTCCTTAAGTACCCAAACTTTCTTTCCATTGGAAAAGTGAGTGGAGACAAAACAATCTCACTTACCTCTTTATCAGAATGCAGTGTAAGCATAATACCACCACCCATTGGCAAACAAACTCATAAAAATGGACTAATCAGTGTCAATAATTGTTTCTTAATCGACATCATCAAAGTGTTATTCGGTACTTGGACAAGTTTGTCTTCTTCAACAATGGGATCGGGGTATTACTTTGTCGAATATCATTGTGGATCGTATCTATTCCATATGGTCAAATCAGGATGATTGGTTTCCACTATCATCATTCGAGTGTGAACATAAGACTGCACTTGTATATCTCAGCCTTTCATTTGGCTACAACTAATTGAAACTACATATCCAGGAAAGTAAAAAAAGCAAACCACAAAAGAGACATAAGGCTGACTCTAACCCATTTCATTCATTCCCAGCCCAATGTATTGCTTACTTTCTTTGCCGTTACAGGTTAACAGAATCTAATCAGGGTTTACACGGCTTAGCTTTTTCCTAATTTTCCGTTGTTATGAAACAAAACCCACTAAAATACAATATTGATCGTTGTATTTCTTCCTCTTTGTCTTCTCCCACTCTAGAATTTCGTAACAGTGAAATAAAATGTCTTCGTATTCCAAAAGGGATAACAGTGATTTGAGTCTTAAACATTTGGACTTCATTTACCTTCACTCGTTACAGTCATTTCTTACTAGAAAAACAATGATAAGAATAACATTATGGGGTCCACTGGTCAGGTGGAAGAGTATGATGCAGTCAACATATTGTTAACCGTACAAGATACATTGAATAGCCAGATAAGAAAAGTGAATTCTTGTCTCCATTGCTTAACTAGCCTACATTAAACATCACTTTTACAAACAGCAATATGTTGGTTTACAAAAGGAATAAAATACAATCATGTAGTAATTTTGAAGATAATGTAGCACATTTTCACTTTGTTTAGCAAATCTACTCGTTTTACATATTACATTATGTAACGCCCTCGACTCACATTTGTCTGCGTACTTTCTCAGTTATCTACACATTTATTGTGCAATGATGTGGAAGTTGATTGATACTACCTAGCATTGATTTTGAGGAGAATTCGACAAACAAATCTAATGGGCTGATACTAGCATTAAAAACGTAATCCCTATCCTATCAACTTCCACCATTGAATTTATCAGCAAAGCTACCAACTTATGATTGCAGGATGATAGACTAAACTGTATCGTCAAGAAATCCATGAAAAAAAAACTTGAAACAAATTGAATTGATCTGTACCATCAATCATTGTATTCCCAAACAATCAAAGTAACCTACATATATAAAAAGGATTACCTCAAATTACTAATTTGAAGGTGTATATGACACAAGAATATTAACAGATATTAAAAGAATCGCCGCCTTCTTACACTCCCCCTTTCCAGATCCTTCACCTTGCTCCATTGCCAAATCAAATCACTGCCATTCTTCTTTCATCCTGCAAAACAATAAATATATACACACCGTTCGTTACAAAAATGATCGAGTTAATGGATCTAAATGGAAAACGAAAAACAAACAAACAGGATTGGATTAAAATTAAACCTGATTAAGAAGAAGTACGGGCCGACAGTCAGGGGGAGATTCAAAAAGCGAAAGGGAAAACTGTTTTCTAATGACGCCAACATCAAAATAAATCAATCCAGAGCTAGGAACATCGACCCGAATTTCCTTAACAGGAAACCACAGAAAGAGCTCTTGAGCAGACATGCCGGACAGCGAGGCAATCTGGCCGTAGCTGATGGTGCCGTTGATGGAAGAATCGTATTGGACTTCCGTCTCGAACTGAGCAGTACAGGCGGCAGCGAGTTGGAGGTGGAACTGGCCGGCGGAGTCGATAGAGAAGGAGGTGATTGAGCTAGGGAAGAGACCAATAGGGAGGCCGTGGGACCGGAGGGAGTCGTACGCAGCGGTCGCGGCGCCGGAAATGGCGGCGGCCGAGAGTGTAGTGATAGCCAAGGAGAAAATTGTAAGTAGAAGGAATAGGATTGACATTTTGGTCTGATATTGAATTGCAATTGAGAAGAAGAGGGGAAGAAGAAGTAATAGGTGGAAGGAGAGGAGAGGAGGAGATTTGGTATGGTTTAGGGTTGGTGCCAGCGAAAAGACAGGGGGGATTTATGGGTTTGGGTTTTACTGCGCTGGAGATTATACTGCTCATTATTGTGTTCCTCTCAATTTTTTTTCTATTTTTTTCTATTTTTTATTTTTGATGCGGCTGGACCTGAGAACCATGATTAATGATATAGACAGCCTTTTTTTTTTCTTAAAAAGCTGAACTTCGATTAATCTAACGACTTGAACAACTCTCCTACCAGTTAAAATATGTTCAATATGTCCACAACTGTTATAATTAAACAAGACTGATATACAAGACTAGAAAACATTAGATTGAGAAACATTTTTATTCACCACACATCTAAACATACAATACAATAAAGCTCCATTTACATATTTGTGATAGAAAATGAAGATTACAATAATGTATATGTAACATTTAGCATATTCACTCTTGTAGTATTTAAAAATATTATAACTCCCTCCCTTCAATATACATCTTTAAAGTTTTGAATGCTCGTACGTTAATTTTTGAAGTTGTCCCTTTTGAAACATATATGATGATTGCTCCCCTCGTTAATTTCTTTCTTCCATACATCTATTTAGTCGATATAGATATTTTTCATTGCCTCATTAAAAATCATTGATGAAAAAACTTGCTGGGAAAAAACTTGAACGAGGAAAATAATGTAGCTTGTAAAGTCGTAGATATCATATTAAAAATGATGTTCCTTCGAAAGAGTTTGATACTTGAGATTAAATAGTGCCTCATTAAAACCTTAATAAGAAAAACCCAATAGAAAAAATCTCAGTGAAGAAAAAAGAGTACAACGACATATTTTAAAATATCTTATTTCATCAAAATAAGTTAGATACTTCAGGACCGGGATAATGCCTCGTAAAAATCTTTACTAAGAAAAACCCAGTAGCTTAGTGAAGGAAAAAAGAATACAGTAACGTATTTTAATATCTTATTTCATAAAAAAATGTTTGATATTTCTAGATCAGGATAATGTCTCGTTAAAACCTCGCTAAGAAAACTCAGTGGAAAAACTTTAGTGAAGAAAAAGTGTACATTATGATATATTTATGTATACTCCTCCTGATTTTATATTTTTTCCTTTTTGTTTTGAATACATGTCTTGATACTTCAAATCAACAACAAATACTTCTAATCTATATATGTGTAACATAGCTTCAATATGCGTTAAGGAAATTAAAATCAGAAGACAATAATTCTATTTTCCCTCCTTTAGATGTTCACAATTTACAACTATTGGTTTTTGGTTACAATATATTTTTTCATGATTGTTTCTTCCAAATATGATTTGCATTTTATGCACTACGTATGCTATTTTTATGAAAAATACTTCATGTGCTTTCATTTTGGTGTTTCAAATCAGTTTTGCCTGTTGTAACTGCATCTTCGAGGCATATATAAGAGTTTCATTACAACAATACTTAAAAGCAGAAAGTCATCTGCTCATTATTAATTATTTTAAGATTTTCATTACAACAATACTTAAAAAGGTTGCAATCTACGCTCCTTGTTCTTTGCATTCTTTATAACCAGCAAAGTTATGCATATTCTTCGACATCATCATTTAGTATGGTTTAACCAATATTTATACCCTTGTGTATTTTAAGTTTTCAAATACTTTCACTGCTTCAAACAATTCAATTATTTCTAAAATTATCGTGCTTACGGTACCTAACATACTTAACATATTGCTGATGCTATGTGCTTTAGTAATTTCAGTGTGCTTTTGCCACTTTATATGAATGTTTCTAATTATATTTTGCAGACTTCAGATCCATATTTTTCATCTAGAAAAGGATTCATGAAGGCCAATTATGTTTTTCTCTAATTCAAGATCTTTAATTTATTCGTAAACATAAGCGTTTTATTATTTATAATTTTTTCATCGATGATTATTTCTTGTCGGTTCCAAACATAATTCATTGAGATCTCTTTAATCATCAAGTTTTAGATACTAAACCACTTTTAGGGTTATTTAATAATTATGTCATGGGTCTCTTCCAGAGCACCATTCATTATTTCTTCAAGAACACCCACCTCCTTTATTTGACATCTTTTTTAATTACTCCAAAAATATATTGAACTGACTTCCTTCCTACACTACAAAATTGGTTGATATTTTTTTGATACTATAGGGAATCAAATCTATATTGGAGCAAGTTTAATACGGATATTATTAATAATTTATTCAAGTTAACAAGCATCGTTGTTCCAGTGATTAAGTAATTTGGCTTTGGTGCGAGTGTAAAGTGATTCGAAGGTTTATTGACATGTGATATGTTGTCATAGTGATTTGTAGTATATAAAGTACCATTTCAAAATAATAATAATAATAATAATAATTTATTCAAGTTACTTAATATTTTTCACTTGTGTATGTTGACAAATATTTAATCTTTATAATCAAAATGCACTTGTATCCTTTTTATCCCACCCCTCAATGTTGTTGAACATCGCCACATTAGATAATAGTCTTCTTTGGATTCACCTTTTGATCCATTATGATATTACTACTAGCAAATACTTCACATATATCAATTACAGGAGGATAATTCTTTTATCAGTTGATAAGATGCATTCAAGTGATATTGCTTTTAGAGTTTGTTCATATTCATTTATGTAACCAATTGAAATAATTTAACTATTACATAGATTATTTGAATACATACATGAGTTCAACTCGTTCAACATTTACGTTGATTGATTTTTAGATCACCAAATAATATCTATGCATAATCTATAAGGTGAGCTCATATCTATTTAGTTAAACAATGTTCATTGAATAATCTTCAGGTTGTTAGTTAAATATCTGCACATATGGATATGTAAGTTCGTCTATGTATTATATATGCATATTGTAGATTTTCATATTCTCTTCCATTTAGCTAGTGATTTAAGAACAAACTATTATAAGAATCCAAATTGTTAATTTTTGTCTATCAATCGATGTCAATGTTAATCTTTCAATACCGCATGACAATATTCAAAACATCTGGTCTGAAAATACCTATGGATCTAGTTTGACTTATTTATAGCAACTTCAAGTTATTAAAATCCCCTACGACATTGTTTTGGTTGCTTAATGCTTTGTTGTTGAATTTTGAAGTGATTGATTCTGGTGGCCGTAGTATCATGTAGTCTGGTAATTGATGAACTCTGTTATTGTTTCTGAACTTTGCATTTCATTGCTCACTATCATTTTGTGCGATGCCCATATTTGTTCATTTGTTTGCATTTGACTTTGATTATGCATTTTTCTGTGCACTGCATGTAAATATGTATACATGTACGTATACATGTGTATGTATGTTTGTTGCACCATATAGTTTGCTTGAAGTTGTAGCCTTTCTTGCATATAGTCTGGTTGTCTCAAGTACATTTGTATATATGATGTTGTGATATAACTGGACTCTTGTTTTACTTGAAATCATGTCTGGTAAGTTTTGATGTAAGTCTGCACTTTATTGTTGCTTTGAGCTAGATTGCATTTGCTTCTATAACGACCCGTAATTTTCATTAATTAAAATATGTTAATTTAATGAAGATTGGTGATTTAATGTTTGAAGAAATAAAAATTTATGATAATAATAAGAATGTAATTGGAATAAAATGTAATATTATTAAATTAAGGTAATTGATAACTGCTTTAAATGTAAATTCTAATTAATTAAAAGAATTAAGGAGTTATAATTGATATGTTGTAAATAAATTATAGTAATGTATGTACTAATGGATAATTGGATTAAAAGAGCAATTGATAATTCAAAGGTTGATTAATTAATGAAACAAGGTGTAATTAATTGTAATTGATAATAAATGTGGGGTAGTAATAGTTATAACAATTATTCGTAAATTATAAATTTACAAATGTTATTAAATGTAGTAATGGTGACGATTGTTGTTAGTTACCAACATATTTAATCAGTTTTAATTAAATGTAATTAAATGTTACATTAATGTGAGTTAAGACAATACTGAAAATTTTGAATGCAATAAAATGAATAGAAATATTAATTTTATTCATAAGGTAATAATAGATTTAATAAAAGAATGAAACAAGATAAATTAATTAATTAGGATTTCAAATTTTAATTAATGTGAAAAATCAATAAAAATTAATATAATTGAAATATAGTAGTTAATACAAAAAAAGATGGAAATTGTAGCATATTAGTGAAATAAGATATAAACAAATGTTAACTATGTTACTAGAGTAATAATTGATTGTATATAAAGATAGAAATCAAATTAAATCATCTTATTGGAATTAAATTTTAATTAATTGGATTAATTACAGTTGAAACTTAACATTATATTTTGGAAAATAATTAACAATGAAATTTTATGTAAATTTGTTTTAAGTTATTATAAATGTCTTAGTAATCAAAAATGAGGAAATTTATTAGTTTATAAATATTGAACTAATATTAATTTATTTAATTAACGTGAAAATAGCCATTTTGGCCACAGTCTCGGATTTCGACGAAATAAGTTTCATCGGATCCGCAAAGGTGAATTACTGTAGGATTTTAAGTTTCGTAATGATCGGACTTATCGTTTGATCGTACGGGCTCGAAACGCTTAGAAATTGATTTAATTGAAATCAATTTGAAATAAGCTGATTTTAAAGCAATTTCTTCACACAATAGAATTGGGACCTGAAACATGTTCCATAGAGTTTAAAATTATCGAAAACATCTATTTTGATATATGGGATGACCCATTTTTGTTTCGGAAACGAAATGGGCTTTTCGGATTATCTATCATTCAACTTTCAAATCAATTTAGTCCATTCATTTCTTTTTCTGATCCACCTATAAATAGCCTGTTATAAACCCTAACTGTTTCTTATACCATTTGTCTGTACATACAATTATATCTGTTTCTCTCATTCCAATGGAAGACAAACCAATTCCTAATTCCAAATTCAATTGCAAATCAAAACCAAATCGAAAAATTAAATTCCTCAAAATATATCAAATTATATATCGATTTGAAACTCTCGACGAGCGCAAGACAAATCTACAGTTAGTTTGTCGATTTAGGTTTCTTTGTAGCCGGAATTGGGCAATTTAGTCTCGACCGTTCATTGGTTTTTCATGACGTCGATTGGAGGATACCGTTGAGGAGAGATGGTCGAGTGGAGTTCATCTAGGGGTTCGCATGTCGTTACAATGGTTTGATCGTTGGGAAAAATTCGATTAGGGCTTGAACGAGAGGGCAGCGGCTGGCATCCCCATGGATGGTGGGGATGCGGTCGAAGTTGTCGTGGGTTGACGGTGTTCGGGGGAGAGGACGGCGACTTTTCCGGTGGGTGGTCGTGGCCGCGTGTAACAACCCTGTATTTTTTATTATTATAATTGTATATTTTAATTATTTTAATTTAAATTACTAATTTAAATACTTTATTTTATTTATTAAAATGAATATATTTTGTTATTTGAAATATAAATGTTGATTTTGATGTGGATTAGAATTTCAAACATGCATATATTGAATATTTTCCAAAAATGTGAATTTTGGTCAATATAGTCAAACTTTGACTTTTAAATTTAAATTTTAAATATTTAAAAATTTGAATTTTATCTTTTATTATGAAAATAAATAAAATTTCAAGAACACCGCCTTTTGTTTCATTGAAATCCGAGTAATGTTGCGAAAGTTATGCTTTTTATAAATTTGGGTGTAAATTGTTTTATTTAACAATATTGTTTATTTTAAATTTTATAAATAATCTTTTTAATTGTCATATCTTATTCTAATTTGTATTATATGTTATGTTACATATATTTTTACCTTTTAAATATTTTTAAAGTGATGTTTGAATTTTTCCAAAGCTTATTGAATTTATTTTCTATTTTTAAAGGTTAGTTTCCATTTTTCTGCTATTTTATTCATTTAAATTATATTCAATAAAATTTATTTATTCATTTTTATGCATGCATTTTATTTTTATGTTTTTATCTTTATTTATAAATATTTTTTATGTACATACAATTTTTCCAAAGTTCATTTCATTTATTTTCAAATTTTCAAGCCTAGTTTACATTTTCTTTGCTATTTTCTTAATTTAATTATATTTAATTAATATTTATTTATTTATTTTTGTTTATTTACTATATTTTCGTGTTTTTATCTGTATTTATACATATTTTACATGTATTTAAAATTTAAAAAGAAATGGTGGAAATTTGAAAGGTTTGTGACTCTTTATTTGCTTAAGCCTCTTTGTATTCTCACCTTTTCATTATCAACCATTACCTTTTCATTTTTGCTGCCTTAACTCCGTTGCTTCAGCCGTACCTTTTTCCTCATCATTTTCACGAAAATTTAAGCTTCTCAACTCCAAAAAGATCGGCCATCAACCTGAGAAAAAGTTTTGGTAAAATTTCTATTTTTTTTTATGTTTTCCTTCTTGTTTCTTATGTTATTTGCATTGCTTTCTTCACCTTCTAGGCTCGGCTCCTCTCCACTCCATCAGCTCCACCATCACCTCCTCCATCTACAGCAGCCATTAGCCCCTCCTATGACCAAAAGTTCAGGCCATGACCCTTCACATGAAGCATCACCATAAAAACATTGCAAAGCTTTGCCAAACTTCACCAAAACAATGCTAGCCAAGCCTATACTCCATTATTACCTTCATAGTTGCCTTTGGCCACTCCTTAGCCACCACCACCATCATCTACATCACTTTTGGCTACACACGACCACAGACCAGACCTAAAAACCCCTATGGCCGAGCTCCAATTGACCTAAGCCGAGCTAAAAAGTTAAACAACTTGCCTCTTTTGCATTGTCTTTGGTATGCTTCATGTTAGCACCACTACACCTTCATCTCCACTTGTTTTGATGCCATACCTGACCCAAACCTGACCTATATGCTGAGCTTAACACATCATTGGCTGAGCTCATGATCCACCTTGGTCGAGCATTCGAACGGTAAAGACAAGGTCTTGTCTTTATTGCCTTGTATTTCAACTTGTTTCTATATAATTTTGTGTTGAATATTCATATGTTATATTGTCTTGTTTTGGGTTGTTTACAGGATGATATATTACTCTCTCCATTCATTTGAATCATTAGTCGTGCTGTATCGTGCTTGTCGTGCTTTTGGAATCGTTTGTGTGTCGTAGTGGTCTTCAGCTGGAAAATGTGAGTCTTTCTCACTCTGACATTTATACTTATGAAATAGTGAATTGATGACAAGTGTTTAGTAATATAAAATGTTCATGCAAGTTAATGATGATCATATGATATGCTATGCCATGTTATTACCATGTTAAAACTGTTAATTATCGTCTTACATCTGATATATGACACTATATTGTGACATTGACATTGTTTATATTGTTTATGCATATATTCACACTGCAAGTTCCCTGTTAGAATAGAATCACTATGCGTTGAAATGATACATACCCGAACGGACTTTAGAATAGGAAAAAATCATTATGGGCTAAAATGATAGGCCCGAGCGATTTTCATTGTATTTTTTTTGACTTTAGATTGCGGGTTTGAAATGATAGAACCTAGGTTTTCTTTGTAAACTGCGGATTGAAATGATATATATCCGTATCACTTGACCTAGGTTAGAAAAATTTATACAGACCCCGTGGTATATTTTTAAATGATTTTTATTAAAATATGTATTTTTAAAAGTATGAAATTTTGATTTAAAAATATATATTTTATGGTTTTAAGAAAATTAAATATTAAGTCTTGAAATTGTGAATTTAAGTACGTAAATTTGAAGAAATTGTGATTTTTGACTTTAAATTTTATTTTAAAATGTCAATAAATAATGGAAATTAAATTTAAAGTTTTGAAATGATATTTGAAGTAAAATGTTAAGTTTTATTAAATTTATAAATTAATAAACAGTGAATTTTGACTTAATAAATGAATGGAGTTTTTAAATTGAATATTTGATCCTAAAATTTTATTGTGTTAAATCATATTTTAAATGTGAAATTTTGAAGTCTAGAAATATTATTTTCAAGTTATAATAATAAAATTTGAAGTTTTATTATTACTTTTGAAAAGCTAAAATGAAATCTGGAATTTTATAGCATTTTCAAAATGCTGTAGTCTTTTGACAGCATTTTTAAATGCTGTTGTTTTGTATCTAACAATGTTTGAAGTAACTAAATATCTATTACAACATTTTATAAATGCTGTTGTTTTGTATCTAACAATGTTTGAAGTAACTAAATATCTATTACAACATTTTATAAATGCTGTTATTCATGAACTAAATCATTTTGGAAACTATAAGCTATGATAGCACTTTATAAATGCTGTCGTTGCTATAATTTGACAATGTTTGAAATGTTATAGATTTTAACACTGTTTGAGTTATATTTAAAGTGTTAAATGATTTAACTTTTGAAAATTGATTAATTGTGAAATTTAAGAAGTTTTGAATATATTTTAATATTTAAATTTGAATTTTAAAGAATTTGAATTTGAATTTGAATTTGAATTTAAATAGGGCTTACTTGGTTATGTGTTAAATGGAATGAAATATAATGAGATAAATGAATTTTTGAGTGGAATTTTTAATATATTTTGTAATGATACTTGAAATAATAAATGAATGACTTATTTGATTTAAAAATGATATTTAAATTTGAGTATTTGAATTTGAATTCAAATAATGATTTAATAATGAGGTTTTGAAAGGATGTGATATTTTAATGATTTTGAAATGGTTTGAAAATGATTTGATCTTTATTTTAATAAAGAATATGAATGTGGAATAATATTTGATTTTGATTTATTTGATAAAGGAATATTTGAAGTTTATATTTGTATGAAAAGATATTTGGTTTAATTGTAATTTAACTTTATTTAAATAATGTTGGATTTATGAAATGAATATTTCGAAACTAAATAATAATGAAATTAGATTTGAGATATGAATATATGGAATTATAAAGTTTAGTTTTGAAGTGTGGGATATTAAAGTTCAGAAATATATTAAAATTGGATTGTTTAGTTTGTAGATCAAATCTATATTTGAAATTTATAAGATTTGAAATGTTTTGTCAGAAAACTAAATTGAATTGAAACTGATAGTTTGAATTGAATTAAATTGGAAATTTGAAATTTTGGTTTAATGGAATAAATTTGTAAAGTGTAAAGAATTAAAGGATGATTTCAAATGTATGATTTCAGAATGTTATGATTTTCAAAGTGTAATGATTTCAAGTATTTTAGTTTTGGAAAAGTTATATTTTGAAAGTATTATGAATTTTTTTAAAGGTGAATATATGTTCGAAATGGACATGATAAACTATTTTGATTTGAATATAGTTTTGAAATAAAAATGGTTTTGGTTTCAAAGTATAAACTATTTTGATTGAACAAATAGTTTTGAAATAAAATGGTTTTGGTTTCGAAGTATAACTATTTTGAAAGGGATATAATTTTGAAATGAAATGATTTGATTTTTGAAGTATAAACTATTTTGAAATGACCACGGCATTATAATAACGATTAGTTGTTAAAGAGACCGAGATCGGAAGTTGTCATACTCTCTGCCAACTCCGAAAACCACTTTAACAACTGTGTACGCGGTGGAGATTCCAGAATGAAGTAGGATGGTGGCGACGTTCTTGAGGTATATTATGTGGACCCAACTCCCGTGAGTTGGCATAAGGTGGCTAAAACAGGAGCGATCTCGGGCCAAAAGGGGTAGCTCCTCTGGTCGGACACATTCCTTCATACTCTTACTGGTGATTGATTAGATGGTCATCCTTCGATTTTGATTGGGAGAGTGTTCCGAGGTGGGCGTATGTAGCTGCTGCGTTACCACCAGCCCGTGTGCGTAATTGGTATATCTACCCTGGCATTGTCTTGTGTGCCGTGTCACCTACCATACCGAGCCTTTACTACGAGTTTGTTTTTCTCCCGTAGCCCGTGTGGTATCCTCTGATTGTCTCCCGTTCTGGAGATATCATGATATTAGATGGACAACTGGGACTATTATGTGTGAAGGGTGATATGGGTAGCCCAGAACGCTATTTAAAAGTATGTTTATTTTACCGTAGACATTATTATAATAGCGCAATATTACTATATTGTAAATGTGTGAAGGGTGATATGGGTAGCCCAGAACGCTATTTAAAAGTATGTTTATTTTACTGTAGACATTATTATAATAGCGCAATATTACTATATTGTAAATAGTTTAACGGATCCTTAAAGGATGGGCGATCCCAAGCATCCTTTAAGTTACTGATGCTTTTTTGTTACTGTTCACTTGAGTTGATTTACAGTTCATAAATATTTATGTTCTGACTCGAATGTTTTGTGTTTGCTTTACGCTCGAGTCAGATTGAGTGAGTTAGCATTCAAGATTCACCTTCGAAATTGGAGCTTTCCTTGAAGATCCAGCCATCTATTTTTCTTTCTGTATCCAGTGATTTCAGTGATGTATTCTGATTTGTACCTGATGTATCTTATTACTCTTCTATTGTATCTTGTTTAACTCTGATGTATCTTATTTTTATATAGTAGCTTCATGAACTACTATCTCTTTTATTTCCGCTGCATTATTATTTACTCTGTGACTGTGATTATGTATTTACTGTATATTCTGAGATTTGCCAAATTTTATTTACAACGCTGTATTCTGATCAATTCAAGTCCGACATGTGCGGATGCGAATGTTTGAAAATATCGGGTTGTTACCGCTGGTATCAGAGCTTTGGTAGCTGTAGGCAAAATTCAGCAGGTATGGTAAATGTATTTACAGAATCACTTTCATTCGAGTATAATTCTCTTCCTTTTTGACTCGATTCCTTTGAATTTTGGAACGTTTCCTGTGGTTCCAAAATCCATTCGTGTCCCTCACTATTTATCTTCTTTTGTTTCTGGAGTATCCCATAACTCCACTTCAAAAGATCTTCATAATGAGTTGGCGGTCTCGCCAACCTCAAATTTATTTGTAAAGGGGAAACTCCTTTACAACAGCATCGATTCACCAGAGATTCTATATCCTCGGTTTAAATGATAGTATCTCTTATAATTTCGAACTCTATATCTTGAGATCGAATTTTGATTTACCCAAGAAATGCACATCGATCTTATTCTTTAAGTCACGGTTGACCCGGTTAAGGTTGCCCGCGATTTGTATAAGCTTATCCATGTCCCTATTCTGTTATTTAATCATCTCATCTTTGTTTCCAACTTATCTTCAAATCATTCTTGAAGTGTATTTGTAAACTAATATTTAAATGTTTTATATATTATGTTGTTTGAGTTGTTGATGTTGATTTGGGTTTCCGATCGATTTGTTTGATCAACGCTATCGATGGGATTTCCAAAACACTTGAACAGACCAAACTGACACAATATGCTTTTAAAATTTAGTAATGAAATAAATTTTGTGAAATAAATTTTGTGAAATAAATTTTGTAACTATATTATAAATCTTTATCTGGATTTTATTTGAATTGGTTGTTAAGAAATAATTTTTGATTTTTATATATCATTTTCTATTGTTTCACATATATAATTTAACTATAAACATGGTTATAAATTTATTTAGAAATTTAAAATGAATGTAAAACAAGAATTTGAGAATTTAATTTTCGATGGATTTTAAACTTTGTGTTTAAAGTTTTAAAGGATATATTATTTAAAGTATTTTCGAATAGAAATTTGTTTCCAAAGAATTTTAAATTTAAATTTAGTGTTCTTCTCTTTGTCGCATGAAAATAATTTTGGTGATGACTGCAGCATCATCAACATTCATTTTCGAGTTTCAAAGTGAAGAGAACGTTCTGTAGTCTTGCTACAGTTTTGTTTTGGGAAATTTAATTGATTTGAATTTCTTAAATAAGACTAGATTTATAACATATGCTGATATATGATTTAAAGTTGAATATATATATATATATATATATATATATATATATATATATAGAGTATATGTGCATTTAGTTATCTCTAAATAGTTTGAGATTTATCGGAAATTTAATTCCTAAATTTTATCTTGAAGTATAATTTTAAGTATAATTTCAAGATTTGGATAAATATTCAAGTTTGAAATGATTGAATTGGAAAGTTTATTTGTATAATACACAATTTCATTCCAATATAACTTACCTTAATTTTCAAAAGTTGAATATGTAATTGGATAATATACAATATAAAAAAAAGATTTTATAAATAAAATTTGAGTGGTTATAATAAATGTTATACACTTGAATTTTAGTTATAAAAGGATTAATAGAGGTAAATAAAGAAAAAGGGTAATAGAATAATTTACAATATAAAATGATGTTAAAAGAAATAAGAATAGGATAAAACAATTATAATATGTATAAATATATTTAACATAGGTGATAAAATATATTAAGAGGAGTAAATTTAATTTTAATTAGGAATAATGAAGAATTAAATTTATTAAATATATTTTGAGTATAATAAATGATTTTTTTTTCAAATCCATGATTTTAGGGATTTGTTAATTTAAGATAATTAGATGATAAGATAATGAAATTAGAGATGGTTTAGATTTATTTAACTTATGTAAGATTAATTATAAATTTAAGTTGAAATTTCAGGTTTTCAAATTTATTATCTTATTTGTTTACAAACTATCTTTTGGTTGTCCTTATTTCCCTTATCTTGCTATGGAATGGGAAAGCTATGCTTATACCAATATGGTTAGAAACCTTTCTATAATCTTTGATAATCTTTGGTACTCATCTTTGAATCTGAGCACTGCTTGCCATCCACAGATCATCCGTCAAGCGAGAAGGGTGAATCAAATTCTAAAAGATTTTTTTTGTGCTTGTGTTCTTGATTCTAGAAGATCTTGGAAAAATCATCTCCACATTGTTAAACTTACCTATAGCAACAGTTATCAGGTATAATTTTAATCTTCTTGTTATCTTGTCTTAATACTATTTCATTCTATCTTTTTCTGTGCTTTCCCGTACCTCATTCCTTTTCGGAGACGAAAAGTCTTGAGTGGGGGAGAGTGTGACAACCCTGTATTTTTTGATTATTGTAATTGTATGTTTCAATTATTTTAATTTAAATTACTAATTAAATACTTTATTTAATTTATTAAAATGAATATATTTTGTTATTTGAAATATAAATGTTGATTTTGATGTGGATTAGAATTTCAAACATGCATATATTGAATATTTTTCAAAAATGTGAATTTTGGTCAATACAGTCAAACTTTGACTTTTAAATCTAAATTTTAAATATTTGAAAATTTGAATTTTATCTTTTATTATGAAAATAAATAAAATTTCGAGAACACTTCCTTTCATTTCGTTGAAATCCGAGTAATATTGCGAAAGTTATGCTTTTTATAAATTTGGGTGTAAATTGTTTTATTTAACAATATTGTTTATTTTAAATTTTATAAATAATATTTTTAACTGTCATATCTTATTCTAATTTGTATTATATGTTATGTTACATATATTTTTACCTTTTAAATATTTTTAAAGTGATGTTTGAATTTTTCCAAAGCTTATTGAATTTATTTTCTATTTTTAAAGGTTAGTTTCCATTTTTATGCTATTTTCTTCATTTAAATTATATTTAATAAAAATTTATTTATTCATTTTTATGCATGCATTTTATTTTTATGTTTTATCTTTATTTATAAATACTTTTCATGCACATACAATTTTTCCAAAGTTCATTTCATTTATTTTCAAATTTTCAAGCCTAGTTTACATTTTCTTTGCTATTTTCTTAATTTAATTAATATTTAATTATTTATTTTTTTTATTTACTATATTTTCGTGTTTTTATCTGTATTTATACGTATTTTACATGTATTTAAAATTTAAAAAGAAATGGTGGAAATTTGAAAGGTTTGTGACTCTTTATTTGCTTAAGCCTCTTTGTATTCTCACCTTTTCATTATCAACCGTTACCTTTTCATTTTTGCTGCCTTAACTCCATTGCTTCAGCTGTATCTTTTTACTCATCATTTTCATGAAAATTTAAGCTTCTCAAATCCAAAAAGATCGGCCATCAACCTGGGAAAAAGTTTTGGTAAAATTTCTATTTTTTTTTTTATGTTTTCCTTCTTGTTTCTTATGTTATTTGCATTGCTTTCTTCACCTTCTAGGCTCGGCTCCTCTCCACTCCATCAGCTGCACCATCACCTCCTCCATCTACAGCATCCATTATCCCCTCCTCTGACCAAAAATTCAGGCCATGACCCATCACATGAAGCATCACCACAAAAACATTGCAAAGCTTTGCCAAACTTCACCAAAACAATGCTAGCCAAGCCTATAC
Source organism: Allium cepa (assembly GCA_030765085.1). Lineage (NCBI taxonomy): Eukaryota > Viridiplantae > Streptophyta > Magnoliopsida > Asparagales > Amaryllidaceae > Allium > Allium cepa. Next base: position 770,791,096 of record CM060935.1, read on the forward strand.
TCCACTATTACCTTCATAGTTGCCTTTGGCCACTCCTTAGCCACCACCACTATCATCTACATCACTTCTGGCTGCCACATGACCACTGACCAGATCTAAAAACCCCTATGGCCGAGCTCCAATTGACCTAAGACGAGCCAAAAAGTTAAACAACTTGCCTCTTTTGCATTGTCTTTGGTATGCTTCATGTTAGTACCACTACACCTTCATCTCCACTTGTTTTGATGCCATACCTGATCCAAACCTGACCTATATGATGCCAAATGTGAGCTTAACACATCATTGGCTGAGCTCATGATCTACCTTGGTCGAGCATTCGAACGGTAAAGACAAGGTCTTGTCTTTATTGCCTTGTATTGCAACTTGTTTCTATATAATTTTGTGTTGAATATTCATATGTTATATTGTCTTGTTTTGGATTGTTTACAAGATGATATATTGGTTCTCTCCACTCATTTGAATCACTAGTCATGCTGTATCGTGTTTGTCGTGCCTTTGGAATCGTTTGTGTGTTGTAGTGGTCTTCAGCTTGAAAAGGCGAGTCTTTCTCACTCTGACATTTATACTTATGAAATAGTGAATTGATGACAAGTGTTTAGTAATGTAAAATGTTTATTCAAGTTAATGATGATCATATGATATGTTATGCCATGTTATTACCATGTTAAAACTGTTAATTGTCACCTGACATATGATATATGACACTATATTGTGACATTGACATTGTTTATGCATATATTCACACTGCAAGTTCCCTGTTAGAATAGAATCACTACGGGTTGAAATGATACATACCCGAATGGACTTTAGAATAGAAAAAAATCGTCATGGGCTGAAATGATAGGCCTGAGCGATTTTTGTTGTATTTTATTTGACTTGGGATTGCGGGTTTGAAATGATAGAACCTGGGTTTTCTTTGTAAACTGTGGATTGAAATGATATATATCCGTATCACTTGACCTAGGTTAGAAAAATTTATACAGACCCCGTGGTATATTTTTAAACGATTTTTATTAAAATATGTATTTTTAAAAGTATGAAATTTTGATTTAAAAATATATATTTTATGGTTTTAAGAAAATTAAATATTAAGTCTTGAAATTGTGAATTTAAGTACGTAAATTTGAAGAAATTGTGATTTTTGACTTTAAATTTTATTTTAAAATGTAAATAAATAATGGAAATTAAATTTAAAGTTTTAAAATGATATTTGAATTAAAATGTTAAGTTTTATTAAATTTATAAGTTAATAAACAGTGAATCTTGACTTAATAAATGAATGGAGTTTTTAAATTGAATATTTGATCTTAAAATTTTATTGTGTTAAATCATATGTTAAAATGATTTCAAATGTGAAATTTTGAAGTCTAGAAATATTATTTTCAAGTTATAATAATAAAATTTGGAGTTTTATTATTACTTTTGAAAAGCTAAAATAAAATCTGGAATTTTATAGCATTTTCAAAATGCTGTAGTCTTTTGACAGCATTTTTAAATGCTGTTGTTTTGTATCTAACAATGTTTGAAATAACTAAATATCTATTACAACATTTTATAAATGCTATTATTCTTGAACTAAACCATTTTGTAAACTATAAGCTACGATGACACTTTATAAATGTTGTCGTTGCTATAATTTGACAATGTTTGAAATGTTATAGATTTTAACACTGTTTGATTTATACTTAAAGTGTTAAATGATTTAACTTTTGGAAATTGATTAATTGTGAAATTTAAGAAGTCTTGAATATATTTTAATATTTAAATTTGAATTCTTAAGGAATTTAAATTTGAATTTGAATTTAAATAGGGTTTACTTGGTTATGTGTTAAATGGAATGAAATGTAATGAGATAAACGAATTTTTGAATGGAATTTTTAATATATTTTATTATGATACTTGAAATAATAAATGAATGACTTATTTGATTTACAAATGATATTTAAATTTGAGTATTTGATTTTGAATTTAAATAATGATTTAATAATGAGGTTTTGAAAGGATATGATATTTTAATGAATTTGAAATGGTTTGGAAATGATTTGATCTTTATTTTAATAAAGAATATGAATGTGGAATAATATTTGATTTTGATTTATTTGATAAAGGAATATTTGAAGTTTATATTTGTATGAAAAGATATTTGGCTTAATTGTAATTTAAGTTTATTTAAATAATGTTGGATTTATGAAATGAATATTTCAAAACTAAATAATAATGAAATTAGATTTCAGATATGAATACATGGAATTATAAAGTTTAGTTTTGAAATGTACGATATTAAAGTTTAGAAATACATTAAAATTGGATTTTTTAATTTGTAGATCAAATCTATATTTGAATTTATAAGATTTGAAATGTTTGTTAGAAAACAAAATTGAATTGAAACTGATGGTTTGAATTGAATTAAATGGGAAAACTGAAATTTTGGTTTAATGGAATAAATTTGTAAAGTGTAAAGAATTAAAGGATGATTTCAGATGTATGATTTCAGAATGTTATGATTTTCAAAGTGTAATGATTTCAAGTATTTTGGTTTCGGAAAAGTTATACTTTGAAAGTATTATGAATTTTTTTAAAGGTGAATATATGTTCGAAATGGACATGATAAACTATTTTGATTTGAATATAGTTTTGAAATAAAAATGGTTTTGGTTTCGAAGTATAAACTATTTTGATTGAATAAATAGTTTTGAAATAAAATGGTTTTGGTTTCGAAGTAAAACTATTTTGAAAGAGATATAATTTTGAAATGAAATGATTTGATTTTTGAAGTATGAACTATTTTGAAATGACCACGGTGTTATAATAACGATTAGTTGTTAAAGAGACCGGGATCGAAAGTTGTCATACTCTCTGCCAACTCCGAAAACCACTTTAACAAGTGTGTACGCGATGGAGATTCCAGAATGAAGTAGGATGGTGGCGATGTTCTTGAGGTATATTACGTGGACCCAACTCCCGTGAGTTGGCATAAGGTGGCTCAAACATGAGCGATCTCGGGCCAAAAGGGGTAGCTCCTCTGGTCGGACACATTCCTTCGATACTATACTCTTACTGGTGATTGATTAGATGGCCATCCTTCGATTTTGATTGGGAGTGTGTTCCGAGGTGGGCGTATGTGGCTGCTGCGTTACCACCAGCCCGTATGCGTAATTGGTATATCTACCCTGGCATTGCCTTGTGTGCCGTGTCACCTACCATACCAAGCCTTTACTACGAGTTTGTTTTTCTCCCGTAGCCCGTGTGGTAACCTCTTATGGTCTCCCGATCTGGAGATATCATGATATTGGATGGACCACTGGGACTATTATGAGTGAAGGGTGATATGGGTAGCCCGGAACGCTATTTAAAAGTATGTTTATTTTACTATAAACATTATTATAATAGCGCAATATTACTATATAGTAAATAGTTTAACGGATACTTAAAGGATGGGCGATCCCAAGCATCCTTTAAGTTACTGATGCATTTTTGTTACTGTTCACATGAGTTGATTTACAGTTCATAAATATTTATGTCCTGACTCGAGCGTTTTATGTTTGCTTTACGCTCGAGTCAGATTGAGTGAGTTAGCATTCAAGATTCACCTTCGGAGTTGGAGCTTTCCTTGAAGATCCAGCCATCTATTATGCTTTCTGTATCCAGTGATTTCAGTGATGTATTCTAATTTGTACCTGATGTATCTTGTTACTCTTCTGTTGTATCTTGTTTAACTCTGATGTATCTTATTTTTATATAGTAGCTTCATGAACTACTATCTCTTTTATTTCCGCTGCATTATTGTTTACTCTGTGTTTGTGGTCTGTGATTATGTATTTACTGTATATTCTGAGATTTGCCAAATTTTATTTACAACGCGGTATTTTGAGCAATTCAAGTCCGACATGTGCAGATGCGAATGGTTGAAAATATCGGGTTGTTACACCGCGTTGGCCTATGGCGGCGGGGGTGCGTTTGAACAGCGGCAGCCAGGTTTCATTGTCGAGGTCATACGCGATTCTTTTTCTGGTGCTAGGATTTCTTGAGGTAAAACAGTGATGACATGTATTGTTTTTGTTTTTTTATATTATAAAATGTGTAATGTTCTGATGTTATTAACTTTTACATACGAGGTCTGATTCACGCATGTTTTGTTTTGCTGAGATCGTATCAAATTTTAGGACATTTTGATGCTAGTTTGGATGAATTCTGAGACTGTTTGATTTTGGGCCCTAAATCAGATTTTAATTCGATTTAAAATCGAAGGTGAGTGTTTTAACCCACTCACAACTTCTAAAATTTCTTATGTTAGTTAAATTAAATTTACGATGTGATTATAAATTTATTGATCGTTGTTTGGTATATTCAAGTTGTCATTCTAGTAAATTTTGACTTTTATTGCATTTAATCGTCGTTTAATTTGATATTAATTTAAATTGTCAATTTGGTACCCGTTATTGACTATCAGTTATCTATTGATGTTTATTGATTGATTTGGATGATGATTGTGATGAATGTTTGATTGTTGATATTGGATGACTGGATGTTGTATTTTATATTGTTATTACTACAAGTTCCCTATGGGTTGAAATGATACATACCCGAACAGTCTATAGATTAGGGAAAAATCGTTATGCGTTGAAATGATAGACTCGAGCGATTTTATGGATTTTATTTAATTCGGGATTGCAGTTTGAAATGATATATAACCATAAAAATTTTGAATTGTGGACTGAAATGATAAATATCTGTATCACTTGACCCTAGGGTAGAAAATTATGTACGGATACTGGACTGGTTAAATTAAATTATTTTTGAACCTTTGAAATTTTGAATCCGTTTAACGGGTATATTGAAATAGAAATTGATTTATATGTATACTGAATTATTTTCGTTAATCTAAGTGTAAATGCTGAAATTGGAATTGATCTAATGAATTGTTCAAAGGATTTAAATTAAAATTTCAAAGTTGGAATGTCAAATATACATGAATTTATTGGAATTGAGTTACTAAAAATGTTTAGATATAACTTTGAAATCTATTTAAACTAATTTAAACTATTTTAATCAAATTAACTACTTTAACCAATTTAAACTATTTTAATTTACATTAATCTATTACAACCTATTTAATCCAATTTAACCTATTATACCTATTTTGAACTAACTAAATTTATTTAATCTATTTTAAACCCATTTAATATATCTATTTAATCTATTTTAAATATATTTAATCCATTTAAAGGCCTAATTAATTTAACTTAAATCTATATTTAATCTATTTAAATCATTTCAAAACTAATTAAATCAAATTTAAATCTATTTAAACTATTTTTACTATTTAAACTATTTTAAATCATTTTAAACTGTTGTAAAACAATATAAACTAGTTATAATTACCAAAACTATTTTCTAAAATTTCAGACTGTATAAAGTTGAAGTATTTATGTTTAAACCCTTAATGACGATACAACCTAAGTTGAGATTTGAAACTGATACCTTTTGTGAAATGACATATTTGAGTGAATAAGATGATTTTAAAAACGAAGAATCAATTAACATAACTTATCGATAATTTGAAAGTGAATATGATTTGAAAGTGAATATGATTTGAAAAGAGATATGATTTGAAATTGAATATGATATTTTGAGACAAATTGTAAATTAACTTTTTGAAATGTAAAAGAACCATCCGGTGTAAAATAAGCGTTTGGTTGTTAATAAGACCGGGATTGGATACTGTCATACTCTCTACCAATACCGAAAACCACTTTAACAACTGTATACGTGGTGGTGATTCCAAAAATGAAGTAGGATGGTTTGGCAAATGATTTCTGTATGAGGTACTGACGCGACCCTGACTCCCATGAGTCGGCTTAGATGTGACTAAAATATGAGCTATACATAGGCCAAGTGAGGTTATTCCTCCGATCCGACATGCTTCTTCAATACCATATTATGTCTTTGTGATGATTTGGTGGCCACCCCTTGATTTTGATTTAGGAATGTGTTCCGAGATGGACGGTAGTAGCTACTATGCATTACGACCAGTCCGGTTCTGCAATTAGTAAATCTACCCTGGCATTGCCTCGAGTGTCGTGTTCACATGCCCTAGAGCGCCTTCTATGAGTTTATTTTGTACCATACCTATGGAGTGCCCTCTGATAGCCCTCCAGTTTATGGAGGTATTACGGTACTGTATAGACTATGAGAATATATAAAATTGTGTTAAGGGGATATGGGTAATGCCTTAATGCTATTTTAATACTTTACTGTATACACTATTTTAATAGCGTATTGTACTACATAGTTAATATTTTAACAGATCCGTAGGAGGTGGTAATTCCGAATATCTCTTAAATTATTGCACTCACGTCAGACACTGGATAGGAGATGTCAAACCTCGTAAACATCTCCGATGCCGTTACACTCATATTTACCGTTGATTTAACTTATATAAGATCTTTTAGTTTCGACTCGAGTGTTTTTTCTTTTCAATTTGCTCGGGTCAGCCTGTGCATTTTAGGGTTGAAGACCTTATTCCTGGATGATGAAGACGAAGAATTTATACTATTATTACTTATTTTATACATTCCACTGCATCATGTTGTCTCGCTACATTTATTTATTTATTCCTGTTTTTTGTAACTCTGATTTTGTTTTATAAACGAAAAATCAAATTTATTTATAACGGCTTCATGAACTGTTATTTGATTATTATATTTTATCATTCCGCTGCGAGATTCTGTATTTGTTTTATTTCTTCTCTTTTTCTTTTTTGCCGCATAACAATATACCCTTTTGAATGGGTTGAGTTTGACGCGTGTGTCTGCTTGAAATGTCCAAAAGGTAGGTCGTTACAGCTTCCATGTTGCCAGGCTTGCTCTGTTTTCTTATATCTGGTTTGGTTGCACACACACACACACACATATATATATGTTACTTGTTGTTCATGTAGATATGTATATTGATATTCAAGTGTGTCTTTGTCTTTGCACTGAGTTATTGCTTCGAGCTAGTTTGCATAAGCTTTGGATTGATTGCTGCTTGGTTGCACTATCCATTTCCTGGCATCATCCTTTGTACATGTTAGAGTGTTTATTGATGGTCTGGGTTCTTTTTATGTCTAACTGCATTTCAACTTTTAAATATCGAACTGGTTTATTTGCTTCGCTTCATCTCTATGTTCATTTGTCTGGAGTCTAGCCTGGTTTCACTGGCTTCATCTTGATTTTGGTCTAGATCTTGCTGCAGTCTTGTTTCATGTAGCATCTTAGGTGTACATTCAGTTGTGGTCTACACTTCAGTTGATTGCACTACATTGTTCACTGTCATGTGCCATTGTATGCCTCTGATATGGTGCACTTGTGTCCAGTGTGCTACTTACTATTCTTCATGTATACTTGAATATAGTCTTGGCCTTGGTTTCTTTGTAGTCTGGTATTGGTTGCTCTGACCAGTTCATTGAACATGTTACATTGATGTTGTGTTCATTTGCTTCATGCACATGCCTGAATCCCTGGTTTTCACTTGAGTTTGAATGGTTGAGTATTTTTCATGTGTGCACTGAATTTTTGGTCGAGGCTTGTTTAACGTTAGTTTTTGAATTCTTGTGCTTAACAATTTTGTGATGTTTTTGTAGTGCACCTGATTTGAACCTAGTTTTGGCTCGGGTTTGACCTTATGCTCATATCATGACTTTATTTGTATTGCACTTGAGCTGAACCTAGCTTTGGCTCGGGTTTGACCTTGTGCTCACCTGTCCCTACAGTTTTATCAAGTGTATATCGGTGTGCACGGCTTTATGGCATGTACGGTGATACACCGTGCATGTCATAGGTTGTTCGTGTTTGATGAATTCAAAATTAAATAATGACGAACAACCCAAATAACTGAGGCAAATAGAATTTTCAAGAATACACATTTTATTTTACACTGCACAAATATTTCTTTTTCAATTTTACCGCGTCAATGTTTATTACGCAGATAACTTAGATGCTGGATTCAATCTACAATAGAGTTGAAGTTAAATACAAGTGAACGAGCGATATGTAGTGAGGTGCAAATGTAAATGATAATTGTATAGTAAAAAATTGTGTTGTAGCTTGAAATTGTGTATATATGGTGAGAGCTCAAATTTGCTACTATTCAAAATTGTAATAAAATAAATAAAATATCTGTTTGAATTTTGAATTCTATGTTATTTATTTTATTCAGCAAATATTTATTTAATTATGTGAAAATAAAATAGTACATTAACAAATACATTTAAATGAACATATATATGTTTATTATCATCAAACAAAAATCATATACTATCACATTCAACAGGGACTACGTAGATTGGAACCAACAATAACAAACAGAAATCATTTATTATTGTTTGTTATTGCATTTAGCCTTTGATTTACATTGTTAATGAATTACATGCCAGATTAGATGTAACAAATATAATAATACTGAAGGAAGGATACAACAGAAAACAATAAAATCAAATATGGATTTATTCCTGTTTTCACTAATTTCCAAACAATAATACAATTTAAAATCATCAAATCAACATTATATTTGAAATATGAAAATGGAAGAGTCTCCCTTAGTGAAATAATTCGATCATTTTCTCTATGGATGTCATCTATACTTATAGACGTAGCGGGATGAGTTAGAATTTTGAAGTTGAGTTATCTTTTCTAAAATGTCATCGAAAAATATCTTTAATGGATCCATAAATAAAGGAGAAATAGAAGGGATATTGCTTGATTCAACATTATTGATCGGTACCTATCGATATTATGGATTGGTACCGATAAATACCATGGATTGGTATCGGTTGATGAACTAGTCTTTTCGTTTGTTTTGCTACACTTTGTGTTGCATTCAGCCATTGGTCCATCATAGCTTCATTCTACAACTCTAAACCATGCTCCAAGTTCAGATCATATCAAAACTACATTGAGAATTGAACAACCCATGAATTGGTATCTATTCATGCGATCGATAGGTGTTAATAAATGGATTTAGCTTCTTTCTTTACTTTTCCTTGTACCATCTTGCATTCGATCATTCATGAACTTTGTATCCATTTCTTCGTCATTTTGAAACTCAACATCATCGAATCATCATGTGTGAAAAATCATGGATAACACTTGCCCCCAAAAGTACAAATCCATGAATATAAAGCATGCCTTGCTCAGAGACAAACGAACAAATCCCAAATGTTCTAAACCTTACATTACTCATTCTTTTTCATTGAAAGTCGCGTCTTTCAAGGAACGGTTTAGCTCCATATAGTCATTGAATCACTTCCTTTTAATCGGTATAATTTCCAAATCCTTACTGTCTAAAGAATTCATTTTCTCCAAGAAGAAATCCATCTCCTCTTGTTGTTAATTGTTATCAAACCTAAGGCATTCAAATTCGATCCTATTTTAATCTATCTTGTTGTAACTCGATGTAATTTGATCACTAATAGGTTTTTATGCATTTGGATCTTAGGCGAGTAATTAGACTCTCTCACTATACTATAAATGCTAATATGATATTTAATTATGTTTTTAAAATGATTTTTACGTTAGAAATGTGATTTTTTTTCCAAATTCGTATTTATACAAGTTTTCAAAATGAATTTAAATATGAGGAAATTAGAGAGAAGGACAAACTTTGAAAAAAGTTAAACTAAAGGACATTAGGTTTCATTTTTACCCTAAATGACAAACTTTGGAAAAAAATTAGGCTATAGGACAATGCTAGTTATAGCCAGCATTATATTTAGTTTATACACTATATAAAATGCTATGTTATAGCTAGCATTATATTTAGTTTTACACTATATAAAATGCTAGCTATAATTAGCATTGTCCTTTAGCCTGATATTTTTGCAAAGTTTATCCTTGTGCCTATTTTAACTTTAAATATTGTTGATCAAAAAATTGATGTGTGTACTTATAGATTTGCCATTTTGTATATGTATTAGATTTTAGTGATGTGATTAATGTCACAGAGATTGCATAGACTTTGTAATGACGATATCATGCTTGTTTGGCAGTGTTTTGTATGATTATTTTCTAGATTAAGATATGGAATATTGATATGCATTTTGTAGACTCCATCGGTTATAGAGTTGTCGGAGTCAAAATGGCACAAATGAATTGCATGCGAAGTTAAAGCATTTGGACTAGAGGTGAAACTAACACAAAGACTGCTAAAATGAATATAAGTTTTCTTGATAATCGGTCATGACTGATCCATAAAGACTGATTGATTCAAAAGTTCTTGGATTCACATGTGACCGACATAAGAGGTTGTTGTAATAACCTGCATATTTTACGATTTTATATTTAAATGTTTTATTTAAATATAGCATCATTAGTCGGATTAAAGTCTGAAATGCTCTTTTTGTAAACTGTCGAATTAGGAATTGAGACCACTTCCATTGAGTCTAAGATGACGTTTGCTACCTTTTTGAGTATAAACGTCGATATGTTTGGAGTTGACTAGCAATTTGGTATTTTTATTTGAGGCTTTGGGTTAGGGTTTCAACCCACCGACCCGACAAGAGAACCCAACTCTTCTACCTTATAACTCTCACTCTATTCCTCTTCATTCATAACATTTTCTAACACTCTCAAGCCATAGAAAGAATGGTGGGAAGTGGAAATTATAATTTCTAAGCCTTAGTTTCTCTTACAAATTCAAATTCAAGTTATAAATCAAAGAGAAGCTTAGGTAAGAATCCTCTTCATCTTCCCCATCTCAAACTCTCTTCAATTTTCAGAATTTCCTATAACCCAACTTAGGAAAAACTTCACATTTGATAATAGATTGAAGATTCTAGAGGTGTAATGAAGAGGAACTGGTCCTTCTTTGTTTTAAAGCTTTTCATTTCTATATTTGGATTTAAAGATGAGTTCTTGAACTCACATCTATGTCTATAGATTTCATTGTTGTTAGGTGTAAGGACCCAGAATTTTTATTAATTTAAATTTGAATATTTAATTAATTTTAAATATTAATAAGTGAATTTATAAGTCAAATAAATTTTTATTTGAATTATTGAATTTAATTGGATTATTAAATCGATAATTTAATATGTTAAATTATGAAAATAATTAAAAAATTGAGTTAAATATGATTGAAAATGATTTGTAAAATTTTATTTTATCATATGAAAGTTAGAATGATATTTTAGAACTTTTAAAATCGAATTAAAAGTTAATTTGTGAAAATTGAATATTTTAATATTTAAATCGACTAGTGAAAATAGTCAATTTTTGAACAGTCTCAGAATTGAACGAAACCAGTTCCATTGGATCCGTAATAGTTAGTTATTACCGGATTTCAAATTTCGTGTCAATCGGAGCTATCGTTTGATCGTGGCAGCTCGAAACGCATCGATTTATTTTTAATTTAAATTTGACGAGTGAAAATAGCCATTTTTCAAAAAGTCTCGGATTTCGACGAAACCAGTTTCATCGGATCCGTAATGTGATATTATTGTAAGGTTTCAAATTTCAAGTCAATTGGATTTACCGTTTGTCCGGTACAAATTAAAACGCCTAGAAAATCGCTTAAATCGGTTTAATTTAAATTGAACGTTTATAGCCATAACTCGCACATACTTCCGAATTAGCTTCCGAAACCTGTTCCATTGTGTCCGGAACGCGGGGTAAACCCTAGAAACGCTGGTTACGGCGCGTAAATCGGAGTTCGGAATTTCCGGATGAATAGTGTCGAACGAAATTCTATAAATACACACCCACATCCTTCATAATAAAAAAAAAAAAAATTCTAAACCCTAGCCGCCACATTTATCACCAATGGCCAGAATTGTCTCTTCTTCCTCCCTTGATAACTTCAAATCCGTTTACATTTACAAGAAACGTTCAACTACAATGTTGAAGAGGGCAACACGAACTACAAGATCAACGGTGGAGATCGCGAATGGCTTCACGAATCAACGGGAAATTGACCATGAAGTGGCCGGCCTGCGCACGCAATTCGAGGCTCACCAGAGAGCCGAGCTCCACATGCTTCAGGCCGAGTGTAGGGGGAGTGAAGGCCTTCGAATTGCAAGTGATGTGATCGAGTTTCGTCGAGAAATGAGGTTGTAAAGTTTAAACCTAAATTGAGTTGGATGGGTTTAGGAGCACGGCCTCAACCTGTAGCCAAGACGTGAGGAAGAAGGAGCAAAATGCACGGCTAGGATGCAAGGGTATAGGATCTAACGGCCAAAGCTTGTATAGGTTATAAATTATAAAGTTTAAGTTGTAATTATTAAGTTTAAATTCGTATAAACTTCGTAAATTCATAACTTTTTCATACGAGGTCGAAAAAATGCAAACTCAGTTGCGTTGGAATCATATGGACGAGCACTACGCGATGGAGTTGGGTTGGAGTCGATTGGAGTTAGTGAGAATTTTGGGTAAAATTGAACGCGCGTTTAATTTTATTCGAAATAAATCGCTAAAACGGAAATAAAATCAAGGTGAGAACTTCTCACTCGATCGAATCGGTTTCGATTTTATTTTAAATAGTTAGATTTAAAATATTTGAATGCATGTTTGAATGATGATTGATATCTATTGATTGTTAAAATAGACATTATACGCCGTTAGTAAGCGGATGTTATTTATTAAAAACATATACCGCGAATATTTCATAAACAGTGAAATTGGTATTATAAATAATATCAATATATATATATATATATTGGCATATGTATATATTGCAGTTATTGATTTCCCGCATTTATTTGTTTAGCGGATGAGACCCTATTACGCCGTTATTAAGCGGATAATATTTAATAAGAACATATACCGCGATAATTTCGTACTGGAGCGAAATTGGTATTGTGCTAATGTTTGTGGATGCAGGAAAACAGGTTGGAGGGATCCAACAGGATTCCTCAATAGTTTTTATTTGATTTCAGATATTTTGATATTTGATGGATTTTCATATTGATATATGATATCGTTGTAGTCGTGATTGACTATTTGGTGTGTAGCATCATTGGACCCAGATTTTGGGATTTTAAAATGATTTTTTAAGTGATTTTTGAGAATATACTATATTTTCGAATTGATCCATTTTATATAAATAAATGTTATAATTTTTAAAGTTATAAAAATTATGATTTTTAAAAAATATAGTTAAAAGCTGATTTTTGAAAATAAGGAATTAATGACTTTATAAAATAGTTAAATTGGGATTTCTGAAATAATTGTGAGAAGTTTAAACATAGGATTTATCAAATTTGATTATTTTATAAATCAAAATGATGAAATTATAAAGGAGTTTAAAGACGTTTTTAAAATATTATTATAAATTGATTTATATAAGAGATATATAAATGGATATTTATAAATTGAAATATGGACATTATAAAACGAGTTTTTATAAGTGTTTGAATGAAGTGAAAATGAATTTCATAATTGAATGGAATTTATAGAATTTTATACGGTGAAGTTATAAATGGAATTTTATAAGCAGTAGGTTTATAAAATTTATTAAGTTATTAAAATAATGATTTTGGATAAATGAATGAATCTTATAAGTTATAAGATTTATGGTTTGGAAAGTCTTTAGAGGAACGATTTTGTAAAATAATCGTTTTATAAGTATTTAACTTATAATATGAACTTTTAGTTTATAATTGAGTTATAAACTGGAATAGGTTAATAAAAGAATTTATAAAAAGGAAGTTTTTATAAATAAATAGAAATGGAATTTATAAACGTTGTTTTATAAATTTGCAAATGACTTATTTTGATAAGTAAATTGTTGAAACCTATTAATGGAGTTATATTCACGTTTTTGAATAGTGAATAATCCTTTGAATTAAAATGTATAAAAGGATGAAATGTGTTAACGTAGTATATTCACGTTTTTGAACTGTGAATAATATGTTAAAGGAAATGTTTTGAATGAGATGTTTAAATTGAATTAAAACGATCTAACGAAGTTTTAAATGTGTTGAGATTCGAAACCATAGATTTCAACATTTATTGTTGAAATAGACGTTTTCGAGAAATAAAAGGAGATGATGGACTATAACACTGTTGTTATAGTAAATGATTTCCGAAAGGAAATGTTTTGTATAGTATTGGGATTTATATATCTATTTTAATTTCGAATCCCTATACTAGTGATTTTGGGACGTCGTAACGATGTTTTACGCAACATTCGTTTTGGCCCAAATAAATATGTTTAAGTGAATGATTTCCTTAAAGAATGAAATATATACTTATTTTTGGTTGAAGTATATTGAATATTTTCCAAGTGTTGAAAATAAATAAAATTTGTGAATTACTTATGAATAAATAAGTATGGAAATGTTTTCCAATATAAGTGAACATTTTGAGAATTTATCTTTTTGAAGATAAATTGAAAAGGAAAATTGAAATGAATAATTTAAATCGAATATTCATTGATATTTTGGAATTATAAATTCACTAAGGAATTTATAAAGGAAGTGGAATTGGTTTAAAAGTAAATATTGATTTATTTTTGAAGTATTGAAATTATATATCTAGTGAAGATATTTTGGAAAATAAATAATTTGGAAAATTATTTGGAAACTGGTGATGTGTGCATATCCAGTGATAGTTCAATAACCGACTATCAATATTTCCCTTTGAATGGGTATTTGATGTGATTTGTTTGAATGTGAATGCCACACTTATTTTTAAATAAGCGCTCACTATTCGGGTTAACCGGGAAAGGACCATGGGGTCGTATAACCCATTCCGAATATGTGATACGTCGTTGTGAATTGCATTGAAGATGGGTGTCGAAGACCCGGTATTTGCGAGAGCGATAGGATGACCTATCGATTGTCTCTGCACTGAGTTGCAGCGGTATAGAGACTCCCTAAGTGATGGGAAATCCGATCAGGATTGTGAATATCCGGATTGCAAGGACTTCTTTGTAAGTGCCTTCGGTTTTGTTCGATCCCGGAACAGACTTGTATGGATTGTATGTCTGACATTACAAGTTGAGATATAAAGCCGATTTCATTCAAATATATTTCTGTTGGTGGCGAAGAATTTATTCTTTTAGCTTAACACCCTTCTCTGAAACGTACGAGCTCAGAGGTTATATAGTTGAAGTTATCAGCGATATATTCCCAATTTGGTAATGTGACATGCTGAAATGATCATTGTGTTGATTATTGTGATAGGATCGTTTATTTGATCGTCTATCCTTGTGATCATTGTGTTGATCATTTGTTGACCCAAAGCATGGCTTTTGTATAAAGTATGTTTTTATGGACGTGACTTCGTCGAACCTCACACCCCGGAAATGGTCAAAACAGGAAAGATGCAGCAAGGTTATGAGGGGTAGCACCCTTTAGGGTATGTACATTTCCTTCTGGATAGAGGTGGTATCATGGTATGGAGCCCAGATATTTAACCTATGTGGTTACTACGAATTTATTACTTTGTGGTTGTTGGTTTTCGGGATCCCGTGAGAAAGGTCGTTTACGATCGGGGAATGGCGTGCTCGTGTCAGTAGTTACCCAGTTAGGGGTAACCCGGCCTTGTGTTGGCAGAGTTCCGGTTTGGTTCTCGGGGATGTCTTTCCAGAGGCATTCTCATGTGGCAATGGGAAGTTCCTTGGCCTGACCATTTGTTGGAAATCCAAAGAAACAATACGTGACTTGTACGGTTTTAGTTGTATAACCTGCTATGGAATGTGGCGGTAACCTGCTATTGAACATAGTTAGATATAGTAGGCATACGATAATGGTCGTATGTTGGCTAAGATTTATATTCTACTTTCGAAATGATTTTCCTCTACACTATGCACTAGTAATAATATCAAATGTTATTTTAAATGCGTATCAAGCATCTTTGACTATCATAAGGAGAAATCTCCTCCGATTCTGCGTTTGCATTGTGTGTGTGTGCGGGAGGGCTTATGGTAGTCTCATTTTTAAAAGCATTGCGAATTAAATTTAAAATATTCCTCTATTTTGATTTTAAAGATAAATAAACTGTTTTGAGTTCTCACACCAGTCACATGACTGACTTGGAGTTTATTGTTTTCCTTCCTAAACTCTGGGTGCCCACCAATTTCCACACGGGCAGTCAAGAGTTAGGTTTATCAGGATATTCTGGAGTTGCTGGAGGCAAGATGGATGGCATGGCGTATTACTAGTATATAGTATTTCTTTTTCCGCTGCACTGTTTGATGTTGTATGTTGTTGTACACTCTGATGATATGATGTAATGAAATGTGATGTAATGTAATAACTGATATGGTTCTTTGTTTAAAGATTATTCATTTATTATTATATGTTGTTCCGCTGCGAATTGTGAGATTCTGATGTTGTTCTGTTCTGTTCTATTTTCTCTATTTTCTTTCTGTTCTATTTCTCTTTTTCTTCTATTTTAAAAAATTAAAATTTTCTGTTTTCTTTTCCTCTCCATCTTCTATCTTTTTCTCTTCTCTTTTCCTAAATTCTTCTTTTTAAAAAACCCTCAGTGTTCGGTTTTCCGTCGTTCGATTCCTCGGCAGTCGATAAAGTGAGTGTCGATGTCGAATTTTCGGAAGACGAAGAATCGTGTGCTGACAATGTGGTATCAGAGCTTATGGTTAAGCGACAACCATGGTTCTGTTGGGTATAATTCATTAGAGATAGAGTCAGTAGTACTCTAGATTGAGTTTGAGTGTAATAATAGCTATGAGAGCGTATTTGTTAGTGAATATAAAATTGTTTTATATTGTGATGATTGGTTTATTGAGTGGCATATGAACTTTCGTCAGCGTGGTCCGCAAGACTATGCCGAAGGGGTTTCTAAACACTTGAATAGAACAATTCGACACAGTATTGTTTTAAAAATGGGTAAATGAAATAATTTTACCTTGAGTATATTTTATATATAAAGGAATAATTTTTCAGAATTATTAAAGTGTATGTAAGTTGATTGTTTAGTTGTTTGAATAATCTAAATAAAGGAATTGTATAAGCAAAAAGAATTATAAGAATTGAATTATAATTAAAGTGATTTACAATTGTGAAATAAACTTATATATATAAGAAGTGAAACTATATGAATATATTTATGAATATGAGTTGTAAATAAAAATGAATTTAAGTTATGTAAAACAAGTGATGTTTATTAAATGGAATATAACTTAAGTGATATGGAATGAAGTTGATATTAGTATCAAAGTAAATTAATAAAATTAAGTGATGGATGTGAACTTGAGTTATGAAATGAAATTCAACTTTAGTAATTGAATATGAATTGAATGAATGGATTGAATGATAATCAATTAAATGTGAATTAAGTTGATATGAAAAAAATGAATATAAGTGTTAATTCATTAAAATCTAATGTTATTGGAAGTTGAATAATTGAATGAAAATCAATTAATTTAAACCAATTGATAAGCAAAGGAATTTGGTTGCAATTAATAAACATTGGTTGATATTGAATATGATTGTTAGATGATTGTATATAATTCATTAAGTATTAATGAAAGTGAATTAGTGAAATTCAAAGCTATGTAATTGAATTCAAATTAGAAGTAAATAAATTTGAATAAAATTGAATTTGATTTGGAAGTGAACCAACTTGAATATGAATTAGTGAATATAAGCAAATTGAAAATGAATGTTAGTAAAGAACATCCACTGCATATGAATCAAATGTGATTAAATTGAAAACCCAATTCATTAAATATTAATGAGAATATAAATGAATATATATTGATTATGAATTTGTTGAATGCTAGTTGGTTGATGTTTGAATATGTTGCATTTGCTATGTGACATATATAGTTGTTATGGAGATATATGTTGTATATTGATACTATTGTCTATATACATGATTCTCATGTTGTTTGTTGAGTGATTAGTAGGTGCGGATTGCGTTTGCTTCGCATTTGGAGCTCGCTTTCGCGCTATATTAACTGTATATGCTTGCTAATAAAATATAAGGTACATATCTCGGATTACATACCGTACTTTTATACTTTTTTCCCTTCGGGATGCCTCATTACTTGATGAGATGTATATTTGTGATATATATACTGTCATTTTTTTTTTGGATCGAGCCGTGCAAAAGAGACTATGGCGAATTTTTCCGAAAATTTAAGGCGTTAGAAATTTTTTGAGAAAATTGGAAAATTTTGAAAACTTTAACTTTGATTTTGGAATTGAAAGTTAAACAATAGTAGTTGTTTTTGAAAATATAACTAAGTATGATTTGAAAACTTAGTAAAGATTTGTAAGAAGTTTAATTATGAATTTTGGAAAATTAATAACTTCTATAACTTTTCTTACTTGTAATTTCGAGGACGAAATTCTTTTAAGGGGGGAAGATTGTAACGACCCATAATTTTTATTAATTTAAATTTGAATATTTAATTAATTTTAAATATTAATAAGTGAATTTATAAGTCAAATAAATTTTTATTTGAATTATTGAATTTAATTGGATTATTAAATCGATAATTTAATATGTTAAATTATGAAAATAATTGAAAAATTGAGTTAAATATGATTGAAAATGATTTGTAAAATTTTATTTTATCATATGGAAGTTAGAATGATATTTTAGAACTTTTAAAATCGAATTAGAAGTTAATTTGTGAAAATTGAATATTTTAATATTTAAATCGACTAGTGAAAATAGTCAATTTTTGAACAGTCTCAGAATTGAACGAAACCAGTTCCATTGGATACGTAATAGTTAGTTATTACCGGATTTCAAATTTCGTGTCAATCGGAGCTATCATTTGATCGTGGCAGCTCGAAACGCATCGATTTATTTTTAATTTAAATTTGACGAGTGAAAATAGCCATTTTTCAAAAAATCTCGGATTTCGACGAAACCAGTTTCACCGGATCCGTAATGTGATATTATTGTAAGGTTTCAAATTTCAAGTCAATTGGATTTACCGTTTGTCCGGTACAAATTAAAACGCCTAGAAAATCGCTTAAATCGGTTTAATTTAAATTGAACGTTTTTAGCCATAACTCTCACATACTTCCGAATTAGCTTCCGAAACCTGTTCCATTGTGTCCGGAACGCGGGGTAAACCCTAGAAACGCTGGTTACGGCGCGTAAATCGGAGTTCGGAATTTCCGGATGAATAGTGTCGAACGAAATTCTATAAATACACACCCACACCCTTCATAATAAAAATAAAATAAAATTCTAAACCCTAGCCGCCACATTTATCACCAATGGCCAGAATTGTCTCTTCTTCCTCCCTCGATAACTTCAAATCCGTTTACATTTACAAGAAACGTTCAACTACAATGTTGAAGAGGGCAACACGAACTACAAGATCAACGGTGGAGATCGCGAATGGCTTCACGAATCAACGGGAAATTGACCATGAAGTGGCCGGCCTGCGCACGCAATTCGAGGCTCACCAGAGAGCCGAGCTCCACATGCTTCAGGCCGAGTGTAGGGGGAGTGAAGGCCTTCGAATTGCAAGTGATGTGATCGAGTTTCGTCGAGAAATGAGGTTGTAAAGTTTAAACCTAAATTGAGTTGGATGGGTTTAGGAGCACGGCCTCAACCTGTAGCCAAGATGTGAGGAGGAAGGAGCAAAATGCATGGCTAGGATGCATGGGTATAGGATCTAACAGCCAAAGCTTGTATAGGTTATAAATTATAAAGTTTAAGTTGTAATTATTAAGTTTAAATTCGTATAAACTTCGTAAATTCATAACTTTTTCATACGAGGTCGAAAAAATGCAAACTTAGTTGCGTTGGAATCGTATGGACGAGCACTACGCGATGGAGTTGGTTTGGAGTCGATTGGAGTTAGTGAGAATTTTGGGTAAAATTAAACGCGCGTTTAATTTTATTCGAAATAAATCGCTAAAACGGAAATAAAATCAAGGTGAGAACTTCTCACTCAATCGAATCGGTTTCGATTTTATTTTAAATAGTTAGATTTAAAATATTTGAATGCATGCTTGAATGATGATTGATATCTATTGATTGTTAAAATAGACATTATACGCCGTTAGTAAGCGGATGTTATTTATTAAAAACATATACCGCGAATATTTCATAAACAGTGAAATTGGTATTATAAATAATATCAATATATATATATTGGCATATGTATATATTGTAGTTATTGATTTTCCGCATTTATTTGTTTAGCGGATGAGACCCTATTACGCCGTTATTAAGCGGATAATATTTAATAAGAACATATACCGCGATAATTTCGTACTGGAGCGAAATTGGTATTGTGCTAATGTTTGTGAATGCAGGAAAACAGGTTGGAGGGATCCAACAGGATTCCTCAACAGTTTTTATTTGATTTCAGATATTTTGATATTTGATGGATTTTCATATTGATATATGATATCGTTGTAGTCGTGATTGACTATTTGGTGTGTAGCATCATTGGACCCAGATTTTGGGATTTTAAAATGATTTTTTAAGTGATTTTTGAGAATATACTATATTTTGGAATTGATCCATTTTATATAAATAAACGTTATAATTTTTAAAGTTATAAAAATTATGATTTTTAAAAAATATAGTTAAAAGCTGATTTTTGAAAATAAGGAATTAATGACTTTATAAAATAGTTAAATTGGGATTTCTGAAATAATTGTGAGAAGTTTAAACATAGGATTTATCAAATTTGATTATTTTATAAATCAAAATGATGAAATTATAAAGGAGTTTAAAGACGTTTTTAAAATATTAATATAAATTGATTTATATAAGAGATTTATAAATGGATATTTATAAATTGAAATATGGACATTATAAAATGAGTTTTTATAAGTGTTTGAATGAAGTGAAAATGAATTTCATAATTGAATGGAATTTATAGAATTTTATACGGTGAAGTTATAAATGGAATTTTATAAGCAGTAGGTTTATAAAATTTATTAAGTTATTAAAATAATGATTTTGGATAAATGAATGAATCTTATAAGTTATAAGATTTATGGTTTGGAAAGTCTTTAGAGGAACGATTTTGTAAAATAATCGTTTTATAAGTATTTAACTTATAATATGAACTTTTAGTTTATAATTGAGTTATAAACTGGAATAGGTTAATAAAAGAATTTATAAAAAGGAAGTTTTTATAAATAAATAGAAATGGAATTTATAAACGTTGTTTTATAAATTCGCAAATGACTTATTTTGATAAGTAAATTGTTGAAACCTATTAATGGAGTTATATTCACGTTTTTGAATAGTGAATAATCCTTTGAATTAAAATGTATAAAAGGATGAAATGTGTTAACGTAGTATATTCACGTTTTTGAACTGTGAATAATATGTTAAAGGAAATGTTTTGAATGAGATGTTTAAATTGAATTAAAATGATCTAACGAAGTTTTAAATGTGTTGAGATTCGAAACCATAGATTTCAACATTTATTGTTGAAATAGACGTTTTCGAGAAATAAAAGGAGATGATGGACTATAACACTGTTGTTATAGTAAATGATTTCCGAAAGGAAATGTTTTGTATAGTATTGGGATTTATATATCTATTTTAATTTCGAATCCCTATACTAGTGATTTTGGGACGTCGTAACGATGTTTTACGCAACATTCGTTTTGGCCCAAATAAATATGTTTACGTGAATGATTTCCTTAAAGAATGAAATATATACTTATTTTTGGTTGAAGTATATTGAATATTTTCCAAGTGTTGAAAATAAATAAAATTTGTGAATTACTTATGAATAAATAAGTATGGAAATGTTTTCCAATATAAGTGAACATTTTGAGAATTTATCTTTTTGAAGATAAATTGAAAAGGAAAATTGAAATGAATAATTTAAATCGAATATTCATTGATATTTTGGAATTATAAATTCACTAAGGAATTTATAAAGGAAGTGGAATTGGTTTAAAAGTAAATATTGATTTATTTTTGAAGTATTGAAATTATATATCTAGTGAAGATATTTTGGAAAATAAATAATTTGGAAAATTATTTGGAAACTGGTGATGTGTGCATATCCAGTGATAGTTCAATAACCGACTATCAATATTTCCCTTTGAATGGGTATTTGATGTGATTTGTTTGAATGTGAATGCCACACTTATTTTTAAATAAGCGCTCACTATTCGGGTTAACCGGGAAAGGACCATGGGGTCGTATAACCCATTCCGAATATGTGATACGTCGTTGTGAATTGCATTGAAGATCGGTGTCGAAGACCCGGTATTTGCGAGAGCGATAGGATGACCTATCGATTGTCTCTGCACTGAGTTGCAGCGGTATAGAGACTCCCTAAGTGATGGGAAATCCGATCAGGATTGTGAATATCCGGATTGCAAGGACTTCTTTGTAAGTGCCTTCGGTTTTGTTCGATCCCGGAACAGACTTGTATGGATTGTATGTCTGACATTACAAGTTGAGATATAAAGCCGATTTCATTCAAATATATTTCTGTTGGTGGCGAAGAATTTATTCTTTTAGCTTAACACCCTTCTCTGAGACGTACGAGCTCAGAGGTTATATAGTTGAAGTTATCAGCGATATATTCCCAATTTGGTAATGTGACATGCTGAGTGATGCTGAAATGATCATTGTGTTGATTATTGTGATAGGATCATTTATTTGATCGTCTATCCTTGTGATCATTGTGTTGATCATTTGTTGACCCAAAGCATGGCTTTTGTATAAAGTATGTTTTTGTGGACGTGACTTCGTCGAACCTCACACCCCGGAAATGGTCAAAACAGGAAAGATGCAGCAAGGTTATGAGGGGTAGCACCCTTTAGGGTATGTACATTTCCTTCTGGATAGAGGTGGTATCATGGTATGGAGCCCAGATATTTAACCTATGTGGTTACTACGAATTTATTACTTTGTGGTTGTTGGTTTTCGGGATCCCGTGAGAAAGGTCGTTTACGATCGGGGAATGGCGTGCTCGTGTCAGTAGTTACCCAGTTAGGGGTAACCCGGCCTTGTGTTGGCAGAGTTCCGGTTTGGTTTTCGGGGATGTCTTTCCAGAGGCATTCTCATGTGGCAATGGGAAGTTCCTTGGCCTGACCATTTGTTGGAAATCCAAAGAAACAATACGTGACTTGTACGGTTTTAGTTGTATAACCTGCTATGGAATGTGGCGGTAACCTGCTATTGAACATAGTTAGCTATAGTAGGCATACGATAATGGTCGTATGTTGGCTAAGATTTATATTCTACTTTCAAAATGATTTTCCTCTACACTATGCACTAGTAATAATATCAAATGTTATTTTAAATGCGTATCAAGCATCTTTGACTATCATAAGGAGAAATCTCCTCCGATTCTACGTTTGCATTGTGTGTGTGTGCGGGAGGCCTTATGGTAGTCTCATTTTTAAAAGCATTGCGAATTAAATTTAAAAATATTCCTCTATTTTGATTTTAAAGATAAATAAACTGTTTTGAGTTCTCACACCAGTCACATGACTGACTTGGAGTTTATTGTTTTCCTTCCTAAACTCTGGGTGCCCACCAATTTCCACACGGGCAGTCAAGAGTTAGGTTTATCAGGATATTCTGGATATTCTGGAGTTGCTGGAGGCAAGATGGATGACATGGCGTATTACTAATATATAGTATTTCTTTTTCCGCTGCACTGTTTGATGTTGTATGTTGTTGTACACTCTGATGATATGATGTAATGAAATGTGATGTAATGCAATAACTGATATGGTTCTTTGTTTAAAGATTATTCACTTATTATTATATGTTGTTCCACTGCGAATTGTGAGATTCTGATGTTGTTCTGTTCTATTTTCTCTATTTTCTTTCTGTTCTATTTCTCTTTTTCTTCTATTTTAAAAAATTAAAATTTTCTGTTTTCTTTTCCTCTCCATCTTCTATCTTTTTCTCTTCTCTTTTCCTAAATTCTTCTTTTTAAAAAACCCTCGGTGTTCGGTTTTCCGTCGTTCGATTCCTCGGCAGTCGATAAAGTGAGTGTCGATGTCGAATTTTCGGAAGACGAAGAATCATGTGCTGACATTAGGTATGAATTCCTAACATCTATTTCATGTTTAATTGCTTTTGATATGAATTGATTTGGTGAATTTTCCAATTTTGATGTTTTGAAGTCAAAATCTTTAAAGATCGTATCTTGTATATTTGGACATGTTTTTGGTGGTGTATCAAAGAGCTTATAGGGCTGGGTTGTCAATTGGCATAAATCCCTAGCATCCGTCGCCCCTTCGATCGCTTCTGGTTTGGATTTTTGCCCTCTTTGGGCTAGGCTGATTTTTGCCTAGCAGAAAAATCCAGACTTCTGAAACAAAACCCAGACGTCTGAAACAAAATCCAGACTTCTGAAAAGGTTCTGGAAATAAATAAAAAAGGGCAGAGCTAAAATCCAAACGTCTGGAACAAAAATCCAGACGTCTGGTTGAAAAAACCAGACGTCTGAAATGGTTTTGGAATTAAAAATAGAAAGGAGAAAAAAGCATATTATTTTCAAAACCTTTCGACAGACGTCTGGCTAAACCTACCAGACGTATGGAACTGTCAATTTTGCCTATTTTGGCTATTTTTGAGTGGATTTTCATTTTTATCGATTTTTGTTGATCCGGTTTGTTGTTGTCATTTATTATCGATTTTGATGACTTGTTTAAGGATTTTTGAGAATATCCATTTGTTTGGATTTGAAATCGATTTTTGGGTTTTTAATTCACGTCATCGAGTGGGAATTTTGGAGATCGATTGTTTTTACAATCATTTCTGTGATTTGTCACTTTAAAATACAAAGTTTTTTATAGTAGTTGTAAATACACAAACTCTGTCACAAAAATGATTTCAACATTTACTTTTAATACAAAGTTCATTTTTAAATCCGTTTTCCAATCTATTAGTATGAACAAACGTTTACCTCATTCGTTCGAGAAATCCAATTAAACGACTTAGCAAAACAAGTTGTATGAAACACTTGCGTTTACTTTATCGGTTAATTCTTAGACTTGTTCGATTGAAATATTGTGACAATTTTTGAGTGAAAATCTACAATTTGTTCGCAAATAGTTAAGTTAAGCTAGTGGTTATGGGACATGAAGCTAAACACATTTACTTATTAGCTTAGTGTAATTTACACTTATCGATCAATGGTGATCATTTTATGGTTTAGACTAGCATTATGCAATGTCTCTTTGTCCACATAGGGGACTATACCCCGACTTTATGGAGCTTCGTCTCATTTTTATGGGCTAGCGACCCATGGTCTTTGGACTGTTCGTGGAGCAATCGGCTCAAGAAGTCGACGCATGGGGCATATCTTTTTAGGTGCGTCGATGTTCGACTTTGCATAGTGCGTAACTTTTTAGGGCATCGATGTTCGGCTATGCATGGGGCGCATGTTTTCAGGTGCATCAATGTTTGACTTTTCATGAGGCGTATCTTTTAGGTGCATCGATGTTCGGTTCATGGGATTTCTGGATATGCCTCCCCCTTTGTGATATCTGTATTTCTAATTGATGATTTCTAGAATTTGTGTTTCACTGATTTTTTTGATTTATATTGATAAGCTTTATCAATATTTGTGGTTTGGTGAATAAAATTAAAGAATATGACATTCTTTTTGGTGTTTGAGATAATTTGAGATATTGTATGATTTTTGTTGTTATTTAATGTATACTTGTCACAGTATGGCATTATTGCTATCATACAGTTTTGTCATATCTCATCTCTCTCAACAACAACAACGAGGAGGAGGAAAAGAGAGAGATATCTCTCTCAACAACAACAACGGAGGGAGGAGGAAGAAGAGAGATATTCAAGTGCTTCCACTTGACTTCTTATCAGGGACTATCATTTTTTTTCGCTTTTTTTTTTCTTTTTTTTTTTTTTTTTTTTGTTTTTTTTTTTTTTTTTTTTCTTTGTTGTTGAGAGAGATACTGACCTATTCTTTTGTGATTTAGTGGATCTTGCATGACCATTACTTTGATGTACACTTCTATGTGTTTTATTCATATCTATTTCCGCCTTTGTGATAAGATATCTATGACTGATTTTGTGTTATGCTTATTTTATATTTGATTCTGAAGACCACATAGCCACTGTGTAGTAGCTTAGAATTTGTGACGGCACACCGGATTTCCTCTTGAAATGAAAGCGATATTTTATCTGGCATATCGGTACTCACACAAAGCAATTACATAGATGCTCGCTCCTCAACAGCCTTATTCTTCGTACTAGTCGACGGTATTACTCTGTAGTGTCTTTGGCTAATGGGAGTATAGAGGTGGAGCGTCACAGCTTGGTATCAAAGCCAAACTTCGAAACAATATAGAATATTATAGCAAGGATCATCGTCCTAAGTCTTTCATAGGAATCGTGCCTTAGGATTTAATTCGAGTCGTTGGACATATTCTATCCTGATTTCTTTTATGATGCGTTGTTTTATCAATCAAATTTGTTTGATATTCATTTTGAGAATAACTTTTTCTCTTCTTTCTTTCTTTCTTAAAGAAGAGAAATGGTTAGACCTGGTCGTCCCAGTGGCGGTCAATCCAGTGCTACTCCTCAGGATGGAGTATTTATGTCTGCCCAACAACTTTTAGATCTTGTAAAGAATGCTTAAGCTGTCGGACCCATTCCAGAGCCTATTCATCCTAAATCTGGGTTTGCACGCTTGTGCAGAGATTATATCGATTTGGGTGAAAGGCTATTCAAGGGATCCGAATGCATTATAGAAATCTAAGCTTGGCTTAGAACATGCGACCGCATCTTTTCTCGCTTGAATCTTGTGAATCTACATCGAGTCCAAGTGGCTTCTAGCATGCACCAAGAAAGAGCATTAGGTTGGTATGAGCTTTTGATTTCGAAAATTGTTGAAGTGGATCTTACTTGGGAGCAGTTCCAGGAAGGGTTCGAGTTGAAATTTGTGTCGAAAGCTGAAAAAGTAACTTTAGCTCGACGCTTTATTGACCTTGTTCAAGGTGAATCTTCTGTGAGGGATTACGTTGCATCTTTTGAATCTCTCTCTAAATATGGGGTCGAGTATATTAATACCCCATTGAAGAAAAATCAAAGTTTTTCTATGGGTTGAATAAGAACCTCAAAAAGCCTTTACTTCTGAAACTAGAAGTTTCTTTCGATCAGCTTGTTGATATTGCTCTTCGACTTGAAGAGGCCGATAATGAAAGTGATGTTGAAGTTGTGGATGCCAAACAGAACTTTAACAATAACATGAAGAAGCCTATTATGTTCAAAGGCCCCAGTTCTAACAAGAAATGGACGTAAGAAACTTTGGTAGCAAAGACTCCTACCTCTAGTCGTGGACAATGCTACAATTGTGGTTCTACGGACCACTATGCAAATGAGTGTCTGAAACCCCTTTATTGTCGCTATTGCAAAAGTTTGAGTCTTCATATATCTGCATGTCCCATACTTCAAAGCAAGAAGGAGGGAAAGCTAAATGTTGTGTAAGCTCCTAGTGACACTTCTCATGGTCAAGGTATTTCTCATTCTGTCCTTGATGGCATTAATTTGTTTTGTGATTATCCTATTCAAGTTCTTTTTGATACGAGTTCATCTCATTATTTTATATCAAAAGAACTCGTTGGTTATTTTTCTTTAAATATTATGGGCTTGATGACTTCACCGAGAATTGCGAATTCGATTGATGGATTTGCAACACTCGGTTTACATTGTAAAAATGTCGAGATTATTTTTTGTAATTGTTCTTTTCGATCTGATTCACATGTTATGTGCTACTTAAGTTTCAAGATGATT
Organism: Allium cepa; assembly: GCA_030765085.1. Classification (NCBI taxonomy): domain Eukaryota; kingdom Viridiplantae; phylum Streptophyta; class Magnoliopsida; order Asparagales; family Amaryllidaceae; genus Allium; species Allium cepa. The sequence continues at coordinate 770,818,776 of CM060935.1, forward strand.
TTGGTAATGGATTGGCTTAACCGTTATGAAGCCCATATCAAATATCCAATGGGGACTATCTATCTTCGAGATCCTCAATCTGTTAAGCAGATTTCTATTTTTCTTAATGATTTCGATTCCAATTTGGTGGCATCATTTTATTCTATGAACCTACACGATGAGAAAAATGTTACTTCCATCATTCAAGTAGTTTGTGAATTTCCTAGTGTCTTTGAGCTTGTCTTAGGATTATCACCTAAGCAATCAATTAAGTGGTGCTAAGGTCATTTCAGTTCGACTTTGCCACTAGTTTTCAGTAGCTATGAGTTGCGGACGATAGCGTTCCACTAAACGCATTCCGCACTCATTATGGTTCTTATGAATGGCTTGTTATGCCATTTGGTTTAACAAACCATCCAGTTTATTTCATCTAACTTATGAATCGAGTAATCTACGAGTATCTCAATGACTCCATCGTTGTGTTCATTGATTATGGGCGAAAACAGTAATAAGATACATTTATAAATATAATTGGAATTTTGTGCTTAAAACGAACAAAGAATATTCGTAAAAATTTTAAGAGATATTTTTATCATATAAAAGATGATTTTGTGTTGTATTGCCCATTGAGTGCTTTAAGAATTCTGGTCGATGCGCATGATCGGCGTTATCGATGGGAATATCCTAAACGCTATGATGAGACAGCCAGACACAGTAAATTTACTTGTAATAAGTTAAATTTTCTAAAAAGATGATTACATACAGTTAATTATAATTTTGAGTCTCTTTAGCTTTTTTGGAAAGAGGATCATTTAAAAGAACTTCTTTTCGATGCACCTATTCTTGTGATTCCCAAAGGGAACCAAGACTTCACTGATTGTACCAATGCTAGTCATATTGTTAGGATGTTCGTTCGTATTTCACCTATGAAGGGCGTTGATCATTTTAGTCGATCAAGAAAATTAACACCTTAATATGTTGGTCCATTTCCCATCACCGAACGTATTGGTTATGTGGCTTATCGCCTTTTATTACCGGCTCAATTTTCTGCTATTCATAACGTTTTCCACATCTCTCAACTACGGAAATGCCATAGAGATTCCAATTTTATTCTTGAGCCCGGTGTTATCGAAGAAATTGAAGTTTCACCTAATTTGACTTATGAGAAATATCTTATTCGTATCATTGCTATGAAGATTAAACGCCTTCGTAATAAAGATGTTCCGCTTGTGAAGGTTCAATGGTCCTTAAATCCTAAGGATTGCTCTTGGGAAAACAGAGAATTCATCGAGCAAACACATCCGGACTTACTCTCTCGTGCTCCTTAAGGTGAACTTTGCATTTCAAATTTTCTTCTTTTGTGTTGATATGATTTTATGGATGTTACTCTTTATTTTCTTCTTAAGTATTGCGAGAAGGCAATTTCTTTAAGGAGGGGAGTCATTAACAACCCGCATATTTTACAATTGTATATTTAAATGTTTTATTTAAATATAGCATCATTAGTCGGGTTAGTCCGAAATGCTATTTTTTGTAAACTGTCGAATTAGGACTCGAGACCACTTTCATTGAGTCCAAAACGACGTTTGCGACCTTTTTGAGTATAAACATAGACATGTTTGTAGTTGACTAGAATTTTGGTATTTTTATTTGGGGCTTTGGGTTTGGGTTTTAGCCCACTTACCCAATAAGGGAACCCAACTCCTCTACCTTATAACTCCCACTCCTCTTCATCCATTCATAACATTTCCTAACACTCTCAAGCCCTAGAAAGAATGGTGGAAAGAGGAAATTAAAATTCCTAAGCTCTAGTTTCTCTTAGGAATTCAAATTCAAGTTATAAATCAAAGAGAAGTTTAGGTAAGAATCCTCTTCATCTTCTCCATCTCAATCTCTCTTCAATTTTCAGAATTTCCTATAACCTAACTTAGGAAAAACTTCATCTTTGATAATTGATTGTAGATTCTAAAGGTGTATTGAAGAGGAATTGATTTTGCTTTGTTTTAAAGCTCCTCATTTCTATATTTAGGTTTAAAGGTGAGTTCTTGAACTCACATTTATGTCTATAGATTTCATTATTGTTAGGTATGAATTTCTAACATCTATTTCATGTTCAATTGCTTTCGATTTGAATTGATTTGGTGAATTTTCTAATTTTGGTGTTTCGAAGTCAAAATCTTTAAAGTTCCTATTTGGGATATTTGGACATGTTTTTGGTGGTGTATCGAAGAGCTTATAAGGCTGGGTTGTCGATTGGCATAAATCTCGTTCGATCGCTTCCGTTTTGGATTTTCGCCCTCTTTGGGCTAGGTTGAATTTTGTCTACCAGAAAAATCTAGACATCTGGAATAAAATCCAAACATCTGGAACAAATGCAGATGTTTGGTTGAAAAATCCAAATGTCTGAAATGGTTCTGGAAATAAATAAAAAATGGCAGAGCTAAAATCCAGTCGCTTGGAACAAAATCCAGACGCCTGGAACAAAAATCAAACGTCTGGCTAAACCTACTAGACGTCTGGAACTGTCAATTTTGCCTATTTTGTCAGTTTTTGAGTGGATTTTCAATTTTTATCGATTTTTGTTGATCCGGTTTGTTGTTGTCATTTATTATCGACTTTGGTGACTTTATTTATGGATTTTTAGGATTATCCATTTTTTGCATTTGTTGTCAATTTTTGAGGTTTTAATTCATGTCGACGAATGTGAATTTTTGGTGATCGGTTGTTTTTACAATCATTTCTGTGATTTGTCACATTAAAATATAAAGGTTTTTATACTAGTAGTAAATACACAAACTCTTTCACAAAATGATTTCAACATTTACTTTTAATACAAAGTTCGTTTTTAAAACCGTTTTCCAATCTATTTGTATAAACAAACCTTTACCTCGTTCGTTTGAGAAATCCAATTAAACGACTTAGCAAAACAAGTGGTATGAAATGCTTGCGTTTACTTCGTCGGTTAATCTTAGACTTGTTCGATTGAAATCTTGCGACAATTTTTGAGCGGAAATCTACAATTTGTTCGTAAATAGTTAGGTTAAGCTAGTGGTTATGGGACATGAAGCTAAACTCATTTATTTATTAGCTTAGTGTAATTTACACTTATCAATCAATGGTGATCATTTTATGGTTTAGACTAGCATTATGCGATGTCTCTTTGTCCACATGGGAGACTATATCCCGATTTTATGGTGCTTCGTCTCATTTTTATGGGCTAGCGACCCATGGTCTTTGGACCGTTCGTGGAGCAATCGGCTCGAGAAGTCGGTGCATGTGGCTTTTTAGGTGTGTAGATGTTCGACTTTGCATGGGGCGTATCTTTTTAGGTGTGTCGATGTTCCACTGTGCATGGGGCGTATCTTTTTAGATGCTTCGATATTCGGTCCATGGGATAGCATCTCGTTTGTGATACACATTTTGGTGAGTTTTCATGCTCCCGTTTTTGATTGGCCTTCCCTTTTGTGATTTCTGGATTTCTAATTGATGATTTCTAGAATTTGCGTTTCACCAGTTTTTGTGATTTATATTGATCAGCTTTATCAATATTTGTGGTTTGGTGAATAAAATTAAAGAATATGACATTATTTTTTATGTTTGAGACAATTTGAGATATTGTATGATTTTTGTTGTTATTTAATGTATATTTGTCACAGTATGACATTATTGTTATCATACATTTTTGTCATATCTCTTATCCTATCTCATTTTATCTGATATTTATAGCTTGACTGATCCTTTTATTATTTCCTTCTTAAATAATACTCCGGTTTGACCGAGGTATTTCAGGTGCTTCTACTTGACTTCTAATCAGGGACTATCATATGACTTTTGGATAACTACTTTAGCTTAGTAGTTTTTTTTGTACATTCGAGATAGAGAGTCCTTGATGTCTACATATTCTTTTGTCTAGCTCTTGTACCTATTATTTTGTGATGTAGTGGATCTTGCATGATCACTACTTTGATTTACACATCTATGTGTTTTATTCATGTCTATTTCAGCCTTTGTGATATGAATATCTATGACTGATTTTGTGTTACGCTTATTCTATATTTGATTCCGAAGACCACATAGGCGCTATGTAGTAGCTTTGAGTTTGTGTCGGTATGCTGGATTTCCCCTTGAAATGAAAGCAATATTTTATGTGCCATATTGGTACTCGCACAAAGCAATTATAAAGATGGTCGCTCCTCAACAGCCTAATTCTTCATACTAGTCAACGGTATTACTCCGTAATGTACTTGGCTAGTGTGAGTATAGAGATAGGGCATCACATTGGTGATGATATAAAGAAGCTATATAATTAGGCCTATCAACGAATAACCGAAATATCTAAAATCCGTCCGCATCCCTATCCGAAAACCTGAAAAATATCCGATATCCGAAAAGCGGATGCGAATATCCGATATCTGAAACATATACGGATACGGATATGGCTGTATCCGTATCCGATAAATATCCGTCTGGTTTGAAATTAAATATTTATATATTAATATTTTATTTTATATCCATAAATTTAATACAAATACACTAATTTATTGTCGGATTTTGTGTGATTGGATTACCTACTGTTAATTTGAAGTAATTTATGTACTACAATGTTTTTTAATCTTTTTTTCGGTCAAAAAAGTGAAATATGCATTACATTGATTAATTTTCGGGTATTTTCGGATACATTTTGAGGTTCGAATACGGATATTTTTGGATATCCAAAAATATCCGTATTTGCTAAGTCGGATACGGATATTTTCGGATATCCAAAAATATTAGTGGATACGGATACGGATAATATCCAACGGTTATTCACGGATATCGAATACGGATTCGATACGGATTTTCATTTTCGGATACGGATACGGATACAGATACAGCACTATCCTTATCCGATTGCATCCGTTTACAGGCCTATATATAATCAGTGACATGCATTTTTGGTTTGATTTGACGAAGCTATGGCTGCGTCGGTCATGGGTGGAGTTGGAGTCTAAAAGGCATGCTACGGGGTTTGAAGTATGGGGCTTTAGGTAATTTCAGTGGAAACTATGGGACTAGCTTAGGAAGACTTGGAAAAAATATTGGAGCAGGTGGACTTAGCAAAAATTTGCTAATTCGCAAAACCAAAATGGTTCGTGTTATATCCTCCATTTGGAGGCCTAAAATTAACCGCTACAGATGCCACAGTCATCTATAATTATTATTTTTCAATGACCCGATGTGGTAATGTTAGATATATTGATATACTAGAAACACATGGATATGAAAAAAATTAAACACAATTTTAAAACAAATTTCTCATTCCATTTCAAATCGCATTTTAGATTCATTACATAATCCTAATTCTTAAATGACATTCAATGACATATACTTATTACAAATTATGCCAAGAGCGGCATATGAAGATGCCCCTATGGTTGATCAGAGTCTAAATTCAAGCTCTAAATAACTTTGCCATTACATCCAGTTACACATGGAAATCAAACAGAAAGAACTCATAATAGCTAGTTTTCTTCCTGCACATCTCTGGAAGCTTATTCGTTAAAAGAGAACCTGAAAATCTTAAATCTCAAACTACTCAAAATCGATTGAGCACCTGAGAGTTTAAGGGAAAAAGATAAAATTCAAGTCAAACAAAACTATTGTGAATAATAACTTACCATCTCGAGCCATATAGATATCTAGTGAGACCATGCCTTTAGCGGAATGGGTTCCTCCTTACTAGTATCTTAAGTCAATTTATAATAACCATAAACTGTGCACCTACATCGATAATAGTTAAAACATAACATAATAAAAATGTATCATGATGATATGCAAACATGTAATATGTTCTGGATTTCTCATCCCCATTTACGTGACTATCTTTCTCAAGTTATAGTTTTCAGGGTTTAGTTTTCATGGGCTGACTGATAACATGTTCCAAGCTAACGGACTATCTGTCCGGTTTCATAGTTTTCATGAGATCGCTAAGAATCTATTGGTGTCTACCAACCACATCATCAAATCATAGTTTTCATGGACCAACTATGAACCTATTGATCTCTACCAACAACCTATTCCAGATAGTTTTCATGGGATCACTAATAACCTATTGGCCGCTGCCAATAACAATTTCCGTAACATAATTTTTGTAGGCTTACTAAGAACCTGTCTAAACCAATAATCTTTTGATCAGTCTTGGGCATCCTATATTATGGTTCTTCTAGCCTTCTGGATGCAATTCTACTCACACAAAAATTAATTCAATTTATATTCACTGCTAGGTTAACCTAGACTGTTATTCTACCCTTAAATCCCCAAAAAGTAGTTATGCGATAAGAATGAAGTGAATATGATTACACAAGCATACAAGATAACTGATCAAATAACACAACAATATAAACAACCATGGTTTAATACCTTGTAATCATTTTCTAATGAAATATGGTTAATATCCTTAACCCACTTTCTTTAGCAAGGAAAGCTTCCTCTACAATTTCAAAGTTAAATGTCATTTCAAAACTCTTTTACATTTCCATGTTTTTACTTTAAAAGTGAGATTGGGTTCTCTAATTTGAAAACTAAGGCTTTCGACTATATCCTTCAGATTATTATGACATCATGAGTTACCCTCTATCACTCTTCCTTTCGACATCATAGGGCAACCAAGCCCTTTGTTCTCTTCCATTTGACTAATGGTATCAAAACAAGCGGCTATGCCTTTTTCACCACTATACTCTAGCGGTGAGATCTTTCGAAATCATTGCATAAGCAATGTGGAAGGCACCTTCCACTACTTCTTTGAAACCATGTAGAAGGACCCTATTGACACCATTGATTGGGTATGACACAACCCTTCTGCCTCTGTAGTTAAACATGCATGTAGAAGGACCCTTTCGACACTATCAACTTGTGCAGAAGGTACCTTCCATAATGGTTGGATTTACTCAAGTATAAAGATGTTGAAGTTACCCTGTCGACACCATTCATTGGTGTGGCACACCCTTTCCATCTTCATTAATTAACATACTTGTGGAGCATATAAGAGCGGAAGGAACCCCTTCGATACTATCTACTTGTGCGGAAGGTCCTTTCCATGATAGTTGGATCAACTAATGCGACAATGCACACTTTTTAAAGTGTATGTATGCGGAGGGACCCCTTCAACACTATTAATTGGTGCGGACGGATCCTTCCGCCTTCATTCTAGTATGTGTTAACTACAATGACACCCTTATCCCCATAGTTTCAAATGGAAGCAGAATTGTATGCTTTCGAAGGCATCAATGCTTTCTAAGGTAAGTGGTGTTGCTGTAATTATTATAAAAAGTGATTTTTAACTAAGTAGAGCAATTTTTTTTAACCTAACCCTTTATATTGTAAATTTTCTATTGGATAATAAAACCTTTATAAAATTCTTTCTAGAATTTGTTGCCACATGTAATGCCCCAATGCTCCAATATTTAATTAAAATTTTAACTAACTATATTTAATTCATAACTAAATACTAATTTCTCTAATTAAATCCAAAAATAACCCAAATCTCTTGAGAATGATCTCAAAAATTCACATAAATTCCAAAATGATAATATCTTCATCATATAAAATTTTTAGTCTAATATAATTAATTAATTCCTTAAATTAATTAAAACCCGAAATACCCATTTCTTTCACTCAAAAATTCATAATAAATTATCCATGGCTTGGACTATTATGAAAATTTAAAACCATCTCCAAAATATTATTTTACATAACATATTCAAAAATCATGACATTTGAAAATCATTTTGCATGATTTTATCCTTAAAACCGAACTACATTATTCCACAAAATCCTTGTTTAAATTCTAATACGGCATTTAAATCAAAACATATCATCATTCATTCAATCATATGGTTTTAAACCTCAAGCTCCAGTTAAAACATTCAATATGACTTATATGAGATTGTTTAGATCATTATTCACCTTGTTTGGATAAGGAACTTGAGATTTCTTCTGCACTTTAATCTACCTAGCTTGAATCGTAGCCTCTAATTGATTTTTGAGCTCCTCTTCTCCTAGGGCTATGGCCGACCTTGTTTTTTTCCTTTTGTTTATATTTTCGTTTTTGTAAGAATGTAAATGAGAATGCGAATTTGGTAAGGGGTTTTAGGAGTTATGGTGGTTCGACTATTCCCATATTGCTCTTGCCTTATTCTCTTAGTTTTTTAAGTCATAACTCTTTCTCGTTAATTAATTTAGTTTGGACACGACCTTAGTTAGTTGTCAATTATTAATTTCCTTATCACTCTAGTCTCCAGATTATTCTATTTAATTTATCTAATTAAATCTCCTGAATAATGCTGCTATTTAAAATTTGGGGTGTTACAGGCTCCCCTCCTTAAAGAATTTCGTCCTCGAAATTTAGCAAGGACTATATACTTAGCATAGCAATCATCTGTAACATCTCCTAACTACCATACTAGCCTATCCGGCTAGCAAACAATCTATATATATACATATAACAGATATAGAACATATCCCTACAATAGATCAAGATAAGTATCTGTAATTCTATCTTTGGTCTTCCAAGTGCAGTCCTTCTCGTTTTCACTCCATTGAACTTTCACCAACTTGACTGTCTTGTTTCCTAACCTCTTCACATCTATCGTTACAACCCAAACTGGTTTCCTAACAAAAGTCGGATCCAGTTCAACTATTAAGTCTTCCAATGCAGTTGGAGGGATAGTAGTCTCTAGATCATGCACATACTTATGAAGATGAGATACATGAAACATATTATGGACGTCTGCCAAACTGGTCAGCAACTCTACTCTGTATGAGACCTTTATGATCCTCTCTATAACTGGGAACGATCCAACATATCTCGGTGTCAGTTTCCCTAACTTTCCAAATCGTACCACACCCTTCATATGTGATACTTTAATGAAAACCCTATCTCCAACTGAGAACTCTAGATCCTTACGCCTCTTATCTTCATAACTCTTTTATCTAGACCGAGCTTCCTTCATCCTACTCACTCTTCTATGTTACCTCTCTTACTAGATCTGGACCTGAGACTAATCTTTCTTCGATTTCCAACCAACATGTTAGTGGCTTGCATGGCCTTCCATTCAAAGCTTTGAAAGATGCCCTTACTATACTAGTCTGATAACTGTTATCACAGGAAAAATCAACTAAGTGTAGATGATCTTTCCGTGATCCACCAAAATCTAGCACATAAGCTTTCAAAAAATCCTCGAGTACCTTGTTGACTCTCTTTATTTGCCCATCTGTCTGAGGGAGATAAGTAGTACTCATCTTGAGCTTGGTACCTGACACATCCTATAGACTCTTCTAGAACTCGCTAGTAAAACAAGTATCTCACTCACTAACTATACTACTAGGAATCCCATGTAGTCTAACCATGTCCTTCATAAACAATTTAGCCAAACTTACGCCGTCCTGGTTGACTTAGCGGGAATGAAATGGGCACACTTGGTCAATCGGTCAACTACAACCTATATACTTTCATTTCCTTGATTCGACCTTGGCAACCTGTCTATAAAATCCATGGACAACGAATCCCATTTCAAAATTGGTATCTCCAAAGATTGAAGCAACCCATTCGACTTTTGATGTTCGACCTTTACTTGTTGACAGTTCATGCACTGCTTTACCACAAGCCAACATCCCTCTTCATACCTACCCAGTAAAAATTCCTCTTCATATCTAGATACATTTGGGTCCCCCAAGATGAATCATATATTTTGATCGATGACTTTCTCTAAGGACCTCCTTCCTTAGGTTTTCTACATTCGGGACATGCAATCATCCCTTCTTTCTCAACTACCCTCTCTGGTCAAGACTAAAATCCTTCAGGCCATCAATCTCAATTCTGGCCTTTAGCCTTTTAATCTTCTTAGCTAACACTGGATCATCCTTCTGCTTAGATGCAATCCTTTCGATCAATCTCGATCAAACTTCCAAGCAAGATAACATGGTGGTGCTCTAACTATAACTAGTAGTCGATCTGAACTACATAGTACAAGTAGTCAAAGCATTTAGATCCTTCCACTCTGCTAACATAGCTAACACCACATTCTGATGTTTTCTATTAAGAGCATTTTCTACTTTATTTCCTTTTCCAGGTGCATGCTCTATACCAAAGTCATAAGCTGCTAAATCTCCACCCATCTCTGCTGTCTCATATTCAACTCCTTTTGAGTGAATAAGTACCTTAAGGACTTACGATCTGTGTATAACTCAAATCTCTCCCCTAATAGATAATGTCTCCATACTTTCCTTCTAAATCCACAAGTTGCACCTTCAATTCCTTTATCTCGGTAGGTCATCCTGCTAGCAGGTCTACTTACAGGTTCTGCTCCTGCCACAAGATCTATCCGAAACTCAATGGTGCGGTTCGGTGGTAGTCCCATAACTGGCATGAAAACATTTGCAATCTCTTTTGCTACCAATACCCGATTCAACTCTTATTCTACTTCCATAACCCCCAACAATGCATAAGCACTCAGATTAGAATTCTCCATCGAGTATACAATTCGGTTATAACTATTAATGTGTCTTTATTTCCCTATCTTGGCAAAATATCCTAGCATCATATCTATTTAACCAATCCATATCCAAAATGATCCCCAAGCCTACGAAATCAAAAACATACAAACTGCATGCAAACTTATGACCTAACAAATAAAATTCTAACTAGTCACATCTCATCCTTAGAGTTGTATATCCTCCTGTCTGATTCACAACCCTTAAGAAGTAACAAGGTATGAGGGTTCTAAACATAACATCTACCAAACACTGAGATATAAATGAATGCGATGTACCTGTATCAAATAGTACCCTAACTGGTATATTATGAATCAAAAGCGTACCTTGCATCGCAGTCTTTCCTTTCGTTTCTAAACAGTGGTTGGTCTAGAAGATGATGGTTCTAAGGAAAAAACTTTTCCCTTGTCTGCTCTAACCAGTTCTGGACATTAATTCTTGTAATGCCTGATCTGGTCACATTTGAAGCACTTCACTCCTTTCTTATATGCAAAATTCTTCCCTTCTCCAGTTCATCATTCATGAGCAAAATGTCCTTTCTTGTCGCACTTGTAGTAAACTATATCGGCCTTCCCTTTCTTGGGAGCTCCTCCTTTCTGAGCTCCTTTCTTCTTAAAGAATTTCCTCTTCTTACCCTAAGGATCCTAGATTCCAACCTGCTTCTCTTTCCCAAAAGTAGAGAGCATCTCCTCATTCCTGATTGTCATCCCTGATTGTCATCCCCACTACGACTGTACTTAGATCACGGGGATATGTCGTAGTCGCCATAGCAATCTCAGGCTTCAACCCTGTATCAAACTTCTCATTTCTTTTGATCACGATGTCAATAGTAGCGTATCCATGCCTGGAAAACTCATCAAACTTCGTAGCATACTCAATCACCGACATCTCACCTTGCACTAGGTCCATAAAATTTCCCGGCAATATCAACTTGGCAACTTCAGACAAGAACCTCTCTTCGAATATTCTTCGAAACTCTGCCCAAGTCAACTCTTCCTTGGTGGTAATACCATTCCATCAATAAAACGCTGCTTCCTGCAACTGTCTAGAAGCAAGTCTCCTCTTCTGCCCATCATCTAATCCCAAATCAGTGAAAATTCTTTCACAGTGCAATAACTAGTTTTCTACTTCAATAGCATCCTCCGTTCCTAAATACGGCTTTCCACAAAGATTGTTGTAATCCCTGCTCTGTTAGGCATAGTTATTGCCAACTGTGGCTATAGGATTTGCTCCGTTAGCATTCACATCATTTCCCCTAGCTACACTTGCAGCTTCTCCAGTTTGCATCCGATTAACAAAGAACTGATACATCATTCCTATAGTTACTGGTAGGGTTCCAGCACCTATATTGGCATTTGCGTTAGGATTAGCATTTGTCTATCGACCCGGATTCCTCATAGTATTGGGTTGTGCATTTCCATTAGTTGTGGTGCTTCTTCCACCTAGATTTCCTCTTTCATTTTTTTCTACCATATCTTCCTTTCTCGTATATTTGCATATGAGCGTTCGTAAAATACAAAAGAACGGTCTAAAAGAAAATGGAAATATGTAATTATATATATAATGCAAGTACATTACTATGGCATTAACCCAAACCTCGGTCTCATTCTTTGATTCACTGGGTTATGTTTTGAAAATATTATAGGTTTACATTTCTTGTAAATTTACATAAACTTATGCTCTGATACCAGCTTGTAACATCCCCCATTTGGAGGTCCAAAACTAACCTCTATAGATGCTGCAATCATCTATAGTTATTATTTTTTAGTGACCAAGTGCGGTAATGTTAGATACATTAATATACCAGAAACATATGGATATGAAGAAAAAATTAACTTAATTTAAAAAAAATTCTAGTTCCATTTCAAATCGAATTTTAGGTTCATTACATAATTCCAATTAGCAAACCACGTTCAGAGAAATATCATTATTACAAGTTACGCTAAGAGCGACATATGAAGATGCCTCCTTGGTTGATCAGAGTCTAAATATAAGCGACAAATAACTTTGCCATTACATCCAATTACATAGTGGAATCAAACAGAAAGAATTCCTAATAGCTAGTTTCCTCTTGTACATCTCCGAAAGCTTATTCGTCTAAAGAAGAACTTGAAAACCTTAACTCTGAAACTACTTAAAATCAATTGAGCACCCATGAGTTTAAGGGGAGAACATAAACTTCGAGTTATACAAAAAGTCTAGTGGGAATAATAACCTACCATCTCGAGTCATATAGATACATAGTAAGACCACTGCTGAGTGGAACGGGATTTCCCTCACTAGCATCTTAACTCAATTAATAATAACCATATACTGTGCACCTACATCCATAATGGTTAAAACATAACATAATAAACTATATAATGATGATATGCAAACATGCAATATGTTCTGGATTTTACATCCTCTTTCACGTGGTTATCTGTCTCGAGTTATATTTTCTAACTCACTATTAAACTATCAATTTTCATGGGTTTACTAATAACCTATTCCAAGCTTACAGACTATCTGTTTGGTTACATAGTTTTCATGGGATCACTAAGAACCTAATGGTGTCTACCAACAACATCATCCAATCGTAGTCTTCATGGGGTCACTATGAACCGATTAGATTATCTAATAACATCTCTCATGTCATAATTTTCATAGATGGACTATGAACCTATTGATCTCTATCAATAACCATTTCCGTACATAGTTTTCATGGGAGCACTAAGTACCTATTGGCCCCTGCCAATAACAATTTCCATAATGTAGTTTTTATGGGCTTACTAAGAACCTGTCTAAACCAATAATCCTTTGATCCGTCTTGGGCATCCTATATTCTGGCCTGTTTGAGCTCTTGGTTCAATTCTACTTACACAGGAATTAATTAAATGTATATTCACTACTAGGTCAACCAAGCCTATTATTCTGCCTTTAATAACCCCAAAATGCAGTTATAGGATAATAATGAAGTGAATATGATTACACAAGCATATATGATAACTGATCAAATAACACAACAATATAAGAATCCTTGGTTTAATTCATTGTAATCATTTTCTAATGGAATATGGTTAATACCCTTACCTACTATCTTTAGCAAGGAAAGCTTTCTCTAAAATTTCAAAGTTAAATGTCATTTCAAAACTCTTTTATATTGCCATATGTTTGCTTTCAAAATGAGATTAGGTTCTCTAATTTGAAAACTAAGGCTTTCGACTATGTTCTTCAGATCATTGTGACATCATAAGTTACCCTCCACCACTCTCCCTTTTGACATCATAGAGCCACCAAGCCCTCCGTCCCCTTCTAATTAACTAATGGGCTTGAAACAAGTGGATATGCCTCTTTTGTCACTTTACTCTAGTGACACGACCTTTCGAAATCATTGCTTAAGAAATGCGGAAGGCCCCTTCCACTACTTTGAAACAATGCGGAAGGACCTGTCGACACCATTGATTGGGTATGGCACAACCCTTCCACCTCTATAGTTAAACATGCATGCAGAAGGACCCTTTTGAAACTACCAAATAGTGCTAAAGGTACCTTCCATAATGGTCAGGACTTACTTAAGTATAAAGATGTAGAAGATGTGTGGTCGACACCATTGATTGGTGTGGCACACCCCTTCCATCTTCACTGATTAATAAACTTGCGGAGCATACAAGAGCGGAAGGAACGTCTTTGACACAATCGACTAGTGTGAAAGGTCCTTTCCATGATAGCTGGATCAATTAATGTGGCAGCGCACACTTATTAAACTGTATGTATGCGAAGGGACCCCTTCGACACCATTGATTGGTGTGGAAGGACCATTCTGCCTTCATTCTAGTATGTGTTAACTGTAGCGACATCTATATCCCCTTAATGTGCAAAGGGAAGAAGAATTGTATGCTTTAGAAGGCATCAATGTTTTCGAAGGCAAGGGGTGTGGCAGTAATTATCATAAAAACTGATTTTTAACTAAGTAAAGAAATTCCTTTTTTTACCTAACCCCTTATGTTGTAAATTTTCTATTGGATAACAAAACTTTTATAAAATTATTTTTAGAATTTGTTGTCACATATAATCCCCCAATGCTCCAATATTTAATTAAAATTATTAACTAACCCCTTGTATTTAAATAATCATTAAATACTAATTTTTCTAATTAAATCCAAAAATCATCCAAATCTGTTGAGAACAATCTTAGATTTTCACATAAATTCCAAAATGACAATAACCTTATCATATAAATTTTTTAACCCGAGGATAATTAATTAATTCCTTAAAGTGAAATATCCATTTATTTCCCTCAAAGATTCGTAATAAATTATCCATAGCTTGGAATATTATGAAAGTTTAAACCCATCTCCAAAATAATGTTTTACATAACATATACAAAAATCATGACATTTGGAAATCACTTTCACAATTTTATCCTTAAAACCAAACTACATTATTCCACAGAATCCTTGTTTAAATCATAAAATGGCATTTAAACAATAACATATCATCAGTCAACAAATCATATGGTGTTAAAAATCAAACTCGCATTAAAACATTCACGATGACTTATATGAGATGGTTTACATCATTATTCATCTTGTTTGGATAAGGAACTTGAAATTTTTTCTACACTTTAATCTTTCTAGCTTGAATCTTAGCCTCTAGTTTATGTTTGAGCTCCTCTTCTCTTAGATTATGGCCGACCTTGTTTTTTTGTTTGTGTTTTTGTTTTGTAAGAATGTAAATGAGAATGTGGTAATGGGTTATGGGGGTTCGGCAACTCCCATATTTCCCTTGCCTTATTCTCTTAGGTTTTTAAGTCATGACTCTTTTTCATTAATTAATTTACTTAAGGCACTATCTTAATTAGTTTTCAATTCTCAATTTCCTTATCACTTTAGTCTCTACATTATTCTATTTAATTTATCTAATTAAATTTCCTGAATAATGCTATTTAAAATTAAGGGGGTTACAATTCAGTACCTACCCATCTATACTTTGTGATTTTGGTGATCTAGCTTTGAGGTTACATTATACAAGAGGATGGTGGTTTGCTTCGGGCTCAAAATTTGGTGACTTCGAGCCAAACGATGTAAAACTAAAGAGTAACTTGAGGAGTGAAACCATAAACGAACGATCATCAAAAGACGACCAAAAATGGTCCAATGATAATGCAATCGATTTGGTGGGCTCTTTTCATCATGTTAGGCCTATAGAATTGATGGCATGATGTTTTGATTGATAGAGGTTGAATTTTTATCCTTAGATGATCAATAAGGCACTTTTGAGAGGGACGTGAGGATTCTCTTGATCTACTTTGAGACATGCATATGGCGTGGGGATTTACTTCAGGACGAATGTAGGGTAGTCGTAGGGGCTAAATAAGATGCTCCAAGCTTTAAAGAATCAACGAAGGTGAGTTGTATTGATCGAGTACTTCATGAGGGAAGTGATTATGGCGTGAGAGGAGTTATCGAGCGGGTGAGTGCTGAGCGACCACTTGTGAAGTATATAAAAGATAGTTATACCATCCATATATATGCCAAAGACATGTGTAGCCTGAGTAGATCCTAGGATAGTCTGAGTGTAGCCATAATGTGAACATCTGAGCAGTCCATATCTTTAGCAATCTGAGTGGGCGCAAGCTTGAGTATTGAGTACCTATGACAATGATTAGTCCATTACCATCTGAGTTGGTATGATGAATGTCCTATACCCGTTGTATCCAATATAACATGTAGTATGTTGTAATGGTACCTGACTGATGTAGGATATTTTCTAAGGGTAAAATAAATAAAACTTCAATAGAAATACTTGTTTTATATCTCAACATAAGTGTAAAATATGATAATCAACACAGATATAATATAGGAAAGACAATAATAACTGAATGAATCATATAATATAGTGCAATGGTTTCAACATAATTGTATACACAAATCATATAGTTTATACATCAAATAATAAACCCAAAAATATCATCTCTTAATAAATCAGAGCACTAATAGAGCCCTATAGTGCCATAAAATGGAATACTAATAAGTTCCAAAGTATAAATATCACTAGTGCCAGCCTCTTACTCATCCACTGAACACCTCCATGCGCTAATCTCAACTTGTTATCTAGTCTTCTCATTTAAGAGTATCCAATATAATAAGAAGTAAAACATAAAAATTTGAGTCAAACTACTATCTGGTGTGAGCGATAAATAATCTCAGGATACTACAAAAGCCGATATAACAAAATAGAGACACTGAACATGGAGAATCATACATGACTTGTCTCTGCATCTAACAAGTTAGCACATTACATAATATATATATGTTGACCAAAGAATTAGCTGACCTCGAAATTAGACTAATGCGTTATATTAGCAAAATTTTACCCACTAATACTAGGTTTAAAAATATAAAACAAGGAGAAATAAGCAAACTACATAAATGACACAAGAAATAGAGTGGTTCAGTAGAGATTTTCCTACATCCACTATGAAGATCTCTTATTTTTTTTTATCTCTTATAGTTATAAGGAATTGCAAAAGAATAATAGAAAATTAGCAGTTAGTTTACGATGATTCTAAACTTAAGAAATTGAGAGGAATTGCTTGTTAGAAATGGGTATTCTGAGTAAAAAAATTGTACAGCCATATTTTCAAATGCTTAAAGATTTATTAATTAATTTAAATATTAACTAATTGTAACTAAACATATGGAAAGCTATCTTTTAAAAATGAACTAATTAGAACTCGAGATGTTTTTGTTGAGTATGGAATATTAGTTCAAGAGAGTTTTGGACATAAATATCGATTGGTTCGATGTTATGTCATTTTATGATTTATTTGCAGGATTATATGAGTATACCTCACAGTCGTGCCTAGTGGAATTCTGTCTAGCGATTCATGTTTATGAAAGGAGGAAAACAATACGAATTACCCTATCAACGAATTTCTAGAACCGAACGATCTAATGGCCAATATAACTTTGAAAGGTGTGAAAATAACATGTTGGGACTGTCATGAAAGGTGCCCTATACACACCACCGCTCTGACAAAAAGGAGACAAAGCATGATGTTGAAGAATCATCACAATAGGACTCTTGTGTAGGTCATATGAGCTCAAAGCACAAATTGAAATTATTAGTTAACTAAATAAAGTAATTAACCTTATAAATACATTAACAACCAAGAATTTTCGGACACTTCATATTTTGATATCCGAATTATTTAAATATTTGAATTTTTGATTAAATGTTATTAAAATGATTTATTATGCATTTTAATCCCCTTTTAAATCATTAGTAATGATAGTAAACTTGATTTGAAAATATGTTATCAAAAATATATTCTTCGGAAATTATCTATAATGTGAACAAAAACCATTCTATAGATAGCAGTTTTTAACCATCAAAAGTTGTTCAGACTTTTTACATACATTTGTTTAGGAAATCAATTTAATAAGTAAAAATATTTTTCACTAAAACCACAAGAAGCTTCCTAAGCTTATCTAGTTAGATGTGAAGAGAATAATGAGGTAAAAAGGGCATCTTTTGAAAAATGAGCAAATAAAGATATTCCTTAACACATAAGTTATGTGATGTAAATTTTCCATAATGGTTTTGGAGGAGGGGGGGGGGGGGAGGGTTTGATCTTTTCCCATTACAATCCTAATGCTATATAAGGAGGGATATATCCTTAGGAAAAAATTATAAAAATTCCTAAGCAAAATCAAGTTTTTCTAATGGCTTCTCTTCTTCTTCCTCTTTTATGTTCTAAAACGAAAGAGTTGCAAATCAACTCTAAATCACTTCAAACTTTGCCATAAGGCTTTGTATAATAATAGATAACATCTACAATGTTAGAAATTGAAGAAGTGAAGCAAAATTCCCATAGAAGGGGATGGCCTCGAGCAAATATATGGGTGGGGGAGGCAAAAATCCAAGAGAAAGAGGAGGAAGGAAGAAGGAAGGATGTGGTTGCAAGTGGGGTTAGACTTGGGTTCTCTGATCTTGGTTTTGGTTGGACTAAAGGTGAGTTAACACCTTACTTTGGATGAAAATATATAACATATATATGTTGTGTTTGATTGTGTTAAAGTTGTTTGAATTATTGTTAACTTATGTTAAAAACAATAGCTGTGACTTCTTATTTAAAAGTAAGTGACATATGTTATGATGTGCATGGTCTTGAATAAAATTGTAATGGACTTGAATGAACTTATATGACATGTGACTAGACCTTGAACAAATCACTTAGGTTTTATAAGGACATTGGTTTAGATTTGACTCGGATTGGAAAGTGCACTTATAGCAATAGTCGTTATAGATGCGATTGTGAATTACCTTGATTTTGGTGATTGTTATGAGACATTATGGAGAGATCCATAGGGATTTCTAACCATATTTATATTATTATATTTATATTTTTTATTATTAAAGATTGAATAGTAAAAAGCTAAGTAACATCTCAAAATCATCCAAAACATGACCAGTGCAAAACTGCCTCGTTTAAACTTTATTTTTTGACTTAAAAGGTTGGAAAGATATTTAGATTTAAGCATTTTGTTTCATTCTTTTTAAAAGTGGTTACTAAATATTTTTAGAGTATTTTAAAAGGGTTTGAGATGTTTATGAATTTATAGGAATTAGTTATGAATTTTCAAAGAAGAGATATTTTGTTAAAACATACCGTTTTCAAGTTTATAATGATTTTTCAAACTTTCTGTTTTCAAGTGATAATTTAAAAGAGTGTTTAAAATATATTATAAGTATTTTGAAGTATAAATACTCTAAAAATAGCTTATATAGATATCTTGTTTTAGATTACAAAACAAAAGCTTTAGAAAGAGGTTAATAATTGCTTATTGGCCAAATGGTTAAATTGTTTAATTACTTGTTTGAAATGTAATTAATTATGCTTAACACCAATAAGCCGATGAAGTAATCTTATCTATTTGTGAGAGTTAAGATTGATGTCGAGTAGGGATAGAGCAATGGAGCTCTAACCTATAGGACTTTCCTCTTAACCGAGGAATAGGTAAGTGGAAAATGTCAGAAACGTGTTGATCGTGTTGATTTCTTATTGCTTATGGAGATCATCAATATTGTACTTGACACTAAAAGCCGATAAGGTAGATTTATCTATTTTTGATAATCTAGAACGAAGTGTCTAGGCATGGTTTGGAGCAACCAGTGCCCAAACTTATCTGGTTTCACTCTTCAGTCAGGAATAGTTAAGTTGGAATGTCAGAAATGTGTTAAGCGTAAGAATCTTGATTTGTATAAGCAATCGTCTTTAGAACTTGATAGTTAACTAGTCCATATTAAACTTTACTGAATATGAACTTAGATCTCTAAAATAAAGGCTTGTAAAGATAGCAACAAGTAGGAAAATGGTTTTGGGTTTGTTGTGACAAAACGCTAATCGTCTTTAACTCATTTTGATTATACTTGTGAAATGTAAATAGATCTTTAAAAGAATGATTTAAAGATAAAAAAAAGCGAAATGGTTTTCGGTTTGTAGCGATGATGTTTAATTAACATTGGTCTTAAACCTTCTGAATGGATTTGTGAAAGTACTTGATTCTTAAAATGGATATTTTGAAGGAAATAATAAGTAATGCAATCTTTTGGAAAAAGATAGAAAAAGTAGAAGTTTATTAGGTAAATGAAGTTTACTAATATTTTTTTTAATTAATAACAGAATTAATTAAGTGGAAGAGATTAGGTGTTACTTATGTAAGTTAATCATTCTTCGTGCGGGTTGATTGTGTTTTGGACGATGATAGTGTTTTATGTGTTTATGGAAAGTAACCTAGACTTGGTTTCCATTTACAAACATCTATCTTGTACCAGATAATCGATTAGTCGACTATAAAATTGACCAAAATATGACTTAAGAAGTTACCGAAAGGCTTCACGATTCCATACCAATAAGAACCCTCGGGGAGGAGTTTCGGTACAGAAAGTTTGTATCTTTCACTTACTTATGAAAGAACCGATATTGAGTTTACCGGAAAATGCATCGGTCGGTTTTGAAGAGACCGGGGTCAGTAAGTGTTCTACTTATCGAATACCACTTCAAAATCAGATATGTGATTACGTTCTGGAAGCATTTGTGAAGTGGATGTTATAGAGTTGAACTGTCTGTCCTAAGATTAAATCCAAGGGGAAGGTCAGTGTTAACATTTCGAACAATGCTATCCTATGGGAGCGTCTATCTTGAGGAGTACTTCAAGGGAGAGAACGACGTTAGCATTTGTCAGAAGACTCATGCAGAGGAGCATATATGGAGGTACGTGATCTACTCAAGATGCTCAAATCCATTTAGTGGTTTGTGATCTGTTTGAGATATGAGAATTCATGATTTGTTTAAGATGATAGAAATGTTCAAGGTGATGGAATCCATTTGGGGATTCGTGTTATGTTCAAGTGATGGAGACTTGTGTGGAAGATGTTGAACGTAACCTTGACATAGAAACTGATAGTAAATAGAGTAGGACGCACGACCTGGAGTCTTGGCTAACCCATAATGGGGTATATCAACACTGAATCTAGAGTATGCTTATCGATTGCTGGCTAGCGAGAGTTGATGGTACTTGTTTCCACGTGGTTCAGGATCGCTCATTCGTGGTTGGTTTCTTTGAGGGGAAAATCATTATGTGTATCCATATGGTCTCAATGATTACTATTCCGGTTACATCTGTTCTTTTATTTCTCTCATTGGTTTACCAGACTGATCCAGGTGTTAATTTCTTAATGCTCAGGTCAGCCCCGTGTATGTTTCCAGAATTAAACGTGGATGCTTTTGAGCTTCTGGAGATGAGCTGGATGATTTCCTACCGTAGTATTAATTTCCACCACAATACTTTGTGTGTATCATCATCATTTATTAGGACAAGTTGTTATAATTGTTAAGGCTGATTATTGTAACTCTAAAAAACTTTGTATCTTAAGATGACAGTTTATGTTGTCTTTTGATATTATATATGACCGTTCCATCGTGAGATTTTGATATTATGTTCCTTCTTCCTTGCTCTGTTTCTTTTTCTTTTTATTTTACCTTAACAATTCATCTTTCCAGCACTTAGGTGCTTGGCATATGAATATCGTGAATGTATTAGTGTAGACATTTGGGGGTCGAAAAGGTGAGTCGTTACAAATACCCTTCCACTTTATAATTTCTTTTCCCTCATTGATAATATATTCAGCTCATAACCTGCTTAATAGAAAATTGTTAACCTCCTCTCCTGAAGCAAACTTATGCTCTTCCCATCACTCATAATTAGAGAAGCATGGAGCAGGTAAGAGGAAGCAACAACATAAGGTTAGCATGAAGGAGGAGACAGTGGTTTGGGGTCCGGTCTGGTGAAGATGCGTCAGAGATGGAGTGATGATCGTTGTTGTGTGTGGCTCAGTTTGAGAACGAGCTCATTGGTGGTGGAGAGGATGACCATTGATTGCTTCAATTAGGCATGGTCAAACATTGGTCAAGGATTCTGGGGAGATGGTTGTTGTTGAAAAAACTTGATGGGATTAGTTGTTTTGGAATCGACTCAGGGAGGGCGACGCAAAGGTAATGGTCGGCGACGGTCTGGTGGAGTATGAGTGGGGATGGTGGTGACGGTGACGATGAGGAGTTCGATGGTATTTTCTAGAGCGGGAATTTGAAAGGGAAAGGTGATTAAGGTGGGTGATTAGGTAAATGATAGAATAACCGAGTTAATTAGTTAATTACCTAATTATTATGTATCTAAACCTATATAATTAATTTCTTTTGCATTCGAGGTCAAATCGAGATGTAGTTTTCGCTAATTGGATCGTATCGAGATTTTATACGAACTACAGCCTTAGTCAGTGTTTGCACTATTGAAAGATTCTATTAAAATAAGCGGGAACAATTATTTATATTTTAAATATGTGTATAAATCCCCATGTTCACATATATTGTACTATGAGACTTTAGTAATATAAAATGATGTATGTAATGTATACATGTATGTTTCGATTTGGTATGGATCAATTGGCATAGGCTAGTTGCTCAAAATCCTGGGTGGATATGGAACACATGATTTGGCATATGTGCTAATTTCCTTATTGATTACTGGTTGAATTGTTTCTATGGCTGAATGTGTGAATTGTTGTTGACATTGAAATGATGGATTTGTCATATCGGTTGTTATTACCTACTTGCATAAGGTGTATAATATGTGTGTATTGGTTCCATATAGTTTAATTCTTATTATATATATTAATGTGTGTTTGTGTGTAATAACGTGATATTATATATTTAATGGTACATGGTTTAAGCGTTTATATATAATTCTGGTATGCCCGACCTGGGGATATTAGAAGACGCACATAATATCTATATAATTTTATTGACATGCATCTAGGCATTTATATATATTTTTGGTATGTTCGACTTGGGGCTACTATGTAGTGCATGGGATATATTAAGAAAATTTATTGGTGTATGATTTAAATGTGTATATATAGTTCGATATACTCGACATAGGACTACACGCTAGTGGGCAAAATATATTATATAAATGTACAGATACATGGTTTAAGTGAATTATATATATATATATATATATATATATATATATATATAGTTAGAGGTTTGCGGCTTAGGAGATTTACTTGTATATACTTTTGGTATGCCTTCCTTGGGGAAACCGGGAGTGCAAGGCACTTCAAGAATGAATCACGATCCATACATGGATGATAGCACTATGGTTCTTTGTACACATGTGGGAAGGGTGTGCATGGTGTTTAACATTTGCATGTAGTTCAGGTATGTCGATGTACACAACCAAAAGGAAGGGACACTAGTGAAAGAATCTAGTGCATCAAAAGACGACATGGCCTAGACGAGATCCCGAAGCAAGGGAGAAGAGCGATTGGATGCCTTTCTAGAGTGGATCGTATATTGTCCGTAGCACTAGGTGTTGAGACAGGACCTATGAGTAAGTGATGGTTTGAAATCAAATGTACGAGTTGGCTCCAAAGTATTCTCTATGGTGGCTAGTTGTAATTCATCATATGGATATCAGTTTTAGATATCCAATAGCACTCATATATGATTCTTACAGGGGTTTCAGGTATAGAGGTGTTTGGTTATGTAGCATTATTATATCGTTGTATTTTTTTGCATTTTAGACACTTCGATAGGGATTGATAGATCTATGACACTATTGCATATAGAGTGTATTATTACCTCTACACTCATTTGTCATCTTAATAGCATAACTTATTATAGTATGTATTGTTTTAATAACAATACCACTATTATATATTACCCTGACTTGTTGGTGTATGGATGGAGTAAGGAGACGTATGGTTAGTATTTCTAACAGATCCTTTCTCATGTTTATTAGACATATACATGTTAAGTGTATATACAATACCTATAGATATTCCCCTCACCAGACTTCTATTTGACCCTCATTTTCTCTATTTTTCCTTTTTGGGCAACTTTTGCTTAGTCTCACGAGTAGGTATGGAGTTAGCTATAGGGCCATATCAGCAAGATAGCTAGATATTTAGGGGGCATGGACACCGTGATCTACAGTTATCAACATATTATTTTATGCACTATAGACATTATTTGTATATGAGGCTATGTATATATTTGATGTATCAACCAACACTCGATTTTTATTGAGATAATGTATTCAGATTATACTATATTGTGATTTTAATTCTCATGTCATGCCTTATATAGAATGTCTCTCTTCTTGTCTAAGCATATGTATATGTTGGTATTATGTGTATTACTAATCTGTTGTGAGGTTATATCATTATATTTGATGAGATATTTTTTTCTTAAATTTACCCTGACATCCTTTCACTTAAGATGTTTGGAATCACATTTGGTTGTTTAGCATTGATTAAAGGATCATTTATGGCGGGTCATTGCACTTAGTATCAGAGCTTAGGTTACTTGATTAGGTAATTAGTGCACTGAACCGGAGTATGGTATGTCCTAGGAGTATCTAAGTGAACTGATAGAGACGCATGTAGAATGGTTCCTCGGGTAGTGTCATATGGATACTTGAGGAAGCAAAGTACACATAGATGGCAAGGTCACTTAAGAAATAGATACACCATGATGGATGAAATGTTGATAAAACATATTTGTAGTTTATTATACTTTGATTATAGTATATGCACACATCCATTACACCATCTCGAGTTACTCCTACTTGTGACTAGTAGTCTTCCATAACATGTAGCGGTATAGAGTTAGGGGGATGCATGCCAAAGTGTGACAACAAGGAACATTAAAGTTGGTGGATTAAGTGTTTTACACCAATACCTAGAGCTGGCTTTATAAAGTCAAATAAGAAGCTTTTGGAATCCAAATAGCTAGCTTATTATAGGGTGGAGTCATTTGGTTGAACTCATACTTGCCTGAGAACCTATCACCATATCCATAAACACTTAGGAGTGGGACCTGTAATAATGTCTAATTCCAAGAGGAATTGTCCAATCATAGTAGGGATTTCTCCAAGTTAAGTTAAATAATATCGACTTTGGATCGATGAGAGTTGCAATTATTCTCGATTTTATTATTTGTACTATCACATGGGTAGTTGGACATAGGATGTCATTAACGATTATGTTAAAGGATTTGAGTAAACAATAATGGAGAGTTATTGTTATATGTAGATTCATGTGATGGTGGATTTGGAGCCTTTTAAACATAGGTAGAGAAAAGCTTTTGCTCATGTGAGCAAGCAACCTAAGGTACGTGGATGAAGGATTCTGGTTTGGAATATATAATTGGTTGCTATAGTATCCATATAGGAGGCGTTACCCCTCATTAGAGAGGAATTCATGTTGCACGTCACTTGTGAGCTTTTAGGAGTATCTATTCTCGTAAAAGGATCTCCATCGACAATAGTCGAGGTGATATGTATTCCTTACTTCCCCATGACTTTGGTTTATTTTTCTTTTCTTAAGGAAATCAATGTTGCAATCACACTTAGCTTTGGCATGTTACACTAGATTCAATGTTCACTTGTGACTAAGGCTTGGAAATGGATGGAATGTTTGAATTAGAACTAAATGGAACAAATACTGAAAGGAATTGGAAATTTTTGAGGCCCACTCTAGCACTTTTTATAGTCGGCCATCCATATAAGAGGCAGGATAGGATTTGATAAGGTTTAATTTGAATTAAATAGGAATGGTTTTAAAGGAGGAAATTAAAATATTTCAATGTTTCCTTTAGGACATATTCTTTGTCATTCATTCCATTATTTTTCTATCCTAACAAATTTGATTTACTTTCTCTTGCTCTCCTCTTCCCTTCAATGGCTGAAAATATCAGTGCTTCCCATAGTTTCAAAATTCCCAAAAACAAATACAAATTAAATTAATTTATTAAATGTGGTTTTTATCTCTAGATCTTTGCAAAATCCGAAGATCGATTCAACTGAATCTTGGAACATCGATTCATTGTTGAAGGTATGATTTTAGGTAACATCCCAAGGTAATTCTTTGATTTAATTTATTTATGTTATTCATATGTTTAGACTCCATATTATTCATTTGGTGTTTTAATCATCTTGCAATAAGCAATTCAAACCGATTTTTTCCACCTCATTTAAAATATCTATTGTATTGATTTAACTCAAATCCAGCATGTTCTTCATCCTTTTTCCAAAATATTTTTATTATAATAATATGGTTTAGATCCTCTTCTACTTTCTAATTTATTGTTATTCTCTATATTATTTTGTTTGAATATTATTTTCACTTATTTACATATGCCTAATTTTTCTAATTTATTTTCTTTTGTTTCGAAAAATTTGTTGATAAAAAGGAAAATTTTGATTGATATCCAATCAATAATTTTATAAGATTTGTGTATACAAATGTAAATAAACTGTACATGTTAACCTTTTAATTTTCTCTTTAAAATTAATTTCTATTTTGTATGATTAATGTTTTGGATATGAATGTTTTAGATATTTCTTAGATAAAAAATGGTTTTGATCCAAAATTTGTGAATGGACTTTTGTCTAAATTCTAAATCTTTCGTCTCTTTTCCAAATTTAAAGTTTTCTGCAAAGTCCTAAATTTATTTTTTCTTCCTAAACTAAAAGTTTTATTTAAATATTAAGTTTAAATTCTAACACGCGCACACGCATACACAGAGATATTATAGATACAATTTTTACATATATATAAGTTATTCTAAATCAAAACATTAATTAAAATATTTATATATGTGGTAACTCATATGTGTTGCTTTACTTGAAAATCATAAAATGGATGTTAGGTAACAAAGTAATTTTTGATATCTAGCCTTTCTTCAGTTGAAACCAAATTCACCATTATTAATTATATATTTTTAAATGTACAAAATTGTCTAATATGATATTCACTTATTTCCACGCAACTATTATATGTATAATTTTAAACCAAAATTTTAGACAATAAAGGCATGTATAACGGGGAGACGAGTCCATTATGGTGTAAATCCCAGTCCCTACATACGGTCAAAACAACTATGTACACCTTTTTATATGTTATGCTTATACAATATCCACTAGAGTATTGATATACTCACAATTTATGCTATGTATAATTACTCATTGATGACATTTGATAAAATTATCAATTTAATTAAAGACAGATAATTGAAAGGTTTCTCCCTCCAATTAAAGAAAATTCTTTCCACGATTAAGTGCATAAGTTTTAAGGAGAAAAACAAAAGGTTTCCTTCTCTAAATTAACTCTAACCAGTAATTATTACATACATAGGTGTGTTTGGCACACTCACATTTTTATATTCAAATCAAATTCAAATTCTTTAAAACAAAGTAAATAAAGTAAGATTTTGTCTAAAGTATTTTAGGTTGGGTTTAAAATTCATTTAGGTCGACAGACTTAAACAAAGATCTAAAATTGGATTTTTGTTTTGAAATTCATCCATTTAACCCACTTCAGATTGGTCCGGTTCCTTCAAAAGACTATACCTAGATATAAAATCTTGATATGACACCTAATATAAAACCTTGAACTGGCACCTTAGATTGTTGTCTCTAAGAAAACTGTCCTCTTTCTAGACTTCAAGAGAGATGAAAAAAATCTTTTCTAGATGTTGAAGATTTAAATTGTTTCATAATTGTATAATTATGTCTAAGGGAAAAAAATAGAAAAACCTATTTTTTTCCTTCTTCTCAAGTAGTGGCTAAGAGGGTTATTGGGTTTGCAAAATCCTTACCATGGCCATACGGTACTCTTAGCCCAATACAAAACCAAGTGGGTTACTAAAGCAAATACATCTGTTATAATTAACTAACTAATTAAAAAACATTTAATATATAGAAAATTTTTGGCCTATTCTATTTAAATAAATAGGGGCGAAAAAATATTTTTACTATATACATTAAATATTAATTTGTTAATTATTTAATTATTTAAATTTGTTTTATATAATTATTAATTGGTTAATTAAAAATGTTCTCTACTTGTCGTGGAAGTTTTCACCGCCTTGCTTAGTAAAAAGGTGACTAATAAACTCATGAGTATTCATTCCAAGTGTATAGATCCTCTAAACACCTGTTTTACGTTTTCTAAGGATCTCACTATTTTCACCAAACCTATTAATGAATCCATCTCTTCCATCATGGAGGTATTAAGCACTTTCCATTCCTTCTCCGGGCAGTCTATCAACCTTACAAATCCAGTATTCATACTACTAGAATCCCTCCTGACATCGCTTCCTCATTGAAACTTATGTCTGGCCTATCTCATCTTCCTGATACATCTACACACCTGGGTATTTCTCTTGCCACTTCAACCATTATCACTACTCAATGCCTTAGTGTTTATACTAAGATTACTAGATCAATGAATTGTTGGTCCAGTCTATGTTATCTCAGGAAGGTAGACTTAATCTCAACTGATCTGTTGTGCTTGCTTGCACTTCATATTGGTGCAGAATCTTTCTTCTTCCAAAGGAGCTTGTGCTGATGATTAGAAGGGCTATATACAATTTCCTCCGGCATGGTTGCATATTTTCAAACAAACTTAACCCTATTAAATTACATAAAATTGAAACGCAAATGAAACATGGTGGCCTGGGTATCTTAAACCTTCACACTTGGAATAAAGCAGTGTTGTGACTATTCTATTAACTAGAAAAGCACAAATTTTAATTAATTCTCCAAGCGCACAGGCGTGTAGTATGCAGGTCGAACACAGGGAATTGTGTTTTAAAATATTTGAAATCCATATTTAAATCTTAGGCGTGTTAAACAAATTCGATGGTGGATCTTGAACAGGAAATAAAAATAATAATATACTCCAAATTAATCTAATCAAAATTGCAATTAAAATATAAAATTGTAGAAATCAGAGCAGAAAATAAAAGTGCTTAAAAAAAATAATAGAGCAAATAACTGAAATAAAATGAATTGAATTGATTAACTAATTGGAAAGAGTGCAGAAATAACTAAGAACAGGAATAAATAAATTGCTAAATTTAATTAACAATCCAATGTATTCTGTTCGAAAATAAAAATATTGCTAAAATTAAAACTAAACTAGAAGAAGAGTGATGGGGTAGGAGATAATTTTCCATATGCATTGCTCTCTGCTATTTAAAGACTTCAGCCTCCAAAAATAAACCTACTATTTAGGTCCATGTTCTTGATATTTGGAGAATAATAAGGCCACCTCACTTTGAATTGGTCTTTGCTTTGTTATTTGATTAACAAGTGGCCTTGCTTTGAGAGATTTTCACGCTAAACTTTGAAAGTGTATTTTCAATATTTGCATTTGATTTCTTGCATGAATAGTACACACGTTGGTGATGTGAGATGCATTTCTTCATGAACGATATGTACTTTCTCTTCGAATTATTCGATACTCAAAATATTGCACTCTTTTGTTGCATGTCATTTGAACCAAAGGACGGCACAACCGGTTAATTTCAACGTTGCACTTCAGAATCTATAATCTACAAAACCACAATAATACACGGATAATACCATTTAAAAAAATAAAAATATATGAAACAAACTGTTTAAAATGCATAAAAATACGTTTTCATCAAATACCCCCACACTAGAACTGTATTCGTCCTCGAATAAGCAAGAAAATAAAAACTAACTAAATCCTTTTTCATAGGAAACACGATTGCATTGAGCGTATGCAACAAACCGTTAAACCTCTAGGTGTCCCTAGTGGGACGAGTGGTGTCTCATGAGGGTTTTCAGCGGATACTATCCACATAATCCAAATGCAATACGTAATGATTCTAACATGCTACATGAATGCAAAATTTTAAATAAATGGAGACTCGATTTACTTCAGAATAATCGCAACAAAATAATGTATATCGGTTTTAGTCAACTTTTAGAAATTTTTGGTTCCTCACTAAACAAAAATCTCAATATAACTCAAGTTTTCATACATTAGATTCTAGTTTGGGTAGTTGTTCCGGTCGATAACATAGTGCAACCATGAAATAAATTCTTCACCGTTAATCTTTTTTTTTTCACAATGGTATTTTCCATTTCCATTTGTATAACAAGCCAAATCAATAAACTCAAGAAGTGTTTGGGTTTCAAAGCTTAGCCTCTCTTTACTATTTTTTTATACACCTAACTTTTGGACCAAGGTATACCACCCATGCACTGCCTCGCGGGCTTACGTGAGAGTTGGGACAGAACTTCGAGGATTGTGCAAACCGATGCGGACTATGTCAGAAAAGGTCGGTAATCTGTAGGTGATTATTTATTTAATTTCTTTATACACCTAACTCAGAATGCTGAGGCCAGATATTCCATCCATGCACTACCTTGCGGGCTTACGTGTGAAGAGTACAGAGAGTGGCGAGTGCACACACTTTCATAAGTGTGCACACCTATTGACTCTAGGTGTTTCTTATTATTATTATTATATTTTTTTGAAATTAACTAATGCGAGTTATGCAAATAAACTTAGCACCACTTAACTTCAATGATTTGAAATGTCAACGCATGTACTTTAAATCCGTCACTTTTTTAAACAAAGACTACAGTTTAGAAAGGATTTCATAACCATCACCTACGAATCCCCCTATATACTAACCTCACTATTATTTCTTGTAACTCAACTTTTCATTGTATTCTATATTTGAAATTATTGATTCACAAAAAATTTCATCAATTGACTTCAACTATTTACTTACTTTGTCTCGACTAATTAAAAATAAATCAAAGTCCTGAAAATAATGGGAAACGAGAAAAAAAAATTGAAAAGAAATTTGAAAACAAATAATGAGATGATTTTTTTTCTTTTTAAAGTGATGCCACGTTGTGAAATATGAACAAACATAATGAGATATGCGTCCCTCCCACACTGGAATGAGACAGTGTCCCAACTGTCAAATGGAATGCAAATGTAAAATAGAAAAAAATAAAAAATGTGCAACCTGATATGTACAAGATAGTGAGTGGCTTATGCCAAATAGCTCGGTTCATGGAGATCCACGAACTCGTTGTCCTCCTGCTGTTCAAACTCTAGAAATGCTTCAAGCGTTGTCCATTGACCTTTGAAATGGAACTGTCCCTAGAATTTTCAATTTCAACTGCACCATAAGGGTATACTGTTTTCCCAATATATGGACCTATCCATCGAGATCTCAATTTTCCCGAAAATAAATGAAGTCTGGAATTATATAAGAGAACTTTCTGACCTACTTCGAATGTCTTACGAAGGATGGATTTATCACGATAAAATTTAGTCTTATCTTTATAAATCTTTGCATTTTCATATGCTTCATTTTTTAGTTCTTCTAATTCGGACAATTGTAATTTACGATGCGATCTGGATTTTTCTATGCCAAAATTATGGTATGTGATTGCCCAAAGTGCGCGGTGCTCGAGCTCAACGGGTAAATGGCATGCTTTTCCAAAGACTAATCGGTATGGTGACATTCCTAGATTGGTTTTATGAGCTGTGCGAAATTCCCAAAGGGCATCTATCAATTTAGATGACCAATCTTTTCCGTTTGAGTTATCCGTCTTTTCAAGAATTTGTTTAATATTTCTACTGGAAATCTCGACTTGACCGTTAGTCTGTGGATGATATGGAGTAGATAGTTTATGCGTGATAAAGTATTTCTTAAGAAGAGATTCAAAAGCATGATTACAAAAATAAGAACCGTTGTCACTTATAATGGCTCGAGGTGTGCCAAACGGGAAAATATGTTTTCTTTCAAAAATTTGACAACAACTTTCTTGTCATTCGTTTTGGTGGGAATGGCCTCAACCCATTTAGACATGTAATCTACTGCAAGTAGGATGTAGAGATTTCCAAAAGAATTAGGAAAAGGACCCATGAAATCGATGCCCCAAATATCAAAAATTTCGATGACAAGGATTGGGTTTAGGGGCATCATGTTACGTTTGGAAATACGACCTGTTTGTTGACATCTAGCGCATTTGGAGCAAAATTCATGGGCATCACGAAAAGAGAAGGCCAATAAAAACCACAATGTAACACCTTGGTAGTTGTTTTCTTTGCTCCAAAACGTCCTCCACATGCTTGATTATGCGAAAAAGAGAGGATGCTATGGAATTCATGTTCGGGGACACATCTACGTATGATTTGATCAGCGCAATATTTGAAGAGATAAGGATCGTCCCAGTAAAAGTTTCGAACATTGGAAAGAAATTTTTGTTTATCTTATTTTGACTAATAGGAAGGTGTTTCATTTGTGACAAGATAATTTACGATGTCCGTGTACCATGGTGCACTGGAGAGGGAAAGAATTTGTTCATCGAGAAAATGACCACATTTGAGAGCTATCGAAGTTTTCATGAACAATACGAGAAAGATGATCAGCTACGACATTTTCAGAACCCTTTTTATCCCGTATTTCTAGGTCAAACTCTCGAAGAAGGAGAATCCAACGGATTAAGCGAGGTTTAATATCATTTTTCGTGAGTAAATACCGTAATGTGGCATGACCGGTGTAAACTATAACCTTAGAACCTACGAGATATGATCTAAACTTATCGAGGGTAAAAGATAATTGCTAAAAACTCTTTTTCTATGGTTGAGTAATTCAATTGACCTTCGTTAAGAGTTTTTCTAGCATAATAGATGACTCGAGGAATTTTATCGATTTGTTGACCTAAGATGGCTCAAATGGCATAATCAGAAGCATCACACATTAATTCGAAAGGCAAAGTCCAATTTGGAGGTTGGATGATAGGTGCAGTGGTCAAGATCGATTTAAGGGTTTCAAAAGGCGTTTTACATTCATTGGAAAATTCAAATTTAACATCTTTAGCCAGAATATTCGAAAGAGGTTTTGAAATTTTTGAAAAATCTTTAATGAACCTCCTATAATTCCTGTATGGCCGAGAAATGAGCGAATGTATTTTACGGACCTTGAAGGAGGAGGGTCAACAATAAGGTCAACTTTAGATTTGTTAACTTCTAGGCCATTTTTAGAGACAACATGACCAAAGACTATTCCTCGCTTAACCATAAAATGAAAATTTTCCCAATGAAGAACAAGAGATTTCTCCTTACATCGCTTTAAGACACGTTCTAAACGAAGAAGGCATTGATCAAAAATGACCCATAGATTTAAAAATCGTCAATGAATATTTCTAAGAAATCCACCACCAGATCAGAAAATATACTCATCATACATCACCGAAATGTAGCGGGAGCATTACAAAGACCGAAGGGCATGCGACGATAAGAGAAAGTTCCGAAGGGACATATGAACGTCGTTTTGTGTTGGTCCTCTAGCATAATGAGAATTTGATTATAGCCGGAGTAACCATCAAGAAAACAATAATACTCATGACCGGCTAAGCGTTCGAGCATTTGATCAATGAAAGGGAGGGGAAAATGATCTCTTCTTGTTGCTGCATTGAGTTTTCGATAATCGATGCAAACACGCCATTTTGTTTTGACTTTTGTCGAAACAAGTTCGTTATTCTCATTTTTGTCACAGTGATTCCAGTCTTCTTGGGCACAACTTGTACCGGACTTACCCAAGTACTGTGAGAGATAGGGCAGATAATGTTATTGTCTAAACATTTGATTATTTCTTCCTTTACCACTTCTCTTATTTTAGGGTTTAATCGCCTTAGAGCTTCGCGAGTAGGTTCAACCTTGTTGACCAAATGTATTCGATGTTCAATGATTGATGGGCTAATTCCCCTAATGTCAGCGATTAACCATCCTATTGCCTCTTTATTTTTCCTTAAAATTTTCAAAAGTTGTTTTTCTTGGTCCTTAATGAGATCGGAGGCCAAGATTACAGGGAAATTTTCCGAAGAATCTAAGTATGCGTATTTAAGATCGTTTGGAAGAGGTTTGAGGTCTAATTTAGGGCGTACTTCTTTTAAGGCTTCAGTAGACATCAACTGATTGAATTCTAGCGAATTATGAGAAGAGCAAGGCATATCATTTAATTCATAAATGTATTCTTCTTCATTTACATTGGAATTAAAATGATGTAGGCACATGTTAAGAGACTCTGTAGTATCACTAAAATCATTTTCTACAATTGTTTGAATCATGTCAACTTCTTATGTTTCAAGATCCCTTGGTTGTCTGTTAAGATTGAATATAGTTCAAAGGTTAGGTGCCCAAAGGAAAGTCGGAGTTGATCGTTCCTACAATTTATAATAGCATTTGATGTTGCTAAAAATGGACGACCTAATATCAAAGGAATCTGATCGTTAGGATTTGAGATAGGTGCAATCTCTAGGACTACGAAATCGACTGGGAAATAGAATTGCTCGATTTATATCAAAATATCTTCAACTGTGGTCAACGGATTTTTAAAAGATCGATCGGCTAGTTGAATTGTGATGTTTGTTGGTTTTAATTCCTCTAGTCCAAGTTGACAGTACACGGTATAAGGCAAAATATTTACACTCGCTCTAAGATCGAGTAAGGCATGAATAATATGAGTGTTACCGATTTTACAGCCGATTGTAGGACAACCGGGGCCCTTATACTTGATTGAGGAGGGATTTGAAAGAACAGAGCTAGTGTTTGCAGTTAGAAATGCAGTCTTAGGAACGTTAGTGGCATGTTTTTGAGTACATAGCTCTTTCAGACATTTAGCATATTGAGGAATTTGCTCGATGGTATCAAGAAGTGGAATATTCATTCGAACTTGTTTAAAGATTTGAAGAATTTGGTCAAAATTAGCGGGCTTCTTCTTTTTGTTGAGTCTATGAGGAAATGGAGCTGTGGGTTTATAGACTCGTTCGATAGTTTTTTCATTCGAAGAAGAAGGTGTTGTATTAGAGGGTGAAGACAAGGAAGCTGGAATGTTGGGGTTGCCAACATCTGAAAGTGAAGAGTGGTCGGGATTGCCAACCTTGGATAAAGAATTAGAGTTGTTTGGATTGACAACAGTGGGTGTTGACCGAGTTTCAGAATTTTGAACAGGGGAAGACTTAAGAAGGACGTCGGGGTTGTCGATGTGGTTGTCTGCCATCTTTCTGGACCTTAATGTGGTGATAGCATTAACCGAATTTACATTTTCGTCCTCACAAAGATTTACTCCTCAAGAGTTATACTTTGGATTCACTTCGGTTTGACTAGGCAGTTTACCTTTCTCATTTATTTTCATGAGATCCTTCATCATTATCAACATTTGTTCATTTTTTTAGTGATTTGCTCAATTCTCACATCTTGGTTAGTAATTTATTCATTTCGTTTAGTGAGTTGTTTTTCCAATCGAGCAATTTCTTGTGAAGGCTGAGAAGGTTGGGTTGATGGATTGAAATTAGGATGCATGTATGGTTGATTCGAAGGTTTTGTTTGAGGAGTTGGTTGAGAATTTTGAGCATTAGAGGTTAGGGCACGATAATTCGGATTTGGTATCATCGGATTCATATGCAATAGATTAGCCACATTGTTAGGATTTGACCATGAAAAATTGGGATGGTGCTTCCAATTAGGATTGTATGTAGATGAATAAGGACTATTTTGAGCTATAGCATTGATTTGGTCTTGTGTATAGTAATGTGGTAGTCCTTCTCCTTCTTGAAGAGTTTAGGCATCTATAGAAAGATGTGATGGGTCAATGGCATGTACTCCTCTATTTGGAGTACGAATTGGAACACGAATTGTTTCCCATTGCGTATCCTTTTCCAAATACTCTTCTAAAAATTCCCAAGCTTCCGCATCTATTTTTGCCATGAATTCTCCTCCGCACATTGATTCGAGTTGGAATCTTGTTTGATAGTTAAGCACTTCATAAACGATTTGGCACAAAACGTGTTTAGGGATTGCATGATGTGGGCAACTATATAACAATTGATTGAACCTTTTAAAATATTTTGAAAAAGTTTCTCCTTCATTCTAAGAGAACCGGTTGATTTCAGTTCGAACTTTTAGAGTTTTGTGGAAAGGAAAAAACTTTTTCAAAAATATAGCAACGAAATTGTCCCAACTTTTAATTGATTTTTTTGGAAAAGAATTAAGCCATCTTTTCGCACTTTCTAAAAGAGCGAAGGGAATAAGTCCTAACTCGATGGATTCATTAGAAAGTTGTTGCATTTTAATTGTAGAAGCGCATAACTAGACTTCACTAAGAAATTCATATGCATTTTCAGATCCAGTGAATCTTGGTGCCCCTTGGATAAAAGAAAGTTTTAGCTCAAAATTATTTCCTTCGGCAGTTGAAAATGAAATAACCGAAGGTTGAACGGTCCTAGTTAGATAGCATCGGTCTCTAAGGGATAGCGGTCGGTTCTCAAGAAATTCATTATTTCCAACATGTGATTTAGGTGACGATTTTGGTGAACTGTGATGTGAACTGTGTTGTGAACAGAGTTACTCATATTTGTTTGATTTGAAATTTCCGTTGATTTGTTTAATGAGATATTTTGGCTTTCTAAACGATTAAAATTATTTCTTGCCCAAACGCGCATAAACAAATCAGTGTGTAATAGCCAAAAGTAAATTTAAACAGTTTTCACTTGGGTACCTGTAGAGTAGAAAATTACTTACAAAAGGGTATGGTAGTCTATTTAGAGTACAACTGAGTAGTGCTAGCGAATGGTTGAGATTCACTGAGTTGGAGCTATTTTGAGTTGCAGCTGTTGTAGTTCGCGGTAGTGATGGAATGGTCGTTGGAGGTGCTTGCAAATCCTTTAACTCTGTTTGTGCTTCTCAGTCGGTACTTCAAAGGCAACGTGAATGGAATATATGAGCAGCTAATGTACGAAATGTGAGTGGAATATATGAGCAGCTAACGTGTGAAACTGAGAGTGGAATATAACGCATAAATAAGTAAATATAATCGTGAAAACGTGTGTTTGCGCCAAAATTGGTCACAAACACCCAATATCATGAAATCACCCATTTATGAACACAAATCAGCAACAATCAATATAGAACTCAGATCTAAGCAATAGCAATCACAATAATTCACAAATAACAATCACAAACACAGGATTTATAGTGGTTCGGCGATCTTGCCTACATCCACTCTGAAGCTTATGTCTTTATTGATTAACTTGATGATTCCAATCGATTACAACGGATTACAATTGATGATAGCTTTCAAATCTGATTATAACAGCGATAATGAAGTATGGAATTAAATCCGGTAGAGCCTGGGCGTTGAATGGCTTAAGATCCCTTTTCTGAAGGCTTTGGGGTGCTATTTATAGGCGTAGGAGGCCCAGATCTTGCTCAAACTTCGGGAGACTTTTTCTGGCACGTGAGTGGGCCCACGCGACCGACCCCACCAAGTTTCGACTTGATCTGAGATCGATTCGAACTCCATCCGAATCGATCAAAAAATTATCCAATCGAGTTGAAACTTAGCAGGAACATACTTTACCTTGTATGGAAGCTTCTGTGAAAATTTCGTTATATTTGGATAAGCGGTTTGGGAGATATGATCGATACGAGTTGATACATTTCGGTTGGCTGTCTACTTCGACTCGACCACTTCGAATCCATGCGTTCGAATCGATGGATGCATGTGGTTCTGTAGGGACGTGGCGCGCACTCTTCACATCGATCCTATTTTTCCTCCAAGTTGACCGCTTCGCATTCATGATCTTCACCTCGTTTGTATCAAGAGACGTTGCATAGTTTGAATCGATCAACTACGTAAGTCTCACATTGAACTGTATCTGCCTAGTTTGAATCGAGGGGAGGGGCTTAGTTCGCATCGATGGTAAGTTCGTATCGATATCTGTGATGGATACGAACTGAAGCTCCCCAATGGGTTCAAATGAAGGCTTTGTTCATCGATTCGAACTAGGCACTGGTTTGAACGATACAAAATTCATGGATACGAGGGTCCGGCCATCTCAGTCGATACGAAGCGCAACCCACTGATGGATGCGAACTTGTTGAGGTAACGCCTACTCTATCGAATCGAAATCGATCGATTCGAACTGATCGATATCACGTTATCGATCGATTCGAACTCGATCGATTCGAAGCATGTGTAAACTAACGGATTCAAACAAGACAAGTAGTGATGGATACGAATTCCATGGATTCGAAGTGAGTATCTCCCCAACTTTTTGATGGGTTCGAACAGCATACTTTGGCTAACTTGCATCGATCATATCTCGTTCATACGACCTCCGATTAACCTGAAATTTGAAACACTGGCTCTCATGGCTTTGCCTGTCATGTTCTATCGATCGTGGCTCGATCTGGACTCGGTCAAAATTCATCGATATCCATAGTGAAGCAGTGTATAACGACTCATTGAGGTGAATTATCTTCGGTTTTCCGTTCAATCTTTTGGTATCACAGCCTTGCCAAAAGGCGGGATAACATTTGGCCCCCCAAAATATGCCTTGCGGTAAGAAGGTGTGTTTTGTAATGCCATGAGCTGGATGTTCATATCCTGTTGATGTCCTGTAAAGGAATTTACAGTTTTATGTGGCCTCAAATGACGACCGTTCGGGATCGAGATATTTGAGATGAAGTGCGACCGTTCATGGTCAAGCGTCCAACTTCTAATGACGATCGTTCGTGATTGAGCCATTTGAGGTGAAGTGCGACCGTGCGCGGTCAGGTGGCGGACCTCAAATGACGACCGTTCTCGATCGAGCCATTTGAGGTGAGGTGAGTTGTGCCGTTCGAGGCGAGTTGTGCCGTTCGAGTCGAGTTGTGCCATTCGAGGCGAATTGTGCCGTTCGAGGCGAGTTGTGCAGTTCGAGGCGAGAAAGTGTGCCCGGGAGGGCTTGGTATTATCGATGCCAGGGTCACGTTCAGGTGAGTTCCTGGATCGTTTGTGTGCCTATTAGAGGCGAATAAGTGCGGCTGGGGGGGAGGGGGCTTGGTATTGTTGATACCAGGTTCACGTTCGAGTGGATCCCTGGATCGTTTGTCAGGGCGGTTTATCGCCATCTCATAGCATGCCTAAGGACCGTTCACGACCCCGTACTTGTGTAAGTAGCTTAGCCATTTCAGAATTATCAGAACCAAATATCTATTCAACAGATGAGTTTAAAATAGAAATGTCCAAACAAACCAAGTCTAAATGTCCAAATCAAAATGAAACAAAAGCAAAGCAAGGATGTCAAAGTGTAAGTTCCCACTACGAAACGGTCAATGATCATTCAGAGCATGCCTGGGGATCGTTCGCGATCTCGTACATGTGTAGATGATTTAATTGTGTTAGTAGGAAGCTTATGGCTTGTCCATCGTTATTTCAATCAATTGATAATCAAACGGTGCCTTGATTCAGGGTCGCCTCTAGCTGATGTAGACGGTGGTCGCTCTGGTTCCACTGCTGGAGTTCGCCTCCTCACATACTGAAGGAGCATACCGTTCCTGATATGCCCTTCCACCTCTTCCTTCAGATGCCTACAATCATTAGTGTTATGACCGTTCAATTCATGAAATACACAAAACTTATCTGATTTTCTTTCGTAAGAAGTTGGATCCCTTCGCATCGGTCTACGATACGGAATCAGCTCTTTGGTATCCTGATAAATTCGTTCCAGACTCTCATTCAGCTCAGTGTAAGTGGTGAATCGCGGCTCCCTCCGTTGCCACTTTCACCTGTCCGCGTCATTCTCAGTCTTTCTTTTACCTTTATTAGTCTCCGCACCCTTCTACAGGAGATTTCCTCCTTTGATTGCATAAATATCAATTCCCTCTCCTTCTTCTCTTTCGACGTTTGCATCTTCCAATTGTAAAAACTTTTCTGCCTCGTCGTAGAATTCCCCAAGATCCACAGGTGGATCTTTAGTCGATGAATTTTTTAACTCTGTGCCGTCAGCTACTCCGGACACGGCTGCCATCACAACCATAGATGGATCTGCTCGATCCACCGAAGCTGCTGCTGCATTGAATCGCATTAGATAACTCCTCAAAGTCTCTCCGGTTTTCTGCTTTAGGGTCGCTAAAGTGATCACATTCTTGGGTCTTGTAATGTGAACCCTGAATTGCCTCATAAATCTTTCAGTTAAATCATTCCATGTTCCGATAGATCCACTCTCTAGTTGTCTAAACCATAATGCTGCAATATCCGCCAAGTACAATGGAAAGCACCGGGCCATAACCTCCTATGATGCCCCCCGCACTTCCATATGCCTCATATACTTCGTTAGATGAACCGTGTGGTCCGTTCTCCCATTATACATGTCCAACGATGGTAACTTGAAATCCGGTGGGTTTCTAGCTCGTCTTATTGCTGGAGTAAAAGGACTCCTATTGACATCCTCCAAATCTTTGTTTACCAAACTGCCTCTCATAGATCTTCTAACCATCTCTGCCAATCGTCATTGTCTCCGAGATGCAATCTTCGTTCCACACTCTCAACCTCCCCCCCAAGTTCACGAGGGAACTCCGGGATCTGCCCCCTTGACCGAGCGTTCACTCCTCTGCTACTCCCAGGTTGCGCAGATGTACCTCTCTCTTTCTCTGAGATTGGATCAACATTCTCCATGTGCGTTCCCCCTAGTTCAGGTGCTACACCGGACGGTCCTGCTCCGTTTTGAACTCCATCTGCTTCTCTATTCTGTGCTCCAAGTTGTCCTATCTGTTGAAATAAACTCTGGATCAACTCCTCTTGTTTCTTCATCATTGTCTCCATCTCGTCCCTAGTGATATAGACCGATGCTTGATTCGCTCCCGAGGAAGCCTCTTGACTTCCTTGATGTTCACATCTCTCTGGCCTTTGTCTCTTACTTGTTTGTCTTGTCATCACTCTTAGACTCAAATTCTTAAATCTTTAAATTCAACTTATCCTGAATCAGCTTTTCTCGATGAAAGCACCAAAATGTTTGCGCCAAAATTGGTCACAAACTCCCAATATCGTGAAAGCACCCATTTATGAACACAAATCAACAACAGTCAATATAGAACTCAGATCTAAGCAATAGCAATCACAATAATTCACAAATAACAATCACAAACACAGGATTTATAGTGGTTCGACGATCTTGCCTACGTCCACTATGAAGCTTATGTCTTAATTGATTAACTTGATGATTCCAATCGATTACAACGGATTACAATTGATGATAGCTTTCAAATCTGATTACAACAGCGATAATGAAGTATGGAATTAAATCCGATAAAGCCTGGGCATTGAACGGCCAAAGGTCCCTTTTCTGGAGGCTTCGGGGTGCTATTTATAGGCGTAGGAGGCCCGGATCTTGCTCAAACTTCGGGAGACTTTTTCTGGTACGTGAGTGGGCCCACGCGACCGACCCCACCAAGTTTCGACTCGATCTGAGATCGATTCGAACTCCATTCGAATCGATCAAAAAATGATCCAATCGAGTTGAAACTTGGCAAGAACAAATTTTACCTTGTATCGAAGCTTCTGTGATAATTTCGTTGTATTTGGATAAGTGGTTTGGGAGATATGATCGATACGAGTTGATACATTTCAGTTGGCTGTCTACTTTGACTCGACTACTTCGAATCCATGCGTTCGAATCGATGGATGCACGTGGTTCTGTAGGGACGTGGCGCGCACTCTTCGCATCGATCCTATTTTTCCTTCGAGTTGACCGCTTCGCATCCATGATCTTCACCTCGTTTGTATCAAGAGACGTTGCATAGTTTGAATCGATCGACTACGAAAGTCTCGCATTGAACTGTATCTTCCTAGTTTGAATCGAGGGGAGGGGCTTAGTTTGCATCGATGGTAAGTCCGTATCAATATCTGTGATGGATACGAACTGAAGCTCCCCGATGGGTTCGAATGAAGGCTTTGTTCATCGATTCGAACTAGGCACTGGTTTGAACGATACGAAATTCATGGATATGAGGGTCCGGCCGTCTCGGTCGATACGAAGAGCAACCTACTGATAGATACGAACATGGTTAGGTAACGCCTACTCTATCGATTCGAAACCGATCGATTCGAACTGATCGATATCACGTTATCGATCGATTCGAACTCGATCGATTTGAAACATGTGTAAACCAACAGATTCGAACAAGACAAGTAGTGATGGATACGAATTCCATGGATTCGAAGTGAGCATCTCCCCAACTTTTTGATGGGTTCAAACAGCATACTTTGGCTAACTTGCATCGATCATATCTCGTTCATACGACCTCCGATTAACTTGAAATTTGAAGCACTGGCTCTCATGGCTTTGTCTGTCATGTTCTATTGATCGTGGCTCGATCTGGACTCGGTCAAAATTCATCGATATCCATAGTGAAGTAGTGTATAACAAATCATTGAGGTGAATTATCTTTGGTTTTTCGATCAATCTTTTGGTATCACGGCCTTGCCAAAAGGCGGGATAACAACGTGAGAGAAAGATATAAAAAAATGCGACGTGAAAAAATTTCGAACGTGGAAAAAAATTGCAGACGTGGAAATAATACAGTGCAAACAATGCAAACGTATGTGAGTAGCTAAAAGTAGAAAGGTGAATGCAGAACAGATATGAGCTTTATTGTTATTTGTATGAATGTGTAGAAACATGAAAGCGCAAATAATGTATGTAGGTTATTTTAACTAACGTATGCAAACTAATGTGAAAGGTAAATGAAACAGCGAACGAAAGGAATTAAAACAGCGAAAATATCAAGCGAACGAAAAAGAAAAAAAAATGCTACTTTGTTGTAAGGAACTGAAAAACGAATAAAGATGATTTTTTTTGAAAATTAATGCAAAAAAATAAACTAACACAATAGACTTAAAAAAATCGAAAATTTTAAAATAGTAATTCCCCAGCAATGGCGTCAAAACTTGTTGTGACTATTCTGTTGATTAGAAAAGCACAAATTTTAATTAATTCCCCAAGCGCACAGGCGTGTAGTATGCAGGTCGAACACAAGGAACTGTGTTTTAAAATATTTGAAATCCATATTTGAATCTTAGGCGTGTTAAACAAATTAGATGGTGGTTCTTGAACAGGAAAGAAAGACAATAATATACTCCAATTTGATTTCGAATCTAATCAAAATTGCAATTAAAATATAAAATTGTAGAAATCAGAGCAGAAAATAAAAGTGCTTAAAAGAAAATAATAGAGCAAACAACTGAAATAAAATGAAATGAATTTATTAACTAACTGGAAAGAGTGTAGAAAATAACTAAGAACAAGAATAAATAAATTGCTAAATTTAATTAACAATCC
Source organism: Allium cepa (assembly GCA_030765085.1). Taxonomy (NCBI): domain Eukaryota; kingdom Viridiplantae; phylum Streptophyta; class Magnoliopsida; order Asparagales; family Amaryllidaceae; genus Allium; species Allium cepa. Next base: position 770,861,840 of record CM060935.1, read on the forward strand.
TACATATTCTGTTCGAAAATAAAAATATTACTGAAATTAAAACTAAACTAAAAGAAGTGTGATGGGGTAGGAGATAATTTTCCATCTGCATTGCTCTCTGCTATTTAAAGACTTCAGCCTCCAAAAATAACCCTACTATTTAGGTCCATGTGCTTGATATTTGGAGAATAATAAGGCCACCTCACTTTGAATTGGTCTTTGCTTTGTTTGTTATCCCTCTTTTTGGCAAAGCCGTGATACCAAAAGATCGGCCAAGAACAAAAGACAGTTCGTCTCAGAGATTGGTTGTACTTCACTTCGCTATGGATATCGATGAATTTTGTCCGAGCCTGGATCAGCTACAATTGATAAGACATGAAAAGCAAGACCCTGAAAGCCAGTGTTCCAAATTTCAGGTTAATCGGAGGTCGTATGAACGAGATATGATCGATGCAAGTAAGCCAAAGTATGTCGTTCGAACCCATCAGAAAGTTAAGGAGATGCTCATTTCGAATGCATAGGATTCGTATCCATCACTGTATGTCAAGTTCGAATCCATCAGGCTCCATGTAATTCGAATCGATCAGCATGATATTGATCACTTCGAATCGATCGGTTCGAATCCATCAGATGGGCATCCCCTCGGCACATTCGTATCCTTGTTAGAGCACTGTTTCGTATCCATCGAGTCCAGAGCACTTCGAATCCATCACCATCAGTATACCCTACTTCGAATCGATCGGTTTCGTGCCCAAGCACTACTTCATATCGATCGTCCTCGCATCCATCAAAAGTGCCAGATCATTGCTTCGTATCCATAAATTCTGCCCTGTTCGAATCCACTTGGCTCGTCTCGATCCTCTTCATATCGATCCATGATTTGAATCCATTGATGCGAACTGGGTCGTGGCACACGATACGAACGAGGCGAAATTCATGGATGCGAAGCGGTCAACTCGAAAAAAAAATAGGATCGATGCGAGGAGTGCGCGCCACGTCACCAAAGAACCACGTGACAAGGTCGATTCGAAGGTATCTGTTCGAGGTGATGGATTCGAACCAAGCAGCCAACTGAAGCATATCAACTCGAATCGATCATATCTCTCAAACCACAAGGCCAAATGCAACGAAATTTTCATAGATGCTTACATACAAGGTAAAGTTTGTTCCTGCCAAGTTTCATCTCGATTGGATCATATTTTGATGGATTCGGAATCAATTCGTATCGATCTCAGATCGAGCCGAAACTTGGATGGGTCGGTCGCGTGGGCCCACTGACGTACCAGAAAAAGTCTACCTAAGTTTGAGCGAGATCTGGACCTCCTACGCCTATAAATAGCACCCTGAAGCCTTCAGAAAAGGGGATCTTCCGCCATTGAACGTCGAGACTCTGCCGGATTCAGTTTTACGTCTTTCTATCACCATTGTAATCAAGTATTAGAGCTACAACTTGCTGTAATCCGCTGTAATCGACTGAAACCATCAAGTGAATCAATAAAATCATAAACTTCAGAGTGGACGTAGGCAAGATCGCCGAACCACTATAAATCATGCGTTTGTGATTGTTATTTGTGAATTATTGTGATTGTTATTGCTTAGATCTGAATTCTATATTGATTGTTGCTGATTTGTGTTCATAAACAGGTGCTTTCACGATATTGGGTGTTTGTGACCAATTTTGGCGCTAATATTTTGGTGCTTTCACCGAGAAAAGATGATTCAGGATAATTTGAATTTGAAGACTTAAGAATTTAGATCTAAGAACCATGACGAGACAAACAAGTAAGAAACAAATGCTAGAGAGAAGTGAACACCAGGGAAGTCAAGAGGCTTCTTCTGGAGCGAATCAACCGTCGATCTTCATCACTAGAGACGAGATGGAGACAATGATGAAGAAACAAGAGGAGTTAATCCAGAGTTTATTTCAACAGATAGGACAACTTGGAGCACAGAATAAAGAAGTAGATGGAGTTCAAAATGGATCAGGACCATCCGGCGTAGCACCTGAGCTAGGGGGCACGCACATGGAGAATGTTGGTCCAGTCTCGGAGAGAGAAAGAGGAGCATCTGCGCAACCTGGGAGTAGCAGAGGAGTGAACGCTCAGTCAAGGGGGCAGATCCCAGAATTCTCTCGTGGACTCGGAGGGCAGGTCGAAAGTGATGAACGAAGATTGCATCTCGGAGACAGTGACAGGTTGGCGGAGATGGTTAGAAGAGCTATGAGAGGCGGTTTGGTAAACAAAGATTTGGAGGATGTTAATCAGAGTCCTTTTACTGCAGCAATCAGACAAGCTAGAAACTCACCGGATTTCAAGTTACCATCGTTGGACATGTATAACGGGAGAGCGTACCCCACGGTTCATCTGACAAAGTATATGAGGCATATGGAAGTGCTGGGGGCATCAGAGGAGGTTATGGCCCTGTGCTTTCCATTGTACTTGGCGGATATTGCAGCATTATGGTTTAGACAACTAGAGAGTGGATCTATCGGAACATGGAATGATTTAACTAAAAGATTTATGAGGCAATTCAGGGTTCACATTACAAGACCCAAGAATGTGATGACTTTGGCAACCCAAAAGCAGAAAACCGGAGAAACTTTGAGGAGTTATCTAACGCGGTTCAATACAGCAGCAGCTTCGGTGGATCGAGCAGATCCATCTATGGTTTTGATGGCAGCTGTGTCCGGAGTAGCTGATGACACAGAGTTCAAAAATTCATTAACTAAAGATCCACCTGTAGATCTATGGGAATTCTACGACGAGGCAGAAAGTTCTTACGATTAGAGGATGCGAATGCAGAAAGAGAAGAAGGAGAGGGAATAGAAGTTTATGTGCTTAAAGACAAAAAGCCACTCGAAAAGGACCCAGGCAAGGATAAAGGAAAACGAAAGACTGAGGATAGTGGTAACGGGCCAAAGCGACTGCGGAGAGAGGCACGATTCACCACCTATTCAGAGCTGAATGAGAGTCTGGAACGAATTTATCAGGATACCAAGGAGCAGGTTCCGTATCGTAGACCAATGCGAAGGGATCCAACCTCTGACGAAAGAAAATCAGATAAGTTTTTTGTGTTTCATGAATTGAACGGTCAAAACACTAATGATTGTAGGCATCTAAAAGACGAGGCGGAAGGGCATATCAGGAACGGTATGCTCCTTCAGTATGTGAGGAGGCGAACTCCAGCAGTGGAACCAGAGCGACCATCGTCTACATTAGCTAGAGGCGACCCTGAATCAAGGCACCGTTTGATTATCAATTGATTGAAATAATGATGAACAAGTCGTAAGCTTCCCTCTAACACAATTAGATCATTTACACATGTATGGGATCGCGAACGATCCCCAGGCATGCTCTGAATGATCCTTGACCGTTTCGTAGTGGGAACTTACACTTTGACATCCTTGCTTTGCTTTTGTTTCATTTTGATTTGGACACTTAGACTTGGTTTGTTTGGACATTTCTATTTTAAAGCTCATATGTTGAATAGATATTTGGTTTTGATAATTCTGAAATGGCTAAGCTACTTACACAGGTACGGGGTCGCGAACGGTCCTTAGGCATGCTCTGAGATGGCGATATGCCCTGACAAATGATCCAGAGACCCACTCGAACGTGAACCTGGTATCAACAATACCAAGCCCCCCTGGGCACACTTATTCGCCTCCAGTAGACACACAAACGATCCAGGAACTCACCCGAACGTGACCCTGGCATCGATAACACCAAGCCCTCCTGGGCACACTTTCTCGCCTCGAACGGCACCCGACCGCGAACGGTCACAAACTCGCCTCGAACGGCACCCGACCGCGAACGGTCACAATTCGCCTCGAACGAACCCGACCCCGAACGGTCACAACTCGCCTTGAACAGCACAACCCGCCTCGAAAGGCACAACTCGCCCCGAACGGCACAACCCACCTCACCTCAAATGGCTCGATTGCGAACGATCGTCATTTGAGGTCCGCCACTTGACGGCGCACGGTCGCACTTCACCTCAAATGGCTCGACCCCAAACGATCGTCATTTGAAGTTAGGCGCTTGACCATGAACAGTCGCACTTCATCTCAAGTATCTCGATCCCGAACGGTCGTTATTTGAGGTCACATAAAACTGTAACTTCCTTTACAGGACATCAACAGGATATGAACATTCAGCTCATGGCATTACAAAACAAACCTTCCTACCGCAAGGCATGTTTTGGGGGGCAAATGTTATCCCGCTTTTTGGCAAAGCCGTGATACCAAAAGATCGGTCAAAAACAAAAGGCAGTTCGTCTCAGAGATTGGTTGTACTTCACTTCGCTATGGATATCGATGAATTTTGTCCGAGCCCATATCAGGCTACAATTGATAGGACATGACAAGCAAGACCATGAAAGCCAGTGTTCCAAATTTCAGGTTAATCGAAGGTCGTATGAACGAGATATGATCGATGCAAGTTAGCCAAAGTACTTCGTTCGAACCCATCAGAAAGTTGAGGAGATGCTCATTTCGAATCCATAGGATTCGTATCCATCACTGTCTGTCAAGTTCGAATCCATCAGGATCCATATACTTCGAATTGATCACATTCAAATCGATTAGCAGGATATTGATCACTTCGAATCGATCCGTTCGAATCCATCAGATGGGCATCCCCTCGGCACGTTCGTATCCATGTTAGAGCACTGTTTCGTATCCATCGAGTCCAGAGCACTTCTAATCCATCACCATCAGTATACCCTACTTCGAATCGATCGGTTTCGTTCCCAAGCACTGCTTCGTATCGATCGTCCTCGCATCCATCAAAAGTGCCAGATCATTGCTTCGTATCCATAAATTCTATCCTGTTCGAATCCACTTGGCTCGTCTCGATCCTCTTCATATCGATCCATGATTCGAATCCATTGATGCGAACTGGGTCGTGGCACACGATACGAACGAGGCGAAATTCATGGATGATAAGCGGTCAACTCGGAGAAAAAATAGGATCGATGCGAGGAGTGCGTGCCACGTCACCAAAGAACCACGTGACAAGGTCGATTCGAAGGTATCGGTTCGAGGTGATGGATTCAAACCAAGCAGCCAACCGAAGCATATCAACTCGAATCGATCATATGTCTCAAACCATAAGGCCAAATGCAACGAAATTTTCACAGAAGCTTACATACAAGGTAAAGTTTGTTCCTGCCAAGTTTCAGCTCGATTGGATCATTTTTTGATGGATTCGAAATCACTTCGTATCGATCTCAGATCGAGCCGAAACTTGGTGGGGTCGGTCGCGTGGGCCCACTGACGTGCCAGAAAAAGTCTCCCTAAGTTTGAGCGAGATCTGGACCTCCTACGCCTATAAATAGCACCCTGAAGCCTTCAGAAAAGGGGATCTTCCACCATTGAACGTCGAGACTCTGCCGGATTCAGTTTTACGTCTTTCTATCACCATTGTAATCAAGTATTAGAGCTACAACTTGCTGTAATCCGCTGTAATCGATTGAAACCATCAAGTGATTCAATAAAATCATAAACTTCAGAGTGGACGTAGGCAAGATCGCCGAACCACTATAAATCCTGCGTTTGTAATTGTTATTTGTGAATTATTGTGATTGTTATTGCTTAGAACTGAATTCTATATTGATTGTTGCTGATTTGTGTTCATAAACGGGTGCTTTCACGATATTGGGTGTTTGTGACCAATTTTGGCGCTAACATTGTTATTTGATTAACAAGTGGCCTTGCTTTGAGAGATTTTCAGGCTAAACTTTGAAAGTGTATTTTCAATATTTGCATTTGATTTCTTGCATGAATAGTACACATGTTGGTACGTGAGATGCATTTCTTCATGAACAATATGTACTTTCTCTTCAAATTATTCGGTACTCAAAATGTTGCACTCATTTTTTGCGTGTCATTTGAACCAATGGAGGGCATAACAGATTAATTTCAACGTTGTACTTCGGAATCTATAATATGCAAAACCACAATAAAATACCCGTATAATACCGCTTAAAAAAATAAGAATATATGAAACAAACGGTTTAAAATGCAGAGAAATACGTTCATCAAGTTGCCTTCAGTACCCACTTTGATAATCTGATTAGCAGGAAGAATAACATATGGGTGGCCTAGACTGTCAAACACAACCTTAAAAACAATCATTTCTGGATTATGGACATCCATCAACAGTGTAGTTGGATATGGAGATCAATACTCATGCTCCGAATAAATTTTATGCCTCATCTCACTATCGTGGCATTCTCTGAAAGCCACTTAAGTTTCTGGAACGGTCCTTGGGCTAGGCAGGGGCTCATCCTTGCTGCTGTGATGCCATATTGTCACAAAGTTCAAACTGGTATTCCTTCTGATGCTCATGCAAGTGATTACATTGTTAGTGGCTGTATATCCCTCCCGTATTCTAGTAATCCTACAACCAGGAACATATAGCATGATATCGAGCAACAACACTACCCTTATGTTCGTGTTGACAGGGTGATGTGGTCGCTGGATTTCAAACCTCACTCTGTTTCTACTATCTACAATTGTTTTATGTTCCATTTTCAATCATATCAATTTGCCTGTTATCATAGAGTATGGAATAATATTATAAGGAAGAAGGATAACCTTCTTCTCTGGAAGGTGATGAGAAATGTGCTAATAACTCGTGAAAGACTAGCGGATGTTGGTATGCAGATTGATCCTACCGTGTATTTTGCCATGATGATACCGAAACCGATATCCATTTTTTTTTCAACTATAGATTCTTATTCCAATATTGCAATAGATCATGCTCTTGATGGGTAGATCAAATATTTCCAGTATTAGCACCATTGAATGGAGTCACATTTACAAAGCTACAAGATGGATGAATGGTGAAAACATATTGTTGTTCTTGATTCTTAAAAATTTATCTATGTTACATGGAAGCACAGGAATTTAAAGATTTTTAAGAGTCTAGTTATCTCCCGTATTGGCATTTGGAATGATATAAGGCAAGAGATTGCTCTGCTATTAAATATAGCTCTTTTGACTTCGGGGATGCCATCGGTTCAGCTTGGACTTAGGCTTCTTCTGTTATGATTGATTTCCCTTTTTATTTTATTTATTTTTGTTTTTCCTTCTCTCCTTTCTTTCTATGCTCTGTAGTTTGTTACGTGGCATATTCACCTTTATTGTTTATGCAATAAACTGGTAGGGGCCCAATTCGCCCCGCTTAGCTTTGCTATAAAAACATTAAATATAATTATTTTTTATTTTAAGTATGAATTAATTAATATATAAGAACTACGCATTTAATATGTTAAATTTAAATCCATAAAAACAATTAAATATAAACATTATATTTATTTTACCTTCATTAATTATTTGTAATAATCATAAATCCATATATTCGTAAACTCTACAATAGCCAAACTCTAAATATCATGATTGTGTGACTCATATTTGTGAAACTTACCTCAGTTCTAACAATTCGGACATTAAAGTCTGTGCAGACTTTACTAAAGCATAGTAGTGATCTTAGTGTTATTGATTACTTATCATTGAGCTTTAAAATCCAATTTTATTAATAGTAATGCGAACACCTTTCAGCAATGACATAGTGTATGATTAATTCTCTTTGTTAACACTATGTCACAAGTTTGGTTGATGGTTAATACTCTATAAACATCCATAGTTAATTATGAAATTGACTTCAAAGTCACTTGGTTCAATTCGATAACGGTGTCAATTTCCAATTCTATGTCACTAGTTTGGCCAAAGATTTCATGATTTAGTGTTAATATCCGATAACGGTGACGCTAACCCTTAGTATTAACGAAGTCAAATCATATTTTGAGTTGTTATTCACTTCATGTCTCTCAACCACACCCAAAACTAGATATAAGAAACCTTTTTTTTGAAATTATTAGAATCATAGTATAACTTACACATGTAAGAATCGTAGTACCTCAAGTCAAGGGATCACTGCACATCGTCATGTAAGATCTTGTAAGTGACTCAAATACTTTAACATATAAAAGAATCTCATTAATTCATTTTGTAACTATTCAAAACAGCCACGAGTATGTAACATATTGGTTTCCTTGACCGTCATGAGTAGTACACCATTTATTATATGGATAGCATTACGCACACAAGTCTTGTAGGTGTTTTGATATCACTTTCTCAATGCACTATCGACTAGGAATATTTGGTTAAGTGTTCATATTATTATTGATCTATAACTCATGTTTATAAACACTTCCGCAAATACAGTCGAATAACACTTTACTTAGGACGTATGGAATTAATATATTCGTAACATTAAACAAACGGCACATATACAGAAATCCAAAATCAAAAGCATATTTATGTCAAATAAGATTGTTCACAAGAGTTTAGTTACATAATCAAAATTAAATAATTACCCTTATGGTGCACCCAAACTCTATCAATAGTATTGGAGTAAGGCATATAATAGCTAAAATGAAGGAAAATGCTGAGTTGAAGGTGGTGCAAAAGCACATAAAGGTGTTGAAGCTGCAACGGACAACATGAAGATTTATATGAAGCTTCCCGCAAAGAAGAAATAACGAGATTAAAGATAAATGTGGATGAATTATCATTGGAGTTGGCGAAGCAGTTCCAGTATGAGGAATCTTCACTTCCTATGGTTCATACTGTTGGGATAATTCAGCATTATGGGGCAACATATTCTAATATTTGAATGTATGGGCTATCTTGGGATTAAGTTTAATTATGTGATCTATTTGGAATAAATACAACAAGACTTAAAGGGAATATTCGTCGTGTAAATTTATAATGTGTGGATACTGTGATAACCCTAAATTTCAAGAATATCTGTAACTGATAAAGTAACTGAATTTAATTATTGAGAATACCGATCTATAGATTGAACAGATAAGAATTCTGATAATAAAGGAAATCTGAGTATAAATAATATTAATAATGAGTTGTTTTATATATAGATGTAAATAGATTTTAATAATAATAAAATTGTTATTTCAAATTGAATGTGTAGTTATTTGACTTTAATTTGGATTTTATTTAAGTAATTCTTTTTATTTTTAAATGTAAATAAAAAAACACTTTTTAACTTAATCTATTAATCTGCAAATACTTATTTATATATATAACTTTATAGAAATAAAACCAATTATATATAAATACATTTTAACTAATTAATTAAACAAAGATTCATTTTTCTTCTTCTTATATTAACATATTAACTAAATAATTAATTAACATTTAATAATAACTAAATAATTTAAAAAGCTTTTCATTAACACTTACTTATAAATATTAATTACTCTTAGAACAAGTATAGTTAAATGAGGTAACTAATGTAACAAATGTAAGATTATAAATCATCTAAGCACATGTGTTAGTTAGATAATTAAGGGGCATGACATGTGTCATTAGATTTAGTTTTTTTTCCTTTTATTTTTATTTTATCATTTCAGTTTATATAAGCTTGCCATCTTCCATTCTCAACTTTTTCTTATTTTTATTTCTAAGCAAACAAAATAAATCTTCAGCAGAAAAACTTGTTACTAAAAAAAAAAATGTAAACACCTATCCTCAAATCAAAAGTAAATCTGAGGATCAAAAGAATCATTTTTCCTCCAAAACTGTAATCTTTCAAAATGAAAATCAATCCCTGTAAAACCTTCACCCTATAACCATCTTCAAACATTTTCAATCATGCATCACCTGTTCACATGCAATTTCAATCTGTTCTAAGTCTGGAAATCAGGCTACTGCATGAAAACTTGGGAACAAATGCAAGTTTATAAATCAAGCAACTCAGGTTTAAAAACAGAAGCATTTTTCCAAAATAGCTCTGTCTTCTGTTCAAGGTGAGTGATCTAACCTAGTTTGTTCTATTTTATTGAAATGCCTGTGAGTAGATTTTAAATCAGAAAATTTAAGTAAGATAAATTTGTGCATGAGAAGATTTTGAGCTGGTGAATGTCTTGCATGTATAAATATATAAATGAAATCTTGGTATTATATTGTTTTAAAACTGTGCATGTTCAATCTGCTTGATACTTCTCTGTATCTACAAGTTATAGACTAATTTTAAACAAAAAATTTCAAAAATTTACTTAACAAATCACTGTTAAGTCTGAATCTTCAAATGCAGTGGGATTATTTAAACATGAATAAAGGTTTAAATTTTATTCAAAAAGAATTTATTTGAAAATTTTCTGAATCAAGAAGTTACAGTGAAATTTTTTAGAATCATGATAAAAACAAGTATTGAAATTAGTTGATTAAATTTTACATCTTAAATCAACTTGGTAAAACATGATTTTTAAAGTAAAAATCACGATTTTTAAGTTAGTTTTGAGGCAGAATTTGGATGTTGACCTGATGACTGTATTGGGCAATTATTGAGTGACTGGATCGATTCTAGGGATCAAGCTTTGGGTTGAGGTCGTAATGGAGATCGATGTATCTGAGAAAAATAGTGGAAGTGGGAATCATTCATGAGGAATTCATAATTGGGGGAAACTAGGGTTCTACTCAGTGTTTTGGTCGAGTTTGTAATTAGTGGCAGAGTGTCTTCTATGATGGGTCGAGCTTCATCAAACTAAGGGATTTTCTTCGGAAATGGATAATGATTGCGAGGCCGGGATAGCAATGATTCCGGTGGTCAGAGGGAGAGGACCGGGGCAATTTCAGGTGACGTTGTGAGTTCTAGTTTGATATAAACTGCTCGTTTTCGTTTTGAGGAGTATAAGGGCGAATCGATGTTTTGAATCGATTGTAGAGTCGACATGCGACTTGCCGTAGGCGGTGAGGTACGTCGGAGCAGTGGTAAACGGCCGTGCATGTGCACGGCGATGGACTCGTGTGTCAGAGGGATGGGATGTGAGCAACTCGAAGTGACGCTCGTGCTAGGGAAGAAATGACTCGGGTTTATGCTTGTGTCTGAAAGAGAAATACTGTGTAATTAATAAGGACATGCTCGTGAGGAATTGGGGAAGGAGTGGTTTTGTTGGAGTGAGGTTCGGGCTATTCTTGTTTTTGCTCGAAGCTGAAGATCATTGAACTCGAAGTAGTTGGGATATAGGCTCGGGTAAGAATGGTTGTTTCAAGTTTATACATAAACCTGTCAGTACTAGGTTTGAGTGTTTTCAAATAGGAAGGATACTCGAGTTACTCGAGTTTATTTTAGTGTTGTTCGAGCTAGATTACGTTAGACTTGAACAAATTGTAGCTAGTGTTAGTTTTGATTCATGGTTAGAAAATGTGTTTTGTTTTCAAATTAAAACTGAATTTTTAAAGTGTAAAGCAAAAATTTAAATAAAGTTTTAAATCTAAAATTTAAAATTATGGATTCAAGTTAATTTGAATCTTAAGCTGGAAACGAATGAAGTTTTCAAATTCAGATTTGTTTAAAATACTTTAAAGGGGTTTATTGTTTAAAAAAATAAAAAAATGTTTTAATGAAATTTGAATTTAAATTAGGAATTGAAATATAAAGAAATGTTTTAAACAAAGTTTAAATTTGATTTGAATCTGGACTTGAATCTTTGTTTCAGAATAGATTTAAGTTTTTATAAATTTAAGTGTTTAACAAACTTTAATGATTAAGTAAAAATTTATAGGGTTTGAATTTAAAAGGAATTTGTTTAAAATTTTGTAAAGTTTCTTTTATAAGAAAAGTATTATTTAAATTTAAAGGTTTTAAATTGATTTTAAATTGTTTACTGAAGTAAGATTATAATTTAATGATTTGTATGCATTTAATTAATAGGGTAATTAATTGGATAATTAATTTGATTAACAAATTAATGAAATAGATAATTACTTAAGGTAATTAAGGGTTTTAAACTTAAGAGTTTAAGATTAATTAGCTTGTAATTTAAGAGTCATTTATTGATAAGATTAGATCTTAACTAATGATTAATAATTAATTAATCAAGTAATAAAGGATTGATTAAGTTATTGTTAATTAATTAATCAATTAATTTATTCATTAACTATTAACAAGAGGTTATTACTTAATATAAAGGAATTATTATGAATAATTACTTAATGAAGTAATTAAAGGAATTAATTACTCAGCATAACTTAGATGATGTGGTTAATTTTAGTTAATTCAGTTTAATTAATTAAAAGTAATAAATTGATGTTGAGTTAAGTATAATTACTTTAGGTAATTAATGAGGTATAATTACTTAGTGAAGTAATTAGTGGATAATTACCAGATGTAATTAATTAAAGAAAATTACTTGATGGGTAGTAATTAAAGGATAATTACTTGATGGAAGAAATTAAGCAATGATTACTCAGTGTAATTGAAGGATTAATTTATCAAAATTAATCAAGGAGTTGGTTTAATTGACGAAGTAATTAAGGGAAGTTACTTTCTGATTGTGATTAATCAAGATTGATTAATAAATGTAATTAAGTTAAAAGTTAATTATTATATGAAATTTAAGAATAATTAACTAGTGAAAGTAATTAGGGGATCATTAATTAATGTAATTAAGGGAAGTAATCAATCTTGCTTATTCATGATTAAATGATAATGGGTGCTTTTGATTTGGTTGATATCTTTGATATGAATTGCTTTGCGATATGATTTGTTGAATGGACGATGACCATGTGATTATCAATCAATTATGAATTGTTATGTAAAAGTGTTATTCAATAGTTTAAGTTGAATTGTATTTAATTGGACAACTTGGGTTTAAAGGACATAGGATTCGAAGAGACCGGAGTCGGGTATTAGTAAATATCCGAAACCACTTCGATTCTTTATAGATTGATATGTGAAATCAATAAACCGGAATGGAATGATTTAAGTGAATTGGACCATTTAATCTAAGTTTTGGTACTTAGAACCTGATGTATGAAATAAGTAATGTCTACTACGACTTGTAAACTTGTAAATTGATAAGTTACCACGGGTTCATATTAGTTGTATGATTTTGTATTCCTTGTTAGATGGGTTTACTCATGCTGATTTCCAGCCTGACCCGGGTGTTGCTTTGATGTAATGCTCGGGTCAGACCGAGTATTGCAGATTTTGGAAAGGACGTTCTGGAGCTCAGAAAGGCGAGCTGGATGGCTGGAACGTATGGAGCATACCCGCTGTGATATGTAATTATATCTAGGACATGTTGTTTTATAACTGTCCTGTATTTTGTAAATGTTATAACTCTGATATATGGAAATGTAAATGTACTGATACTGTTCCTTTTTGTAAACTGTTATTATGTGATACTATATTTTGATCCGCTGCGAATGTGAGGTTTCTGTGTCTTGTTTCTGTTTCTTCTTCTTCTATCTCTTCTTCTTTTCTAACTATCCGGAATTTCCGGGCCGTTACAGATACCAGAGTGACAATTTTAGTTTGTTGAAGGGCCGAACTGAAAAATGTCACACACTATATATGTGGGGTTATGGTCCCCAAATTACACAATTCTTATCATATTCTCTCCACCCTCTTCTAAAGAGAATTTTTAGATCTAAGCTTGTGTCAATTTGGAAGATCTAAAACCTAGTTGATCTTCGTTTTGCAAACATCAAAGGATTCAGGTACGACTTCTGCTGAACTATTTAATTTCATATATTTGTTTCTCGATAGAATCAATATGGGTTGTATGTATTCAGATCTAGAATTTATTTATTTATTTATTACAACAAGTGGTATCAAAGCCACCCATTATTGATTTTATTGAGAAATTCTTTAGTTTTAAGAACATATGAAATTAGGGTTCTTGGATTTACAATTTTGATTGATTAATCTGATGCCTTTATTTCAGATCTGTGGAATTTGCTCTTTTCTTATTGATTCATCCGATGCCTTTGTGTCAGATCTATATAAATAATTCATGAATTAATTCTGCTTGTTCAAATCTGATGCCTTTATTTGTTGCTACTTGTATTATTCATATTTTATTGTCAGTGGTATTGTGACTGTACAATTTTTTTTATTGCTATAGATGGTTACCATGTTAAGTTTTGTTTTCACACATGTGGAAGCATATTCATGCCTTTTAATGTTCCTGTAATACGTATTGGATCACATAACGGTCAATTGCATTTAGTTTTTATCATAATTGCATTAAATGTGGTTGTTATAGTAACAAATAAATTAATTTATTATCATAAACGCAGTAAATGTGTCAGTTGCAATAAATCTAATGATACAGCATGTTTGTATTTGGAATAAGAAAGGACATATTGTTTATTATTTAATGCATTTATATTTTATAAATACATATATTTTATATGTGTGGCCCGCTCATTAAAAAAATAAAGTTTCACTTTCTGTAATATAATATCACATGTATGGACCATGCTATGTTAAAATTTGTTTTTTCTTCTGCCTTGAATATTGACAGTTAAATAAAATATGTAATATTTTATCATTAATTGTTATTGCAAATACCATTTGTTATATATTGCTGCAGTTTTAGTTGATGTCAATTTTTTTTAATTACGACTATGAAGCCATGTTTTCAATATGTATAAAAGTAACAAAAAATGAAATTTATGGAATACGCATAAACGAACGAGTTAAAATAAAATAAATTCATATACTATTTGGCGTCTTTTGCAAATTGATTGTGAATATCCTACATTACAAGTGAACTAATTGAAATAATATGTCACCAAAGTGACCTCTCTTATTTTAGTTGCTCATGAAAAATGTTTGATATTTGTGTGTATTTATTTATGCGAATATTAGTCGGCCCAAAGTAGGTTAATATCTGGCCAAATAAGATATACATGTGTGATGATAAATATGTAACAATTATAAAGTTTTACAAGAAAATAGTTAATCGGCCCAAAGGAAGATTATTATTTGACTTGAATTTATTGTTAATATTTGATGATTACAACAAGAATACCACTTACAGTTAATATTACTGTCCAAAGACTTGGTATTAATGTTGTGCTAGGTATCTTGAGCAAAGACTTACCAATTATTTTAAATTTACTACAGTTGTTTTATAATGTAAGCATATTTGATTAATTTAAAATTACAGCTAATTTGACTACGGTATCTGCCAATCTGAACAACAGTCCTATTCTGACTGGAACAAACTTTAAGGATTGGAAAGAGAACATATTGCTTGTTCTTGGCTGCATGGATCTTGATTTTGCACTTAGGATAGATGAACCCGCCCCTCTTACGGATGAAAGTTCTTCTGATATTATAAAGAACTTTGAGAGGTGGGATCGTTCAAACCGCATGAATCTAATGATCATAAAGCGTGGCATTCCGGAGGCAATTAGGGGTGCAGTATCTGAAAAGATAACCAATGCTAAAGATTTCCTTGCTGAGATTGAAAAACGTTTTGCTAAAAACGATAAGGCGGAAACAAGCACGCTTTTTCAATGCTTGATTTCCATGAAGTATCAAAGAAAAGGAAACATAAGGGAGTACATTATGGAAATGTCTAACGGTGCTTCAAAACTTAAGGCACTTAAGCTTGAGCTTTCAGATGATTTGCTCGTGCAATTGGTATTAATCTCTCTTCCTTCACAATACAACCAGTTCAAGATCAGTTATAACTGTCAAAAGGAGAAATGGACTCTTAATGGGCTCATTTCGTATTGTGTACAAGAAGAAGAGAGATTGAAGCATGATAAGGCTGAAAGTGCTCATTTAGCATACACCTCTAAGGGAAAAGACAAAAAGAGAAAGAAGGATAAAGAAACTGCTAAGGGTCTGACTGAAAAGAAACAACAAAAGGAAACTGATGGTTGTTACTTTTGCAAAAAGGCTGGACATTTGAAGAAATATTGTGCCAAATACCACGCATGGCATGTTAAGAAAGGTACATCTTTTGCTTTGGTCTGTTCTGAAGTAAATTTAGCTACAGTACCTGGAAACACTTGGTGGTTAGATTCTGGTGCTTCCACTCACATAAGTGTTTCTATGTAGGGTTGCCTGAGCTACCGAAATCCAACTGATGCTGAAAAATACATCTATGTGGGTGATGGAAAATCGGTAGAAGTGGAGGCTATTGGGCATTTTAAGTTGTTATTAAGAACTCAGTTTTATTTGGATTTAGTTGATACTTTTATTATACCGTCATTTAGACCGTATTTGGTTTCTGTTTCTAAGTTGGACAAATTTGGTTATTCTTGTTCATTTGGGAATGGTACTTTTAGTTTATCAATGAATTCAACTCTTATTGCAACTGATTCTCTTAATGTTTATGATAACTTATATATGCTTGATGTTAATACCTCTTATAATGAAGCCTTGCATGTAGAGTCACGTGGTACTAAAAGAAAAGCTAATAAGGAAACTTCAGCCACATTGTGGCACAAGCGCTTAGGTCATATATCTAAAAATAGAATTCAAAGGCTCGTGTCAGATGGCATTTGGGAATCCGTCGATTTTTCAGACCTTGATGTCTGTGTAGAGTATATCAAGGGAAAACAGACCAAACATAAGAAAATAGGTTCCAATAGAGCAACTGACGTCTTAGAATTAATACATACAGACATTTGTGGGCCATTCCCTGAGGCATCATGGAATGGTCAACAATATTTTATAACATTCATAGACCACTACTCAAGATATGGCTACCTATATCTTATTCATGATAAATCAGAATCCTTAGACATGTTCAAGAAATTTAAGGTAGAATTTGAGAACCAACTCAACAAAAGGATTAAAACTGTCAGATTTGACCGTGGCGGTGAATATTATGGTAAATCTGACGGATCAGGTGAACAATGTCTAGGACCATTTGCCAAATTCCTAGAGGAATGTGGAATAGTCCCACAATACATTATGTCAGGTTCACCTAGCATGAATGGTGTTGCTGAGAGACGAAACCGAACTCTTAAAGACATGGTAAGGAGTATGATCAGTCATTCTACCTTATCAAAATCACTCTGGGGAGAGGCATTAAAGATAGCAGTTTATATCCTTAATAGAATACCCACTAAAGCAGCTACTAAAACACCTTATGAGCTCTGGACAGGCAAACAGCCTACTCTAAAGCATTTTCACATTTGGGGATGTCCAGCTGAGGCAAGGCCATATAGGCCAAATGAAAGAAAATTGGACTCCAAAATAGTGAGTAGCTACTTTATTGGTTATTCTGAGCGATCTAGGGGCTATAAATTTTATGATCCCATACTGAGGAAAATATTTGAGACGGTAAATGCAACATTTTTTTGAGGATGTTGAGTTGAGGGGGAGAAATGAAGTAAGGAACATTGTTTTTGAGGAGGAATCATCATCTATGATTCCTACTACAGTTACTTCTTCAGAAAATGTGTAGACTATTGTTCCTGTCATTGACCAAGAAGTGAATCCAGAACCCCAACAAAACAATGTTGAAGAAAATCCTCTTCAATTTGAAGTTAATGTTCCACAAGAACAAATTCAACAACCTCAAAATGAATTGCCATTAAGAAGATCCACTAGGGAAAGAAGAAATGCTATTCCGGATGATTATGTTGTATTTCTTCAAGAGTTAGAGGATAATAATGGATTAATGGAAGATGATCCTATCAACTTTCACCAAGCCATGCAAGATATTAATTCTCAAAAGTGGATTGAAGCTATGAATGATGAGTATAAATCAATGCAAGACAATAAAGTTTGGGATCTTGTCCCTTTACCTGAAGGTAAGAAGCCCATTGGTTGTAAATGGATATTTAAAACCAAGAGGGATGCAAAAGGTAAAGTGGAAAGATATAAGGCTCTTCTTATAGCAAAAGGTTTTACTCAAAAGGAAGGCATTGATTTCAAAGAGACTTTCTCTCCGGTTTCATCGAAAGACTCTTTTAGAATAATTTTTTCACTTTTTGCACATTTTGACATTGAGTTGCATCAAATGGATGTCAAGACTGCATTTCTCAATGGAGACATTGAGGAAACAATTTATATGGTGCAACGAAAAACTTTATGGTTGAAGATCCAAAGAATATTGTTTGCAAACCAAAGAAATCCATTTATGGACTCAAACAAGCTTCTCGTCAATGGTACCACAAATTTCATAATGTAATTACCTCTTTCGGTTTTGAGGCAAACATCATTGATAACTGTGTGTATCACAAGTTTAATGGGAGTAAATTTATATTTTTAATTTTATATGTTGATGATATATTGCTTTCCAGCAATGATTTAAATATGTTGCATGAAACTAAGAGATTTCTTTCAAATAATTTTGAAATGAAAGATCTTGGTGATGCCTCTTTTGTATTAGGGATCCAAATACATCGTGATCGTTCACGAGGCATTCTTGGATTGTCACAAAAATACTATATAGAAAAGGTGCTTAAGAGATTTGGCATGCAAGATTGTAAACCAGGTGATACCCCTGTCGCTAAAGGATATAAGTTTTGTCTCAAACAATGCCGTAATAACATCCTTGAAGTTAACGAAATACAGAAGATCCCTTATGCATCTGCTATAGGGAGTCTAATGTATGCTCAAGTATGTACACGTCCGGATATTGCGTACATTGTAGGAGTGTTAGGCAGGTATCTTAGTAAACCTGGAATGGATCATTGGAAAGCAGCGAAAAGGGTTATGAGGTATCTTCAAAGAACAAAGGACTATATGCTTACATATAGAAGATCAGATCAGTTGGAGATCATTGGGTATTCTGATTCTGACTTTGCTGGATGTCCGGATAGCAGAAAATCCACTTCAGGATGCATATTTATGTTGAGTGGAGGGGCTATATCATGGAAGAGCATTAAGCAAACGCTTATAGCTTCTTCCACTATGGAAGCAGAGTTTGTTGCTTGCTATGAGGCATCTAATCATGGAAAATGGCTGCGAAATTTTGTCACTGGGCTGCGCATTATAGATAATATTGAAAGACCACTAAAGTTGTTTTGTGACAATAGATCAGCAGTATTATATTCTAATAACAACAGAAGCTCAAGTAAGTCAAATTACATTGACATCAAGTTTCTAGCTGTGAAGGAAAGAGTGCAAAATAGGTTAATATCCATAGAGCATATTGGGACAAATTCCATGTTAGCGTATCCACTTACAAAAGCATTACCACCCAAGGTCTTTCATAAGCATATTGCTAAAATGGGTGTATCTTTTATGTAAGAATATTTTGGTTTAGGGGGAGTTTGTACTAAGTCATTTCTTTTGTGACATTGCTCTATATTTTGATTGTGGATATGCTTCAGTTTTTCTGATCAGAAATAAAGTTTAATTGCACTCAAATTATTTATATATGTTTAGATTTTGATCTCATTAAAGTCAAGTAGGACCAGTTGGAAATAGACATGTAAAGATCACATTTTATGTAATTTCCATGCTACACATACATGATTGATCTATGTCATTTGATTATATTGATATACGTGACCATTGATGGGTTTAGTTACACTAACGATAATGAAAACCGCTTTGATCCTATGTTAACACAATCAATGGACAAGATTGTTTTGGATATACCATATTGTCAAGATAGCTATTTGAGAGCTCATAAAGTTAAATACATTCTATAAGGTTACATATGTGGCCCGGGGGAGATTGTGGGAATAATTCAGCATTATGGGGCCACATATTCTAATATTTGAATGTATGGGCTATCTTGGGATTAAGTTTAATTATGTGATCTATTTAGAATAAATACAACAAGATTTAAGGGGTATATTCGTCATGTAAATTTATAATGTGTGGATACTAGAGTGACAATTTTAGTTTGTTGAAGGGCCGAACTGAAAAATGTCACACACTATATATATGGGGTTATGGTCCCCAAATTACATAAGTCTTATCATATTCTCTCCACCCTCTTCTAAAGAGAATTTTCAGATCTAAGCTTGTGTCAATTTGGAAGATCTAAAACCTAGTTGATCTTCGTTTTTCAAACATCAATGGATTCAGGTACGACTTCTGCTGAACTATTTAATTTCATATATTTGTTTCTCGATAGAATCAATATGGGTTGTATGTATTCAGTCTAGAATTTATTTATTTATTACAACACATACTCCCTCAAAGCCGAGGGCGACTACTGCTGCATTAGTTGATATGGATGTGATTTAAGTTAGGAAGTAGAAGAAAGATCTAGTGTGCTTTTACCATTTTAAAATCAGTGAGCTCAAAGCTTCTTATGAAAAAAGCAAGTGAATCCCAATACGGACACAACATAGGTTCATAAAACTATGGATGGTTGTTTGGTCCAATTCAAATAAATCCAAGAGGACAAAGGTGTAGCTTCTATCTAAATGGAATACATGAGGTAAACTAAATCCATTCACATTCATTCTCTTAATGTTGAATTGAAATCTTTAAGTCCTAGTTTCCTATATAGCCTTTCGAGTAAGTCCCTCCTTCTGAGTTGACAAGGTTTGTTGTGCGATGTACTCCACGCACCGATGAGTATAATAGTTTGTATTTTTCAATAACTGGATATAACAAGGTTATTTTAGTAATTTTAACCATAGGGGAAAAATGTTAATTTTTGAATAATTGAATTTAGTGACGAACCTTACGACATTTCGACTCGCACATTTTTTTATTAGCAAGGTATATTTGTTTATTCAAACCAGATCCCAAAGCAAAGAGATATAGGTATTTTTATAAATTAAAATTTGATTATTGATGGTCTTGGCCTAATATATGATCTAACAAACACTTCATTTTATAAATACGAGCCATTCAAAGAAATTGTAATTTGCAAATATAACGTACATTCTTTTTCTTCCTCTTCATTTTTGCCTCTTCTCGATTCTCCTTCAATCATCCATATCTCAACCAACTCTCCAGTAAAATTCATAAATAAATGACACAATCGAAGAGGACGATGTAGGTTCAAAGAAAATACTGATTTCCAACAAAGATACTCCAATTTGGAGGCATTTCCAAATTCATACAATGAAGGGATAGGTATTATTTTCTCTATTGGGGGCTAAAACCATTATTGTTAATGAAACTCTCTCTAATTTGATATGTACTTGGGTAGACTCCTGTCTTGTTGTGATCCTATGTCTTAGAGAATGAAAATGGAATAATTAAAAAATGATTATATTATGAATAGTAATTGTATGAATTAGAATCATAATTAAATATAATTATGGAATATAATCAACGAAATATGTGTAGAAAAGTTTTATTGCCAAATAATACATAAATGAGGATGATATGTGAATACACACAAACACACTAGAAACTATATAAATGGATATAAAATTTAGGAAATAGATTTTTGATTATATATGATAAAGGCAATGAAAATTTTAGAATTTATTTTGATGTATTTTAAACATAAATGGTATTTACAAAGCTCGAAAAAGAAATCTGTATATTTTGAATAACGTTGAAAGGATATTATAATTCTTATTAATCAAACACTATATAGACCAGTGCGATCCTATGCTACGCAGGCAGAGTTCATCACGTAATCTATACTATACTATTATTGATGAGTTGCATTTCAAGAGCATAGAAGCCGCCATGAATTTGAAACTGAAGCATCGTAGACTAATTTTCCCTTCGTGCAGCCCTCTCCTCTCCCAAACACTTCCGACCTCGAATTTACCCTATAGCCGACCCAAATTATTGCTTTCTCAAAACCCTTGATTTTTGATTTCTTCCAGTAGACCATATCCTCCTTCCAGCTGTGGGTCAATTTCCTAATTTCAAACCTTCCAAAAAGTCGATGGCAACCCCCAGTTCGACCGCCTGCCGTACTATTGTTTCGATAGTTCAATGCTCCTTCAAATTCCTTCAGCTCGATTAGATCATCATCCGTATTTGCACAACCAACTTTCCACCTCTGCTGGAAAAAAAATCAATATTTGTAGTGCTAATTTCAAATCTACCCAATTCACCTTTATTTTTGGTATGTTTTAATTACAAAATCAGTTTTTCAATTCCTTTTAGTTTTACAATTATGAGCAAATAAATAATTGGTAGTTTTCATTTGATCGACTGGCTCTCTGATTGGGCTGTTATAAACATGATTTTTTGTTTTAGATTTAATTAACAACAAATTTCCTACCCATGTTCAAAGATTCGTCTGCATGAAGCTTTGGCTTAAGTTTGTGATTATCTCAAAAGATTTTCTCCTTTTGAGTGTTGAAAGTCTGTTTTGATATGTAGGAGAAGCTCATTGGTGTTGGCCTCTTGATTGTTTTTTCACATGAAACTACTACTGTTTTCACATTTATTCAAACATTGCACATGCTTAGTTCAAATCTAATCTCTGTTAACTAAATAATAAAGGAATAATTATCAATATGGATATATGGATATTAACCAAATTTATAACAAGCTAGAAATGGATCATCTTACATTAATGTGAGCAATTAGTTCTACTTCTTCTACCATGGAGAAAAAATTGATATGGCTGTTACCAAATTCAACTGTAGTTTATACATTTTGAAAAAAACCAGTTGATAATATCGGCTTTGATGGAAGAAAATGGTCAAAATTGATTTATATATCAGGTTAGTTATACTGCTTTTATACACCATAATAATGATACGGTGAGCTTGAACCATGTAGCCACTCAGTGGAAAAAAATAAAGGTAAAGAAGGAAAAAATATAAATTGAATTACAATCAATAAATTTAAAAAACATATAATTTAATCAAGTTAAATAAGAAGTGAAAGGTAAAAAAAATTACTCATTGATAGAAAAACGGAACTTTTGTTGCATACATGATCTTACCTATCCATATCTATTCTATTATATAAAAAAAACAGAACAAAAGACTATTTGTATTCTTTAACCATATTTAATCTCAAGCTAAATGTTGCCTTCTCTTTGTGTTGGGTGCAGTTTTTCATTTACTCCTAACTAAATTCTCTTCGCAGCATTCTATTCCTCAAACTGAAATCCTTTGCATATACAAAATACGTCCAAAGGATTCCTAATCATTTGCATATACAAAATACGTCCAAAGGATTCTTAATCATTTGCATATACAATCTGATTATTTCTCTCTTTGAAAAAACAAAATGCTAATTTTTCTCTCTATTCAGCTTTGTTGATCTACAAAGTTAAAGGATAAAGGCTAAACACATATTTTAACAAAGAAGTCTTTGTTATATGTGGTTCCAAAGGATTTCATGCTACATTCTTTCCTTCCGGAGCTCCTTGAAACGGTAGTGCTTTGGTTTATGTAATTATTTTGATACTTTAATTTGAATGGTTAGTTCATTTTATAAGTTCATTGTGGAAACTGAATAAACTAAAGAGCCTTTAATGTTTCCTTTGCAATTATGTATTAAGTCTGCGCAAACTTTTGGGCACTAAATGCTAGGATTACTTATTACATACTTTACATAGATTAATATTATTATTTATTGCTACCAAACAGAGATCTGGAAAATAAGAGATATATTAGTGTTTTGACGACCTTTTTCTTAAATTTTCTAACAGTAGTTTGTGATGCAGATTATAATAGCTATACCACTTTGTGCATGTCAACCGTTCAGTTTGTTTTCTTGACATTGCGGCATTGCATGGGTTATATTGTGAACTTTAACTTTAATGGTAGTTAATTAATTTATAGTCGAGGGCCTTTATTTTCATTATCATTCAGTAAGGGAAAAGTTTTCTTAGCGTGTTTATGTCGACCACGGAATCATGAAACGAGGCAAACTATACACATATTTGATTATGAAAATGACAAAAATATAAACGTTTAAAACATAAAAGAATATTAATCTTCTTTCTTGAATTACTATTTGACTATATCACTTTGTATTATAGTTGAAACATTTCTAAAATAATCACTTTGTATTATAGTTGAAACACTTCTAAAATAATCACAAATGTATATTTTGTATCGGTAGCACATATATGAACAAGATATTATTTTATAACCAATCTAATTGTAAACAATAGGATGGTGGTTTTCTTTCACACTTTTTATTTAACAAATTTATGTATCTTTTAAATTAGGGTAATTCTATTTAAATACAAATAGACGATACAATTGATGGTATAATATATCTCAATGGTTAGATATTCCCCTGGTTTCAATCTTACCTGTAAATACAACGAGATCTAATGTATATTATTTCACTTTTATGTTTTATTTTATATCCAAATAGAAAAGTTTTCGCTCTGAAATAGTCCTTATTCTTTTCATGGTTCGCCTTCTAATTAGAATAATAATAATATTTGTTTCAAGACTTGCGATTTTTGTTTGCTTTAATCTATAAATGTATTTGTAAATTGATTCATACAATGCCCAATGTTATATAAATTAAAACAGAAGAAAATTGAACAAACTTGTAATGAAAAAGTATTTGAAACGGCTTCTCTTTTCTGGCTTTTATTTATTATTGTACTTGGATTATGGCGGTGAGTACACACACATGCATATATAAAAGTGTGTGTATGTATGTATATGTATGGATAATTGGATCTACAAAGGTCATTTAAAATCTAATCGTGATGAGTAATTTAACTTTCAAATATTAGTCTGATTATGATTTGAATTTCATTGTATTAATGTGAATAAACTTCTTCTTATTTGTGGAGGAGTACTCAAACGATGCTCAGCTTCATATTAGGTTAGTCTTTATCTTTAATTGTTTTGAATCGAAATTCATAGACATGCAAATTAATATTTGGTGCATATAAATCATTATCATTATTATTTTCTTCATAGCCAGTCAAAACTTTAAAGGATATAGAGAAAAATTGATTAGTATTTGGTTCTTTAAATTTTCTTAAACTTGATTTTCTTTTCATAATTTGGCTTACATGGGATAACATAGGCTATCGTTGAGCTATTAATTCACCTAGCTTGATAGCAATTTATATGTTTGTTTCTATAACCATTTTAGACAGTATATGGAAAAGTTTAAATATGATTACGTATTATGATGCCCTTTTAGAACAATTTTTTTAAATAAAAGAGTGATTTTTAGATTGACAAGAGAACTTAATATTATTTGTTATGATATAAACTTAAAGCCTACCAACAAGCCTGGTAGTTGGAGAGTGGCGATACATAGCAAAAATACTCAACAAATAGCATAAGGTGGATCATTCGAACAATGATCACCATAAAAAAGCTAGCATAAGTTATTTGAACTGCCAAACAAGTTTAAACTACCAAAATGCTAATGTTACACGAAACTTAAAAAAAGAGGTAAATAGTGAATGTCTAGCTAAGGATTGCTGATAATCGTGTTGCACAGACTGATCGGGTTATGTAGCCGCTGCAAGCTGCACTGAAATACAGTGGCTTGATGCACCATAAAAAAGAGGTAAATAATGTATGTCTTTACTTTTCCACTTGCTCTTCAAAGTATTCTTCTTGAGCCATTGTGCCAACTGGGCCAATTTTGAGACTATCTAAAAATCGCTGAACCTTCATTATTCTGTCTGTTGATGGTTCAAAAGCTGATAGGTAGTCTAACAGCAATATTATTTTGCCTTCAGTGGCAGAGTGTGATCCAATTTCGCCTTTGTTAATGGTATCGGAGAAGAATTCTTGCGCTGCTAGGATTCTTTCATTTTCTTCATTAAATTCTTTGCGATTGAATTTAACAAATTCATGTTGAGGGTTTTCAGTTACTCTATGTAATTCCCATAATTGGATAGAGGGATAAAGACGTATGTACTGTCTTTCCTTCCAGATGCTCCAAATTTTGAACATGAACATAGTAAAAAAACCTGCTTAAATGCTCAGCAAGTTTTGCTGTACATTTATTTGGAATATGACCTGAATATTCTTCATGATGGCTTGTGTTGACATAAACTTCGTGCACTAAGCTCTTTTTGATATGTTTTTGATACTTTTGTATTTCAGAAAAACAGGCTATTAGACGCGGTCTTCTATTGTTATTGAGAATTAACTCTTCATTTTCTAAGAGTTTAATTAACTCTGTGTCTTCTAACTTTGTGTAGAACAGAAGAAGATTACTTTCATCGATGAGATGTTGCTGATATAGAGAGATCATATTCTGAACTGCCATTTTAGCCTCTATCTCTTTGGTTTTGGTGTTATCTATCTCACAAAGTCTAAATAATTCTAGAAAATCTTGAATTCTTAGATTCACGAGATCGGATGTTTGCATTTGAGAAAATATTGTTTTCAAATGGCTATGTTCCAATTATTTAAAATATGCTCTTGACTGCTTATGCATGCTATTTTAGAATGGATAATCTTTAGCTAATGCTCAAGTATGGTGCAGATGCCTTAAAATGCTCTACAACAAGATAAAAGAGTACTTGTTATCAAGGTCACTTTTTATTTTTAATTTGGTTGCAATCCATTTTAGTTTATCTTAAGGGCATTTGTGAATCAGCATGAAGATATTAGTTAGAATAAAATAGTAAAACATAATGCAAGTAATCATAAGAATAGCTTGGGTATGCAGATTATATGATTACCCTTAACTAAATTGTAGGACATGGACATTCTATATGTTTTAACTGTCAATATAGCAGATGGCACTTGCAAAATCTCATGCTAAATGAGTAACATTTAAACAATGGGAATCATATATCAAGAATAAAATTAGGTATAGGATAAAAAAGAACATTTGACCATTTTATTAGAAAGGAGTACAAAGCGAAAGAAAATGATTAAGATAAGGAGTATAATGAAAAAGAAACTATATTATCTATCTTTTTTTAGTGATTAGATCATTCTTGGAATTTGATTTTTATTGATAATGAGTTATTTAGTGATTACTTAATCGATATTTAGAGTGGCATACTTTATACAATGTGGATATTTGTGTCACGAATATGAAACACCTATAATTATAATAATAATTGGATATAAATTTCTTCATTTGATCATAAAATAGGTATGCATTAGTAATTGGATAAAACCCAGATGTTCAAATGGAATTGATATTCGGTTAAACATCTAGTGTTCAATTTGAATTCCTATTTTGTAGGCACTAAAAAACTAGAATTCATTTATACACATGTTTGACTAAAACTGAAGTATGCTTTAACTTCTCTAACATTTATAAATGCAATTTTCCAAATTTGGTGCTACCACACACTTCCAATAATTTAATGAAAATTAATGTATGATAAACTTGATTATATTATGACTGTTTTTATTTACCGTATCTTTTACAATAATATGAACTAACATTCAAACTTTTTGTTTCCAAAAATACTTTTATCTGGCCAGTTATTTTATTTTGTTAATACCCACTTACATTTTTAGACTTAGATCAATGTCGATGGTCGATAATCAAAATAATCTGGCAAAAATGATGGAAAAACTATTTTTTACATCAATTGTGTATTTGTTGTCTTCCTGATACTTTGTCTTGACATGTGGTTGCAGTCAAAAAGAGGGAGTTTATGTAAGGTAACTTTCTGATCTTAATATTTACATGAAACTATTCAAGTACCATTGGTTTCTCATTTCTCCAAATATTCTTAATCTTTGTAATTGGACAATTTCAAAGGCAATATAAACTACCGGTATTAAATAGGGACAATAATGTTAATGAGTAGTTTACTATATCTTGAATGGTGTAATAAGTAGCAAGCTTTTTTCTCATGTGTTTCTAAACCAACGTGGCTGCTTTTTCAATTTATGTTCCAGCTTTTTTGAAGTAGTGTTGTTAGCGATGTGTTTATTGGATGCACGTAAGAATAGCATAAATTATCGATCTCATGTTGATTTGCATCCCTATGTACTAAAGTTTATTTACTATCATCGATGAATTAAAATGATATGCACATTTTGTTTTTTAATAGATATTTATCCCTATTTGGCATGATTAGCTCAACTGAACATTGAAATTTTCATTCTACAGTTGTGACGACCCTGAATTTTGGACAATTGAAATTTGAAAATTTAATTGATTTTTGATATTTGAATGATGGTTTAGCTTGAATTCCAAATCTAACTATAGACTTGGCAATTAAATTTTTGAATTTAATTTATTAACGATGGGTAAAAATTTGAATCTTCAATTTTAAGCTGATTAAAAATAATTTGGTGGCTTAGAAAATTTATATTGATAATACTGAGGTTAATGGAAGCTTCGGGATTTGATTTGGAAATACTTTATTCAGTTTTGAAATTATATTGTTTGAATCGATATTTAAGAAATAGCCTTCCGGGCATAGTCTCGGAATTCAACGGAACTAATTCCATTGGATCCGTAATATCGTATTATTATTGGGTTTCAATTTTCGTAATGTTTGGAGTTGTCGTTTAGCCGTACGATAAGCCAACGCGCTGAAAATTTATATCAAAATTTAATTTAATAACCGAGTCTAAAAAGCTTTCTTCTCCATACGATTGAATTAGGACTCGAAACCTTTTCCATTGCATTCGAAATAGGGATATAACACTAGGAACGCCTAGCGGCACGTCTCGATAGGAAGTCAGATTGCGTGTTGTGGTTATCGAGACGATTTGAATTTAACTTAAATATATATTTTTATACTCTGGTCACTATCAGCCGTTTCTTTTTCCATCAGCTGCGATTCTGTCATCTCTCAAGCATTGTAGCAATTTGCTTTAAGCACGCAAACATCGAATCATGTTCCCCTTCTCCTTCTATTAAAACAAACAGAAACCATTATTTTCATTAAAATTTTACAGCAGCTTCAAAAGAAAATTTAATGGTTTATTTTCCCTCTTCATTTTTTTTCTTCTCTATCCCCAACCTAGCAAATGAAAACCAAAACAAAACAAAATCGATCGGGTTAATCAAGCTCGTACTCCTTTTCATGTTGCCAGAGTTTGCAAAATCGAATTCCATTCGAGGTTGTTCAGTGATTCTGAAGCAGGTCTGCAGTTCGAATTCGGTTTGAACTCAAATGTCGATCGATGGTGGGTGTAGGCGCGAGAGCGCCCAGGCGATGGGAGCTTGTTAGTTGGAGTTTAGGCGACAGTTTAGGGTTTCGGAAATGGCGTGGGACTCGAGTTCGAACGTCAGGCAGCGGCGCATGTGCGAAGTCGAATGATTTATGGAGAAGACTCGCGACCAGAAAGGAATGGTCTGGTCGCGATCTCGTTCAGGCGATTCGAAGGCAAGGTCGATGCACGCAAGGCTAGGGTTTTGTCAAATGTTGGTCACGATTTTTACAGTGAGGTATTCGAACTTATTTCTCAAATTTAATTTCGATTCAATAAACACGTATATGTATTTGAAATATACAGTTTGTTTGAAAATTACAGTAAAGTTTTATATAGGTCAGAAGAAGGGAAATATTATAAACAGCGAAGTATATATTTATGCAGTTATGTATTTTAAATGTTAATGATAATAACAGAAAATTTTAAAAGATTGAAGTTATATGAAAATAGATTTTTCGAATCTATATATTATTTTACAGTGAAATAAATTACTGTTATATTCAAAGTGGTATATATATAGATAAACTTTGAAAGAAAGGAATTTTAAATATGGAGGAATTTTTATAAGTCAAAATTTTGAAACCTATTTTTATAAGTGTATATGTATCTTTAAAAGGAAAATTTATTAAAAACAAATCATTAGTTAGTTCAAACTATCAAATAGAAATTTAATTATTCGATTGGTTCGAATATTGATAAATTGTATATACAAGGTCAATATCTGAAAGAAACAATCTGGAATGGAACATGGGTTGCATGCATAAGCAAAGGTGAGATCTTCTCACTCAATCAGATTTTTTTTCTGATTTAAATTTTAAATAGTTAGATTTAAAATTGTTGATTTTATTGATCGTGTGCTTGAATGATAAAATTATTATCAATTGTATTGAAATAGACCCTTTGCGGCGCATAATAGCGGAGGTTATTATATTAAACCCATATACCTCGATATTCCACCTTGAAGTGGAATTGGTATTACATATGTATTTGGAGTTGTTGATTTCCCGCATTATATAGCAGATGAGACCCTATTGCGTCGCATAATAGCGGATGATATTTCGTAAATCCCATATACCATGATATTCCACCTCGAAGTGGAATTGGTATTTAATTGATGTGCTAACGTCTGTGGATGCTGGGAAACAGGTTGGAGGGATCCAACTTGATTCCTCAAATATTGATTTGTTTCATATGTTGTGTGTTGATAATCTCTCTGTGATTATATTGTAATTGAAATCATTGTAGGCTAAAATTTAGCCGAATATATTTTTGGTATCGTAAGATACCAGAAATAAATAAAATTTGATTTTTAAATTCGGTAGGAAATCTATAGTGAAATCCTATTATATAAATTCCAAGAAAATAGAAAAAGATTTGATAAAGGAATTTATTTTTAAAGGCTATAAATTTGTAAATCAAATATAAAAATTAATTTGGTGTTTTAAAATAAATCTTTGGGAAATCAATTTGGGATTTGATTTGGTGTTTAAAATAAAATTTGAAATAAAATTGGAAATTGATTTGGTGTTGTATACGATTCTGGAAATCGATTTAAAAACCGTATAATCATTGATATTTGAAAATTTAAATTCACGATGGGAATTTTATAAAAGAAAGGGAAATTTGTTTTAAAAATAAATATGGTTTTATTTTTAAAAGCGTGGAAAGGAATTTAGGATTTAGAACGTAAATTTAAAGTAAATCCAAAAGGATTTATAAATTGAATTGAATGAACCATTTTAGAATGGAAGGTGTACTTTCCTTGGAAAGCCGAGTATGTTTTCAATATAGTCTATAAATATGAAATTGAAGTTGTAAAGATGGTTTTAAGGAAAGATTATTTTGGAAAAATTATCTACTTGGGTTATTTTGAAAATCTTTAAAGTAGAAGTAATTTTTTAAAAATTAAATTGATATTTGTTTTAGAAAATGGATATTTAAATAGTTATATCCTATCTACTAATTTTATTTTAAAATTAGTTTGGCCTTGAATTTTTATACGAGATTTTTATATAATATTTTCATAACTAATAGTTAAGTAAGAGTTTTAAAATAGTTTTATTTTAAATATTTCCAAGTATATATGTTTGGATAAGTAATTTAAATTATTTTAAAGTATTTTAACTCGACAGACCTTCAGTGGAAACAAATAATATCTGGAATCTTATTCCATGAGTGAAAAATGCTTTAAAATTTGTTTTCAAAGGCTTGAAATTTGAATAGTGATTTGAAATTTGTTTTCAAAAACATTAAAGTAATGAAATTATATCTTGCGAAGATATTTTGAAAATAAATAATTGGGAAAATTAATTTAAATCCGGTAATTGTTGTGAATATTTATTGATAGTTAAATAATCGACTAACAATATTTTCCTTTTAATGGCATTTGAACTTCGATGAGACCGGGGGTCGGATTCCAAATGGATATCCGAAAACCACATCGAACCTTTGTAATTGTGATGGATCTTTTATTTAAAAGATCAAAGTGGAAATTATTGTGATTTGTTGAAATCTGAATGTAACACTTATTTTTAAAAATAAGCGCTCGTTATTCGGTTTAGCCAGGAGAGGACCTTGTGTCATAAAACCCATTCCGAGTAACGATAAGATGAAATGGGATTGTATTTGAACACGGTGTTAACGACCGGGTATTTTCGAAAGCAAAAGAATTACCTGTCGAATGTCTCTGCACCGGGTTGCTCCGGTATAGATATTTTATCACCTTTGTGATGGGGATTCCAAACGTGATTTGTGAATATCCGGATTTGTAAGGACTTCTTTTGAAGTGCCTTCGGTTCCGTTCGATCCCAGAATGGACTTGTATGGATGTGTGTCTGACATTACACTTTGAGATGTAAAACTGGTTTCTATCAAATACATTTCTGTTGGTGGTGGAGAATTTATTCCCTTAGCTTAACACCCTTCTCTGAGATGTATGAGCTCAGATGTTATGTAGTTGATGGTTACTAGTGATATATTCCCAAATTGGTAATGTGACATACGAAGTGCTGCTGATCATTTGTTGATCAAAGCACGACTTTGTGAAAAGTGTAGCTTTGTGGACGAGACCTCATCGGACCTCACACCTCGAAAATGGTCGAAACAGGAAAGATGTGGCAAGATTATGAGGGTCGCACCCTTTATGTCATTTCCTTTTGGAAAAGGGTGGTGTCAGGTATGGAGCCCTGATATTTAACCTTTGTGGTTACTGCAAATACTTTTCTTTGTGGTTGTTGGTGTAGAGGATCCTCGGATAAAGGTCCCAAAGGACCGAGGGTTGGCATACTCGAGTAGTAGTTAACTAGTTACAGAGGTAACTCGGCCTTGTGTTGGCAGAGATCCGGGCAGGTTCTTGGGACGTCCCTCTAGAGGCGTACCCATGTGGTAGTAGGAAGTTCCTTAGCCTGACCATTTGTTGGAAATCCAATCTCCAATACGCGTCTTGTATGGTTTTAGTTGTATAACCTGCCATTTACTTATGGTGGTCACCACTTTTTAGATGGTAGCTGTAGTAGGCATAGTTCGGAATGTCTAAGCTGGCTAAGATTAATATTATACTTTCGAAATATTTTAAGCACTATGCACTAATAATAATATCGAAAGGATTTTGCGTATTAAGCATGTTTGACTATCATAAGGAGAAATCTCCTCCAATTCGGCATTTACATTGTGTGTGTGGCGGGAGGCCTAAGGGTAGTTTCATTTTTCAAAAGCATAGCGGATTTTCTTTTATTTTCTTTACGAAAATAACTATTTTTAAGATCTCAAACCTATCTCATGACTGACCATCTTTATGAAACGTGATGGGGGGTTCTCGCTTTTTGTATGGTGGCGAGTAGGAGACTCTTACCCCTACACGTCCTCTTTAAGGGGTTGGTTAGCCGTAAGTCATGACAGTCGAAAGGCTAACCGTAAAAGCAAGGGCAGGGTACCAGTATATGCCACAGCGGACTGGGATGGGTGAAAAGCCTACCGTTGAGATTGGCCGCTGTCGATGGTTGAAAAGCCTAGACCGTCACATTTGGTATCAGTGCATTTGGTTAAGCGACAACCCTGGCTCTGTTGGGTGTTACTCATTAGAGGTAGAGTCAGTGGTACTATAGAATGAGTTTGAGTGTAATAATAGATATGAGCGCGTATTTGTTAGTGAATATAAAATTGTTTCATATTGTGTTGATTGGGTTGTTGAGTGGTATATGGATTCTGGTTAATACGAGTAATTAACGTTATTGATAGGGATCTCTAAACACTTGTACAGAACAAATTCGACACGATATCGTTTTAAAATAGGGTGAATGAAATAATTTTACCCAAACTGTTTTCGTACATAAAAGAAATAAATTTTCTGTGAATTATTATAGTATATGGTTGCTTGGTTGTTAGGAAGTGATAATATTAAACTATTATCATTGATTATTGAATAAGAACTGAAATCATAACAAAGAGTTAAGAAAATAAAATCCATATACAAAATGAGAATTGTAAATTGTAAATGTGATTTATAATTTGAAATAGAATTCCAAAGAAATATTTGAAAATATTTTTGAAAGGATTGAAATTGGAAAATTTTGGAAATTTGGAAAAGTTTAAATTCTTTTGAGTTTGAAAATATTTCGAAGGTTTGGAAAAATGTTTTGAAGGGATGAAAAGCACTAAACTCTTTTCGGTCGCTGGAAAATAACTCCGGTGATGATTGCGACATATCGATGTTCATTTTCGGGTTTCCAAAAGAGTAATTGCTGCCAAATTGTTTTAAATGAAAGTTGTTTGCAAAAAAAACTGGTTTGGTTTTTTGAAATTCAAAGGATAATATGAATTGCTTTAAAAAAATGATTTTTGAAAGGTTAAAAAGACACTGGAATGTTATATAAAATATTTATGGAATATCATTAAGTTGATAACTTGTAAAGTTTGAAGTTGTTAAAATAAATAAAAAATCTAACTTAAAGAGAAGTTGGATAAAAGTAAACGTGGAAGCGAAAATGAGTTGGATAAAAAGTGAATTGGAATAAAATTATTAAGGTGGAAATAAATTGTGAATGAATGAATAAATTTGCAATTGCAAGTACATGAAAGTGAATTGAATGTTGAAATTCATTTCGAATTTATAAGCAAATAGAACTGGAATTGGAATTGAATTTGGTTTGTATTAAACAAAGTGAAAATTTGAAATAAAATTAGTAAATAAAACTAATTAAAGGAATGACGAAATTAAATATGGTTTGAAATGGATCAAAATTCAATAATTGTAAACGAAAGTAAATATATTAACAGAGGTGAATCAAAAATTGAATTTTTAATCAATTGGAATAATATGGGTTTGTTTAAAATTAAAAATGAATTGAATGTAAGCAAGTGGGTTGTAAACCCTTCAAATTGAATGAAAATGGTATATGAATTAATTGAAAACAGTGGAATTAGTATTAAAACTATATAAATTGCTTACAGAAATTGTTTAGTGTGCATTGCTTCTAGAATTCATGTGTTTAACTATTGCAAATAAGTGAAATGTTGTTAAACTTCATATATATGACGCTGGCATGTTTTAGTTGAGTAAGTACAGGTTCAGGGAAGTTGTTGGGCTGGATTTGATTGTGCAAAATGCTAATTAAATAAGCCGCTTGCTTAAAAATGCTAAATAAGCCTACGCGATAAAAATAGGAAATATGAACTTTTTTTCTGACCGGTTGGGTCGATGTATAAATATTTATATCTTTTGTCAAATTGCAAAAGCTCCTCCAAAATAGGAGACTCTGCGAAAATTTTCTGAAAATTTTGGGAGTTAGAAAAAATTTGAAATTTTTTTTGTTAGCGACAAACGATTTCAAATTGGAAATTGAAGGAAATTAATGAATGAAACTAATTTAAAATAATAATATGAATTAGTTATAATTGAAAGATAAATTTTAATATTCAGAGTTGAAGATAAATCGAATTAATATGGTAATGGCAAAACAAATTTGAATAGAAGTAGATATGAAAAATTCTGTAAGAAAATGTACAAGATGATTTTAAAGGCTATGAATGTATATTATTGCTAAGTAGGATATACATGTATTATAAAGAGAAAGGAAAATTGGTTTTGACTTCTGAAGATAAATTTGAAATTGTCCAACCAAGAAGGTATGTGTTTAAATTCCTGTATGAAATTTGATTGGGTTTTTGACCTAGCGACTTGGCCTTCTATTTTCTTTTGGAATTTGGGAGCCCGCGGTGGCATTTTGTAGTCGTACCGAGCTAGCCGCGCAAAGGAGATGCTGGCGAAATTTTTCGAAAATTTTGGGTGTTAGAAGAATTTTTGAGAAAATTTTGAAAGTTTAAAATTTGAATTTAAATTTAAATTTGAATTGTTAAGAAAACGGTGTTGTTTGGAATCTATGATTAATTTTGGAAAGATAGTTGAAGTGATAGTAGGTTGTTAAATAAAAAGGATTTGTTTTGGAAAGTTGATAAAACTATTTGGTTTTGGGTAAATAGTAAACGAGTTAAGGATCATTCTTCCTAACTAGTAATTTCGGGACGAAATTCTTTTAAGGGGGGAAGGATGTGACGACCCTGAACTTTGGACAATTGAAATTTGAAAATTTAATTGATTTTTCATATTTTAATGATGGTTTAGCTTGAATTCCAAATCTAACTATGGACTTGGCAATTAAATTTTCGAATTTAATTTATTAACGATGGGTAAAAATTTGAATCTTCAATTTTAAGATGATTAAAAATAATTTGACGGCTTAGTAAATTTATATTGATAATAATGAGGTTAATGGAAGCTTCAGGATTTGATTTGGAAATACTTTATTCAGTTTTGAAATTATATTGTTTTAATCGATATTTAAAAAATAGCCTTCCGAGCATAGTCTTGGAAATCAATGGATCTAGTTCCATTGGATCCGTAATATCATATTATTATCGGGTTTCAATTTTCGTAATGTTTGGAGTTGTCGTTTAGCCGTACGATAAGCCAACGCGTTGAAAATTTATATCGAAATTTAATTTAATAACAGAGTCTATAAACCTATCTTCTCCATACGATTGAGTTAGGACTCGAAACCTTTTCCATTGCGTTCGGAATAGGGATATAACACTAGGAACGCTTAGCGGCATGCCTCGATAGGAAGTCAGATCTCGTGTTGTGGTTATCGAGACGATTTGAATTTAACTTAAATATATATTTTTATACTTTGGTCACTATCAGCCGTTTCTTTTTCCATCATCTGCGATTCT
The DNA here is from genome assembly GCA_030765085.1 of Allium cepa. Taxonomy (NCBI): domain Eukaryota; kingdom Viridiplantae; phylum Streptophyta; class Magnoliopsida; order Asparagales; family Amaryllidaceae; genus Allium; species Allium cepa. The sequence goes on from CM060935.1 coordinate 770,897,805, forward strand.
GTCATCTCTCAAGCACTGTAGTAATTTGCCTTAAGCACGCAAACATCGAATCATGTTCCCCTTCTCCTTCCATTAAAACTAACATAAACCATTATTTTCGTTAAAATTTTACAACAGCTTCAAAAGAAAATTTAATGGCTGATTTCCCCTCTTCGTTTTTTTCTTTTCCATCCCCAACCTAGCAAACGATAACCAAAACAAAACAAAAATTGATCGGTTTAATCAAGCTCGTACTCCTTTTCATGTTGCTAGAGTTTGCAAAATCGAATTCGCATTCGAGGTTGTTCAGTGATTCTGAAGCAGGTCTGCAGTTCGAATTCTGTTCGAACTCAAATGTCGATCGATGGTGGCTGCAGGCGCGAGCGCTTGGCAGGCGATGGGAGCTCGTTAATCAGAGTTTGGGCGACAATTTAGGGTTTCGGCAATGGCGTGGGACTCGAGTTCGAACGTCAGGCAGCGGCGCATGTGCGAAGTCGAATGATTTATGGCGAAGACTCGTGACCAGAAAGGAATGGTCTGGTCGCGATCTCGTTCAGACGATTCGAAGGCAAGGTCGATGCGCGCAAGGCTAGGGTTTTGTCGAATGTTGGTCACGATTTCCACAGTGAGGTATTAGAACTTATTTCTCAAATTTAATTCTGATTTAATAAACACGTATATGTATTTCAAATCTACAGTTTGTTTGAAAATTATAGTAAAGTTTTCTATAGGTCAGAAGTAGGAAAATATTATAAACAGCGTAGTATATATTTATATGCAGTTATGTATTTTAAATGTTAAGATAATAAAAGAAAATTTTAAAAGATTGGAGTTATATGAAAATAGATTTTTCGAATCTATATCTTATTTTACAGTGAAATAAATTACTGTTATATTCAAAGTGGTGTATATATAGATAAACTTTGAAAGAAAGGAATTTTAAATATGGAAGGAATTTGTATAAGTCAAAATTTTGAAATCTATTTTTATAAGTGTATATGTATCTTTAAAAGGAAAATTTATTAAAAACAAATCATTAGTTAATTTAAACTATCAAATAGAAATTTAATTATTCGATTGGTTCGAATATTGATAAATTGTATAAATTGTTTATACAAGGTCAATATCTGAAAGAAACAAACTGGAATGGAAAATGGGTTGCATGCATAAGCAAAGGTGAGTTATTCTCACTCAATCAGATTTTTTTTCTGATTTAAATTTTAAATAGTTAGATTTAAAATTGTTGATTGTGTGCTTGAATGATAAAATTATTATCAATTGTATTGAAATAGACCCTATGCGCCGCATAATAGCGGAGGTTATTATATTAAACCCATATACCGCAATATTCCACCTCGAAGTGGAATTGGTATTATATGTATTTGGAGTTGTTGATTTCCCGCATTATATAGCGGATGAGACCCTATTGCGCCGCATAATAGCGGATGATATTTTGTAAATCCCATATACCATGATATTCCACCTCGAAGTGTAATTGGTATTTAATTGATATGCTAACGTCTGTGGATGCAGGGAAACTGGTTGGAGGGATCCAACTGGATTCCTCAAATATTGAATTTGTTTCATATGTTGTGTGTTGATAATCTCTGTATGATTATATTGTAATTGAAATCATTGTAGGCTAAAATTTAGCCGAATATATTTTTGGTATCGTAAGATACCAGACATAAATAAAATTTGATTTTTAAATTAGGTAGGAAATCTATAGTGAAATCCTATTATATAAATTCCAAGAAAATAGGAAAAGATTTGATAAAGGAATTTATTTTTAAAGGCAATAAATTTGTAAATCAAATATAAAAATTAATTTGGTGTTTTAAAATAAATCTTTGGGAAATTAATTTGGGATCTGATTTGGTGTTTAAAATAAAATTTGAAATCAAATTGGAAATTGATTTGGTGTTGTATACGATTCTGGAAATCGATGTAAAAATCGTATAATCATTAATATTTGAAAATTTAAATTCACAATGGGAATTTTGTAAAAGAAAGGGAAATTTGTTTTAAAAATAAATATGGTTTTATTTTTAAAAGTGTGGAAAGGAATTTAGGATTTAGATCATAAATTTAAAGTAGATCCAGAAGGATTTATAAATTGATTTGAATGAACCATTTTAGAATGGAAGGTGTACTTTCCCTGAAAACACGAGTATGTTTCCAATATAGTTTATAAATATGAAATTAAAGTTGTAAAGATGGTTTTAAGGAAAGATTATTTTGGAAAAATTATTTACTTGGGTTATTTTGAAAATCTTTAAAGTAAAGATTTATTTTAATTTATTATAGAAGTAATTGTTTAAAAATTAAATTGATATTTGTTTTAGAAAATGGATATTTAAATAGTTATATCCTATCTACTAATTTTATTTTAAAATTAGTTTGGCCTTGAATTTTTATACGAGATTTTTATATAATATTTTCATAACTAATATTTAAGTAAGCGTTTTAAAATAGTTTTATTTTCAATATTTCCAAGTATATATGTTTGGATAAGTAATTTAAATTATTTTAAAGTATTTTAACTTGGTAGACCTTTAGTGGAAACAAATAATATCGGGAATCTTATTCCACGAGTGGAAAATGCTTTGAAATTTGTTTTCAAAGGATTGAAATTTGAATAGTGATTTGAAATTTGTTTTCAAAAATATTAAAGTGATGAAATTATATCTTGCGAAGATATTTTGAAAATAAATAATTGGGAAAATTAATTTAAATCCGGTAATTGTTGTGAATATTTATTGATAGTTAAATAACCGACTATCAATATTTGCCTTTTAATGGCATTTGAACTTCGATGCGACCGGGGGTCCGATTCCAAGTGGATATCCGAAAACCACATCGAACCTTTATGACTGTGATGGATCTTTTATTTAAAAGATCAAAGTGGAAATTGTTGTGATTTGCTGAAATCTGAATGTAACACTTATTTTTAAAAATAAGCGCTCGTTATTCGGATTAGCCGGGAGAGGACCTTGTGTCATAAAACCCATTCCGAGTAACGATACGACGAAATGGGATTGTATTTGAAGACGGTGTTGAAGACCGGGTATTTTCGAAAGCGAAAGGATTACCCGTCGAATGTCTCTGCACCGGGTTGCTCCGGTATAGAGATTTTATCACCTTTGTGATGGGGATTCCGGACGTGATTTGTGAATATCCGGATTTGCAAGGGCTTCTTTTGAAGTGCCTTTGGTTCCGTTCGATCCCAGTACGGACTTGTATGGATGTGTGTCTGACATTACACTTTGAGATGTAAAGCTGGTTTCTATCAAATACATTTCTGTTGGTGGTGGATAATTTATTCTCTTAGCTTAACACCCTTCTCTGAGACGTATAAGCTCAGAGGTTATGTAGTTGATGGTTATAGTGATATATTCCCAAACTGGTAATGTGACATACGAAGTGCTGCTGATCATTTGTTGATCAAAGCACGACTTTGTGAAAAGTGTAGCTTTGTGGATGAGACCTCATCGGACCTCACACCCCGAAAATGGTCGAAACAGGAAAGATGCGGCAAGGTTATGAGGGTCGCGCCCTTTAAGGTATGTCATTTCCTTCTGGAAAAGGGTGGTGTCAGGTATGGAGCCCTGATATTTAACCTTTGTGGTACTGCAAATACTTTTCTTTGTGGTTGTTGGTGTAGAGGATCCTCGGATAAAGGTCCTAAAGGACCGGGAATGGCATACTCGAGTAGTAGTTACCTAGTTACAGAGGTAACCCAGCCTTGTGTTGGAGGAGATCCGGGTAGGTTCTCGGGACGTCCCTCCAGAGGCGTACCCATGTGGTAGTAGGAAGTTCCTTAGCCTGGCCATTTGTTGGAAATCCAATCTCCAATCCGCGTCTTGTACGGTTTTAGTTGTATAACCTGTTATTTATGGTGGTCACCACTGTTTAGATGGTAGCTATAGTAGGCATAGTTCGGAATGTCTATGCTGGCCATGATTAATATTATACTTTCGAAATGTTTTCTGCACTATGCACTAATAATAATATCGAAAGGATTTTGCTTATTAAGCATGTTTGACTATCATAAGGAGAAATCTCCTCCAATTCTGCGTTTTCATTGTGTGTGTGGCGGGCGGCCTTATGGTAGTTTCATTTTCCAAAAGCATAGCGGATTTTCTTTTATTTTCTTTGTGAAAATAACTGTTTTTAAGATCTCACACCAGTCCTACGACTGATCTGGAGTTTATTATTCCTTTTCTAAACTCTGGGTGCCCATAATTTTCCACACCGCAGCCTAGAGTCAGGTTATCATTATTCGGGAGCACAGTCAAGAAGTTGCTGTGGAATCAAGAGTTGGAGCTGAATGGCGAGGTGTATCACTTATATATGTAATATTTCTTTCCGCTGTTTGTTGTTGTACACTCTGATAATGTAATGTGATGTGATGTAATAACTGATATAGTTCTTTGTTTTAAAGATATTCAATTTATCTATTATATGTTATTCCACTGCGAATTGCGAGATTCTGTTGTTGTTTCTGTTTCTTCTTCTATCTTATTCTTCTTAAACCCTAATGGTTCGGTTTTCTGGCATTCAATTGTGCGACATTTGATACAGTGGACGTATTGATGTCAACTTTCGGGCGTCAGAAAATTGAGACTGTTACAACAGTAATCGAAGCCATTTTTATGAAGGTCAAGCTTCAAGTACTATTTCCATTTACTTTACCTACGTGTTGGAGCTTCAGTTAGCTCACTTGGTCATCTAAGTGAGAAGAAATGTGGTTATAGAAAAAAATCTCAAGGTAGAATTATGCATTATTATACGATCCATTGAAACTTTATATTGAACACTCATGACTCATCTTCTGCTTTGGTTTAATAAAGAATGATTCAAAAAATCATCCAAAACTAAGAGTAAATTTGAATTTAAGCATAAACTTTGAATAAAAGATACTAATAGTGGCTTAGTAATAGCAGTAATTTTTCTAATAAGTTGGATGAATTACGCCATAGTATGAGTCATGTCTTGCGTCATAAGTCATGTCTAATTAGAGATTGTTTATTAAAGTTGTAGATCAAAATAGTTCAAGTCATACTACAATGTGACCACTCACAATAATGAATATGTTCATTGTGGTCAATAAATCATGTTTCAATATTAATCATGTGTTGAGTCATAAGTTGTTATCTTGCATTTTTTAAGTGCTTTCGGGTGTATACTATTTCATCACGATATTACATAAATTTGAGTAATGTGTGTCATAACTATTTAATGAAAATACAAGTTTAGATGGCAACTTGATAATTTTCGCTGCTCTATTTATGATTTTGATTAAAGATATTATATATTATTTGTCTTCTGCTTTTAATTATTCATTTGTTAATATTCAAATAAATAGAAAAATGATGATGTTACGGTCAATATTTGTAAAAACCAAAATTGTAAATATATGTATTAAACTTCAAGAATATCTTTGGTTCTAAGAATATCGGGAGAATTCAAAATGATAATAATCAAAGATATTCCATTGTACATAATTAGAAGTGGAACATTGCAATATATTTACATGATTTGTTATCATCCATGGATTTTTGATGGTCCACATCATGTTTGTTATCTATTTTGTGATTTTTTATTTTTTTTATGCATTAAATTTGTGATTATTTAGTTTTCTTAAATATGTTCCCATCAATGAGTATCCGAAAAGTCTGAAATCTATCCTTATCCGTATACAATATATGAAAAATTATCCGATATCTGAAATTGGATACTGATAATTATCCGCTTGGTTTTTTATCAAGATTATATTCATTTTATTGTGTACTCTAAGTGTATTTTAAAACATTAAATTATTATCATTTTCTATTTCGTTTAGGGAAAAAATCAATGTGTATTAAAATCAATATTCGCTTCTTAACATTATGTTTCTTAGCATATTTATTGTTTTTTATATTTTTAGTACTAAAATGGACTTATATTGAATTCGAATTTTCTGTTTATTTGTTTCGATTTATGAGTTGTGAATTCGTCAAAAAATATTCGTTAAATATCCGATACCCTTTCGCATCCATGGATATAATTATTCGATATCCAAAAATGGTTTAGGTTACGGATATGACCCTATCCGAATCCATATTTGATCATTTATAGGCCTACTTAAATAATTATTTTGAATTGATTACTAAGTTTGCTTAATTAACCATTTACGTTACCCTTTGAGGGTTAGTTTTAAAAAACATGAATGTTTTTTTAATCGAAATACATTTTGGGTACCATATCACACACACACATATAAAATACACACACACATATATATACACACATACACATACATAGTATATATGAAATAAACATTTGACAATAACTAATGCAATCACTGTATTGAGGTACTCTTGCATGGTTTGTTTTGTTTATGACATGCAATATGATTAGTATTTTTGATGACTTGGATTATAAAATTTTAAAATTAAATTGATAGTTTCCCCATGCTATTAATTTTTTTAATAGTTTCAAGAACAACCAATTTCATTATCGTCTAAGGTTTGGTCATATGAAGTCAGGCAAAAAGAAAGTGAACAGTTAGATGGCAATGTGAAAAAAGCTGATGAGTCCTAAAAATGCGGGTGTTATCCCACCCTTTGGTCAAGGCTGGAATACCAATAAATTAGCTAGAAATGATGGATATCGGGATTGGAGATCAATTGAAAACAAGGTTGTGGTCGATGTCGTCAAACTTTGACCGAGCTCCAATCAAGGCGAGATCGATTGGGAATGATGATCAAGGCTAGGAGACGCTATGTTTCAAATTTCGAACCAAACGAAGTTCATTTTCTTAAGATAATTGATGGATACTTGCACAGGGATCTTTTCGTTCGAATCAATACGAGTTTGTATCGATCGACATGTATGCGAACATGTTGTTCATATCGATCGGCATGGACACGAACAAGTCATTTGAATCCATCATGGAGAATAATTCTGCAGGGATACGAACACGCTGTTCGTATCGATCAGAGAGAGGGGTACGATGTGTCTCAACTTGGTGAATATGGACTTGGATTGAATAGATGGGCGCACGATGGTTTGTTCAACTCCATTATTTTGTATCGACCAGGATGGAGCACAGCAGTATACTTTGAATCGATACTATTCATATCGATCAACATGGGTTCGAGTCGATAATGTTCGTACTGGTCAGGATGGGAATGGCGGCATACTTCGAATCGAAGGTGTACAATTGCACCACATTACACTCCAACAGCACAGTGTGGTAAAAAACCCGTTACATTAATTGAACATGTAAGAACACAAAAAATAATGCAACCAAAAATTTGTACATACAATATACCAATTACAAATGAATTTGAAATATTAATACAAATATGTTGGAACCCTTCTATTCGGAAAATCCATTAAAATGGTTTGAAAAAGCACCAAGGTATCGTAAAATTGAATTAATGGAACAATACAAAGATGCAAAAGTCCGAGTTAACAGTATCATGGTATCGCCAACCGATAAAGAAGAATTTGCAAAACAAATAAAAGACCTATTAAGTTTAAAATTAATACAGAAAAGTATCAGTACCCACACATCCCCAGCTTTCTTAGTGAGAAATCATGCTGAAATTAAAAGACGAAAAGCAAGAATGGTAATAAACTATAGAAAACTTAATAGCTATACAAAATTTGATGGATATTTTATTCCTTCTGCTGAGCATCTAACAAAAAAAATTCAAGGAGCAAAATATTATAGTAAACTTGATGCAAAATCGGGTTTTTGACAATTAAAACTTGCAGATAAACAGTCCATAGAGTTAACTGCCTTTAATTTCCTACAAGGACATTTTGAATGGTTAGTTATGCCTTTTGGATTAAAGAACGCACCACAAGTATTTCAAAAATGGATGAATTCTATGTTCGGACATTTACCTTTCGTATCTGTCTATATAGACGACATCCTTATTTTCTCTAATTCTACGGAAGAACATAAACAACATCTTCTAGCAGTTGTCCAAATATTACTTCAAAACGGTGTTATTCTAAGTCCTAAAAAAATTGAATTGTTTAAAAAAGAAATAGATTTTCTTGGAAAAAGAATTAAAAATGGACAAATAGAATTACAACAACACAATTATAATAAAATTAAAGATTTTCCCAATACATTTAAAACATTAAAAGTACTCCTATTTTTCTTAGGATTATTAAACTACGGTAGAAAATATATTCCTAGTTTATCTGCTAAGACCCAAAATTTACAGAAAAAGCTTACTGATGAACAAGCAAAATATAAACAGCATAATGGAGAACAACCAAGAAGATGGAACATAGAAAAAATTCCTATTACCTTACAAAAGCAAGAAGAAGAAGAAATACAAAAAATTAAAGACCTAATAAAGGATCAAAAGATCCTCTATTTTTCTTTAGATGAAAAATTACTTACACTACAAACTGACGCTTCTGGCAATTTTTGGGCAGGAGTATTAATTGCTAAACAAAAGGAAGTTCTAGCATATTCCTCTGAAAAATTTAGCAAACCCCAAACTAAATATACTACCTATGATAAAGAATTACTAGCTATTAAATTAGCAATCAAAAGTTTACGAATTTATCTTCTGCATAGACAGTTTGTAATAAAAACAGATAACAAATCTGTTGCTCAATTCTTAAAGAAGAAAACTGTAAATAATCCAGAAGAAAATCTTCAAAGAATTAGATTAGCTATGTATTTAGAAATCTATAATTATGATGTCAAATACATTCCAGGCTACACTAGCTTTGCTGCCGATCTGGATGGGGATACTTTGAATCGATACTATTCGTATCGATCAACATGGGTTCGAGTCGATAGTATTCTTACCGGTTAGGATGGGGATGGCAGCATACTTCGAATCGAAGGTTTCGTATCAATTCAGATGGATATGAAGGCAGAACTCGTATCGGTCTTGTTCGTATCGATCCATGGCGATAGCCTGATCAATACGAACAAGGAAGCAGCTGATGGATACAAATCGATGGACATAGATGGATGCGAATGAGTAGTTACGATGCCTGGATGCGAACGAAGAATATGCACGATTCAAAGGAATAAGCATTCAACACGGTATGGAAAATGGATCAAGCCCTGAAGATAAGGCAATGTCCAGCGCGCACATGTTGGACATCGATACGAACAGGTATCGATGCGAATCAATCTATGCGAACCAGTAAGACTCCAATTCGTATCGATCATATCTCCCAATCCATAAGTCCAAATGCTATGAAATTTTCATAGGAGCATACGTACGACCTAAGGAAAGTTCATGCCAAATTTCTACTCGATTGGATCAAATCTTGATCGATACGAATTTGGTTCGTATCGATCACAGATCGAGTCGAAATCACCTAGGATCGATCGCGTGGGCCCACTTACGTGCCAGAAGAAGTCTCTCGAGATTTGAGCACGATATTTGCAGCCTATGCCTATAAATAGAGCCCTAGAGCCTACATGAATGGATATTTTGGCTATCTGACGTCTAGACTCTGCCGGAAACATCTTTGCACTACAAGGCTGCTGTTGTACTCAAATTTATCACTATAATCCGCTGTAATCGTTTGTAACCAGCGAGGAAAATCAATAAAAGATTAACTCTTGAAGTGGATGTAAGCTGGAGATAGCCTAACCACTATAAATCCTGTGTCTCTGTCTATTTCTTTCCGTTTTAAGTTATTACTCGTCATTTTTCATTCTCTACATTACCTAAATCTGTGATCTGCGTTCATATACCGGTGCTTTCACGATAGCTGGAGTTTGTGACCAATTTTGGCACAGACACTTTGATGCTTTTACTGAGAAAAACTAGCACTCGCTATACCAGATTTGGAGTCCAGATTTGAAGGCTTAAGGATCAGATCTAAAAAACTATGACAAGGCAATCGAGTAGAAGACAAAGAACAGAAGAAGTCAGCATGAAGGAAGCCATGAGGCTTCATCAGGGGCCAATCAGACTTCAGCTTTCATCACCCGAGATGAAATGGAAATGATGATGGGAGCAATGCATGAAGAGTTTCTGAAAAGGCAAAAGGAAATGATGCAAAACCTCCTTTGACAGTTTGGACAAGCAGGAATAGCTGGAGCTTTAGGAGTTCAGATCCACGGCACTGGAACAGAAGGACCCAACAGACAATCGAATGGAGTAGCTCAACAAGGCGCAATCCCTAATCAGCACATAACTGCTAATCTGGATGGATCCAGGCTCGAGGGCACACCACCTGTTAATGATGGACCAATTCATAGAGAAATTCCAGGTGACACCACACAACGAGATGTTGGCAGGAAAAAAAGAGCGCGTGTTGAAGAGTACGTGGCGGAATTCCCTCTAGGACTCGGGGGGCAACCCTTGACGGACAACGCAAGATTGGCTGAGATTATCAGATGAACTATGCGCAGAAGATTGACCAACAAATATCTGGAAGGAGTAAACAGGAGTCTGTTTACTCATAAAATCAGAATGGCTCAAAACCCACCAGAGTTCAAGCTACCTATGGTAGGGTATACAATGGCAAGGCTGATCCAACTGATCACTTGATGAGATACACAAGACATATGGAAGTGATGGGGCATCGGAGGAAGTGATGGCCCGATGTTTCCCTTTGTACTCAACAGATATAGCTGCTATTTGGTTCAGACAGATGGAAGAGGAATCTATCAGGACATGGACAGAATTGGTGGACATGTTTCTGAAGTAGTTTCAGGTCCATATCAAAAGGCAAAAGAATGTAATGACACTAACATCAGCAAAGAAAAGGACAGATGAATCGCTCAGAGCTTTCTTAACTCGGTTCAATGCAGCGGTTGCTTCGATGGATCGGTCAGATCCATCGATGGTCTTAATGGCAGCGGTATCAGGAGTCGGAGAGAACTCGGATTTCAAAGTGTCTCTGATACGGGACCCGCCAATGGATCTTGGGGAATTCTTTCACGAAGCTGAGAGATTCTTTCGTTAAGAAGATGCATGTTCAGATATGAAACTAAAGGAGGTGAACGCGGCTGAGGGTGGAGGGCCATCCAGTGGATGCTCGAACAAGGATAGGGAAAGGGAAAAAAGAAGCTGGATGATGAAACGGGAAAAGCTAGGAAGCGATGGAGGGAGCCAAAGTTTTCCACTTACACAAGGTTGAACGAGATGTTTGAGCAGATATTCATGGAGACTCGGAATCGCCTTCCCTACCGAAGGTCGGCAAGGAGAGAACCCTTAGAACGTGAAAGGGCATCAGGAAGGCACTGTCTCTTCCACGATTTGGAGGGACATGATACCAACAGCTGCAGGCATCTAAAGGATATAATTGAGGAGCATGTAAGGAATGGCGAGTTACGATAATACGTCGAGGCTCGGAATGCGGTGGTGGAACATGGGAAGCCACCATCTACCTCAAACAATGATGGCACGAGGCCTAGGAATGATAGTTTGTTGGTTATAAACTGACAGGGATGATATGAAATAAGAAGCAAACTATAGGCAAACAGCCAAGTCATTTACTCATATACGGGGATGGAGATGGCTCCTAGGCATGCTCTGAATGATGATAAACCATGAGCTATGGTTTGTGAAATTTGTTTTTTGTTTTTGGATTAGACGCTCGTTTTTCTAGTTTGGTTTGGAGTTTGGTTTGAACTCCCGTTTCTGTTTGTTTCCTGGTTTGGACTTTTGTTTGGATGATTGTTTTCATGTTTGGATATTGATGTGGATTTCTGGTGTGGATTTTTGGTTTTCTGATTTGGTTTTGATTTTGGATTGGATTTTGATTGGATTTTTATCTAGTTTTTCGGTAAATGGTTGTCGGGTATGGATTAGCCTGGCAAGGGGTAAGTCTCTTCGTCCGAACGTGGTGAATTGGCTTATTCAGGTCGCCGAGTATGGACTATGCTCGGCAAGGGTCCGAAAAGACAAAGATTTAGTCTAGGACTTAGGTCCTATATTATCGGTTACTATTTCAGGTCGTCGAGTATGGACTATGCTCGACAAGGGTCCGGAGCGACCAGGATTCGGCTTAGGACTTAAGCCATGGCATTACTCAACGTTTAGTGACATTGGACCACGGTCGTCAGGTGTCGATTGCGCTTGACCAGAACCCGAAGAGGTTATGGATATAAATATCGGCTATGGATGGCAAAGGGTTTGGATATCAATCCAGAGAGGTCCTAGATTCGGTTGTTGGTTATTGGCTGTAGACGGATTATGGACTTTGAATATCAGATTCGGTAATATTCAAAACACACCTTCTTATCACAAGGCATGTTTTGGGAGGAAAACGTTATCCCACCCTTTGGTTAAGGCTGGAATATCAAAAAATTAGCTAGAAAGGATGGATATCGGGATTGGAGATCGATTGGAAATAAGGTTTGGTCGATGTCGTCAAAGTTTGACCGAGCTCCAATCAAGGCGGAATCGTTTGGGAATGATAATTAAGGCTAGGGAGGCTATTTTTCAAATTTCGAACAAAACGGAGTTCATTTGCTTAAGATAATTGATGGATACTTGCACAGGGATGTTTTCATTCGAACCGATACGAGTTTATATCGATTGACATGTATGCAAACATGTCGTTCGTATCGATCGGCATGGATATGAAAAAGTCATTCGGATCCATCGTGGAGAATAATTCGGTAGGATACAAACATGCTGTTCATATCGATCAAGGAGAGGGATACTATATGTCTCAACTCGGTGAATATGAACTTGGATTGAATAGATGGGTTCACGATGGTTTGTTCAATTCCATTATTTCGTATCGACCAGGATGGAGCACAGCGGTATACTTCGAATCGATACTATTTGTATCGATCAACATGGGTTCGAGTCGATAGTGTTCGTACCGGTCAGGATGGAGATGGCGGAATACTTCGAATCAAAGGTTTCGTATCAATTCAGATGGATATGGAAGCAGAACTCGTATCGGTCTTGTTCGTATTGATCCATGGCGATAGCATGATCGATACGAACAAGGAAGCAGCTGATGGAGACGAATTGATGGACATAGATGGATGCGAATGAGTGGTTACGACGTCTGGATGCGAATGAAGAATATGCGCGATTCGAAGGAAGAAGTGTTCAACGCGGCATGGAAAATGGATCAATCCCTGAAGATAAGGCCAAGTCACCAGCGCGCACGTGTAGGACATTGATACGAACAGGTATCGATGTGAATCGATCGATGCGAACCAGCAAGATTCCAATTCGTATCGATCATATCTCCCAATCCATAAGTCCAAATGTTATAAAATTTTCACAGAAGCTTACGTACGACCTAAGTAATGTTCATGCCAAATTTTAACTCGATTGGATCAAATCTTAATCGATACGAAATTGATTTGTATCGATCACGAATTGAGTTGAAATCACCTGGGATCGATCGCGTGGGTCCACTTACATGCCTAAAGAATTCTTCCGAGATTTGAGCGAGATATTTGCAGCCTACGCCTATAAATAGAGCCGCATGACCTATAGGAAAAGGATCCTTTGGCTATCTGACATCCAGACTCTGTGGAAAACATCTTTGCACTACAAGGCTACTGTTGTACTCGAATTTTATCACTGTAATCCGCTATAATCGTTTGTAACCAGTGAGGAAAATCAATAAAAGATTAACTCTTGAAGTGGACGTAGGCCGGAGATAGCCGAACCACTATAAATCATGTGTCTCTGTCTATTTTTTCGTTTTAAGTTATTACCCATCATTTTTAGTTCTCTACATTACCTGAATCTATGATCTGTGTTCATATACTGGTGCTTTCACGATATTTGGGGTTTGTGACCAATTTTGGCGCAAACGCCGGGCATACACAATCTAAAGCGGTAACTGCATGTTAGTTGGTATCGATGCTACAGAAATTATTACCAAGGCAAAAGTAATGATATTTGAAGTAAAAGAAGCATAGAAGTGGTCAAGAGAAAGAAGCGACAAGCATAGATGTTATTTATTTATGGTTGACGCTCAGAAAGTAGCATATGCCTTTGGTTGACTAATTTTGTGTTAGAATATTTCACAAAACCTAAATTAAAGTTGTGTTTGTGGAAATAAATTTGTGTATATGATATGATATTCAGTACATATGTGTGTGTTCAGTCAGTACGTACATTGGATTCTTATACTTGATTTAGTATTTACTGGGTTTATAAGTTATGTTAGTAGATTTAGTCATAATTTTAGTTGTTGCCTACAATTGTATTATAACTTTTTAGTTACAAATAAACATTCATTCAAGTCTTGGCTATTCTATATTAAAACCTTTAAACTAGTAGAAATATTTTTCATCGGTGGTTGCATGCAAAGGTAGGACATTAAATATTTTTTAAACATGTTTTAATCTATACAAATTTCTAATTTTAGTAATATGGTCTCCATTAAAAACAAAATTTTATAAATAATGTTGGCCAGACAAGAATGGCATGAGCCAATGTTTATGTTGATCCTATAAGGAAAATATTCAATCCTTGATTATGACTCTTTACATCCCTATTTCCATTTTTGGAGCTTATTTTCTTGATTGTACTACATCATCGCGCTTTATTGAATTCTTTTTAAAACTGATACGATTGCAATGGTGCTGCAGGTGAAGAATCCAATAGTATAAGTATGAGAAGTGGGAAGTATTATCATTAGGAAGTCCAAAACATGCACATGGATGTACATATGGAGCTTCCAGCTTCATTTTATTTGTGCAAAATAAGGGCAAAAAATAGCAAAGTACTTGCTCTATTCAAACTATATAAATGTTTGTCAAAACCAGCGTTATGAAGACCGGACCACGGTTCAACTGTGAAAAACCATAAACCGTATCCTGGTTTGGACTGCAACATATTTAAACCGTCTTTATGTAAGAACCGACGGCTGAACAATTGAATTGACGATTGGACCGTGCTTTGAACCATGAACCCGCATTTTCCTTCCGTTTCTATTTCTAACTCATTCAGCTAATCTATTTTTAATCCTAAGTCAGAAAATCAGAATGTCCAGTTTCTTTTTTGTCGCCTCTACAATGATCATTGCCGTCACCCACTCTATCAGAGCCTCCGCAACAGCCTCCCCAACCTCCACCTAGTCCGCAGGTGCCTCTTGCTCTGCAACTTGCTGCTCCGCGATGAATTTTTGTTTGTGATCTGCAATTTCCAACTACTAAAGGTTAATTTCTTATTATGCACAACAGTGTGCATGTGAGTTTTAGTTGGATTTGTATTTGTGTTCTCAATTTACGTGCGATGTATAATGTTTGTTGTTTAAACTACTATTAGTTCAAATAATGTGTGTTATATGACTGTGTAGTGTGTAGTGAAGTTAGTTTTTGAATTAATTCACGTTCCATGTTTTTATATTGGACTTACTATGATGTGTTGTGCTGTGAATATAAACATTGTTCTTTGTCATTTCTTCAAATTCTATGTTGTTCCTATTAGGTGTTGCTCTATGAACATGTTTTGTTTCATAATAGTAAATGAAACATTATAATGACTTTGTTGTGCTATGAAATATAAATTATAAACAATGTTTTATGTCATATCTAGCTTTGTTGTTCTATTCCCTAGTTATTTTTCAAGCCTTATATACGAAATTTAATAGTAAAACATTGTTTTAGGCTTTCAAATATAAACATTACGATGACTGTGCAGCTATATTATGCATGATGCCAATTTTACATGTATTTTATTTTTACAAATGCAATTTTATTTTCAAGCTTTCATCTACTTAAATTTTAACATATAGATTTTAAAAATAGAATAAGTGCAACCGTTCTATGGTTTGACTAGTCGGACTTAGGAACCTTAACTCTTCCTTCGTCGCGGTTCGTCGGACGGTTCGTTCTTTATAACATTATTCAAAACAATATGCTGCAAATTTCTCACAGTGCCTCCTCATTTATGAAGTTTTACCAGCATTATTCACCTTAATTTAATAGTGATACACCGGATTTCAACTATTTCAAACATGTCATGCCCTTGGTTATATCGCCAGCTGCTTAAAAGTATTTGTATATATATTTCTTTCGATAATCCAATGAAAGTTTTCCTATTACTATATTCCATTACTAAATGCTATTACTTTCCTTAATCATGACACCGGGCCACTATCAGTATCTACGTCTTCCTCGCTATATATCTTTGTGCATCAACATATCAAACATAGTGACCATAGAAAAAATATAATTAGGTTCACAATTATACACTATGTTAGGGCTGTAGATAGCCTGAAGTACTGTCTTTTATTACATATTTTAGAGGAGTATAATATTCAAATTTTAAACCTGTTACAAATTTGCTTGCATACCGAATTTATCTGCTTATATACAAAATATAAACTACGATGTGTTCACCACACCCTGTGCGAAGCACGGGTTCACACTAGTTTATTTAATAGTATATTTTTTGATTTATTGTTACATGAAGCGAAAGCGTATGTTCATGAATTGTAGTTTTTTTTAGATTAGCTTTTTCTTAAATGCTACTAACAAACATGTGATGATAAATATACTTAAGTAATCTCGAACACAAAAAGTGTAACTAATTTTTTAGACCATAATGACTTTATACAATATATGTTAATATCATATTTCTATTATTCTTAACTATAGTAGCATTCAATACCATACATTTTAAGTCTATGCTACATAAGTTCATTATGGGTTTATCTGATGTTTAACATATACATCGTATATAATTCGCCACGATGATAGCATTTTAAACCTAGAATGGAGAAATTATGCTCTATTTGAAATAATGTTTCAAAGTTATTTCAAAGAAATAAAATTTCAACATTTTCATTGCTACACATTTTGATTTACACAATAATAACTAAATTAGAGAAATAGAAAACATTTACAATAATATGTAAATTTCATTAAAAATAACAATTAACTACAACGGTGTTAGCAAACACAATTAATGAATTAAAAAAGGATTATTATTATTGGAATAAGTTATTGTAGTTGTATATAATAAGATACAGAAAAAAGTATTTTATAAATATAAGCACACATATATGCACAGAAGTAGCAAATATTGGAATGAAAGTAGGAGTGTTATGCAGTAAAATAATAATTTTTTAAATGTAAAAAATAGACAAGTGAATATGTTTTATTATGAACTAAAATCTGAAGAAACTACAGTTTACTTAAAGATATATTATATATTATTTCACGAAAATCATAGAAAAAATTTCATTTGAATTATGTGCATTAAATACCTTTATTATTTTCCATAAAAATCTTTGTAATGATTTACTTAATAAAGGCACCTATCATATCACTCGTCCCTCATCAAACCAATATCACTTGATTCCTAGCTGAACATTCAAATATATTTTCATTTAATTTTGATTTTTTAGTTCAATAATTTCCTATTTGAACCTTCTCTTTTTTTGTTTGTGGCTGCAAACATTGACCATAAGTTGTTATTGGAAATCCAACTAGAAATTGAAATTAATTTTTTTGGAGTATCAATCTAATATCGATACTAATTCTTTCAATACCATTAGTACATAAAAATACCGGCATAATCCGATATTTATAACCAAATCAAATTGTTATTCGTGTAAGGTGAAATATATAATCATGTCTCATAACATATAGAATATATAATATTACCTTTCAAGCATAAACAAACATGAAGAATATAATATTGCTTATCAAAACCATAAAAATATATCATTCTTCTAGTACTTATATTAGTTTGCTACTAAAGGAATGAAAAACAGCAAAGAAACATTTGTTAAAGTTATGGAATGATAAACACTATATTCTCCCTTATGGAGCTAAAACTTAAAATGCTTCTTAAATATTCTATAGAAAGAGTTACATAAAAGAAAATGATTGAGTAAAAATTAATACTCTAATCAACTAGCATTAAAGAGGATTATTACGTATCCAATTTTATTTACTAAATTTAGTTTCAATTAAGGACAACCAATTTCAACAAATTCTTTGATTTATTTAAGTTCAAATCAAAGGAGCCTATAACGATAAAATCTTTTTTATTAGTTACATGGTAGTATTTTTGATATGATATTTCTTACTTGAAGCTAGTTAACTTATAAATACTACCAATACTATGTAAGCACATTCATATACATGTGTGAATGAATATGTGTAAAAATTTATTTTATTGTATATCATAATATGTGTATGTGCACATACAATACATGAACCAAAATATTAGAGCGAAATGAAAGAACATTTCACTCATACATTATATACAACCAACCATGTTTAGTATTCAATCATTAATAAAATAATTCTACCGATTCATATTCATGTTCAGTTTTGTAACATAAAATTTGAAGTGGTCACCCTTCTATAATAGCAACTATCAACTAAACTAAAAAATAAACATGTTAGGTAAATTATGGATATTCTCTAATAAATATACAAGAATTAAAATTTTGAACAAAGCATAATTTCTAATAGTTTAAAATTAGTTTAAAAGTGGAAGTGCCATTAATTTGACATTGGTGCATTTTGAGAAAGTAGCATCTATTACACATGAAAAAATAGTTTGTGAAAAAAAAAAAAAAATAACTAAAGCGTTAAAAAATATCACACCACCTACATGATCCCGATAAATTAATATGTAAATAAAGACCAAGTGAGAATGAATTTGTAGTCAGTTTCATATGGAACTGAGAGTAAAAGCGAATAATATTAAAGATATCTTCTTATTCAAACTAATATAAAATAATTTACAATAAAAACTTATGACATAATTGATTCCAAATTAGGTTAGAAAATTGAATAGACATAGATTGTAAAATTAGTTCTCCTTAATGCTAGTTAAATGATTAATCGCCTCTAATTTGGAAATTCAATTACATAAAATTAACCAGATATTAAAAATGGAAAAAATATATGAAAATATACAGCACTATGAAACTTAGTTTGAAATCATATCAACAATCATAATCATCCCAAATAACAAACATGTAAAAATTTAAATTAACCAAATTACATACTCATATTTATAAAAATTTTATAAGAAAACCAAGTGCACTTTTACATATTTTAAAATTGAATAAAGTTGAAAATAATAATTTTAAAAACTCAAAGCATTAAAAAAAAACTAACATTATTCTTAAAAATGAAAGCATAGATAATTAGCACTTTCAACAGTTTAAGATATAATGTTGTGTTAAATTCATTCTACACTAAGATAATAGAAGGAAATAAATAATTATATAAAAATCATCCTAATATGTAGATTATAAGCTCGTTTACAATGATTCCACATACATGAAATTATAAAATTTAATATATCCATTGTTACAAATAAATATAAGTTACATGTACAAATGAATATTTATTGATATATGCAATAGAAAATTGAAAAATTATGATAAATATGTTTATTATATTATTTTTTAAAAATAATTATTATTTGTATTCTTATATATTTCCTTTCATCTTGAATTAAGTTATTAATTAAAGGATTAATTGCACATTAATTATCGAATAAATTCTCCATGACGCTAATTAAATGAATTAATCATCATTAATGTGCATATTCATTCAATTACAATTAAATTTCTGAACACTAAAGAACTAAAACTATAAGCATATTCATTTTAACTATTAAGATAAACATGTTATTAGATGTTCAAATCAATTAAACTACGCATACACTTCAGTGAATTTATAAAAATTGTATGTTTTTCTAAGCTAAGCATTCAGGTTTAAAAGGTAGAAGCGTAAAAAACTAAACCTAACTTTATATTTTTAAATTGAAAGCATAAATGTGAATTAACAGCTTCACAACTTGACCTACTAACTTTTATGGCTAATGTATCATTCTTTAATACATCATTTTAATATATTAGCTTCCGAAAGAAAATTGACTTTCGAACTATGTATCTTCCAACTTTGATGATTCCAACCGCTTGAACATTTTTTGTGCCAAAAATGGTCACAAACACCCAATTGTATGTAAAAGCACCAATTTCAAAAAAAAATAGAAAGATAAGCACGTAGATCACATAATAAATAGTAGAAAAAATAAAGGAACACACAAGTTTTATAGTGGTTCGACAAATTCCGACCTACGTCCTCTCCAATAATCTTTTATTTATACTGTAAGATTACAAGTACAATTGTTTTTGTCTTACAAAATTAAGAAAGGAAGAAATAAGAAGTGATGAGCCAGCAGAAAAGTCCTTTGTAATGAGCCAAGTCCGCTATATTTATAGGTGAAGACATGCATGGGTCGAGTTTGAATTTCGATAGAAGAACCTCTAAGCCCATATGACCCGACCCATGAAATTTAGGATCGATCGGACAACAAAAATAATTTAGGCCTATCATTCCGTACTAACTCCAATGGGGCCACAGTCGTCTTTATGGACTTCCCCATGCCTCTAATCCATGATTCCAAAGTTTCATGCCATTTCGACTTACCGTTTATTAGATATCGATCTTTGCTCCTTTGACTAGAAATTGGGTCATAGGAGATCATTTCATATTTCACTCTTTTGAGCTGCAATCGATCATGCGAGTTTTCCATGATGTTAGTCACCTGCTCCTCGAATTTCGTGTAATTCCAACATAAAATTTGTGAGATAAATCATTTTCCAAAAAACTACTGATCGCTATGCTGATTTGTACGATCGTTCCAATATCGATTGGCCTATTTTTCAAGATTTCATCCTTTTGAGCTACAATTGATTGTGGTAGTGCTCTATGATGTAAGATACTTTCTCTCCAAATTTCATGCAATTCTGACGTGCCGATTGTGAGATATCGCATTTTCCGTAAAACTATGGATTATTATGACTGATTTATATGATCGTTCCAATAACGATTGGCCTCTTTTCTAAGATTTTATTCTCTTGAGCTACAATCAATCATTGGGGGTGCTCCATAATGTAAGATACTCACTCTTCAAATTTCGTGCAATTCCAACATGATGTTTGTCAAATATCATGTTTTCCGTAAAACTATGGATCGTTATGTTGATTTGTACGATTGTTCCAATAACGGCCTATTTTCAAAGATTTCATCCTTTGAGCTGCGTTTGACCATGGGGATGCTCCATGATTCAGATACTTGCACTCCAAATATCGTGCAATTCCGATGTACCTTTTGTGAGATATCGCATTTTTTGTAAAATTACACATCGTTATTGTGATTTGTACAATCGTTCCAGTAGTGATTGGGCTCCATTTCCGAAGATTTCATCCTTTTGAGCTATGATCAATAATGGGGGTGTTTCATGATGTAAGATACTTGCTCCTCGAATTTCATGTAATTCCAACCTACCGTTTGTGAGATATCGCATTTTCCGTAAAACTATGGATCATTATGCTGATTTGTACTATCGTTCCAATAACAATCGGCCTATTTTTCAAGTTTTCATCCTTTTGAGATGGATCTATCATGGGATTATTACATGATGTAAGATACTTGCTCTTCAAATTTCATGCAATTCCAACATTCTGTTTGTGAGATATCGCGTTTTGCGTAAAACTATGGATCGTTTTATTGTTTTGAATGATCGTCCAATAATGAATGGCTAATTTTCCAAAATATGATCCTTTTGAATTGTAATTGATTATGTGGGTGCTACATGATGTAAGATACTCTCTCTCCAAATTTCGTATAATTTCGACATACTGTTTATGAGATATCGCATTTTCCATAAAACTATGGATCATTATGCTGATTTGTACGATCGTTCAAATAACAATCGGTCTCTTTTCTAAGATTTCATCCTTTTGCACTGCAATAGATCGTTAGAGTGCTTCATGATATAAGATACTTACTCTTCAAATTTCGTGCAATTTTGACATACCTTTTGTGAGATCTGGCATTTTCCGTAAAACCGCGGATTGTTAAGGCTAATTTGTACGATCATTCCAATAACGTCCAGCCTCTTTTCCAAGATTTCATTCTTTTAAGCTATGGGTGAGCATGAGGCTCTTCGATGATGTAAGATTCTTGCTTTCCAATTTTATGTAATTCTGACATGCCGTTTGTGAGATATCACAATTTTTTGTAAAACTAGGATCGTTAGGGTTGATTTGTATGATCGTTTCAATAATGATCAACCTTTCCAAGATTTGGGAGTTTTGTCATGCGGTCATTTTTTTGGGCTACACTTTTTAATATATTGATACTTTGAAAGTTTCAAGTGCATTGACTTTGTAGGTTTTGATGTATCAATCGATCTTCGTCGATTTACGCTGTTTTATGGATCGTTCCTGATCGATCCATATAAATTCTTTCTTTGCCCATAACTCGAGCATACGAAGTCCGATTGACATAAAATTTGAAATGTGGCCTCACAAGTCCTTCCTTGTCACTTCATATTGATTGTAACCTTAATTGGAACCCGGTCTAAATTCACCCAACTACATAGTTCTAAATATGATCGATTTCCAAGACTGATAACCGTCTCTCCAGGTTTCCTGATTTGATGATCACAGAAGTCGTTTAGCCAAATTTTACGATATATTTCCTGGTTAAAAGATGGTATAACATTTTCATACTAAAACATACCTTACGGTAGGAAGATATGTTTTAAATTGCCTAAGTCTATTGTTCGAAATCCTTGGATGACCTATGAACAAATTTGTGATATTGCCTAATTGTTAGGTACGATTATTCGAGACCATTAATCAAATTTATAGTCATCCTCAGCTGATGATGGTCGCATAGGATCGAGTGTCTTTTCGAGGAGAAGTGTAATCATTCGAGATCAAATGCCTGTTTGAGGCGAAATGCGATCGTTTGAGATCAAGCGCATGTTCGAGGCGTAATGTGATCGTTTGAGATCGAGTGCCTGATCGAGGATAAATGTGATCGTTCAAGATCGAATGCCTATTCGAGGTATAATGTGATCGTTCGAGGCAAAATGTGATAGAGTGCTTGTTTGAAGTGTAATGTGATGATTCGAGATCGAGTATCTGTTCAGGGAAAAATGTGATCATTCGAGATCTACTGCCATTCAAGGGGAATTATGATCGTTTGAGATTGAGTGCCATTTGAGGCAAAATATGATCGTTTTAGATCGAGTGTCGTTCAAGGTGAAATGTGATCGTTCGAGATAGAGTGTTGTTCCAGGTGAAATGTGATCGTTAGAGATCGAGTGTCATTCGAGGTATAATGTGATTGTCCAAATGGGACTCAAAATTATTAATGTCAGATTTCATATTTGAGTGAGTTTTGTGATCCAAATTTTCAACTAAAAAAACTAAATCCAAGTACTAATAGGAAAACAAAAACAAAAAACACTACAATGTATGCCTCTCAAGGTGTGACGGTTCATCGTCATTTAAGAACATGCCTAGGGACCGTTCTCGATCTCGTACATATGTAAGTGACTTAACCATTTTATTGTGGAGTTTATTACTTATCCCTTGCAATTCTGGTCAATTAATGACAAGATGATGCCTCGATCCAAGGCCGTTCCCGTTCGATGGAGTTGGTGGCTGCTCCTATTCCACCGCTGCTGCCCTGGTTCATACGTATTGTAGCAGCTTGCCATTCCGAACATGTTCCTCATTCTCATCCTTTACTTGCCTGTAGTTGTTTATACTATGCTTATGGAAGCTTGGATACTTGGATCTAGAAAGCAATGGCTAGGTAATAAACAAGGAACCATTAGCGGATTAGAGCCATCATGGAGGGAGTCAGGAGGCTTCTTTTGGAGTTGGAACAAATTAGACATCTATCTACATCACTAGAGATGAAATCGAAACAATAATGGATGCTATGTAGGAGAGGATGCTAAAGAGACAGGAGAAGATGATGCAATATCTACTCCGATAGATTGGACAAGGTGGAGTGCAAAACCAAGCAAATGAACCAGTAGGAAATGCTGTAAATATGGATCACAGAGTTGGAGCAGTAGCAGCTGAGGAAAACCAAAATCAGGACTAAGGAAACAAGGCTACAACATGTAAGATGGAGTGGAACCACCAGGAGCAGCCCCTAACCAACTAAGAACGATCAAGGCCGATCGTTCTAGAATAATCGATGTCGATCGATCCATACTTGGGGCACGCCCCTTAGTCACATTGGATTGATCCAAGGTAGGATATTGGGTTGTGTCGTGCAGTTTGGCATTGATCGAAACACATATGCTCATCCAGAAGAGTAGATTCAAAGATTCCCCCATGGGCTCAGGAGAAGGTTGGATACAATGATTGAAGACAACCACTGGATGAGAATGATAGGTTGGCGGAAATGATCAGATAGACTATGAGAGGAGGATTGGTAAATAAGGATCTGGAAGATGTAAATAGGAGTCCCTTCGCTCCTAATATCAGGCACATTAGGAATCCACCGGAGTTCAAACTACCAATGCTTGAGACATATGATGGAAAAATGAATCTCGTTGTTCATCTGATGAGATACTGAGACACATAGAAGTATTAGGGGCATCGAACGAAGTCATGGTATAGTGCTTCACCTTATACTTAACGGATATAGCTGCACTATGATTTAGACGGTTGGAAAGCAACTCCACTAGCATATGGACAGAAACGATCGAAAGGTTTATGAGGCAATTTTGGGTCCAAATCACGAGACCCAAGAGTGTGATGACTTTAACACTGATGAAGTAGTGGAAAGCAGAATCACTCAGGGATTTCTTAACCAGGTTAAATGCAGTAGTAGAATCTATCGATGGTTTTAATGGCGGTAGTGTCAGGGACTGCGGATAACTCGGATTTCAAAATACCATTGGAATGGCATCCACCAGTGTATCTCAGGGAATTTTACCATGAAGCAGAAAGGTTTCTATAGTAGAAAGATGCAATAGCAGATACAGAAGGAAGAGAGGAAGTGGAAGTTTATGCGACTAAAGGCGTAAAGGTGGAGGTCCACTCGGGGAAGGTTAAAACACGGGTAAAGGAAATCGAAAACCAGAGGATGGCTCTAATGGATCGAAGTGACCACGAAGGAAACTGAGATTCACCTCTTACATGGTATTGACCGAGACATTGGAATAGATATATCTAGATACTAAGGGCAGATCTTTTATTGAAAGCCAATGAGGAGAGAGCCCACAAAAAATGAAAAGAAATCGAAAAAATATTGTTTGTTCCATGAGCTGGACGTGCATAGTACAAATGACTTCAGGCATTTAAAGGATGAGATTGAGGAACATGTCTGTAATGATAGGCTATTAATATATGAGAACTCAAGCAACGGTGGTGGAACATGAGCAGCCATCATCCGCATCAAACTGGAACTACCTTGGATCGAGGCGTCAACTTGTCATCAATTGATACGGATTGCAAGGAATAAGTAATAAACTCCACAATAAAACAGCTAAGTCACTTACACATGTACGGGATTGAGAGTGGTCCCTAGGCATGCTCTGAGAAGACGATGAACCATTACACTCGAAAAGGCATGCCTTGTAGTCTTTTTTGTCTTTGTTTTTGTTTTTGTACTTGGATTTAATTTCATTATTTGAAAATATTTTGATTACAAACTCACTCGAACATGAAATCTGACATTAATAATTTTGGGTCCCATACGGACAGTCACATTTTGCCTCGAATGGCACTCGATCTTGAATGATCACAACCTGCCTTGGACGGCACTCGATCTCGAATGATCACATTTTTCCTCGAACAGGCACTCGATCTCAAACAATCACATTATGCCTCGAACAGGTATTCGATCTCGAAATCGCATTTCGCCTCAAACAGGCATTCGATCTCGAACAATTGCATTTCACCTCGAATAGACACTCGATCTAGTGCGATCATCATCAACCGAGGACGAATACGAATTTTATTAACGGTCTCGAATGGCCATTGCAAACAATCATGCAAAATCATAGATTTGTTCACAGGTCATCAACGGTTCTCAAACATTTGACTTAAGGCAATTCAAAACACACCTTCCTGCCAAAAGGCATGTTTTGAGGGGCAAAATTTATACTGCCTTTTGATCAGGTTGTATATCATAAAAGTTGGTTAAATGGCTTTTGTGATCATCAAGGCAGGAAGCATGAAGAGACGGATATCAGGCTTGGAAATCGATTACATTTGAAACTATGGACAATAGTTGGGCGGATCTGGACCGGGTACCAGTCAAGGTGAAATCAATGTGAAGTGACAAGGATAGCCGCTTGAGGCACATTTCAAATTTCAAGTCAATCAGAATTTTTATGCTCGAGTTATGGGCAAAGGAAGAATTTATATGGATCGATCAGGAACGATCCATAAAACATTGCAAATCGACGAAGACAAATCAGTATCTCAAAATATACAAAGTCAATGCACTTGAAACTTTCAAAGCATCACTATACTAAAGAGTGAAGCTAATAATAAAAATCGGATGACAAAACTCCCAAATCTTGGAAATAGAGGTCGATGGTTATTGGAACGATCGTACAAATCAGCCATAACGATCCACAGTTTTACGTAAAATGCGATAACTCACAAACTGTATGTTGGAATTGCATGAAATTTAGAGGGAAAGTATCTTACATCATGAAGAATTTCCATGATTGATCACAATTTAAAAATATGAAATCTTGGAAAATAGGCCGATCGTACGAATCAGACATAACGATCCACAGTTTTACGGAAAATGCAATATCTCACAAACGGTATGTCAAAATTGCATAAAATTTGGATAGCAAGTTTCTTATATTTTGGAGCACCCCTATGATCAATGGTAGCTCAAAAGGTTTAACTTTTGGAAAAGAGGTTGATCGTGATTGGAGCGATCGTACAAATCAGCATAACAATCCATAATTTTACGGAAAATGCGATATCTCACATATGGTACATCAAAATTGCACGAAATTTAGAGAGGAAGTGTCTTACTTCATGGAGCACCTCTAATTTATTGCAGCACAAAAGGATAAAATCTTGAAAAATAGGTCGATCATTATATGAACGATTGTAGAAATCAGCATAAGAATCCATGGTTTTACGAAAGATGCGATATCTCATAAACGGTACGTTAAAATTGCATGAAATTTAGAGAGTCAGGTATCTTACATTATGGAGCACCCCTATGATCGATCGAAGCTCAAAAGGATGAAATCTTGGAAAATAGGCCGATTGTTATTGGAACGATCATACAAATCAGCATAATAGTCCATAGTTTTACGGAAAACGCGATATCTCACAAACGAAACATCGAAATTGCACAAAATTTAGAGAGCAAGTATATTACATCATTGAGCACCCCCATGATTGATTTGTAGCTCAGAAGGATGAAATCCTAGAAAATAGGCCGATCGTTATTGGAACAATTATACATATCAGCATAACAATTCATAGTTTTACGGAAAACGCGATATCTCACAGAAAGTATGTCGAAATTGCATGAAATTTGGAGAAAAAGTAGCTAACATCGTAGGGAACCCACATGATTGATCACAGCTCAAAAGGATGGAGCATGGAATGATCTCTTATGATCAAATTTCTAGTCAAAACAGTGAAGATCGATATCTCACAAAAAGTAAGTCGGACTAGCGCGAAACTTTGGGAGCACGGACTAGAGGCTTGGTGGATCCCATAAAAATAATCATAGCCCCATTGGAGTTAGTATGGAACGATAGGCCTAAATTATTTTTTATATTCGACCGATCCCGAATTTTGTGTGTCGGGTCGCAAGGGCATGGAGGTTCTTCTTTTGAAATTTCAGCCCAATTCATGCACGTCTTCACCTATAAATACAGTGAACTTGGCTCATTGCAAAGGAATTTCTGCTAACTCTCCTTCAGCACTTCTTATTTCTTTATCCATTAATTTTCTAGGAAAAAATGTACTTGCAATCTTACAGCATAATAAAAATTATTGGAGTGGACGTAGGTCGATGTTTGGTGGACCACTATAAAACTCATGTAGTTCTTTACTTTTTCTGCTACTAATTTTTGTGATCTACTTTATTATATTTTTATTTGGATATAATTTTTGAAAATAGATGCTTGCATATACAACTGGATATTTGTGACCATTTTTGGCGCAAACAAACAATATCCTGGTTTGCTAGAAAATGCACAAATACTATGAATTGAACAACACCACATGATTTAATAATGATACACTTTGAGAATGTGTAATTAAATAGAAATAAAAAGCTAATGTGATAGAGAAATTATGGTTGTACATGGTGTTGTGGATGGAAATAAGAATGTTGCAAGGAGAAACATGTGAAATAAAGAAATAATCATAGTTTTGTCACCATTTAAGGCAAACTAAATTAGAAAATATTATTATAACTTTAAATGTCACATTTTTCTAATACACATAACATAACATAACATAACATAACATAACATGATAAATGCACAAAGAAACAAAAATCCTATGTTGGCTTATTTTTGGAACAACCAAATAATTTTTCCCTTTTCCTCAAACATACATGTTGATGTAATAACCGAAAAAATACAAAAATTAACATAGTTCAAAGTGAAATAATGTAGCACCATAAAAGCTTACTTGTAAATACATAGGTAAATACCAACTTTAAGGAATTACCTACAGAAATAATTATAAGGAATTAGATGAAGGAAATTTTAGGCTCAAGGAAAAAGTTATAGAAAAATTTAGTTATAGGGACAAGAAGTTTGCTTTTTAGGCTGAAGGACACTTTTCAGTTTAAATCACAGAATGATAGTTGTAACTATCATTTACTGTTTACACTAACAAATGTCCTTCAGACTAAAAAGCAAACTTGCTGTCCTTGAGATTAAAATTTTTCGCAACTTCTTCCCTATGTCTATTTTCTTGTTAGATGAATATAGTTTAATTCTATAATATATCAGTATTAAAGAGAAGTAACACATAAATGATTTTCTTACTAAATTGAATTACAAATAAAACAGAATTAATTGTAATTGATTCTTTAATTGCTTTTAATTCAATCATGTCAAAATCAGAAGAAACTAATTTGTATGAACAATTGAATGATAACAATATTTTATATTATCCGACCTATTTTAAAATAGTTCAACTTCAAACATTATAAATAATTACATCATCCATGTATAGTTATGAATGAACATTTTCTTTTCCATAAAATTTAAAAACATTGTAGGATATAAAAAACATCATAAAAACCATAGATAATTTCCTCATCATTTTGTAGTATCACAAAGAATTTGGTGAAAACCATGAATATGAGTTTTTGAGAACGTTTCATACTATATTAAAAACATGGTAGGAAATTATATAAAATCTATGTTAAGAAGGATAATATCAAAATTTACAAAAAGTAATTTCAAGCGACTAAGACTACAAAAAGAATTAAAAAAAGTAAATTTGCAATATACGTAATTAAAACTAAAGTTGTAAAAAAAATTAAAGGTGCCTATCAAAGATATCTAATAATACTACTTGTGCATTTATATCTTCTCCCTAGATTATTTACTAACATTATTTTTTATATTTTCCTTTACTTTGGGTATAACTTTTTTCTCGCGACTTGATTTTTCTTATTTACTTATGTTTTAGAATGATAAAAATAAACTTAATCTCCATTTAATTATATAGAACAACTTAAGGTCCACGGGTATATATATGCTAATAAGCATAATATTGTTTGCAAAATAAATGAAAGACCAAAATCACAATCTTTGACAAAAATAAAAATCAAATGATTTTGATGTCAAATGTAAGGAACAAAAAATCGTTCTACTTTGCCTATAACAATTTTTCAAAACAACTTAATATTATAAGATGTTTATGCATTAATAAATTCAATAAACTTTTGCAAAAAATGAGGAAAATCGTATTCATAGGCATACTAATTAAAACAAAAATAAGAGAAAACAGAATTTGGTTAGAAAATTTAGATCAGAGACTTAAGGCATTAATTTAGGACCATGACAAATTCAAACTTGAATTACAAGAAAATAATGTGATGAAATAAAGATATAACCTTTAATCTAAGCTCGTCATTCTAAGCCAAGGTTTATAGTGGTTTTAGATATATTTTCATAAATTACACAACCTAAATGCACCAAGCAGAAAAACAATGTAACATCCCTAATTTTTGATAACATTGTTCTGAAAGTTTATTTAGATAAATTAAATAGAATAATGATGATAAGGGGATTAAGATTTGACTAAACCATAAATAGGACTGTGCTTATTAATAGAGTGAATGGGCATTAATTAGGTTAATAGAATTAAGGTGCATATGGGCGTATTAGAAAAATAGCATCTTTATCATACACGGCTATACACATCTCACCCTTGTCCGTTCATGTTTCTTTTTTCATTTTTCACAAACGCAAATCTAAAACCTAAGAGCCGGCCATTACCAAGGATGAAAGGAGGAAAATTTTTCTAAAGCTCGGAAGGATTGATCAACAAAAAGTCTCAAATTCCTTATCGCATCTAAGGTGAATAATAATTTCATACCTTCTCTATTTTAGTATATAATTATATGTTTACAGATTTATGATTAAATCAATTTTTTTTTGATATGCTTGAACTATACTATGTTTTATTTATTTCAATTCATTCACATATGAATTTGAATGGTTTTGATGCAAAACCGAGAGTCTGTGATTTGAGAATGCCATGGATTTTTTTATGTTAATTAAAACATGATTTTGGAGAAGGGTTCAAATTTTCAGAATTCCCAAGCTATAGAAAATTTATTATAAATTTATAAAGGAAAATATGATATAATTGTGTTTAAAATTTATTACGAATATTTTAGAAAGAAATGGATTTGAAATTTTAATACATTTGATTGCATGATAAAGTTGAATTTCAGTGATTCTTGAGGATTTCTCCCAGTTGATTTACTAGGGAAAATAAATTATTTCAAGAGGACTTATTTGCAAATGCTGGTTTTGTTAATAGAAGGCCTTAAATGTTATAATTCCTTTGATTTGGATCTGATTAAATGCGGCAGTTATCTTTGTAAAGTATTTGAAAATTTTATGGCAACCAATCAAAGATTTACAAATATGAAAGTGATTATAAAGAAATTAGTAAAAGAAGCTAAATTTTAGCCTTTAATTCAGAAAAGCAGGTATCGTCTAAAACAGTAATACCTTTCGACACCATTGACTCTGCTCCATTTCATTTGAAACCATCCCAGTCGAAACCAACACAGAAGGTATCAGTTAGATGATACATAGTAGATTGGAAGGAAGGCGGAAGCTTTAGCGTCGAAAGGAATGCTTCCAAAGGATTCGAAAGCATGTTTTGTTTTCAAAAGTTAAGTATTTGCTTTGTTTACTTAAAGCTTTCGATATAGTCGAAATATAAGCTTTCAAAAGAGTTTTTGTAAGTAGCTTTCGAAGAAGGTTTCTATATAATGTGAAAGTGTTCGATTTCGAAGGGGTAATTTTTCCTTTAAATAAGAGGTCTCGAAAGGATCGGTTTCGACCAAGTTGAAACCCAATCGCTAATTTCCCCTTTTGTCTGTATTGAAGTCATCTATGCTATCGAAGGGTTACTTCTGTTTTAACTTAAACTAATCCTTTTTCCTGAATGCTTTCGATGGGGGTTGGGGGTTTCAAAGGAAATGGAGTCGAAGGGTTACTTCTGTTTTGGGGGTTGGATTAATTCCCGACTAGATGGTTCCTACACCATCAAATTTTCCTCCAAAACAATTTGATAATTGGTTTCGAAAGAGATACTTTCGTATACAACCATTTGGACTCAAATGATGTTTTGAAAGAGTAACCTAATGCTTTCGAAAGAGCACTTTTATATATCGAGGCTATGTCTTAAAGAACATTTTGATACCATCGAAAGGTATAACTGGTTTCCAAAGAGAATATTTAACAAGGACTTCGAAAGCTATGTTTTGGAAAAAAGTTTTTGCTTTCCACGGAAGTCATCCAGAGGTTTCGAAAGAGATGTTTTAAGATTTCAAAACATAAACCCAATCTTGATTTAAAGGAATAACCATGGTATAAATAAACAAAGGGTTTAGAAATAAAGAAGTTTTCATTGATTATAAAGGTTAAAGGATTAAACCAGGATATATATATATATATATATATATATATATATATATATATATATATATAAGGTAATAAAATACCGGTGTTGGTATTAATTGTTGTTGTGTATACACTTCTTTATATACTTATTCACATTGTTATTAACCCATAACTGTATTTCGGATAAGGATAGAATAACTAACTAGGTAGAACTAGTAGTGAATAAATTAAGAAATGTTAAAAATCTTAATTCAAGAAGTTGGTAAGGGCTAATAGGTTCACAGTTAGCTCAGGAAAACTGTGTATAAAAAATAATATTCGCAGGGGCCAATAGATTCATAGTCAGATCATGAAAACAATGATTCGATATTGGCAAGGGCCATTAAGTTTATAGTTAGCCCATGAAAACTGCATCTGGATTAAGATGTTAACAGTTAGTTAATAGGTTCCTAGTTAGCCCATGAAAACTAGGATAAGAGAAAAGATATTGGAGTTACCAATAGGTTCTTAGTGATCCCGTGAAAATTATTAAATTGGACATATAGTCCATAAAGATTTAACAGGTTAATGGTAACCCTAAAAACTATAATTGAGACAGGTAGTCAGAATGAACTGGGATGGGTAATCCGGATTTGATTTACTTGTTTTGCATATCATCATAATGTTTTGAGATACAATGTTTTAACCATTATGCATGCAGGAGCACAGTTTATGGTTTTATAAATATTTTAGGATACTAGTGAAGGGAAAACCAGTTTCCTTAATGGCGTTGTCTCACTAGATATCCAAATGGTTTGAGACGTTAAATTATTATTCATACCAGGCTTTATGTCTGACTCGAAATTTTTGTTTTCCCCTTAAAACTCTCGAGTACTCAATGTACTTTGAGTAAGTTGAGAGTTAAGGTTTCTTGGTGTTCTTTTTAGACGAATAAAACTTTCGACGACGTGTAGGAGGCAAGCTTATTATTAGAGTTCGTTTATTTTTGCATTTTCGCTGTGTGTTTTGATTGTAAAGGAAAATTTGTTTTCTTTCCTTATTATATACTCTGATCAACCAAGGGGGCATCTTCATATGTTGCTCTTAGCGTATTTTGTTATAATATATGTTATCTGAACGTGGTCTACGAAATGGGATTATGTAATCAATTTGGAATATTTTGAAATGAAATGTCGAGTTTGTTTGCTGTTTAAATTCTTTCCATATTCTTGTGTTTCTGTGTATCAATGTATCTAACATCGTCGCATTTGGCCGTCGAGGATTAATAACCATGGATGACTGCTGCATTTGTAGCCTTTAGTTTTAAGCCTCCGAGTAGGGGGATGTTACAAACAACTATTGCAAAACATGAATAGAGTCAAAAGTAATCATAGAGTATACAAAGATGAAGAACTATTAATGAATTCAATCAAATTATAGTCATGTTAGGATACTCATGAGATTGGTATGTAAATTATTTGGAAATGAACCCTAATTTTCCTTAAATTATGAATTGAATCATGTCAATATGAAACTTGAGAATGGGAAGAAAAAAAGTTGTGATTGAAATTTTTATATAAATAACTGGAGAAAGGAAAGAAAAAAGTTGTAAGAGGAAGAAGAAGACAATGAAGATGTGAAATAACCAATGAGAGGAAGAATGTGGAGATACGATATAACCAAGCAATTTTTTACTTGCGTTGAAAGTACGACGAAGAAAAATAGAATGTCTGTTAGACTATTTTAGAATAATAAATGCAGAGAGTGAGGTAGATAGTAAACCTAGTTACCTATTGAGGAAATTATTTTTTTACAATGGAAATAAATTTATTTCTAAATGAGATAATTCATTTTATGGGGGTAAATGAATTTTTACCCTTGATTTGATAAGATAAGGGTATTTTGAGTGAGAGTGAACGAGAGATAAGAATACCAAAAGTCCGTTATTCTCTTTTATATATAGTAGAATAGATTTAATTAAAATGATTTGAATAATATATCATAAATTCATATGTTTAAATAAGAGATTGAATACACAATTAATCATGTAATTTGACATACATAAATACATGCATATATATATATATATATATAATGTATAAATATAAAATTTTAAATGGAAACTAATACTATAACACATACATACATACATATACACCCACACACATATACATATATATATATATGAAAATATGATGTTAAATCATATAAATGTATTTGATTACTAAGGTATATGCTTCCAGAAGTTAAATATATTTTATTTTTAAATTATAAGCATTCTTATATGTTTATAAAGTATATATATTGAAAATGGAAATTGAACTTTGATGAATTTGATATGAAAATTTTGGCGAAATACAATTATATTCATGTTAGAACAACATATAAAAACCTTGAAATAAATCATATAAGAAATTATATGAAGCAAAAAAATTCAAAAACAATGTAGAGGAGAACAATCTCCTTTGCTAGACCTAAAACTATAGCCAATCGCTAGGTGGTGGAATCACTAGTGGGGCTCTATTGGGCCGATTATACAAGTAGTTGCGATTTGTTTGTTTGAGTGATGTTTGGACATCATTTTTATATGATTTTTGGACATATTTTTTGTGTGGCTTTCCAACCTGATTAGATGCAGTGAATGCGTTGGCGAACGGATGCACATATAGCAACTATAATACCCATAAAAATTTAAGAAATTAACTAATTATAATAAAACTAAAAAAGAAAATTTTGTAGATGTTGCAATTTGGCCATGAAAGTTACACCATTGTGTTCGTGGCGATTTTTTCATCAACTTTCATATATAAAGTTTCAACATCGTAGTCAAATGGAAAAATTATCAATGTTTAAAGTTTTCAAATTTAAAATAATTCAAACGAATTCAAATTTTGTACTTAAATAACGTTAATGTGAAACTTAGTAATAAATAATTTAATGTTACAAAAAAGTTAACGGTAGAGAGAAGAGGGGAAATAAATAAACGAATTAATTCATGTGGTATAGACACTTTCTAACCACTATAAATAAGACAATAGCCCCTTCACTTTTATTCAAAAAAATATTTGGTACCCTAGCAAAACTCCATCAGTCTTATTCATTGATTAGATTGTAGAGTTCAAGTCCAAGGGAAAAGGAGAGGAAATCTAAAGAGCAGTAAGGAAACGACATAAATCGAATTCGAAAGGAAGCCAGATACTATATGTGAGTGAAAATATTAGTTTTCCACATTTTGAATGTTAGCATAGTAGATTTAATTTTATTATTTTGCCTTGGGAAATTTTTTACATGAAAACCCAAAAACTATAACTTCAAAATTCCCCAAATGAAATGTCAATTTTTAAGTTTATTGGGCTCTTGATTATTTTATATTTAAACGGTAGATTTTGGTTTGTTATTACAATTTGAATATTTTTATTCTATTCCACTTCCAACTTTTCTATATTGATGTACTAAAAGGTTTTAAAAAGAAGATAAGTTAGGAAATGTTGTGATGGGTACAAATTCTTCTATTCGTAGATTGCACAGCCTATTTCCATAGTTTAGATATGAATCCATTTTTCACTTCAAGTTCATCTATGTAAATGTTGAATAGAATATAAAAGGTTTAAACTGTAAGTTTTGTTTCCTTGAAATAGAGGCACTAATTCTACTATATTATACAAAGTAAGTTTGGTATTTGACTCTATTCTATTAATGTCGGTCTACTTGTTTGGCCAAGGATATTAGCTATTTCTAAGTTATAGTATGGAGTTAGATTGCATGAATTTGGAAATTTTGACAATTGGTCGATTAGTATAGGACATGAGAATTTTAGAATAGTAGTGTTTTACACACGCTTAGGAAAATATATATGTATATATATTAGTTGGCCTAATTATCATGTAGATATAAATATATTATTAGCATATAATTAATAACATATTAATTGTATAAAATAAATAGGTTAGTAAATAGCATTAAAACCCATAGAAAGGAAGTTAATGATAATTATGGAAATTAGTCCATAATTATAGGTGAAATAAGGAGTTTTTCTTATATGGCCTTAGTTTGTAAACGCTAATGAGGTATACAATACATAGTATAAATTTATGATAGTAAGATAGAAGAGCGAGAAAACGGCTAAGTTATAGGGATGCGAGGTCGGTCAAAAGCACACAGAAGTCTGCCCAGCTAACCTGGCTTCCATCAGGTGAATTTAGGACTGATATGGGGCATCGCCTATAATAAGTACTCACAATGGATGCGAGATTAGTTCTAATTTTCTAGGGTAAATTTGCCAGTTAATCTAGCTACCATTACCTACGAATAGGCAGAATAGTGTGTGACATCACGGTTTGGGTGTGGGCCATAATACAGATTATCTATTGGGTGCGATGGTGGGATATCTCGGAAAGGGTGTAATTTGGGGTTGAGGTACTAAGTGACTATTATAGGGTCCGCCTCTTCCAATAAATGAAGTATTAAGTGAATATATGAGATTTCTTACGATGTCAGTTAGGAAGTAACGGAGAGGGCTCGTCTTCGGTTAGATATTAAATGGTGGGGGTCTGCCTATGGCATAGGTATTAAATGATCAAAGTCTGCCTAATTTGCATTAAAGGTTTATTCAATGGCTCAGGTATTTTCTTTTACATTGTTAGGTCATGATTGACGGTAGTTGCATTGGATTAAAAAGGGAGATTAGTCTGCAGTTAAACGTATGTTATAGAGTTAGGCTGTAAGAGCCTTCGAGCTTATAGTTGGAGGTATTCGTGTTAGAGTATATTATGTGCATAAGACATGTTACTTATCTAAATGATACTTCTCAAATACAATTATGGTAAGACTTGAGATTTTCATTCAACGGACATGTTATTTTGGCCCCTTCTTCATTATAACCCAAAGGTTAAGGGAAATAATGTTGATAAAGAATGGAGGCAGAGGTGGAGGCTTGTGGCAGTTTATCTATCTATTTATGTTTTTGATACAATTTGATGTACCCATTTTCAAGTATTGATGTTTTTGATACAATTTGGGAAGATATGTTGTATTTATGAGATTTGAAATTTTATAAAATGGGTACTTATTTCTATATTATATTTTTCCCTTCCGTTGTGGGATTCTTGTAGCATCGATAGATAGCCATATATATTGTTTGTATTAGTTTACCAACCAACAACTAACTTCAGAATAAGACTGAGGTTCCATGAGCTTTTACTGATTTGAAATTAGGCCCGTTTTGGAGAGGATTGTTACGGTAAAATATAAATGTATATGATTATTGATTGTATATTCCATCGATTGCTTGATCTCTTGTCTCTTTATTAGTTATCATGCTCAGTAGTAATACGTGGTTCGTGCGGTTGTATGGAAATGGGTCCATTGGTGTAAGTACTCGTAAAATAAATAATAACTAAACAAAAGAATTGATAAATAATTTATAAAGCCAAAAATAGAGTTTGAGAAAACATTAAATTTGGTAACGAAACCTACATTATTGTGTACATGGCGATTTTCCGACCAACTTTCATATGTAAATCTTCATGATCGGAGTTCAAACAGAGAAGTTGTCAATGTATGAAGGTTTCAGATAGAAAATAATTTAAAATAGAAATAAGGAAATAAATATTAACAGATAATTTAAATGTATCATTTAAAAGGGAATAAAAAATGCAGACCCACCTATCGACAGCCAAATAGGGCTGGTCGACCACTTCTATCGATCGATCGACCGGTCGATTAGGTCTAGCGACTATCTGAACCTCGACCTAACAACTCAGATTTAATGAATTTTAATCTAACGTATTGAATTAATTCAAGCACCCATAAATACAAGACCATTCCCTTAATTTTCTTCTCTTATTTTCTGAACTGAGGAGCGGAGCTCTATCATTTCTCCTTTTCCACTAAAAATATATATGTTGAAGAATGACATAAAATAAAAGAGAAGAAGTGAATAAGTGAATCAATTCTATGAGAAAGTTAAGCTTATAAATTATAAATTTAAACTTCACAGAATTTAAATCCCCTCTCAGATCTGTAATTCTAACGACACATACACAAATACATTTTTTTGGTTGAAAAGGGAAAAGGAGTCTAGTAAGAATACTGAATTTGGATCTAGAAATTTGGAAGCCATAACGTTAGTAGAAAATTATGTAATTTACATAATTCTAAATTTATTTTGTTGAAATCCTATTTTTTTTATGCCTATGTGAAGATCATTGGATTATTGGTTTAAATAAATAAATCTTATTCGGAATTCTTGCTTACATAATCAGAAATTGTTTAATCTTAATGAAATAAAATGTAAACACCCTAGATTTGGAAGTTAGGGGGAATAATATCTAAAACTTATGAAATATAATAGAATTGTGTAGCTATTTCTAGACTTTTTTTATTTGGATTGTAATAGGTCAAACTTGATAATCATCAATTGGAGATATTTTAATTTAATTTGGGATTTTAGTTTCTATGTTTTAATTTATTGGAATTATATAATACATAATCTAGTTGTGTTGATTGCTATGTGAATTTCCATAAATCGTTCAACTTCATAGTTATATATGAAAAATGCATTGTTTGGAATAACAAAGAATATTGATATACCAAAAGAAAGAGATATGCAAAGTAGGTATGTTTTTTTGTAGTTTGCATGGTCTATTTCAATAAATATAATAAAAAAGGATAATTCCTTGTAATTGCAGGCGCGACAATCCCACTTTTGGTTGTTTATGGAAAATTGCAACGGTAACATTTCCTTTTCATAAATAAATATGGTTCCAATGCATTAAAATGTGAAAATAAATATTTATTTGAAATTTACATTTTAGTTCCTCCACTTAGGGATTTTTGGTAAAAATATATTTGAAAGTTACATTTTAGTTCCTCCGTAATGGGCCACTTGCAGTTGAGTATAATACTACTAATATGAGACATCTCCAACCATAGGACCCATAAGGTGGCATAGACGTTCGCGTATAGGTTTGGGAAAATATACCAAGAGGATCGCCGTAGATTTGAAGTTGTAAATGGCCAAGAACTTTTGGCTATAACAAGCCAGAAAATTGCGTAAAATCTAACAAGAATTTAATAGAGATTTAAACAGAAATTTAATAAGAAAGGTAAATTTTAGTAAAATAAGGACAAAAAAGAAAATTTTAACCAACATCCGAATTTGACTATGAAACCTGCATCATTGCATTTGTAGTGATTTTCTAGACGATCTTCATATATAAAACTTCGAAATTGGAGTTGTTACAGATGTTTGAAAAATTGGAATACAAATAATTGAAAATTTGAAATTTATCAAATATAGGTCGACCAAGAATTTTCACAGGTCGACCCATGGCCTTCCAAGGTCGACCCATGGCCTTCCGAGGTCGAACCATGGCTTTCCTAGGTCGACCCATGACCTTCTTAGGTCAACATAACACGTTAAATATCAAGCGATTATCGATTTATGAGCGAGTGAACCAATGGCCTAGATGATTGCTTTCTTTTGAAGTAAAAGATGTGTGGTCGGGATGGCTAATTGGGTTGATCCATTGGCCCTAATTTCTAAGCTAATCCTATAAATTAACCTCTAAACTAAACCCTACGTTTTTGTTTAGATGATCAGTAACCAAATGCTGCCAAATTTTTCGCCAAAACCCTAAATCTCCTAAACCCTAAAATCAAAATCAAATCTAAAGCTAAATTAAGGAGCAAAGCAAGCAATCAAGGAGGAGACTAAGGAGATCTGGAGGAGAGCTATTGATTGGAGGCCAATTTTCTCATATCTAGAGCTTAGGCTAAAGGTGAGTAGGCACAGATTTAATAATTTGATTAATGGAATTGATTTTAAACTATTTTATATAATTATAACTATAGAAGCCTATAATTATTGTTATATTAGAACTGAATTTGTAAACCCTAGAATTTAATTTTAAATTGAATTATAAAATTGGGTAATTTGGCACTAGTTAATGCAAGTTTGTAATCCCTAATTCACAAAACTTGGAACTGAATGAAATTGAAAAATTAATTAACTAGAAACTAGAGTTAATTGGATTCGTTAATTGACTGGAATTAATGACAATTAACTAAATCAAATCAATGATTAAAAATTTTGACGGAACCCAAAATTTTATATATGAACGGTTGACCTTGGGAATTTGGATCGACTGATCGGTCGACCTGGGGTTTGTTTTGGTCGACCATTCAAATGGGAAATGAACAAATTGAAGTTCTGCCTAAGGCCCAAATTTAATAATAAATTTTATATAAATCGGTTGGAAGTTATATAAACTATGGACTGTTGGATCAAGCTAATTTGAGCTAAGTATATGCATTTGAGGGAATAGGGAAATTGGCACCTTATCAGAATGGTTAGGGCGATGTATTTCGCAATGTTTATTATTAGAATAGGCGGATATTTTTCACAATGTTTTATTTGGCAAGAGCAATGTATATCGCATACACGAAGTTAATTAGGGTGATCTATTTCGCATAGACTCAAGGGTGTTTCGTACGGATGAGTGCAGCATTGTCGGAGAAGCTTTCTGTGAGAGTCTGGTACTAATGAGAGATCCAGGTACACATGTTTTCAGGTGCAACATGTTATGGATGGACACCGATGCAGTACAATAAGTGCTATAGGCATTGAGTAAATTGGAGCCGGTTACTAACGAAGTTCCTACGAGATGGACCTCGATGCAATACAATAAGAGGCATTTTTCCACTACGATCGAGAGATGAACATGGGTGCATATGATGAGTCACTCTGCGAGTTTGCATTTATGGTGTTCTCCCTCTTCGAGAGTAGTGTCGATCAGTTTAGATAGGAGAGTAGTTCCCATTTTGGTCGATCACTAGCGTGAGGTTTGATTAATAGGTTCGACTCATTGTTTCAGATAATAATCCGTAGACATTGGACCTTAGGAGTTCATAGACATTGGATATACACCCTATATCACTTATAGTAGATTTAAAGCTAATTGCACATAATCATCTTATTAAACTTGTTCTCATTCACCAGACTTTTTGTTTGACCCACCTCCTTCTTTTTATTTTCCCTCCAGCACAGGGTGACAGGTCAGCAGTTGATTGGATTTAGTACCGGGAGAAAGGAGCTCAGCATTGAAGTTCTCATATTATTCACTGTCCCTCTTGTAGTCATCTATTATACTAAATTTCTATAAAGTTTATGTTATAGTTTAA
Organism: Allium cepa; assembly: GCA_030765085.1. Taxonomy (NCBI): domain Eukaryota; kingdom Viridiplantae; phylum Streptophyta; class Magnoliopsida; order Asparagales; family Amaryllidaceae; genus Allium; species Allium cepa. Next base: position 770,938,814 of record CM060935.1, read on the forward strand.
GGACAATGTATATGTAAAACAAGTATTTTGTAGACTGCTTTTCTGAGACGTCTATTCTATATACTTATATTTTAATTAATTTCGCTGTAAGAACTGAATGTGTAGAACGCCTTAGAACTCCACTCTTGTAAGTATGCTCTATAATATTTTAAAATCCCTACAGCTCGTGACGAGTCCAAAAGTCACCTTAAAACTTAGGATCAGTATGTCGGGATGTGCGGGTTGTTACATAGACAGTCAAAGTTTACTTCGAGGAGGAGGTATTAAATGGCTGTTGGGTCTGCCTCTACACCATTTAAGAAGTCCTAAATAATCTATGAAAGTGCCTAATTGGGAAGGTAAGGTCTACTTCAATTCCAAAACCAATGGTATTAATAAACAAGCAATGGGCATTTCCTTGATTTGCATTAGGCAAATCTAAACGGAATTCTCGGGTGGTGGTATGCTGTATGGGCATTATTTGATAGACCAGGATTCTTTTAGTAGGGTAACATAGGTCGAGCCACCATCGGTGCCAAGCGTTTGTTATGAAAGATTGGTTAAGTCTATGTGGATAACTTGTCCTACTAGATCTGGTTTCATATAGGATATGATCTGATCTTAAAGTTACTTGTTTGTTGTTTGGTTGGAGGTTGGCTACTTCATATTTGAGTAAGTCTTTGAGATATCATAGTAATATGGCTAACTAAATTATAGAGCCATGTCTAGGAGTCATCGGCCTTCGAGCCGGTTGACTATTGATTATGTTGCAAAGGGATTTTCTTTTGCCAAGTATAGTGATGCACCTATATATACACATATATAGATATTTATATCTTGGAGTAGGTTACCTGCAAATACGCACATGCACACTTGTACCTTGAAGTAGGTTGGATATATCGTACATGCATAAGAAATTAGACGACTGATATATGGATAGTATACATAACACCTAAATGGAAATCAATCGACATAAAATAGCATTGTGGACGAAGTAGTAATATTGGTCACCAGAATGTTGTTCTGAACCTTGCTAACTACAGCTCACATGATAGATTTAAAGGGACATGATACTGGTTTAAGATGGCAATAGTTAATGGATAGGTCTTCTCATTCATGTTATGCACTGACAAGGAAACTAAATTTCCAAGGAATAATACCTGTTCAAAGGTAGTTGCCTCAGTCGATATGTATGATTTATTATATTTTACTATTTAGATGTGAATTCGTATGAAAAGCTCTCAGAAATACATATGTTATCAGGTTTCTAATACCAATGATCCATACACTAATAGACTCGGGTATTTGATTTGTCGAAAATTTGGGCACATTAAGACATAGGTAGTTACAATTGATATCAGAGCTTAAGTTAGTTGATCATAAGTATTAGCATATGCAGAGTGAACATATTTGTATTTTTACCTAGAATTATATATACACAAACATATATATATATATACACATACATACATATACATATATACATAGTATGCAAACTCTACGAATCTTACTATAGAAGTGTTTACGACCATATTCTAGACAGATGGATAAGGCAATTATGAGTTGGAATAATAAATAGAGTTAAATTTATACACCCCTGATCATCCCATGGGTGTAGGTTGTATTGTAAGATGATTGACTTAAGAAGAGCAAGAGCATAACATATAGAATGCATTTGAAGCTAGATAATGGTTGACTCCTTTTGCTAGGCTTAGACTACCCTATGACTGTGGGTTTCATTAGATTGCCGATTGATAATGTATGTTTCATGCAGACAAATAGGAAGTAATAGACTATATGTTGCAAATAGCCAGTGGTAAGGTATAAATTGGAAAAGAAGAAAAGTTCAAAAGAAATGACAAAAAAATCCATTTCTGAGTCCTACTCTATGTGAAATATTTTATAAAATATTTTAAATTTTCTTAAAATATTTGAAATGGCTTTCAAAGAATTCATTTAAAAATAAATATCCTATAACCAAAAAGTTGTTATTTAAAAAATCTAGTAAGTATCCTACAAAAATAGATTTTTGAAAAAACTAGAAAATTTAGTAATTTCATTTAAAAGAGCCATCTAGAGATTCCAAGTTGGAATTAAAGCTGGCTAGACTAAACAATTTCACTAAAAAGGCTTTTTACAAAAATACTTTTCGTTTTGAAATATATGGAAAATAGAGCATATTTTTGGCTTGAATGATTTCTCTATTTTGTAAACTAGAAGTTTTAAGAAATTCTTTTATGGGGTGGATTAGAAGTGGTATTAGATTTAAATGGGTAAAAAAGTAGAAAGGTAAGAATGTCCGATAATGAAGATAGAGAAAATATTCTCGTATAAGGATGACACGAAGAAAAACAATCAATAAAGGATATATATGATGAAGTAAGCAGGCTCATATGGGAAGGCGAAGTTATATTAAAGGAGAAAAGTGCTCGAAGATCAAGGCAATAGCCTAACGCACTGCCATAGGTAGATGGGGATTTTCTAGAATGGTCGTGGAGCTGGTTGAAGAAGACAGATTAGGAATAAAAGAAAATAAACTAATAAAAGTACATTACCCTCTCGACTTCCTCTCGTTCCCCTCCAAAGAAACGTCGTTGCCATGCCCTACCCCCAGTCTGAGCGTTGTCGACATCAACAAGTGCCTTTCTAGCCCAGTGCGCAACCATGCTAAGTGCACCCCACCAGATCCAGACCCAAAACCAAGACCTCCTCCTCTAAAATAGTCCATGGCACCACCAAGACAAGCTGGCGAACCTACATGCCACCTAACCCTCACCTCATAATATATTTCCTGGCTCCAGGGGAATGATGTGAGAACTTCTAGCTATGGGACCTCAACGAATTTCGCATTTTTACAAAGAACACCAACAAAGTTTGGGGACTTCATCGCGTATGGATTCGGAGAGCTATTGATGGCCTTCGGATTGGCACTAATTTCGCCATGCATGTGGTTGTTCTTCTCCAACTTGGAGTACAAGTTCGATGAAAATTTCAATCATTTCACATCAGATGTGAAGGGGATGAAGATCACTCTCACAGATGACAATTTTGGGAGAATTTTGGGGATCCTCACAATTGGAACAAATTTGGACGAGATTGAGACCATCGACCCAAAGATTCTGCTGCGGATCTTCCATAGAAGAGCAGGTTTCTAGAGCGCAGACAACATGTGGGCCCAAGCCTCTCTAGTCACCTACATTGTCTAGCACATTTCATCCCCAAGATGGGGAGCTTCGACTAGATTTATCCTTTGGCGTAGAAGGCCAAAAATGCCATTATAGGTGGTGATGTGGTGAACTGGGCCAAGGCTATCATGAGCCACCACAAAGATCCCCAAGTTGGAACTCCTTGGAGCTACATCCTGCATTGCCACCTTTTCAGTCACGTCTTTAGGAAGTTCGAGGCAAACCTCCAAGGGGATTAGATCTAGAAGAAGACCCCCGCCCTATTTGGTAGGTCCTCCTTACGAAGAATGGCGATTGTATAGGTACCGACCGAGGAAGGAGGAAATGAGGCATTAGACAAGGAGGTCAGGAGGCTGCAGAGATGGGAAAGGAGGTTGCGGGGTTACAGAGCCCATAGCTTAGAGATCCATGATGCTCGGCTCTATATCGAGGTCAAGCTACGAGGTATTCGAGCGAAGCTGTAGTGCCAGGGTCGCCATCTTGGGTGTTTAGTTGCAATGCTATGCCCTTTAAAGGGGCCCAGCAATGGCATAAGCCGTGGAAGGGGATCGGGACCATCTCGTCACCTGTAGATAGTAGTTGGTATGCTAGGATAATTAGTGGTCACATAACGACCCTAATTTTGATTATGATTATTTAGGACATTTAATTACATAAATAAATAAAGTAATGTAAAATGGTAAGAAGATTGAGATTTAACAATTAAAATAGGTCGAGCCTCAACAAATGAACTAATGAGATTAACTAAAACATTAATAAAAAAGAGGAATGCATGCAAGAGGCAAAATAGGAAAGGGAGTTATGTCCTAATACTCACCCTTCCATCCTCTTATCTCATTACCACTTCATTCAAAGAAAATGAAAATAGACCACAACCAGCTATTAACAAGGGTTTCAAAGGGAAGATAAGCTAGGAAAACAAGATCAAAGCTAAGGGAATGAAAATAATAATACAAAACTCAATCTTCTTAATCCCTTCAAGGTGAATAATAGTTATGCCTCTCAAGTTTTAAGTTTCAAGTTCAAACATAATCTTTTTCTTATTTTATATTATGCTACGATAGTTTGAATGATTATGTGCTTATTGGTTCATTTATTTAACTTATTTATGAAATAGTCTGACAAGTCTGAGTTAGAAAACCTATCATATGACACCCAAATAACTTGATATTTTAGTATAATGTAAGAAACATTATTTTAAAAGTTGGTTTTTAATTTCATAATTTTCTGGTAAAATGAGAATATTTGGTGAATTTTCTAAGTTTGGAAAATGAAATATTTCGATTTTAAATATTCAAAATAATTAAATTATGTTTTTGTTCCTAAAATATTTATATGTTGAAGAGTATGATTGGTTTAATTTATTGTGATTTTTGGCGATTTTTCCCAAGTATTTAAGATTTATTATGTATTATTTGAGCTAGAAAGGCTTAATTAATTATTAAAACATTCATATAAAAATGTATGGTTTGCAAATGTTTTTGGAAAAGAAAGATAAGAATGCGGTAGATTTTCAGAAAATTATTTGATAAAGAAAGTTTTCTGAATATAGAAGGGGATTGATAAAAAGAAATCACTTTTAATAGTAAATTTTTTAGTTTTAACGTTAGTTACCATAATCCCATGCTGAAGTCAATGACGCCACCCTCCATCACCCCACTTTTAAGATTTTGGATGTTAATCATGGGGATGCATAGGATACCAACTTCGGTTGGTATGAAATGGATTGGCTTGGGTTAAGGTGCTAAGTAGAATATCGAGGTCAACGTCATGAACTTCAAAGTGGATGAGGTCGCTTTCTTTAACTTATTAATGCACTTTGTACTATGCCTTATGTTTTCTACAAAGTCGCTGGCCCTATTGGTTTCAAAGTAGTTTATAGCTATAATAATGATATTGCATATTATATATATGGTGTTCGATTTTATAGGCCTATGCAATATTATTAACTTCGGTAATATATGATAATATGTTTTATCACTTCGACCTTAATCCTTGTAACCGTTTTCGTAGACAGTGATGGTGCCGCATATATTGATTTCAGCTCTAATGAAGCCACCTATTTTACTTGAAGGCGTTTGATCCAAGATTCTACTATGTCGACATTAAGATTTAATATCTTAAACTATGCAAACTATGTTTTATATCCTACGACGTCCTTGTTATTGGCCTTATGTTTAAAAGTTAAGGGCTTTAACATATTTTTATATTGAAGTAGGGCAATGACCCCAATGGCGGTAATGACACCGAGCTTTATCAAAATATGAATTTTTATTGTTTTGGCCTATATTTTGAGGGGCGACAACTGTTTAATCGACTAAATTTCTATCGAATTAGAAAATAGCTGAAAAATTATGTGATAAAAATAACAGCAAGCACACAACATATAATTTTGGTACATGGCGAGTACGAAATGATCTGCAGGGAATTGTATTGATTTAAAATTCTGTTTAATCAAATTAAACCAAGAATTAAAATTGTGTTAAGCTAAAAATGTAAAAACTAGCAAAAAGAAAGTGAATAAAAATATGAAAGTAGAAGACAATTTTGAGGCACATCCCTTCTCATGATCACATAAATTAATACAAATGAAATTATGATCTTTTTTTCGGTCATTAGTGAACTTAGTTGATGTATTTATCATAAATATGTCATATTTGTGCTATTAGTTAGCCCAACATAAACCATCAAACTTTAACACGCCCACTAAAACACTTATTAACTCTCATGAAATTGTTAATGAAATTGAAAATAAAATCAATTCTAAGCATGATCTATTAACTATTGATTAGTAATAAAGACCATCAAATTTTTATTCTAAATTCACTTCATTACTATAATCATATGTAGGTAAAGAGGTAATTGTGTTAACGTTTGTTTAAGCATTGAATATTTGGTGTCAACAACATAGGCCATCAAATTCAAAGATAAACAACAAAATTTAACCACATCAAACATTTCCATTAAGCATAAAAAGAGACCAAAAATTAACAAATATGTTGAATCTACATGATTCAAAGAGCTTTATTATCTTTAAATTGAAGGGGTTTAGCTTCTCATATTTGTTATTATTTCAACAAACATAGATTGCAATATAAACATAGATAAGAAAAAAATGCAAGCAAAGTAAGATGAGAGCTAAATAAAATAAAAGCTAATCTACTTGCATGAAATAAAAACTACACTAATTGCATAAAGTAAGAACAATAATTAGATGAGCATGAAATTAAACTGCATAAGAAAATTACATAAGAAAAGGCTAAGAAGCCATTAAAAGGTGAATGAGAGTTTATGTTTATTTTTGTGGGTTCCACAAAACTAACTATAAGGTGGTGCTAAGAGCTTCATATATGAAACATAAAAGGTATTTATACATGTTTAGAAACCCTACTCATATTTTAGGGGACTATCTAAATTGTCCTTCAGGAAGTATGACCACCAAGTTGTTATCAGCATGAACTAACCCTCCATTATGTGCGCATTCGCTCATAATTGAAGATCAAGTTAAGTGGGTAGGTGGGGTCCTTCATGTTGCATGAGTTGATTTATTTCTTCATTTCTTTGTTTCCTTCTCTTGGGCATGCATATTTTCATGAAGCCTTTTCATATTTCCATTCAAATAACAGCAAATAAAAACAAATGTGCAAATAAGTATTCTCAAAATTAATACATGTAAGAAATGACCATATTGCCCGTATATGGAGATGAATAAATGATGATTCGACAATGATTTGAATTTTGGTTTAAACAGGCTTAAATACCCTATATGCTCATTTATTTAATTAAATTAAACATGGAAGTAAAATATGCATATTTATGTGCATATCTAATAACTCCACACTTATCTTTTTAATCGTCCTCGAATAAACTAAAACTAAGATAAATCTGTTTTCGTAGGGAGCACGATTGCATTGAATGAATGCAACAAGCCGTTAAACCTCTAGGTGTCCTTAGTACAACGAGTGTTGTCTCATGAGGGTTTTCAACGGATACTGCCCATAAAATCCAAATGCAACATGAAAAATTCCTAAATGCAAGGTTTATTTACAAAGATATGACTACAAGCTTTTGAAAATATTTACAAATGAAGAATTTACTTTTAAATTGACACAAATAAGTTAAATATGAATTATGGCCTTTATCTTGAAAATTTAAATCCTTTTACTTGCTAAAATTTCCACAAAAATTAAGTTATCCTCATAAATAGACTCTGGTTTGGCTGGTTGTTTCGGTTGATAACATTGTGTAACTATGAAATGATCCTTAGCTGATTACCAACGTTTTTCAAAGTGGTATATTCATTTCTTTTGAATAACAAGTGAAATCAACTAAGTGAAAATAGTGCTTAGATTTCAACTGCTTACTCTCTCTTTATTTGAAAATTTGCTTGATATTAAAAATATTTACATATGCCTAACTTAGAAAACTGAGGCCAGATATATCACACATGCACTTCCTTTCGGGCTTACGTGAGAGGGTTACAGAGCGTGGCGAATGAACACACCAAGTACGTACACCTATCGACTGCAGGCATTATTAATAAAAGAATTTTTATATACATACACCTAACTTAGATAAACTAAGGCTAGATGTACTGATCATGAACTACCTTTCGGGCTTATGTGAGAAAGGTACAGGGCATGGTGAGCGTACACTATTTTGTGTGAACACATGACTCTAGGTGTTTTTTATTTTTATAAAAACATTTTTTTATGTTATATATATTATATATATATACTTCCTCTTTTTTTTGTTTTTTTAAGAGAGAGTTTTGCAAAATCATCTTAGCACCATTTAACGTAGAAGATTTAAAATGTTATATCTTTTACTTTAAATTAACCACTATTTAAACAAAGAGTTCAATTCAGATATACTTCATCATTATCACTCATGAATCTTCCTATACTAGTTAAACCATGGTTACTTGTAATCAAACTTCATTTTCATTTTTCGTTAAGATAAATAAATTCTCAAAATTTTCCATTTAATAACCAAAATCCTATACTTATCCTATAGTGTTTCTTTAAAAGAAAATCAATATGCTAAAAAGATTTTTATTTTGGATTTTTTTTATTTGTTTTTGTTTTTTTGGAATATTTTTCTTTTTTAAGTTTTGGAAGGAAAATGCAAAAAAAAACCATAAAAATCAAAAAAAATGAAGATGAGACTCCCCCTGCACTTGGTTTAGATTCTGTCCCTACGGTCAACCCAAGTGAAAGAAAAAAATAAAATAAAAATATGACCTATATTTACATGAAAATGAAACGATTATTATTTACACAATATCAGAAAATATACGGTTAAAAAGTAAATGAAACAGTCTTCCAAAGAGCAACTCATTTGTCTCGTCAAGTATGATAGACATAGCTTACGCACAGAAAACCAGACTATAAAAGGTTTCAAAGTTGATTTGGAAAAACGAATGTCTTTTTATTAAAAGTCATATTAGTTGTTTTAGTTGCAATAATTTATGGGGTAGATAGAATAATTGATTGAAGTTCACGATTATTTTCACCAAATTTAAATTCAGACTTATCATTGAAAACTTCTTCAGAATTATTGATTTCAAAATCAAAATGGTGATTTAAATCTACTCCTTCATAATTCAATAATTTATCTTTGAAAAGTCCAAAAAATTCGTGTTCGTTAAATTCGTCCTCCTTTGTTGAATTATTCACAACTTCACTGCATGTATCAATTTAAAAACTTAAAGTTGTTGCATTCAATTTTTCAAAATCAAAAATAGGAAGATCGAATTTTAAATCGAGTTTCTCACCCTCAAAAGAATTGAAATCCAACTCCATTACCGTATTTTCAACAACTTCATTAAGATTGTTGTTTTCAATTTCAAAACCTCTTATTTGAAAATCGTCAATTTTGGTAAAAGATGGATTATCACTTGACTCGTCACATGTTGGGATTTGATTATGTTGCTCATGTTGTTTCATATAGGTTTTAAACCACAAATTCGTGTGATCCTTGTGAATTTCTTTCATTTGCTTAACAAAATCAAATTTATAATTATTAATTTTAAATATAGGGTGTAATTGTTTCTTTTTATTAATTTTCCTATTATAAACTACTTTCCTATTATAAACTTTCCCGGTTTTACTATTTGGTGTGATATATAAACACCTCTTCTTGTATATCAATGACATGGGATAAATAGAATAAGTTGCTTTTGCTTTCTCCTCTATGTCTGTTCTTACAAATTATCTTTGGTACCGTACCAATTAACATGGTATCAGAGCGTTCTCAGAAAATTATCTTAAATCAAAGTTAGGTATTTTTTCAATCTCGTATCTTAAATATGCGAATTAATCAAAACCCTTATAATCCCGATTCCAGAAAATCAGAAAATTCAATCTCGTACTCCTTCACTTCTTTAAATCAGAAAGTTATCGCCTTCCCCATACTTCAACGTGACATCATCACAATCTCTGCAAATTAATCGCCTGTAACTTCCAGTTCCTGATCAAACGCCGCAAATAGCCACCAGCAACTGCACCAAAGCACCTCAAACTCGAATCCCCCAACTCGACATCGACTCCAACAAATTCGAACATCAGACCAACACCGCTACGGCAACCGACCCTCGATCTCAAACCACCTCAACCCCCTTTGAAACAAACCTCAACCTTCGCTCGACAAGTGAACTTAATTGACAACTTCAAGCTTCGAATTCATCTTTAATTTTGAATTTTAATTTGGAACTTCGATTTGGTTTCTGGAATTTAAAATTAAGAGGAAGTGGATTTAAATCTCGTGTTCAACTTTCCCCTCTCAGAAAATTCAATCCTTTTTTTTTCTCTCTGAAACCTTGGACATCTCCTCTGCGTCAATTTTGGGATATTGTATCAAGTATTTAGTGTTCTTATCGGATTAAATGGGTGAAGAAAAGGTATCGACTATGGTAGACGTCATGCCAATATTATCAAAAATCACTGACCACAAGTTGAACGGAGCCAACTACCTAGACTGGAGCAAAAATGTGCGCATCTATCTCAGGAGCATTGAGAAAGATAATCATCTAAGCGACGACCCACCGCAACCAGATTCAATTGAGAAAGCCAACCTGAATTAGCTTCGTGATGATGCTCGCCTCTTCCTTCAAATTCGAAATTCGATTGATAATGAGATAATTGGCTTAATCAACCACTGTGAATTCATTAAAGAACTACTAGATTATCTGGAATTTTTGTACTCTAGAAAAGGAAATTTGTCTCGTATGTATGAGATCTATAAATCTTTTTACCGAGTTGAGAAGAATGAACAATCGTTGATGACCTACTTCATGAATTTCAAGAAGACCCATGAAGAGTTTAATTTGCTTCTGCCCTTAAGTTCAGACGTAAAGTTTCAATAAAAACAACGCGAGCAGATGGCGATTATGAGTTTTCTTGGTGGATTGCCTTCTGAGTTTGGTTCTGCTAAAACACAAATCCTGTCTGGGACTGACATGTCTTCATTACATGATGTGTTTAGTCGACTTCTTCGAGCAGAAAATGTAGCTTCTTCAGGTAATAGCTCTGTTCACAACGATGCCCTTGTCTCTAGGAATATGAACTGGAAAAATCAGAACGTAGGCAATCCTAACTCTCAAAATATTCTATGCAACTACTGTATGAAATCTGGGCATACTAAGTTGGAATGCAGAAAATTTCAATATAAAAATATGCAGAGGCAATCTATCGGCACCGGCTCAAGTCAGTTTGGAATAGGGCAGTTTGGAACAGAGCAGTTTGGAGGAAATAGGCAAAGTGCAAATTCAAATTTTGCTGGTGGTAATAACTTGGATCAGGTGAATGCTGGACAGACAGATATTAGGGCCAGTCAAACTTTAGGATCTAATGATCATACCCCTGGAACATCTGGTAATAAGACAGTGCATGATTACATCGATGAATTTGCTAAATTCCTAAAACATCAAGGAACTTCAAAGGACTCTTCATCGGTAACTGCTCTAGCTAATTTAGGAAATAGATGGGTCATTGATTCAGGCGCAACTGAACATATGACAGGTAACTCCTCACTTTTTTCGAACTATCATTTAAACGCTTCCAATCGCTCAGTTATTTTAGCCGATGGATCTCTTTCTCATGTCTAAGGAACTGGGGTTGTTAATCCTAGTCCTACTCTCTCTTTACCCTCTGTCTTACATTTTCCATCATTGTCTTTTAATCTACTTTCTGTTGGTCAGATCACTCGCAATCTAAATTGTTCTATTTCTTTTTTTCGGATCATTGTATTTTCAGGACCTAACGACGAAGCAGATTATTGGTAAGGGCCATGAGTCTGGAGGGCTGTATATTCTTGATTCACCACCTTCCATAACTTGTTCAAGTATCACCTCTGCCCTCAAGATTCATTACCAGTTAGGCCACCCATCTCTTTCTCTCCTCAAGAAGCTTTGTCCTCAATATAGTTCTTTGTCTACACTAGATTGTGAAGCATGTCAGTTTGCTAAACATCATCGTCACAGTACAAGTCTTAGAATTAATAAACGTGCTAGTGCTCCTTTTGAACTTGTACATTCTGATATCTGGGGCCCTGTTCAATTTTGTCTAAATTCGGATTCAGATATTTTGTTACATTTGTAGACGATTATTCTTGTACAACTTGGCTTTATCTTATGAAAAATCGATCTAAATTATTTTCTATATTCTCTAGCTTTTGTGCCGAAATCAAAAATCAATTTAATACTTGCATTCGTACATTACGAAGTGATAATGCTAAAGAATATACATCTGCTGTATTTCACTCTTATATGACTCAGCATGGAATACTTCATGAAACATCGTGTGTTGACACTCCATCACAAAATGGTGTGGTAGAAAGAAAAAATAGACATCTTCTTGAAACTGCATACGCTCTTTTATTTTCAATGAATGTTCCTAAAAAATTTGGGGCCGATGCAGTTTCTACGGCCTGCTTTCTCATAAATCGTATGCCATCTTCTATACTTAATTGGGAAATTCCATATAAAGTTTTGTTCCCAAACAAACCGTTATTCTCTGTTAGCCCTAAAATTTTTGGTAGTACTTGCTTTGTTAGAGATGTAAGGCCACAAATAACTAAACTCGATACAAAATCTTTGAAATGTATTTTTGTTGGCTATTCACGACTTCAAAAAGGATATCGTTGTTTTTGTCCTAGCCTTAATAAATATATAGTCTTCATTGATGTCAATTTTTTCGAAAATACACCTTTCTTTTCAAATCTGAATCTACCAGTACCTCTACTACTCAAGACAGTGATGATTTTCCTATATATTTTACTCAAACTATTCCTGCTGACCCATTCATCCAAAACTTTGAAACATCTTCTGACCAAAATACAGATATATCTAATATATCTTCTCCAATTGATCCCATTACAGAACAAAACATAATAACTTTCTCCGAGTTAGATCTCCCAATTGCTTTAAGAAAGGGAAAACGCAAATGTACTTTCCCTATCTCATCGTTTGTCTCATGTAATAACTTATCCACTTCTTCATATTTGTTCATCACTTCTCTTGACTCAATTTCAATTCCTAAATCTGTTACTAAAGCCCTATCTGTTCCTGGTTGGCGGAAAGCAATGATTGATGGAAATGAATGCTTTGGAGTTTAATAATACATGGGATTTAGTAAAGTTACCTATAGGTAAAAAAGCTATAGAGTGCAAATGGGTATTCTCTGTGAAAATTAATCCAAATGGATCAGTTGCTCGTTTAAAAGCTCGATTAGTTGCGAAAGGATTTGCTCAAACTTATGGAGTGGATTATTCTGAAACATTTTCTCCTGTTGCAAAATTAACGACAATACGATTATTTCACTTGCTTCTACATATGACTGTTCTTTACATCAACTTGATATTAAAAATGCTTTTCTTCATGGTAACCTTAAAGAGGAAGTATATATGGAGCAACCACCTGGCTTTATTGCTCAGGGAGAGAATGGTTTAGTATGCCACATCAAAAAAACTCTATACGGACTAAAACAAAGTCCTCATGCTTGGTTTGGAAAATTTAGTCAAGCTATTGAGAATTTTGGTTTGAAGAAAAGCAAAGCAAATCACTTAGTATTCTATAAAAATTCAGAGAATGGAATTATTTTGCTAGTTGTCTATGTGGATGATATTGTTATTACAGGAAGCAACAAAGAAGGGATTGGGTCTCTTAAACAATTTATTCACACTCAGTTTCACACACAGATTTGGGAGAACTAAAATATTTTTAAGTGTTGAGGTTTTAAGGAGTAACAAAGGTATTCTTTTATCTCAAAGAAAGTATGTGCTTGACTTACTAAAAGAAACAGGAAAGCTAGGATCAAAACCATGTTGTACTCCAATGATTCCAAATATGCAACTAACAAAAGAAGGCAAATTATTTGAAATCCAGAAATGTATAGAAGATTGGTTGGAAAATTGAATTATCTTACTGTTACTCGTCTAGACATTGCATATTTTGTTAGTGTTGTAAGTCAATTCATGTCATCTCCAACGGTTCATTATTGGACTGCTTTAGAACAGATTTTATGCTACTTAAAAGGAATAGTTGGGATTGGTATTGTATATACAAATCATGGACATAACCGGGTTGAATGCTTTTCAGATGCTAATTGGGCAGGTTCTAAGATAGATAGAAGATCTACAACGAGGTTTTGTGTCTTTGTTGGAGGAAACTTAATTTCATGGAAAAGTAAGAAGCAAAATGTTATCTCATGTTCAAGTGCAGAATCAGAGTATCGATCTATGGCAAAATCTGTATGTGAGATAGTTTGGATATATCAACTCTTGAATGAAATAGGACTGAAAACTATTATTCCAGCTAAATTATGGTGTGAAAACAAAGCTGCTGTTTATATTGCATCTAATCATGTGTTCCATGAACGAACCAAACACATATAGATTGACTATCATTTTGTTCGGGATAAAATACAAGATGGTTTAATATCTACAGAGTATATGGAGACTGAAGAGCAGATTGCAGATTCACCAAAGCTTTGTATGGAGTCAGAATTAACTACTTGTGTAACAAGTTGGGCCTGATTAACATCTATGCTCCAACTTGAAGGGGAGTATTAAACATAGGGTGTAATTGTTTCCTTTTATTAACTTTCCTATTATAAACTACTTTCCTATTATAAACTTTCCTGGTTTAACTATTTGATGTGATATATAAACACCTCTTCTCGTATATCAATGACATGGGATAAATAGAATAAGTTGCTTTTGCTTTCTCCTCTATGTCTGTTCTTACAAATTATATTTGGTACTGTACCAATTAACAATTAACTTGAGAATTTTCAATTTGAAATTGTTGAGAATAAAAATTGTCCATTGCACCATAATTGAAATTATTCCCACTGTCAAAATTATTTAAAAGGTGGTTCACATTTTCATTTTGACTTTGAAATTGATATTGAAGTTTCGAAGTTATATTGGCATGAGTTATAATCGAATTCATTTGAATTTCGAAATGAATTCGAATTTTGATTATTTTGGAATTCTTGACTTGAGTTATTGCATAGATTACTAAAATTATATATCATTTTATTTTGTTGTTCAAGTAAAGACCAAATTGTTTCAATACTATTTTCAAGAGTTGAGAGTTGGTCATCATTTTGAAAATTTTGTTGTTCAAAATTCGAATTGTCTGTATAATAGTTGCCATTAAAATATCCATAAGAGTTTGATGTGAAACCATATGGATTATATTTATTTTCATAACTACTGTAAAATTCTTGTGAGTAGGGAAATTCAGACATTTTCAAAAATCTTTTGTTTTTTATAAAGGAAAATATTACCAGAGGAAATTTATTCTTAAAAGGGAATTTTGATTTTTGGGTTTTAAATTGTTTTTTTTGAAATGATTATATATTTTTTTATTTTTGTTTTTTTAGCTTAATTTTTTTTTTGATTTTTGATTTTGAAAAAAAAAATTCAATGGAAAAGATTTTTTTTAAAAAAAATCAAAGTTAAGGAGAATTTAAAATCCTTTTGTTTTGGATTTTGAATTTTTTTTAGAATATATATGCATGAACTAATGCAACTAAATGAATGCAATGACTTAATGAAAATTTTGCTGCCCTTAGTAACTCCTAACCCAAAATTGTATAATCACACTTTGTCTTAAATCAACAAGATATTTCTTAACCAGGTAACAGACAGAAGTTATTGGTGCACCACGAATCACCGTAGTAATGCAGCCGAATGTTTAAATACCTTCAGGGAAACAATCAATATAATATTCACCGTAATATTTATAACTGATTATTGCTTCGCTATAGCTTAGACACTAAGAATATAAATTGTTCAAAACTTGTCAAGATAAAATTAAGCCCTAGATGAGCTTGTGACACCCTTAATTCTGAAGTCTAACCGTTGTTATTGATCAAATTCTAAGATAAAATGCAATTTGTATGCCAAGGAAGAGTTGATGAAATCCCCCACCTTATGTGGATTCGACTCATTTGAGTATCCCTTTAGAAAAGAAAATAAGATGATATGAATGCAAACTGAAAATAAACATGAATTAACGATGCAACTAAGAATGAATTTGATTTTGTTTTTGTTTTTGAATTTTTTTAAATGCAAGCAACCAACAATGCAAATCAAATAAAAACAATAGACAAGGACGTGATACCAGAGCGTGCAGATTTATTAGCAAATTATCTTAAAGTGGCAAATTTCTTTTATAAGCAAACAAGCAATTTATTTTTTTAGCAAACTAATCTCCTCCTTTTGATTTTCTGCTTTTGCAACCTAAAACTAAAAACACGATATATACATTTTTTATATATATAAGGATGGAACTTAAAACAAAAACAAAACAAGTGAAAACAAGACAAACTCAAACTTGTTTTTTTTTTTTTTTAATCAACAAAAGAAAAATGAAAACAAAGTTAAATATCCAACTAAATAAATAAAATGAACAAAGACAAAGACAGAGGTAAAAACAAAGAAATTTGTCTTTTTTTTTTAAAAAAACTTAAACAAAATAAACAAAAAGACAAAATAAAATTAATAATAACCAAGACAACTCCAAAACTTTCAACCCGACCCAAACAAAATTCTCAACCCAAACTCATACTCAACCCGCACGTCTTCAACATTTCATATACTTAAATCTAAAACACTCAAAATCGTAGAGAAAAAAAATCATACATAAATTTGAAATCACAATTCAAGGATTGTAAGAAATTGAACTAAATCAAAGATAATTTCGTGGTTGCGAGTCTGTTATGTTGGAATATTTTGATGTGGTTACGGTGGTTTCGGTGGGATGTGGTGGTCGCGGCTTCGAGGTGATGGAATTTATGCTTCGAGTTGTTGCGAGTTTGCGATTTAGGGAGGAGTGGTTGGGATGGTTGCAGGCAATGAAAGTTGTGGTTTGCAGAAAAAGAGGCAGGTTGGTTTCGGGTTATTGGATGCGGGTTCAGGTAATTTGCAGTGAAGTGAATGGTTTTGTCGACGGAGGGTGGTGGAAAGTGGCAGCTATAGGATGCTGGTGGCACACAGTAGATTGGTGAATGGTGAGGGAGGTTGTTTTGCTACAAATATGGGCAGTGGGAAGATTGATGGTGGTTATGTTGTTTCAGGCAAGGGTGTATGTATCAGTATATTTGTGGTGAGGTATGTTGGGCTGCTATGATGTTTGTGGAGAAATTGCAGAGAAGTTGAGTTGAGTTAAAGGAGCAGTGGTAGGGGTAGATGACAGGCAATGTTGCAGTGTTATAGGGGGAACTGTGTTTCTGGCAGTATGTTGGAAGATGTTTCGATGTTTAATGAGATATTTCAATGTTTTATTGTTTCATTGGTGATATGGTTTGATATGGCAAGGATTGAAGCTTTGCAGAGAGGTGAACCGTTATGGTTTTATGGTATTATGGTGGTGGCACGACACTGTTTGCAGGCAAAGGAACAATGTTTGATAGGAGGAACATGGGTGGCAATGGGAATGGTGGTGATGGAAATGTGCAAGTGTGCAGGTAATGTGACAGTGGTGTTTAGTGGTGGTGGTTGTTTGAAGGCAATAGTTTGTAGGGGAGGGGATGGTTTGAAGACAGAAGTGTGGTTTGGCTATGTAGTGAAAGGCTGTTGTGGGGTTAATGGTAGCAGTTGATGACACAGTGTGCAGTTTATGCACAGTTGTAATGAGGATTGTGGATGGTTTGCACAGAGTTGATGGAAGGATGATGGTCAAGTTGGAGTTGAACTGCAGTGTTACGTCTATGGAGGTTGTTGTATATGGATGCAACAGCAGTGATGAATGCAGGAGGGAGTTTGTTATTATGGTATATGGGGTATGAATGGTAAGTTGCAGTGGGATGGCTAATTGATGTAGAAGTGAGGGAAGATGATATGTATCAGTGCATGACAGTGGAGGTTTTGATGTTAATGGCAGTGAGGTGTGTGGTTTGTGATAGAAGAAGTTGTGACCGTGGGGGAGGAAGTATGTGATTGCACCGGAGATGTGCACTAGTTTGAGGTGAAAAATTGCAGTTGTTAGTAGTGTGGATGTGGTCAGATGGATTTAGAGTTGAAGACAGTGAAGATAGTGTGCACAACTGAAGGAAGTGCAGTGTGCACTGTTGCAGCAAGGCAGTGTGGTGGAGATTGTTGAAGGAAGTGCAGAGTTTTGAAGGTAGCTTGTGAAGGCTGCTATTGTATCACTGTTGAATGGTGGTAGACAGGCAGGATGTTTTATGGAGGATGTAGTTTCAGTGAATGTTGGAGTCGAATGATGTTTGGATGGCAATGGCAACGTTGAAGTTGATGATGTGGCGCAGGCAGCAAAAGTGAAGTTGAATGATGTTTTGAATTATATGCGTGGCAGCGGCTGGTTGTGGGCAGGGAATGAACACAGATCGCCAGAGATGGTGGACTTTGTTGAAGAGGAGTATGCAGCAATGTATATGCACAGGGACAGCAATGTATATGAACAGACAGTGACAGTTTTTTTCTTTTGGAAATGTAAAAAAAAGAAAGAAGAAAAAGAAAAATGTGAATTTGAATGTAAAAATGTGGATGCAAAATGCAAATGCAAATGTAAATTAATAAAATATTTTTTTTAGAAATTGTGTATGCTTTTTTTAAATATAGAAATGAAAATGCAAAGGAAAAACAACAAACATACAACAAAATGAAAACAAAGATCACATAAACACACAATATTTTTTTTAAATGCAAATTTACGTACAAAAAAATACACAATAAAAATCAAACGAAAATAATTCAAAGAATAGAAAATCATATAAAAATAATTTTTCGGCAATGGTGCCAAAAACTTGTTTAATCGACTAACTTCCCAGCGAATTAGAAAATGGTTGAAAAATTATGCGATTAAAATAAACGCAAGCGCACGACGTATGACGAGTATGGATCAATCTGCAGGGAATTGTATTGATTTAAAATTCTACTCAATCAAATTAAAACAAGATTTAAGATTGTGTTAAGCTAAAATTATAAAAACTAGCAAAAAGAAAGTGAATAAAAATATGAAAGTAGTAAACAATTTAAAGGCAAATCCCTTTTCACGATCACATAAATCAACACTAAAATTATGATCACTTTTTTTGGTCATTAGTGAATTTAGTTGATGTGTTTATCATAAGTATGACATATTTGTGCTATTAATTAGCCCAACATAAACCATCAAACTTTAACACACCCACTAAACCACTTATTAACTCTCATGAAAATATTAATGAAATTAAAAATAAAATCTATCCCAAGCATGATCTATTTACTATTGATTAATAATATAGACCATCAAATTTTGATTCTAAAATTCACTTCATTACCATAATCATATGTAAATGAAGAGGTAATTTGTGTTTGTTTAAGCATGGCTTATTAGCTGTCAACAATAGGCTATTAAATTCAAATCTAAACAACAAAATTTAATCACATCAAACATATCTATTAAGCACAAAAAGAGATAAAAAATTTAACAAGTATGTTGAATCTACATAATAAAGAGAGCTTCATTACCCATAAATTGATGGAGTTTAGCTTCTCATATTCGTTATTATTTCAACATGTAGATTTCAACATAAACAAGAAGAAAATGCAAGCAAATTAAGAAGTGAGCTAATTAAAATAAAATAAAAGCTAATCTACTTGCACGAAATACAAACTACACTGATTACATAAAGTAAGAACCATAATTAAAAGAGCATAAATTAAATTGCATAAGAAAATTACATAAAAAATGACTAAGAAGCCATTAAAAAGAGAAAGAGAGTTTTTGTTTATTTTTGTAGCTACTATAAACTACTTATAAAGTGGTGCTAAGTGCTTCATACATGAAGCATAAGGGGTGTTTATACATGTTTAGAAATCCTAATCATATTCTAGGGGACTACCCTAATTGCCCTTGAGGAAGTGTAGCAAACAAGTTATCATTAGTATGAATTAATCCTCCATTAAGTCTGCATGTAACTTTAATGTCTACTAACATATGCATTAGCTCCTAATTGAAGATCATGGTAAGTGGGTGGATGGGGTCCTCCATGTTGCATGAGTTGATTTATTTCTTCATTCATTTATTTTCTTCTCTTGTGCATGCAAATTTTCATGAAGCCTTTTCATATTTCTATTCAAATTCCTACAAATAAAAATAAAATGTGCAAATAAATATTCTCAAAATTAATACACACAAAATGACCATTTCGTCCCTATATGAATATGAATAAATGATGATTTGAAAATAATTTGAATTTTGGTTTAAACATATTAAAATACCCTACATGCTCATTTATTTAATTAAATAAGATTAAAAATGAAAGTAAAAATATGCACATTTACGCGCACATCAATGACCCTAGCCGACTTTGCCGTTGTCGTGTTCTATCAATGTAAAGCTTTTATATCGTTTTGCTCTATAAGCCTATTGTTTTGAAGTGAGATAACTTCTAAATGATTTCGAACTTCACCAATATTGTTTATAAAAAGCATATATCATGTCATAAGTATTTTGGATAAAGTAAAGAGTTATATTTTCCTTGTTTTAAAAGTATGATTTCAAAAGTTAAATCATTTATAAAGAATTATGTTTTGATGGAAATACAAAGGGTGATTAGCCCAGAATTTTACTAAAATGGATTGGTGTTCTTATCACTTTTAGATCAATTGTAATAGGATGAATTGATTCAGAGATTAGGAAAATGGGACTGGTGTAGGTCACGTCCTATATTTTAGCTAGTAGCCCCCGGCTAATATAAGTCTAAATTTCCAACGTGTGTAGATTTACACACGGAAATGAATACATAAAGATGAGATAGGTTACTGGTGAGCCAGCAAAACTATTAGGATCAGTTGACTCTAGGAATAGTGATTTTCGGACAGGCTATCCAGTTGTCTTCTAAAAGTAGGTTAGATAATTTTTTATATCTGGTTTGCCGAATCAACGTAAGGTTTGTAAACTACGATGATAGGACGAACTGTCCATTGATTCAAACAGATTGTTCATGATTACCCATGTTGCATGCATGCACATTATTGTTTATATTATTTATTTTAACCAGTTTGGTTGCAGGACTTTGATTTGTAAACGATATACTTAAAAAAGGGTACCGGTGAAGAGAAGCTGCAGAAAAGATTGAGTTAATTCGATCAAGAATGAAGGAAGTTCAGTCTAGACAGAAGAGTTATGTAGATAAAAGACGAAAAGACTTAAAATTCTTAGTTGGAGGCCATGTTTTCGTCAAAGTATCACCAATGAAATAGGTAGTTAGTAGGGAAATTGACACCTAGGTTTGTTGGACCATTTCCTATTATAGAAAGGATTGGTAAACTCACTTACAGGATAGAGGTACTGAGTAGATTGGTAGGGGTCCATAATTTTTTCCATATATCTCATCTAAGGAAGTGTGTTCGAGATCCAAAAGCTACTATTACCCTGACTGCATTGGAATACTTAGTAGTGGAACCAGACATGACCATGGTTACACATCCACTGCGTATAGTGGCTAAGAATGAGAAGAAGCTAAGGAACAAGATAGTTAGATTAATAAAAGTCCAATGGAGTACTGACGAGAGAGACTATACTTAGAAAACAGAAAGCAGGATTTGGAATACTTATACTGACTTGTTTGATGGTATGTTCTACATTACGCTTTTATGTTTACTGTGCATAACTTATCGTAATTTCAAGGACGAAATTCTTTAAGGAGGGGAGTCTGTAACAACCCTAATTTTCATTAACATTATTTATGACATTTAATTGGATAAAAAATAAAATAATGCAAAATGGTAAGAAAATTGAGATTTGACAATTAGAATGAGTCAAGCCTCAACTAATGAGCTACTGAGATTAATCAAAACATTAATAAGAAAGAGGAATGCATGCAAGGGGAAAAATAGGAAAAGGAGTTATTTCCTAACGCTCTCCCTTCAATCCTCTTATTTCATCATCACTTCTTTCAAAGAAAATGAAAATAGACCAAGGTCGGCCACTAACAAGAGTTTCAATGGGAAGATAAGCTAGGAAAACATGATCAAAGCTACGGGAATCAAATAGAAATACAAATCTCAACATTCTTAATCCATTCAAGATAAATAATAGTTATGCATCTCATGTTTTGAATGTTATTTTCGGTTTCAAGTTCAAACTCGAATCTTTTACTTATTTTATGCTATGATATGATAGTTTGAATGATTACGTGCTTATTGGTGAATTTATTTAATACTTATGATATTATTTGACAAATTTGAGTTAGAAAACCTATCATATGACACCCAAATGACTTGAGATTTTGATATAATGTTAGAAACATTATTCTAGAAGTGGGCTTTAAATTTCATAATTTTCCAATTTAATGAGAATGTTTGGTGAATTTTCTAAGGTTGAAAAAGGAGATATTTTGGGTTTTAATTACTTAAAATAATTAAATTATGTTTTTGGCCCTGAATTTTTTATATGTTGAAGAATATGATCAATTTATTGTGATTTTTGGGTATTTTTCTAAGTGTTTAAGTTTATTGTGAATTATTTGTGCTAAAAAGGCTTAATGAATTATTAAATCATTCATATAAAAATTTATTATTTTCAAATGTTTTGGGAAAGAAAGAAAAGAAAGCGGTAAGTTTTTAGAAAACGTTTGACAAAGAAAGTTGTTAACAATGAGCTTTAAACAAATAGAAGCCGGTTGGTAAAAAGAAATCACTATTAATAGCAAAATTCAATCTTAACGTTAATCACTATAATGCCACGTTGAAGTCAATGATGCTGCTCTTGTAGGGTCTTCGACGTTAATCATAAGAGATGCATAAAATACCGACTGCAGTTGGTATGAAATGGATTGGTCTTGGTTGAGGTGTTAAGTAAAGCATTAAGGTCGATGTCTTGAGCTTCAGAGTGGATGATGTTGCTTTCTTTAACTTATTGATATCATACTTTGTACTATGCTGCATCCTTTCTACAAAGTTGCCGACCCCATTGCTTTTGAAGTAGTTTATAGCGGTAATAAATGCCGCATGTTTTATATCTTTGGTCTTCGACTTTATAGGTCTATGCCGCTATTATTAACATCGGTAATATATGATACCGTGTTTTATCACTATGACCTTAATCCTTATAACCGTTTTCGAAGGCAACGATAGTGTCGCATATATTGACTTCGGCTCTAATGAAACTGCCTATTTTACTTAAAAGCATCTGATGTCAGGATTTAAATGTGTTGAAATTAGCTTTAAGACCTTAAACTATGCAAACTATGTTTTATATCCTACGATGTCGATACTCTATAAACTATGACATCCTTATTATCGGCCTTATGGCCTTATGATTTAAAAGTTAAAGTCTTTAACATATTTTATATTAAAGTAGGGTGATGACCCCAATGGCGAAATGATGCCGGGCTTTATCAAAATATTAAGTTTTATTGTTTCTGCCTATGCTTTGAAGGGCGATGACTCTCACCGACTTTGCCATTGTTGCATTTATCAATGTAAAGGTTGTATATTGTTTGTCTCCATAAGCCTATGGTTTCAAAGTGGGATAACTTCTAAATGATTTCGAACTTCACCGATATCATTTATAAAAAGCATATATCATGACGCAAGTATTTTAGATAAGTTAAGGGGCTATATTTTGCTTGTTTCAAAAGTAAAATTTCAAAGGTTAAGTCATTTATAAAGAGTTATGTTTTCAAGGAAATAATAAATGTGATTAGACCAGAATTTTCTTAAAGTGGATTAGTGTTCTTATCATTTTTAAATCAATTGTAATAGGATGAATTAACTCAGAGATTAGAAAACCAGATCTGACTAGTGTAGGGTCACGCCCTATACTTTAGCTAGTAGCCCCTAGCTAATATAAATCCAAAATTCCGATGCGTGGGGATTTTTCATGGGTAAGAATAAAAATAGATTTACATATAGAAAGGAATACATAAAGATGAGAAAGGTTATTGGTGATCCCACAAAACTATTAGTATCACTTAACCCTAGGAATAGCGAGTTCAGATAGATCGTTCACTTGTCTTCTAACTGTAGGTTAGATAATTTGAAATGTCTAGCAGCCCGGGTCAGCTAAAGGTTTGTAGTGAGCCTAAGGAAACTATGATGTTAAGACAAACAGTCAATTGATTCAAATAGATTGTTCATGATTACACATGTTGCATGCATACACATTATTGTTTATATTGTTTATTTTAATTAGTTTGGTTATAGGACATTGACTTGCAAGAGATATATTTTAAAAAAGGACTATTATTGAAGGGAAAACCTGTTTCGCTCAATGGCATGGTCTCACTTAATATCTATAAACCTAGATGACATATTATTATTCATACCAGGCTTTTGTCTGACTCGAAGTTTATTTTTCCCTTAAACTCTCGAGTGCTCAAAATTTGATTTGAGTAGGTTGGGAGTAAGGCGTTTACCGGGTAAGTAGGTTTTGGTGAATAAAGCTTTCGAAGCTATATAAGAGGAAAAGCTAGCTATGTAGGAGTCCATCTATTACTATTATTCGCTATGTTATGTCAATTGTTGTATGAATGCATTGACAATAGATGTATCTGTCTATTTAGTAACTCTGATCAATCAAGTGGACATCTTCATATGTCACTCTTAGAGGTATTTATAATAATTATATTTTATTTGAACCCGCACAACGATGGGATTATGTAATGAATATGAAATTATAACTTTGAAATGAAATGTGAAAGTCTGCTTCTATTTAGTATTCTTGTGCTTTTGATATTATGGATACCTTTAATATGACCACATTTTATCATTGAAAATTAATACTATAGTTGACTGTAGCATTTGTAGTGCTTAGTTTCGGGCCTAAAAATGAGGGATGTTACAAGTCAGTAGCAGCAGTAGTTTCTAGCATTTGTTTTCTTTTTAGGGTATTTGGGTTTTAAGCGCAAGTTATCTCTTTTTATAAAAACCGCATACGATATAATTTGAGATATGTCCTTATTTAATCACTGTGTTAATTTTTTATATGAGCTTTGATTGCTATACATATATATTAGAAGTTAGTATAGATAAGGAAATCTTATAAAAATAATTGCTAAAAAGCAAGGCTGGAAGTATATAAAATAATTAGGAGATTAAAGTATAAGTGAAAGTTTTCAAAAATTTAATATTAACTGTGTAGTACGCCAGGATCAATCATATATGTTAACTTATCGACTAATTCCTTATTACGTTAAAACGTGGTTTGATTTGTTCTAAGAGTGTAAAGGAAAATGCTTTCGAAAAATTATATTAAAGAAATGAGTTTTATTTTAAACTATTTTACAAATTTATTTAAATAGGGAAAAGATTTTGAATTAAAAACGAGAAAATCTCTGATATTAGAATGCCATAAGATTGGTATAGAGAGGGCCGATGTGTTATCGAATATGAATTTTACTGATCAATAAGAGTAATAGTATAAAAACACAAATAAAACAAGGGAAAAACCTATTTTAGCTTTGGAATTTCTATTTACAAACCTTGTCGAAAATAAACTAAACTATTTATTTAAAATAACTTTTTTTAAAGTTTAAAAATAAATCTCCTCATGTGAATTGTTCTTGGAAAAGCTTGATAACATTTTGGAAAAAAAAGAAGGTTCCTAAATATCATGGAATTGGTATACAAAAGAACTGTAGGAATATAAAATTCTCCATCTAAATTTCTTTTCTGACATAAGGGTGTAGATTTAGGAAATTGGATTTTCAAATTTTTGGACTTTAGAAATAATGGATTAGATATTGGATGGTAGGAATTGGAAGCAAAATTGGTTGAACCATACTGCTATTCGTAGGAGTATGGAAAATTTTGTGTGAAAACAAGAATTTTAATTTTAAAAACTTACATACGTATAAAATTGCCAATATATATATATATATATATATATATATATAAGTTGTTTTGATCTTTTTTCAAATTGTTTTAAAGAAAACATTCATATAGAAGGCGCAAATTTAGAATTATTTAGCATACGTATCCAATGTTACAATACACCATTTACATATACACGATTGGCTGCAAAATTGGTTGTACGCTAATTGGTTAGATTGTTTAGAATGGTTGCGCATTATGTTACATGGTTCAGTCCTTGGAGAATTTCAAGGACGAAATTCCTTTAAAGGGTGAAGAATGTAAAATATCATAAAATAAATTGTAATTAAATAAGAGGAATTAATAAATAATTTATAAAGCCCAAATTTGGAGTTTGAGAAAACTTCAGAGTTCGGCAACGAAACCTGCATCATTGTGTTTATGCGATTTTCTAAGCAACTATCATATTTAAAGCTTTACGAGTTATCGATGTTTAATGGTTTTAGATCAAAAATAATTTAAAATAGAAATAAAGAAATAAATATTAAGAAATAATGTAAAAGTATCATTTAAAAGGAAATAAATAACATAGCCCACCAGTAGATAGCCAAATAGGACTGGTCGACCACTCCTATCGACTAGTCGACCGGTCGATTAATGTCGGCGACTATTTAAACCTCGGCACTATGACCTAGATTTAATAAATTTTAATTTAACATACCGAATTGATAAGAGCACCTACAAACATTGGCAAAAATCCTCACATGTTTTCTTTTATTTTCTGATCTTCGCAATTATATATGAAAAATGTGTTGTTTAGAATAACAAAGGATATTCATGGACCCAAAGGAAAGAGATGTGCAAAGTAGGGATTTTCTTCTTAGGTTGCACATTCTATTTCAATAAAAAATAGAAAGAGGTAATCCCTTATAACTAAAACATAGCACAATCTCCCTTTTGATAGTTTATGGGAAATTGTAATGGTAACATTTCCATTTTGGAAACGATATGGTTCCATGAGGTGGGATATACGTTCGTGTATAGTTTTGATGTATACGTACATTGATGTGAGACATCTCCAACTACTAGACCAATAGGTAGGATATACGTTCATATATACGTTTGGGAAAATATACTAAGGGGTCTGCCTTGGATTTAAAGTAGTAAATGGCCAAGTACCTTTCGTTGGTCAAGGTTTTACTTCGAGAAAAAGGTATTAAATGGATACTAGGTCTGCCTCTACACCATTTAAGAAGTCTTAAATAACCTACAACAATGCCTAATTGGGAAGGGAGCGTCAACTTCAATTCCAAAACTAGAGCTATTAAGTAATAGGCTCTGTACATTTTCCTTGATTTGCATTAGGAAAATCTAAATGGGATTCTTGGATGGTGGTATGCTATGTGAGAATTATTTGCTGGATCAGATTCTTGTTGTAAGGCTGCATAGGTCCCATTATCCATTCCAAGTTGTCACTAGCAAAGATTTGGGGCTAAGCATGTGTGCATTGCACATCCTACTAATGTAGAGTTCGTATGGGATATGCACTGATCTCAAAGTTGTTTATTTATTATTTGTTTGGATGTTGGCTATATAACACTTAGATAAGTCTTTGAGATACGGTAGTAATATGACTATTTAAATTATAGAGCCATGTTTAGAAGTCATAAGCCTTCAGGCCGGTTGACTATCGATTACATTGTGAAAGGGTTTTATTTGAGGAATTATAGTGACACACCCGTGCGCGCACACACAGATACACACACACACACACACACACACACACATATATATATATATGTATTTAGATACATATATCACGGAGTAGGTTACGTATATAAATACTTGTACCTTAGAGTAGACATAATACATAAGTGGAAATCAATCGACACAAATTGGTATTATGGATGAAGAATGTAATTTATTAATCATAGGAATGTTATTCCGACCCCCTACTTATTACAATCCATATGATAGATTTAGAGGGAGATGTTACTGGTAGAGGATGGGAGCGGTAGATGGACAGGTCTTCTCACTCATGCTATGCACTAGCAAGGCAACTAGATATCCAAGTAGTAATATTGGTTCCAAGGTAGCAGCCTTAGTCATATATGTTTTATTATATTTTACTATTCCTTTGTGAGTTCATGTTGGGAGCTCTCTGATATACATATGATATTTCAGTTTGCCAATACCAACGATAATGTCATAACAGACTTAGGTTTTCGGTTTAGTCAAAAATTTAGGCCATCAAAATGCGGGTTGTTACAATAGGCAGCAATGGAATTCGATTCATTACATGACTAAGCCATGCATTAACTCAATAGAACAGGACGTGAGATTGTATATGGGTTGGGCCATATCCATGTTCATGCACTAAGGATCGATCAATGTGGCGTTTTATGTGGGTTAGTTCATGTCGATGTCCATACACTTATATCAACATAATACATGACCCAGTTTCAATGTATTGACTATACATAATATGTTACAGACTAGATTTTTGGTTGAAGATGCACCAGGCTAACATGTGAGGCTTATACCATGGTTATTTACAATATTTATAGGTATGCTGGTGGCATGCAAAAAAGTAGGTTCGATACATTCACCCTGACTGTTATCTTATCCTCTCCATATTAGTATTTTTGTTTATTCCTCTAAGGTTAATATGGATATCAATTTTACTTGTCTGGTGTTGTTTGAAGGTATAGACGAGGATTTCATCGCTTCTGTACATATCTAAATATATCTATGTGTATGTGCGATGTATATAAATAATAATATGACATTATAGTGTGGATTGGATTGTATTACACATATGTATATATGTTTGGTTATGAAACAAAGTGATATACTATTTCTATTATACATTTGTTTCCTTCCACTATGAAATTCAAAAAGTTATATATAGAGTATATTTATTTTATTTCTTCTTCATAGAAGGACATCGGGGGTTCACATTCAATGCGTAGTACGCTATCTCCAGCAATATTACATACATACTAGAATGCGTTTATAAAAACACATCCAGGTTTGCCAAGAGGAACTTGCCAACTCATTTCCCATCTTCTTGCTGAGTTGGAATCTAATCTTTAGGATCCGATTAGGATCATCCTAATTGATCGGGATGTTGATCATCAACTCAGGTGGGTTTGCCTTTGGATCCTCCTTCTCTTTTCTCGAATCCATAACTTTATGGAATTTTCTATGTAGACCGAGGCAGGGCTTAAGAAATGGTTGCTATGCATCAATCGACTTGACGTTGAGAGTCTTTTCCATGTCCTTTTTTTCACGTTGCTTCACTTCTCTCAGCTCTATGAGATAGCATTCACACCCCACATTCTGGTCACCTTAAATGATTTCTATCCCATTCTCCATAGGAAATTTCATTGTTAGACACCATGGGGCTAGGGCCACAAAGGGAAGCTAGCAATTGTCAATCGACCCAAAAAGACATTATACGCAGAAAAGGTCCCCAGTAGAATAAAGGTCACAGCTCACACTCTCTTGTGGTTACCTTTACCTAAATCCACTAGCAAGTCAGAACACCTAAAAGGTTTCGCAACCTCTCCGGTAAATCCCCGAATCTGAAGCTTACATCGCTTCAGATCCAAGTCATCCATCGTCATATGGTCATATGTTTTTTTAACAAAATATTTACAAAACACCCACGGTCAATAAGAACTTTCCTCATGGTAGTTGGACCAACCATGGTCATTATCACCAACGGGTCAAGCGTCAGCGCTTTGACCCCGTTTGCATCATGATTCTTAAAAACAATATCGTCAATCATCATCCTTAATTGCTTTATCGGAGCTCTATCTTCGATGGCAAAGCAACTCTCCTGCACAGCATGTCTCAACGAGCTCCCATACCATTCCATCTCATTCTAGCTCTTCTCAGTCAAATAAGATCTGTCGGCTATTATGTTAATGGTAAGTATTTTACCAGGCTGCCTAGGTTCATCCTCAGTAGACCCAACTTGGCCGAGTTGGAGAAAATGCCTTTAGGGTTGAGCATTTCCTTGTCCGCCATCCTGCGAGGCTTTCATTTTCCTCTGAACTTTCTCTTTCCAAATTAAATCCTTGATCATGTCTTGCAAATATCAACATTTGTTTATCTTATAGCCATATGTCTCGTGGAAGCAACAGTACTTCCTAGACATTTTCTTTCTTTTGGTCGACTCTCTTCGAGCTGGTTTCTTATAGTGCTTAGTACCCTATGTCGCAAGGTGGATATTCTCAACCATACTATTCAATGTGGTATAGTCTCATGCTTGGGAACCTTGGACATTTCTTGAAATCCACTTTCCTACCTCCATTACCTTAATTACCTCTCTTCTGATTGTTGTACTTATTTCCCAGATTAACAACAATATTTTCGAAATTCTCGCCTATTTACTTCACATTAATATTACACCGAACCACCTCAATTGATTGCCTTAGTTGGCCTTTCTAGCAATTTAATTTGTCTTTTCCAAGCGCAAATATTGAGTTGCTTTTCTACAAATTATTCCATGTTGGTGGAGGTTTCATCTTCAACCATTTATTGAAATTTATATCGGGATGTATTCCTCTAATCAAAGCCATCAAAATAATGTCCTCCTTGGCATTGGTTATCTCTGTCATAGTCGTGTTAAACCTGGTCAAAAAATACATTAAAGACTCTCCAGAATTCTAAAAGCGGTTGGACAATAACATCATGTCTTTCGAAGGAGCAACATGTAACTTAAACTGCTCCACGAACTTTCTAACTAACTGATCAAATAAAGATATGGATCTCAGTAACAGCCAAATAAACCACATTGTAGCTGCTCCATCTAAAAATAGCATAAAACATTTACAATGTACCACATCGGTAGCTCTAGAGCCATCCATGTGCCATCCATAATCTTTGGGTAATCCTCTCATAATGTCTCCATGGTGAAGGGATTCCTACTCGAAGAAGAACCCTAATCATATTTACCTATATACTAGTTATTATTCACCAGCTTCCTTACCATATCTGCTAAAAACTCCTGCTCTATTGGATTGGTTGAATGAAATCATCATGGCTGGCCTTGAGTATTTGGCTCTGCAAACTATCTCGGTTAATTCCATGATATCTGGGTTTCCCTATATCTAAGAGAACCACTCGTCCAATTGATTGGTTTCTATGTTTTCTAAATGATGGTTCAAAAGCAGCCGTCCGACTCTAGCACTTTGGCCACCAACAATAGGGTCATCACCATTGTCAACATCATCAGGCAAATCAATAAAGTTCCTATCACTTAGGATACGATGTATCAGACTGGTATAGATCTGAGGTGATGGTTCAATATCGACATATGATCTATCGACCTTAGTTCCGCTTACTCTAATTTTTGAAGTCCCAGTTCCCTTCCTCTTCATTTTTTACTTTCCTTCTCTTTGATTTTTACAGGATAAGGAAAAACTATCTTCTTTCAAATCAAAAGGAAACAATTCCTTCCTAGTCCTTCTATGACCTTGAGACAATTAGGTCATCAAATCGAAGTTTTCTTTTATCGGTGTCATCATAGGGCTCTGACTTGCAAGCAACTTATAGTTAATTTCTTTCATCATCTTATCCAATTTAACCTTTGTGATTATATTTGAAGAGCTTTTGATTTCAACAGTTTTGGTCTGGTTAGTCTCTTCTCCATGTTGAGAACTAATGTTCTCGGCATTATTGGTGGTCTTAGAAGTAGTTGATTTTTCCTTGGTATTTCTTGGAGCAATTGCTTTGGTATATTTTATGATAGACTTTAATAAAATTTGAATAATCATGGATCTCCAGAACAAACTTGTAGATCTACTTCATGGATTAAAGCAATCCAAAGATTGAAAATAGATCAAAACAACGAGAAGTTGGATTTCGTCGTGAAAGTACCAAAATGTTTACATTAAAAGTTGTCAAAAACACCCTAGTACTTTTAAGATGAGAATAAAATATAGAAAATAAATGGAAAACATGTAAAAACAATACACAACAATTTATAGTAGTTCAGCTAAATTCTAGCGAATGTCCACTTAGACTATATTAATGATTTCTACCAAGTTTTACAAGTGAGATTTTATGGATAGGTAGGCTTGTATCAATGATGATATAAGAAAATTCTGTAACAGTACAAAAATTCAAAATGCAAAATAATCCTAAAATAATGCCTTTCATATTTTATTTATCGACAAAGATAAATGAATTTATCTCCATCATCTTTTCTTCACATTCTCCATGATTTGAAGGAGGTTGGCTGAAGTGATCGTGGCCAAATTAGCAAGTGGCCTCTTGGTTTAGTTTCGAGCTATGTGCCTTGGTACAATGATGAATCAGAAAGTTAGCTCGGTGTGCTTTGCATTGATGCTTCATTACTTAAAGTTGTAACTTTGTATTGGTGATGAATCATATTCCTTGGGTTATAGGACTTTTGGCTTAGGCTAACTTGGAGTTGACTTAGTTTCTGAATTGTTTTCTTCGGTCGATGATGAACTAAGAATTTTTGGATAATTTTCCTTAAATTTGCTTATACGATATATGTAAGCCGAAATGTTTCCATCTTTAAATCTGCCTCTTGGATCATGTTGATAGCCTTTTCTTTTAGGTTTCGTTTGGTTTGAACATAGGTGTTAACATTGGTTTTAACCAAGAAGAATTCAATAGACTTTAAAACGATAAGATGAAGACAAAATGACTCAAAAACTTAGAAATGAACTTAGAAGAGCTAAAGAAGTGACTTGGGAAATTTTCACTCAATTTGGAGCTAAGCACATAGCTCGATACTGAGTTATGATAGATTAGTACCGACCGATAATTTTCCTTTGTTCATCTCCTAAATTCCATACCTCTCATATACATCCCTAGTAGCTCATGATCAAGTGGTTTCCTAGATTTTGGATGATCAATTCCAAGGCTGATGAGATGAAAGCCAAGAAAGCAGGTTAACTCAATCGATGGAGGGAGGATTACTAGAATCAACCAATAAATAATGAAAGTAGCATGAGACACATTAACATGAAGATTTAGGAGCATAACGGCATTGAATTTGCACAAGCATTTATAGTTCGGTACTAAGCTACATTGGTCGGTATCGACATATCTCCTTGTGTCATGGTGCTTCGATTTTTCTTGTGGGGCATTGGGATATCACCTGGATCTCAATGCAAGTGGGCTTCTGATCTAGTACCATTATTTCCCTATAAAAACCAACCTAACTTCAAATAAAGGAAGATCTCATTTCTTCTAACTCCATACGCGGAAGCTCTGCCTCATCTTCATCTCTTACATTCATATAATAGTCATCTAGGAAGCTACTCTTGGAAGTTCTTAACCATAGAACTTGTCAAACCCTTGTACCACTGACTTATACATTCTCTAATCCTCTGTAACCCAATACAAACTCTATCCAATCAATCAATAAAAGCTGTAAAGTAGAGGTAGGCCAGTGATGGCTGAATCACTATAAAAATCTTGTGTCCCTTTACTTTATCTCTATACTATTTTCTTTTATTTCCAGTACTATCAGCTAGATCTTGGTCATATAGGTTTCCTACAACTCAATCTTAGGTGTAAATCCTTTTTGGTATTAAAATTTCGGTGTTTTCACTAAGAAAACTGTATCCAGACTTGGACCTAGCTCTCTACTTTGGATTAGATAGATCAAGAAGTTAGATCCAAGCTTGAATAACTTAAAGATTTGTTAACAAAAAGGCATAGCACCAAGAAGTTCCAATAGATCCTCAGAAGCTATATTTGGTGGTGATAAAGGGAATGATCACTAAACTATAGTAAACAATCAACTGGCAATATCAGGATCCTCTGCTCAGCAAGAAGTAGTAACAAAAGGAGAGTTTGATAAGATGATCCATGAACTCAACCGTAAGATGGCAGATAGCCAAAAAGCTCTCATGGATAATATGAACGCTTTGCTCAATCTTTAACCCTGAACTACCAGAAAGTTGGAAGAGAAACGTCTCCTACCAGAGAATAAGAGAACTATTCGATTTTTGACTCAAACGGGAGAGACTGAAAGCAAAAGCAAAAGGAAGTGTCCACCGGAGTTGCCAAAATTTTGCAGGGGGAAGTAGGAGTTCTCCCACCGCAAGAAGATAACTCGGTTCTAAAATAGCTCCGTATCGACCCAAATGTCCCACTTGACGATGTGCAGGAGGGAGATGCATTACTGATTTTTGGCTCTAATGATGACATGAAGCTGGATGATGCTAATGATGGGTTGAATACTAGTGCTAATGGAAAAAAATGCTAAAAGCTGGATTTCAAACTGCGATGGAAAGACCAAATAAACGCCAACGAAACATTACATGATGGTTCTCCTAGAGAATGGGGAACCTAGGCTTCAATATGCAAGTCGAGATTATTTGTGGAGCCAAACACTTAGTGCAACCCCGGACAGTCGACCTGCAGATTACCATGCCCACGAGGAGTACATAGTGGTGGTCAAACTGTTGGTGGAGGAGAATAGAGGCGGGAAAAATGAAGAATGGCGTATTGCACCAAGCCAAACTCCATTTACTAAAAATATTCCGAGGGAAGAAAAACCCCAAAGGTTCACCATGGCGATAATGCCATCCTATAATAAAACTATTGCCCAGATAACATTTACTCAAATACGATTGGTATATGGATGGAGCACGAGCTTTGGATGTTGTTCGCTGTAGATGTTTCCTTCTCTTTTTAGAAGGAGTCTCTTCCATATGGTTTATCAAGATTGCACCAAAGTCAATTTCCACTTTTGACGAGTTGGCAAAGAAGTTTCTAGATTAGTTCAGGCTCCACATGATATGACTGAAGGACAATATGTCATTGTCCGACTTGCCACAAGGACCTAAGAAGTCACCGAAAGCCTTCTTGAACCGATCTAACATTGCTGTTATAGAAGTAAGAAATCCAAAGGAATATTTTGTATTCATGGAACTTGTCCGGCGTATTCACTTGGATATGGATTAAGGTAGGTAGAAAAAACAAAGCAACTAACTATCGTTGAGGAATTCCACCGAAAAAATTAGTTCCTAAGACTAGAAAGAGTAAATATTATTGAGGGCCAACCATCCGATCAGCAGCCGAAGGAGGTGATTCAAAGTAACGTCGCGGTTAAACAAGATGGAAATACTTCAAAAGCTATTGCGAGAAATGCAGGGAAAATGGAAAATCAGGAGAAGAGGAGTAAGAATTGTAGTAGGCGTGATGGGAACATGAAATGATTAAGGAATCTTAGACCCGAGAACTATACATCATTGAATGGTAATTTGGAAAACATTTACCTTGCCACTTGGGAATTGTGTTGTGTAAC
Organism: Allium cepa; assembly: GCA_030765085.1. Lineage (NCBI taxonomy): Eukaryota > Viridiplantae > Streptophyta > Magnoliopsida > Asparagales > Amaryllidaceae > Allium > Allium cepa. Next base: position 770,973,554 of record CM060935.1, read on the forward strand.
AACCACTAAAAAGGAAAGCGACCGAGCAACAAAAGTGATCGAAGAAGTTCTGCCACTTCTAGGAGAATCATGGTCACAAATAAATGAATGTCGGTATCTGAAGGATTTAATTGAAGAATTAATGAGAAATAACATGCTCCAGCAGTATGTGAATAAATTGTAAAACCCTGATCAACCTACTGGATAGTAAGTGCCGAATGCTCAAGGAAATCAACCTGGACCAAGCAGAGAAGGGCCCAAGCGAACTGATGGTAGACTGGTTATAAACGTCATTACTATAGGAGCTCACCTAGCTCACAAGAGTTGGGGAGAGATGGAATGATATGTTAGTTCCTTGAAGCATGCACCATAGGAGAGTTGCTACACCATCGAAGGTGAACTCCGGCTAAGCAAAAAGGATAATTATTGATGACATTATGTTTCGAAATCGGGATACTGAAGGTGTAGAAGCGCCAACTCTTGACCCGATTGTCATAACAGTTAGGATTGGACTTGCAGTTGTGCATCAAGTTTTGATTGACAATGGAAGTTCATTCAACATCTTATTTTTAAAATTGTTTGTCCAAATGAAGATTATCATGAGTGACATGACTCCATGCAGAACAAAGATTCAGGGATTTATGAGTGAATCTAAATAGCCAGGTGGAACAATCAGCCAACCTATAGAACTTGGCGAAGGAGAACTGATGGCGGTTCTCGTCCAAACCTTCGTGATCGTTGACAAGTATTCAGCTTATAATGCTTTCTTGGGCCGACTAGCCCTGGCTGATTTCAGAATAGCTTTGGCTCCATGGTGCCTGATAATGAAATTCCCGACGAAGAGTGGGATAGGGGTGGTAAAAGGAGACCAAAGTGCTGCAAAGAAATGCTACACTACTCAATTTCGTGAAGCTAAATGCACTTAAAAGGAAAGGAATGTGGATAAGACTCTCCACATTCAAGAACCGCAAGCATAGGAATTATAAAAGCGCCCCTAGCTCCGAGACGTTAGTCACTTCGATAAGGTTATGGACCTAAGGAAGAAGAGTTCAAGGGAAGTTTGGGCAGCATTAGAAGAGATTACGATAGCTAAACTATTGACATGGATGACCCAATTCAGATCCTGAAAATTGGTTTGCAGTTTATAATTTAGATGCGAAAGGAATTGATAAATTTTCTTTATGATAATCTGTACACGTTCACTTGGACACATTCTGATATGTGCGGGATATCACCGGAGATAGCATGTCATGCCCTTAACATTGACCCTAAATTCACGTTAGTAATGCAGGAGAGATGCAGCCTGGGTCTGGAGCAATCTGTTGTACTAAAGGTAGAAGTGGACAAACTATTGGCCAACTACTTCATCCACGATGCAACATATCCTGAATGGGTGTCAAACTATGTGTTGGTCCAAAAATCAAACAGGAAGTGGAGAACTTGTATTGACTGCTCAAATTTAAACAAAGCCCACCAGAAGGATAGCTTTCTGTTGCCTAGAATCGACCAACTTGTCGATGGGACTACGGGACATGAATTGCTTTGATGCCCACTCAGGGTACAACTAGATTATGATGCATGACTAGATCAAGAGAACACTAACTTCATCATCGATTTGTGACTATATTATTATCGAGTAATATCCTTCGATCTAAAGAATATTGGAGCTGCTTACTAAAGACTGGTAAATAAAATGTTCATGAACCAAATCAAATAAACGATGGAAGTGTATGCAGATGACATGTTGGTAAAGTCGCGAGTATTTGGGAATCATTTGGACGACCTCTTGGAATTGTTTGAGATCCTCTAGAAGTACGAAATGAAATTGAACTTGCCCAAATGTTCATTTAGAGCCGCTTCAAGAAAGTTTCTTGATTTTATTGTGAACGCAAGGGGCATTGAGGTTAATCTGAAATAAATTGATGCCTTATGAAATGTCAGATCCCTAATCACTAAGAAGGAACTACAAAGCTTAAATGGAAATTTTATTGCATTGAGTTGATTCATCTCCAGAGCGATGGATAAGTGCATATCATTCTTTGGTTCATTAAAGAAGGTTAACAAGAATTTTGAATGGAGTTAGGACTGCCATACTGCTTTCGAGGAATTACTACGATATATTGATACACCATGGGTTCTGTCTAAACCAGCGGATAGAGAGGACTTGTTTATTACCTGGTAGTGTCTGCTCATACATTAAGCGCAACGCTTGTGCAAGGGGAAGCTAGGGTTTAATGACCCACTTCTAAGGGGGAATATCAAGCTGAGCCAATATGATGTAACTTACCATCCCTAAAGAGAAATTAACGAATCGGTACTAGCTAACTTCATCACTGAGTTCACTATTCGGGATGAGGAGGAGGAGGACACAATGATCACGGTATCCTAGTAGAAACTGTTTGTTGATGGTGCATTAATTGAATTATACTCATGAGTGAAAGTTATGCTCGAAATTCCTAAAGGAAGATCAATTTACTATGCCCTCATGCTGGAATTTCCTGCTATTAACAACGAGGAAGAATAAGAGGCATTGATAGTAAGATTGAAGATTATGAAAGAGTTAGGTATAAAGATTTTGCATATCTACAGTGACTCCCAATTGGTCATCCACCAGGTCATAAGGGAATATCAAGCTAAGGGCGTGAAACTTGGCCCTTACTTGTCGAAAGCTAGGGAGCTGGTTAATGAAACCAAATACCGTATGATGTATCATATTCCTAGAAAGGAGAATATGAAGGTCGATTCCTTAGTCAAGCTAGCCAGCTCCAGAGAAGCAAAGCTAATGAGATTGGTCCCAGCAGAAGTGATAACTTCTCCTAGCATATAGATGGACGTCGATTGGGTTCTAGAGACTGTAGAAGAACAAGAACTGTTGTTGGTGACGCCGATAAAGGACTACTTGATCGAGGGGCTACTCCCTAGAGACTAGAACGAACGAACGAAGTTTTTTGAAAGGAGCCATGATTCATGATATATAATATAGTGCTATACATGAGGGGATTCTCCTCCCCCTTGCTCAGGTGTGTAACCAATGATGAAGCTAGGAAAATCCTAATGGAAATTCATAAAGGATGCTATGGTGACCACACCGGTGGGTAGACACTGGCAAGGAAGACCCTTCGCTATGGATATTTCTTACCAACAATAAACTGAGATGTTGCGGACTACACCAGATTGTGTGATAGATGCCATAGTTTCCTAAAGATTTCAAGAACCCTATATTTAGAACTTATGCAAATGGTTAGTCCCTAGCCGTTTTGCGATTTGGAGGATTGATATAATCGGTGTACTACCAACAGCAAAAGAAGGAGCCAAATATGCTATTGTTGCAGTTGAGTACTTTACAAAATGGGCTGAAGCAATACCGCTTGGCCCGATCACCTCTAAAAAAGTAATTACTTTTATAACGGAAAATATTATTTACAGATTTAAAGTACCGTAGAAAATTATCATGATAGCAAGACTCAGTTTGAGAGCGTTGAATTCAAGGACTTCTACAAGTATTACCAGACCGAGAAGAGCTTTTCCACGGTAATGCACCCATATGGAAATGGGCAAGTGGAAGTAATGAAAAAAATCATCAAATGCACTAATAAGAAGCGGCTAACTAAGACTAAAGGCAATTGGGTTGATGAGATTCCACTAGCACCATGGGCTTACAGGACAATGCACAAATCTACGATCGGATACTCACCATTTTCCTTGGCATATGATTTAGAAGCAATTATTCTAATAGAACTAGAAGTCCCCTCTCATCGTACAAGGCACTTCAATCAGAGAGGGAACATACAGCCACTGCTTGAGTCCAATAACAAAATCAATGAGAAGCGGGAAGAAGAAGAATTGAGGGTCGCTGCTTACTAGAAATGAGTTGCACGCCACGTAGACGCCAAGGTTTGCAATTGTACTTTCAAAGTGGGAGATATCGTCCTAAAATGAACCTTCCCGGGCATAGGAGCGCTTGGCCTAAACTGGGAAGGACCTTATGTGATCTACTAGAAACTTAAGGATGGCACATTTAAGCTAGCTATAGTAGATGAAGTCCCCATCCTGCGTGCTTGGAACAAGTACTCACTGTGGCACTACCATATTTAGTTTTCCTTATTTTTGCTAATAAGACATCCAGGGACATAATAGGAACTGCAAATAGGTAGCACTTTCGATCTCTTCTATTTATTAATAAAATTAGTTTCTTGAACTAATGGAACCATGTTCTTACAAGCCAAACCGCCGAGTCGATGGAGAAAATAAAAAATGTAACCGTCAAATCAACGGGGAAAATCGATCTTAACCTTTTGAGAACCAGCATTGCGTCGACAACATCGGAAAGGTTCAAAACCGCCCATTCTATGGGGACAATCAAATCAACGGATCGATGAGGAAAATCAATCCCTAACTTTTAAGAAATAGAGAGTTGCCCCGGCAATGTCGAAAAGGTTCAAAACCACCGAGTTGACAGAGAAAATCGACTCAAACTACCAAATCAATAGGGCAAATCAATCCCAACCTTCTAAGAACCTACATTGCTCTGGCAACATTGGAAAGGTTCAAAACCACCGAGTTCATGACCGTGGCCTCAACAGGGAGTTGAATTATACATATACAAGTTTCCAAAGATAAAGTTGGTGCACGACCGTGGCCTCAACACTAAACTTAGAGGAATTTGTTGTGACGAAAGATGATGCTGAAACATCTTTTTGATACATACATGTAGAATGGCAATGACTACGATGTTAACTTGAGAAAATTTGAATATAGCTAAGGAATTGGCAACATTAAATATATAATGCTTGGAATTAAGTAGTGGAGTCAATAGATCCCAGAGACATGAACTATCACATGAACCAGACTGGAGGCAACAAAGTGAAATGCTCGAGAAGTTCAATCTCTTATAAGATGTCCGCATCTTAACATTCAGACTTGTAGATAGGGGCGTACATACCAACACTTAATCGAAAAAAATTCAACCAAGTCTAAGCAGGAATAGCCATAGGGTTTGCTGAAAACATAGTTCTCTTATGCCAAAAAGCATTTTAATGAGAAAAAAGAGAGCTAAATAACGCAATATACTAAAGCAATTGTAGGAATATTATTTACATGCATAAAGTTGTAGTAAATAAGCATATTACATGGAAATAGCAGTATATAATACAAGAAATTGCAACGCAGGCAATCTTATTATATACACAGGCAGTTATACATAAACAAACACAGTACATAAAATACAAAGAGAGTATACAAGAGAGATTGCAAAGTTAAAGCAAATATTTCATTTCTACTAAAGTACTTAACATACATCACAAACAACGGGGACCGTACCCGTATAATATCGGCATGTTTTAGACACAAAAAAATATAGACTCAATCTCGACAACATATAAAAAACCAAACGCTCAATCTGCACACTACGGAGTCTTCCATTTTCTACTGCCTCAGATGCCTTTACCCATTTTACCTGGATGGTTCTTTAGTTTTCTCTCCCTTTGGGCTCCCCACATGGAGGAAAGCTACCTTCTGAGTGGGCAAACTCCTCACCAGTAGTAGAACCAGGCTCCCTAGACTTGATAGCAAGATCACCAATGCACTTCGGTAGACTAATCTTGAATGAAGGAATTTTTTATGCTTTGGAATTGACAGTTTTGAGGATGTGAGCATGGGGGTCTGAAGCTCTTTCTTCACTATGATCTTTTCCATGCACTTCAACCTTTCGGCTATTGTTCCATGCTTGGTCGGGTCGAAAGCACCGGTGATGAAAACATCCTTCTCTTCGGAGACTGAAATGTCTTGCAATCTCCCTGTAGGGACGATCTTCTTAGAATCAATACACATGCAAGAACTGGAAATATGAATGGATGTAGAAAACCCAATAGAAATGATGGTTGACACGGTAAAGATCGTTTTGGTTCGTGAACCATGCATAGCTGGAGGCAGAGGAGTCAAGTGAGGTTGACCTACAAGTTGGCAAACAGAGCGATAAAGTATAATGATGGATTCTTGTAAGAACTAAAGTTTCTCAAAGACTGGAGAAACAAGAGATATACCTGTAGCAGGTCCTGTCGGAATATAAAAAATTCACCCATTTTGTTCCCAATCTCCCCTAGCTCGACCACGACGGGAGGAATATATTGTTCATGAGGAGCACCCATTAATGAAGCTGAAAGAACATGAGTAGATGCAGTGTTGACTCCTATAGAAGCAGGGATAGTTGCTGTCGGCACTTGAGATTTGCCAGTGGATGTTTCTCCTCGACCCAAAGAGCTCAAGCCGACAAGAGCTTTATTAGCATTGGAAGCAACAACATCGGCTATCTCTTTAGCAGTGATAGCCTTTCCGATGGAAAGAAATTAATATCTTTAGCACAAGATATGCAGCCACCAGCTCCTCTTTAGAGCGATTATCTCTAGCCTTTGCAGATCTGCGTAGTTGTTCCTCCTAAGTGCTAGCAAGCGCCATGGGATAGTCATTCTTCAACCATCTTAGATTCTTGAACATGACTCATTAGAATAAAAGTATAGCATGTTGGCATCATGCTCAGCAAGGATCTTGGACTTTTCATCTTGAAGCTCTTTGAGCTCTTGCATTGACGTTTCAAGCTCAAAGTCGCTACTGAGCTTCACTACAGACAGCTCATCCACCAACTCAGAGTGTTTCTTCTTTTCGTTAAAAAGCTTTTGATTCTCCTCGCGGAGTCGAGTGAGTCCAGCTGCTTGGTCAACAACGGTCAAATCCTAAGCCAGATAGTTTTATCCTCCGCGGCAAGTTGCCTCTTCAGCTCAACACCTACCTCATATGCGAGCTTTAGATGGTTGGGCATTACGATTTTAGTTTGCAAATGAGTGCCCTTGAACTCTATCATCAAACTGTCAGTGCTTGATTTTTGTTTCTATGTGAGATCTCTGCCTAGTAACCTTGAACAAATCATCCTACAACTCTTTAAGAATTCGCTCGAAGGCAGCTTTCTCGGACTCGAAAGGTTGGATATTTGTATATTTTATCTTGTTAACATCAAAGAGAGCTGTACACAGTTTCTTCCATTTATTAGCTTCGTCGAAGCCTTGCACCACGTTCTTTAGAACTTACATCACCATCACTTTAGGCATGTCCAAGATATCGTGGTCAAATTTTACACTGTGCAGAAAAGGATTGTGGAATGCCGCCAATAACTATGGGGGACCAACTAGAGGAGTAAATGTGGGAGTGGAGATTCCCCTAGAGGCAAGCAGAACGGTTATAACTATAGCTTGGAAGACCAAAACCTGTTGGACAAAAGAAGTTTGAGCCTCTGTACGAGGTGGAATATCGACCGAAGTGGGCCCGCCCCGCTCTTAGGAATCTCTGAGGCTCTTAGCAGAGTTGTAAGATTGCTCCCTTCATAATCTCTCTTCTTGCTCCGATATCACCCTTCCCCTCCTTCTCTTTATCGGTCCTACGAGCCTCATCATTCACATCGTCTTTCTGCCTTCTCCTAGATTCATTGGGACACATCGGGTTTTGATTCCTTAGACTCATAGTAGTTCAGCCTCTATATTCACTGGAATGAGGGGAGAACTTTTCGTAATAACCACAACTTATGGATCATGAAATAGAAAGAAAGTGAAGTTAATAGCAAAACTATGAAGCTAGAAGCAATGTAAGAATGAGTGTCCGTGAACTTAATGAAGTGTATGTTTCCAGTGACCCCTTAAGAGCTCTACGAACCATATTGGCAAGGATTTAAAGTGGGGATCTCTCCACCTTCCCTTACAAAGCCTATTAACGAAAGTGAGAACTCTGAACCGACGCCCCCTAAAATATCACTAACCGTGAAGTTGATCTCACCAACGTCACTTAAGCCAACAAATATGTCTCCAATAGGGGCATGATTGGGGTGAAATCTATACTAAAGGAAATGCAGATTGATCTCCGACCATCTTGGGAAGCTTCTACGGTAATTTATTACCGACGAGGCTAGTTAAGGAGAAATGTACTCATCCTCGGCGACTCACCAAATGATTCGTCTCCTTCTCCGCTAGCGTTGTATTAGCTATCATCATCAACGTCCTCTCCTTCCTCCTTTGCCATCGTCCTTTCCCTTCTCTTTGTAACTAGTTAATCTTCCTCCGAAATCATAGGCATTCTGGCTGCTTCGCCTCTATCTCTTGAGACATCTCCTCCTATAAACTCCTAAGTCCCTTTTTTAGGGACTTTTCTGCCCGTGCCTCGCTGGAGGGACCCTCTACTTCCTCTTGAACATTCTCTTTAGAGCTAAGAGTGAGGGAAAAGGAATGGGTATGAGCCCTAGAGCCGCTTTGCACTGGAGATTCAGCAACGACAAATCTATCCTAGCGAAGTAGACCAAACCGCTATAGATTTTCATTCGTAAGAGGATTGCAATGGTGCACCGGTTGGGTCTAATTGCCTTTAAAGCATTGAATGTTCTCTCATGTTCGTTACTCTCGTCTCGGGCCGAGATGCCTATGATGAAACACATATTTAGTTAGAAACTTTGAAATTCCAACACAAGAGAGATTAGAAAAAGGAACATACATCTAGATAGCCAAACCCAGTTGAATCCGACTAGTCATCGCACGAAGAAATACTCGTCCTTGAAGTAAGAACGCTTGTTGTGGAGCTTCACAATCACTTTACATCCCCTTCGATCTTCGATTTATCAGATAGGATAGGAAATCCTACCTTTTACTGAATCGAAGGAGATACGTGAGCTCATTAAATCTCGGGGATCGGTTGAATCTACTCATGAAGAGAATATACAACGAGCTCAAAATGGAATATCTATTTGGATGAACTTTGAGCAGAGCCAGTCTAAGTTTTTATAGTACAGTCATAAGGCATGGATTGAACAGTAGAAAGAACTGCCTAAGCATGTGTATTGATTGCATGCTGGGAAGTTTGACGGGGGATTATGAGCAAATTCAGCCTTTGTCAACCGATGCACATCAATCTCGGGGATGCCATATTGAAGATATATGTTTCAGAGCGACCTTGTAGAAAGGATTAAAGGCACCTGCTCCGGTGGGTTATTCATAATTCTCAATCCCGGAGATAGCTAATGTAATACTGGTTTAAGTAAAACAATTTGGCTTTGGGATTCAGAAGTTTAGGGATGAACTAGCCCTATAGAGGTAGATGGCGAGGTAAGAGATGTAAAATACCCTGCTTCGAAAAAAGTAGATGTTCGTTCGCCAGACTTATAATGAGGTTATCAGAGAGTCATTATAACAATAAAATTTAGAGTCCAACATTGAAATGTGTGTTTTACGTTGGATAATAAACTTGTATGACCAATGCTCGAAATCTAAAGGATGTCGACGTCTGTTGACCAATTGGATTCTGAGCGTTGAACGGGGCAAGTGCAGTGTCTTAATCTATATAGTCCGAGTCTAGTGGACCATAAACAACAAACGAACCATCCTATGTAGATAGCTCGCTCGCGCTAGAAAAATGAGCCGTGTCATACTTTGAAATTACATTTTGGAACTTACCTGTTATCGATATCGGAGCCACTATCTACAGCAATGTGGGAAGCTTTTCTTTTCAGGATCACTGGAAGTGTAGAAATAGGAAAAGCGATGTGATGGTATCATCCACTATGTTTTATTTTGGAATAAATCATCACATGGGAATTCAAATGACGATCGAGACTTAGCTGGCTTATCGAAGATTGAAGCCGAAGAAGTGACTTTCCTTTTAGAACGACATGTATGCGACTGACCCAACTTCACCATCGACCAAACACAATGTGAAATTCAACCATCTTCCTTTGAACCGCCATCGACCAAGTCCAAATCGCCATTGCCACCGTCGCTTTGGTAAGAACAAATACCGCCAACCTTAAGAACTTGAATTAAAATTGGATCTTGGGTTTAGTTCGGGTTTGAGATAACTAGGAATAAAGTTCAACGAAGGCGATGGTGCTAAGCAGCTTCAGCAGGTCAGGAATGTCAATGGTAGGTTAAAAGTGGTGATGGCAGCACAGAAGATTGATAAGCGATGTGAGTTGAAGACAGGTCGGAGGCAAGATAGCTTGGATGTAAGACTAGCGAGATTTGAAAGAAACTTGGAAACTTTTTGAAGTATTTGGTTATATATAGGTCAGGCTATAACATTATAACTCGGTATCGAGCTATGTAGCACGATGCCTTATTGACTTCCCCCTCCCTCACACATCACCTAGAAGGCATGACAAAGAGATGATATGCTAATCTAAAGCATGTAGCGATATCCAAAGTGCATACCTTGTTCTCAAATGTCGAAGAATGAAGTTCCAACTATAACTAAAGCAAACAGTTAAAGGAAAATCGACCAAGTGATAACTACATCTCGAGAAAACACTTGAGCTATCAACCAAAGTTTACAAGATATGAGTCCAGAACTTGTTTTCAGTACATAGCATGCTTTGTTTTTCAATGAAAGCATACTCTAGGGGCATTGTTAACCGGGTTTTGACCAAGCAAAAGTCAACGAAAGTTAGAATGATAAGTCAAAGATGAAATGTCTCGAAAACTTAGGAAAGCACTTAGAAGAGCTAGAGAAGTGACTTAGAAAAATTTCATTCGATTTGGAACCAAGATCATAGCTCGGCACCGTGCTATGATAGATCGGTAGCGACATATAATTTCCCCTATTCGTCTCCCAACTCCGTACTTCTCTGTTTGCACCAAAATTGGTCACAAACACTCAACTAATAAGATAACATCGTAGATTCAATATCCAATGTCCAATATCCAAACAGAATGAAGTAGAGAATAAAATATGAATAATAGTAAGAAATGAAATGAACACGATATTTTATACTGGTTTGGCATACTCCAGCCTACGTCCACTCCAAAAAAATTTCTTTTTATTTTGCTGCTGATTATAGTTAAAATCCACAAAATTCAAGAGTAAAAATGGCGGAACATAGCCTAGGGAATAAGAGGAAAGAGCAAAAAAAGAAGATCTCTTTCCTTGAATCAATGATATGGTATTTATAGGAGAAGGCAGACAAATATCCAATTGAAAATTCATGTGTAGAAGACCAAGGCCAAGATGGACCTTCTCACCAAAAATGAGGCCCATCTGGGCCTCTTAGAGGGATCAGCCCCGATCCCTTAAGTTGGTGGATAGGGGGTTGACGATCACCATAGTGGGTCTGCCTATGCTTCTCCTTCGTGTTTCCGTAGTCGTTTGCATAGTTCGCCCAGTGTTTGTTAAGATATTGAGCGATCATCATTGAGTTGAACTGTCAATCAGAATGATACATAGCCATAGGTATTCGATCCGATCCATTGATCTAATCCTGTCCCTCACCAAGGGGAAGTGTAAATCCATGCATAGTCATTTCTTGGATGCCACTTGCTTGAATTCGCTTGACTATCATTCATAGCCTTGCTTATAACTGATCTCTTAACCTAGTAATCATCTCTTCGGACCTCCTACCTTAATGATCATAAATCCATTTAGCCAATGCCATGGTATCACGGCCATACTAAAAGGCGGGATAACATTCTCATCTATATCTCCAGTAGCTCGTGATCAAGTGGTTTTCCTAGAGTTTGGACAATCAATTCTAAGGTTGATGAGAAGAAAGCCCAGAAAGCATGTTAACTTAATAGATAGTGAGAAGATTATTAGAATCAACTAATACTCAATAAAAGTAGCATGGGAACATTAACATGGAGATTGAAGAGCAAAACAAGAGTTGACGTTGAATTTGCATAAGCATTTATATTTTGGTACCAAGCTATATAGGTTGGTTCCAACCTATCCCTATGGGTCATCGTGCTTCAATTTTTCTTATGCAACATTGGGCTATCTCCTAGACCCAATTTAAGTAGGCTTCTAACCTAGTATCTGTATTTCCCTATATGTACCAACCAAACTGCAACTAAAGAAGGATCCGATTTCTGCTAACTCCATATGTAGAAGCTCTGCCTCTTCTTCTTCTCTTACCTCCACACAACAGTCACCTAAGTAGCTACTTTTGATAGTTCTTAGCCATAAAACTTGTCAAACTCTTATACTAGTGACTTATACTCTCTCTAATTCTCTATAATCCAACACAAACTCTATTAAATCAATTAATACTATAAAGTGGACGTAAGCTAAGGTTGTTCAACCACTATAAACATATTGTGTCCCTTTACTTTATCTCCGTACTACTTTCTTTTAGTTTCAATACTATCAGCCAGATCTTGGTCATACAGGATCCCTACGACTCAATCTTGGGTGTTGATCTATTTTTGATGCCAACAATAGGTATGAACGCGATTGGTTTTCATAGCTTGGTACTGACTTGAGAGGATCATATCGATACCGATCATAGACTTAACCTTTTATCTTGCTGCTTTGCTTTTACCAATAGCACTCCTTTAGAAAATAATGGTTTTCCATAGTACTTGCAAGTTTGTGGTTGCACCTTTGATTCTCATTTTGGTTTTAGACTTTAGAGTTATCATTCTGGAATTCTGACTGACTACTTGACTATCTGATCATTCTAACTCATCTAGATAAATCTTGGCTAAATGGGTGGATAACAATAGTTGAAGTAAAGAATCACTTGGAAAGCGGGATAGTAAAAGTGGCATTTATGATATTGGAATTTTAGTTTATTGGATCCCATTAACCAATCGATTAAAAATTATTTAAGATATGGATAGAAATTTTATTTTTGTGGAATTACAATTTATTATGTTAAGGGTCCGAGTAATCTAATAGCATTTTTATGTGATCCGGCTCTATGATCGATCCATGGATTAAATTTTAGAATAGTTAATGTTTGCATTCTTGGTTGATTATGGACTCAAATAGTGTTTAGATGATTTTTTATTTGACATTACTAGTAAAGGTAGATGATTTGATTGGTTTGTGAATGATTGTCATTGATATGACATTTTGGATAATGTTACACCATACTTTTTTCGGCTTGGATGATTGCAAATCACTAGGCAGGTTGGTTGTCATATAATGTATATGTTTGGTGGGGTTAATTATGTGGTATTAGTACTTTAGTTGTCAATGCAACTGAAAGTATATTGCTTGGATTAGATGTTACACGAGTTTCATATCATGTTTATTATGGTAGGACATCATCCATTTTCGATGTTCCTAGATGTGGTTTTGTATATAATGTTACCTAGTTTGTTTATTGGGTTTATAGGGCATGATGCTATATTGTGTTGTCTCATTCATAGTACCTAAAAAGTAAGATGATTGAAAGTATGGCAAAAAGAAGCACCATTATTGTGTTGATACAAAGAGAAGTATTGGAGTTTTATTTATGGATATTAGAAGATAATCTAACATATATTGGTACCAAGATTATGTGGGTTTGTATTATTAGCAATATGGAATGAGTTAATTTGAATTGTATGGATAAATATGGTTTAGAGAATCAAGATATGAAATAAATTTTGGCTCCATTGGTAAAGGTATTTTAGATTGAGTTGGTGTTGAGATTCTATAAAGAGGCTACTATAAACTAATATCGAATAAAGAATTCTAAGTTGTTTGGATAAGATTAATATGAAGAAGCAAGGAAAAGTATCTTGATTTACACGCATTGATATGGAGGCAATTTTTGGTGAAAGTTGAGATTTGGAATTTGAATATGGTCTAGAGAAAGAATCAGGTAGATTCTTTTCAATCACCGCTCAAATTGAAGAGAGACTTCGATTCAAGGAAACTATTTTAAAGCATTAACTTAAGTGTACATAGTTTGTGTTGCATATTGGGTGCACGAGAATGATATATCACTTAGTTAATCACTTTTAACACGAAAATAATTTAAGGTTAGGATTTCACTTAAATTTAGGACTTCACTTAGATTTTGGATTTCGTTTGTGGCGTTTAAATGGTTAAATAAAATAGAACTGGTTGTTTGATTATTTAAGTGATTGCTTGTTTGTATAGTTTAGGACTCCAAAGTTTTAAAACTCTAATGGATTGAGGATATCGTACTTCAGTATCATGAGTATTGAATTATTCGAGAAGCGATATTAGAAGTGAAATGATACCATTTAAGTTAGACGGAATATTTAAAGAAAAATTATTCTATGTTCACCAAGTTCAGTGATCACCCAATTTTGATATTAATATGTGAAAAGAGAAATTATTTGTGGTTCAAGCTATTGGTTTGTTTAAGTAAGATACAATCTGCATTGAGTTGTCTTCCCTAGAATGCAAAAGGCAAAATGATGTATATACTTCTCGGATGATTTGAGTCTTATGTTATGCATTTAAGAGTTGTATGAGATTACATTTCAACTGAGGCATGTTTATGCCAAGGTAAGTGGCATGGTGCAATTTGGCATCAGTTTATCTTAGTTAATAACAAGGATTGTAGAAGTTATTATTGTACGCATTTGATACTAGTATTCTGGGGATGAGTATATATATACTAGTAGTAAAGCTTATAAGTTGAGTTGGAAAGAACGATCAAGTCATAAGTACTTGGAAAGTGGAGAAGAGAGTCCGTTCTTTACCCTTTGGCTCTTTATGGGAATGTTTTCCCATTTATTTACAGGTTTGCATAACTAGATTTTATGGGTTGGTTGACTGGTATTATAGATTACTGTTGGTTTGTTGAGGTATGATTGGTTGATTTGGTTGTTTTGTTTATTATATGGACTATGTGTCTTGACTTTCGATTGTGTTGCTATGTTTTGATATACGTAAGTTTCTCATTTGCTCATTTTTGCTATTTATTTTCGTGGTATGTTGCATTGAATGATAGTTACAGCCATATAGAATTCACTTATGCTAAGATCGTATTGCATTATGTCTACATGTTATATTTATTGCATGTTATCCCTAAGGCCGACTTGTTCAAAAGGCTGGCTTCCATTTTCATTATTGCATTAAGTTAGTATCTTATATGACATGATCATGTGCATATACACGTGCACGCACGCATGCGCACATGCATATATCTTGTATTATGTTGCTAAAATACAGGGTTACTAAGAAATTTTAGTGATAGAATTGTATGTGATATAAATGGATGATCATTTAAATGGTTTGTAATGCATGCCATAGATTGTATTTGAGATAATACATTATACGTGAATCTGCATGTTGCATTCTTTGGCTCTTGGGAATTTCAAGGATGAAATTCTTTTTAAGGTAGGAGAGCATAATAACCCATGTTTTTCAATAACTAATTTAACAGGTATACTTTAATAATTTTGACAATAGGCAAAAATGGTAATTTTTAAATAGTTGAATTCAGTAATGAAACTTGCATTATTTTGACTGGCTCGTTTATTCATTAAAATGGTACATCTGTTTGTTCGAGCTGGATCCTGAATGAGAAAGATATAGATATATTTATAAATATAGATATGAATAAATCTTATATTTATGCATTATATATATAACATATAAATCTAATATATATTCCAAATTATAGGATTAAATTTGTATTTAACCTCTGATTTAAACAAAAACGGTTCGAAAAGACCATTTAAATAATTTTAATCAGCACTATGTATATTTGATTCAAAAGAATCATAATATTCTTTCATTTCATTCAAAATATAAAAATTACTTTCTCTAATTTTATATATACCATTAATCAAATATATTCAAACAAATTCTAAATTTATCATATAAGTTTCCAAATTTTGTTTCCCAAAATTTTATATCTTTTTATACAGTTTTTAATATATATACTCACATATCATCCTCATTTTCATATTGTTTGATAATAAAACTAGTCTAAACCTATTTCATTAATTTTTATTCCATATTCATATTTTAATTACGATCCTAATTCAGTATAATCTATATTCATAATGTATTTATTCATTAATCATTCCAGTTTCATTCTTAAAGCCATAAGATCCCAACAATTGATGAGTCTAAGGAAGTATTTATCAAAAAATAGAGCATTTTATTCACAATAATGGTTTTAGCCCTAAATAGAGAAAAGAATCGCTAGCCTTTTGCTATCCAGTATTGGAAACCCCTTAAAATCTGAGTATGTAGCCTCCATCGCGCTCTTCGATTCGGTAAATTATTTGTATATTTTAGTATAGTGTTGGTTGAGATATGAACGATTGAGGGAGAATTAAGAAGAAGGTTTATAAAATGAGGAGGACGAAGAAGAACACACGTTATATTTGTAAATTCAAATCTCTTTGAATATCTCTATTTATTATAGAGTGAAGTATCTACTAGATCTTAAGTTGGGCTAAGCACATTAAAGTGAGGTGTCCAGGTGGATGCTTCTTATTGAGATCACTGCAGCTTTACTTCTCTCATTATGTTTCATATTTGTTAATTTGTTGTTCTTTGTTAAAGTTCGGCCCTTTATGTTACCTTTAAATGTGTAATACTTATGGTCGTTAGACTGTTGACTTTTGAGTATTTGGTTTTTATGGCTTGTGTTGAATGAACCGAGCCTGGTCAAATGGGTTAAATGAATGAATTTCAAAAAAATTCCATTTTAGGTCTTTGTTTGGGAACATTAAAATGAACACCTTGTGAATCAAGTTTCACGGTTTGACTATAAGCTGTTCAATGATATTATTGTGTCAAAAAATGGGATTTTAATAAAAGGGTGTTTATTAAAAATAAAGGAAACATATTTTAAAATGAATATTTGAATAATGTTTTTTTATAAAGTGATTTATAAATCAGGGTTATAAAATATGTTTTACTTGGAAAGTTTTTTGGAGCTTTTAAAATCCTAGTGTCTTTGAAATGTTTTTGGAAAAAAGGTATTGATGGTGTTACTAGAAAATACTCTAAGGTATAAATATTTTGAAAAAAGAATTTGAGAGTAAAATTTGTCTTTGGACAGTTCGAGAATGGGTCTCGATCTGTTTTGTAATGATCAGAATAATCTTCTAAGTGACAATCCGATATTAGCTTAGGCAAATGTGACAATGCACTTAGTAAATTATTCTCTTCATCTTTGCACAATCGAAACAAGTTCGAATCCAAATGAATCCAAAGCAAGTGAATGACAAATATTTTGTTAAAAATTATTTGTAGGGAAATATATATGTATAATTTTGTTTCAAAAAGAGGATTTGAAAAGGAAGAAGTATTTTTATAATTAACTAGTTCGAGTGACTCGAATGTGACTAAAAGGGGAAAGGGATGTGTTTAAATGGTAAACACTTCTCTTGAGTATTACCCTTCTTGGTAAGGAAATATATGATACTATTTGATAATACCCAGTTCCGTGACCTCATTTTGGTGTTACTCAGGATATATTTACATTTTCTAAGGGTTAAATATAATGTATCATTTCAAAAGATTTTTAAATTATAAAATCCAGGTATTTGGCTCCTAAATTTAAAAATAATAAGGTATTTTGATTAAAGACTAGATTAATAATTGAAGTTTGGGATAAACTTAATTAGAAGGTTTAATAAAAATTGTTTTATTAAACCATGTCTTTTGATTTTAACATCTAGGAAGTGAATAATAATTTGATGTTATTGGGCTGGCTAATAAACTTCTTTACCTTAGTAATATCTAAGAAAAAGTAGAATCTAGACAGAGTTTGGATATCAGCATCCTACCCTTCTTAGCTACTTACCAGACCAATTGGGTAAAGAAGTTGAATTGGTCGGCTTAGTTTTAAGACTCGAGAATTATTTTGGATCTATGTCTTAATAGTGAAAAAACCGAATTTAAAATTCAATGTTTTATATATATATATATACACACATACTTTTAAGACATAGGAGAGTATTATACAAGCAATAAATTAAAAGGATTTTATGAAAAGGTTTCATATATAAGTTGCATCGTTTTAAATGCTGGATCTGAATTGGAATTTTGTAAAGTGTTTTCATAAATATTTTTGGGAGGGTTAATAGAAATTGTGTAAATAAAGAACCTTTAGATGAGTACGTAGGTTGTACGTTGATCATTTTCCTTTTTTATATAGTTCTCGATTCAGCATTCAAGTGCATGACATAAGGTGTTTCACACCATTCCAAATAAGGATTTATCACTCAATTTTTGATGGCGAACACTTGGTGAGGGTTCTTAATCTAGAACTAAAGTTTTCTATCATAGTATATAACTATGTAAGGAGAATAGAGGTTTCTAATTGAGAAGGCTGATAAGAGTTCACACCAATGAATCGAGTGAGTGATAATAGTTCGAAAGTAAAGCTATGTATTTTAGTGAGTGAGTGAGTTAGATTTTTCTTAGGAATGATCTATGTACATCATATAGATTAATAAGTAGTGTTAAATATTTTTGGGTTAGGGCTGTGGTAAGCGGGGGAGTGTAACAACTAGGAATTTCACTACTTTGATTTGTGATTATTTAACTAATTTTAAATATTTGAATAATAGATTTTATAACTAAAATAAAACTCTTTTAAATAATAAGTAATGATGGTGAAATAGTTTTCAAAATGTATTTGTAAAAATATCTAATTCGAAAAAAAACAGAAAATGTGACCGTAATTCATTTTTCGAATTTTTGGCTTTTCTTCGGTTAAAAGTTATAAGAAACCTTGTGGACACTTTTGTATTGATATACACTTTTGTAAATAAGTTAATATTCGCATTCATTTGCAAATAAGTAAAATCATGCGCATGTATATACTTAGTATATATACTTAGGGATGTAAGACAAAAGGTAAAAAGTGAAATGTGATATGTTAAAACATGGAAAAATCATTAGCACACATTAATACAAGAGGATTTAATGCATGTTAGGTCATTAAGGGAAGGGGATAAGGTTTTATGCTAAGGTACATGAAGGTGAGGTGGAATGGTGATGTGGCAAGAGGAGGTGGAGGGCAAGTGACCAAGGGCATTAAGGTAATGTTCTTTATTTCTTGCTCATAAACAATACTTTCATTTCTTTAATTTTGGCTCCTCTTGCATCTACCATATCTTTCTCATACCTTATCCAAATAGAGGTTTTCTTTTTTACAAACCGTAGCAAATTCCAGTGGCTACAACTTTCTTATGTGACTTCAAATTTTGAGCTTAGCTATGTCCAAATCTCATTTTCTTATAGAGTGTTTTCGAACCCAGATTTTCAAGTTCAAAAATGCCTCTTATTCTTATGACCGTATCTCCCCAAAAGAAAATCCTAATTGAGCGAATATTTTTTGAAATTGTAGAAAATAAATTCCAAGAACTTTTCCTTTGGAAACTTTTTCAAGTATCGTGCGTAACTTATCCAAAAATAAGTTGGAAGATGACCCTTTTTCGGGTTTGATTTTTGTTCAATAATAACCCAAAGCCCCTCCTCCTTCTTAACCAAGCCCATACCACCCCTCTCCCTACGGTCGAACCATGTTGGACCCATGGCCGAACCATAAGGCCTTCAAAATACGATTTTGGTTTAAGAAAATCAAAGAGCTAAGGTCGTTTCAAGTTTACCGAAGTTCGAGTGAGGTTAGTGGTTTGACTTGGAAAGCTTTTAGGTCAGTTAAAGCTCACATCTTTTATAAGTTTTATAAACATTATCATAATATTATCTTGGTTGTTATTTGGTTGGATGTTGGTTAAAATCAATAAAGTTGTACATGCCTCGTCTATGTGTATACGTAATGTTAATTCTTGGCTTAGAAAGTAAAGTAAAAGTTAGTAAGGTATGGTAGTTAAGGACTTTGCTAAGGTCTTTACAAATTGAATGTTGTGATGGGTTATATATATGTGTATGTTTTATGCATGCATATGTTGATGTATGTTAAAGAAAAAGTTAGTATGTTGAAGTGGTTAATTTATGACATCAAGATCCTTCGGATAGTTAAAAACTTATCTCCTAACTTCACTTTCTCGAAAGGCTTTATAAAGTTTTCAAAACCTTACTTTTGTTTTCAAAAATTTATTCTAAGTTATAAAAGTAATTTAACATAAAAAAGAGTTTTGGCAGTGTTTTAGAACATAAATCATGTTTTGAAATTACGGGTCACATAGCAATAGTCGCTATAAATGCAGTTCATAAGAGGGACTCTTTTTGCAAACTAAAAGTTTTTTCACTTAAATATTCTTTTCGCAAAGTGTTTTCAAAAATTGAGTAAGTAATTAAAAATTAGTTGTTTAATTATTTAATGACTAATTAATTAATTAATTATTTAATAAAGATAATTAGCACTCATAAAGGTAACTAATACTTGAGTGTCAATCAATTAAGTTGATTATAATTAGTCAATTAATTTAAATTAATAGCCATTTAATTAATAATTATTGAATTAATAATTAGGTATTAATTATTATTTAGTTAATTATTTAAGATTAACTATTATTTATCTATTTATAAAAGGGTTAAAATATTTAATTAATTACTAATTAAGTAAGATTAATTAAGACTTAATCAAGATTAATTTAATTATTAATAAAGTTTTAAATTATCATGTAATAATTAATCAAAGATTAAATATGGTTTAAATATTATTTAATTATTTATATAAATGATAATTATTATTTAATTGATGATTTAAAAGTTAAATATGGTTTGATTATTGATTAAATATTTAGTTATTATTATTATTATTAAGTAAAGTGTTTAATTATTATTTAATTTTAAATAATTTTTTTAAGTTTAGAAATACTTTATTTCTAAATATCAATTTGTTTTAAAAGTAACTCCCTTTAAAAAGAAGACTTTAATTCGAGGGATTTCTTTGTCGACTATCCATAAGTAAACCTTATTGAATATGAAATCCAACGATATCTATTTGGCAGAATAAATCACCGTTGTGCTAATTAACTTGTACTTGACATCTGTTTAGTAGAATAAATCACCTCTACCATAATTTACCAAGTAGATTATGTTGACATCTATTAGAAAAAACAAAAACCCATTTTTCCCTTATATTAACTTAGACATGTTTTTAACAAAACAAATCTCGTCTGGTATTTTGGTAACTTGGACATTTACTTATATGGTTGATTGTTATGGGTTGATTCCCTTATACATATCTGTTTGTTATGTAAATACTCATGTTATAACTTGAAAAGTAAACTCAGTTAAATGAGAACCATTATGGTTACTAAGCTTCTTTCTGATTTTGAAGGTCAACCATACTTTTAATAATGGTTTTAAGTTAAGTAATGATTTTAGTAAAGGTGTTTTAAATAATCATTTTGTTTATTAAAAGGACCTTTTTAAATGAGTTTATTAAAGGATTTTCATTTTAAATAAGGAATATTTATAAGAAACTTTTATAAATGATTTTGGATATTTATAAAGGAAGTTTTATAAATAATTTTTAGAGATTTATAAAGTGATATATAAATGGTTTAATATTTATAAATGAGTTTTGTAAATTTAACTTGGTGATTTTTGAGGAGTTTTGAATATGGGTTCGAAATCTAAGTAAAGGAGATTCATAAATAAAAGAGATTTATTAAGAAGATTTATAGAAGGAAATTTATAAAAGGATTTGAGATTGGATTTCGTTTAACTGACCTTCTTAATTCTGGTGGCATGGACATTCGTTCCACACTTAACACCAATGGAATATTGTTTGAGGTTATCTTTATCTATAGTTTAAATAACATTTTGTTTTGATCCTTTTGTATGATTTGGAAATGATAAATCTTTCACAAATGTTTTGTGAATGTACTTATGTCAGTAAGATAAGTATATGAAGCTTTTTATAAACACTTTTAAAAAGAGTTTTAACAAATGAAAGATTTAGTTTGAGGCTTAGTGGTTGCTATGGGCAATTAAATCTCTGAATTTGTTATTGTTTTTTATCTGATAGTTATATAACCAATTATCAAATCTAGACTAAAATATAACTCTGGAAATATCGAGAAGAAACACGTGAGTTATATAGCATAGTCATCTTCAATGATGCTGTACTGTGTGTATAAAACTCGTTTTGTTCTCCTTGGACAAATGACATGGAAATCTGCCAACTTAAACGGTTAGGGGTTGGTCCCTGCTCTTATGTATTGTCTTACTATTTTCAAAAGAACCGGGGCAGAGTTTACCAGAACTATCAAATATTGTTTTGAAGAGACCGAGAATGGATAAGTATAAATTATCCGAAAACCACTTCGATCGAACTCAAGTATGTCGAGCTGAAGACATTTGAAAATGATTAAAGATAGTGTTTTTGATGTGTGAGGGCAACTTGCTACTAATCATGAGAGTGATTCCAAAATGAATGTAGTAGAGGCACGGCCTTCGGCTTTGTTCAGACCCAGAACTAACTTGTGTGGATGAATGTTGACATTGTATTGTTGCCAAGAGGGCTGTGTTAGCATTCTAAATGGAATTGCTTTTAAAAAGGTAATTGTAAAGTCAAGCCTCACATCTGGGAATGACTAAAATCAGGGGATATGCTTCAAGGCTATTTGGTTCGTTACCATTAAGGTATGGTCATCACCCAATCTTGATCGTTATTATAAATCATGTATGCTCGGGGCCATTTAGGTTGTTGATACCAACCAGGGTGATGACATATTCGTCGCTATCAAGTAAGGGATAAAGCCAGTCTTGACTCGTAGGGAGTCCATGTGAGGCTCTTAGTGTGTTTTATCTAAAGATGCACCGTGATAGGTGGTACCCCAGTACTTTGTCATTGATGGAATCCATTTTTTAATACATGTCTTTATGCACTTAGTCCTGCCCAATTACTGAAATGTGAGATGTAAGCATTTCAGCTATATTAATATGTATTTATATCTTATACATTATTATAATATCACTAGATTTTCTATAGAAAGTGTTTTGGTTATCGTAATGTAAAAACCCGTCCGTGTTTATATGCTGCATGGTCTTACGAGATACCTTTGATTTTAATGGATTTTATAAGTTATAATAAATAAAATTCCTTTTGATTTGAGTTTCTCACGCTAGTTTTACTAGATTGACCCAAGTGTTGTTATCCTATAATGCTCAGGTCAGCCCGAGCATAATTTCCAGATTTAGTTGGATCCTTTAGAACTTTAAGGAGACGAGCTGGATTGTCCAAGACGTATTCACGTATCTTACATGCTTCTGCTGTTTAAATTGTTCTTGATGTGTGTTTGTTGTAGTTATCAAATTGTAAGAACAGGCTGTTATAAATATCTAGCTGATTATAGGTTAATGTACTCTAATGTTGTGTATAATAAAGATGATTTCTTTTATAAAGACTTGTTTATATTACATATTACACATTATGTTTTTGTGGGATTCTGTTTTGTCTTTTCTTTCTTCACCTTTAATGACCTGCCTTTCAGACACTTAAATGATTGACACACGAATATAGAGGATGTATTAAGTGTCATCTTTAGGCGTAAGAAAGGTAGATCGTTACAAATTTTATGAAATAAAAATATTAATTCATATATTTATAATACTACATATTAATATACACATTTTTTGTATATTAATACTTAATTTATGTATATAAATAAAGAATAAATTATGTGTCGGATTTTTTTTATTTTCGAAACCTTTCTTTCTAAATAAAAGAAATAATATACGTATAAACATATGTATAGTTATATATATAATAGATAAATAGTATTGGATTGATAAAATAGTTTTTATTGATTTTAAAAATAAATTACACATGCACATATACACACACACACACACACATATATAATTTTCATACTGTACTATATATAAAATTATGGTGATTAATATATGTAATAGTAGTTAATCTTTCAGACCTAGAATTGTATATGGATATGTACATGTACGTATGTGTGTGTCAAATGAAAAACAATACAATTAAACTAAACAGAGTTAAGCATACTAATTCATTCAAATATAACTATGGAACTAATACTAACATGGCAATATAGTAATTATAGATAATAGAATCTTACTTAAAGACGTTGCCTTAGAATTGTACCTTGACATATAAACATTCCTAGATTCCCTTATTCGTGCTCCTAGCTATGCTACTCCTTAGAGAACCTCTTTGATTTGATTTGATGTTGTATTTTGGTCAATGGTTTTCGAAAAAAGATATAGGAATTGGTTTTTATGGAAGAGATAAGGAAAAAACTAATGAAAAGTTAAGGAAGTGTCTATGGAGAAACTAGGGATAACCTTTCTCCTCAATTTTCAAATCTTACTTTCACTTAGTTTTAACATTTTGAAACTTCGTAAAAGCCACCCTTGTTCTATATATAGCCGACCATTCATATGGATATTAACATCCCTTAAACACCTCAAACCAATTAAGTAATTAACCACAATTAAATTAAATTTAAATGTGTATCAATATCATGTAGTGATTTTGATGGAACTGGGCTTGTCAGAAGCGGGTTGAGTTGGATGGATTTCAAAAGATATTCCATTTTAGTGTCAGTTAAGCCTATGAAACCTAAATGGATTTTAGATCTAATCTAAAATTCTAAATAAAATATTTATTTTGTTTCATTTGTATAAAATAGTTTGAATTTAATTTAAAATGAATGTACGCTGTAATGAGTGCATCATACACACCCTTGTGTGGAAGTGCAATTGACCATATTGGAATTTTAAATAGTTAATGTGAACGTGTTGAGGTGTTGGGACTTACACTGCAATAAACACTTTTCTCTTTTATATATGCCTTTATTATACAAAATAAGATTTAAAAATAACAAAATATGATTTTTATCCACGGACATATACACACGCATGCACGTGCGCGTCACATACATACACGTGCATGCGCGCGTGCATGCGTGCATACATATGTATGTATACATGTATAAATGTATTATATGTATATATATGTTATATACACAAACACTTGTTTACATTAAGATTAGTTTTGATTGTTTGACATGTTTTAAAGTTAATGAAAACAATTTTTAGTTAGTTTTAATTAAGGATTAGTTTAAATCAAAATTACAATTTTCAAATAAAAGACTAGTTTGTAAGCCTTGAATTAAGAAGATATACATACATACATACATACATACATAAATACATAATCCAAATTACATTGCAACATTCATATAGAAAAAGTGATACATGAGGTAGAGCCAAAGGATTCAAACAATATAAACATCATGAATTTGTTCTTAAATAAAATAGTAAATTACCATGAGATGTAACCAAAAGAAACATCTTAAATGATGAAAGGATTCTTAGATTCAATGGACCGATCTCTGGATCTTGCAACAATTGTGGGATGAATGCCTTTTCTTTTTAATTTTTTTGTCTATTTCTTAATATGAATTTTATTCCCTCGTAGCCATTAAATTTTCAGCCATAATCGATGGAGAGGAAGAGAAAAGTTTTATCTGGAAAGAATAAAAAGGAAATGAAAGAAATAAAGGGTAATTTGTTTTAAAGGACTGATAAAAACTTTTCATATTCCTCCCTTAAAACCTCACCCTCTTAATTCTCTATTAAACATCAATAAAATCCTTTCCCTCTTCTACATGCATGGCCGGGCGTAGATGGTGCCACATAAGCCATCATAATTTCCAAAATTCAGTTAGCATTAATTCATTTTAAATCTAACTTAAACGTTCTATCAAATCATATGTCATTGCACGCGACACACTTTATTAAATATTAATGGTATTTAGAATAAATCAAATAAATTTTTAATAATTAATATTTCAAAAATATTAGTTTATTTATTTTATATAAAAACACACTTAGTATTTATGCTTCCAATTTAAATTTTCTACCAATATTATATACTGACATGCATGTTTATAACTTTTATACATGCATTATTAAATACTAATGGCACTCAAATGAATTAATGAATTTACTAACTTATATTTTATAAATAATAATTAATTTACAATAATTATAAAATAATTAAATTGTGCGTTTCATTCGAAATATTTGTCTTTTCAGTTGTGCGACTCAAACGCGCAAATTCAGTCAGCGATAATATTGCACAATTCAAATACTAGTGTAACACATCATATAAGCTTCTAGCGTGACAATTTGGCTGAATTTATCATTTACATGTATTTTAGATAAAATCAAACTTTATTTATTATAAGTGGTACACAGTTGCTATGTTGTTCGAGGCGGCGCGAAGAGCACGCTAATATTGGCTTTAGAGTCCATGTAGAGTTCATGTAGAGCCTGGACGAATAGGCATTCGTCATATATATTTTGCGCCAATAATATTTGCGTTAAATAATTACAAAAAATAACAAACTGTTTATTAAAATGTATTGATATTGATTGGATGAGCACTACATGTTAGTTTATTATAAGTGATATATATATATATATATATGAATGCATGTACGTATATATACGTACGTATGTATGCACATGTATATATACATATGTATGTGTGCATGTGTTTTTACATGTAAATGTATCTTCAATCAATTACTTTTATAATTTATAAGCTTCAAAACTTATATTAGTAAAGTTTGTGGCAATAAATGAATTTTTGTATACCAAATAATCTTAAAGAACTCAAGTACGATATAAGTGGAAAAATATAAATTTTAGTTTATAATCAATTATTATTTTTTTGGTTAAGAAATTAATTTCAAATAATTAAAAGGAAAACACAACTAAAATCAAAATTAAGAAACCAGTAAAGTCTTCAAAGTAGAGAGAAATTAAAGCACTTTTATTATCACTCAAAATAAAGAAGAACAATTATTATTTACTAGCTGATTGTTTATATATTTTAAAGAAAGATAGAGAAAAATGATTCAAGAATTGAAAGTCTTGAAATACAAAGAAATAAAAGTATATGGATGCTTTTATTCTAAATGTATTTAATTTAGCCAAGTAAAATAATAAAATGCTATTACAAAAAACGATGTGTTAAAATTGCAAAAAAGCGCACAATCGAACTCAAGGCGCCTCGATGGTGCCCTTGACAACATAGCTGGGTAGTAACGATTATATATGCCAATTATATTCATCAAAACCATGTCACATTAAGACTTTTGGAGTTTGGTTTTATTTAAAATTTCAACATCATCCACATTCAACTTTGTAAGTCCAAACACAAAATTTTTGGTTCAATCATAACATTTATTATTAACTATACTACTCTAGCTAGATACTTTGACTTTGAGTTGACTACAGTTGACCGTGATCCTAACCCAACATAACAAAGGAGACGAATTCTCTGTTGAATAGTGTTTTACCTCCAAGTCTTTAACTTGGACCGAACAGCAGTCATTCAATGGATGCCATGCCACTATTTAACCATAATCAAAGTGGAATGTCTACATTAAAGTTCTACTGCATCCTCAAGTAGATAGAACTGTGTAACATCGTCTCTTTGAGATTCGTTGTTTGACCTTAGTTATATTAACAATGTAAACTCTTAAGTGAGTCATTCTAAGTTATCCAATAACTACCAGTACGTAACCTATTGGTGTCCTCAATGGTCGTGAGCAATACACCATCCAATATTTGTAGAGAATTATGTACTCTAGTCTCAATGGATATATGCTATCCTATATCGAATATCTTGACGAGGAGTATGTAATATACTTATATCATAATATGACAAGAAATTATTGAATATCATAACATTTGTAGAGCATTATGCACTCTAGTAATGATTGAAGCATTTTCTATTCAATATACTTTAAATTAATTAATTAATTATATCATAATATGACATGTACATAACAGAAAGAAAACACCTTTTATTATGAATAAGTTTGGTTATCGTGTTAGATATATATAACAAATTACATAATTGCCACTAGGGCGCATCTCTAACTCTATCAATCTCCCACTTTCCCCTGGGGTTAATTATGGAATCTTATTCCAACACCTTTGATTGGTTTTCTCAGAACAAATTAGGTTGGTCCCTTAATGAAGGAATATGCTATTTTATTTTAATTATCTACTTTGTCGATCAAATCTCTAGAACGCTAATAAAATGCCTTTATCATATGGAACTATTCATAGTACGTCTCTTCACTTCTACCGATCTCTAGGTTCTTTTATGAACAACATTGTAGCATTTTTATCAGATAACAATGTCATAGGATTCTCTGCATTTGGATCATCCTCGTCTCAGTTAATTTTTTTTGCATTTATTTATACTTATTTTATAGCAGTGCTTATTCAAGGTGGTATATTTAGCCTTTTTTTGAATTAGTCACCACTTATAATTTGGAACATCTTCTTATTAAAATTCTTAACATAAGATTGAACGAGAACTTCGGTTTACAATACCGTTATCGATATCACTTTTGAAGGTCGAATCCACACACTCCCTCATAATGAGTTCATTATTTCTAAAAACAATTATCTAGTATTTCGTAAATACTGGAGATCTCCCTAAACTATCATTTAGTAATCTTAATTCATACTTGCTTTATGTATCAAATACATAAGTGAAATGTGGAAATATGGCGAGTAGGATAATTTCTATTACCATTGCATAAGAAATCGATCTACCAGGATCCGCATTAAATAATTAAATATGATGTCTATGTATATCATTTTGGGACATCCGAACTTCCTTTTGTGGTGATTACAGAAGATGTCTTTTCAAATCCTATACTGAGAATTTTTACACAAAGACATCGTTAACAATCATAAGTCTATTATTTACTTTAGGTTTTAGAAATATTTTAGTACCTATTAATATTCTTTCTTACAGATATATGCTTCTTGTGCATTTTGACTGAAATTTAAACTATCTGACTTCTCTATTATAATACTTACTTCACTCTGATGCTAATTGAATATTGTTTTCATATGACTCCTTGGATCATGTCCAATAACCCACAAACTCATATTCTAAATCATTATTATAATTTCTGCTTCTTATACCAAAACTCAAAACCATAACGAGCAATAATTTTTTGAGTAAAATCTAAATTAACTAAAAATACATTGAACAATGAATCTGTTATGTTAATTTCAAAAATTGGAACTTACATTGCTATTCTTTTCAATATAGCTTGCTATATTCCACTTGCATTATCTTTTTTCTCAAAAACGCTTTTGCAGCTGATTGATTATGTCCTTTTGAGGATAGCTATCAAAATCATATTTTGATAATGTACTTGAAATTCTTTTGGATCCATGCATTACACCATATGGTAGAGTCATTACTCTCAATGGCTTATTGATAATCGAGGAAATTATTTCTTGACATCGATAAGAAAAAAGTTGTCTTTTGATGTGTGAGAGTTTTTATTAGATATTTTAGTTAATTATGTCCATTTGGGCTTGGTTAATTTCATTTCATCCATTGTAATCAGTTTATTAGATCGTACCCAAATCCTTTTTACTTCCAATAATCTCTAAAAGAAATTCCTTCATCATGAAGTTGATGTTTCTTGAAAAAAATTGTTTCTCAATGCAATGGAACGGTATTTGTTGGCTAGTTTTATATCCAAACCCAAAACTATATATTTCGCTTACTATATAGTTGCAAAGATAATAATAAGATAAAAGGGGCACTTATGACTAATTAGGTTACGTAATCTTAAAGACTTATGTGGTAATAAGAGAGCTCCGTGCATAGTAAATTCATGAATGTTTCAAACGGAGCTCAACCCCTTTGAAGTTGCAAAGAATGGTTTATTTATAGTAATTGAAGTGGATGGTAGATGGTTGAGATTGCGCTGTAGAGCTAGCAGGAAAGGTGTTTGGCTGTTGATCTAACTACCGAGGTGGATGGTCAATAGTTGCAAATTTTGCCAGAAGATGGAAGGTGGATGAAAAATTACTCATTGCCTCCCTCTACCAGGCCTTGACTTACATTAAATATGCATCTAATGCTGACGATAAGTCACATCAGTTCAGTCTCCCAACTATAGTGTTTCGAATGGATGCATGGAGATTTTTTTTCGTTCACTTGAGTGCCAATATGGTTTAGTTGGTCGATCTGTTATCAACAACATGGAAGAGGCTTGGAATCTTATTGAGGCCTATGTAGGGAAGATGGTTAAATGGTCAGGCATGAGGCAGCCGGGGGATGGGGGTGGCCTGATGCCAGTTGGAGTTGGCTATACTAAAGTCATGCTTAAAGATAGGCTAAGCTTGGCCATACTTACCTAATGTGCCGCCTGCCGGCGAAGGCTTGGATTGAAGCTGTTCATCACCTATTGTGTTGCCGATCGAATTGTGTTGGTTTTTAGCTACTACTGGAAGTTCGATATAGTAAAGTCGGTCAGAACCAAGCTGGACCTGGTCCAGACCCTGTCTAGGTGTGAAGATTGCTTTGAGATGAAACGTCCAAGCCTTATCTTTATGCCTTGCTAAGTATAATGGTTGGGTTGATACCAACATAGGCTTGGGTTGGCCTTTGCGGGCTTGTGACAAATCAATTGGGCTGGCTTTGATTAGGGCAGATTTCCTTTAATTGGCCTGCTAACCACTTGCAAAAAAAAATAAGCAACATTTTTGTCTCCCAAATCCGCATCACTTACGGGTGCGGGCTTGAAAAAATCATATGAATCTTGCCGATTTATGGCTCTGAATGCATTTAATGCACTTTCCAAATGGCTTTATGCAATTGGGTGTAACGGTTCATTTTCCATATGTGGTAGAGACATGTCACATTTCCCTACGTGTATTACTTGACTTCATATTGATCTCTCTTGAATGACTAGGATTCCTTTTTCCATTTGAATTCAACACATGCACTTAAAGCAATAGGTGCATAAATACCCTTCGTTTCCTTCCCAAGCCCACAAATCGCTCTTAATGAAAATCTTTCAAAGCTTATGAATCGTTCACCATTCTTTACAGATAAAAAACCATTGGCTTCATTATCTATTTTCTTTGCATGCATACCTTTTTATCAAATTTAGGTGGGATGTCGAGAAAGGAAGCCCTTTGGTGCTTGAACTAGTGCTTGTTGATTGCAGTTCAAACCCTTCGTAAGGAAGGTCTGCTTGGAGCAGACCATGCCTTACCAGTTGGCTTGGACCCCTATCTACTGACCAAGGCCCTGATAGCAGTCAGGGCACATCTTTACTTTGAGGATTTGACACTGGTATTTGGATGCTTTTGCGCCCTCTTCGGAAGGAAAAGGAGATGTAGCCTCCGCTTCTACTGCCATGATCAAAACCTTGGTCTACTACTTGGCGAGGTTGGCCAGAAGCTTCTTGTGACCCCCTGTTGGACTTGTTGGAGAGGGCGTTGGATTTGGTAACACGCTTCCTTTTCTTTGGCCATTTTTGGATTGATCAAAGTATCTAAAGTACTTCGAAGATGTGAGCTTAGTCAGCGTTTTTTAGCAAGTTGTTGATCATTTAAAGTGCCTGAAGTGCTTCTCCAACGAAGCTAGGTGCTTTCTAGGTGATGATAGGAGTGTGGGCTTGCCGGCCTTGGAAGAGCTATTAATGTGCTTCTTCTTCTCTACTTCTTTTCTTCTTTTCAACTAATTAGTGATGAAAATATTGTTGTATGCCTAACGGGGAGGGGGCAGTGTGCCCCTATGCTCTTTTGAACTGAATGAAAAAGGTTTTTGTTGTAAACTCTTATTTCGAAAATTTATTATGTTGCTTGATCATCTGTGCGACTTGTTGAGCGGAGTATCTTGAGTACTCAACTATTCATGTAAGTATTCTGTAGAAATTTCCTTCTTCTTTAAAATTAAGCTAACTATTAGTATGATAATAAGGCGGGATGGATACAGCCGTTAATGTGGCCAAATGATGGCCAGATGTAGAGTGGTGGATTTTCCAGCATGAGTTAATACCCAAATTTGTTCGTGGGTTCTCTTGGGCGGTAAACAGTCGAGCGTAGGGTGGTTGACGAAACCAGGACCCTAGCACATGGAGCTGTACTGTCAAGTTGGGTGACACATCACCTGTTGCGAGGCAACCATAGATCTCGAATTGAAGTAGAGCACATTTTATTAGCTCCGGCACTCTAGTGTAAGTGATACACATGATTATAAGGCAGGCTATGCGCCTCCCACTCACAAGACTTGATGGTGAGACGGGCTATACGCAACCCGTTCACAAGGAATAGTTAGATGAAAAAATATTCGTGTTATTTTTTTATAGGAGAACTTATTTGTAATGATGAGTCCGGTCCGAGGTTGTGATGCCCTTGGCTTTCAAATGAGGTAGCTAGTTACAAGAGAGTAGGGGCTACTGCCAATGCCTCAAGATTGAGGGTGGTCTTGGAAAGAACCAGAGCGTTGACCGACCCACTGGATCTATTGAGAAATCCAGCATTGATGTTCGAATGTTCTAGTTGCAGCATGAGAACACCCTTCTTTGCTTGTCTAAGGGAAGTTCTGCATCATTCTCTTTCTTTTTGAAGGTTACCCCTAATTTCGCTGACTCCGTCTTGGATAGGGAACCTCGTGATGAGGCAGTTGTAGAAAACGATAGCATCCAGTTTGACAAGCGATGGTTATCCTATTAACAAGTTATAAGAAGTTGGGAAATTAATTACTACAAAGTTTACTTGGATATTTATAGCGAGGGGATCTTAGTCGAATGTTGTTATGAGTGAGGTTATGCCCATCAAAGCAATGCCCATACCCCTAAAGACATAAATAGGCTAAGCACACAGAGAGAGATGGATGTAGGAAGCTAAGAACTTCAATGACATTCTTGAACATGACATTAACTAAGCTACCTTCATCCACGAAGGCACATTGTAAATTTCCAAGGCAATAGTAACAACCATGGGATCGTGAAAGAGGTAGGACACTTCGTCCCTATCCTGGGCCATAAAGCTAATCGATTGATCTAATTCCAACCGAGGTGCACTGGACACCTAGGACTCCAATGAGTAAAATTGTTTATAAGTACCCACTTCTCTTTGATATCAGGACTGAGCCCCCAGTTGTTACCATCCACATGCAACCCTATATAAGGTCAAGACTTTAGTGATGTCTTGAACCATGGTGTTATTAGGCTAAGGTGGCTGATTCTACCATCCTTCAGGATTTGCCCTTTGCTCAGCATGATGTCAAACAAATTTGAGGAGTAATCCTACTTGGATGAGCCTTTCAATCTCATCCTTGAGCACACGATGGTCTATCGTGGAATTGTCGTTGATTCGATAGAACTCGTAGTACTTAACGTAGCAACGAGGATCCTCCTGCTTTCTATCTCTGATGGTAGTAGGCCTTTAATGCTGCTTTTGGTTCCTGTTGGCAAGGTATATGGTGGCGATGTCCCTATTCCAGTTTGATTAATTATGATACATGGATTTGTAAGGAGGTCTAGCCTCTAGGTTCCTTCTCACATTGGCTTGAAGATCACTGTTAAGGCGATCGTTGTTGGTTCGAGGGACAGGTTGGGCGGGCGCTTTACCTCACATCTTTGCCTAAAAGATCTACATCATTCATTCTCATCTTGCCGTTCTCCCAATGTTAGAAGTCAGTTAGGGATGAAGGTGGATATTTTTAGAGCTCCCTCCACATCTTAGTTTTGTACCTAACCCCTGATCATAGGGCCATGGCCAAGCTGCTTATGTCTTCACCCTTAGTCTTAGTGGACCTTATTTTAAAGTAGCTAATATACGACCGTAAGCTTTCATAGGGGCCCTTCTTGACATTTCCTAGCTCGTTGGCCAACATGACACAGGCACAGGATGTGAAGAAATGAGTCTTGAAGATCGTGCATAATTGGGCAGAGGAGAGGATACCGCATGATAATAGGTGTAAGAACCAACAGGAGGCCAACGCCGTAAAGGTGGAGGGGAATACTAAGAATTTTACTGAGCCGAAGAGCAGTCCAGCGTGGGTATTGGGGTTGAATGTTGTGATGTGGGCGGATGGTACTGCACTTCCGTCATACTAATCCATTGGTGGTAAGGCATACCACCGATGGACATAAATGACCGGGATTGCATTAGAGAGTGGTTCCACATTCTCATCGTCTGAGAATGCCTCGCCACTAGCATTATGCACTTGCATTCTATTGAGCTATTGGCAAAGGAAATGCGTTTCTTTAGGGCAGCATTGGTCTATTGCTGGATGCTCTGGCTAACTAAAGACTGAGGACTTGCCCTACATCGGGGCAGAGTAGGAGATCGGCGATGAGACAGAGAACGACGAGGACGAGAATCTGGAATGCATGGCTTGATCTCCTCTCTACTTGTTTTCAATCACACTCCTACGGGATTGAGAGTGCATCGAGAGAGCTATGCATTCCCTGTAGACATTAGGGGGACCACCAATGAGATAGTCAAATGCAGAAGTTCATGGACAATTTAGAGCCACAGACATTCCACTAAAGGGGAACGACATCGGGTTAGCCTCATAGGTAATGCCATGTCTATGGTGTGATCAATTCAGCCATGCATGTGTGCAACGTACTAGCTAGTAAGGACTAGAGTGCTCATCAGTTAAGTTTTGACACCACCTTCTCCTGGG
Source organism: Allium cepa (assembly GCA_030765085.1). Taxonomy (NCBI): domain Eukaryota; kingdom Viridiplantae; phylum Streptophyta; class Magnoliopsida; order Asparagales; family Amaryllidaceae; genus Allium; species Allium cepa. Next base: position 771,007,704 of record CM060935.1, read on the forward strand.
CCTCGATAGTGATTAGGAGATCGTAATTGTCGGAAGGCATTGACCTGTAAGAAGGCAGGTCCACCAATTCGACCATTGAAGAAGCTGGTGGGACAAAGTTCATAGTGGAATCAAAATCCATTTGCATCCTCAAGCCATTTACTTCCCAGGCTAGCTAACCCATGTAGATAGTTGTAGAAGAAGAACTCGATCGATTTCTTCATTAGAGCCAAGATTGGGCTGGGTAGCACTTACGACAGTGTTGCCAATGGTTTGCAGCTCGTTAGAGTTGTTACCTTCTATGAAGAAGGATTGTCCATGGCGATAAGTCAGATTAGGTCTTGCGGAATTGAAAGGTGTGGAAAGGGGAGATATTCTAGGGGAAGGCACTTCTTTTAGAGTCAAAATTTTGACTTGTTTTCTAGCCAACCTCAGAATAATGTGAGTGCATTGTGAACTATGTAGTTAAAGCCCCGCTAAAGCCTTGTAAAATCCCGCTATAGCGCTCTTCGACCGCTACTCTATTTCAATCTAGTGCTACTAAACATTAGATCCACTTTAAGCCCTGCTATTTTCCACTATACTTCCTAAAATGGCCTTTTAGCTTCCGCTTTAACAATATTGATTTACAAAGGTTGACTTGACTAGTTCACTTTTGAACCAAATCAACAAAATTAGAGTAAAGATCTAATTTTAAGGCATGAGTGCTGAATATAAGTTAAAAATTTGTTGTAGTCGCCAAATCTAAGTTGCATAAATCATAATATTCTTTTGTCTTGTTATATAAAATTAAACTTGGTTTCTTTTTCCTACACAAATAATATGAGAGTGAGAAAGAAATAAATTTAAATATTTGGTTTTATATCTAGTGAAGCTTTTTGTATCTTTGCTACTTTCTGCTATATCCCTGCTTTATCCCCCTATAACCTTCTGCAACTCCACTGCTATAGAACTGCTAAGCATTTTAACTACATAGGTTGTGAAAAACAAAGATTATTCGCTTATCACTAGGCTTAAAAATAGCAAAAATGAGGAGTTAGATATACAACTAAAAGGTAAATAACACAAGATATAGAGTGGTTCAGCAAACCTACCTACATCCATTATGTAGTTCTCTTATTACATATTTCTCTTATAACAATAAGGAATTAAAAGAGAATGATAAGTAAAAGGCGGCATTTAAGACTTAATCTTAAGGACTTTTATGGTGATAAGAGCGTTGAATTATTCTTAGAATTTAGAATTCTTAAATGTTTTAAACAGAGCTCACCACTTTTAAGCTGAAAAGCTAGGGTTATTTAAAGTAATTGAAGTGGATGGTGGATGGTTAAGATTGCATTGTAAAGCTGGTGTGAAAAGTGCTAGAATGTTGATCTAACTACAGAGGTGGATGGTCGACAACTGTATAGTGTGAAATAAGATGGGCGATGGATGAGAAAGTACTCATTGCCTTGATGTACAATGCATGGGATTGCATTGTACATTTAATGTTGATGGTAAGCCATATCAGTTCAGTCGTCCAACTATAGTGCTGCAAATGGATGGGTAGGTTTGTCGTTCACTTGAGTGCTCATATGGCTGAACTATCCACAGGCTATCGATAATAAGGAATAGAATTTGAATCTTAGGAAGGTCCTTGCAAGATAGATGGCTAAATCATAGTGCATAAGGCGGTCGTGTGGAGGGAGGCCTAATGCTAGGTTGAGTTAGATGTAACAAAGCCATGCTTAAAGAAGGGCCATGCTTAAGCCACTCTTGCCTAATGTGTTGCATGTTGGGGGTGAGCTTGGATAAGAGTCGACCGTTAGCTAATGTGATGCCGGATGAATTGCGTTATCTTTTAGCTGCTACTGGAAGTTCAATATAGGGAAGCCGATGAGGACTAAGTCAGGCCTGGTCCAGACCTTTCTAAGTGTGAAGGTTGCTTCGAGATGAAATGTTCAAGGCTCATCTTGGTGCCTTGTCGAGTATAATGGTTGTTTTGATACCAATATGGCCTTAGGCCAGCCTTTTTGGGTTGGTGGCAAATTAATTGGGTTGGTTTTGACTGGGCAAGATTACATTTAATTTTCCTGCTAACTGCATGCAATAATTCGAGCAACAATATTCATAAACATTTTAGGAATTTCTTATATATAAGTATTTAACTATTTGGTTTTTATGTATACTCAACACATGCTCATAATATAAATTGTTTAATCAATATTGATCGGTCCTTAACTTATTTGGGATGGTCCACATAAGATCTCCTATGAATATTAAGTGTTGTCTCTCGACCCGCACAATTTGTCAACTCTTTTACCTAGGATATATGGGGATTTGCCATAAATGTTCATCTTGTATGACCTCGTGAAATATTGTTTAGAAGAAACTAAATTTTAACCTTATGTACTTTCTCTTAAGTGCATGACCTTATAGAAATAATTTAACCGAACTTCAAGCATTACCAATGGTACTTTGCCCTTAAAGTCTAATTACTCCTTAATGAAACATCATTATGTACTACATGGTGAAGCGACTTTTGAGATTGAATCTTATTCATTTTTTGGTATATTTAGAACCGCTTTCTATATACTTGCCTATTCTATCAAATTAAATTCTTTTATTTCCTTTGCATGTTATCTTTTATACTTCCGTTTTATATTCAATGAATTTATCATAAATAGATTACTTATGTATCAAATACACATGTTCATTTTATGTTACTTCATCTGTGAACTAAACAAAGTATGTGGAATTATTTTTGGTATCATTAGACATTTAACTGTGTATATCTTGATGTATCGGTCTGAAGAGTTCACATACTCTCATGTCGTTGCTACTAACTGGCTGCTTTATCCTTAATTCTGAAATAATTGCAACAAATTATTAGTACTTTTGTGTCATTTGACTAATGCAAGAAATACCCTTATTTTAATAGATTATTTCATAACGAATATTCAAAACATTTATAACGAAATTAAACTATATTCACTTTCAGTCAATACTGAAATTAATATTATTTTATAAATAATATTTGTTATGTTTATGAAAATAAATTTTCTTCTCATCCATTGATAAGTATTATGTGGCTTGCTCCAACTATTTCCACCATCATTATAATAACATATGAAATATGAAGCTCCATTTAACTACTTATTATCGGCAATTTATTTCTTTCACTATAACTAGTTTACAGTCGAAAGTTTTTGATCGGATATCTTAAACTCGTAGAAATGAGTTTTATAGGAAACATTTTTTTATACGATAAACAAAATTATACGAAAAATTACATTTCTTATTCCATATTAAGTACCTACTATAATTTTATACAATTGTCGTTTTGGATATCACTTTGTGATGCAGAGTCAACTATTCACTCTCTTCATCCCAATGTGTCTAAGTTACCTCTATTCTTGTACATTAGCTTTCCTTTTCGAAATGACGAACCATTCAAAAAGAAATCCTTATTATAATCAATCTTATTGAATACACGAATTCACATCATGCGTTATTTGTTTATTTCCAGGAAACTAATTTCATTGAAATTTTGTACATTATGAACTGCTATCATTCATCATACATATATTCTTGTATTATTAAGGGTTCAAAACTTATGAGAACAATACAAAGTTTTACGTAAATAAATACTTAAGTGACCAAGTTACGAATGTGTTTAGTAGTGATAGTTAGGCTCTTGCATGGGTCTTGAGCCAAAAGATTTACAGCAAGCATATTTTATATTTCTTTATCAATCTTTAATCTTATTCATTTGTTTATCTTAATTAATACACATTTTATCAATTTTTTTAGTTTCATAGATTTATCAATGTAGATTATTTAAACTTTACATAGGAAATGTTCACACAATTTAGAAAGGTTAAGTTTCACCATTTTCTTTTTCTAATAAGGCTCCCACTAGATTTTTTATGTTTCTTAAAATCTTTATAAAAACCTTAAATTCTTTTATTTCTCTAGTGGGTTTAGGACCCACTTACTTTAGAATTCTAACATTGGGGAAAGCTCAATAAACCATAGACCCACATGTGATGGATAACACTCTATTGGTTGTACCATATACAACTCCTAACCCATGGACTTTGTCCTAATCTTATCTTGACCTTGATGAAATCCCAACAAGTCAATAGAGATTATTAACTCATAACCACCATTTTGTGTTGGCTTAAGTATAATGCTCATATCATGAGGAAAGCTCAACAAATACATTTATGTATCTTGCCTCGTCTAATCAATTTATTGATAATACTACACATAATACCTCTAGCTTGAGAAAGCTCAATGAGTAAATAATATGCAAGCAACTTATTAACATATAATGGTAGAGGAAAACATAAATATATTAGAGATCTGAATCTTTAATGTATTTATTTTGAGTGATATCGATCTAGGGAATAATGTATTTCTTATGATATACCCTCATGATTCAAGTGTCAGACATATCAGAAATTACAATACATATGTGTTTATTCCTTAAATCTAATTTGGGTTTATTTCCAGTTCCACTTAATTTTATAAATATAAAGTTATATAAGTTTTAATTTATTTATAACCTTTATAATAAATTTATCTATATAATATATGCATGCATCTCATTAGTTAAATCTTATTTAATTAATTAAAGTTTAATTCTTATTAATTAAATCATATTATTAATTTAATTATTCATTTGTTAACATTTTCGTTAATTTAATTTAAATTCAACCTACTGAATTTTAGATTATTCACCTTAATAATTTAAAGGTAAAGACTGACTATAACATTTATTGTAATTATATACATATATCGTTATAATAATTTCTTAATTAACTTTAATTAATTTAGTTGATTAATACATTTTCTTATTAAAATAACATCAATTAAATTCATATATTTATCGTAAATACAATAAAAAAATTAAGATAAATATACCTGTTATTATATATGCTTTAGTTTAATTAATTGGCTTCTAATTAATTATTTACTTAATTATTAATTGAATATAATTAAATAAATAATTAAGATAAGAGAACTTAAAAATTACTATATTAACTTTTCAAAATCAATTTTGGAAACTTTAAAGCATTTATAACATGTCATATCTTAAAATTAAAATTAACTTTCAAATTTAAAATATAATTTACATTTTCAAAACATATTTTAAAAGTTAGCCCAACTCCCAAAATCAATTTGAGCTTTACATTGGGGATAATCGTTGGGTTTACTTCATTTGTTGGGCTATGCTAGTAGCTAGATAAGGCAAAGTACTTGATTACCCAAACCCAATCCTTCAATACTACCATTTTAGAAAACTTACTAAATGTTTAGACATTAATTGATTAGCCTTAAGTTTCTAATTTAGGCCACATAGACTATTTTTCTTTGATACCATTGATGGAATCAAGCTAGTTACAAGCAGGTTAAATAGATGAATTAAAAATATCCATTTTGATTATAGTGCTTATGAAGCCGAAATGGATTTTAGATCCAATCCTAAATTCTAAATAAAATCTCCATTTTATTTCATTTGTTCAAAATATTTTAAGTTTAATTTAAGCTTAATGTAGTTTTAATGATGCAACATATACACCTAGTGCAAGATATAGGAAGTGTACATAGTTAATGTTAACGTGTTTAGGTGTTGGGATTTCCAACCTAACAGTCATATTTCCCTTTTATATATGCCTTTATTGTCCAAAATGAGATTTATTATACACACATATACATATATTTGCAGTTAATGCGCTCGGTAGATTCAAAGCGGTAGAGGTGCAAAAAGTCATAGCGGGGATACAGCGAGGATATAGCGGGATATAGCGAATGGCTCTAAAATAGCATATAAAACTCATACGTAATGTTTTTACAAATATATAAATGGTAATTAAATTAAAAATTATCATTCAATTGAATTATAAATAATACATAAATAATTTTAAATAAAAACATGTTCGAATATACTTTAAACAAACGAAAAACTATTATGTAACATAATTGAATTTGATAGAATATTAGAGTATTTTCATTTCTAAAAATATGTTAAAAATTAAATCAAATAAATTAGTTTCATAATTTTATAATGTATAAATGCAAATTTTCAATTCGTTTTATTAAAAAAGATATAGCGGGAATAGCGGAATATAGCGGAAATAATGGGACATAGTGGAAATAGCGGAGATTAAAGCGGAAAGGCTATATTTTGGGGCTGTATGGAAAATCATAGCGGTAGAAATCCATTATGAGATATAGCGGGGTCGTAGCGGGGTAATAGTGGGGCATTAACTACACAGATACATATACATATACATATACATATACATATACATATACATATACATACACCCACAAACATATATATGTATACTTGTTTATATGAAGATTGATTTTGACATTTTGACATGATTTAAAGTTAAATAATTTAAAGATAGTTTTAGTTAAGGATTAGTTCAAATTCAAATTACAATTTTTCATAAAATTCTACTTTTTAAACCTTGAATAAAGAATACATACATATATACATATATAGACATACACACGCACACAATAATCTGATCAATGTTTTAAATTCAAAACAAAATGTAACATATGTATTCAATTAGTTTGTAACTAAAAATATATATTCCTATAATCAATATAATTAATAAATTTAGATCCAATTGTTGTATTAAAAAATAAAATCAAATGTTTTAAGATTTTACAGAAAATCCATTGGTAGATTTTAAATTAATTCAATTAATGTTCTCGTGTAATAATGACCAAAATTGTTTTAGAACAACTTGCAACGTATATATTTAATGCTCAAACTAATAACTTGAAATTTAGATTAATCAATTAAAGTTTTTTTTAATTAAATTATGTTTAAACAACAGTTTTAAAATAGAAAAGTGTTAGATAACTTAGGGACATATAATTTTGTAGTAATGGGATTCAGATCAAAATTAAACATACAATATGGAAAAATTTATAAAAGGGGCGATGGATCTAAAATTATTGACATAAATAACATAGAATAATTGAGGGGAAACAAATAGGGATCCAAATTACATTGCAAAATTCATACAGAAAAGGAGATACGGGATGTGAAGGATTCAAACTAAATAAACTTAATTATTTTGTAAGCAAAATAGGAAGTTACTAGAATGATGAAAGGATTCCTCAATTCAATGAATCGGTCTCTAGATCTTGCAACACTCGAGAGATAACCACATTTTTATTCTATTTTATTTTTGATTTGTGAATTTTTCCCTTATAGCCATTAAATTTTCTGCAATGATAGATGTTAGAGGAAGAGAAAATTTTTCTTAGGAGGAAATAAAAAATGAAAGAAATGAAGGGACATTTATTTTAAAGTAATGATAGAAACCTTTAATATTCCTTCCTTAAACCCTTCTCCCTTAAATTCTTTATCAAATATTTATAAAATCCTCTTCCACTTCAACATTTATGGCCAAACATAGATGGATCCATATGTGCCCTCAAAATTCCAAAATCCTATTAATATTAATCCGATTTAACCCAATTTAAATGTTCTATCGATATCGCTGTGCGCTTTTTAACTTTTATGTACGCACTTTATTAAATATTAATGGTGATAAAAACAAATGAATATCAAATTTTAGTAATAAATATTTTAAAATACTAATTAATTTTTTTTTAAAATACACTTAGTATTTAATCAGTTTAAATATTCTACCGATGTCATATATCGATACGCATGTTTATAAATTTCATATACGCACTTTCTTAAATACTAATGCCATTCAAAAAAATTAAATAACATTTAATAATTAATATTTCATCAAAATTAATTAACTCAATTAATTTGAATGATTATAAATTAATTAAATCATGTGGTTCATTTGGTGTACTCGTCATTCCAGTTGTGCGACTCAAATGCGTAAGTTCAGCCAGCGACTAATATTAAACAATTTGAATAGTAACATTCACACGTCAGTTTCACATGTGGTGTGATATTTTGGCTGGATATATTGCTTACACAACATTTTGGTAAATTCAAGTTTACTTATTATAAGCAGTACCCGTTAGTAATAATTATTTACGCCAATTCTCTTTATCAAATCTATATCACATCAAGGCTTATGGAATTTGATTTTAGTCAAAATTCCAATATCGTCACATTCAACTTATATAGTCCAAACAAAAATTCATTGGTTCGATAATAATAATTTTTAGTAACCGTGCTGCTCTGGCCAGAGACTTTGACTTTATGTTGACTATATTTCATTGTGATACTAACCCCAAATGACTAAGGAGACAAAATCTCTATCGGATAGTGTTTTACTTCCAATGCTTTAACTCAGACCCAATTATAGTCATTCGTAGATGTCATGCCATGACTTAACTACAATCAAAGTGGAGTGTCCACATTGAAGTTCAATAGTATTCTCAAGTCGATAGAACTTTGTAACATCACCACTTCGAGATTCTACATTCGTCCTTAGTTATATTAACCAACATTAAACTCTCAATTGAGACATTCCATAGTTATTTAATAACCATTAGTACGTAACTCTTTGGTTCCACCTACAGCCATGAGTACAACATTGCCCAACACCTAGAAAGAATTACATACCCCAGTCTCAATGAATATATCGATATCCCATCTTGAAATGCCTTGAACATGAATATTTGAAATAATATGTTACTTTTAATGTGATAAATTTTTTATGATAACAACACATTGTAATTATTGTCACACGATATCATTTAAGGATTTCCTATTTAATACACTTTAAATTAATTACCTAATTAATTACATCACAATATAACTAGTATATAATAGAAAGAAAATGCCTTTTATTTAGAGAAAGAATAGTTGTCAAGTCAGATGTATGTAACAAATTGCATGATTACCCTTAGGGCACACCCCTAACTCTATTAGATTCGTGCATATATATTTTAATACACACACCTAGTTAATTACTAATAACACCTAGAAAATTCCAATAATACCTAATACATTAAATAAAAAATAATTTATATTTCATAAATATTAATTAGTTTATAAAAAATATAAATTAGTTATATCATAAGGTATTTTAGAGAATATACTAAAGTGGTTGTGCGACTCATATGTGTAAATTCAGTTAGTAATAAATATCGAACAATTCAAATATAAACATTCACAAGTCACCTTAGCTAGTGGTGTGATAGTATGGCCAATTCTACATCTTATACATCTATTTGGTAGAACCACTTTTACTATTTTAAGCGGTAGTCGATAGTAATGGTTATTTATACCAATTCTCTTCGCCAAAACTGTATCTGTTGGCACTTATGGAATTTGGTTTTTAGTCAAAATTCCAAAATCATCTACATTCAACATGTTTAGTCCAAATCTAAAGTCCTTGGTTCAATAATTACAATTATTATTAATTGTATTGCTCTGGCCAAAGACTTTAACTTTGCGTTGATTACAATTGACCGTGATACTAACCTCATATAAGCGGAATGAATACTTTGTTGATTAGTATTTCACTTCCATTACTTCAATTCAAACCCAACTATGGACAGTCAATGGAAATCATGTCATGGTTTAACTATAATCAAAGTGGAGTATCCACTTTGAAGTTTAATAGTATTCTCATGTCAAGGGAAATGTATAGTATTATCACTTTGAGATTATCCATTTAACCTTAGTTATACTAACCAATAAAAAACTCTTAAGTGAGTCATTCCACGGTTATCTAATAATTATTAGTACATAGCCACTTGGTGCCCCTGAAACTATAAGCAATATACTGTCTAACGTTTGGAGAGCTTTACATATTCTAGTCTCAACGGGTGTATCGATATCATGTCTGGAAACATCTTGACTAGGAATATTTAAAATAATATGTTTCTTTTAATGTGATAAATTTATTATGATTACAACACGTTCTAATTACTACCACATAACATATCGCTTATGAGTTTATATTTAACATATTTAATTTAACTTATTATTAACATATTACAACACGACAAGTGTATAATAAATAAAAAGGCACCTTTTATTTTTAACTAGATCAGTCATCGAGTTAGATATGTGCAACAAAATACATAATTTCACCAAAGATACATCAACCCTATCAATCTTCTACTTGCACTGGAGGCCAATCGCGGAATCTTATTTTCATTCCTTCGATTAATTTTCTTAAAAGTGGTCGAGCTAGTCCCTTTATTGAGCGGATATGCTACATTGTATGAATTATCTACTTTTTATATCAACTCTCTCCGATGCTAATAAACTGCCTTTATCATGTGGAACTTTCATGAGTATGTTTTTTGACTTGTAGTGAGTTCTAGGCTCTTAAGCGATCTTTGTCACGACATTATTATTACATAACAATGTTATATGATTGTTAACAATTGAAATTGCCTCTGGATTAGTTATAAATTTCTACATTGTATTTATAAATACATTTCTTATATTATGGTGTTATTCAAGGAGATATACTTAGTCTTTTGGTTGAATTAGCCATAACCTTTCTGAACGATTCCTACTTAAAACTCATTAACTAAAATTGAACATGTAATTAGGATTGACTTGCACTTAAGATCATGAAGTTTAATCGGAATACTCGTTTACAAGGAGTTAGTTGTTTTTATAAACAATTCTCTAGTATTTTATAAATACTAGAGAATACTCTTATCACCCGTTTAGTGATTTTAATTTGATTTGATACTCTCTCAATGTACCATTTACATAAGTGGTTCGTGATATAGTAGACAACACAACATATATGATACTTCCAATTGCCGATGCATAAGGAATCTATCTTATATGTGGAACCTATCTTATATGCTCCATATTAAATATTTTATATAATGTCCATTTATATCATTTGGTACAATCCCAACATTTTACACTAATTATAACAAATGTCATTTTCAAATCAACTGTTGAGCATTGAACCACCAAATTAAAATGATTTTAACACGGATACATCATTAATAATTATAAGTTTGTTGTTTAGTTATAGTTTGAAAATATATTGGACCTTATAATAATTTTCTTACAAACACATGTTTCCTCTGTATTTTGACTGAAAATCAAACTATTTGATATTTTTGTCAAAAGACTTGTTCAACTCTTATGCTTGTCGAATGATACTTTCGTATTGGTTTTTGGAACATATCCAAAAAGCACATACTCATTATCTATGTCACTAACTTTGAGACACTTTGGTTGTTATGTGCAAAAGGTCTACTCTAAATCATTATTTAGAATTTGCCGTTTCAACATATATGTACCAAAACTTAAACTCATGCCGAGCAATAATTTTGTGAGTAAAATCCGAGTTAACTTAAGTACGTTGAATGATGAACCTCCGACGTTAATTTCAACAATTGAAATTTATGATTGTTATTCTTATCTACGTTGCTTACTACATTCTAACTGAATTGGCCTTCTTCTTACAGACAAATTTTTGGTTGATGGATCATATCTCTTCAGGTTTGACTATAGAAATCTTATTTTAAGACTAGGAATCCTTTTACAAATTTATGCATCGTGCCATATAGCAGATCGACACTCTCTATGGCTTATTAACAACCAAATAAATCTTTTCTCGACATGGATAAGAACCGCACAGTTCTCTTCAATGTGCGAGAGCGCTGATTAGACATTTTAATGTGGTGTGTCCATTTAGACTTGGTTAATTTCATTTCAACATTCGGAATTAGTTTATCTTTGGATCATATCCAAATCCATCTTGTAACATCCCTCACTTCGAGACTCGAAAATAAACGACAATAAAGCTGCAGCCATCACCAAAAACAGTTTCCATGGCAAAGTGAGTTCAGTATTATTTTGCACAACCTAAGTAAATAAAGCAGCTAAATAGTTTTTTCATTACATCGGTTCGAATTTCATAATTCATTACACTATTTTAACCCAAATCGTTTCCATGCATGAGTAAATATAAAAATATTGATATAGCAGTGTTGTGTTCAACAAATGAAGATTCCAACACAACACATAATCAGTTATAGACTCTGGCTTTAACACAACAGAATTTCAAAATAACTTTTATTATAAACAAAAAACCTCCTGCTTCATCTTCAAAATCTTTATTCGTCCCCCAAAATATACCAGTCTAATCCATAATCTTAGCCTACTTGAATGTGTACCATGGGATTATGAAAGATAACAAAAACACGAGTTAGACAAAAAATGGGTATGGGTAAAACCTTAACCTAGTTAACCATAGTGAGACCACGTCACTAACGAAAAATGATTTTCCACTTACTTCATCGTCAAGGTAAATCATATATGTAAACAACATTATATAAAAGGAACCATGTGCATAAACAATCAAGAAGTGTATCCTACATGTAACGAACCATGTTTTACATATCAAAGGATCGTAAAATATTTTTATTTTATTCATATGAGGTCATATGACTCCAAAAATTTAGAAAGTGAATCTTAGGGACATTTTGTACATCTAAGATTTTTGCTGAATTTCTATATCACTATTTTGTAGCTAAAAATATTATTTAGACTATAACTTTGATAGAAGTTGAGTTAGAGTCTCAAACTACATCCATTTCTTTAGGATGGTGGTTTCTTGTTCTATAGAGTGGTCATCATAGAAAAACGAAATTACCATATGAAAGTTATAGTTGTTTTAAGTTTTGGTTGCCATTGACCTGCATTAGTGGGTAATTAACTAAGCCCATGCTTAGGCCCACTAATCCACCTTCAAAATTGTGCTAAGGTTATGTTGTAAGAATTGATCTAAGTTTTCCCCAAAATAGCTCTAAACCTTCACTAACCTTAATTACATCAATAATCTTATCTTTTTCCCTACTAATCATAGTCAAATCATCAACTAGAGGGGTGATTAGTGTAGAGGAGCTTGAGACTAGAATTTTGGCTGATCTGATTCCTCTTCCTTGCTGTCCACATTAGACTAAGGGAATAAATTAGTATTTAGGTATTTGGTGAGTGGTTCTTGACCTCTCACTCTACATGCATGTTTATATAGTTAAAAATGATGTTTTCAACATGTTTTGACCCTAAATTATTTTCCAACTTTAACCAATTTTATCATATATTTATGGCAGGATTTTAAAAGTTTTAAATTTCTTATAAAATGGTTTTGCAACCCCTTTCTTTCATATCCATATGCTAGTGTAAAATTTCAATTTAGATTAGAATTTGCTTGATTATCATGTACTTATCTATTGCATGTATGAATGAATGTATATGTATTGTATTCCATGTTTGTATGTTCTACTTTGATATGGTTTGCTAGTACTTTTAGGTAATTAGGAAAGGAGTGCTCAAATTAGCAAATAGAAGGCAAAGATGGTCGAAATCGGGTGAAACTTGGAGGAGGGCCTTTGGAGCATGGAAGTAGCTCAAGATTCAATCCGCATCGAAATTGGAACTAAGTTCAAGAGTCAATACTGAGAGGTTTGATTGGTATTGAGAGCTTTTTCTTCGTGGGAACCACTCGGTGGAAGGTTGATTCTTTAAGTTGAGGCTTAGCCTAATGAATGATGGCTAAATGCAAGAATTTGGCTAAGTATTGGACTTCGTACCAAGAGCTTCGGAGGGCATGGAAATAAGAGCCTTTGGAGTTAGAATTGAGATCTTTGGAGTTAAGGCCGAGAGATTTTAAGAGGAGTGATCAGAGTCTAAGCAGTTAGAAGATGGAACATTAAAAGAAAAAATAGAAAGTTAGCCAAAATTGGCTGAGTACCTAACTCGATATTGAGAGCTTCTGGTCGGTACCAAGATGTCTGTTTTGATGGGATCAAGGTGGTATTTTTAGGAGGGGGAAAGTAGACTCTTCAGGTCGTGTTAAAGGTGTTTTTTCATTTGCTTATGGTTTGATGTTGATATAGTAGCACGATGATCGCTTCAGAACTTTGATAATGGCAACTTGATGGTGAATGAAGTTTGGTTCTGATGATGTTGACTCAATATTGAAGGGAGTTATAAGAATGGTTATCTACAAAGGGCAGGTTCTAGTAAGGGTGACCCATGGGTTGAACGTTAGTATGGTTCTATTGTGGAATAGAGGATCATGGAATGGTTCCTTGAGAATAATGAAAATTAAATGGAACAAGGAAATGGCTTGAATATTTATGCTAAGGGATCGTTGATACACACAGTGTTTCCAGATGTACTCAAAAGCAAGGGTATTATGAGTGCATGCATAGGTAATTGGAAATGCTACCACAGATCATTTGAAAGGACCTATATACCTTGGACCAGGGGAAAGGGTCTAGTATCAGCTTTTAGGCTAAAGACGAGTACATTAAAAACCGGGATTTCCATTAGTGCCTAGCTTGGGAAAGGCCATACGAGTTATCATATATCTAGAGCACATTAAGTGATGGATTGGAATATTTAGCGGATGCTATGGTTGTTTTGCTTGTTTTCTTCCACAGTTTATCACTCGAAGGATGTTATTAGAGATAAGTATTGGGGGTTAGGATGCCTGGACACCCGTCAGCATACTTGGTTTGCAATATACCTTTACTATATTCTTAGAGTAGCATATTATGTTCATTATGTGCTAACTCTTTGATTGCAGGGACAAGACATGTATGGTTCGTATACCCTTGTTCCTTACTATATCAACTCGTATAGTATTTTGAGATTCATTTACCGCTCATACCAAACTATTGTCTGACCCGAGGTTTTATGCTTTTCTTCTTATTATCTTAGGCACTTTTAAATCAGTATACTAGATAGCTGGTCTAGGTGCGAGGCAATAGATCTATAGACGATGAGCTAAATGGAGTTATCTCGTATTATATATTTATTATTTCTTATTCCATTATGCAAAACTATGGAACCTTAACAGTGCTTGCTGATTACTATTATTATGAGACAATTATTCGAGTTTATTTCCATTTTGTACAAATTCTATTACTTACTATATAACTCTGTAGATTTATACTATGATATTTGACCACCTAGTTATAAGTGTCTCTCTTATTTTATATCTGTGATATATGTTATATTTTATTCCATGCGCTGTGAGATATACGATAGGTTATGCGTGATTTTTTATTTCATTTTAACCCTTGATGATCATCCTACATGGACCGAGCACATCAGCAACGCACTATGTAGTTATATTGGATGCCGGTGGTGTAGGGCGATCATTACATTTGGTATCGAAGCTTAGGTTAAACGATTAATCTTAGTTGATACCGTAGTGCAGTAGAGATAGGAAAGAGTTATCAACCTAGTCTGAATCAAGAGTGTATATATATACGAAGGAGTGCATACTTGTTATCTATTTTGGTTTTAAAAACTATACAGTATATAAGTCGCATGCAAACATGAGTACCATCGACACTGTTTTCTTTTTGAGGGACTGACCATTCTTCTTATAGATCAAAAATGAGCCAACAAACAAGAAACACTATAAAGAACTCCATCTCCGGTGTTAAGGAAGGAATGAGTTCGAGGGCAGCTAACCCTAATTTGCAAGCTATGTTTAATTTAATAATGGTGAACATGCTACAGGATGCTTAAGCGACCGCTTCAAATGTTGTTGTTGGTGCTGATGCTCAGGTGCAGGCGTCGTGGGCTGACTTTGCTAAGCCATGCAAGGATTACTCAACCTTGGGAGGAAAACCATATCTTGGAATGAAGTCATCCATCGAAGTGTAGAATTGGTTGACACCTACAAGCATATCTTTGGTAACATGGACATAGATGAAAACGAAGCTGACCTCTAAAAGGATTCAAGGGTGGGCCATGAACTAGTGGTAATTCCACTACTACAGCTACACACAAGGAACAGTTCGCTTGGGACTAATTTAAGGCTAGGTTTGAGGAAAAGTTCGTTTCGATTGCTTAAAGGTCATGCTATTTAAGAGATTTGTTGATCCGAAGCATGGAGATACGTCCGTCTTTGAGTATATTGTTGAGTTTGATGCTTTGTCAAAGTATAAGATGTCTTTCATTGATACTCCGTTGAGGAAGAACAATAAATTTATTATGGGTTTGGATGACTATTTGAGGGAGAAGTTTGTGAGTTATATCGATGAGCCATTTGACTGATTTGTCAAGAACGATCTTCTCTTAGCAAGTTTATACCTAAGTACAAATCCGATGTGTTCATTATGGTAGAGCAAAACCGCAACAAGGTAGTGGAAGCAAGAAGATGTGGGATGGAAAGAGGAAGCAATCTTATGGAAAGAACCCTGAAAATAAGTCCAAATGGGATGCTGTCTGTTATGGTTATGGAGACAAGGGTCACTTGATTAGTGACTACAAAGTTGATGGGAAGAAGAAGTTTTATATTTGTGGCAAGTTTGGGCACATGTAGAAATTTTTTCTAGAACTAGCACAGTAGACGCAGGTTGTGTATGCGTATGCTTTGGATGTTTTCCCAACTTCGTCGAGTGCTTCCTCGGCAAAGAAGAAAGGTAAGGACACCGTTATTTAATGTATGATTTCCATTTATGATGTTCCCATATGCGTTATTCGATACCGGGGTTTCACATTCCTTCGTACCTAGTGACCTAGTAAATAGATTGGGCTTGAAATCCAAAATAGTTGACTGACCTTTGAATGTGACGAACCCAGTGAGAGGCTCCACTAGTCTATGTATGGTTTGTCATGGGTTGGTCTTATCGAGTCAGGGATGCCCTTTTGTTTTTGATTGATTTTTTAATTTTGTTGGGTCCGAGATTATCTTTGAGATAGATTGGCTAAGTGGTATGCGGTGGTATTGGATTGAGAGAAGCTTTGGTGACGATCGAGGTTGTGAAGGGGCGAACAACAATGATTGACTGCCTACTGTAGAATGAGTTTATGGTTAGCTTTCTATATTCACTCAAGGTTCCACTAGATGGGTTGTCAACCGTGTTTATCATTAGAGAGCATCCAAACATGTTAGAGGAGGTGACCGAATTACAGTCGCATAGAGAGATTGAGTTTTGTATATACCTGGTGAAAGATGCCAAATCGATTGTTATGCCTTTGAGGCATATGGCACCTAGTATGCAAAAGGAGGTTGAGGTGTAAGTAAATAACCCACTGAAGAGAGGGTTCACTCATAGGAGTGTATCTAAGTGGGGTGCACTCATAGTATTTGCCCTTGATCTGGATGGCTCTCTGAGATTGTGTGTAGATTACTGTGAGATAAATAAGGTAATGAAGAAGAACAAGTATACACTCCTATGTATTGATGACTTTTTCGATTAGCTCCATGGTATGCAGGTGTTCTCCTAATTGGATTTAGTGATAGGATTTCACTGGTTTGAGTAGCAAAGGAGATTATGCAAATCACCACGCTTCGTACGCTATCTAGTTTCTATGAGTGGTTGTAGCACACTTTGTTGATCTCATGAACCGCATCTTCAAGGATCAGCAAAACAAGTTCGTACATGCGTTCATGGATGATATTTTGATCTATCTTAAGATAGAGAAGGAACACATGATGCACTTAAGGATTGTGCTTGAAGTATTGAGGAGGCACAAGTTAAAAGCGAAGTTTTCGAAATGCCACTTTTAGAGAAGGAAAGTGAGATTCTTGGGTCCTATCATCTCTGAGTAAGGCATCATAGTTGATCCTTACAAGGTGGTAGCGGTTCAGGATTGGAGTCAACCTAAGAATGCTATAGATGTGAGGAGTTTTCTAGGACTAGCGGGAGAATATATACGTCTTATCAAGGACTTGTCGAAGGTAGCGGCACGATTGACTAGTTTGACGAAGAATAATCGGACTTTTATTTAGAAAGCAAAGTGCGAGCATGCAATTGTGAGTCTGTAGGTGAGAGTGATGAGTGCACTAGTATTGACCACTCCAAGCGAGAATGAGGAGCTAACGGTATACACAAAGGCCTGTAGTACTGGGTTAGGTGCAATGTTGATTCATAAGATAAAAGGTATCGCCAACGCTTGTCAACAGCTAAAGCCGCACGGGAGGAAGTACCCGACTCATGATTTAGAGTTGGTAATGATAGTGTTTGCTTTAAAGATTTGGAGGCATTACTTATTAGGAGAAAGGTTCAAGTTGTTCACAAACTAGAAATTCTTGAGGTCACTTTTCCCTCAGTAGGATCTCAACCTTCGCCAGCAACAATGGTTGGAATTCTTGGCCTTCCACGACTTTGACATTTCCTACATGCTTAGTAAGGGAAATGTAGTCCTCGATGCATTGAGTGGAAAACATGCCAATTTGGGAGCGATGATCATGGAGTGGAAGCATTTGGAATATATTACTGGCTATTACTTCAAACCTCGTTGCGAGTTAATGCCGGAGATGTTGGCAATTAGACGTACTTTGATTGAGAGGATCGGTACTAGTTAGAGGCGAGATGCTAGAATAGTAGAGATCATGGCGAAAATTGGAGGACTAGAGTCTGAAGATATGAAGCGATACAAACTAAACTGAGAAAGTTGGCTCCAAAAGGATGGGAGATTGTGTGTACCTGATGTTGATGGATTGCGAGATGAGGTTTTACAAGAGTGCCGTTAAATATGTAAGTACTTCTATGGATTGTAATACGGAATATAATCTAAATTATCTACTAGTGCAGAATATGAATATGAAAAGTAAACAGTAAAGTAAATGGCACCAGGTATTTTTATACTGGTTCAAACTCGCATTCTACGTCCAGTCCCAGACTCCTTATGGAAATTAACAATTAACCCTCACTTAACCTAGAGGAATTGGTATTACACTGCTTGAGCAACGTACACGACTTCTACTGCCTTGATGAACGAATAGGACTTCTACCACTTGAGCAGCCGAACAAGACTTCTACAATACAAAAAGTTTTTCTTGACTGAATGTGTTCTATAGATAGCACAGATGAGTCTTTAGAGTACACTCTTCCTATAATCTTCTCCTTTATGGTATATAATGTAGCACATGAAGTTTGTAAGCAATTGTAGTCACAAATAGATTTGTGCTTGAATGTGTAAGTGATTCGAAAGCGTTTATGAAAGTAAATGGCAGAAATTAGTTTACAAGAATATAGAACAGATTCAGAGAATATGTTGTGCTCTGTAATATGAAATCACGGCTATTAATATTTTTAAAAAGTTGTAACTATTCGTGAAAAGATATGGCTAAGAGACACAGAAACAATTGTTGAATTAACAGATGTTTCTGTTTATTGGAAAGTGGCGACCGTTCAGAAAAATAGCCATTATGAAAATTAAGTCGACTGAAAATATAGATTAAGTCGATTAAACATCCAAAAGATTTTGAAAATTAAAAATATGTTGAAAAGTCACTTAATTCAGTCGATTGAACCAGCTTGATAAGTCGACTGAATGTGCAAAATATTTTGTGTATATGTGCACGTTTCAGTCGACTGGCTACCCTAGTTAAGTCTACTGAAGCTGTCACTTTCTTCCTGTTTGACTTTGTTTGAAAAGCCAGATGTTTTATAAATTTTTATAATCAAACTTAAGTTTGTGTGAATTAATTTGAATATATTTAAAACCATGTGTGCGTGCATATGCTACTTAGGAGAGATTTAACAAATATTAACTGCTAACCGGACTATAGACAAATTAATTATAAATATTGAAACTCTTCTTCGAAATCTTTGGCTGTCGATCTATTGTCGAGCAGAATAGTATCTTCTCCTACAATTTTGGTTAATTCATATAATATATACTTATAGAGTTGTCATAATCAAAACATCAAAATACTAGGTTCTAACAAAATATACATCTCGACGGTAATAAGATGTACTGAACCTATTATTAGGAGGGGATGAAGAACGATGTAGGAACAATCATCTCGAAGTGCAAAAACTGCCAGTTGGCGAAGGTAGAGGAAAATAAGCCAAGTGGGCTACCACGATGGCTTGAAGTTCCCAGCGGAATGGAAGCAGAAACCCAATGGATTTCATCGATTGATTGCCATGGACAAGAAAAGAGTATGATAGCATTTGGGTCATCGTCGATAGGTTGACGAAAAGTGCCCGGTTCATACCCATAAAGTCTCTAAGAATGGCATCTAAATTGACCGAATTGTATGTGAAATGGATAATTTAGTGTCATGGTGTGTTGAAGAGCATCATGAGCGACCGAGACCCGTTGTTCAGTAGTGGGTTTTGGAAGAGCTTACAAGAGGCATTGCGGACTGAGCTACATCTCAGTATAGCTTATCATCCACAAGTTGATGTGTAGACCAAGAGAGTGAAACATATATTGGTGGATCTCTTGCGGGCTTGCACACTCGATTTCGGAGGCTTATGGGTTGGTGGAGTTCGCATAAACCAATAGCTTTCAGTTTAGTACCGATATGTCACCATATGAATAATTGTATGGCCGACCATGTGATGCTCATTTATATTGGTGGAAAGCGAATGAAAAATTGATATTTGGGCTTGATATGATTAGAGAAACCAAAAAGAAGACAGAGATCATTCGGTAATGAATGAAAGCTCCTCAGGATAGACCGAAGCATTATGTTGATAGAAGGTGTAGAGATTTGGAATCTTTTGTCGGCGATATAGTTTGTGAAGATTTCACTTTTGAGGGATGTTATTCGATTCGGTAGTAAGGAGAAGTTGGCATCAGGATTTGTAGGTTCTTTTTCGATAGCAAAGAGGATTGGGAACCTAGCATATAGGATCCACTTACCTTAAAAGATGGCGAGTGTGCACAACGCCTTCTATGTTTCTCGTATGTGGAAGTTTGTGCATGACTTAGGCATGACAATTGCACCAGATTGACTTAATGATACTGAGATTAAACCAAAAGCTTTGAGACCTCGTAGGCCGGTTCATATAACTGGACATGGTATGTAATAGCTTTAGTGGAAGAAGATGGAATTAGTGAAGGTTCAATGGAGCAAAACTGAAGGCGATTGCACAGAGGAAAACGATGGGAGCACGAGGGCTGCATATTAGGAGCTTTTTGAATGGTAAGCCCGATTGTTTATCGAATTCACTTTCACCTTTGATATCATATAGGGTATATAATCTCGCATGCTTAGATAGGTTTATCTATACCATCGGACGCATGAATGCTTATTGGATATGATGATGGTTGTATATGATTGTTAGGCACGTAGGGAAATAATGTTTGACATATTTGATGGTTTAGGGGCGAAATTTCGAAGGAGGGACAGAGTAACGACCCGTATTTTATGTACCCAATGGTCGTAAAATATTTATTTTATTCGTATGAGGTCGTATAAATCGAAAATTTTAGAAAGTGACTCTTAGGGACATTTCCACATCTATGATTTTTTTCTGAATTTTTATATGACCATTTTGACCCTAAAAATCTTAATTGGACTATAAGTTTTGATAGGAGACGATTTGGGATCTCAAAACACCTCTATTGATTTAGGATGATGGTTTCTCATTCCATAGAGTGGTTAAAATTATAGTTATTTTAAGTTCTGACTACGATTGGTCGGCATTAGTGGGTAATTAATTAAGCCGGTGCTTAGCCCACTAACCCACCTTTAAAATTATACTAAGGGGAGGTTGTAGGAACCGATCTAAGTCATTTTTATCTTCCTCAAAATAGCTCCCAACCTCCGTTAACCTTATTTTCATCAAATCTTATCTTTTCCTTACTAATCTTTGCCAAATCATAAATTAGAGAGGTGACTAGCATAGGGAAGTTAGAGATTATCATTTTAGTGGATCTGAATTCCTCTTTCTTATTGTTCACTTCAGATCTAAGGGAAGAATTGGTATTTCAGGTGTTCGATGAGTGGTTCTTGACCTCTCACTTTACTTGCTCTTTATATAGCTAAAAATGATTTTTAACATGATTTTGGTCCTAAAATTTTTCTAACTTCAATCACATTTTAATGTATGTTTATGGTCAGAGTTTAAAGGTTTTTATGTGGTTTTAAATTGTTTTGCAACCTCTTTTTTTCATATCCATAGTCTAGTGTAAATGTTAGCTTTAGATTATAATTTGCTTGATTATCATGTTCTTAAGTATTACATGTATGGGTGGACGTATATGTATGATATTTCATGTTTGTATGTTGTGCTTTGATACGGTTTGCTAATGATTTTAGATAGTTAGGAAACGAGTGGTTGAGTTGGCACATTAAAGGCGAAGATGGTCAAAATTTAATAAAACATGAAAGAGGGGCTTTGAGCATGGGAGGAGCTTAGGATTCAAGTCACATCGAAATTTGAACTCAGTACAGGAGTCGATACCGAGAGATCTGATCGGTACCGAGAGCTTTTTCCTTATGGAAACTACTTGATGGAAGGTTGATACTTCAAGTTGGGACTTAGGGTAATGAGTGAAGGCCAAATGAAAGAATTTGGCTAATTATTGGACTTGGTACAAAGAGTTTTTTGAGTGCATGAAACAGGAACTTTTGAAGTTAGCACTAAGGGCTTTGAAAGAAGAGGAAAAAAGTTAGCCAAAATTTTCTAAGTACCAAACTCGGTACCAAGAGCTTCTAAACGCAACCGAGAGGTCTGTTTTGATAGGATCAAGGTAGACTTCCAAGAGGGGGAATGTAGACTTTACCGGTCGTGTTGAAGGTGTTTATTTGTTCGTTTGGGGTTTGATGGCGATGTAGCAGCTTGATGATAGCTTCAAGACTTCGGCGATGACAACTCCATGGTGAATGGAGTTAGGTTCTATGATGGCGGCTCGATGTTAAAGCGAGTCATGGGAATGGTTGTCCACAAAAGCGGTAACTAGGAAGGGTGTGTTGAATATGTTAGTATATGTTTTTTGTTCGATGATAATAAACACACACACACACAGATATATATATATATATATATATATATATATGTTCATTTAAATGTATTTGTTACCGTACTATTTTATTTTTCACATAATTAAATAAATATTTGATGAATAAAATAAATAACATAGAATTCATATTTAAACAAATATTTTATTCAAACAAATATTTTATTACAAATTTGAATAGTACAAATTTCTGCTCTCGCTACATTTACATAATTTCAATTACAATTCAATTTTAATTACGAAATAATTTTTTCACATTATAATTTAAATCTCACTACATAGTCACTCAACACTCATATTTTTATCTTCAACTCTGTTCCATCCTGAATCCTACATCTGAGGTATCTACAAAATAAACATTAACGCAGTAAAATTGAAAAAGAAATATTTTGCAGTATACAATAAAAGCGTATGTTTGAAAATATCATTTCCCTCAATTATTTGGGTTGTTCGTTATCATTAATTTTAAATTCATCTACATAAACAACTTGTGACATATATAGAGTGTCACTGTACATGCCATAAGGCCATGTACACCAATATACACTTGATAAAATTGCAGGGGCAGGTGAGCACAAGGTCAAACCCAACAAAATGATGGATTCTACTCAGGTGACTCGAAGAAATTGCAACAACCACACATACCAAAGACCAGAATTCAAGAGGACAAAACCAGATCGAGCTAGCAGTTCAGTGCAACTATCCAGACATAGCAACAGAGGCATGTACAAGACATAAGACTCAGGTGATAGATAACAAGTCTGACCACAACATGTACAGTGGAGCATGCAGCTTAAAGAATCAATAACAAGACTTCAAGTATATATGGTAGTCAAGGGAAACAAAGAACTGAACAAGCTCAAAGAATCAAAACAACAAGGCCAGACTGCAAATGTATAAAGAGAAAAAACCATGAATAATCATTGAAACTAAGTGCCCAAAACAACCAGTGGCTACAGACTCAATATGTCATGAGCCGTCTTCCATCTACCAGAAAGATGTATCATGAATTAAGAAAGAAAGAGATAGAAGAAGAAAAGATAGGAAAGAAGAAACTCAACAATAGTAGATTCTCACAGCGGAACGAATGAAATATAGTATATCACATAAAATATTACATAGTATTATATACATCAGAGTTACACAACTTATACATCTCAATTTAGACAGTTATAAACACCTGTCTATTTATACAACTCAAGATATCACAGAGATACAAACATAGCGAAACCACAATAATTCTATATGCTGAAGCCTTCTGCTCCAAATCTCGTCCAGATTTCGTCAAAGCTAACCTGAATCTCTTGTCTACTCATACACAATATGAGTACCCAAGAGTTTAATAAAACAGAAAATAAACATTTGGGTCAGACATGGGTCTGGTGTGAGTAAACGAGTTAAAATTGCTTAACTTTAAAAACCTTTGAAATGAAAGGTATCACATAAGACTTCCCACACATAAACATGGAAAAGTTTTTACCTTACGCTAACCAAAACATTTGATAGGAAAGCCAGTGGTATTATAATAGGGTCTAGGGTTTTCAAGTAAACAGAAAATAGCCAAATTGTTACATTCATTAAATTTCAGCTACTAGCCACAAAAGTGGGTAATCTAATCAAAATCATAAGGGCTCGTAGGAAGAATGGGTTTCCATCAATGACAGGGCTACTGGGCTACCGCCCGTCACAGTACGGGGCCTTGATCACCGTACCGAGGATCCACCCTAAATCCCCTACAACACAGGGCCGGAACCATCCCTTACTAGACAGTCCCGAATAAGACCACCCCGTGGTTGGCGCGACCAACCACACACTAAGCCGAAATAAAAAGGGACCTCTAGACAAGGGTAAATCTCATCCTACTTGGGTGCTACTGCACCTCCCCTGTTTTAGCCATTCCCGGTTGATGAGGCTTGAGGCTGCGATTACCTTTATAGAACACATCTATCTTAGAATGCTCATCGTCCACCTGAAGATGTTATGAAAGCATTCAATCCATACAAGTTCGTTCCGGGTTCGAACGAAACCGAAGGCACTATTTCGTTGCATTCATTTTGGAATCACCCTCAGAGTCAACGACCATAGCCCTTGCACTCTGAATCACCATCTCGAACCTGAAAGTACTATCTCCTTCAAACTCATCTCGGAATCACCTTCAGAGTTATACTGACGAATAGTTCTTACACTTCGAGTCTTCACTATGCTCTTCACTTGGATTCACGATCTAACGCTTAATTTGGATAGATGTGGTTTTCGGATATCCAAATATGGAAACCCGATCCCGGTCTCACCGAAACCCAAAACGCCATTTTAATGTCCAAGTTTTTTAAGGGTTTAAACAATTAAACTTATATTCAGAACAACATAAACAGATAGATGATTTACAATATCACAGATAGATAATCCATATTAGTCAATCATCTCACAAAGCAACACATATCACATATCAGAGATACCACATCCAAATCATCCAATATTAATCATCCAATATCAATAATCCAATATCAATCAATCATCCATAAGCAGGTTTGATTAACTCTTAATCAATTTAATTAACCTATAATTAAATTAATTTCTAATCTTCAATCACTTGGATTACTTCAATCCTACTTGCATATCATTAATTAATTACCAATTAATTAATTAATCATCTCCTAATGATCTACCATAATTAATCTTCCTTGATTAATTATCCTTTAATTACATTAAGTAATTATCCTTTAATTAATTACACAAATTAATTATCATAACCATATACAGTAATTTACCTTTAGTTACTATCATTAATTACATTAATAATGATCCACCATTCATTTCCATTAATTAACTGATTAACTATAATTAATTAGACTTGATCCTTAATTAATTACAATTAATCTATCATACTTTAATTAATAACATCAATTAATCAACCTTGATTAATTTCATAAATTATATTAATTAATGATCCTTATTAATTAATTAACACTTTTATTAATTAAATAATTAATTTTTAATAACCACTCATTAATTAGTCTTAATTAATCATAAACAGTAATTAACAAACTTGTAATTAATTAACTCCTTAATTAATTATATTAATCCTTTGATTAATTACACTAATTAATTAATCCTTAATTACTTCATTAAGTAATTATTAATTAATTATACTAATTAATAATCCTTAATTAATTACTTTATTAATTTGTCATACTTCTAATTAATTACATTTAGTAATTAATCTTAGATTAATCACATTCATTAATTAATTAATCACATTAATTAATTAACCAAAATAACTAAGTAATTAACCCTTAATTACTTTCATTAAGTAATTATCCTCTAACTACTTTCATTAGTTAATTGCCCTCTTAATTAGTTACCTTAACAAGTAATTAATCACATCATTAATTAACCTTAATCCTTTAATTAATCAATAACTCTTTAATTAATTAATTAACTCTTTAATCAATTATATTAATTAATCCTTTATTTAATAGCACCAAGTGATTTACACTTAATCACCTCCATTCAATTACATTCATAAGTAATTTCTCTTTTCTTAATTACTTTAAGTAATTATCCATTAATTACTTTATCAAGTAATTATACTTGATTAATTCATAATTAAGTGATTATTTAAATTAACCAAACAATTAAATAATCATTTAAAATTAATTAAATAATTAGTTAACTTCTTATATTTAAAAATTCTTAATTAATTAAGAAATTCATTTATCTTAATTAAACCTTTAGTTATTAAAAAATCATTAATTAACCATTCTTAAGTTAATATCAATAATTAATTAATCTTATTTATCATCACAAATTAATTATCTTAGATTAATCAAAATCTTAATTTCTTAAAAATGAACTCTTCATTATAATTGATTTTGCTTAATTATATCATTAAACATTATTTAAAAAAAATAAAACATTTAGAAATCAATTAAAATTAAAAACAATTTAAACATCTAATTAAATCTTTAAAACCTTTGAATCCTTTTCAAACATGTTTAATTTAAATTTAACAAATATTTATCTTTAGAAATTTGATTGCCTTATTTTTTATACTTATTCATTTAAATAAAATTTGAAAACTTTGTTTTTAAACATTACTTTATAACTTGAAACATTCTTATTAAAACTTGTTTTGAATTACTTAAAACTTTTGATTTAATATTTTAAATTGAAAACACCTTTCGAATTAAAATTCAAAATTTAATTTAGTTAATTACTTTCAAAAGCAATTATCTTAAACATTTTGAATTTGAAAATATATTCAATTAACACTTCTTGAAAATTTGGTTAACTTTTATTTCGAAGAACAAAATTTTAAATTTTTAACTTATTTCCTTTTTACACAACTTAGCTCTAATTAAATCCAAAAATCACCACAACAGAAACTCGAGTCGAAGCCCCAAACATCCCATGCCTGCCATCGAGACAACCCCTTGCTCATCTGCTTCGAGAATAGCGTTCACTAGCATGAGACAAAACCCGAGCCACCATCTAAACCCATCGTCGTAGACACAGCGTGCACGTGGTGCACGTACACTGGGGCCTCCCGCCTTCGGTGATCGTCGTGGCGACGCTCAACCATCACATGAACTCACGCGACACACTCGAACACCCAGATCGCACGAAAATCCCACGAGACTAAAACGAGGCATCTCGATCAAACAGGAAACCACCATGGCCAGAAAAATTCATTGTTACGATGCCTCCGACCTCGAGATCACAGGCGCACCTCAACCAAGCCTCGTCATACCTTCCAGCAACCATCCCCACCATCGCGATTCCCTCCTTCATCTCCACGACAACGCATGAATCCAACATTACCTCATATATAAAGGCCTAAGAGAAACCCTATTACAACCATTTCTAACCACCACATCGCACGAAAAATCAAGCGACCATTTTTCCCTTGCTCGTCGATCCACCATCATCCTCCAAACTAAAGCCCTTTGCCCAATTCTTCTTCGTTCACCGGAATTTAGCGAAAGTCCCAATTTTTGATCATCTCAGAAAAGCACAATGAAAACTGACCTAAAAATCATGATTGTATCATCTAAATTCATGATTTCCTGCTACGAACACAATCATGCCATCCAAATCTATAATTAAGTTGGTTGATTTTTATCATAAATATGAATTCCTCTATTATTTTCCTTTTAAACATTATTTGTTGCATTTAAAAACCTGAAACTATTTTTAAATTCTTCATTATACATCAACAAACAAATTTCATTTATATATCAATGTCTAATATTGGTTTGATTGAGAGATTTGAACTTTTGAAAGCAAAAATCATAGACTGTAACAACAGAGAACTGGGTACATATAAACAAACATCTCACATACATATATATAATTCCAGATAAATTCGAGCTAAAGAATTCAATACAAACCAATATCATCACTTGCATTTCAGTTAAAACCAGGTTAAACTATTTTTAAAAATGTCTACTCACCATAATAAGCAGAGGATGGAGGTTTAAGTTTTATCTGGAAACTGGATTTTGAATTTGCTTCACTGTTGAAATCTGAAACCTTTGCATTTGAATTTGCAATTGCTTGCTGTCTGCATTTAAAATTCTTGCAGGTTGCAATTGAATCAGTTTTTGATTTAGTTGCTTGATTCTAGATTGAAGATGAAATCAGGCTGTTGAATTTGATTCAGTTTTCATTTGCGTTTTGGTTTTCTGGTTTTGTTTATTATTTTTTCTTCTCAAGCTTTATATATTTTTTAGTTTAGAGGAAGAATTGAATTGTAAGTGAAAAAAAACCAGGTTTCTCTCCAAACTATATTTTTTTATAAATTTAAATTTCTAAATGAAAAAAAATGTTGCCACTTGTTCATTTTGCCAAACACTTATCAACTATATCACTTAATTTCTCTACACAAGTTACTAACACGTGTTAAGATATTAACACATGTCCTAAGTATTTTAAGTAAATTTTTATTTAATTTAAATGTTAATATAAAGCTTTTCATACTTACTTTATTAATTAATAACACTTATCTTAATATATATTATATATATTATATATATATATATTACTTTAGAGAAATTATTATAAAACCAATTATAATACAAATAAATTCTTATACATGTATTTTTATATCCAAAATAATAATTATTTTATTGTTTAAGAAATATAAATTAAAATTCCAAATACCCTTTAAAAAACTATTATATTAAATTATGCTTTCCAAATTGCAATATATATATATAATTTGGAACACTTTTATTTAATTCAAACCAAACTTCAATATATACAAATATACATATACATTTTAAATAAATAATATTTTTACGTTAGTTTGAGAATTATTATATTAGATTTTAAAACAACTTCAAATCATAACATATACATACATATATATTACAATTTGAAAATACATCTTTTATTAGACAAAAGACTCTCTATTCACAATATATATACCAATATATACATTATAAATAGAACATATTTTTAACTTTGAAAGATAAATCTTACCAATTTTAAACTGTTAGAAAAGATATAAATAAATATTGCCAGATTAAATATTATTAGCCTTTTAAGAGATTTAATTTACCAATTTAAATTAAAATTATAAAGGAAAATTATCAATTCAATTTAATCATTAATAAAAATTATTAAAATGATATTGCCTAAAATTTTGGGTCGTCACACAATAGACTTGATCAAAAATGCATATGAAATAGAGATGCATGCATACACATGAAACCAGATTGATGCCAATTTCACACACATATACATACAAATATGTATGTACTTATGTACATGGAAGTACCCAGTATAACAGTTTCGAGTAAGGAAGCAGCTAGCCCAATGGACCATCAACATCAAGCAAGCCTCAACATTTACAAGTTTATATGTAGTGTCATAGACACATGTATACATATATGAATATTATATATATATACACACACACACACACGCATATGCATATAGTTTTAGAAACTCACACATGAAAAGCTTGAACAAACAAATTAGTCATCACCAATATGAAACAAGACAGTACACTGAAGTGCAGACCACGGCAACACAATAACAATGACTCAAGTCCAAAAACATGTGACATGAAGATCTCAAACAATCAACAAGAAATCAGACCAACTACAGGTGAAACAAGACTCAAGAGGAACCACATGACAACATGACTCAATTGCAACAGAGACTAGGATCAACATGCAGCACAACATGAAGACCAGTACAACCGGACCAACCACAACCAAGTGCAAGTTTTAGCACAACACATACACCACACATACATACATATGTATGTATGTATGTATATACATGGTGACACACATGCAAACATAAGTGGTTCTAGTCAAATGCAAGACAGAAGCATGTTCAAATGATATGGTCAGATTAGTGGTAGCATACATATGAAGTTGTACATTTATTGACACAAATGTTTGAAAATCTTAAAGCAATAAAGCAGTTACATGAGTCATAATTCAACATGATGAACAAGGCAACATTTCGAACAAAAATCAAGGTAGCAGAACAAGTTCGAACTTAACAAGTCATGTTTCGAAAATCCAGTGGTGTAGTTCGATCAACCCAGTTTAATGTTGCAGGGGATTTTAGATCAATAGTCAAAGAATGGAACAGAGGATAAAACGATGTGAAGGTACAAAAGTTCAAAAATAAAATGCCAGCAAAAATGAAATCAGTGAAAAACAAGAAAATTTACATTATCAAATTTCAAATTAACAAAGCCGTGGATTATATCAATATTAACAGAAGCAGTTTCAAAAAGGATATTATCAATTGAAACTTAGTGAAGGGTTTTCAAACATAGTCAATGTATTTTAAAATGATCATGTCATGCCAAAGTCAAAGTCATGGTGACCAAGGTAGTAGCAACAATATATAACAAATATATGAACAGGTCAAAATCATCTCAACCTTGTAATCGTAAATCAACACAAGTGGATATATCACACAAGGAGTACTGAACGGAACCAACTAAAAAATATTCAAGCAAATACAACACGAACAAGTTAACAATTCATCACAAGCACTCAAGAAAAGATCGAATGAACAAGAGAAATTAAAGAACAATTCACACACAAGTACGAACGTGATTTTAGGAATTCAATCTCTATAAATACCCATTAACATCATCAGCAAAATGCATTCGAGTTCAAGACAAAAATCCAGAGTATACTCTTAAATCGAAAACAAATTTGTAACTCGAATCAAAGTCGAGAATAAAAAAGGGAAAAATTAATGTACCAACTCAGAGCACAAATTGAACTCGACTGAATTGGAGCAGCCACATATCAATCAAAGCAAGCAAATCGATTAACGAAGCAACTCGAAGCAGAAACCTGTAGGAATCGGTAGCTTTAAGTTTTCCTAAAGCCATAATTTTTGAAGAGGAATGAAGCAACCATTGGAATCATGAAGTTAATAACAAAATCGGCCGAAGTATTGAAGTTATATCGTTTCATATTGGGTCGATGAAATATTAAGGGAGACGTTTTTTCTTGTGATATATATTAAAGTGGGCCAGCCTTTACAAATTTTAATTGGGATTTAATTTTATAACTAGGGTTTTGTATTTTTTTATTTATATTCTAATTTTCCTTTTTAAAAAAATTAACTCTCTAGTCGTGCGTCTAGGTTACGAACTACGATGGGGTAGTTCGAGATTTCGCAACTCAATGGCTGAGCTGCGGCAGGGTTTTGAGCGTAGAGTTAGGTTAGTCGTTAGCAGGTGTCGCAAGTTTACGTGTGTAAGCGCCTGACTACTTAATTTCTAGTAGAAACCTTGGGGGTAGCACATAGGTAGGGTTTTGTTGAAGCTGGGTAAATCTATGTTGTTCTATTTTTCTTTTATTATTCCGCTATTATCTGTGCAGCATTTTTTATATATATTTCTACATTAATTTGTATTATTTTTAGTATTATCCTATTCACCCCCCTCTAGTGTGAAATCGATCAAGTGGTATCAGAGCTAGGAATAAAAACCTTTTTTCTTGTTTTAAAAATTCGATTTTTCAAAAACAAAATTTTGTTTTTAAAATTTTGTTTTTTAAAATTACTTCTTTTAATAATGCTTTTGCTGAGGATCAGTCCATAATTAGGTCATCCATGTTCAATGGTGAATATGCATATTGGAAAAATAGAATATTTTTTTTCTTCTGAAAACTATTGATGCTTGGAATATTGTTGAGACGGGATATAGGACACCAACTATAGTAGTTAATTTTCAAGAAATTGAAAAGCCAATGGATCAATGGATAGATCTTAAAAATAAACTAAAGAATGCTAATGCTAAAGCTATGAATTGTATTATATGTTTATTGTATCAAATTGAATTTAATCATGTCTCACATTATCTTACTCACAGGAAATTTGGCACATAATTTAAGTGACTAACGAAGGAATCTCCCAAGTCAAAGAATCTTGCCTTGCCATGCTTAGTAGTTAATACGAGAACTTCACAATGGCCAAGGATGAAAATGTCAAAGAGATGTATGGACAACTTTCTAATCTTGTATACAAATCAAAAGCTCTTGGAAAACTATACACAGAATTGAAAATAGTCCAAAAAATCCTCAATGTCCTTCCATGAAATTTTGAAGCAAAAGTTACTGCCATTCAAGAGTCAAAAGAGCTAAAACAAATCAAAGTTGAAGAACTCGTCAGAAATCTCACCACTTATGAGCTAGAAATCAAATTCAATGAAGAACGTGAAGGAGGTGATAAGGAAAAAAAGTCAATAGCTCTTAAAGGACCAACGGAAAGTGACGACGACGATGATGAAGCAACTGACCTGGCACTATTAATAAAGAGATTTAAAAGGTGGAACCGTAAATACAAAAATCCAGCTCTAAATCAACAATTGAAAAGTAGAATAGTCAAAGTACTAGACAACTTAGAAGAGCAGGAGATTATAAGTCACAAGTGCAACAAACCTGGTCACATCATGCCCAATTGTACTCAAAATCGACTCAGCAAAGGAAAGAAACCGAAATGGAGAAATTTTGCAGCTACTTGGGATGAAACTGATGAAGCTGATAAAAGCTTTGGCAGTGAGAGTGAAAAAGAAAATTTGTGTCTTCAAGGAGAAACAACTGACAACGATGATGACGAGCCAAGCGAGGTATCAAAACATACTCACTCGGGATTACTTATATATTTTCATTAAGTAAATGGTTGTTTTGAAAGACTTAGGGAGAAGTACGCTAAAATTGAATCACAAGAGATAGTCTGATAGAATTAAATAAACAGCTTGATCAATTGGTAAAAAACTATCGAAACAAGATCCCTAAGTATGATAAGTGTCCATTACTTGAAAAAGAAATTTAAAAATCAGAAATTAAAATTAAATCACTTGAAAATGAAATTCTGATTTTGAAAGAAAGTGAAAACACTAGGAGAGAAAGTTCTATTAAAAAGTGCACTTTGCTATTGAATGAGAATGAATCTCTTAAAAGACAAGTCCAACAATTATCTACAACTTTAGGAAAATTCTCCAAGGGAGAAAAATCACTAAATATGTTATTAGGGAAACAAACCATTAATTCTATTAGACAAGGACTTGGATATACTCAAACAGAACGTGTTAGAAGTGAAATTAATAAAGTCAATTCCAAGTGCACGATTTGTGTAAAAATTGGACACAATCACAATAATTGCTGGTATACCCAAACACGTGAAAAACCATACCAATTTGGGTTCCAAAAGACATAAATATAAAATCCCTTAAAATCAAACAAATTTGTGTGCCAAAAGGAACTAATATAAATTTTCTTGGGTGTACACGAACATATTTTTCAAAATCATTTGTTACTAACAACCATGGACCTATAAAAACAAACAGGTCATAAAAATCTTTTCTTGTGTAGGTGTGGTGGCAGTCTAAGGAGTAACAATAGTGTTAACTGGATTGTGGCTGTTCCAAGCACACGACAGGCAGCAAATCAAAGTTCCTTGGCCTAGTACAAAGGTGCTAAATTCACAATGGGTAACAATGAAAAATTATCATAAAGGTAAAATAGGTACCGACACATTTATCCTGAATGATATATTAAATATTGAAAATCTGCACCATAATCTAATTTAAATCAGCCAGTTTATGTGATGAGGAAATAGAAGATTGATTTTGATTTTGATTTGTGCATAAATGTTGACCAATCGTCTTTTCATTCTTGAACTATTTCATATAGATTTGCTTGGACTAATTATATTTCAAGTTTAGGTTATAAGAGATGTTGTTATGTATTGATTGATGATTACTAGGTACACGTGGATGTATTTTTTACTGCTTCTAAATCTGACACGATGTTCACTAGTTGTTTATGTACATGATTTTTAATTAAATCATTGAGGAATCACATTTTAATAGCTGTAATATGATTATAAGATATTTGTTGCACACTTCACGGTTTGGTCAATGATATCTATCTAAAGATAACTTTGAGTCAAAGAGGAATCCAGGTGCAGATTATACTAGTAGCCTAGTTGATAGAAAAAGTACTAGTGGAACATATTTTATGTTGAGACATTATTTTGTTGCATCACTTTCACAAAAAAATATCTGCATAAATTTCAATTCAACTGATTTTCCAATGGCAGACATTTTTACAAAATCCTTTCCGAAAAATAGTTTTTGTCGACCTCGTCTCAGGCATTTTAGAAATCCGAATTTATATTTTTGGATTTGATCTTAGATGACTACGTTAACTAATCTGACTCTCTACTGATTATCAAAAAGAAAAATAGCTACTGATAAATGTGATAAATGTTGATATTAATCATACATTATGACTTGAGAAAGTATATTTAGTAAATTTCTGTGACGACCGGGATTTTTGGGCCACCGGATGTTGAGCGATTAACTGATGTAATTATTGGAATCTTAGTTTTAATTAGTCAAATAAATAATCTTCTGGTAATTAAATTACTAAATATATAAATGGCTTAAAAACTATAATAAACATTGGCTTATAAATCTCTGGATATGGCAAACCATATAGAAGAATAAATAATATATATAACTCCACCATTTAAATTAAGTCAAATATCCGTGAATGTATAAATATATATAAGTTTTTGATGAATAAAAATATATAAATATGTGAGTCTGGATATATATGGTTATAAGAGTATAGTATACTAAAATAGATATCTATATTTATATATACACATATACTTGGATGTATAAACTCCAAAATGACGATTTCAAACTTAATATATATATATACACATACTTACATGGGTATATGTCTATAAAATGCAGTGCATATAGGAATGTATATATACTTGTAAACAAAAGGGGGAACACACAATTTAATGCAAGAGTACAACATTTCAACTCAAGCACACAATACATCAAATCCTAGTATACAAAACATTTTCTCAAGGCAAAATTAAAAATCAAAATCATATCAGGTCATAGAAAATGGCTGACCAAAGAAAAATATATATAAAATCAAAAGAAGCTTGCTGTGTACACCAAAGAGCAGCCTATATACCTCTACTTTGCCTCCTTCATTTCTGCCTGGATTCGAGAATTTGTTAAGTAAAACAAAGATAAAATCACCATTGTATTTTTATAACTTTTTTATAACTTGAAAAAAATAGCCAAGCCTGTAACAACTTCAATGCAAACCTGTAACCGTCTCAAACAAGCAAGCAAATCTAGAAACAAATAAATAATCAGAGTTCAAGCAAGAATAATAGCAGCTTCAGTTCAATTTTGAATCATCTTAGCCAATAAGCTTCAACATAACAACAATGCAAAGTTTCAAGTGATTAAGGTTCTACAAGTTTTCCAGTTCTCAAAGCTTCCAATCTCTGCTTTTTAAAATCTGGTGAGTAACATCGCATTTTAAATTCTTAAAACTTATCTGGTTGCATGCTATTTCTCAAACAAATATGTTTGTGTATATATGAATTCACTGTGTATATTGAATGATGGATGTGGGTGTGTGCATAGTTGTCTTCTGTGATATTCTGTTCTTTGTTTCAAGCATCAGTTTGATTTAAAAAAATCATTTCCTTTTGACCTAGGTATGATCTGGATTCAGCACTTAAACAAAACTTGATTGTTTCATCATAAACTTTAGTTTAAAATTTTATATAAGTCAAAATAAATTGGTAATGGTTCTGGAAACTAAAATAACATACCAAGTTGAATATAAGTGAAAATTTAAATTTCCTAGTTCATGGTTTCAGGAATATAACCTAAAACCTTATACAAAATGATGATTTTTAAAACTAAAATCTAAATTTTTATTAATGGATTTAGGATGTAATTCTGGTTTGATCAGACATTAGAAATTGGGGGTTTTGTGATGATCTATGTGGTATGGGAGGAAGGGGTTATTTTTGGAGGTAGTCTGATGATCAAAGGCTAAGGGAAAATTATCGGGATGTTGATCATAGCACTGCGGTGACGGTGGCAATCGAATTAGGATTTTAACCCCAGTTTTAACTAGGTCTGATGTTTTGAATGGTTCGCCTGCTCTGGTTGATCGAGTTCAACCAAACTCAAGGGGATGGAAGCATGGGGGTAGGTGATGGTGTGGTCGGAGTTACAGACCCTCTGGTGGTTGGAGTTTTGTGAACGGCGATGTTCCAGGTTTTGATGGTTGTTTCTGTTTATGTTCCAGGTTTTGGTTGAGAACTCGAATTTGATTTCGAGCTTTGGGGTGACGATCTGATGATCGTGGGGAGATGTGAAGTTGTTTGCCAATGTGGGAAGATCGGCGAAGTTAGCAAAAAGCGACCAGCGCCACCGTGCGTGTGCACGGTGCACCCCTTTTGTTTTATATTATTTTCGGTTGGGCAGAGGAGATACTTGAGTGATTCTCGAGTAAATTGATTGTTTTGGTCGAGTTAGGTAGGGTTTGACTCGAAGTAAATAAGGTCAGGCTCGGGTCAAATTCTAGGTTACAAGTTTAAACCTGTTCTGTTGTAAAAATTTAAAATTGAATTTTTAAAATGTAAAGAAGATTTAAATCAAGTTTAAATCTAATTTTAAAAATGGATTCAAGTTTAATTTGAATCCTAGTTTGGGAATAAATAAAGTTTTTAAAATTCAAACTTGTTTAATAACTTTAAAGTGTTCAAATAATTAAAAGGATTGAATTTAAAATGGAATTTGAAAATGTAAATGAACGATTTAAACATAGTTTAAATCAAAGTTAGAAATCTGATTTAAATCTAAATTTGAATCTTAGTTTTGAAATAAAATAAGTTTTATAAAATTTAAAGGTTTTAACAAATGTTAAAGTGAATTTTTAATGATTTGAATTCAAAAGGAATTTGGTTTAAACTCTTTTAAAATTTCTTTTATAAGATATAAGTATTCTTTAACATGTGAATTAAGAGTTTTAAATTGGTTTTAAACTTTGTTAAAGATAAATTGGTATTCATTTTACTTTAAATTAAAATGAAATCTAAAAGTAAATTTGAAACTAATTTTTTTCAAATGTATTTGTGAGTGATAATTTAATCATAGACAAGAAAATGTTTTATCTTAAAGTCGAAATCATTAAATCTTTATGGTAATTAAAATGGATAATTAATGAGATCGATTAATTAAATAAGTAATTAAAGGTTTAAATTAATTAATTAAGGTTTAAAGTCAATTAATTAGGGATAATTAATTGGTAATTAGGAATCATTCATTGGATAAGATTTTTAATTAATGAAGTAACTAAGGATTAATTAAGTTATAGTTAAAACTTAATTAAATAATTTAAGGTTAATTAATTGGTTATTTAAGATTTATTAATTTGAATTTAATAATGATTAATCTAAGTTAATTGCTTAAGAAAGTGATTAAAGAATTGTTAATAGTTAATGAAGGTCATTAATTTGAGATTATTTAATAATTAATTAATGTGATTAATTTTAATAATTAATTAGATTAATTAATTTACAGATAATCATTTGTAAAATTGTTTAAGTGTAATTGCTTAATGGAAGTAATTAAGAAATTAATTACTCAATGTAATTAATTGAGTTTAATGTGATTAATTTAAGTTAATTAATTAAGTTTAATTAATTTAAGATAATCACTGGATGATTTGATAAGTAATTACTTAATGTAATAAAGAAAGTGTAATTATTTGGTGAAGAATTTAATGGTAATGGTTGGATGTAATTAATTGAAGATGATTTAATAATGGAAGTAATTTGGATTAAATTACTTATGTTCCTTGATTTAATTAATTACCTTAGAATTAATCAAATAATCCTGCTTAACAATCAATAATTATTAAATTTCAAACCATTTAATTAATTAATGAAGGTAATTAGAGGATCATTAATTAACGTAATTAATGATAGTAATTAAAGGTTTAATTGTTTAATAAATGTGATTAGTTGTGAACTTGTAAGTGATGAATGAGTTACCCCGTGGTTTTTAAGTAAATTTTATGGTTTAGTATTTCTTGTTAGATGGGTTTACTCACGCTGGATTCCAGCCTGACCCTGGTGTTACTTTGATGTAATGCTCGGGTCAGACCGAGTATTACAGATTTTCAGGTAAGGACGTTCTGGAGTTCAGGAGGCGAGCTGGATGGCAGGAACGTATGGAGTGTTTCCGGTTTGATATTATTTTTGTTTATCAGAGACATGTGATTTGTATATGTCCAGTGTTTATGTATGTGTGTAACTCTGATGTATTAAAATGAAATTGTCAGATACAGTATTCTTGTCTGTTATTATTTGATATTATATTTTGATCCGCTGCGAATGTGAGAATCTATGTTGTTTCGGTTTCTCCTTCTTCTACCTCTTTCTTCTTTTCTCTAACTATTTGGAATTTTCGGGATCGAATATTCCGGGCCGTTACAGTTGGTATCAGAGCTGAAGGTTAAGCGAGAACCTTGGCTCTGGTGGGGGATACTCACTAAGGATAGGGTCAATGGTACCCTAGAATGAGTTGAGTGTGTGTGTGTGTGTCTATATATATATATATATATATATATATATATATATATGAGAGCGTATTTGTTATTTTCTTATATAAAGATTTTAAATGATTTTATATAAGCTTATATTTTAATATATAAAGCTTTAATTTTTCTAATATTAAGTGAATTGGATGTTAAATCATTGGAATTAAATAGAAACAATGAGAACTAAGTGGTAACAGAAATACAACCAAACTGAAAATTAAATCTTGAATTTGGAAAAAGTTTCAGATTAAGATAATAATGAATTGGTTTCCAGTTGTAATAACATTAGTTATTTTCCTAAAATGATGAAATGATTGTTAATGATTTAGCAAAATAATAAAATGTTTAAGGAAGTAAACATTTAGGTAAGTATGACTTATGGATTGAAATTGAAAAAGGGTTTAAATGGTGAAGTATTAAATCTAAGTCCAGAAAATTTGGGGAATATGTTCCAAGTGTTTGAAAAAAAAAATAGTATTATTTGAATAAAAGAGTTTGATTCAAACAACAGTTGTTTGAAAATTTATAGAAATTTGTTGTAAATTAAAACCAAAGGTGGTTTAAAATTTAAAGTAACCTGGTGTGTAAAGGAAATAAATATGTATATTTGAAATAAACTCTAAAGTTGAGTTTAGAATTTTCCTTAGAATGTGATGTGAAAACCCGAAGTGATATAAGTTTTGAACTTATAAGTAAAACAGAATATTATTAGAAATTTGAAAATTTGAAGTGGGAATTCAAATTTGAGTAGGATAGACTGAATGAATGAATTGAATTTAACTTTGGGAAAGTTAAATAATTTAACAAGCAACCTGAATTTGAAATTTCAAAATGAAATTGGGATTAATTCAAAATTTAAATTGATACGAATTGAAATTGGTTCAATTTGAAATTTATTTGAATTAATTGAAATTGTGATTAAGGTCAAATAGTTTCGAATTCAAATGTAATTTGATTTGATTGTGACTAAATCAATTTCAATGGAAACTGAAGTTATTTAAATTGGAATTGAGTCAATTTAAATGGGAGTGAAAATTTAAATTGAACTAATTGGAAACGAAGATTGGGAATTGAACAGTTTGGCTCTGAATTTTTTTTCCAAATAAAATATTTTAATATAAACTATTTTTAATCTATTTTCCTATTTATTTACTATATACAACCTTTATTTTTAAATACCAAACCATTTCATACTTATTCTACAATTATTTTTGAAACTATTTAACAATTTTTCAACTGTTTTGTAAACTAATTACTATTTTTCAAGTATTTTACAAATTAATTACTATTTTATAAATTAATTACTATTTTACAACTATTGTGCATTTATTTAAAATTTCTATAACTAT
Organism: Allium cepa; assembly: GCA_030765085.1. Taxonomy (NCBI): domain Eukaryota; kingdom Viridiplantae; phylum Streptophyta; class Magnoliopsida; order Asparagales; family Amaryllidaceae; genus Allium; species Allium cepa. The sequence goes on from CM060935.1 coordinate 771,047,624, forward strand.
TTGAATATTTTCCAACTATTTTACAATTACTTAACTATTTTATAGCTATGTTACAAACTAATAATTATTTTTCAACGACTTATCTATTTTAAACTTTTCAAGCTATTTTCTAAATTTAAGTCAGTCAGAGTGCAAACTGTTTATGGTTAAATTACCCAATTGAGATAAGAATTAAAGTGATAATCCAAATGGGATTGAAGCACTTGTAAATAAGTGAATGAAAATTTAAGTGAATATGAATAGAAAGGGAATTGTTTTGGCTAATAAATCAATGAGGATAGATCCGTAGGATGTACGTATATTATTCTATTCGCATAGTGATTTGATCCAAATTCGAGCACAGAATTTCGAGATAGTTATATCGATCCGAGTTGGGATTCTTCACTCGATTTTCAACGGTGAACCTGGATATGGATTGTTGATTGGTTCTGGTATTCTTTATCATAGTTATGGCTATGCAAGGAGAATGACGGTTTCTGATCAAGAAACCAGATCTGAGTCCGCACTAGGAAATCGGGTGGACGATACTAGTTCAGAAGTGAAATTGTACGATCGAGTGAGCGATCAGATTGGTATAGCGTACGGATGATAGGTGTACATCATACAGATTTGAATGAAATCAATATTGGAAATTTCTATGATAAAGAATTTATAGAGTAATCAAGTTTGTATTTGATTCAGCATAAACAAAGTTATATATCTTGGTTATATAAGATAAATCTCCCTTTGTGAATCTATAGCCAGAAGAAAAGGGTTTTGAAAATATATGAAGTATAAAAAGGGGTTTTATACAAGTTTGAAATGATCCAAAGTTTTAAAAAAAAAATTATATACATATATATAAGATCCTATGAGGATTTTGGAAAAAGGTTTTGGGAACCTTTGGATTTGGAAAGGCTTTTGATTTTCGGGTAAAATCAATTTTGGAATTTAGAAAGCCTAGTTTGAAAATTATCGATTTTGGGATAATCGATTTTGAGAAAAAGAGATTTATATGAGATTCATACTAGGTGTATGATTTGGAAGATACTATATGTGTATAGTATAAAGTGTTTTGATAATGGCTTTGGGGAAAAAGGCGCTCCCTTGAAATGAACTTCTCAGGAGTGCCACGTGGTGGTACTACCTTGAACCCTAAAGGGGGGTTCTAAAGTTGATCCTGTGAGAAGTCCGGACAAAACTAGTTCCTGAGGATTTTGTGTTGTGTAGCGAAAGTCGAGGGTGCTGATGCCTACAGAGGCATTTGGATTATGCTGTGACGACAGTGTAAATCGATGTCACTGCGATCTACTGCAGACCATAGCGAAAGTCGTGTGTGCCGCTGAGAGCCAATAGTCTACGTTTGATTTTATACCGGTAGACTACGACCTATGGTAACATAGAGAAAGTCGTGTGTGCCGTTGAGAGCCAACGGTCTAATTTTGATTTTACATTGGTAGACTGCGACCTGTGTGGGAGTGGAGAAGTTTCATTTTTGACAGCGAAAATCGAGGGCGCTGATGCCTACAGTTACATGGACTTTTTCTGTGATGGCAACGTAACTCTGGAATGTAACTGCGATCTGTTGTGGGTTCCATGGTGTAATCGAGGGGCACGGAGTGCCTACAGTTACATGTACTTTTGCTGCGATGACAACGTAATCGAGGATGTAACTGCGACCATAGATAGGGGTGATGATTTCCAGAGCATTCTCACCAAAGATATTTCCTCTATTTTCAAAATGTTTTCAATAAATTTATTTTTCAAAGTATTTTCACTGGATGTTGAAAACGGGTCTGCCAAGTACTTATAGATTTTCAGTCATACGCCTGATCAACGTATGACCGAATTTCTGTGACACCAAAGATGGACTTGTCAAAACATTGAGTTATAAAAGTATTTCTATAAAAATTATTGTAGTAATATTACATAGATTTTAAAGTATTTTAAAAATTATTAAAGAAAATTTATCTGATTTTAAGCATTTTAATAATTCTGGCTACATTCTTTTTCGAGGACGAAAAGATTCAAAGGGGGGAGGAATGTGACGACTCGGATTTTTGGGCCACCGGATATTGAGCGATTAACCGATGTAATTATTGGAATCTTAGTTTTAATTAGTCAAATAAATAAACTTCTGGTAATTAAATTATTGAATATATAAATGGCTTAAAAACTATAATAAACATTGGCTTATAAATTTCTATATATGATAAACCTTATAAAAGAACAAATAATATATATAGCTACAACATTTAAATTAAGACAAATATCCATGAATGTATAAATATATATAAGTTTTTGATGCTTAAAAATATATAAATATGTGAGTCTAGATATATATGGTTATAAGAGTATAGTATACTAAAATAGATATCTATATTTATATATATACACATACCTGGATGTATAAACTCCAAAATGGTGATTTCAAACTTAAATACACATACATACATACATACATACATACATACATACATACATACATACATACATACATACATATATATACTATACATACTTATATGGGTATATGTCTATAAAATGCAGTGCATATAGGAATGTATATATACTTGTAAACAAAAGGGGAACACACAATTTAATGCAAGAATTCAACATTTCAACTCAAGCACACAAAACATCAATACCTACTATACAAAACATTTTATAAAGGTCAAATTCAAAATCAAAATCATATCAGGTCATAGAAAATGGCTGACCAAAGAAAAATATATATAAAATCAAAAGAAGCTTGCTGTGTACACCAAAGAGTAGCCTATATACCTCTACTTTGCCACCTTCATTTATGCCTGGATTCGAGAATTTATTAAGTAAAACAAAGATAAAATCACCACTGCATTTTTATAACTTGAAAAAAATAGCCAAGCATGTAACATCTTCAATGTAAGCCTATAACCGTCTCAAACAAGCAAGCAAATCTAGAAACAAACAAAATAATCAGAGTTCAAGCAAGAATAATAGCAGCTTCAGTTCAGTTTTGAATCATCTCAGCAAATAAGCTTCAACATAATAGCAATGCAAAGTTTTAAGTGATTAAGGTTCTACAAGTTTTCCAGTTCTCAAAGCTTCCAATCTCTGCTTTTTAAAATCTGGTGAGTAACATTGCATTTTAAATTCTTAAAACTTATCTGGTTGCATGCTATTTCTGAAACAAATATGTTTGTGTATATATGAATTCACCGTGTATATTTGAATGATGGATGTGGGTGTATGCATAGTTGTCTTCTTTGATATTCTGTTCTTTGTTTCAAGCATCAGTTTGATTTAAAAAAATCATTTCCTTTTGACCTAGGTATGATCTGGATTTAAGACTTGAACAAAACTTGGTTGTTTCATCATAAACTTTAGTTTAAAATTTTATTCAAGTCAAAATAAATTGGTAATGGTTCTGGAAACTAAAATAACATACCAAGTTGAATATAAGTGAAAATTTAAATTTCCTAGTTCATGGTTTCAGGAATATAATCTAAAACCTTATACAAACTGATGATTTTTAAAACTAAAATTTAAGTTTTTAGTAATGGATTTAGGGTGCAGCCCTGATTTGACTAGACAATAGAAATTGGGGGTTTTCTAATGATCTATGTGGTCTAGGAGGAAGGGGTTATTTCTGGAGGTAGTCTGATGATCAGAGGCTAAGGGAAAATTGTCAGGATGTTGATCATAACACTGTGGTGACGGTGGCAATCGAATTAGGATTTTAACCCTAGTTTTAACTAGGTCTGATGTTTTGAATGGTTTGCCTGCTCAGGTTGATCGAGTTCAACCAAACTCAAGGGGATGGAAGCATGGGTCTAGGTGATGGTGTGGTCGGAGTTACAGACCCTCTGGTGGTTGGAGTTTCGTGAACGGCGATGTTCCAGGTTTTGATGGTGGTTTCTGTTGATGTTCCAGGTTTTGGTTGAGAACTCGAATTTGATTACGAGCTTTCGGGTGACGATCTGATAATCGTGGGGAGATGTGAAGTTGTTTGCCGATGTGGGAAGATCGGCGAAGTTGGCAGAAGCGATCGACGCCACCGTGCATGTGCACGGCGCACTCCTTTTGTTTTCTGTTGTTTTTGGTTGGGCAGAGGAGTTACTCGAGTGATCCTCGAGTAAATTGATTGTTTTGCTCGAGTTAGGTAGGGTTTGGCACGAAGTAAATAAGGTAAGGCTCGGGTCAAATTCTAGGTTACAGGTTTAAACCTGTTCTGTTTTAAAATTTTAAAACTGAATTTTTAAAATGTAAAGAAGATTTAAATCAAGTTTAAATCTAAGTTTAAATATGGATTCAAGTTTAGTTTTAATCTTAGTTTGGGAATAAATAAAGTTTTTAAAATTCAAACTTGTTTAATAACTTTAAAGTGTTTAAATAATTAAAAGGATTGAATTTAAAATGGAATTTAAAAATGTAAAGGAATGATTTAAACAAACTTTAAATCAAAGTTTTTAATCCGATTCAAATCTAAATTTGAATCTTAGTTTTGAAATAAAATTAGTTTTATAAAATTCGAAGGTTTCAACAACTTTGAATGTTAAATTAATTTTTTAATGATTTGTATTCAAAAGGAATTTGGTTTAAACTCTTTTAAATTTTCTTTTATAAGATATAAGTATTCTTTAACATGTGAATTTAAGGGTTTTAAATTGGTTTTAAAACTTTGTTAAAGATAAATTGGTATTCATTTTATATCTTTAAATTAAAATGAAATTTAAAAGTAAGTTTGAAAATAATTTTTCAAATGTATTTGTGAGTGATAATTTAATCATAGTTAAGAAAATGTTTTATCTTAAAGTCGAAATCATTAAATCTTTAAGGTAATTAAAATGGATAATTAATGATTTCGATTAATTAAATAAGTAATTAAAGGTTTAAATTAATTAATTAAGGTTTAAAGTTAATTAATTAGGGATAATTAATTGGTAATTAGGAATCATTAATTAGATAATATTTTTAATTAATGATTAAGATTAAGTAATGAAGTAGTTAAGGATTAATTAAGTTACAGTTAACACTTAATTAATTACTTTAAGGTTAATTAATTGGTTATTTAAGATTTATTAACTTGAATTTAATAATGATTAATCTAAGTTAATTACTTAAGAAAGTAATGAAAGAATTTTTAATAGTTAATGAAGGTCATTAATTTGAGATTATTTAATAATTAATTAATGTGATTAATTTTAACAATTAATTAGATTAATTAATTTACAGATAATCATTTGTGAAATTGCTTAAGTGTAATTACTTAATGGAAGTAATTAAGAAATTAATTACTTAATGTAATTAACTGAGTTTAATGTGATTAATTTAAGTTAATTAATTAATTTTAATTAATTTAAGATAATCACTCGATGATTTGATAAGTAATCACTTAATGTGATAAATGAAGTGTCATTACTTGGTGAAGAATTTAATGGTAATTACTGGATGTAATTAATTGAAGATGATTTAATAATGGAAGTAATTCGGATTAAATTACTTATGTTTCTTGATTTAATTAATTACCTGAGAATTAATCAAATAATCCTGCTTAATAATCATCAATTAGTTAATTTCAAACCATTTAATTAATTAATGAAGGTAATTAGAGGATCATTAATTAATGTAACTAATGATAGTAATTAAAGGTTTAGTTGTTTAATAAATGTGATTAGCTTTGAACTGTAAGTGATGAACGAGTTACCCCGTGGTTTTTAAGTAAATTTTATATTTTAATATTTCTTGTTACATGGGTTTACTCACGCTGGATTCCGGCCTAACCCAGGTGTTATTTTGATGTAATGCTCGGGTCAGACCGAGAATTACAGATTTTCAGATAAGGACGTTTTGGAGTTCAGGATGCGAGCTGGATGGCAGGAATGTATGGAGTGTTTCCGCTGTGATATTATTTCTGTTTATCTGAGACATGTGATTTGTATATGTCTAGTGTTTGTGTATGTGTGTAACTCTAATGTACTAAAATGAAATTATTAGATACAGTATTTTTGTATAAACTATTATTATTTGATATTATATTTTGATCTGCTATGAATGTGAGAATCTATGTTGTTTCTGTTTCTCCTTCTTCTATCTCTTTCTTCTTTTCTCTAACTATCTGGAATTTTCGATATCGAAAATTTCGGGCCGTTACAATTTCTTTAAAAATTTAAACAAGATTTACAATAACTTTTGTTGGTAAAAATTCCATAACCATCTCTATTTCTATATATTTCTAACGACAATCACTCTTCAAAATACAATATAGTATGTCAAATTGTGGTATTTTAAAAGAGAAATTATTCATTTTCTTAATTCAATTAGCAATAAAAACATCCAAAGTATTCACTTTCATTTAAAAGGCCTCTTGGTTATGCATGGGTGAATTGCTCGGAACATTTGGTTATGTGGTTTCATGCTCATTTAAAAGTTCTCACGATTATGCATGGTTAGAAGATACCTGAAATTCTTTTAAAAAAATGGAAATACTACTAATCTTGTTAAAAGTCCAAACGGTTATGCATGGTTAGTAGGTATTCAAATTCGTGTTATAAATATACCGCAAATAGACACAACTATATGTTTTATAGGCCGACATCACCCCTATCACTCTAAAATGGAATATGCGCCTAACAGAGTATTTATGATTTTTGTTTGATTTATTATTGAATTTAATATTTATACTCGATTGGGTATTAATGTTGTATCAATATCTATCACTTTATCTCTATTTTTCTAACACTATTACTCTTTTGATGATAACAAAAGGGGGAGAGAAAAGTTAAGATTTTGGCAAATAAAGTTCAAATATTTTACTTTTTATATTTGAAAATTCCCGTCTAGGTTCATATGCATATTACTATTTATTTTCATGCATATTTGAAGAGCGGCTTTTTTGTAGAGAGGGAGCATTCAAATAGGGAAAGCAAATAGATTTCATCAATGACTAAATACGTTTAATAAATTCAAAATCTAAATATATGTTTGGTATCATCAAAATGGGGAGATTGTTGAATATGTTAGTATATGATTTTTGTGTGATGATAATAAACACATATATATTCATTTAAATGTATTTGTTATTTTACTATTTTATTTTTCACATAGTTAAATAAATATTTGATGAATAAAATAAATAACACAGAATTCATATTTAAACAAATATTTTATTTAAACAAATATTTTATTACAAATTTGAATAGTATAAATTTTAGCTCTCACTACATTTATTTACAAAATTTCAATTACAAAATAATTTTTTCACTTTACAATTTAAATCTCGCTACATTGTCACTCGACACTCGTATTTTTATCTTCAACTCTGTTCCAGCCTGAATCCAGCATCTGAGCTATCTGCAAGATAAACGCTGACACGATAAACTTGAAAAAGAAATATTTTGCAGTATATAATAAAAGTTTGTTTTCAAAAATATCATTTGCCTCTGTTATTTGGGTTGTTCGTCATCATTTATTTTGAATTCATCAACACGAAAAACCTGTGACATGCACAGTGTATCACTGTACATGCCACAAGGCCGTGCAAATCAATGTACACTTGAAAAGTTGTAGGGACAGGTGAGCACAAGATCAAACCCAACCAAATGGTGGATCCAACTCAGGTGACTCGAAGAAACTGCAATAACCCACACATACCAAAGACCAAAATTCAAGAGGACAAGACTAGATCGAGCTAGCAGTTTAATGCAGCTATCCAGACATAGCAACAGTCGTATGTACAAGATAGAAGACTCGGTGATAGACAACAAGTCTGGCCATAACATGTATAATGGAGCATGTAGCTCAAAGAATCAATAACAAGACTTACAATTATATATGGTAGGCAAGGAAAACAAAGAACTAAAGAAGCTCAAAGAATCAAAACAACAGGTTCAGACTACAAATGTATAAAGAGCAACAACCATGAACAATCAATGAATCCAAGTACCCAAAACAGCCAGTGGCTATAGACTCAAGAGACTCAAAGAAACGCACATGAAGCAGATATGTATGCGTACACATGAAACCAGAATTGAATCTAATCTCACATACATATGTACATACATATATGTATATATGTATATACATGGAAATACCCAGTAAAATAGTTTCAAGCAAGGGAGCAGCTAGATCAATGGACCGGAAACACCAGGCAAGCCTCAACATTTACAAGTTCATATGCAGTGTCATATACACGTGTGTATATATATATATATATCTGCATATATATATATATACACACACACACACACACATATATACATACATGCATATAGGTTCAGAAACTCACACATGAAATGCCTTAACAAGTAAACCAGCCATCACCAATATGAAACAAGACTGTACACTATAGTGCAGACCACAACAACACAACAACAATTACTCAAGTCCAAAAACATGTAACATGAAGATCTCAAACAATCAGCAAGAACTCAAACCAACTACAAGTGAAATAAAGCTCAAGAGGAACCACATGACAACATGACTCAATTGCAATAGAGACCAGGATCAACATGTAGTGCAACATGAAAACCAGTACAACCAGACCAACCACAACCAAGTATAAGTTTTTTCATAACACATATATACACACATACATATGTATGTATATATATGGTGAAACACATAAAAACACAAGTGGTTCCAGTCAAATGAAAGATAGAAGCATGTTCTAATGATATGGTCAGAGCAATGGTAGCATATGTGTGAAGTTTTACGTAATTGACACAAATGTTCGAAAATCATAAAACAGTGAAGTACTTACATGAGCCACAATCCAACATGATGAACAAGGCAACAGTTCGAACAAAAATCAAGGTAGCATAACAAGTTCAAACTTAACAACTCAAATTTTGAAAATCCAGTGGTGTAGTTCGATCTTCCCAGTTTAATTCGCAGGGGATTTCAGATCGACAAATCAAAGAATGGAACAGAGGATAAAACAATACCAAGGTACAAAATTTCAAAAGTTGAACGCCAGCAAAAATGAAATCAGTGAACAAAACAGAAAATCTACATTATCAAAATTCAAAGTAACAAAGCCATGGATTATATAAATTTTAACAGAAGCAGTTTCAAAAAGGATATTATCAATTGAAACCGTGATGAAGGGTTTTCAAACAAAGTCAATGTGTTTCAAAATTATCATGTCATGCCAGAGTCAAAGCCGTGGTGACCAAGGTAGTAGTAACAATATATCACGAATATGTAAACAGGTCAGAATCATCTCAACCTTGCAATCGTAAATCGACGCAAGTGCATATATCACACATAGATAATGAACAGAACCGGCTAAAATATATTCAAGCAAATCCAACATGAACAAGTCAACAATTCATCACAAGCACTCAAGCAAAGATCGGATGAACAAGGGCAATTCAAATAAAAATATATGAACATAATTTTAGGGATTCAATCCCTATAAATACCCATTAACATCATCGGTGAAATGCATTCGAGTTCAAGACAAAAATCCAGAGTATACTCTTAAATCGAAAACAAATTTATAACTCGAATCAAAGCCGAGGATTAAAAGGGGCAAAATTCGCATACCAACTCAGAGCACAAATTGAACTCGACTGAATTGGAGTAGCCGCATATTAATCAATGCAAACAAATCGATTGATGAAGCAACTCGAAGCAGAAACACAGTTCAATCGATCTATAGGATTCAACAGCTTAAAGTTTAAGCCCTAATTTTTTAAGAGGAACAAAGCAGCAATTGTACTCATAAAGTAAATAATAAAGCCTGCCGAAGTATTGAAGTTATCTTGTTTCATATTGGGCCAAAGAAATATTAAGGGAGACGTTTTTTCTTATTATATAAATTAAAGTGGACAAGCCTTTATAAATTTTGTTTGGGTTTAATTTTATAACTAGGGTTTGTATTTGTTTACTTTACATTGTAATTTTCCTTTTTTGAAAAACTAACTCTCTAGTCGTGTAACTAGGTTACAAACTATGGTGGTATAATTCGAGAATTCACAACTCAGTAGCTGAGTTGTGGCAGGCTTTTGAGCGTAGAGCTAAGTTAGTCGTTAGTGGGTATCGCAAGTTTACGCGTGTAAGCGTCTGACTACTTAATTTCTAGTAGAAACCATGGGGGCAACAAGTAGGAAAGATTTTGCTGAAGCTGGGTAAATCTGTGTTGTTCTATTTCTGCTTTTATTATTCTGCTATTATCTTTGTTGCAATTATTATATATATTTCTGCATTAATTTTTACTATTTTTTGTATCACCGTATTCACCACCCTCTAGGGTGAAATCGATCCACAAGGTGACCCATGGAAAGAACATAAGAATGGTTCCATCGTGGAATCGAGGAATGTGGAATGGTTCCTCGAGAATATTGGCAACTAGATGGGGCAAGGAAAGGGCTTGGATTCACGTGCTAAGGGATCATTGATACTCAGAGTGTTTTTGATGTACTTAAAAGTAGGGGTACTATGAGTGCACTCATGGGTACTTGGAAAGGCTAGACAGATCATTTGAAAGGATTTGCCCTGGACTAGGGAAAAGGGTCTAGTATCATCTTCGAGCAAAAGACGAGTATAGTGAAAACCAGGATTTCCATTAGTCCCTAGCATGGGAAAGGCCATACGAGTTATCATATATCTAGAACATATTGAGTCGTGTTGAGGATTGCTTGATGGATGCTATGGTTGATTTGTTTGTTTTATTCCATAGTTTATCACTCTAGGGATGTCACTAGAGATAAATATTAGGGATAAGTATACCTAGACACCCGTCATCATACTTGGTTTGCGGTATACCTTTATTATATTTGTGGAGTAGCATATTATGTTCGTTATGCGCTAACCCTTTGGTTGTAGGGACATGACATGTATGGTTCGTATACCCTTGTTCGTTACCATACCAACTTGTATAGTATTTTGAGATTCATTTACTGCTCACACTAGTCTACTGTATGACCCATGGTTTAATACTTTGCTTCTTATTATCTTGGATACTCTTAAATGAGTAAACTAGGTAACAGCTCTAGGTGCGACGCAGTAGTTGTGTAGATGATGAGTTAGATTTAGCTATCTCGTATTATATGTGGATTTCTATGCTTATTCCACTTTGCAACGCTGTGGAGATTTGACGGTGCTTGCTTGTTACTATTATTATAAGACAGCCATTTTAGTTTATTTTCGTTTTGTATAATCTATATTATTTATTGTATAACTCTATGGATTTATACTCTGATATTTGGATCATTTAAATATTATTATCTCTCCCGTTTTATATCAATGGTATATATTATATTTTATTCCATACGCTGTGAAACATATGATAGGTTCCATGTGATGTTTTATTTCATTTTAACCCTTGATGATCGCACTACATCGGTCATGCATGTCAGCAACGCACCATATAGGTATATTGGGTGTCGATAGGGCGGTTGCCACACTGCACATACCATCCTGTTATGAACCATGTCATACATTCATTCATCACCCGATGAACATCATATAATATCTTGTTTTAGGCATTCTTCATTAAATTATCTTAACTTATTTAGTGGTCACCTTCCTAGGCACATCTGTCACTTGTTCTTCTTTTCGAAAACATCTCCTAATGAAATGGCCACTCATTCCACCAATGGGAGCAACCCTGACTGGGGTTACCCTGACTTCTCAGGGGGTTGAATGTAGACACCCCGAATACATTCTAGCAAGTGTCACCATGCGTCAATAATCCATCTTAGTCCTTGAACAACTACCGTTCATGTTGCCTATTTATTCATTTTAGTTATAATACCACCTTGATTTTTTTACACCCTCCTAAGGCACCTTGCCTTAACTCCCTTTAGATTTTATAAACCGTTTAAGGTTGAACCCTATCGTGGCATCTTTTATTGGCTATCCCATATCCCTTGCTTTCGAGTGTTGACCTTAGTCGCCTTGTATTGGCTATCCCATAGCCTTCGAATGTTAAGCTTAGTTATCGCATGTTGACCACCCTATAGTCATGGTGAATTAATTATCCTAAACCATTTCATAATAATATTATTTAGCCATCGCGAGTAACCTTCTCAAAAGCATTCGTGGGAAGATAGCTTCCCAAGCTAACTCGTATTGAACCCCAAAGAATGGTCATGGGTAATATTCCTAATAACCATCATAGGTTAACTCATCGAGTGTCCTTGCATGTCATATGGTCATCACATGTACTTCCATTTGAAGTCGTCGCGTGCTATTTCCGCCAAAGTCATCGCGTGCGAACTCCATTAGAGCTATAGTGTGCTACCCTACTTAAAGTCATCGTGCATCATTTCCATCAATATCCATCTTGCCTTAATCCGTCCACATTCATCGTGCCTATCCCTTCTACAGCCTTCTTGGGCCATCATTTCAATACCTTTCGTGTGCTAAGTTCCATACTTAGATTTCATGTGCTAAGTTCTATTGAGCTTTTGTTTGATGGCTCCCAATGCTATAGTGGGTTATATGTATTAAAGCCATCGCGCCTTACATAATACGCACACACATACACATATACATATATATGTGTGTGTGTGTATGTAGGTATGTATGTATATGTATATGTTTGCCTTTGTAAGTTTAAAATGACATAGTTGTAATTATAGGTAAAGTTGAGTAATTTTTGTTCATAGTATTAACATTTCACCAAATCTCGTTTTGTGTCGAATTCTCATTAGCTAATATTTATCTTCATAGTTTGCTTTTCAAAAATGAGCAAATTACTTCTTCCATAAATTCACCAAAAATTGAAAACTAATGGAAAAAATCAAAACTAATGGAAAAAATTTCAAAAATCGAAAACTAATGGAAAAAATTCCAAATATTCACCAAAAATCAACTTTATCTTCTTTTGCCTTTTCCCAAATACCAGGTGAAAATAATTAATTTTATTGTTTTTAATAATTAATTTATCTGAAATTAACTACTTTCCCAACGTAGAAAAATCACAAAAATTCAAATTAAATTCCAAAAATTCTGAAATTTAAAAATCATCTTTAATTCATTATTAAAAACATCATATTTCAATTTTGAATAATTAAGCTTAGATTAGTTCATTCTTTGCCCTAAAAGAAGATCACATTTACTTCATCTAAATTTCTAAGCATAACCAAATAATGTTTAACATTTCAAACATGCTTAACATTGCCAGAATATTCATATGAAAATCAAACCAAACTCAATATGTTATGATAGGTTTTAGAGAAAGATTTCACTTATCTTGATTTAAGAAACCTTTTTTTAACCTTCCTTTTCCTTCAATTTGAAAGCTTGAATCTTCTAGCTTTGAAACATTCTTTCTCTTCCTTGAGAATATTGGTCGGCCATAGTTCTTGATTTTAAGGGTTTTGTTTTGTAAAGTGAAATGAAGATGAATGATTGAGGGATTAAGGCTAAAGAAATTGGGCTAGTGCTTTTGGCTTGGACTAATATCTCATTCTAGATAAGTCACACTATCGCATTTCCCTTAACACAAACTTCCCACTCAAAATTTTAAATTTATTTTGTTCAACAATGCTAACCTTAATTGTTCTAATTACCCTTGGTCCATTCAATTAACTTTATAAAGTATCTCACACTTAATTAATCAAATCTCCCTTAGGCAGCTATTGCAATTAAATTTTCTTATTCATTTCTTCAATATTATTCTTATTATCAATTAAATTTTTAATTTAGTTTCCAATATTATAGACCCTTTAAAATAAGGGGTGTGACAACCTTCCCTCTTTACAAAAATTTTGTCCCTAAAATTTCGATAAAAAAGAGCACAAAATTTAAACTAACACCCTGAAAGTGTAATGTTATCATCATAAGTATAAACAAGTATAAAAGATTACATTAGTAACCTATTAATGCAAACCATCAACCATCAATCAAAATGTAACAGTGCAACTATAATACACAATCATAACATATATAGTACCCTACCAGTCCACACAATAGACAAATAAGCACCCTGCAATATACATGAATGTCTAGAACAACTCGGGATAGATGTTCCTAATCTTATCCTCTACCTCCCGAGGCCAGTCTTCCTTAGTGTCACTCCATTGGACGCAGACAAGCTTGATAACTTTATCCCTCAATTCCTTCATATCATAACCTTATTCCATTCGATCGTCTCACACAGAGTCAAATATATCTCTAATGATAAATCTTCAGTCGCCATCGTTTCCATTATCCAAATCGGGTCATGTACAAACTACCTCACATGCGGTATACGAAAAATTTTGTGCACATCCGTCAAACTACTTAGTAACTTGACTCAATAGGCGAGCTTACCAATCCTCTTGATCATAAGAAATGGTCCTAAAAGTCAAGGAGCCAACTTCCCTGCCTTCCTAAGGTGCATAACTCCTTGCATCGGAAAAACTTTCACGAATGCATGATCGCCTACTGTGAACTCTAACTCTTTCCTTTGCTTATCAACGCAACTCATCTACCTTGATTGCACCGCCTTCAACCTCTTGAAATTAGGTGACTTACACGATCTACCATACAATGCCTCAAATGTTGCAATGAGTAACTATTATTGCAAGAAAACTCTACCATATGCAAATGATCTTCCCAAGGTACCATCAAATCTAAAACATATTTTCTCAGCAAATCTTCTAGAACATGGTTCGCCCTCTCGATTTGACCATTAATCTATGGGCGAAAAGTGTTAGAAACTTCATTATTTGATATTTTGATAGTGGAAACTACACATGAATATATTGTATTTATAATTGACTTTTGCAGGAAATTATATCAACTATCGAAGAGATATACACGATTGAGACAAGACGAAAATGACATACAATGTATTATTAGTCATAAAGTGTCATGTCTAGAGCGTATATGTTAAAGTCTCTTCAAAGTGGTATAGAAACAAGCTTTCAGAACATTCATTTCATTTAAAAAATAAAAATATGCAGAACCAGTTGCTGAATAAGGGTAACCAGTCGACTGATATTTGCACATTTCATATATATGATTGTTTGAAACAAAAAACAGTTGACTAATCTTTTTTACCAATTGACTAAATGAGCATTCAGTCGACTGACCCTTTTTCAGTCACGTAAAAAAAATTTGAACTATTTTTTTCTATTTAAATTTGACAAATACGACTTTAACCATTCAACCAGTCTGCTAGTTTTAGTTGACTGGTCAATGGGCAACAACTTTTTTATTTGACTTTTCTAAAGGGACCTTCTTCTTCACGAAGAGTCATTTCCCACTATTAATGGTTGCAGCACTTCTATTAGTTATTGATTTTACAAATGACTACAACTATCCATTCTTTATAAGTAGTAAACACTTCTATGAATTTGATAACAAATCTTCTTGGTTTCTTATTCTATTTGTTGTTGAATTCTATCTTCCTTTTAAAAGATACATATTGCGACTTATTAATCGCTTGTACATTTAAGTTACATTTCTAGAGTGATCATGTACGTCTGATTCTTCACAAATACATGTTGTACTACTTACGAAGAAGATTATAGAAAGGTAGTACTATACCAACTCATTCATGCTAACCAAGAGCACACAAAGTCAAACACTTATCTACTTTTTATAATCGAAGTCCTATTGGAGTTCTTTAGGCATAAAGTCCTGTTCATCAACTCAGCATCTAATACATATTCCTCTAGGATAAGTGAGGGTATTTTTTACATTCAAAAGGAGCCTGGAACTAGACGTAGAATCGGAAGCTCGAACTACTATAAAATATGTAGTGCATTTTACTTTATAGTTCTTTCTGCTGCTATTATATACAAGTATTAATTTGTAGAACTATTCATATTACTCGATCTATAGCGACTTTTATTTGATATCGGAGCAAGACCATCATGTAACCATAACAAAGTTTTTTGATATTCAAGTAACATAGACAATACTACTACGACTTTTGTTTAAAGACAATCTACTACACGATCACCATTGTTTGATGGATAAAACTTTGCTAATTGGTCGACTAGGGTGAGAATATATATGCAAGCTAATGTGTACGACACCTAGAATATTACACAACAATAGTGCATTGTTCTTATCACTAATAATGCACAATGGTCGAACACTCAAAAGACTAAATGCTGCTAGTAATGCTAAAGCTATGATCATGTTATTTTGGTCATTAGACAAAAATGAATTCAATAGAGTTAGTGTGTGTGTGTGTCTACTTATGAAATTTGGCACACCTTAAAAATTACTCATGAATGTACAAATAAGGTTAAACAATGCAAGATTTCTATGCTTAAAAATCAGTTTCAAAATTTTAGAATAAAGCAAGATAAGAATATTAAGATATGTACTCTAGATTTCAAGGTATTTATCATTTACTTCTTACAATAGGAAAAAATATTCAAATTTCTATATCGTTTCAAGAATCCATAACTCTTTGACTAATGACTGGGCACTATAGGTCTTAGCTATCGAAGAACTAATGGCATTTCAACCATAAAACCAGAAGACATAATAAGAAATCTCATGTTCTATAAAGTAAATTTGCAGGCAAAACAAGAACAAGTTCAAGATAAAAAGAAAATTTCATTTCAAGCAGAGAAAGAAGAATCCGATATATATGACAATGATGTTGTAGTTCAAGCTAAAAATTTTAGAAATTTTTTAAAGTATAAGAAGAATAAAATGTTTGGCAATAGCAAAAATAATCCA
Source organism: Allium cepa (assembly GCA_030765085.1). NCBI lineage: Eukaryota > Viridiplantae > Streptophyta > Magnoliopsida > Asparagales > Amaryllidaceae > Allium > Allium cepa. The sequence goes on from CM060935.1 coordinate 771,064,223, forward strand.
TCATCTTCATCAATCAAATATTATGAATGTGACAAGATAGACCACATTAAGGAAGATTGCCTTAATCTCAAGAAGGAGAAGAATATCTTCAAAAACCAAAATTAATAATTCTACAAGAGAAAGAAGCAAGCATTTTCAATCACATGGGATGACTCAAACTTGTTAGTCCGTGAAATGATGGTTTTGATGACAATAACCTTAGAATAGTTTATAAAATATAAATACTAACATTATAAGTTTAGATATATATATGTATATGCAGGATTTAACCATGCAGGTACTAAGAAAGAAGACTGTACAGTATAGAGATTCAAGGTATCAAGATAGAAGACTCATGAGTAAAAGATTATCAAGAGTTTAAGGTTTCTAAGTTAAGTATTTTTTATTATTATTAGTAATTTTGTAAAAACTCATAGAAAAGCACAGACATCTTAAAATCCATTTTATTCGTGGAATGGAATCCACTTCGAGCCGGTTAAAGGTATGGAACCCTAAGTAGGATGGAACCTACGAAAAATCTAGTTGAACATTGTTTTGAATCCGCTAACTTTTTATTCAAAATGATTTTTCAAAATTATATCATGTTTTCAAAATGTTTTCAAAACTTTCCTTTTAAAAGATTCAAAACCCTTTATCCTGATTTTAAATAATTTTAGCCTCAAAATTATCTTTAATTTCAAAGTCAAATTATTCTTAATTTTAAACTATCTTTAATATAATAAATTTAACTATATTCAAGTATATTTATAAAATGTACTTGGATTTAAAATATAAAATTAGAGTTAAATTCTACATATATTATTCTCTATATTTACTTATGAATTTTAATTATATTCAAGTATAGTTATAAAGTTTAAATTAGTTTTAATATAAGATAAATGTTATTTCCAAAGAAAATCAAAACAACAAAAAATGCTTTAGGATGTCGACATGCCTATATACCCCATGTCGACATGGTGTCAGTTGAGTTCAAAATTTAAATTTCAAAAGAAGTGTCTATTCTCCATAACTCTTCACGAATGGACATGGCTGTTGTTCTTCTATAAATAGGGGTTAGTTTCAGCGAATTTTACATCAAGTTTTCTGGTTTTTCACTCCTCTTCTTCTTCCACTTTTCTTAATACATATTCTTATCATTATTCTGCCGAAATCAACATTGAATCGAACTCGATTACTTCTAGTTTGATTCTCTATCACTCTCTCTACCAGATTCGCAGTGCTATTCAGAGTTATAGACTTCTTTGTAATCTATTAAGCGAGAAAAGGTGTGATTGTAGCCTTGAAAATCAATCAAGAAAGAAAAGGTGTGATTGTAGCCTTGGTAAATCAATTGGGTAAAATTGTGGCCCGGAAATCAAGTATCTCTACCCAGAGGATCGAAATTCTGGAGGGTGTACCTCGTAGCCTTGAAACCGAGGGTGTAATTGTACAACTGCTTTTGAAAGGAAATCCGTACTTGTGTGCGGGCTGGATGTAGGGTAACTCCGAACCAATATAAAATCCGGTGTCTTCTTTCCTTCACTGCTTTTAGTTTATTTCTACATCTGTGTTTGTTTCTGTGATCATATCTATGTCTGTATATTGCATACATCGGTGTCTAAATTAACATAAATCGAAAAATATTTAGTAATTCTTTATTAACACTATTCACCCCCCTCTAGTGTTAATTCTAGCCTTAAGATCCTTAATCCGCATTTCTCACAATTGGTATCAGAGCTTGGTTTTCAAAGTTTCATAATCTGATTTTTGAAAAAGTTTTTAAAATGGCTATATTTGTTAATACTAGTTTAGAAGCATTCAAACCATCATCGTTTCTTGAGTCTGCATATAATCAATATTCAAATTCAAGTTGTCTACCAAGATTGTTTGATGTGCAGGAATCATGCTTTATGGGTGTTGGGGAATCAATCCACAACGGATAAATTGTGCTGATCAGAAAAAACAAGTGGATACTTGATAGTGGGTGTTCTAGACACATGACCGACAATCCAGATATACTAAATGATATAATATATAAAGACGGAGGATTGGTTAACTTTGGAGACAATTCAAAAGGATATGTGATTGGCATCGGCAAAGTCGGTAATTCTAAAACTCCTACTATTACTAATGTTTTGCTAGTTAAGAATCTGAAACATAATCTGCTAAGTATAAGTCAACTATGTGATAAAGGATATAAAATTAAATTTGAAAAAGATAAATGTTACATTAAAGATAATAATTCAACCATTATATTTGAGGGAGTCAGGAAAAAGAATACTTATATTCTTAGTATGAAAGTTTCAAATGATAGCCTGTATCTGTTGGCAAATACAAGTGACCCTTGGATTTGGCACAAGATATTTGGGCATTTGAATTTCAAATTCTTATCTAGACTGTCAAAACATGATCTAGTAAGAGGTCTCCCTAAAACGAATTTTAAAGCAGATAGTTTATGTGATGCTTGTCAATTAGGAAAACTTAGAAAAAGTTCTTTTAAGTTAAAAGATATGATTTCTACTTCAAAACCTCTTGAATTACTTCATCTTGATTTATTTGCTCCATCTCAAATTCTATCAATAAATCATAGTAAATATGTCTTTGTAATTGTAGATGATTATTCTAGATTTACATGGACAATATTCTTGAAATATAAAAGTGATACTTTTGAATGTTTTAAGACATTCTCAAAAGAATTCAAAATCAATTTTCTCTAAAAAATTATAACTATTCGAAGTGATCACGGTGGTGAATTTTGAAAATGAAAAGTTTGAGGAATTCTGCAATAAAAAGGGAATAACTCACAATTTTTCATTTCCGAGAACTCCACAACAAAACGGAGTAGTATAACGTAAAAATAGGACGATTCAAGAGTGTGTGAGAACTATGCTTACAGATAGTAATTTACCAAAGAATTTTTGGGCAGAAGCAGTTGCTACCACCTGTTATATTTTGAATTGAATTTTAATTAGACCTCTAACTGATAAGACATCTTATGAACTTCTTTACTTAAAGAAACCTAAGGTATCTTATTTCAGAATTTTTGGAAGTAAATGCTTTATTTTAAATACAAAAGATAATTTAGATAAATTTGATCCTAAATCCGACAAAGGTATCTTTATCAGATATTCTAATAGAAGTAAAGCGTACATAGTGTTTAATTAAAAACTAATTCCATTGAAGAAACAATGCATGTTTCATTTGATGGAAATTTCAAAAAATTTAAAGATACAAATGATGAAGAGGACTTAATCACTCAAAATCAAGAATCAATTGAAACTAATAATTAAATTATTCATCCTAATAAAAGGACTGAACTTTTAAAAGATCATCCTATAGAAAATATACTGGGAGATATGCAATATGTTGCTAAAACTAGAAATCAACTAAGTCAAATGAGTAATGTAGCTTTTATATCAACTATTGAACCCAAAAATCAAAAAGAAGCATCAACTGATGATTGATGGATTTTGGCTACGCAAGAAGAATTAAATCAATTAACTATGAATGATGTTTGGGAACTTGTTCCTAGACCATAAAATAAAACTATAATTGGAAAAAAATGGGTTTATAAAAATAAAATAAATGAACAAGGAGAGGTAGCTAGAAATAAAGCTTGATTAGTCGCTCAAGGTTATTGTCAAGAAGAAGGAATAGATTTTGATGAAACCTTTGCTCCCGTAGCAAGTTTAGAAGCCATTAGGATTCTACTTGCTTTTGCAAATCATAATAATTTCAAATTATTTCAAATGGATGTTAAAAGTGCCTTTTTAAATGGATTTGTAAAAGAAGAAGTATGTGTTGAACAACCACCACTTTTTGAAAATGATAAATTACCAAATCATGTTTACAAACTTAAAAAAGCATTATATGAGGTCTAAAACAAGCTCCTAGAGCCTGGTATGATAGTCTAAGATCTTATTTATTGCAATCTAATTTTGAAATTGGTAAAGTAGATAATACTCTTTTTATTAGAAGAAATAAAAATGATATTCAACTAGTAAAAGTTTACGTAGATGATATCATTTTTGGTTCAACTAATTTTGAAATGAATAAAGAATTTTCTGAAATAATGACAAAAAAATTTGAGATGAGTCACATGGGTGAATTAAATTTCTTTTTAGAATTACAAATAAAACAATTAGATAATGGTGTCTTTATTAGTCAAGAAAAATATGCTAAAGACCTGATTAGTAAATTTGGTTTGACTACTGCGAGTAGAAAACCCACTCCCATGGCAACCAATGAGTACCTTAGTAAAGAAGATCTCTTGAAAGATGTAGATCAAAAACAATATAGAGAATGATTGGATCACTACTCTATATTACTGCCAGTAGACCTGATATCATGCATAGTGTTTGTCTCTGTGCCAGATATCAATCCCAACCTAAAGAGATCCACTTAAAAGCCGTAAAACGAATCATAAGATATGTTAAACACGCATCTGATTATGGTTTATTCTACCCTAAAAATGATTCTTTTGACTTAATATCTTACTGTGATACTGACTATGCTGGTTGTAAATCAGACCGAAAAAGTACAAGTGGGACTTGTCACTTTTTGGGGCATTCTCTGATTTATTTGCTTAGTAAAAAGCAAAACACACTTTCTTTATCAACAACTGAAGTAGAGTATATTTTTGCTGTTTTGGCTTGTTCTCAAGTAATATATATGCAACAAACCTTAAAAGATTTGGTTTAAAATTTTCAAAATCACCAATTTGTTATGACAATACAAGTGCGATAAATTTATCCAAAAATACTACTCAACATGCTCGAACTAAATATATTGATATCAGCCATCATTTTCTCAGAGATAATATAAGTAAGGAAGTAGTTACTCTCGAGTATATCAATTCTGAGAATTAAATTGCGGATATCTTAACAAAACCCTTAAATGAATCAATATTTACTAAATTAAGAAGAGAATTAGGTATTTGTTCTATAACTGAAATATAAAATATAAACAACAAGTATAATTAATAATTAATATTAAAATAATTCAAAGAGTTAAAATAAAAAAGACCATGTCGACATCCCCCATATACCCATGTCGACATGCAATGTTTTTTAATTTTGAAATTTTCCCACCAAAATTCAAAAAATTTAGTTATATATTCTTCTCTATTTCGAATTCTTGTTCATTCTCTCTGTTTTCTCTTTAATCTATCTTCTGAAATAAATAAAATAATGGCCTCCTCTTCCAAATCAAATATAAAATCAACCTTTTCATTCCCCTCTCCTACGTCGGGTCCATTTCAACGTACTACTCTCGCTCGTGTAACTAAAACGGAGGAATCTATGAAGGATGTACTTCAGATGATGACTGAAATTCAAGTGACTCAACTTCGTATGGCAAAGGAACAGGAAAGGCAAGGCAGGTTTCTTAGGAATCTGTAAAAATTCCTAATGGATAACCAGGCCAACCCTATCTTGATTGATGAAGACTCTTCACTCAATCAAGAACAAGATGCCAACGAGGAAGAAGAAGAACCCATGGAAGAAGTGCACGAGAAGGATAATGACCAAGTCGTGTGTGTTGGAGAAGTGTGTTTTGACAAGAATGGGAATTGTTATCCTGCTTTTTGGCAAAGCCGTGATACCAAAAGGTCGATCGAAAACAAAGGACAATTCGTCTCAGAGGTTGGTCATACTTCGCTTCACTATGGATATCGCTGAATTTTGTCCGAGTCTAGATTGAGATACAATTGATAGGACACGTCATGAAAGATCATAGAAGTCAGCATCTCAAAATTTCAAGTCAATTCGAGTTCGTACGCTTGACTTATGATCGATTCAATTTCAAGGGAAAGGCCTTAGTTTCGTATCCATCCTCATGCTCCAATTCGAATCAATCTCGTTCGTATCGATCGAGCTCGAATCCATCGGGATGCCTCAGTTCGACTCAATCATGTTCGAATCCATCGGCTTCCCCTGCTTCGTATCCATCATGGAAGTCCCTCACATCCATCTGTCTCGAGTCCATCAGACTACTTCGTATCCATAGAGAAGCTACAAGGGCCGTATCCATCAAAGGGGTGATGTTCGAGTCCATCAGTAACATAAACCTTCGAATCCATAACACTTAAAGCGGTCGAAAGGAAGATAGCCTCGCCTCCATCTGGTTTGAATCCACCAAACTCACGGTAGTTCGAATCCGTGGGAACACTTCTCTTCGAATCCATTAAGTTCGTATCGATGGACTTCACAGCCATTAATAGTTGCAGTTCGTATCCATGAATGCGGCACCATTCGAATCCACCAAGTCAACTAGCCATGGTGACGTGTCATTCATCGATATGAACGCGCGGAGATGTGTGGAGTCGAAGCGCTCAACTCGGAGTGAAATCCAGATCGAGGCGAAGTGTGCGCTCCACGTCAACACGAAGGCGCGTGCCACCATCAGTTCGAAGCGATCGATTCGAACGCATCGATTCGAACCAAAAGCCACACAAGGAATCCCATTTCGTATCCATGATAACTCGAGATCCATGAGTCCAAATGCCATGAAATTTTCATAGAAGTTTGCATACATGTTGAAGAATGCCCATGCTAAATTTCACCTCGATTGGATGATTTTCTGATCGATTCGAATGGAGTTCGAATCGATGCCAAAATGGGCCCAAATTTCTTGGGACCGGGCGCGTGGGCCTCCTCACGTGCCAGAAGTGGTCTCCCGGGTTTTCAGCGAAATATCAGCATCCTACGCCTATAAATAGAGCCCCAGAGCCAACAGAAAAGGGATCTTTGGATTCTCAAGCGCCTAGACTCTGCCGGATCGAGATCTCCATCATCCTACACCATAATTTTGCTGTTGATTTCGAATTTCCAGTTGTAACTCGCTGTTGATCGCTGTAACAACTTGTATTCATTGAAAGAAAATCAATAAAACTGCAAAAAACTTCACAGTGGACGTAGGCAACACGACGAACCACTATAAATCGCTTGTCTACGCATTTACTTTACTGTTGATTGGAGTTTTTGTTAGATAATATTCGTTTTGAATTTACATTCTTCATTATTATCTCTTCAACGACTCCCGAAGAGTGTTGTGACCAATTTTGGTGCGAACACTTTGGTGCTTTCACTGAGAAAACCCAGCCTTTCTCATGCTCTTTGGATCTATCATCGATACCGGATTGAACAAATCTAAGAGAGAGATCCAGATCATCAAATCCAACTTCCTTCCCTTCTATTCAGATTTGCACAAAGTCTAGGAAAGGAATTCAACTTTCAAGATGGTTAGCACGAGAACCACCTCAAACACTGTCAATCAAGAAGAACAGGATAGACAGAATCCTGCTCCACTACCTCCATCTAACCAAGATGCTACTGAACACTCGGAACCGCCAGGTTCCGTTACCCGACAAGAGTTACAGTTGCTACTCCAAGAGCTGACCCAGAGTCGACAACAACTAGTAGAATAGCTTTGTGCTAACGCCGAGCTGATCAACAAGCTGGATCGCTAGAAGCGAAAGAGACCCAAGAGAGACCATGCTTCTCGCTCCTCCAGCGAAAGCTCTTCATCTTCTGATTATCATAATCAACCTCCACGACCCCGACTAGATGGGAGTCACATGCCAGCCGCTGGAGATCAACCAACACTGATCATTGGACAACTGAGAGTTGGTCCATCAACCAGTTTCCAAACCGGACCCTCCCCCCGAGGAGGTACCGTCCCTCACCACACCACAGAATACCGCACTGCTAACTTTGCGGCTAAACCAGGAGTCGACGTCCAAGATCAGTCGAACCTGGACAGTCGTCATAGCGGACGTACTCCTGAACCATACGTCCCAGAAGACTATGAGCCAAGAAGGTAAGACTTGGACCGTCGACAACGTCCGGTCCAACCCCAAAGAATGGAACGTGATCATACTCCGGCGCAAGCCGCACAAAACACGCAAATGTCGGATCTTTCAACTATGATACGTCAGATGATCCGTGAGAGCCAGGGATTCACAAATGACGTTTGGGGAGTTTCCCGAAGTCACACTCCTTTTACGGACGATATCCTTACTGCTGAACCTCCACGGCGATTCAGAATGCCAACTCTACCCATGTACGAAGGAAACTCCGACCCCAACCAACATATTCTGAAATATGAATGGTCGATGACCGCTGCCAGAGCTGACGATGCAGTGAAGTGTCGTAGTTTCCCCATATCCTTGGGGGGCATCGCTACCATGTGGTTCACTCGATTTCCACCTCGATCCATCTCTTCGTTCAACCAGTTGGCCACAAAATTAGTTGAACAATTCCGCATGCACGTCGCAAGGCCGAAAGATGTCAACACTCTGTCTAGCGTCACTCAAGCTCCTGGAGAAACGCTCAGACACTACTTAGAGAGATTCCATACTGCATGAGATCAGCAATCCAAACGATAACTCCATCCTGATGGCGTTGACTAAGGGGATCGACCCCGATTCTGAATTTGGCAACTGGTTAGCTGGAAAACCGCCTGCATCGTTGGACCGCTTCCATGCCAAGGAGGCTCAATTCCTGAGAAGGGAAGACGCGAAACAGTCTAGGAATCAAACTGATGCAGGACCAAGTATGGAAGGGATCCAAAATAATGTTGCAATCAAACAGTCCGATGAGAGTTCCGGAAAAGTTCAGTTGAACGTTAAAAACAAACAAACTCGGCAAAGAGAGAGTGTGAATCAAACTAGAAAGCGAGATCAAAATCGTGGCCCACAGCGCAAGAATCCTATGTTTGACAGTTATACACCCTTGAATAATTCACTAGAGAACTTGTATTTGCAAATATGTAATACAATTCAATATAAAAAACCTGCTCCAAGACCGTCGTTAGAGAAGCAAATCCAGACGGGAAAATTTTGCAGGTTTCATGAAAGCTACGGGCACAGTACAAACGAGTGTCGTCGCTTCCAAGATCTCGTTGAGAAATTGATCAGAGAAAAGAAGCTGGAATAGTTTGTTCGGACGCCGCAGCCAGGAGAAGCAGGCCCATCAAATCAAAGTAATGAATCCAATCAACTGATGCAGGAAAACTCCGCCCCCACCGACTGGAGGTTAGTAGTAAATGCTATTGGAGGTATCCCTCATCCAACAAAGCGAAGCAGGGATGAGATGAAGTCATATGTCAGTTCCACTAGGCAGACGGATTTTGCATGCTGTAGAAATTTGAAAGATAGAGTTCCGATCAAACGACAGAAAGCAATGACTGACGACATTGTATTTCAGTGTAGTAATGATGACAGAATCATAGTCCCGACTACCGATCCACTAGTCATATCAGCTCAGGTAGGCCATGTGTGGATGAAAAGGATTCTGGTCGACAGCGGAAGTTCCGTGAATATAATATTTAAGCGAGCTTAGGACCAAACGAATCTGAATGCCAAAGACTTGAAACCATACCGATCCAGTATTAGCGGCTTCGACGGGAGCGCGGCCATACCCGTTGGAGAGCTAGAAATAACGATGGAGTTGGGAACTGGACAGTGTTGTGGAGTCTAAACATTGCAATTCGTGGTGATGGACATAGATTCACCATACGATGCTTTCTTACGCCGACAAGCCCTTGCTAAATTCAGGGCTGTTATCGCCCCATGATGCCTAACCTTAAAATTCCCCACTGACGAAGGAGTTGGTGTTGTTATGGGAGACCAGGCCGACTTAAGAACTGTCATACTCCAAAATTCCCGGTCGCACGATGTCAATGTTCAACCCCAAACCTTCAAAATTGGTGATTTCGTCTACGGAAGAGTACACTCAACACCATCGCACGTGAAACCAACGTGGGAAGGGCCATGTGTGATTGAACAAAAACTCGGGAATGACCTGTTCTTGCTGTCGACATTGGGCGGTCCTATTTTGCCAAGAGACTGGAGAAGTGAGAACCTTCACCATTGCTACGTATGACAAGCTCTATTCAATCTATGAATACTTTACAATTTCCTTCACATTCTGAAGTTTGAACTTGTAATAAGGTACTGACTTTGCCATATTTTCTTATTTCAGCAATAAATTACTATCTCTTCAAGCTAGAGCTGTGATTCATCGAATGCAACATTCAACAATCACGACACACGAAGAGCTAAGTTCCATCAAACAATGGAATTTATTCAAATAGCGAGTGACTACGATACGACCGGCCACTCACTAAGTGAAACCTCGGCTCGGGGGCAAGCCATCACATTAAAAGGCTGAACTGGACCAACACACGACAGTCCTACAACTAACTCCAAATTCCCAGAGTGCGAATTGGAGTATAAACATCCAATAACTCGTTCCCAGAGCGCGAACGGACTCCAAATTCCCAGAGTGCGAATTGGAGTATAAACATCAAATAACTCGTTCCCAGAGCGCGAACGGACTCCAAATTCCCAGAGTGCGAATTGGAGTATAAACATCCATCAACTCATTCCCAGAGCGCGAACGGACTCCAAATTCCCAGAGTGCGAATTGGAGTATAAACATCCATCAACTCGTTTCCAGAGCGCGAATGGACTCCAAATTCCCAGAGTGTGAATTGGAGTATAAACATCCGACAACTCGTTCCCAGAGCGCGAACGGACTCCAGATTCCCAGAGTATGAATTGGAGTATAAACATCCAACAACTCGTTCCCAGAGCGCGAACGGACTCCTAATTCCCAGAGTGCGAATTGGAGTATAAACATCAAATAACTCGTTTCCAGAGCGCGAACGGACTCCAAATTCCCAGAGTGCGAATTGGAGTATAAACATCAAATAAATCATTCCCAGAGCACGAACGGACTCCAAATTCCCAAAGTGCGAATTGGAGTATAAACATCAAATAAATCGTTCCCAGAGTGCGAATGGACTCCAACTTCCCAGATGTGAATTGGAGTATAAACATCAAATCCATCGTTCCCGGAGTGTGAACGAATTCCTAAAAAGCCCAAACAGGTGTGACTGACCATCTATCGGCCAACTCTAACTTCTCAGAGCATGAATTGGGGTATAAACATAAATTACAGGTTCCCGGAGTGCGAACTCAAACATACATGCTATCTCCAAGTTCCCAGAGTATGGATTGGAGCACAAATACCAAGTAAAAGTTCCCGGAGTGCGAACCGAAATATCAATACTAACTCCAAGTTCCCAGAGCGTGAAGTGGAGTATAAACATCAATTCCAGGTTCCCGGAGCGTGAACCGTGTTACAGACATCGATAACTCTTAAATTCCCATAACGCGAACCAGATTATCGATTGCAAATTATCCTAAGTCCCCAGAATGTGGACATGTGCTTAAGATTTGCAATAAGTGCGATCAACCACCAAGATGCAAATGTTGTTCCCCGAGACTGGGGGGCAAAAAAGCTAAGTGTTAATCACTAACCAAAGTGATACAATGTCCGGAGTTCAACTTGTTCATCGATAACAACATGTGACCAAGATTTTCAGACTTGGCAAATAAAACGAACTCTACGTGATGGTAAAAACACCACGAGTGCACCGGACTGAAAGCCAAACACTGCAAATACTTAAGCACAAAAGAAATGAGAATTGAAACAAAGAAATTGAATTTTATTTCGACTAACTGTATGTGAAGATTCATGTACAAGTTCTTTCAAAAAAATTCCTACTAGCAGGGGGCCAAGCCTGCATCTATACATAGCCTACGAAAGGTAAACAAAAAATGACTTCCAAGCTGCCGAAAATGCACTAGAGGGAATCATCTACTTCTTCTTCCTTGGTCTCCTCTTTAAGGCGGAACTACTCGAACCACTAGCAGTCTTCCGCTTCGACCCCGTACCCTTTGGCGGATCTTTCTCTGACGAGGGCATGATATCAATATACTCCTCCGAACTTGAACTTAAAGGAATATTCTCTTCTCGAGAAGTCGGAGGAATCGGGTCTACCGCCAGGGGAGGAACGGGTGCGCTGGTTCCGACTAGCGTGTCTCCAGAAGATGTCACCGCAAGAGGAGTGAGATCAACCGTCGTCGTACAACACTCAGAATTTCCGCCATGTGCTGCCGCTTCCATCTCTGCTTCGATTTGAGCAAGTATCTCAGTCTCACAAGCAGCACGAGACTCATGATAGGTAGCGGTGGACTGCGACGATGCAACAGAAGCAGGTGGGAACGTGCCAAGAACAAAAGACATGTCAACAAAGGGGTCACTGTGCTGGCTCAAGAGCTCATTCATTATTTGTTCGTCAAAAGTAATTGAACCCCCTTGTGTCACCTCAGTCGGTGCAACTATCGTCGTGGCGATCGCCTCAGTGATACTGGCCTCCTGTTCTTGATGTGGCTCTTGGACTACATGAGGCGCTGTCGATGTTACTTTACTCACTGGACAAGAAAGAAAAGAAGTTGTCAGAACACGCTTCAATACAAGTACTTCAGTTCAAACACATAGTAAAATTTGTGCAGAGTACCTTCCTCAACTTGACTCGCAACTGACTGAGCAGCTTCAGAAGAGTGTTCCCTGATGGGAGATAAGCGTGGCTGCTCCGGGTCGTAGCCTGGGACCAACTGTGGCTCAGTCGCTGGCGTCGACTCCAATCCAGATGAAGTGATCATCTTTGAACTTGTGGATGGATGCGCAACGCCAGATCCTTCCCCAACTTCCAAGTGTTGGGTACCCAGCTTCTCTCTAGCATGAGAGATCGTGAAATCATGGAGAACCTTCTTCTCTTCATCAGTCAGTATGCGATTCTCCAACTCAAACTCATCAAAAACTTCACCTGGACGTGATGCTTTCTCTTCTTCAACTAGTAAATTCCAGGCGTTGAACAAATGAGTCGGATAGTCATCAAGCCATGTCAGATTTCTGTGCCTCAGCACATTAGCATTATAAGTGATGAGAAGTTCTTCTATCTCCGTCTCCAGCTTAGTCTCTGCTTAATGAACTCTCTTATCGACTTCGGCTTCTCTCTCGCGGACCTTCTCCAAGGCCGCGTCTCTCTCTTTCCAAAATTCCACCGCCTGGTCACACGCTTCCTGTTCGGAAACGTTAGCGATGTCTCTTTCCTTCACAATCTCTGCAACTTTGGTCTTGAGCTCATTTAGCTCTTTCACGGCCGCATCCCGCTCAGCAGTCACGATGGTATTTCGGTGGCCCATGTCCTCCACCATAGCGTAATGCTCACGCTTCATCCTATCCATCGCTGCTTGAGCTTCATCTGCTTTTCTGAGAGCTTCAATCTCTGACTTTCGAGAAGATTCGGCCACACTTCCAAGCGCTTGAATAATGCGGTCTTTTTGACCGAGTTCTTTCTCCAACTTTTCAATCGTAGCCGCTCGATCAAAGGCCACCTTTGACGCTTTCTTAGCGGTCTTCGACCATTCCTGATATTGAAAGAATACGTCCGAGAGATAATCGTGCATCATAGGAGCAACTGTCGACGGTATCCTCTTCAGATGTGGGGGAAAAACGAACCCGTCAAAACAAATTTCAAGAAATTCTTTCCTCAGTTGAGCAAGCCTAAGCGCTCCTTCCCCCGAAGGCTCCGTCAATGTCTGCTCTATTGACGGGGACGCCGCAATTTCCGTTCGGCGGTGAGTATCAGACCTCGGTGGTTGGGAAGATGGCTTGGGCCGTGAAGTTTCTGGAGGCGGTGCGTGAGTTCTAGGAGGTGGCGTGCGAGATCGAGACCGCCGCTTATAATATTTTTCTCTATCAGAGCGCTCATGACTCGAGCGCCCATAGTCATGATCTCTGTCTCCTTCCCTCATATAGGGATCATAATATGAAGAAGACTGACGTTTCTTACGCAGACTGCCGAGCATCAAACCTCTGCCAGACATAGTACCTGCAAAAACATAAGTTAGAATTAATAATCTCTCACAGTGAATGTATTACACTTAGAAATCGTGTAGTTCCGTGAAGTGTGAATGTGGGTGCAACCCCCCGACCAACCAGATGTGTCAACCGCGCTAGTAGGCAGAGACTCGCTAAAAACTAAGGCTTCAGAAAATTCTTCCAATCCGGCATCGTGCTGCAAGGACACATCATCCGGAATTAGAATATCGGCTATGCCTTCATAAAGTTTCTCGGTTCTCGAAGGAGACATCTCCGAGATTCTAACTCCGGGAGCGGATCGAGCCGTAACAACTAATTTCCATCTTCTCTTTGTAGATGACTCGACAACGGCTGCCTTGCCTTTTCTTTGTTCTTCGGTATCTTGAGCTACATCCGCAGATTCACCCAATGGCTTGTCATCTGTATGATTTCCCTCCGAGTCAGCCTCCTCAATTATGACAACCTTAGGTTTTCTTCGTTTGACTCATTCTTTCGAGATTCTTAAGACACCGTCAAGCATTATGCTTTGCCTCCGCTCAATCAACCCAAGGATTCTGAGATTACTATCTGTCAGTAGCAACTCAATATTCCTCTCTTCGCTTGGGATTTCTTGAAATACCCGAACTATCTCTTTGAAACGCTCACCTTCAGGTCGCTGAATTATGGCTGAAAAAGAAAATAGATGTGAGTTCGACTTCAAGTACATCAGTTCTATCAACTACCTGGAAAGATAGCAATACTTACGTCTAAATAACCATCGTCGAGCGAATCCTGGGGGGCATCTGACGTAAAACCATTCCGTCCTGAAGTAGCTTAATCTTGTCCAAGCCCCCGTGATCACTTGGCAATTTCTTACCGCCTCCAAGAATGTGAAAGATGGACTATCGGCCCGACTCTTGAAATTAAACAAGTATCTGATCTCAATCGGGAGTGGCGGTCGATGGAGATATTCCATAAATGCAATGAACAAGCTATTGAGCGATGTGTATCCGTTCGGGTGCAGTTGAAAGGGGGCGATCCTCAGAAACGAAAATACTTCTCTTATATACTGGTTAAACGAAGGGAGTGTCCCAGCTGCGCACGCCTAGCGATTGAATGCGGTATATCCCTCCTGTGGATTGTGCGGTCTATCATTTGGCCCCGGCACTAGCACGTCATCTAGCGACAAACCATGCCTTAAGCATATTCTTCCTAGCATGTCTTCCGAAATGTTAGACGGAACAGAATCTGATGGGTTACTAATGAAAGATGCGTCTGGTAACTCATCCGGAGCTGGACGAATAACTTCAATCTCAATCTCCGGTACTTCAAGCATGGGAGGGACTGAACTCTGAGTTTCTTGCGGTTGCGAACTTGAAGTTTCCATAACTAGCTAACTCACGAGAAGTCATCATTAGATGCTAAAAAGCCCGTGCATTCCCCGGTGTAAAGTGCATGTGTCGTGCAGTGCAGTGTATTACTTGAACAAATTCTATGGAATAAACTATAATGTATGAACGACAAAACTCTGAAAATCAAACCGGAAATGACCGTCATCGCTGACCGTCACAACCGTGCCATCCACTTGCAAACAATCGACCCAAGTTGAAGTTCGTTACATTTTTGTTAAGTTACAGTTCCATCGGCGAGCTTCGAAAGGTAATCCAATATGCAGTTCTACGGTCAAGTTCAATCATGCAAAGTAGAAGCTCGTCGGAGTCAAGTATTTTTATGTGCAAAAAATTCTCTAAGTTCATTTAATTTCAACTTGGAATCGGTCGCTGTAGTTCAAATTCGTATGGAATCGAAGAAATATCATCAACCGTGTTCGAATCGATACGCTTCGTATCGACCACTTTCGAATCGATATGCTTCGTATCGATCGCATTCGACTCGATACGTTTCATATCGATCAGTTCGAAACGATGAGTTTCGTATCGATCAAACGCACACCATCTCGTATCGATCCGAGAACACCGGCTTCGCATCGATTGCCGCTCTCACATTCGTATCGATACGAAATCGCATGCTTTCCTTCGATTCGAAAGCGCCACAACTCCTTCTTCTCCCAAGACAGGGACTCGACTCCATGGCAATGCATCCATCCCAACCTTGCTCTCACTCACCCAGATATGCAATTCACCAAAACCGATCATAACAGCAAGAGGGATGGATTGGAACTTCAAGTTTCATCGTTCTAAACACGATACTACCCATTAAATCACCTGATTTTAATGTTTGACTCTGAAAGACAGAAGGATTGAGTCGATTCGAAGGCTACAGTTCTTCCTCTCTATCGGTTCGAAAGTGAAAAGCAGCAGTAAAAAGTAAAAAGGTGAAAAGTGACGAAGCCCACGCTATTTATATGTGGCCATAGGAGAACCGGGTCGATTTGTCTCCCGGTCCATGTGACCAGTCATCACCGGTCACCCTAGCACTCGAGTCGAACGGTTGGTTCGAGTCCATCACCGAAGACTTCTATCGATTCGAAATAGACGACGGACCCATCGATACGAAGCAAGCAGCAGGAACAGCCAAAGATTGTGAACTCCATCAGCTCAAAGCCCTCGTTCACATCAACAAATTCACAACTCCATCCACAACCTACCGATACGAGAAGAAATTTCGTATCCTTCATTTCCCATCAAAACATATCGATACGAACGGATATCTAGTATCCATCCTTTCTCATCGTTACAAATGGGTGATTCATACTCATCCAAGCCATCGATACGAATGTCGATTTTGTACCCGTCATGCATAATCATACTTCATCAATACGAATGTTAATCTCGTACCCATCGATGCTCATACCCATCGATTCGAAATATTACATTCGCGCAACACAAAGTCGATTCCTTCAACCTTCTATATCGGTTCAGGAGAGGATCGATACGAAGGGACTTTTCAAAACAACCATCAAGCGTTGTCTCAACTCAAATTTCCAAATCGGTTCAGGAGAGAATCGATACGAAATTCAATAGCAAACAAAACTGACAACGACTCATGAACACACAACGTTAACGAGGGTCAAACAAACATATGTGCATATATGTCAGACTAATATTCGATACTAAACATTTACAGGGATCGAATAGTCATCTTGTTATGATTACAACAACCAACGGCTAAGCACTATTATGCAGCAATCAATCACATCAACGCAAGGTTACAACAATACAGGGTACGAACCTCAACAAAAGAAAGCAATGATTGTTCAGAGAGAAATTGCAGCTCTTCAAAGCACGTCATGTTTTGACAAGACGTACTTTGGGGGGCAAATGTTATCCCGCTTTTTGGCAAAGCCGTGATACCAAAAGGTCGATCGAAAACAAAGGACAATTCATCTCAGAGGTTGGTCATACTTCGCTTCACTATGGATATCGCTGAATTTTGTCCGAGTCCAGATTGAGCTACAATTGATAGGACATGATAAGAAAGATCATAGAAGTCAGCATCTCAAATTTTAAGTCAATCCGAGTTCGTACGCTTGAGTTATGATCGATTCAATATCAAGGGAAAGGCCTCAGTTTCATATCCATCCTCACGCTCCAATTCGAATCGATCTCGTTCGTATCGATCGAGCTTGAATCCATCGGGATGCCTCAGTTCGACTCGATCATGTTCGAATCCATCGGCTTCCCCTGCTTCGTATCCATCATGGAAGTCCCTTGCATCCATCTGTCTCGAGTCCATCAGACTACTTCGTATCCATGGAGAAGCTACAAGGGTCGTATTTGAAAGTGGTGGTGCGGATCGTGCTATATGGAATTATAATATACTAGTGCGGAAATAAAACAAAATTACTGTAGCAGAGTAAATAAGAAAAAATAAAACAAGCACACCAGGAATTTTTATACTGGTTCGAACTTCCCGTTCTACGTCCAGTCCCAGACTCCTTCTGGAATTTCACTAACAACAATCCTCACTTAACCCAGAGGAACAGGTTTACAACAACCCTTGAACAGCCGAACAAGGGACCTGAGCAGCAGAACAAGATTTCGCCTCAACAGCCGAAGAGGACTTCACTTGCCTGAACGACAGAACAGGACTTCAACTTTACAGAAAGTATATGACACAGTGTGTTCTCAATAACACGAATTTGTCTCTTGATAGTACAATCTTCCTATAATCTTTCTCTTTTATGATATATGTATGAATGCGTGAAGATTAAGAAAGTAGAATTTGAATTTGAATGATATTTTTAGCACAAATGAGTTAGAATCAAGAATTTAAATAATAGAATAATAATCAATAGAAATTGGTGTATTTAAAACTTGATTCTAATGTGTTTATATAGGCAATAGATGGCTGTAATTGTTCATGAAGAGTTATCATGAAAAGCTATTGAATTAAAGGTCGCAACTCTTCATGAATGGAAATGCCTTTTCAAAAAAATAGTCGTTGTAAATATTCAGACGTCTGAAAATAAATTTTAGACTTCTGAAATTTGAAACGTGCAAACCAGAAAAGAAATAGGCTATTTTTGCCCAGATTCAGACGTCTGAAATGGTCAATTCAGACGTCTGAATTTGACCTGTAACTAAAAATTACCATAGCTTAAATGGTTAGAGCACTTGCCTTTTGAACTAGTGACCTGGGTTCGAGTCCTGCTCCATGCAATTTTTGAAAACTTGATTTTTAATTTAAAATATGAATGTATATGTGTGTATACCATTTGGAGAAGATTGTAACATTTTTAAACTCTAGACACGACACTATATGACTAATAATACTTTGTTCGTCACCTTTGTCTTGTCTCTATCGTATGTATCTCTTCTTGTATCTCCATATGCATTCTTTTATTCTTTTGTACTGTGTATCTTCATTTTGAATGTATTTGGTTATCTCATTTTGATGCCCATGTACCTGCAAATTAGCTTAGAGATTCTTTGACATAATTGTATAGTTGTTGTCATTAAAATCCAACAATTGAGGTTCTAACAGTATCCATCAAATGGGTGATGTTCGAGTCCATCAGTAACATCAACCTTCGAATCCATAACACTTAAAGCCATCGAAAGGAAGATAGCCTCTCCTCCATCTGTTTCGAATCCACCAAACTCGCGGTAGTTCGAATCCGTGGGAACACTTCTCTTCGAATCCATTAAGTTCGTATCGATGGACTTCATAGCCATCAATAGTTGCAGTTCGTATCCATGAATGCGGCACCATTCGAATCCACCAAGTCAACTAGCCATGGTGACATGTCATTCATCGATACGAACGCGCCGAGATGTGTGGAGTCGAAGCAGTCAACTCGGAGTGAAATCCTGATCGAGGCGAAGTGTGCACTCCACGTCAACGCGAAGGCGCGTGCCACCATCAGTTCGAAGCGATCGATTCGAACGCATCGATTCGAACCAAACAGCCACACAAGGAATCCCATTTCGTATCCATGATAACTCGAGATCCACGAGTCCAAATGCCATGAAATTTTCATAGAAGCTTGCATACATGTTGAAAAATGTCCACGCCAAATTTCACCTCGATTGGATGATTTTATGATCGATTCGAATGGAGTTCGAATCGATGCCAAAGTGGGCCCAAATTTCCTGGGGCCGGGCGCGTGGGCCCCCTCACGTGTCAGAAGTGGTCTCCCGAGTTTTCAGCGAAATATCAGCATCCTACGCCTATAAATAGAGCCCCAGAGCCAACAGAAAAGGGATCTTTGGATTCTCAAGCGCCTAGACTCTACCGGATCGAGATCTCCATCATCCTACACCATAATTTTGCTGTTGATTTCGAATTTCCAGTTGTAACTCGCTGTTGATCGCTGTAACAACTTGTAATCATTGAAAGAGAATCAATAAAACTGCAAAAAACTTCACAGTGGACGTAGGCAACACGCCGAACCACTATAAATCGCTTGTCTACGCATTTACTTTACTGTTGATTGGAGTTTTTGTTAGATAATATTCGTTTTGAATTTACATTCTTCATTATTATCTCTTCAACGACTCCCGAAGAGTGTTGTGACCAATTTTGGTGCAAATAGGAATCTTGTTGAACAACGTGGAAACTTCTGTTTTCACTATTCAAACTGTTCGATTCATAGATCTCCTATGTTTTATAACGCACAATAGTTTCTTTTCTTTCTTCTCCATTGTTGTTTGTGTTTCTTTATGTTTTCTAAATGTTCATGTATATACAACTTCATACGTAATAAATAACTTGTGTTCTTATATGTGTTTTAATTATAAATGTTATTGTGAATTCTTACTTAGGATAGTTGATAATTTTGGACTATGTTTTGATATTAGATTTAAGTGATGATTACTTATGATAACACTATCATTATAATCACATGTCATAGAGTATTAGTTATATAGTTTGGAGTTATATAATTATATAGTTTAAAGTTATATAGTTTACATTTAGTTTTTTGTTGATGACGAAGGGGGAGAAATATAAAATAGGATAGTTAGGCATAAATTGAGGGGGAGTTATTAGTTTTAGGGGGGGTTATTAGGATAGAAGTAAAATTTTATAAACAAAGGTTGTCATCATCAAAAAGGAGGAGATTGCTAGTCCGTGAAATGATGGTTTTGATGACAACAACCTTAGAATAGTTTATAAAATATAAATACTAACATTATAAGTTTAGATATATATGTATATGCAGGATTTAACCATGCAGGTACTAAGAAAGAAGACTGTATAATATAGAGATTCAAGATATCAAGATAGAAGACTCATGAGTATCAAGATTATCAAGAGTTCAAGATTTCAAAGTTAAGTATTTTTTTTATTATTATTAGGAATTTTGTTAAAACTCATAGAAAAGCACCGTCATCTTAAAATCCAATTTATTCATGGAATGGAATCCACTTCGAGCCTGTTGAAGGGAACCCTAAGTACGATGGAACCTACGAAAAATCTAGTGGAACATTGTTTTGTATCCGCTAACTTTTTATTCAAAATGATTTTTCAAAATTATATCCTGTTTTCAAAATGTTTTCAAATTTTTCCTTTTAAAAGATTCAAAACCCTCTATCCTGATTTTAAATAATTTTAGCCTAATTTCAAAGTCAAATTACTCCTGATTTTAAACTATCTTTTATATAATATATTTTATTATATTCAAGTATATTTATAAAATATACTTATATTTAAAATATAAAATTAGAGTTAAATTCTATATATATTATTCTCTATATTTACTTGTGAATTTTAATTATATTAAAGTATAGTTATAAAGTTTAAATTAGTTTTAATATAAGATAAATGTTATTTTCAAAGAAAATCAAAACATCAAAAAATGCTTTGGGATGTCGACATGCCTATATACCCCATGTCGACACGGTGTCAATTGAGTTCAAAATTTAAATTTCAAAAGAAGTGTCTATTCTCCATAACTCTTCACGGATGGACATGGTTGTTGTTCTTCTATAAATAGGGGTTAGTTTCAACCAATTTTACATCAGATTTTCTGGTTTTTCACTCTCTTCTTCTTCCACTTTTCTTAATACATATTCTTATCATTACTCTGCCGAAATCAAATTGAATCGAACTCGATTAATTCTAGTTTGATTCTCTATCACTCTCTCTACAAGATTCTCAGTGCTATTCAGAGTTATAGACTTCTTTGTAATCTATTAAGCGAGAAAAGGTGTGATTGTAGCCTTGAAAATCAATCAATAAAGAAAAGGTGTGATCGTAGCCTTGGTAAATCAATTGGGTAAACTTGTGGCCCGGAAATCAAGTATCTCTACCCAGAGGATCGAAATTCGGGAGGGTGTACCTCGTAGCCTTGAAACCGAGGGTGTAATTGTACAACTGCTTTTGAAAGGAAATCCGCATTTATGTTGCGGGACTGGATGTAGGGTAACTCCGAACCAGTATAAAATCCGGTGATTCTTTCCTTTACTCCTTTTATTTTATTTCTGCATCTATGTTTGTTTCTGTGATCGTATCTGTGTCTATATATTGCATACATCGGTGGCTAAATTAACATAAATTGAAAAAGATTTAGTAATTCTTTATTAACACTATTCACCCCCCTCTAGTGTTAATTCTATCCTTAAGATCCTTAATCCGCATTTCTCACAAAACTCATCTTCATTATCAGCTAATAAGAGTAATTCAGAACAAGCAAATGTATGCTTCATGGATTCTAATGAAGATGGAAGTCAATTTTCTTTCGATGATCTAGTTGAAATAAATACTAAACTGTAAGATAGACTAAAAGTTTGGAAAAGAAAATATAATGACACTTTAGGAGAGTTAAATAGAAGCGAATTAGAAATTGAAGAAGAATTGGTGAAATATCGAGAATTTTGTGTTAGTATAACATCTTAAGTCACTATATTAAGTAGTGAAATAGATGTTTAGAAAAATGATAATGTTAAATAGATAAAAGAAATTTGTGATTTAAATTCTAGTGTTAATACACTAGGTATAGAAGTTACAGACCTTAAAACAAAGTTGGAAAGTATTTCTAAAAATGTTTCAAACTTCAGAAAAGGTAGAGAAAACCTATCTAGAATTGTTAATAATACACAATCTTCTCTAATAAAAAAGGTTTGGGTTATAATAAAACTAGTAAGGAAGTAAAATATAGTCCTTAGGAATATAGCTCATTATATATGAATTTCAGAAAGAAGGATGATAGTAAAAAGAAACCGATAAAAAGCTTAAATCTATGAGGATATGTGTTTCGAAAACTAGCAACCATCTCATAGGAAATAAGCATATAGAGACATCTCTATTTAATGTACGTATAAATTCTAATTTTATTTTCAAAGGTTCTACCACACCCTCTTGGGTATGGTTACCTTCTTTCTAACTCCCGAACCCTAACGTAGGAAGTGGGTGCCAAAATATATTTTCTATCTTTTTGTAGGTACGCCACATATTAAAGGGAAACTAATTTGGAATTTGTTGATGCGTGTAAAAAAGATGCGACAAATAAAGAAAAATTAGTGAAGTTTGGAAAGAGCATCATACACTGAAAATTAAGAGGGAACTATGATTTACCAACATATACCATAAGTTTTATCTCGTTCTCATGATGCAAAAGAGGGGAAAATGTGGAGAAAAGTATACGGCCATATCGATAGGTGGAATATAAATTTAGGCGGAGAACTAACTTGGTTTGATATAAATCTAAACTTGTATAGTTGTCATCATCAAAAAGGGGGAGAATGTTAGAACCCCATTATTTGATATTTTGATAGTGACAACTACATAAGAATATACTATGTATATAATTGACTTTGTAGGAAATTATATCAACCGTCGAAGAGATATACACAATGAAGACAAGATGGAGATGAGTACAATGTATTATTAGTCATTGAGTGTCCAATCTAGAGCATATATATACTAAAATCTCTTTAAAGAGGTACACAACAAGCTTTTAGAACATTCATTTCATTTTAAAAAAGGAAAATATATAGAACAGTCGACTGAATATGGGTAACTTATCGACTAATATGTGCATATTCATTTATACAATTTTCTAAAATAAAAAATAACCTGTAGACTAAGTGAGCATTCAGTAAACTAACCCTCTTTTTCAGTCAGATAAAATAGTATTATTTTGAATTGTTTTCTTTCTGTTTTAAATTCGACAAATATGACTTGAACCATTCAATCGACTAGTCAACATGTAACAGCTTTTTATTTGAATTTTCTGAAGGTATCTTCTTCTTCACGAAGAGTCGCTACCCTCTATAAATGGTTACAACATTTTATCAATTGTTACTCTTCATGAATGACTACAACCATCCATTCTCTATAAATAGAAAAACACTTATATGAATTCAATAACATTTCTTCTTACTTTCTTATTCTATTTCCTGTTAAATTCCCTTTTGCTTTGAAAAGATTTATATTGCAAACTATTGATCACTTTTACATTCAAGCTATATTTTCTAGAGTGATCATATACTTCCAGTTCTTCATAAACACATGCTTTACTACTTAAGAAAAAGATTATAGAAAGGTGGTACTATGCCGACTCTTCCGTGCTAAGTAAGAGCACACGAAGTCAAACACTCATCTAGTCTTTGTAGCCGAAGTCATGTTGGACATCTTCAGGCATGAAGTCCTGCTCCGCAGCTAAGGTGGTTGTAATACTTATTCCTCCTGGTTAAGTGTGGGTATTTGTTTAAATCTATAAGGAGTCAGGGACTAGACATGGAGCTGGACGTTCAATCCAGTATAAAAATCTTTGGTGAACTTTAATTTATAGTTTTTTATTCCCATTACTATTATGTACAAGTTTTAATTTAGTAGAACTATTCACATTACTCAATCCATAGCGAATATCAGTAAGCCTTGCTCATGCTCAATTCCGTACTCAATGCACTATGCAAACTTCTCCAGAACTCACTGGTAAACAATGGGTCTCTATCACTAACAATACTACTTGACATCCCATGTAGACTCGCTACATTCTTAATATATAGCTTTGCTAAGCTAGCTGCCTTCCTTTTCGACTTCACCGAGATAAAATTGGCACTCTTGGTCGGTCTATCAACTATCACCCAAATGCTATCATTTCCATCTTTGACCTAGGCAACCTATCCTTAAAATCCATAAATACAGAATCTCACTTCCAAATCGGTAGTTCCAAAGGTTGAAGTAAACTGCTTGGTTTTTGTTGCTCAGCCTTCACTTGCTAACAGGTAAGGCATTTCTTCATACATTCTCCAATATATCTCTTCATTCCTTTCAAAATAAAGGCTCTCTTCATGTCAAAATACATCATTATGCCTCCGGGATGAAAAGTAAACTTCGACCAATGACTTCCTTCCGAGACTTCCGTTCGAAGATCTTTTATATTTGGAATGCACAGTCTTCTTACCTTCTAAGCCATCCCTTCAAGTCTATCTTTAATCCTTTCATATCCTCAACATCGCCCCATCTCTAATCGCCTAATTCTTTATGTAATTAGTGAGTCCTCTCTTTGCCTTGTACCTATTTTATCCACAAGTGTTGGACGTACTTCCAAACTTGCTAACACACCGGGATTCGTACTCGATCCAGTATTCTGCCTGTAGTGCACTCCGCAAGAGGCTAATATCTTTAACGTATTACATTCTTCCGTCATGGCAAACTCTCAGTTATGATGCTTCCTACTCAAAGCATTGACGACCTTGTTTCCTTTTTCAGGCTTATGGTCTAACCCAAAATGATATGCTACCAAGAATTCCAGCAATCTCTACTACCTCGTATTCTACTCCTTTTGAGAGAATAGATATCTATAGGGCTTATGATCAGTATATAACTCTAATCGTTCTCCCAATAAGTAATGTCTCCATATCTGTAGTGCAAACACCATGCTGCCAACTCCAAGTTACGAGTCAAATATCTAACCTTATGTGGCCTCAACTGCCTTAATGCATAACCTATCACTTGCCCTCTTTACATCAACATCGCCCCCAAACATGATCCACAAGCATCGTTATAGACTATCAGATCCTTGTTCCCTTCAGGCATAATCAACACACGCTTATCAATAACTTCTTCAACTCTTGGAATGATCCTTCGCACTTATCAATCCGCACGAACTTCTCCTTATTCCTAGTCAACTTAATCAAGGATGCTTCCATACGCAAGAAATCCTTAATGAATCTATGGCAATAGCCAGCCAATCCCAAGAAACTTCACATCTTTGTGACCGTCCATGGCCTCTTCCAACCATTATAATTTCTATCTTCAATGGATCAACTATTAATTCATTTTTTGAAACAATATGCTTAAGAAATTTCACCGCCTGTTTCTAAAAGTGGCACTTAGCAAACTTCACCTTCAACTTGTGATATATTAAAGTTTCTAATACCAATCTCAAATGGACTTCATGGTCTCTTTCATCCTTAGATTACACCAGGATATCATCGATAAAGACCAGCACAAATATGTCTAACTGAACGTTGAAAATTCGGTTCATAAGATCAACGAAGAAGGCATAAGCATTGGTAAGTCCAAACGGCGTCACTAATCACTCATATGAAATGTACCTTATTCAAAATGAAGTTAATGGAAAGTATCTTTTTATACTCTAAGTTGATGGAAACCTGTTGCTAAGTTTAGCTGCGAGAGCAAATGAACTCCACTTGACCGGTTAAACAAGTTGTCTATCCTAGGCAAAGGATAACGATTCTTCACTGTTAACTCATTTAGCTTCCAATAATCAATGCATATATGTAAAGATCCATCTGACTTATTTTAGAATACCATGGATGATTCCCATAATGAACCACTCGACCTTGTGAAATTTTTATCCTCAAGTTCCACTAGCTGCTTCTTCAATTTTTGCATCTCCTTTAGCAACATTCTAATAGACAGTTTGCTAATAGATTGTGCCTTTGGCATCAAATCAATCTGGAATTCAATTTCCCTTATTGATGGTAATTCCCTTACTGGTTCGAAAAAATCTATAACTTCTTGGACTAGATGTACTCTGTTGATTTCATCTTCTCGATCTTCCATAGCATTAGCATCAAATCCGACTTCTCCTTCATTATGTTCAATGCTATCATAATTCTTTCTCCTCCCCTCAGATTTCGTATGGGGATAATTCGATCCGCACAATAAATCCTAATTTCATTATCCACCTAATCCATACCAAAAGTCACCTCAACCCCAACGAAGTCAAACACATAATGGATCGCAAACAAATAAGTGTCCGCACAAACCAAAATCAAGGTCAGTGTACCATAATTCGAGAGTGGCATTCCCACCTATCGAATTAACCACACGTAAGGACGTAATCAAATGGTGGTTCTAACTCTAACTTATGAACCAAATCTCTTGATATGAAAGAATGAGTAACACCACTATCAAACAAGACTCTAACTGATATTTTGAAAATCAAAATCGTACCACCAAGGACACCCTTTCCCTTCTCCTAGGAAATCAGTCTAAATGAAGGCACTTCTAAAGCATATACGTTTTCCTGCTTAGCTTTTAGGAAATCCCTCTTCTTATGGCTTGGCCTCTTATAGATATGCACTTGGCCCTATCCTTGTTCTCTGGTTGGGCACACTTAGTATACTAGTGCCCCTTCTGGCCAAGATTAATGTAACGACCCGAAATTTTTGAACCCGAAAATCCCAGATAGTTAGAAAGAAAGAAAGAGATAGAAAAAGAAGAGGAAGAAGAACAAAAATATCAACATCTCACATTCGCAGCGGATAAAATATAATAAATAATAACAGCTTTCAAAAGAATACTGTATCTGTTGATTACATTTAATATACATCAGAGTTTCACATATATATACAGTCACTGAATATATACAAGTATCATGTCTCAGAAATACAACGGAATACTCTATACGCTATTGCCCTCTAGCTCGCCTCCTGAGCTCCAAAGCGAACCTACCAGAAAATCTGTAATGCTCGGTCTGACCCGAGCATTACACCAAAGTAACACCCGGTTCAGGCTGGAAACCAGCGTGAGTAAACCATGCAATCTGAAATACTAAGTTCAAACCATAAGAACCCGGGTGACTCGTTTCCATTTACAAGTTCATAAATGGATATAGGCCTTACTTATTTCACACTCCAATTTCTAAGTTCCAAACTTAGACTAAATGTCCAATTTTCTTAAATCATTTCATTCCTGCCTATTTATTTTATATGACAATTTATCATCGATAAATAACCATAATATCTTTGTACACCTAAACATATCATACCACACAACATTTCTTACCAGGTATACCAGCTAATTCAAGGCATTCAACATCATTAAATCATTCATATGCAAGATTCATCATTTAAAAATTAATTTTAATTTATCCCAAATTAAAACAATTCTAATCCTTAGTTTCCTAGGTTTCCCAACATTAATTGATTACAAACCAATTAATTAATCGTTTTTTTTAATTCAATCCTCATTGATGGATTATTCTTTAATTAAATTAAGCCTTAATTCATAACATAAATTTATTTATCCTTCACCCTTCACATTAATTACTCCTGCTCTTCTTCAATTAATTATAATTTGTATTAGCCCCTTAATTACTTCACTAATTAATTACACTTTCTTAATTACATTACGTAATTATATTTAGTCACTCATCAAATGATTAATTTAATCTAGTTTAAATGACTTAAATTAAATTCATTAACTTAATTAATTACATTAAGTATATAACCCTTTATTCTTAGTTGTAAGTTTAATCACTCTAAATAAACCTTAACCTATACAAATGAACCCAAGGATAAACACTAAATTTATTTTCGAAAGCTTGGCTAATTTACAATAAATTGAACTCATTTAAATTTGCCTAAATTAAATAGACTTAAAGCATAACAAATTTTAAATCTTTTAATGTTCCTTTGTCCACGTAAAACTTTAAAAGAACTTCAGTTTAAAAGTTTACTTTAACTCAATCATGCTTGATTTTATGGTCCCATTGGTTATGGATCTATATTTATAAACAATCTTCTTTTAACAACACACCAAATTCTGTTAAAATGCACAACACAACAGGGCAGACCAAATGCCCAAGAACCGAAACCAAAGTAACCGTGTTTTTTTTTCTTTTTTTTTCGTTCATCACACAACAATAGGCCGAGCCCACTTAAATAATAATAATCCAAAGAACCCCAACCGAATAAATCTCTCGTTCTCCAAACTGCTTCCAGGAAATCACCAAAGCTTCGAGCACAAGCACGCGCCGAAGATATCAGTTCCGACCAGTTCGTCGTCTCCCAATACCATCAATACGAGCGATCTTAACAAACCCAAATCGAATGCAACCCTTCCTTGCCGAACCACCCTGATCAAACAACTCCTCGTGCATGCTGTACACGTGCACGTCACCACCCACTGTTCTGATTTCCAAATCCATCTCAGACAAGTCGGCGATAGCTTCGCAGAGGCCTTCGACTACCCAGATACCTGAATCCACCATCAACACGAAATCGAGCATAGCGACACCACCCACAACTAACCTACCCATCGAAAACTCCTCCGCACCACCACTTCAGGGAGCCAGAGGCCACTATATTACGCCGTAGACACACACACACCTAACTCACCCACTCCGGCCAAGTCCGGTCTTCCCTCGCCGTCGCGATGATCACTATTCCAACATCGAACTCAACAGTCCCTTAAACCCTAGTTTAACCTCGACCGACCACCTCAGTCATCAAACACCACTCCGAACAATTTTGGCATCATCTCAGATTTGTCACGCAAACTTCCGTCGAGACCCCGAACCTACAAGTGCCGACGATCACCAGAGGAAGCACGAAACCCATATCCCTTTCATCCACCAATATCTCTCAGTTTTGCCAATTACAAATATTGATTTAAATTTTAAAAATCCTAACTTTTGATAATGATTCAATATATATATATATATATATATATATATATACGAAACATGAATTTGTTGAAATCAAAATCTGACCAATTCTGAGTTTTACTGTAATATTTCAATTTCCAGAGACTTACATGCTTATTTAACTTAAAATAAAATTTAAGTTTTATCTCATGTTTTAACAACATAACTCATCTAAACACTTAATCCTAACAGAATCTAGATTAAGAAAATTAGGATTTGCTCAAAATTTGAACTCTGTACCTTTAAACAGAGAAGAATACTGATGCATCAATTCTTGTACACAGTTTACTTTTATTTACAATACACTATCATACAATAAATTTTTCGTCAACTTCTAAAATTCATTCATGCATCTAGATGAAAATATAAAAACAAAGTTGACAATGCTAGAAGTTGCTACTGCCTTGGGTCTTGACTTGTCTTGATCTTCTTGTTTGTTTGATTAGTTGCTGAGTTTACTTTCTAGATTTGCTATTTTTTTATTCTTATGTGTTACTGAACGAACTAAAGAGCATATGTATTCATATATATAAGATAATCAGGATATACAAGGGGAGGTGGTAACTGGTCCGCTTCTTCTTATATGAACAGATTTTCTAATACTTTGAAATGACAAAATTTGGGCTTGAGCAGATAGCAGTAAATGTTTTATTTCCAATTATGTTTACACTATTATAATTATGTTTGCTGTGTATATATATATATTTTCATAGAAATATACACCCTTGAAGGTAGACTTGGCTTGTATGTGAAGGTATTGTGTAAAGATATTTGTTTTGTTATTAGCTCCCAGTTTGAATAGTTTATACATAGATGTGTCAGGTTTTACTTTATACGTTTGGCTTTGTTTATTAATATGTTTACATGCCATAATTATGTTGTATATAGAGATCTATATGTGGCTGTAGATTTTGCATGTAGACCAAGCTTGTGATGAAGATAGTTTGTATAAAAATACTTGTCTTCTTGCTTGATTCATATACAAATGTTTGACTTATTTTATTTTATACTTTCTTTACAATTTTAAAGTTATGTTATATGCATACCAAACCCACTTAATTCTTGTTTTCATTTAAATTCTATTTGTATGTTAACTATCAACATTTAAATCATATTCATAAGCTTGCTTCCATATAACTATATTTTATATTGATAGAATTTGATGTTATTTCAAACATTATCATCCATATATTTTATACCAAATGTTAAGAGGATAAAGCATTTTAATTCAATGATATAAGATAAATTTTATTATAAATATTGTCAAGAGATTTTATTTTAAATTCCCAAATCAAATTTCCCTTTCAAAAATACAAATCCATATAAATACATGGTCATTATTTCAAAAGTCATATTCATTTTAACATGATAATTTCACTTTTTATTTAAATTAGATTAAATATCTATTAAAATAATACTGCAAAAATACCGAGTCGTCACATTCCTTCCCCCTTTGAATCTTTTTGTCCTCGAAAAGGAACGAAGCCAGATTTATTAAAACGCTTAAAATCAAATAAATTTTTCTCTGATCATTTTTTAAACTACTTTAAACATCTATATAATATTGCTAAAATAGTTTTTATAAAATACTTTTATAACTCGATGTTTCGACAAGTCCATCCTTGTTCTCACAGAAATTCGGTCATACGTTGATCAGGCGTTGGATCGAAAATCTATAAGTACTTGGTAAACTCGTTTTTAACAAGCAGTTTTTGAAAATAGAGGAAATATCTTTGGTGAGAATGCTCTGGAAATCATCACCCCCATCCATGGTCGCAGTTACATACCAGGGTTACGTTGCCGTCGCAGCAAAAGTCCATGTAACTGCAGGCTCTCCGCGGCCTCACTATTAAGCCATGGAACCCACAATAGATCACAGTTACATTCCAGGGTTACGTTGCCATCACAGCAAAAGTCCATGTAACTGCAAGCTCTCAGCGGCCTCTGATTTTCGCTGTCAAAATGAAACTTCTCCACTCCTACATAGGTCGCAGTCTACCGATATAAAATCAAATGTAGACTGTTGGCTCCCAGCGGCACACACGACTTTCGCTATGTGGTATACCATAGTGTCGCAGTCCACCGATATAAAATCAAACGCAGACTGTTGGCTCTCAGCGGCACACACGACTTTCGCTATGGTAAACTCTACTCATGATCCCTAGGAACTAGTTTTGTCCGGACTCCTCACAGGATCAACTTTAGAACCCCCCCTTGGGGCTCAAGGCAGCACCACCCTGTGGTACTCCTGCGAAGTTCATTTCAAGGGAGCGTCTTTTTCCCCAGAGCCATCATCAAAACACTTTATACTATACACATATTGTATCTTTCAAATCATACACCTAGTATGAATTCCATGCATAGCTCCTTTACACAAAATCGATTATTCCAAAATCGATAATTTTCAAACCAGGCTTTACAAATTCCAATATTGATTTTACCCAAAAATCAAAAACCTTTCCAAATCCAAAGGTCCCTAAAACCTTTTCAAAATCCTCATAAGATCCTTTATACAGATACATATACATATATATATATATATATTCTGATATATATACTTTTTTTAAAATTTTGGATCCTTTCAAACTTATATAAAACCCCTTTATACTTCAAACACTTCCAAAAACCATAGAAATATCCAATTTTCACCTTTATTCATTGTATATTTCTCAAAATATTCTTTCATTTCGAAAGAACCATTTCACATTTCTTATTCACAGATTTTCGATATCAATTTCATTCAAATCCGTACGATGTACACACACCATCTGTACGCTATACCAATCTGATCGCTCGCTCGATCACACAATTTTACTTCCGAACTAGTATTGTTTCCCCTGACTTCCTAATGCGAACTCAGATCTGGTTTCTTGATCAGAAACCGTCATTCTCCTTGCATAGCCATAACTATGATAGAGAACATCCGGAACCAATCAACAACCCATATCCAGGTTCGCCGTCGAAAATCGAGTGAAAAGTCCCAACTCGGATCGATATAACTATCTCGAAATTTTGTGCTCGAATCTGGATCAAATCACTATGCGAATAGAATAATATACGTATGTCCTACGTATTTAACTTCATTGATTATCAGTCAAATCAATTTCCTTTCTATTCACATTCATTTAAATTTTCATTCACTTACTCACATTTGTCTTAATCCCCATTTGGATTATCATTTCAATTCTTATCTCCGTTGGGTATTTAAATCAATAACAGTTTGAACTCCGACCATTTTATATTTAGAAAATAGATTGAAAATTTAAAAATAGATAAGTAATTGAAAAATAATTATTAGTTTGCCAAATAACTGTAAAATAGTTAAGTAATTGTAAAATAGTTGAGAAATAGTTAAATAGTTTCAAAAAATTTTAGATAATTGCAAAATAGTTGTAAATTAGTAATTAATTGGTAACATAGTTGAAAAATAGTAATTAGTTTAGAAACAATTGAAAAATGATTAAATAACTCCAAAAATAATTGTAAAACAAGTATAAAATAATTTTGCATTAAGAAGGAAAGGTCGTATATATTTAATAGCTTGAAAAAAAATAAGTTTATACTAAAACAATTTATACTGAAAATAGTCCAGAGTCAAAACTGCTCACTTCCCCAACAATTCAATTTAAATTTCCACTTCCATTTAAATTGACCCAATTCCAATTTTAAATAACTCCAATTTCCATTGGACTTGATTTATTCCTAATTCAAGTTGAATTAATTCTCAATTTCTTTCCCATTCCAAATTCCATTTGATTTTAATTCTGTCTAGCTTTAATTATAATTTCAAATTATTCCAATCAATTTGGACTAATATCAATTGAACCCACTTCAATTTCAAATCATTTCAATTCAATCCAATTCAATTTTCCATTAAATTTTTTTAAACTTATACCCCTTCAATCTCAAATCCAATTTATTCAAATCAGATTCAATTTGGACTAATTCAATTTTAATCTCAAATTTTAATCCATCTTGAATTATATAAAATCGAGTTAAATTCTCAAAGGTTGGTTTAACCCTTTAAACTAAGTTAACCTTTATTGAAAGCTTTTAAACAATTTAATTTCTGAGCTCAAATTCTAGAGATTTAATTTTAAATTATCTTTACTTACTTATTTCAAAGTTTACATAAGAATTCAAAACAATTTTGATCTTAAAAATTCAACTTATTACCCAATTTTATCTTCCAGTTTTGAAACCAGCTCTTAAAAAAGTTTAATTTACAAATTGAATTATTCAAATTTTTAGTTCAAAGTAATCGCATATCCTTAATTTCAAATTAACGTTATATTTTTCTTTTATCTCAATAAGGGATATATTACCACACTTCATTTCTCATTCATTTAAACAAATCCGATCCACAATTTAAAGATTTTTAACAACAATAGAATGGTATCATCTAATTTATTTTAAAACATCCATTTTTCAATTTCCAGATCTCAAACCCATTTGAGATCACACAAATTCCCAATTCAAATAAACTTTCCAAGTTCAATTCCAATTTCATGTTAAAATTTCCAATTCAGGTTGCTTGTTCTACACTTATTTAACTTTCCCAAAGTTAAATTTCAATTTACCTAATCCAATCAACCTTACTCAATTTGAATTCCCATTTCAAATTTTAAACTTCACATTAATAATCTTATAAGTTCAAAGACTTATCATCTTGGGTATCACATCACATTTCAAAGAAAATTCAAAACTCCACCTTAGAGCTTATTTCATATTTATTTCTTACACATCAGATTACTTTTAAATTTTAAACAACCCTTGGTTTTAAATTCGAATCAAATTTTCAAACGAACCATTATTTGCAACAAGTCTCTTTTATTCAAATAATACTTATTTATTATTTCTTTAGCACTTTGAAACAAGTTTTCAAATTTCTGGACCTAGATTTAAAATTTCACAATTTAGGTCATCTCTAGTTTAATTTTATAAGTCATATCTACCTAAATGTTTTACTTCCCTAAAACATTTCATTTTTCTAACTCGTAAATACACATCTTATTATTAAACACACAGCAACCATTTATGATAATTACCAAAACCATCCATTATCATCTTATTCTGAAATACTTCTCCAATTCAAGATTTCAATTTTAGTTTGAATCCATTTCAAACTTATCTTTATTTAATTTCAGTTTGGTTGTATTATATTACTTCTTAATTTAATTCTAATAATTTAACAGGCAATTTTAATATTTATTAGAGTGAAATATCGCTTTATATATCAAAATATTTTTATATCAAATAATTTAAAATCTTTATATAAGAAAATAACAAGTACGCTCTTATACACACACACACACACACACACACACACACACACACACACACACACACACACACACACACTCAACTCATTCTAGAGTACTTCGAACTCTAGTTAATGAGAAATCCCCACCAGAGCCAAGGTTCTCGCTTAATCTTCAGCTCTGATACCAACTGTAACGACCCGGAATTTTTGAACCCGAAAATCCCAGATAGTTAGAAAGAAAGAAAGAAAGAGATAGAAAAAGAAGAGGAAGAAGAACAAAAATATCAACATCTCACATTCGCAGTGGATAAAATATAATAAATAATAACAGCTTTCAAAAGAATACTATATCTGTTGATTACATTTAATATACATCAGAGTTTCACATATATATACAGTCACTGAATATATACAATTATCATGTCTCAGAAATACAACGGAATACTCTATACGCTATTGCCCTCCAGCTCGCCTCCTGAGCTCCAAAGCGAACCTACCTGAAAATCTGTAATGCTCGGTCTGACCCGAGCATTACACCAAAGTAACACCCGGTTCAGGCTGGAAACTAGCGTGAGTAAACCATGCAATCTGAAATACTAAGTTCAAACCATAAGAACCCGGGTGACTCGTTTCCATTTACAAGTTCATAAATGGATATAGGCCTTACTTATTTCACACTCCAATTTCTAAGTTCTAAACTTAAACTAAATGTCCAATTTTCTTAAATCATTTCATTCCTGCCTATTTATTTTATATGACAATTTATCATCGATAAATAACCATAATATCTTTGTACACCTAAACGTATCATACCACACAACATTTCTTACCAGGTATACCAGCTAATTCAAGGCATTCAACATCATTAAATCATTCATATGCAAGATTCATCATTTAAAAATTAATTTTAATTTATCCCAAATTAAAACAATTCTAATCCTTAGTTTCCTAGGTTTCCCAACATTAATTGATTACCAACCAATTAATTAATCGTTTTTTTTAATTTAATCCTCATTGATGGATTATTCTTTAATTAAATTAAGCCTTAATTCATAACATAAATTTATTTATCCTTCACCCTTCACATTAATTACTCCTGCTCTTCTTCAATTAATTATAATTTGTATTAACCCCTTAATTACTTCACTAAGTAATTACACTTTATTAATTACATTACGTAATTATATTTAGTCACTCATCAAATGATTAATTTAATATAGTTTAAATGACTTAAATTAAATTCATTAACTTAATTAATTACATTAAGTATATAACCCTTTATTCTTAGTTGTAAGTTTAATCACTCTAAATAAACCTTAACCTATACAAATGAACCCAAGGATAAACACTAAACTTATTTTCGAAAGCTTGGCTAATTTACAATAAATTGAACTCATTTAAATTTGCCTAAATTAAATAGACTTAAAGCATAACAAATTTTAAATCTTTTAATGTTCCTTTGTCCACGTAAAACTTTAAAAGAACTTCAGTTTAAAAGTTTACTTTAAATCAATCATGCTTGATTTTATGGTCCCATTGGTTATGGATCTATATTTATAAACAATCTTCTTTTAACAACAAACCAAATTCTGTTAAAATGCACAACACAACAGGGCAGACCAAAAGCCCAAGAGCCGAAACCAAAGTAACCGTGTTTTTTTTTTCTTTTTTTTTCGTTCATCACACAACAATAGGCCGAGCCCACTTAAATAATAATAATCCAAAGAACCCCAACCGAATAAATCTCTCCTTCTCCAAACTGCTTCCAGGAAATCACCAAAGCTTCGAGCACAAGCACGCGCCGAAAAGATCAGTTCCGACCAGTTCGTCGTCTCCCAATACCATTAATACGAGCGATCTTAACAAACCCAAATCGAATGCAACCCTTCCTTGCCGAACCACCCTGATCCAACAACTCCTCGTGCACGCTGTACACGTGCACGTCACCACCCACTGTTCTGATTTCCAAATCCATCTCAGACAAGTCGGCGATAGCTTCGCAGAGGCCTTCGACTACCCAGATACCTGAATCCACCATCAACACGAAATCGAGCATAGCGACACCACCCACAACTAACCTACCCATCGAAAACTCCTCCGCACCACCACTTCAGGGAGCCAGAGGCCACTATATTACGCCGTAGACACACACACACCTAACTCACCCACTCCGGCCAAGTCCGGTCTTCCCTCGCCGTCGCGATGATCACTATTCCAACATCGAACTCAACATGCCCTTAAACCCTAGTTTAACCTCGACCGACCACCTCAGTCATCAAACACCACTCCGAACAATTTTGGCATCATCTCAGATTTGTCACGCAAACTTCCGCCGAGACCCCGAACCTACAAGTGCCGACGATCACCAGAGGAAGCACGAA
The DNA here is from genome assembly GCA_030765085.1 of Allium cepa. NCBI lineage: Eukaryota > Viridiplantae > Streptophyta > Magnoliopsida > Asparagales > Amaryllidaceae > Allium > Allium cepa. Next base: position 771,100,871 of record CM060935.1, read on the forward strand.
ACCCATATCCCTTTCATCCACCAATATCTCTCAGTTTTTCCAATTACAAATATTGATTTAAATTTTAAAAATCCTAACTTTTGATAATGATTCAATATATATATATATATATATATATATATATATATATATACACGAAACATGAATTTGTTGAAATCAAAATCTGACCAATTCTGAGTTTTACTGTAATATTTCAATTTCCAGAGACTTACATGCTTATTTAACTTAAAATAAAATTTAAGTTTTATCTCATGTTTTAACAACATAACTCATCTAAACACTTAATCCTAACAGAATCTAGATTAAGAAAATTAGGATTTGCTCAAAATTTGAACTCTGTACCTTTAAACAGAGAAGAATACTGATGCATCAATTCTTGTACACAGTTTACTTTTATTTACAATACACTATCATACAATAAATTTTTCGTCAACTTCTAAAATTCATTCATGCATCTAGATGAAAATATAAAAACAAAGTTGACAATCCTAGAAGTTGCTACTGCCTTGGGTCTTGACTTGTCTTGATCTTCTTGTTTGTTTGATTAGTTGCTGAGTTTACTTTCTAGATTTGCTATTTTTTTATTCTTATGTGTTACTGAACGAACTAACGAGCAGATGTATTCATATATATAAGATAATCAGGATGTACAATGGGAGGTGGTAACTGGTCCGCTTCTTCTTATATGAACAGATTTTCTAATACTTTGAAATGACAAAATTTGGGCTTGAGCAGATAGCATTAAATGTTTTGTTTCCAATTATGTTTACACTATTATAATTATGTTTGCTGTGTATATATATATTTGCATAGAAATATACACCCTTGAAGGTAGACTTGGCTTGTATGTGAAGGTATTGTGTAAAGATATTTGTTTTGTTATTAGCTCCCAGTTTGAATAGTTTATACATAGATGTGTCAGGTTTTACTTTATACGTTTGGCTTTGTTTATTAATATGTTTACATGCCATAATTATGTTGTATATAGAGATCTGTATGTGGCTGTAGATTTTGCATGTAGACCAAGCTTGTGATGAAGATAGTTTGTATAAAAATACTTGTCTTCTTGCTTGATTCATATACAAATGTTTGACTTATTTTATTTTATACTTTACTTACAATTTTAAAGTTATGTTATATGCATACCAAACCCACTTAATTCTTGTTTTCATTTAAATTCTATTTGTATGTTAACTATCAACATTTAAATCATATTCATTAGCTTGCTTGCTTATAACTATATTTTATATTGATAGAATTTGATGTTATTTCAAACATTATCATCCATATATTTTATACCAAATGTTAAGAGGATAAAGCATTTTAATTCAATGATATAAGATAAATTTTATTATAAATATTGTCAAGAGATTTTATTTTAAATTCCCAAATCAAATTTCCCTTTCAAAAATACAAATCCATATAAATACATGGTCATTATTTCAAAAGTCATATTCATTTTAAAATGATAATTTCACTTTTTATTTAAATTAGATTAAATATCTATTAAAATAATACTGCAAAAATACCGAGTCGTCACATTCCTTCCCCCTTTGAATCTTTTTGTCCTCGAAAAGGAACGAAGCCAGATTTATTAAAACGCTTAAAATCAAATAAATTTTTCTCTGATCATTTTTTAAACTACATTAAACATCTATATAATATTGCTAAAATAGTTTTTATAAAATACTTTTATAACTCGATGTTTCGACAAGTCCATCATTGTTCTCACAGAAATTCGGTCATACGTTGATCAGGCGTTGGATCGAAAATCTATAAGTACTTGGTAAACTTTACCATGTGCTATCCTACTTAAAGCCATCCTGAATCATTACCATCAATATCCATCATGCCTTAATCCATCCATAGTCATCATGCATATCCCTTCTATAGCCTTCATGGGTTATCCCTTTTTACAGCCTTCATGTGCTAAGTTGCACACAACTCTTGTGTGCTAAGCTCAGTTGATCTTTTGTTTGATAGCTCTTCTAAGGCTATTGTGGGTTATATGTATTAAAGCCTTCGTGACGTATAATATTAAGATATATGTATGTATGTATGTATGTATGCATGTATAGGTCTTCGTGAGTTTAAAATGGTGTAGTTGTAATTATAGGTAAAACCGATTAATTTTCTTTCTTATTATTCATTTTTCATTGGATATCATTTGGTATCGAATTCTCATAGGCTAATATTTATCTTTACAGTTCACTTTTCAGAATTGAGCTACTTACTTCTTCCATTTATTGGTTATCCTTTTCCTTAGCAAATTAATTGATTTAAAATCAAAAATGGATGGGTAAAATCCTAAAAATTCACCAAAAAGAAACTTTATCATCTTTTACCTTTTCTCAAGATTCCAAGTTAAAATAATTAATCTAATTATTACTAATAATTAATTTACCCAAAATTAACTATTTTCACTACTTAAAAAATTCACAAAAATTCGAATTAAATTCCAAAAATTCTAAAATTTAAAACCCGTCTTCAATTCATCGTTATAAATATCATATTTTAATTTCGTATTTAGCTTAGATTAATTCATATTTTATCCTAAAATATGAAAAAAAATTCATTTAGATTTCTAAGCACAACCAAATAGTGTTTACTATTCAAACATGCTTAATATTGCCAAAATAATCATATAAAAATCAAATCCAAACTCAATAGGTTAAGATAGGTTTTAGAGAAAGATTTTACTCAACTTGATTTAAGAAACCTTATTTTAATCTTCCTTTTCTTAAATTTGAAAGCTTTAATCTTCTAGCTTTGCAATCTCCTTCCTCTTCCTCGAGGATAATGGATTCTTGAGTTTGAGGGTCTTATTTTGTAAAATGAAATGAAGTGGAATGAATGAGGGGTTTGGGCTAAAGAAAGTGGGCTAGTGCTTTGGGCTAGGACTAATTTCTCATTCTAGCCTAGTTACAATATTACATTTCCCTTAAAACAAACCTTCCCATTAATAACTTAAAATTTATTTTCGTTAACAAGGACAACCATAATTGTTCTCATTACACTTGGTCCATTTGATTAGCTTTATAAAATGTCGCATACTTACTTAATCAAATCCCCCTTAGGCAATTCTTGCAATTAAATTATGTTATTCATTTCATTAATATTATCTTCTTATTATTAATTTAATTTTCCATATTATGGTCCTCCAAAATATGAGGCGTTATACATCTTATAACCAATAATTTCTAAAGGAAATTCTTCATCACAAAATTGGTAACTATTGAAATAACAACTCTTTCTTAGTGCAATAAAATAGGTATTCATGAACATTTTATGAACTACCTCTATATATATAACTGACTTGGTTTTAGTTCGAGACACTAATGTTCACAATATAAGTTCCCAAACTTCTTTGGTGTGATCCACATAAGATTCCTCACAAACAAGTATTAATGTAGTCTCTCAACTCATAACTATCAACTACTTGACCTAGGATAAGTAGATGTTTCTTATAAACTCCTATCTTATATGAGCTCGTGAACTATGATTTGATGATATTAATTTTAACCGTACGTAATTACTCTTAAGTACACGACCTTAAAGAAAAAAGATAACTCAACTTCACTCATTATCAATCGGATTTTGTTTGACTAAGTCCAATTTCTCCTTATCAATACATCATTATATGCCATAAGGATGTGTGACTTTTGACTTTAAATCTTATCCATTTTTAGGTAATTTTTGAATCCTTTCCAATATACTCACCTATTCGAAAAAATTGAATTCTTTAATTTTGTTTACATGTTATGTTTTCGAATTTCATTTTATATTCATTGAAATTGTCATATATGTAGTACTTTTTTATCAAATATACATGCTCATTTCAATGAAAATTCATCCGTGAATTTAACAAAATAAGAAGTTATGTATTATTAGAATTTGGACTGCATACGTCTATATTTACCAATCCAAAGAGTTCGCCAACTTTTTTGCTGCTTCCACGGAGTAGGTGCTTTTCCATTAATTGTTTGAGTTACGATTCACTAGCATCGTATGATTCATAATAATATGATTAAAGAATTATTTCACAAAACCTGGCTTAGTTTATAACTCTAAAATATTTGGTGGTCTGGTCAAACTAAAGTAAGTAATGGGAATAGCATTCACTCATTGAAATCCAGCTAGAAACAGGGATTGTCCTTTTCCTTGGTCGTAATTATTTTTCCTTGCCAGGGAAAATTTTAGATGCTTTTGTATTTTCTAGTTCACCATTTTTGCTATGAAAACAAATACTGTTATTATAATTTTACTTTACAATGAATATTAACAACTTTCATATTGAAATAAATTTTTATCAATTTTCGTTCAATACTGAAAATAATTATTATTTCATAAATAATATTTTGTATATTTACGAAAGCAATATTTCTTAACTTGACGTGTCAACCAAGAAGTGTTTTATGGTATGCTCCCATTGTTTCCGCTACTAATATATTAGCATAAGAATATAAAGCTCCATTCAACCACTTACTATAGAATTTTATTTCATATATTTTAACTTGTTATAGTCGATATTTTCAAATCAAATATCTTGAATTGAAAAAAATAACTTTCATAGAAAATAATTTTCTATATGTAAACACATTTGGAATAGAAATAATTTCTCATTCCATATTAAGTAAATTCATTTATTTTATACAATTCTCATTTTCAATGTCTCTTCATGAAGTAGAGATGACATTTTACTCTCTTAATCCTAACCGTGCCTAAATCATACCCACTCCCATACATTCGCTTTGGTTTTAAATGGTTGAACCATTCAAACAAAAACCCTCACTATATGGTTATAATGAACTCTTTACAGAAGTGTACATAGTCATCCTTAACATTTAAGGATATCAAATAAGTTGCACAATATGTAAACTAATCAAACTAATTACTCAATGATCGAGTTCCTTGGTCCATCTTATAGTTCTTGGCCAAGTGCTACATTTAACATAACAAGATCCTTATCGTAATCAATTGTATTGTATGCACGATCTCACATTGTGTTTTACTTACTTATTTTAATTGAACTAATTTCATTGAGGTGTTATACAATATGAATTGACTATACATCGTATAACATTTATATGCGACTGAATATTGATCAATTATATTCTTCTATTACTCAAGAGCTAAAACTCATAGAAGTGGACACACTATATTGAGAAAATAACACCTTTATTTATGAAGGTATGAACGTATTTATTAGTTTTATAATTAATCGCTTGCTTGGGTTTTGAAGTGATAACATGCCATAAGATTTATTGGTAACTGTATATTTTATATTTATATGTCAGCCTTTATTCAATTCATTTTTATAATTTAACTAATAAACATTATATTAATTATTTTAATTGCAATATATTGAAGTTGATAATTTTAACTTGTATATCATACAATCTTACAATGTTAGCATGGTTAAACGTATTATTTTCATTTTTCTAATAACATTCCTACTTGAATTTTTGTTTCACAAAACCCTAAGAAAAACATAGAAGCCTTCCAAATTCTCTAGCAAGTGTTAGGACTGGTATGCTTTAGGACTCTGGCCTTAAGTTTTCTCAAAAAATCATATGCTTGCAAGTGGTGGACAACACGTTATCGATTTAATTATCTATAACTCCTAATCTATGTCTTTGTATCATCTCTACCTTGATTTTGCTCAATAAATCAAAAAAGATTATTCACTTGTACCTACCATTTTGTGACGACTTAAGTATAATGTATGTACGTTGAGTTTTCTAAAAAATATATATAGTTATCTTACCTCATCTACTAATATATTAATAATATAACACATAATACCTCTAGCTTGAGTTTTCTTAACAACCAGAGTATGCAAGTAATTTATTAGCATTGGAACACCTCGTCAAAATCTATAATAAATAATTCAATTAAAGAAGATAAGGTTAACAATAGAAATTTTGAAAAATTTAGAATTTAACCTCAAAAGTTATGTCATTGTTCATCGTGGAATTTTGATCAATTTCCATATATAATATGTTTGAAATAGAACACAAATGGAAAAGTTATGGATGTTTGAAGTTTTCCAATTCAAAATATCTTAAATGAATTCAACTTCAAATAATTAAAAATTATTAAATTTGAAATTTAACAATAATTATATTTGCCTGTTAAGTAATTGTTAAAAATAAAATTAACGTTAAATTATAATTAAGGAAGTAAATAAATTTAACAACGAAAAAACAATATAACTTTCCCAAAATAGGGACCGGTCAATCCACGATCCAGGATTGGTCAATCGCTAGCGGTCGATTGGTGGTAGGGCAGTCGACTGATGAATACTAGTGGTAGTTGTGGTTTTGCAGCGATAAACTATCAGATTATATTATTTTAAACCAACTTAAATCCAATGATTCTGGTGCATTCCAACCACCACAAATAGGAGCCTATCCTCCTCACTTTTTATTTATAAGTTATCCTAGAAACCTAGCATAGCTCTATCAATTTGTCTCTTCAAAAGACTCTATTAGGGTTTCAGGTAAGAAATCTTATATATCAATTTTTTTGTTATTTATCTTCTCAATCTATTCTCCTCTAAACCTTTAAATTTTTGGATCTAACATATGTACAAACCCCTTGTATATATCAAAAAGAAGAGATTTGAGAGAGCTCATTGTAGTGTGCCAAATCCAAAAGAAGGCAAAGCTAAGGACCAACTGTGTGTAGAAATCTTAGCTTTTCTATTTTATTAATTGGTCAGTATAGTTCAGATTTGAATATTCCTTGGGGAGTTTTGGTTTATAAAAACATCATATAATAAATCCCTAAAACTTCCCCAATATGGAATTTCAATTTTATGTTAAAATCTCAACTGTTTATACACATAATGCGGATCGTGTAGATTTTAATTTTGGTGATTTTACCTTCTATTCCACTTCCTATTTTCTTCTTCTTTGGATCTGATTACAGAATTTGATTATGAAATAGTGTGTAGGATATAAATTATTATTCATAATTTACGCTGCCTATTTCTAAAGATTGAATAGAATTTTCCCTATCTATTTTCGTGCAAAAGAAGTTGAATAAAGCGCAAAGAAAACTGAGGTTATTAGTTTCTATTATTGGTTTATTTCATTATTTTAATATAATAGGTTGAGTTTGAATTTTATTTTGTATACAAGTCTATTGACTGGATTTTTGGATATTGGAATTATGGATACAGAAAATATGGAAATGATAATTGTATGATTTTGAAGGAGTTGACATTTAAATGTTAATTTAGGATGTAAACTCTACACACTTAGAAATTCCTAGGCACGCGCGTGTGTATATATAAACATATATGCATATATTATATACATTAGTGTAAATAACGTACAATTGTAATGTAGTAATTGCGTAGTTAATTAGGTTATTGATTATTGTTAAATCCTCTTTAGAAAAGTAATTAATGGTAGGGTGAATAGGAAGTTCTCTTATTAGGCCTCAGTTGTGGATGCGGTGAGATGTGTAATAATATAAGTAAAGAGTGTTATAAATTATGACTAAGTTGTAGGGATGCGAGGTCAGTTAGAAGTCTACCCAGCTAATCTGGCTACCAACAGTGTGACTTTAGGGCTGATGTGAGTCATCGGCTACAATAAGTAACTACGGATGATGTGAGGCTGTCCAAAATTTTGTAGGTTATCTTTTCAGCTAATTTGGTTGTTATTGGATTACACCATGGGAAACGGGTAATAATACGAAGGACCTGCTTTAGGGATTGAAGGTATTAGGTGGTTGTGTAAGGGTGTGACGACCTAAAAATTCGTACCCTTTGAATCGATAATAATCCACACATGTTCGACCCAAAAAGCACAGACTGACTGAAAGTCAAGAGAAAGAAAAGAAGAGAGAAGAATAGAAGAGAAGAAAGAAAGAAGATAGAACCAAACAGAATAATACAGAATCTCACATCACAGTGGAAAATATATAACATCGTATCAATGAACTTTACAAAACAGAAACTGTATAAACGTACATCAATCAGAGGTCAACAATCAATCAGATTTATCAGCTTGAACAGTTTTAACAACCTGTCCTTACAAATGCCGATAATTTAAACAACTAAGCACAGTGGATAATCAATAATCAAAACAGATACGCGTATACGTAAATGAAAATCTTTAGCTCTCCTGCTAAAGTTCCAAAAGCACCAATCTAAACCTGTAAATATACTCGGTCTGACCCGAGCATTGAGAGGGAAGAAGGTCTGGATCAGTCTGGTAAACTAGCGTGAGAAACACACTCAACTGAATTTATTAAATTATCAAACTTTTCCTTAGTTTTCAAAACAAAAGTATCTCGTAAGACAAGTCCACACATAAACACGGACATGTTTTTACCTTACGATAACTAAAACATTTCATATCAAATCTCATGTTATATTATAGTAGTGTCTACTATATACAAATAATACTAATCATAGACGAAATTATTACATTTATTAAATTCCAGCATATAGCCCAATTGGGTAGTACAATCAAAATGGCAAACACGTAGTGGAGTTTGGATTTCCATACAAATGACCAGGTGAAGGGACTACCTTTCGAAGGGTACACCTCTAGATGGATGTCCCGAGGCACAGAACATCTGCCCTCTACCAACACAAGACCGACCCACCTCTATAACTAGATGGTACCGAATATGTCATCCTCCGATTGTTACCGACCTTTACCGAGCGCCCTCATAGCATACAAACCACATAATCAGATACACGACGTCATAGCGTGCAAAGATATATCTAGAAGAGAATGATCATATCCTACTTGGTAATAACCCACTTAGCCTTGCCGCATCTAACCCGGTTTTGGTCATTTCCGGTTGATGAGGCCTGACAAGGTAACGATTACCTTTCACAATCACATATCACATCACTTTGAATGCCACACGGCCATTTCCGCTGACTACTAGTTGCCTTCCACAAAAATACAACACTTAAGTTCATACGTCTCAAGGAGAGTGTTAAGCTACGAGAAGTTTCTTTCTCCGCCACCACTGATGTACGTTTGTAAAAACCAATGTACGTAATCTATAGAAATGCAATGTCAGACAAACATCCATACAAGTTGTCTAGGAACATGACAAACCGAAGGTACTTTCCTACCACATCCTGTCGGAAAATCCCTAGGATTAGTAGCGAATAGTCCTTACATTGGATATTTCATAATGAAGAGACCACTGCTACTGGATGTATATTGGGATTTTAACCCCAAACGATCAACAAGCAGTCCCCCACTATGAAACTCTATAATATCAATATCATCGATAAGCAACCTGCACAAATCGTCGCATATACGTTGGTCCAAAGTGGTTGTCGGGTAAATCCGATCCTGGTCTCTTCGCACCAACAACGTAAAAGCGTTTCTCAACCTCACACAGCCTCTAAGTCTCATAGACTATCACGCCTCCAACTTTCAACTTGCTATCCTTCGTGCCAAGAAGGAAGCTCGATAGATTGGAGTAATACTCCGCACTAAACGAATCTGTGAGAAATGTGGATTGCGGATCTTTAGGCTAAGATTAACACTAGAGGGGGGGTGAATAGTGTTAATAAAGAATTACTAAATCTTTTTCGATTTATGTTAATTTAGACACAAAAGTATGCAATATACAGACACAGATATGATCACAGAAACAATCACAGTTGCAGAAATAAAATAAAAGCAGTAAAGGAAAGAACACACCGGATTTTATACTGGTACGGAGTTACCCTACATCCAGTCCCGCGACACAAGTATGGATTTCCTTTCAAAAGCAATTGTACAATTACACCCTCGGTTTCAAGGCTACGAGGTACACCCTCCAGAATTTCGATCCTTTGGGTGGAGATACTTGATTTCCAGGCCACAAGTTTACCCAATTGATTTACCAAGGCTACAATCACACCTTTTCCCTTTTGATTGATTTCCAAGGCTACAGTCACACCTTTTCTCGCTTAATAGATTACAAAGAAGTCTATAACTCTGAATAGCACTGAGAATCTTGTAGAGATAGTGATAGAGAATCAAACTAGAAGTAATCGAGTATGATTCAATGTTGATTTCGGCAGAGTAATGATAAGAATATGTATTAAGAAATATGGAAGAAGAAGAGGAGTGAAAACTAGAAAATTATAATTAAAAATTCATTGAAACTGACCCCTATTTATAGAAGAACAACAGCCATGGCTATTCATGAAGAGTTATGGCGAATAGACACTTCTTTTGAAATTAGAATTTTTGAATCAAATTGTCACCATGTCGACATCCAAAAGGATTTTTTGGTTTTTTTGATTTTCTTTGAAAATAACCTTTATCTTATATAAAAACTATTTTAAACTTTATAAATATACTTGACTATAGTTAAAATTCATAAGTAAATATAAAGAATAATATATATAGATTTTAACTATAATTTTATATTTAAATATAAGTATAAATATTTAAAAGTTAAATATATTATTTAAAAAGATAGTTTAAATTCAGGAGTAATTTGACTTTGACAATAAAGATGTTTTTGAGGCTAAAATTATTTAAAATCAGGATCGAGGGTTTTGAATCTTTTAAAAGGAAAGTTTTGAAAACATTTTGAAAACAGGATATAATTTTGAAAAATCATTTTGAATAAAAGTTAGCGGATACAAAACAATGTTCCACTAGATTTTTCGTAGGTTCCATCCTACTTAGTATTCCATCCCTTTAACGGGCACGAAGTGGATTCCATTCCACGAATAAATTGGATTTTAAGATGTCAGCGCTTTTCTATGAGTTTTAACAAAAATTCCTAATAATAATAAAAAATACTTATCCTTGAAATCTTGAACTCTTGATAGTCTCGATACTCATGAGTATTCTATCTTGATATTTTGTCTTGATATCTTGAATCTCTATGCTGTACACTCTTTAATCTTAGTACCTGCATGGTTAAATCCTGCATATACATATATATCTAAACTTATAATGTTAGTATTTGTATTTTATAATCTATTCTAAGGTTGTTGTCATCAAAACCATCATCTCACGGACTAACAATCTCCCCCTTTTTGATGATGACAACCTTTGTTTATAAAATATTATTTCTATCCTAATAACTCCCTCTAAAACTAACAACTCCCCCTTAATCTATACCTAACTATCCTATTTTATATTTCTCCCCCTTTGTCATCAACAAAAACTTACTCCCCCTCATTCTTGGACTTCAGTACCTGCATTGATAAACTATACAACGGAATATATAGAGTAGGAAATAATTATACTTCTAAGCATCATAACTAATTTAAAGATTATATACATTTCAATGTATATATATATATGTTTTACACACCTTTCTTCAAATCAATAAGAGATCAATCCACACAAAGTATCAATTCAAACTAAATCAAATAAAGTAAATAAAAAATCAAACGTTACGTGGAACTTCCACCCATCCTTCTTCTCCAAAGATTGGGTCTGCCTTAATAGTATCCCAATTATCATTGTCATTGGTGAAAGAGACAGGAGGATGTGCTTCATTATCATCCTTGTGCAGAGAGGAGATCATCCATCGTATCGCATCGAAGTGCCTTTCTTGTTCCTTCATCATCTGCATTCGACTTAATTCTAAATGACGCTGGTTTCATAGAATAAAAGAGAGAATATTCTTGAACGAATTAAGAGTTTCTTCAAGATTTTCGGATAAATTGTGAATAGGATTAGCCATTGTTGAATTTGTGAAAGAAATGGAGGATATAGATGATAAAAAATAAATTTCAGTGAAGAATTGTGGAGGAAACAAGTATATATAGGAGTTCGTTTGAATTGAATAGACATGTGGTAGTTATTCAAATTTCAAATTCAAAATCAATTGCCATTTCTGACCAATACATGTCGACATGGTCACATAGGGGATGTCGACATGGGTTAGTGAAATGTTATGACTAATTTGATTTTTGAATAATTGTGTGTGTGTGTGTGTGTATATATATATATATATATAATATACTAACATTTATTCTGGAGATAAGATAAGGTAGATAACAGAAAGGAAATTTCATTTCATTGCGTACTACGATAATACAATGATTAAGCACACAACAAACTACGTGAACATTCTAAATAAAGCAAACTAAAACAAATACAACAAGATACGAAAAGATAAAACTAGTTAGAGGATGAAGATGATGAAGATAGTCCAAGTTTCTTGCTGACTTTGGAAAAGAACTTGTTCATCTTCAAAGAAATGTTATCCAACTTTTTACTAACAGATCATTTTAGAATCCGTTGATTCTCCACAATTATCTTTTGGTTTTTGAGAAGGGTTTTGTTGGATGGATTGGAAGGATATTCAATGCTTTCCAAAGACGTTTCACCTTCTTCTTCTTCTTCTTCAATTTCCATTACATCCCCTTCTTCTTCTTCTTCTTCAAATCCCTCTTCTTCCATTTCCTCATGAGCCAAACGCTCTTCCTTTTCGGTAAGTGTCTTATACGGTTGAAAAACAAATGGAATTTTCATAAGCGAAATGTTGGAATGATTGAAAACTTTTCTAGAAACAAATTCTTCGCCTTTGAAATCCACTCCAAAATAGTTAAAAATCCGAGTGAGATAAATTCCATGGTATAAAGTATTCTCACCCATTTCAAGATTTTTAGGACGAAGTTCATCCAAAATAACTTGCGCCCAATTTATGTCATAGTTTCCAAAAATAGCAAAAAGAGCTTTGCAAACTTTTGAAGAAGGGTTTTTAAAATTTCCCGATCTTGAGGTCAAAGTATGTTGCAAAGGAAGATTAACAATTCTTGCTTTTGGTCGAAAATTTCTATTTTTAAAATCAAAATCATCATCTCTTTCGAAAATGTGATGAAATGTCTCACGGTCATGTTCATCGATTTTAAAGTAAGAAAGATCCATTCCCGAACTCTTGCAACTGAGAATGGCACCCAAAAGATCACAATTCAAAACAATTTGAGTGCCTTTGACACTACTCCAAATTTCATCTTCGTTTCCAACATAAAATCCACGATTTAAATTTGCATAGAAAATTTTGACAAGATTAGGGTAGCAAACAAAAACATTTTGAGAAGCATCAATAAGACTAAGAACACCATTGTTTGCAAAAAGAGAACCAATTTCATAAGAAGAAAAAACTTGAAAAATAGCAAATTTTGTGGGATGGACTTTGGCATAGTTAGCATAATTGATGTATGCTTTAATTGCTTCCGGATCATTGAATAATTGCTATTTGATTTTTCTGGAAATTCTCATGGTTGAGGGGTTGCTTGAAGAAGCCATTAGAGTAGAGAGTAGAGAGCTTGAAGTTATGAAGAGAGAGTTTGAATTTGAAAATGAAAGTGAAAAGATATGATGAAAGATAGTGAATAAATGGATTCTTAAAGGACATATTCTTTGGTCAATAGGTATCTTTTTAGAGAATTGAATGAAGTGAAAAGGTGGAGGGAAATTCAAACATTTGAATTCAAAATTTGAAATTCAAATTCAGGTAGCCATGTCGACATCATGGTAGGGACCATGTCGACATGTGCTTTTGAATTTTCATGAATTGATTTTTCCTAAGATCTCTAATATATATTATTATTATTATTAATGTCTATTATATATTTCTGAAATATTATTATACTTATAATATATTTCAGAAAATAATAAAAAATAGAAAATAAATTTTAAAATTCAAACAACACAGCAATTCAAAATCAATCAATCAAGCAACTAATCTTAAGCAAGCAATTTCAACAAATTGTATTGTAAACGTGTACCTTTTTCTGAGTCTGTTTCTCTGAATTCGTCGGAGTCGTGAACAGCTGTGTAATACAAATTCGAATTATCCTCTTCTGATCATCATCACTTGAGGACGAGTCTGAGTCATCTAGAGTAGCAGTAAATGCACGCTTCCATTTGTTTGCTGGTTCATTGTTCATAGGAGGATTCTGCCTTTCTGGATACGGACAGTCTCTTTTGAAGTGGCCTGGTTTATCACAGTTGTAATACTTGTCATTATTTGGCACTATATTCTGATTTCCAGAATTCTTATACTTGTTTCTCTTGAGATTATTCATCTTTCTATATTACAGGAATCTCCTAAAATTTCTGGTCATAAAGGCTATCTCTTTATCATTATAGCTGTTTGAGTCTAATCCATCGGTCAATGCATTGAATGTCGTTGATTTCTTTTCAGATGCTTTATTTTCTCTTCTCCCGATCATTTGAACTTCATACGACATTAGATTTCCAGTTAATTCTTCTATCTTCAAAATACTGATGTCATTGGCCTCTTCGATCGCAAGTGTCTTTTGATCCCATTCTGGAGTTAGAGAAATTAAAAATTTTCTGACTTGATCTTCTTCAGAAAATTCCTTTCCCAAAGATACTAGAGAATGCACAATATCCTGAAATCTACTATACATATCTGAAATAGACTCATTAGCATTCATTTTAAATAATTGAAACTGATTTGTGAGCATGGAAATTTGTGTCTGTTTAACTTTGCTTGTTCCTTCGTGAGTAACTTGCAAAGTTTTTCAGATTTAATATGCACACTTACAAACTGACACTCTATTGAATTCATTTCTATCCAGTGAACAAAACAAAATATTCATTGTCTTAGAATTATTTTGTGCAACAGTCTTTTGCACAACAGTCGACTGTGCAAAATCAATTGTGGGTTCAGAATATTCAGTTTGTGTGATATTTCAAGTGTCTAATCCTATAGATTGTAAATATATTTTCATCCTACATGCCCAATATGCATAGTTACTGCCATTAAAAAGTGGTGGTCTGACAGTAGACTGACCCTCTACAAATGAACTAGTGACAGGGATACTAGTGTTAATAACATTACCAGTGTTGGTAGCCATTTTGAAAACTTTTCAAAAGTCAGATTATGAAACTTTGAAAACCTTGCTCTGATACCAATTGTGAGGAACGCGGATTACGGATCTTGAGGCTAAGATTAACACTAGAGGGGGGGTGAATAGTGTTAATAAAGAATTACTAAATCTTTTTCGATTTATGTTAATTTAGACACGAAAGTATGCAATATACAGACACAGATATGATCACAGAAACAATCACAAATGCATAAATAAAATAAAAGCAGTAAAGAAAAGAACACACCGGATTTTATATTGGTTCGGAGTTACCCTACATCCAGTCCCGCAACACAAGTACGGATTTCCTTTCAAAAGCAATTGTAGAAATACACCCTCGGTTTCAAGGCTACGAGGCACACCCTCCAGAATTTCGATCCTCTGGGTAGAGATACTTGATTTCCGGGCCACAAGTTTACCCAATTGATTTACCAAGGCTAAAATCACACCTTTTCCCTTTTGATTGATTTCCAAGGCTACAATCACACCTTTTCTCGCTTAATAGATTACAAAGAAGTCTATAACTCTGAATAGCACTGAGAATCTTGTAGAGATAGTGATAGAGAATCAAACTAGAAGTAATCGAGTATGATTCAATGTTGATTTTGGTAGAGTAATGATAAGAATATGTATTAAGAAATGAGGAAGAAGAAGAGGAGTGAAAGCCAGAAAATTATAATTACAAATTCGTTGAAACTGACCCCTATTTATAGAAGAACAATAGCCATAACCATTCATGAAGAGTTATGGCGAATAGACACTTCTTTTGAAATTTGAATTTTTGAATCAAACTGTCACCATGTCGACATGGTCATGCTAGGCATGTCGACATCCCAAAGGATTTTTTGGTGTTTTTGATTTTCTTTAATAATAACCTTTATCTTATATAAAAACTATTTTAAACTTTATAAATATACTTGACTATAGTTAAAATTCATAAGTAAATATAAAGAATAATATATATAGATTTTTACTATAAATTTATATTCAAATCTATTTATAAATATTTAAAAGTTAAATATATTATTTAAAAAGATAGTCTAAAATCAGGAGTAATTTGACTTTGAAAATAAAGATGTTTTTGAGGCTAAAATTATTTAAAATCAGGATCGAGAGTTTTGAATCTTTTAAAAGGAAAGTTTTGAAAACATTTTGAAAACAGGATATAATTTTGAAAAATCATTTTGAATAACAGTTAGCGGATACACGACAATGTTCCACTAGATTTTTCGTAGGTTCCATCCTACTTAGGGTTCCATCCCTTTAACAGGCTCGAAGTGGATTCCATTCCAAGAATAAATTGGATTTTAAGATGCCAGTGCTTTTCTACGAGTTTTAACAAAAAATCCTAATAATAGTAAAAAATACTTTTCCTTGAAATCTTAAACTCTTAATAGTCTCGGTACTCATGAGTCTTCTATCTTGATATTTTATCTTGAATCTTTATAATGTACAGTCTTTATTCTTAATACCTTCATGGTTAAATCCTACATTTACATATATATCTAAACTTATAATGTTAGTATTTATGTTTTATAATCTATTCTAAGGTTGTTGTCATCAAAACCATCGTCTCACGGACTAACAGAATCAACATCCTCAACACAAATGATAATCAAGCCTACACAGAAGGCTACGTACTAAGTGTACGACTAAATAGTTCCCACAATAAGTTGTGGAACTAAAATTTTGGCAAAGTTTGATAGTCGGTTATTTAACTATCAAAGCAAACAAACAAATATTCAGCACTATAACAATCACTGGGCCCTTTTAATTAATCTTTTATTAATTAAATCATTGCGAAATATTCACTTCAAATTATCTTTTAAAAAGATATAATCTCAAAAGCATTTCAATATATAAATCATGGAAAACATTTCCACATATTTATTTAATAATAAGTAATTCACAAATCTCTTTATTTTCAACAGTTAGAAAATATTCCATATACTTAAAACACGATTAAGTATATATTTTATTCTTTAAGGAAAACGTTCTTATTAAACATATTTATTTGGCTTAAAACGAATGTTGCGTAAAACATCATTACGACAACCCAAAATCAATAGTATAGGGATTCGAAAATAAGATAGATATATAAATCCCAATACTATACAAAAACATTTCCTTTCGAAAATCATTTACTATAACAACAGTGTTATAGTCCATTATTTTCTTACTTCTCGAAAACGTCTATTTCAACAATGAATGTTGAAATCTATGGTTTCGATACTCAACACATTTTAAAACATCTTTAAAACCATTTAACTGCATTTAATAATATCACTTTCCAATATATTCATTTTATTTAAATTATTATTCACTGTCCAAAATCGTGAATATAATTCATTTACTAAATCCAACGTTTTCACACATTTATTTAAAGAATTATCCACTGTCCAAAATCGTGGATATAGTTCTTTTACCAAATCATTGCTTCTATATATTCATTAAAGGATTATCCACTGTCCAAAATCATGGATATATCTCCTTTAATAAACTTCTATATTTAATTTACCAAATTCAATTGATTTCGGATTTATAAAACAATGTTTATAAATCCACATTTATATATTTATAAAAAATTCAGTTTTATTAACAAATTCCATTTACACCTTATTTAAATCCAATTTATAAGTTAATTGCTTATAAATCGTTTATTTCACAAATTCATTCATTTTATTCACAAATTATAAATCTTATTCACTTATAAAAATCCATTTATAACTTTATTTTAACACCTATAAAACTCATTTTACAATTCCAATATTTTAATTTATAAAATACCAATTTTATAAATCTTCTATATAAACCATTTATAACAAATCAAAAATCTCAATTTAAACCATTTCACAAAATAGTTAACTTCACATTCCAAAAATATATTCTGGTTTTGTTTCACAAAAATCATAATTTCTATTTATTTTCCAAAACATCATAATTTTTATAACATACAAATTATCACATTTATTTATTAAAAACAAATCAATTCTTAACGATTCAAAAATCAGTAAAACATTTATTTCCAAAATCACTTTAGAATCCTTTTAAATTCGAAATCTTTACTTTAACATTTTAAAATTCTAAAAATAGGCCCAATGTTGCAACAGCACTAAATATAACAAATCACAACATCCAAAACATCATATATATATATATATATATATCATATGATAACAGAATATATCACAATATCTGTAAATAAATCAATACTGGTGAGGAATCCAGTTGGATCCCTCCAACCTGTCACCTGCAATAAATATACATATTAGAATATGTGTACAATGTCCGCTTCAAGGCAGACGCGCGTACAAAGGGTCATCCGCTCATACACGGGAACGTATAGGGTCATCTGCTCCACTAGGCAGGTATATATATCCAAATACCAATTAATATATCAAATATCGTCCAAATAATCATCATATATAAATTATTTATCACTTATATAAAATATCAGTGAGTTAGAAAGAGTGAGTTGTACTCACATTGTGTCCAATAGCAGTTGCAGTGTTTTATTCCGAATAAAATTAAACGAGCGTTTAATTTTACCCAAAATTCACACTAGCTCCAATTAACTCCAAATTAGCTCCATCGCATAGTGTTCGTCCATACGAACCCAACGCAATTCGTTACGTGCGAAACGGACCTCGTATGAAAAAGTTACAGCATATTCAAGATCGTACGAATATTATATAAAATCAATTTCATTTTATATTTTATTTTCTAACCCTAGCTGAATTCTGGCTGTACAATCTGCTTTCTTCAATCAGGGCCGCATGTGTTCTTCTCCCTACCCAAGCTTCTTAACGAACGAACAAAACCCAACGAGCCGCCAACATTCGTCCATAATCGCGACCTCCTCGTCGATCTAAACGTTGATCAGAACCTGCCATTTCGAAGCCCTTCACGCGAGCCACCATTGGCCAGAGCCTTGTCGAGCTTGGTCACGCCATGGCCAACAAATTCGTTCATGAACGTTGCTCGTTCATCGCCAAATTGCCATAGATCCGTAGCTCCATTTTCGATCACAACCGTTGAAATCGTAGATCTCGCAAAGCTCTTCAATGTTGTAGTTGATAAATTTTCGTAAATGTTCAAGGATTGAGAGATTTTGAGGGAAGAAGATAGTGAATTTTCGGCCACTGAAATATGAAAGTGGTGGCTACAAACCCTAGCTAGGTTTTAATGAAAATATAAAAACTTTGAGGCCTTTTATAGAAAATTCTCACGACACTATTCATCCGGAATTATTTCAAACTCCAAAGGAAGCGTGTCGCCTGGCGTTTATAATGTTTTACCCCTATTCCGAACGCAATGGAATATATATAGGAAGCCAATTCGATCATATTTGAAAGATAGGTTTTCAAATCGAATTATTTAAATTTAAAATTCACTTTAACTGATTTCTACACGTTTTAGTTTGCCCCGGACAAACCGTAAATCTGATTAACACGAAATTTGAAATCTTACAATAATTTAACATTACGGATCCAATGAAACTGGTTTCGTCGAAATCCAAGACTGCTTGAAAAATGACTATTTTGTACTTGTCAATTAAATATTAAAATATTCAATTTCAACAAATTAACTTTTAGTTCGATTTTAAAAGTTCTGTAACATCATTCTAACTCAAATAAGATTTAATACAACTTTATAAATCATTTTCATTCACATTTAAATTCAATTTCCAATTATTTCAGTAATTTCAAATATTAAATTAACAGTTTAATTATCCAATTAAATTACTATATTCGAAATAAAATCTATTCAGCTTATTAAATTTACTTGTGCATAAATGTACGAATTTCAAATGACTGAAATTCTGGGTCGTTACATTCTCCCCCACTTAAAAGAATTTCGTCCTCGAAATTACCAAGTAGGAAAAAGTCACAAAATCCATTAACTTTTCAAAACAATTCGTTAAACTTCTTACGAAAACTTTACTAAGTTTTCGAATCCTTTCGTAGTTATCTTCTCAAAACCAACTAATATCGTTTAACTTTTATAACTCAAAATCAAAATTTAGTTTTCATAAATTTTCCCAATTTTCCTAAAAAAAATTCTAATGCCTTTAATTTTCAAAAAAATTCGCCAGCGTCTCCTTTGCGGTTCGATTCGAAAAAAATAACAATATATATATCACAAATATACATCTCATCATCGAGGATGAGGCATCCCGAAGGGAAAAAAGTGTAAAAGTAAGATATGTAATCCGAGATATATACCTTATATATTATTAGCGAGCATATACGGCTAATATAGCGCGAAAGCGAGCTCCAAATGCGAAGCAAGCGCCATAAGCACCTACTAAACACTCAATAAACAAATGAGAAACATGTATATATGAAAGTAATATCAATATACAACATATACCAACAACTATATATGTCAATATAGCAAATTCAACCACCAAAACAAATCCAACCATCAAACAACTATCATCCAACTAAAATCCATAACCAAATCAATATTCATTCACCTCTCATTAATATTCATTTAATTGATTTTCAATTTAATCACATTTTGATTCACTTACATTGGATTTTACTAACATTCATTTGTTCATTTTCAATTAGTTTGCATTCACTAATTTATATTCAAGTTTGTTCACTTTCAAATTAAATCATATTCAATTCTATTAAGATTTACTTACTTCCAATTTGAATTCAATTACTTTAGCTTTCAATTTTATTAATTCAATTTCATTAACACTTAATGAATTTTCTATTTAATCAACTAACAACCATCTAACAACCAATGTATATCCAATCATAACTAAATTTATTCACTTCGCTTACATTTAATTTAGTTTAACACTTTTAATTTCAATTAGTTTAACATTCAATTGACTTTCATTCAATTATTCAATTCGTTTAATATTCAATTTGGATTGAATTCTAGTATTCACAATATTCACATTTGTATAGAACACTTCCAATATTATCATTGATTCACAACTTCCTAACTTAAGTTTCATTCAATTCTTAACAACGACATTTCCAATGCTGAT
Organism: Allium cepa; assembly: GCA_030765085.1. Classification (NCBI taxonomy): domain Eukaryota; kingdom Viridiplantae; phylum Streptophyta; class Magnoliopsida; order Asparagales; family Amaryllidaceae; genus Allium; species Allium cepa. The sequence continues at coordinate 771,121,726 of CM060935.1, forward strand.
TCATTTTACAAATAAAGTTGAATTTCTTTATATAACTCAAGTTCACATTCATCACTTCATTTTATTAATTTACTTTGATACCAAAATCAACTTCATTCAACATTACTTAAGTTACATTTCATTTCAACTTCCTTTACATTCGCTTTCACTATACAATTTAAGTTCATCTCTAATTTAATTTAAATTCTAGTTTATTTAACTTTTTCTTAAGTCAAATTTCATTCTGCTTTTCAAATTCATATTTTTTTACTTAACAAAATTGTTTATCCATTCTAATAATTGGTTTCACTTACATTTTCTCATTTTATAAGTTATACAACTTACTACTTAAACTTCAAATTCATATTATATAATCACTTATCTAATCCAATTAAAATTCAATTCAATTTAACCTTCCTTAGCTAAATTTCAAATCATATATTTTATTATGCTACTAACATTTATTTCAACTTTACCAAGTTAAATTTTTCATTTCATATTATAAGTCCAAAACTCATTTTCATTTATATTTATAAATTACAACTTGGATTTTAAATTCAAATTTGTTTATCAAAAAAAAACTTCAATTTCAATTTACTTTGGTAGCAAATCTATCACGTAGAAACTCGAAAATGATACTGATGATGTTGCAGTCATCACCCTTATTATTTCCCAGCAACAATAGTGAATTCAGTGATTTATATACTTTTAAAAAAGTTCTTTTTTATTATAAATCACATTTATAAAATCTTTTACTTATATAATTTCACTTATTTTACTTTACTTATATAAGATCATTTCAAATTTCATTTATCTTATTTAGATTTATAATAATATAATCTCTTTAACCTTGAAAAATAACTTCCAAAATAAACGGAATTCAAATTTCACAATTGTAAATCATATTAATTATAATTCAATACTTATAATTCATTTGCTTATACAATTTATTCTTTTACAATTGTTATTTTTATTTAGATTATTCAAACATCTTTTATTTATCTTATATATATTTACATTTTCAAACAACCAAAAAATTCATTTATATACACTTTAATAATTCTTGAAAAATTATTTCCTTTAAATATAAAATATAATCGAGGCAAAATTATTTCATTTACCTTAAAATGATACTATGTCAACTTGCCTCGTTTAAGTGTTTGGAAATCCCTATCGATAACGTGGCGTCCCACATCACGACCAGAATTCACAAACAGCTCAACGAATAAGAAAACACAATATAAAACATTTTTTTATTCACTAACAAATACGCGCTCATATATATAATACACTCAAACTCAATCTAGGGTGCTACTGTTCTTATCTATACTGAGTACACATCAAAGCTTAGGAATATACAAAACCTAAGCTCTGATACCAAATGTGACGACCCGAAAATCCGTACCGTTTGAATCGACAATAATCCACACATGTCCGACCCAAAAAGCACAGACTGACGGAAAGTCAAGAGAAAGAAAAGAAGAGAGAAGAAGAGAAGAGAAGAAAGAGAGAATATAGAACCAAACAGAATAATACAGAATCTCACATCGCAGCGGAAAATATATAATATCATATCAACATCCTTTACAAAACAGAAACTGTATATACGTACATCAATCAGAGTTCAACAATCAATCAGATTTATCAGCTTGAACAGTTATAATAACCTGTCCTTACAAATGCTGATAATTTAAACAACTAAGCACAGTGGATAATCAATAATCAAAACAGATATGCATATACGTAAATGAAGATCTTTAGCTCTCCTGCTAAAGCTCTAAAAGCACCTATCTAAACCTATAAATATACTCGGTCTGACCCGAGCATTGAAAGGGAAGAATGCCCGGATCAGTCAGGTAAACCAGCGTGAGAAACACACTCAACTGAATTTATTAAATTACCAAACTTTTCCTTAGTTTTCAAAACAAAAGTATCTCGTAAGACAAGTCCACACATAAACACGGACATGTTTTTACCTTACGATAACTAAAACATTTCATATCAAATCTCATGTTATATTATAGTAGTGTCTACTATATACAAATAATACCAAGCATAGCCGAAATTGTTACATTGATTAAATTCCAGCATATAGCCCAATTAGGTAATACAATCAAAATGGCAAACACGTAGTGGAGTTTGAATTTCCATACAAATGACCAGGTTAAGGGACTACCTTCCGAAGGGGTACACCTCTAGATGGATGTCCCGAGGCACATAACATCTGCCCTCTACCAACACAAGACCGGCCCACCTCTATAACTAGATGGTACCGAATATGTCATCCTCCGGTCGTTACCGACATTTACCGAGGGCCCTCATAGCATACAAACACATAATCAGATACATGACGTCATAGCATACAAAGATATATCTAGAAGAGGATGATCATATCCTACTTGGGAATGACCCACTTAGCCTTGCCGCATCTAACCCTGTTTTGGTCATTTTCGGTTGATAAGGCCTGATGAGGTAACAATTACTTTTCACAATCACATATCACATCACTTTGAATGCCACACGGCCATTTCCATTGACTACTAATTGCCTTCCACAAAAATACAACCCTTAAGCTCATACGTCTCAAGAAGGGTGTTAAGCTAAAAGAAGTTGCCTTCTCCGCCACCACTAATGTACGTTTGTAAAAAACAATGTACGTAATCTATAGAAATGCAATGTCAGACAAACATCCATACAAGTTGTCCAGGAAGAGGATAAACCGAAGGTACTTTCCTATCACATCCTATCGGGAAATCCCTACGATTAGTAGTGAATAGTCCTTGCATTGGATATTTCATAATGAAGAGACCACGGCTACTGGATGTATATTGGGATTTTAACCCCAAACGATCAACAAGCAGTCCCCCAATATGAAACTCCGTAATATCAATATCATCAATGAGCAAACTGCATAAATCGTCACATATACGTTGGTCCGAAGTGGTTTTCGGATAAATCCGATCCCGGTCTCTTCGCACCAACAACACAAAAGCGTTTCTCAACCTCACATAGCAACTAAGTCTCATAGACTTATCACGTCTCCAACTTTCAACTTGCTATCCTTCGGGCCAAGAAGGAAGCTCGATAGATTGGAGTAATACTCCGCACTATACGAATCAACATCCTCAACACAAATGATAATCAAGCCTACACAGAAGGCTACGTACTAAGTGTACGACTAAATAGTTCCCACATCAAGTTGAGGAACTAAAATTTTGGCAAAATTTGATAGTCAGCTATTTAACTATCAAAGCAAACAAACAAATATTCAGCACTATAACAATCACTGGGCCCTTTTAATTAATATTTATTAATTAAACCATTGCCAAATATTCACTTCAAATTATCTTTTAAAAAGATATAATGTCAAAAGCTTTTCAATATTTAAATCTTAGAAAACATTTTCAAATACTTATTTAATAATAAGTAATTCACAAATCTCTTTATTTTCAACACTTAGAAAATATTCCACATACATAAAACACGATTAAGTATATATTTTATTCTTTAAGGAAAACGTTCTTATTAAACACATTTATTTGGGTTAAAATGAATGTTGCGTAAAACATCGTTACGACAACCCAAAATCAATAGTATAGGGATTCAAAATTAAGATAGATATATAAATCCCAATACTATACAAAAACATTTCCTTTCGAAAATCATTTACTATAACAACAGTGTTATAGTCCATCATTTTCTTACTTCTCGAAAACGTCTATTTCAACAATGAATGTTGAAATCTATGGTTTCGATACTCAACACATTTTTAAACATCTTTAAAACCATTTAACTACATTTAATAATATCACTTTCCAATATATTCATTTTATTTAAATTATTATTCACTGTCCAAAATCGTGAATATAATTCGTTTACTAAATCCAACGTTTTCACACATTTATTTAAAGAATTATCCACTGTCCAAAATCGTGGATATAGTTCTTTTACCAAATCATTGCTTCTATATATTCATTAAAGGATTATCCACTGTCCAAAATCGTGGATATATCTCCTTTAATAAACTTCTATATTTAACTTACCAAATTCAATTGATTTCGGATTCATAAAACAATGTTTATAAATTCACATTTATATATTTTATAAAAACTTCAATTTATAAATCTACTTTATTAACAAATTCCATTTACACCTTATTAACATTCAAAAATCCGATTTATAAGTTAATTTCTTATAAATTGTTTATTTCACAAATTCATTCATTTTATTCACAAATTATAAATCTTTTTCACTTGCAAAAATTCATTTATAACTTTATTTTAACACTTATAAAACTCGTTTTACAATTCCAATATTTTAATTTATAAAATACCAATTTTATAAATCTTCTATATAAACCTTTTATAATAAATCAAAAATCTCAATTTAAACCATTTTACAAAATATTTAACTTCACATTCCAAAAATCATATTCTGGTTTATTTAACAAAAATCATAATTTCTATTTATTTTCCAAAACATCTTAATTTTTATAACGTACGAATTATCACATTTATTTATTAAAAATAAATCAATTCTTAACGATTCAAAAATCAATAAAACTTTTATTTCCAAAATCACTTTAAAATCCTTTTAAATTCGAAATCGTTACTTTAACATTTTAAAATTCTAAAAATAGGCCCAATGTTGCAACAACACTAAATATAACAAATCAAAACATCCAAAACATCATATATCATATGATAATGGAATATATCACAATATCTGTAAATAAATCAATACTGGTAAGGAATCCAGTTGGATCCCTCCAACCTGTCACCTGCAACAAATATACATATTAGAATATGTGTACAATGTCCGCTTCAAGGCAGACGCGCGTACAAAGGGTCATTCGCTCATACACGGGAACGTATAGGGTCATCTTCTCCACTAGGCAGATATATATCCAAATACCAATCAATATATCATATGTCATCCAAACAATCATCAATCATCATATAATAAATTATTTATCACTTATATAAAATATCAGTGAGTCAGAAAGAGTGAGTTGTACTCACATTGTGTCCAATAGAAGTTGCATGTTTTATTTCGAATAATTAAATGAGCGTTTAATTTTATCCAAAATTCACACTAGCTCCAATCAACTCCAAACTAGCTCCATTGCGTAGTGTTTGTCCATACGAACCCAACGCAATTCGTTTCGTACGAAACGGACCTTGTATGAAAAAGTTACAGCATTTTAAAGATCGTACGAATATTATATAAAATTAATTTCATTTTATATTTTATTTTCTAACCCTAGCTGAATTCTGGACGTACGATCTACTTTCTTCAATCAGGGTCGCATGTGTTCTTCTCCCCACTCAGGCTTCTTCATGAACGAACAAAACTCAACGAGCCGCCAACATACGTCGATTATCGCGACCTCCTCGTCGATCTAAATGTTGATCAGAGGCTGCCATTTCGAAGTCCTTCACGCGAGCCACCATCGGCCAGAGCCTTGTCGAGCTCGGTCACGCCATGGCCAACAAATTCGTGCACGAATGTTGCGCGTTCATCGCCAAATTGCCGTCGATCCGTAGCTCCATTTTCGATCACAGCCGTTGAAATCGTAGATCTCGCGAAGCTCTTCAATGTTGTAGTTGATAAATTTTCATAAATGTTCAAGGATTGAGAGATTTTGAGGGAAGAAGACAGTGAATTTCCGGCCATTGAAATATGAAAGTGGCGGCTACAGACCCTAGCTAGGTTTCAATGAAAATATAAAAACTTTGAGGCCTTGTATAGAAAATTCTCGCGACACTATTCATCCGGAATTATTCCGAACTCCAAACGAAGCGTGCCGTCTGTCGTTTATAATGTTTTACTCCTATTCTGAACACAATGGAATATATATTGGGAGCCAATTCAATCGTATTTGAAAGATAGGTTTTCAAATCAAATTATTTAAATTTAAAATTCACTATAACCAATTTCTACACGTTTTAGCTTGCTCGGGACAAACCGTAAATCCGATTAACACTAAATTTGAAATTTTACAATAATTTAACATTACGGATCCAATGAAACTGGTTTTGTCGAAATCCGAGACAGTTTGAAAAATGATTATTTTTACTTGTCAATTAAATATTAAAATATTCAATTTCTACAAATTAACTTTTAATTCGATTTTAAAACTTCTGTAACATCATTCTAACTCAAATAAGATTTAATACAACTTTATAAATCATTTTCATTCACATTTAAATTCAATTTCCAATTATTTCAGTAATTTCAAATATCGAATATAGTAATTTAATTATCCAATTAAATTACTATATTCGAAATAAAATCTATTCAGCTTATTAAATTTACTTATGCATATTAAAAATTAATTAAATATACGAACTTCAAATGACTGAAATTCTGGGTCGTTACAAAGGGCCCACCTCTTCTCTATGTAGGAAGTAGTAAATGGTCGAGATATGGGTTAAGCACGCTAGAGGATATCGCTGGACAGAGCCTACTTCAATAGGATGTATTAAGTGGATAAAGAGATTCCATGCAATGTCAGCTCAAAGTTTGGGAAGGAGACTGTAACACCCTATAAAATGGACCATAAATAAATGAACTAAATATAATAAGGGTTAAGTATGTAAGTTTTAGAATAATTGGAATTTGACCTTAAAAGTTATTCCATTGTGTTTGTGGTGAAATTCTGATATGTTTCCTTATATAATATGCTAAAAACGGAGCTTAAGCTGAGAAATTATGAGCATTTGAAGTTTTCATATTTAAATTAATTTACTTTGAATACAAATTCAAATAAGAAATCAAATTTAGGGTTTAAATTTCAAAAACTAACTTCCGTCTAAGTAAATGCTTAGTTAAGGTTAAATAGTTAATTAGGAAATTAAAAATTGTACAACGGAAGGAAATAAACGTTCATCGAAAAAGAGGAGCAGTCGACCTATATAGGTCAATCGATTGACCATAGCGGTCGGTCATTCGTAGGCTAGTGGTCAATCGCTTGGCAACGAATGTTGCAAGTTGTGGCTAGGGTTTAAAGCTATGTTATATTCAGTTGTACGCTCCAGCTTTACCCATTTCTTACCTACTTTTATTCTACGGTTCTGGTGCGTTTCAACCCCAATAAATAGAACCCTATCCTCTCCACTTTTTATTCATATTATTTTTGGGAATACGACGAAATTCTACCATTGTTATCTCTTTCTAATAAGATTCCGAAACTCCATAGAGAATTCAGGTAAGAATTCGACTTATTTCTTATTTGTTTCTTCTTTCTCCAGTATATTCATATCCTATTATTTTCCAATTATTTTAAATCTAATGAATATATATATATATATATATATATATATATATATATCCTATTGTGTGTGTATATTAGAAAGGAGAGATTTGAAAGAGATCGGAAGGCAACAAATCCATTTAAGTGAAGCTAGGGCTAATCTTTGGGTGGAAACCTAAGTATTTCTTTTCAGCGATTGTTTAGTGTAATTCTTTTTGGATTTGAATATGCCTTAGGGATTTTGGAATTTCAAAAATATGATAGATAAAATCCCTTAAAATTCCCTTTTATTTCGTGATGTCAGTTCTATATTGAGATTTTGAATTATTTACATTTATTTTATGGAATTTGTTTCGTTTATGCAATTTTTGATAATTCCATAATCTATTCCACTTCTCTTTCTTCTTTGGGTCAAATTGTGATTCTTCAATAAAATAATGGGTTTAGATTATGAATTTCATTCATAGTTTATGCCACTTTTTTTTATCTATTTTTTTGTAAAAATATATTTGAATAGAATATGAGATTGAGATTTCAATTCAATTTGTTTAAGATATTCCACTGAATTTGTGTAATAGATTGAGTTTCTATTTTATTTACTAGTCTGTTATTGCAGTTTTGGTTATGAATAATTATTCCCCATTTTGGATATTCCCCCATGAAATTTTGGGAATTTGAAGAAAAAGGACTTATGATAGTAATTGCTTAGACAATTTACATTTAACACTAGTTTAAAGCATAAAATATATGCATTTTGAACTTATTAGGTGCGAATATTTACTTATCTCTATTTACGAAATTAACGTATAATTATTGCATATATGGCATAGTTAATTAGGCATTTATTTACATTTATTTCCCCCATTAGGAAGGTAATGGATTGTGAGGCAAAAATAAGAGAAACCTCTTATATAGCCTAATTATTACTTTAAGGCATAATAGGGAAGATTCCTTATAAGGCCTTATTTATGAAAAGGTAAGATGAGTGTGTGTGTGTGTGTGTGTGTGTGTGTGTGTGGAGTAATTGATTTATGACTAAGACATAGGGATGCGAGATTAATAGAGTTACATGATGGAAGTCTGCCTTCACTTTAAGGATACCGACAGTTGTGTATACTTTTGTTGATGTAAGATACCGTTATGACAAATATTTGTGATGACACGAGGTTGGTCCCAAATTCTATAGGGGAAATTTGCATAGCTAATCTGGCTATTATCTCCTACGAATAGTCGGACTAATGTGAGACATCATTATGAGTATGAGCCATAAGAAAAAGGACCTACTTCAGAGTCTTGAGGTATTAAATGGTTGGACCTGCCTCTTTTCCCTAAATGAAGTATTAAATGCCCAAATAGACATATTAGTATCATTATAAGGGTCTGCTTTTGGAAATATTTCTTAAGTGATGGAGCCTGCCTTAATTATGGTATTCAATGACCAGAGTCTTCCTATTTTTCACATGGAAGTATTATATGGTCTAAGAGATTCCATATGGTATCAGCTAGATATTACCATTGAGAAGCATGCCTTGGAAATAGGTATTAAATGATGGGATCTGCCTTAATTAAGGGATTAAATGACAAGAGTGTGCCTATTTTCCTACGAAAGATATTAAGTGGCTTGGATACCGCCTCTCGCATTATTAGGTATTTATATGTATGATTGGGATATGGGATGTTAGAAACCTGCTTCTGGAATGTAAGATATTAAGTGGTTGAACCCGCCTCCTTTCCTTATAAAGAAGTATTAAATGATTTTATTGGTTTTATGTTCATAGACATATTCTTATTTTGAAATATACTGCCTAAGTACTAAAAAGGTAAGACTAGATGTTTTTATTCACCAGACACTTGTTGTTTTGACTCCCTCCTTATTACAACACAGATTAAGGATGGAGTGACGGCGGTGACGATGCGTAGAGACGAAGAAGCTTGGTTTGTGGCAGTACTTGCTTATTGCTTGCTTTTATGTGTACCCATGTATTTAGACAATTTTTGTAACTGATGTTATGTTACGGGTTTTATGGAATTTTGTGTTAAGACAATTTTATAGTTTTTAAACAAATGAATGCACTTTGCTAACATATTTTGTTCCATCCACTATGAGTTATGAAAGTTTAGTTATGACTCTACAATATTATTTCCTTTTACTACCGACAGCTTAACTTAGAATGGATCAAAGTTTCAATGGGCCTTTACTGGCTCGAAATTTAAGCTTGTTTCTAGGTGGGTTATTGCAGTGACGATGATCCAAATGGAGATGACAATGGTAGGAGCTTGTGGCAGTGGTCTATTTATCTATTTATTTTATTGCTAATGTACCCATTTAAAGATAACAATATATTTTGAACATGTTGTATCTTAGTTATGTAACGATTATTATTTACACTGTGTTATGTTTTTATGACATTTGGAATTTTATATAAAATAGTATTGTTTATGTTATTATATTTTATGCTTCCGCTGTGAGATTCTGAATGTGTTGATAAATTGCTTAGTGTTGTTCTTTTTACCAACCAACAAACCAACTTTGAAATGAATCTAAGTTTTGATGGGTCTTTCAAGGTCGGAGTTCAGGTCTATTTCAGGGCGGGTGTGATGACCACCCTACACCACTGGCCATAGTATATATATATAGTGCTTATGTGTGCCTAACTGATACAGGATGATCATCAACATAGGAATAAACAAATATAGCATATAACTTGTCATATCTCACAATGCATGGATAAAATATAATATCATTGATATAACAAAAGAGACAGTAATAACTATGTGAACAAATCATCAACATAGCAATGGATGCACAAAGTTATACATCAAATGCAGTAGAGTTTATATAATGGAAGTTACTTAAATAAACTATCTTAACAAATAGTAATAAGCAAGTACTGTCACGAGCTCCAGAGCGTTGCTTAGCGTTATAAGCGTAGACTTCATATACGTATATAATACGAATAGCCCCATCCAGCTCATCCTTCGAACAGCTACTACATCTCCTAGACCTATTATCCAGTCTACTCATTTATGAATATCCAAGATAATAAGAAACAAAGCTTAAAACCTTGGTCAGACAACAGTCTAGTGTGAGTGGTAAATGAGTCTTAAAATACTATATAAGTAAATATAGTAAGGAATATGAGTACACGAACCGTAATTGACCTATACCTATAACCAAAGAGTTAGTATACAACACTATAATATGCTACTCTACAATATCATAATGATATACTACAAACCAAATAAAGGATATCATTCTTCCAGGTACTCCTATCTCCAATACCTACTTCCTCCGATACCTACGAGTGATATCCTAATAGCAATCAAAGCAATCATAGCATCCATCAAATAACCCCAATCATCACTCTATGTGCTCTAAATATATGATAGCTCGTATGGCCTCCTTTCTACCAGAGACTAATGGAAATCCCAATTCTCCATCGTACTCTTGTATCCCGCAGCCCAAAGCTGGATATTTGTCTCGCAGCACAAAACTGGACACCAGACCCAAAGCCACAGGTTCAAGGTACACGGATCCTTGCTACTAATCCATGGGCATCCCCACTTATAATACCTTTGATTCTAGTACAATAAAAAACACTCCGAGCATCAACGATTCCATAGCACATACACTCGGCCCTCCTTTGCCCCATTTGGATACCAAGCCCTTCTTGCTCAATCCATTTTCCATTATTCACAAGGATCCCTTCCATATTTTCCGACCCTACGGTTCATCCCATTTACGATCCGCCATCTTTGAAACCTACTCCCAACACGAGCCAATATTAAAATACCATAGTTTTTCATTATGTTGTTATATAATCATTCAACCTAATATGAATGAGCCAACACCTCTAGCATGATCCATAGGATCTCTACATCACCTCCCGAAAGTTTCACCCCATTTGGACTTAAGCTTAGAACTAAACACCGGCCTTAAACTCGACGTCGACCTCTCCCTTTAGCTAATCTATGGCTAATTTTCTTCCACTCCTTCCTTGCTTCTAGTACTCCATGTCCAAATGCTTTGACCCAGACTTCTATACACAAATCAAGTCGACATAGAAAAAGTTCGCTCTTCAAAGCACTATTCTTCATATTCTAGAAATAAGTTGCCATAGTCTCTATCACTTAGCCAATAATTGATCCATCGCCTTAGACAACCTTTATTAGCAATATCCTTGGTCCTCCCAAAGTCACTGACTTGTTGTACTAACCCATAGAACTCAATACCGACCTCTTATGTCAGTGCCGACTTTTGTGCTTAGCGAATCTGAATCTGCAACTTGAACCCTAAACTCCTCTTATAGTCCAAAGCTTCCCCTCCAAGTTTCATCCAATTATGACCAATTTTGCCTCCGTTTTGCTCATTCTCTGACCTAACTTTCTATGCAATCACAACACTAGCAAACAACTAAAATCGTATCATCCAACATAGAATAACAAGCAAATTCATCCAATCAATCATGCAATCCATCAAAATAAGAAAATTTTGTCAACTTCTAATATGGATCTACAAGCAGCATGAATATATGAGCATGAGCAAGGGTGATTTCTAGTTAATCTAGATCATATACATAGTTTAACATGCAAATAAAGTTAAAGAAGGTTTTACGGCCAAAAGTTGATTTAAAACATGTTAAATCCTATGATTCTACCATATAAACGTGCATAGTACAGTAAGAAGGCATAAACCACTTACTAATTACCAAATTCAACCAATATGGATGTAGATCCAGTCCGGACAGCAATGGAATGCACCACAGATCAAGAAAATCAATGATCTCTATCTTTTAGTTGATGAACTAATCTCTAATATAAAATCTAATTTGATTTAGAGAGTAATTTGGGTGTTTTTGGATGAAATTTGGATGGATCTATTGCTAATTAGAGTTTAGACCTGATTTAGAATGAGAGAGAAAAGTTTTAACTTGAATCTTCATCCCTCAATTTATAGTATTCTTTAGTTAGAATAACGGGCTCACTAATGGCTCAATTAATTACACACTAATCCAAGCCATCAGCTCTAAAACCTTATAGGCATAAATTTTTAATCATGAGTATGTTTTTCTATTATGACCACTCTATGGAATGGAGAACCATTATCCTAAAGCAATGGAACTGTTTGAGACACTAATTCAACACCTATCAAAGTTATAGCCCAAACAAGGTTTTAAGGGTCAAAATGGTCACATAGAAATTTGAAAAAAGTCATATGTGTGTAAAATATCCCCAATAGTCATATCCCAAAATTATAAAATCATATGACGTCATACGAATAAAATAATAATAATTTACGACCCTTTGATACATAGAATATGGGTCGTTGCAGCGGGTTGTTGCTTTATATTAAAGCCTATGATACCCAATAGGGAAAAGTAGACATATGAGTGAAGTTCTAGTTAATTTTGAAAGTTTTTTTCAAAAGAAACTTCTATATGTAAATATCTATGATTATTTTGATCATACGCCTAACTATATAAATTCCGACTATAGTAGTAGTTGCTATCATATTCTAAAAGGATGGGGCGAGGAGACTATAAGTTAGAACAATAAATAGGATTAAATTTATACTCCTACCCATGTTACCCATAGGGCTGAGGTTGTATCATAGGGTGTGGGCTAAGAAGAGCATGACCACTACATATACAAGCACTCGAGAAGCTAAATGGTTATTGACTCCTTTATTGGACCAAGACTTCTTTATGATTATGGACTTTATAAGCGTAATAAGTAGTAGGGATGGAAAATTTGGATGGAAAAGTTTGTAACTCCAAGGCAATAAATATGGAATTAATAGGAAGTTATTAGAATTAATATGATATAAATGAACTGATTATAGAGTTTAATATGATAGTTATGGAGATATAAGGAAGGAATAACGAGCAAAAGTTAATATGAATAAATAAATATGTTTAGGAAATGTCCGGTTGGGATAATAATCATTTATTATGGACAAGGTGACATTTAGATAGAAAATGAACATGTTATGTAGTAATTAAATACATAAGACAAGATATTTGTAAACATTCAGAAGTAGGATGTAATGAATGCGTGGAATAAATTTCCATAAGAAGGTATACATTAATCACCACAAGGAGAACTAGATTTTAAAAGGTTGAGTAGGAAAGTTCAAAAGAAGGAACAATAAAGTCAAATTCTAAGCCCAGCCATATGTGAAAGAATTTGATAAAAGATATTTGGAAAATTTCTTGAAATGTTTGAACTGGTAAATTGCTATTTTGAAAAAAAACAAGGAGATTTGGAAATTCATAATTTGAAAACTTATAGAGCCAAATTTTTTTTGGTAAAAAGGATTTTTCAATTTTGAAATTCTTGATCTAAAAATTGTTGAGTTAAAAAGTTTCCAATTTTTGGATTCTTCGTTTTTTTTGAAATAAATGTAAAATAATGTGTATGTTGGACTCACTGATTTTTCGTACCTTATAAATTTGGATGTTCATTTCTTTAAAATTCTTTTTAAAAGGTGTATAAATGGAAATGATACATGATTGAAATAGTAAAAATAGAAATAGAAGAGTAAGGATGTCCATTAAGGTAGGTAGGAAGGACATTCCTATATAAAAAATGCAACGAATAACATATGAAATTTAGAAAGTAATAGCATTATGAATTTTAATTCGGTAATAAGTAATATAGGAGAGAAGTGAATGGAATAGGATAGGAAACTAATAATATATCAGTAATCGTTGTCTACTCTATTTTTCCATCATTTAAAGTTATTGAAGGTCATTTTGACAATTGAATTGAATTAAATGATAATTAATAAATGAGTTGTGATAATTTTGTATACAACGAAAACATTTATGTGAAGATGAGAATTTTATATATACAATTTTCTATTTGTATTTATAACTTGTTTGAATAAGAATATTATTGAATTTCAAATGGTAATAAAAGAGAAATAAATTGGGATTGATAAGAAAAGAATTGCAAAAGATTGTAGGAGTTTTAAAACAGAGTTAATAAAAGTCTTTGGTTAAGTAACAGTACATTATGTGTAATAAAATAATAGATGTTAATGTATATCTTTAGAATAATATAACAACTTGAAATTAGAAATTTGTTATGCATATGAAATGTTTTTGAAATAATAAATGACTAATAGAGAAAATTTTGTTATTTTGGAATATTATTGAAGTTATAAACTTTGTAATGGATATAAAAAGAGTTAAATTTGGGAAAGTAATAACGATAATATATCCTTAAAATGGTAGTCAATGGATTTTTCATATGTCAAGGCCACGATATGGGGTAATAAATTCTAATTTTGAAGTTAATGTAACAAGTTTATTTGTATGGAAACAATTTATTGAAAATTATCTAGTATGTCATAAAGAATAGGAAAAATCAAATTTTTATGGAGTAGTGTAACGTCCTGGTATTTTTAACCATTCGTATCCGCATATGTCGGACTTGAGTTGCTCAAAATATTATATTGTTAATTTATATTTGGCAAAACTCAGCATATACAGTAAATAAAATAATCAAAGAATCGCAAACATAGAGTAATATAACAATAAGCAGCGGAAACAAAAGAATAGTAGTTCATGAAGCTACTATATACATATAACAGAGTTAAAACACGATACAACAGAAGTCTCGAACATAGAAGTCTCAATACAACAGTCAATAACAAAATCTGAATATATCACTGGAGTCAACTGAATAACTGAAAGCTAAATAGATGGATGAATCTCCAAGCGAAGTTCCAACTCCAAAGGTGAGTCTCAAATGCTATGCAACTCAGTCTGACCGAGGGTAAAGCAAAACACAAAACACTCGAGTCAGGATTAATATTCTCATATAAATAAATGCAACTCAAGTGAAATATTAACTGAAATACAAGTAACTCAAAGGATGTTTCGGATAACCATCCTCTATGGATCTATGGAACTATCTACCATGTAGTAATATATGCTATTATAATAATGTCTATAATAAAGCAAACTATTAAAATAACGTTAAGGCGTTACCCATTTCCCCCTTATCACATTTTTATATATTTCCATGGTCTATACAGTACCGTAACTTCCCATAAACTGGGCTTATCAGAGGGACTCCATAGGTATGGTACAAAACAAACTCGTAGAAGGCATGCTAGGGCATGTGAACACAGCACAACTAGGCAATGCCAGGGCAGATATACTAATTACATTTCCGGGTTGGTGGTAATGCATAGCAGCTACTATCGCCCACCTCGAAAAACACTTCCAAATAAAAATCAAGGGTGGCCACCAAATCAATGACAAAATTAGAATATAGTATCGAAGGAATGTACCCGATTGGAGGAATAACCTCACTTGGCCCTTCAATTTCTCCTGTTTTAGTTACATCTAAGCTAACTCACTGGTGTCAGGGTCACGTCATACCTCATATAGAATCGTCGCCAACCATCCTACTTCATTCTGGAATCTCCACCGCGTGCACAGTTGTTAAAGTGGTTTTCGGTACTGGCAGAGAGTATGACAATATCTGATCCCGGTCTCTTTAACCTAACGTTATTATAACACCGCAGTCATTTAAAAATAGTTTATACTTCAAAACCAAATATCATTGCCATTTCAAAACCATATCAATACGATATCATTTCCATTTCAAATATATCCATTTTCAAAAATCATAGCACTTCAAAGTTATAACACTTTCGTTAAAGCTTCTAAAACCATAACATTTTAGAAATCATAACTTAGAAATCATAATACTTTGGAAATATAACACTTTGGAAATCATAATTTAGAAATCATAATACTTTGAAAATCATAACACTTTGAAATCATATTTCCTTTAAACTATTTAGATATTAATGATAGTATATATAATAAAATATTTATAAAATAAAATAGTTTATAAATAGTTTTAAATAAATTTTTAAAAATATGTTATATAATAAAATAGCTTCCTCAAATTTCATAAATCGATTCAAATCAACTCGAATTCCAAAACACAAATTTAATTAAATCTAAATTCATAAATTTCAACTCAATTCAGTTTCTCGATAAACCATTTCAAATTATGTCGATTACAAATATAAATTTGAACCACATAATAAATCATTCCAATTTCAATATATTTCAAAACTTTAAATGTTCAACATTTCAAAACTAAATTTGATAATTATATATATATATATATATATATATATATATATATCAAATTCACTTTACTATTATTTAGTTTGAGATATTTACATAATCATTTCAACAACATTTGAATGAAACTTCAAATTACAAAATTAAATAAACTAAATATTCCATTTCAATTTATGTAAAGTTGCAAACATTCATTTAAATCACTTTTAATCAAAATTAAGTTATAAAAATCATATCTTTAAAATCTCAAATTCTAAAAATTTCAGCTCAAACTTATTTAAGTATAATTCTTAAACAAATACAATTTCAAACCAATTTCTATTTCTTGTTCCAACCATAATTTATTAAAAATTATTATAAATTCTATATCTGAAATATAAATTTAAATAAATACTTAAACATATTATTAAATTTATTTATATATTTTAAATTTATTTATATATATTTAAAAATAGTAAAATCATAAATAAATACTTAAAATTTTTAATTTCAAATTTAACTTATAATTATAAAATTTTCAAAACATAAAATTTAAAAGTCTAAATTTTAAAACTTTATAAAATACATTTAGATAGTATCTTAAAATCAATATTTATCAAACCGTATATTTCTTCTCAAAACCATAGAAATCATTTTCAGAATATTTATAAATAGACCAACGGTGTCTATATATAATTTATATCCTATGGTTGAGTGATACGGATAATTATTACTTCAATCTGCAATTTAAATATATACGGGTATATATCTTTTCAACCCGCAATCCCAAATTCGATTCAATGAAAATCGCTTGGGTTTATCATTTCAACCCATAACGATTTTCTCGTATTCTACCGACCGTTCAGGTATGTATCATTTCTACCCATAGGGAATTCTATAATAATAGGAAACTTGCAGTGTGATAAAATATATGATAATAATATAACAGGCATGATCATCAACATAAATAACAGATAATGGTGTCAGATGTCGCAGGTGAACAGATATAGATAATAGCATATATATAGAAATGTAAATAACTAACAGTTGCATATTTCAATTGTCATTTCAATTGAAATCAAATTTAATAGATATAAGAACGTTAATCGCGAGTGATTGCACACCTTTCGAGGCTAGAGAAGATAGGACAACACACGGGATAAATCACGAATTCGATCATCGATCGATCCAACAACGAATCTCAAAATGAAGTTAGCTGATAGATAGAAATCGATGAGAACAAATCAAATCAACTTGATATAACGGAATATATATATATATATATATATATATATATATATATATATATATATATATATATATTGTTATTATTATTATAAAATCAACAATAAATTTTAAAACACTATTTATAAAATGAATAAATATATATTATTTCAAATCCATACATTTTAAACACATTTTAATTTAAACCTTAGTCTATCTCTGAATACCAACTCTTGTATATTTATATTTATATATATGCAAATCTATGGACTAGCATATACAATTACATACATACTATAATTAAAATCAAATTATAAAACCCAGATTCAACAAGCATAACATATATATAGTTGCTATATTAAATATATATATGTAAACTGTTAAAACTTGTACATTGAACCTAAAGTATGCAGACAAAACTTTATATTAATCTTTTATATATATAAACAACATCTCAGATACTTAAACTAGTATAACTTACAAATTATAACAACTATATATATAATTTACAAATCCATATTTGAGAAACAAATATAAAATCCAATAGACAAACAGTATATATCAACCTAAAATTTATATGAAAAATATATGTACATATAATTTAGACAACCCAAATTTACATGCAAAATATACATATGAAAACAACACACACACACACATATATATATATATATATGAGACTATAGATCAACCAACATCTCATATAATTAATATAACTTGCATAAATAACCCTTAAACCCATCGCTCTATTATATATTATAGTTATCAAATACAATAGTAAGAAATATATATATATAATGTTTTGAAACTTAAATAAGCAAATCAAATACATATATATAATACTAAAAAAATTGTACCTTTAAATAAACAGACTTTATATAATCTATATACAAATATATACATGTTCAGAAGCAAAGAAGATGGAGATCTCGGTTGAAGGTAGCACGAGACAGAGGTGGAAGGGGAGACTCTGGGTGAGGTAGCACTGTGATCGGCATTTTCTATGAGGCAGCTTCGAGCAATGGTGGCTGCAGGGCAAGGGAACATGATGGGTAAGCGAGGCTTGTTGAGACTTCGGCACAAATGGGCTCGCACGTGAAGGTTTGGAATAAAGGGGAAGATCGAGATTGGCACGAGGAAGCTCGGTTGCATGAGCTGGAGTCAGGGATGGACAGGGAAAGAGGAAGACAAGAACGGAGGAGATGATGGGTTGCCTGATTGCTGTGTGGTGGTGAAACAGGAAATAACGAGTGATGGACAAGTAGTTCCAATGCATATATATATATATATATATATATATGCAGACTTGTTTTTCTCATGCAGGTTCGAGTTTGACATGAAGAAAGGAATGACAATGGAGAAAAATCAAGTAGAAGAAGAAATGTAAAGTTGCAGAATAATATATATATATATATATATATATAAATTGATATTATGTTATGTATTCTCAAAGCAAACCAAAAGGAAAAAGAAACGAACCGACAATCATTAGAAAGGTGGAATAGCAAAAGCTTTGATATCAATATCTAGGAATATTAAAAGGTTAGGGTTATGATTAACATGGTGGATAATAAAAAAAGCACCAGAACCCAAAAGACTTTAGAAACGTACCGATACGATTATCCGTTTCACGGATATCATCAAGTACCGAAAATCCAAAATACAGAATTGAATGTACCACAGAGATCAGCATGATGAGACGATCAAAATGGTACACAGATATCAGTCGTACGATCATCCTATCAAAAGTGGATCATCGGTACCGAAAATGTTGCTAAAATGCCAGAATTAAGATAGATGGAGCAATAGAAGTCCAAATTTGAAGAAAGGAAATATGACTCTCACTCAGAAGATGATTTAAAAATTTATAATATAAAAATATTCAGGTTTGGAAAATAACTTATTATCATCAAATTTTAACTGATTGAATTGAAATAAAATTACACAATAAAATAGTCTTCCTTATTTTCTGACGAAAATTTACCATTTGCCATGTTTATAAATACGTATTCCAAATATCAAATTTCCAATTCAAAATTTTATTATTTAAAATTTCACCAAAAATTCAATTAAATCGTAAATAAAATTATTAAAATTTGTGGGTTGTTATAAGTAGACAGGGATCACTACATAGGTAAGGCATGGTAAAAGTTTTAGGATATGAATAAATAGAAATAGTATGTACAACTTGATTCGAAAATTTAAAATCAGTCCCAAATCTTTAATTGTAGAAGTTAGTAAAGTTGTAAAGATATTCTAGATCTATAATTTGGTTGTAAATTAGGTTGAACTTGATGCCATGGAATGTAAGTTTCTAAATTTTAATTTATTTTGAGCAGTTTTCATGTAATTTCCATAAATTAGCATATTCCAAAATATATATAGAATCATGTTGTTTGAATTCACAAAGGGTGTACCAAAAAGAGAAAGGGATGTATAAGATATGGATATCCTTTTTCTTAGTTTACCCTGTCTATCTCAATAAAAGACAAGAAATATTCTTTGTAGTTTCAAACAAAGCAAAAAAATTCATTTATGGATAATTCATGGGAAATTATAACGATAATCATTTTTAGAAGGATTTCTTTGATAAATTAAAAATATGGAAATAAGTGTTCTAGTTTAGAGATTAGTATGCATGTATAATGGCGCTAGACGACTTAAAATAAAAATATATAAATCGCATAATTTATGACTATATGCCTATTAATTAGTAATTAGCGGATTAGGAATTATGGACATTAATTACAAACTTAATGGGAAACAAATTTGTAATTAATGAAAATAAAATGGAATTGAATAAGGATCGATTATAAAAATTTAACATGGAATTTATGGAATAATTAAGTTGGAGAAAAAGATGGATTTTGGAATTTGTAAAAGATTTAAGAGACTTAGATGATACTTGATTAGAGATGGTCCAATTTTAACAATAACGATCAGGTATTATAAGTAAATTTACTAAAGTAGTAGATGGAATACATTTATTAGAAACCAAGAAGGAAAATTAAAGAAGATGGGCGATAGTGGAACGAAATATTAGGAATGTCCATCTTAAGTAGTTAAGAGCATTATGATCTCAACATCGTTAACACCAGTTAATGATAAATTGGAGCTTCCAACAAAAATTTCTTTTAGAATTTTTGGGTTTCAATTGCTAATTGTCTCCTTTAATTATTGGAAAAGCATAAGATATGGTATAATACACGTCCCTGTTTTATTACTGTGTTGATTTTGTGAATCAGATTACACTTAACTAGCGACAAACCATAGTTAAGACTAGAAGTTTATGAGTAAACTAGTTTAGCAACCAGAAGTAAATGAATGCTCCAATCCTAGAAACTTTAGGATTTTAGGAAAAATAAATTTTAGCCTGTAGAATGTCGCCATTTAGTAAAATGTATGGGGATGTAAGGAGGATTTCCTATTGAACAAGAACGAAGAAGGTAGAAAAATTTGGCTCTAGGTGTTTGACGTAAAAAAAGTTCTCATTAGGAGAAATAGGACCGCAACATCTCTAGCAAAGATTTGTATAAAGGACTTTATGGAATTCCATTTAGCATCATTAGTGACAGAGACCCCTTATTTACGAGAGAAATTTTGGAAGAATTTACAGCTTTAGGAATCGCTTTAAATCTTAGCACTATTTACCATGCCCGCAGATTGACGGATAAATTAAAGGAGTGAATACGATTTTCTAGAATTTCTTAAGAGCATACATCATGGACTTTGTAGGACACTAGGAGTTGTACTTACCTTTAGTAGAATTTGCAATCACCAACCATGATTTGTATGTCACCCTTTGAAGCGTTTTATGAGAGGCCATGCAAATCGCCAAATTGTTGGTGGGAAACCACTGACAAAATCCTACTCGGACCAGATTTAATTTGCGAGACTTAGGAAAAAAAGAGCTAATTAGGTAGCATGTGAAGGTCGTAAGATTTGGAAAGATGGGAAAGTTGGCACCAAGATTTATGTGGCCTTTTACAATTTTAGGAAAAAATAGAAAAACTTAAGTATTGTGTGGAATTACCAAATAAATTGGTAGAAGTCCACTTCATTTTCCACGTTTCGCTTTTGAGGAAATGCCTTCATGGCACTGCTGTTATGGTAGAGCATGATCGATTGGAGGATACTGAGATGGAGCCAATAGCATCTTGTGCCCCCGCATGCATTGTGAAGCATGGAACTAGGAAGCTCCACAAAAATTAAACTAGGTTGGTTCGTGTATAATATGGAGGAAACTTGTGGAAAACATGAGGACCTTTCATCCTGAGCATTTCTTTAGCAATATTTTTCTCCCCAAAACTAGGTTTAGTTGCATTGTGGTTGGTAGATTGATGGTAGAAGATGGTTGCTACACTTTTCAAAGTCATTTTGCACTCATGTATATATTTTATGCATGTTTAAGGAATTTTCCATACATATTTATGTCACGATCATACACTCACGTTAGGATTGAGCTCACTTATAGTATATTTGCACATATAATCACATTGCACTTTTGATTGAGCATATGGTTGTGTAGATAACTTGCCAATATAACATGGATGTTTATTGCGTGTTATGCCATTTGCCCATTCGAAGGATATCGGAGACAAAATCCTTTTTATGGGGGAAGAATGTAACACGCTGTAAAAATTTCTAATAAATAAATAAATTAAATTAAATAAGGTTAAAAATGAAAATTTTGCAAAAGTAAAAAAATTGACCTTAAAATTTATGTCGTTGTGTTTGTGGTAGAATTTTGATCAATTTCCATATATAATATGTTGAAAATAGAGCTTAAACGAAAACGTTATGGACGTTTGAAGTTTTAGGATTCAAAATGATTTAAACGAATTCAAATTCAAATAATTAAATAATGCTTAGATTTGGAATTTGAAATTTAACAGTAATTAGACTTGAGGGTTAAGTAATCATTAAAAATTAACGTTTAACGTTAAATTATAAATGTGGAAGTAAATAAATTAGCAAAAAAAATAATGTAACATTCCCAAAATAGCGATAGGTTGTATGGGCGGTCGATCGATGAATTCTGGTGGTGGCTATGGTTTTGTAGCAATGAATATATTGGATTATATTACCTTAAATCGAATCGAATCCGACGGTTCTGCTGCATTCCAACCAAAAAAATAGGAGCCAAGCCCATCACTTTTATTCACTAATTATTCTAGGAACCTAGCATAGCTCTGTCAGTTCTTCTCTTCGAAGATTCAGAATACTTCATTAGGGTTTCAAGTAAGAAACCATGTATACTATTTTTGTTTATTATTTATCTTCTCAATATATTCTCCTCCAAACCTATAATTGCTGAATCTAACGTATACACAAATCCATTGATGTACATGTCAAAACGAAGAGTTATGAAAGAGTTCATTGAAGGCGTATCAAATCCAAAAGAAAGCAAAGCTAAGGATCAACTGTGATTGGAAATCTTTGCTTTTCTATTTTACTAGTAGAATAGTATACTCCAGATTTGAGTATGCCTTGGGGAGTTTTGGTTTACGAAAACATCATGTTATAAATCCCCTAAAATCGTCCCCAATGTGAATTCTAGGTTGAAATTTCAATGGTTTGTACTAAAATAATAGCAACTGGGTAGTGCAATTTTGGTAATTTTACCTTCTATTCCACTTCTTATTCTTTTTCTTTGGATCTGAATAAGGGAATTGATTAGGAAATTACGTGTAAGGTACGAATTCTTGTTCGTAACTTACATCACATATTTATACGGATTGAATGGAAATTTCCCTTGTCTATTTCATGTAAAAGAAGTTGAATCAAGCGTAAAAATAACTGAAGTTGTAAGTTTATATTATTATTTTATTTCATTGGTTTAATATAATAGGTGAGTTTGAATTTTATTTGGTATACAAGTCCATCGATTGTATTTTTGAATATTGGATTTATTGTATATGGATAAAGTGGATGTGGGACTTGTATGATTTAGAAAGAGTTGACATTTAAACATTAGTTCAGGGGATAAACTCCGCACACTTAGAAATTTTGAGGCATGCATATACATATAAGCGTAAATAACGTGCATTTATAACTTATAACTACGTAATTAATTAGATTATTAATTATTGTTAAATCCTCTTAAGGAATTAATTAATGGCAGAGGTGAAATAAGAAGTTTTCTTATAAAACCTCAACCACGGATATGGTGAGATGTGTAATAATATATGTAGAGAGGGTTATAAATTATGACTAAGTTATAGAAATGTGAGGTCGGTCAAAAGTACAAGGAAGTCAGCCCAGCTAATTTTGCTATTTCAAATGCGACTTAGGGGCCGATGTGAGATATTGCCTAAAATAAGTAACTACGGATGGCATGAGGTAAGTCTCTAATTCTGTAGGGCAAATCTGCCTAGCAAATCTAGTTACTAGTACTTACTAATAGTCAGACTAATATGAGACGTCATCCAAGGGTACGGGTCATAATACAAAGGACCTACTTCAAGAATTGAAGGTATTAAATGGTTGTATATGGGCCCACCTCTTCTCTATGCAGGAATTAGTAAATGGTCATGATTATGGGTTAGGCATGGTAGAGGATATCTTAGGAAAAGGCCCCCTTTAATAGGAGGTATTAGTGGCTGAAGAGATTTCATGCAATGTTGCCTAGATAGTTACTATTGAGGAGTCCACCTTAGAATAAGTATTAAATGTTGGGGACCTGCCTCAAAAAAGATATTAAATAGTCGGAGTCTACCTAGTTCCCATTAAAAGGTATTAAGTAACTTGGTTACTATCTCTTATATTTATAGGACATTATGGGTGATGGATATAGGTTATCGGGTTGATAACAAATTGGTTATGGGCTTATATTTGGAAAAAAATTTGAGTTTACATTTGGAAAGAGTTTTGATGTTGGAAGAATGCATAAGACATATTCCTATTTAGATTTTATAGCCCAAGTGCTAAGATAGTAAGGCTCGAAATTTTTATTCGCTATATGTAACATTCCCGAATTTTGAACAAGTTTAATTTGACAATTTATTTAATTTTGAAAATTAAATTGTGGATTTAATTATGAATTTAATAGAAAATTTCTATTTTTGAATTATGAATAGATTTGAATTGGGAATTTAAGAATAAAATATAAATTGTGCTTAAATTTTCAAAATTAATAAAGATGTATCTTTATTCAAATAAATATATTTTAAGATAGAATATTTGAAAATAAAATAGAAATTATCTTTTGAAAATTTGAATGAATAAATATATCGAGAGAAAATTTTTAAATAAAATTGATCAATTTGAAACCAAATGGAATATAAAGATATATTTAAAAAGGTATTTTATTATTTATTCAATAAGTACAAATTTATTCTATATTAAATTTTGAATTTGAATTAAAAATGTAAAATTAGATTTGAATATAAAATTTGATTTTATTAAAAAATTTAAACCATTGGAACATATAAAAAAAATGTTATATTCAAATAAAACATGAACATGATTTGTAAGTTAAAAATAAAACAAGGTTTAAAAACAATTTGTAAATAAATTTATGAAAAAGGACTTTACATAATTTTGTTTAAACATAACAAATGTAAGAAAACTAACAAATGAAATTACAAGTGTTAAACAAAGTTTAACAAGTGGCAAATGCATATTCTAAAATAAAATTTAATTAGAATGTAATTAAAGGAAAGACAATTTCTTTTCTTATCTTTTCAAAGTCCTGTTAACAAAATTACAAGAACAGAAATTAAATTTAGAACAAATCTTTTTCTCAAGAAAACAAACCTGGGAATGAATTCATCTCAGAAATCAAAGCAAAGGAATTCAAAGAGAAATCAAAAACTTTCAAACTACAATCTGAAGCAATGCATTGGGATTCAAGGAAGATTTGATTCAATTCAAACCTGGAATAAAGTGAATCATTTTGCTTAAAACAAATTCAAACCTACCAGTGAAAATAAAATGCCTACATGCACTTTGAAGTTCCTGAGGCAAGCAAAACAAGTTCAGTTCAAACTTCTGAAACATCTCAACATCAGTGTAAATTCTAGGCGCAAAGCTAAACTGTTCTCTGCGGAAACTTCAAATCTGTAACACCTTTAGGTGCATGCAAGGGCTGATCAAAGCTACAGATCAGATTCATAGACAAGACTTGTTTCCAGTTTCAAAATCAGTGAGCAAACTCTTACCCCTTTCTTTTATATTGGTTGGCATTTGATTTATTTTGAATGTTTGTTTGCGAAAGATAAATGCATGTCTGAAGTGAAGATGGAAATCACTTGCATGTGAACAAACATGTGTACATATGCAGGTGAATGCAGCTGTGCAAGTTTTGAAAACAGAAAATGACTCTGTTTTTAGTATGACAGGTTTTAAAACCTGATTGAGAAATAAAATCATCACCAAAACCTCACTCTTGATCTTCTTGAGACTTTGAAGTCTGAATAAATATTGTTAGAATCTGTAATATCTTCATTCTAAAATTATTTGTAGGCACTAAACAAAAATAGGTGTTCTGAAAAAAAATAAAACACAGTAAACTCATTTTTTTGTAAAATTATAATTGATTAAAATTTAAGTTTTGTATGTATGATCTAGTTCAATTTTACAAATCATGATTTTTGAAATAGAAATCTAGATTTTTAGTGCGATTTTGAGTATGAAATCGCGAGATGAACGGGAAACGTTTCTCGGTCAATTGCCATTGATTGAGACCAAATTGAGGGTTGAAATTTATGTCAGGGGAATCTCGTAGATCGAGGATGATAGGAAAAATACTCATTTAATTTATCAATAACCATGGTGGAGGCACGGTAAGATTTTAGGGTTTTAAGGCTTGTGTGCTTGTCTATTTTTGGAGTAGAACTGCATCGTCGTCGCAATGTTTTAGGGGATTGGACCAAATGGAGGAGGACCGTGAGTGTGTCGAAGCGGAGGTCGAATTCGCGTGAATTCTGGTGATGAGAATCATCGGCGCAAGGTGTTTGCATTGGCGTGGATGGGTTACAGTTCGATTTGAAAGGTCAAATTTTGATTCTTTGTCAAAATTGGTGATCTGGGTGGTTGCAAAGGTAAGTGGGGCCGAAGTCAACATGATGATGGCCGGAGGCATTATCGAAGAAGTCTCGGTTGGTGTGCATGATGCACAAGTGTCCAGTGATGTCAGTAAGAAGAAGAGATGGGAAGCTCGAGTCTACCCTCGTGAAAATGGGTTGATGGCCTGAGTAAAGCACGGTGTTAGCTCGTGCGAACAAATAGGGTTTTCAAAGATCAAGTTTTAAATATAATTTTTCAAACAATAGTTTCGACTTGAGGTAAAGTGATAAGGTAGGAGTAGAACCCGAAGTTGGTCTCGAGGAAAACAGGAATTGGCTCGGGAAGCATAAGTTTTAGCTCGGGTAAAATTTTGTGTGCCTCAGATAGTTTTACTTGCAAGGTTTTAAACCTGTAAATGTTTTGAATTTTTTTTTAAAGAAAGAAAAGGAACTGAGTTTAAATGAAAGCCAAATGTAACATAGTTTGAATCAAGTTTTAAGCAGGGATTCAAATTAGCTTTTGTATCCTAGTTCAAAATCAAATAGGATTTTCAAAAAGTAAATAAAATAAAAGTGTTTGGACAAATTAATGTTAAGTATAGTGGCCATAGGTTTCGGAAACCCTGTCTGTTCCAAATCCAGATCTAGATTTAAATTTAAAAACTGAATTTAACAAAATTTCAGAGATCAAATCTTGAAGTATGGACTTAGATCAAGTTGTATACTAGTTGTAGTGTTTAAGTTTTATAAAATTTTGTTACCAGTTTCAACAAAATCTGTCATGTTCTGTTTTTTTTGTTTTTTTTATTTAAAACTGAAGTTTTAAAAGCCAAGCTTTATACCAGTTTAAAACTAAATTTTCAAATCTGGTACAAGCTAGTTGAATCTCAGTTTTGAAAATTAAATGCAGTATCAAATTAATCTACTTAACTACTTTAAAAATAATAGATGCTAAAATGAAATTTTAAAATGTAAATAAGTCTTGAATCTAAGTAATTTGAAATCAAATTTAATTTGTATTCCAGTTTAAAATAAATGAAAGTTTTTAAAATTTGAAATGATTTAAACAATCTTGTTTGAAATGTGTATGATTAAACTGATTTGAATTTTAAAATGAATTTGGCCTAAATTCTTTTAAACTTATTTTATAAATGGTTATTTCTTTAACATATGTGATAAAAAGACTTTGAATTGTTTTTTTTACTTTGTTTAGATAAGTTTGTATTCATTTTAAAATCTTGAATTTAAAATAAAATTTAAAAATGGAATTTAAAGTAAATTTAAAACAAATTGTTTGTAAATACTTTGATTAAGTCAGAAATGTTTATCTTAAAAATAAATATAATTTAATGTTTTGGATTCATTATATTATTAAGTTAATTTAAATGGATGATTAATTATTTAATTAATTAATGATATGGATGATTAATTAAGTAATTAAGAGTATATAAATTAATATAATTAATTGAGTTTGATGGGATTAGTTGAGTTAATTGATTAAGTTTAATTTATTTAAACACTGAATGATTTAATAATAATTACTTAATGTAATTAGTGAGTGGTAATTACTTAGTAAAGTAATTAATTGATAATTACTTGATAATGGAAGTGATTAAGAGTAATTATTAATTAAGTAATAATTAATTAGTTATTGAAATTAATTAAGGATAATTAATTAAGGATTAATTATTAATTAAGGGTTAATTAATTATTGTAATCAATTGAGAATAATTAATTAAGATGGTTTTTGGTTAATTAACATTAATTAACTAAGATTAGTGGCTAATCTGATTTGAATTAATCAGATGATTACTTTTTATTACTTAGGGATGTTTGGGTTCAACTGAATGATTGAACTGATTGATATTCTTGATTGAGATGTCCTGTTTTGATTTGAGCAATGTTTACTGTGATTTATTATCTGTGATATGTACCTGTGATTTGTGAATGAAAGATAAGTGTTACAATTGGTTTGTACCACTTGTCAAATATAAGCGTTATAGTTTATATCGCTTATCAAATATATTGCAGTATTTGAATCTATGCTGATTAATGATGTGGCACTTTTATTGTGTAAAATCCCTGGACCACACTTATACACACACAATATGGATTTCACAAGGAAATCGGTTAAGTCACAGATTTTTAAAATAGCTTTGAATTTGAATTTTAAATTCAAATGGTTTTGGAAATGGTTTGGGTTTAAAGTGAAAAACTTTTGAAAGGGTGTTTTAAAAATGAAAGTTATTTTGAATAACTTGATAAAGTTTTGAAAATTGAATGGTTTTGAAAAGCTATAATTGAATTTTGTAAAAGATAGTTGAACCTAAATTTAAAATTGAAGAAGATTTTAAATGGTGTATCTTTTCTATGTAAAAGATTGAATCGGGAACTGTTTTGAAAGTTATGAATGAATCTTTGGAAAAAAAATTTGAAAGCTATGAAACGAGTCTTTGGTTTAAAAGACCGGATGAGTTAATCCAATTGAAATGGAATTGTTTTGAAAGGCTATGAATAAATCTTTGTGAAAGATTGGTGATCCTTATTTTAAATTGAAAAGATGTTTTAAAGATAAATCTTTTGTTTAAAATGATTTAAGTATGGAAATTGTTTAAACCACTGAAGGTTTTTGAAATGAATCTTTTTATTTTAAAAGGATTTGTAAATGGTAATTTGTTTAACCATTTGAAAGAAAAGTTTTGGGTTTTAAAGTTGTGACTTAACTGAAATCCCATATCCATATGCTTTTAAATATTGCGCTCACTATTTAGGTTTAGCCAGGAGAGGACCTTGTGTCATATGACCCATTCTGAATAGTGATACGATGTTATGGATTGCATTTGAAGACGGTGGTGAAGACCGGGTGTCTTTGAGAACGTTAGGATAACCTATCGAATGACTCTGCACTGAGTTGCTCCGGTACAGAGATCTCTATATGTGATGGGGAGTCCGATCGGGATTGAAGATGCCCGGATTATAAGGACTTCTTCGGAAGTGCCTTCAGTTCTGTTCGAACCCGGAACAGACTTGTATGGATGTGTGTCTGACGTTACACCTTGAGATGTAAAACCAGTTTCTATCAAATACATTTCTATTTGGTGGCGGAGATTTATTCTCTTAGCTTAACACCCTTCTCTGAGACGTACGAGCTCAGAGGTTATGTAGTTGATGGTTACCAGTGATACATTCTCAATTTGGTAATGTGGCATACGAAGTGTTGCTGATAATTTGTTGATCAAAGCATGGCTTTTGTAAAACGCGTAGCTTTGTGGACGAGACTTCGTCGAACTTCACAACCCGCGAAACAGGAAAGATGCAGCAAGGTTATTTGGAGGTAGCGACTCTTGAGGGTATGTTCATTTCTTTCTGGATAGAGGTGATATCATGGTATGGAACCCAGATATTTAACCTATGTGGTTACTACAAATACATTACTTTGTGGTTGTTGGTATCGAGCACTCGGATAAAGGTTGGTTACGACCGAGGGATGGCATACTTGTGTCAGTAGTTACCTAGTTACAGAGGTAACCCGGCCTTGTGTTGGCAGAGATCCGGTTAGGTTCTCGGGACGTCCCTCCAGAGGCGTACCCATGTGGCAATGGGAAGTTCCTTGGCCTGACCATTTGTTCGAAATCCAATCACCAATACGCGCCTTGTATGGTTTTAGTTGTAAAACCTGCCATTCACTTATGGTGGTCACCACTGTTTGGATGGTAGTTATAGTAGGCATAGTACGAAATGTCTATGCCGGCTAAGATTTATATTATACTTTCGAAATGATTTTCCGCACTTTGCACTTATAGTAATAATATCAAAGTAATTTTCTCGTATCAAGCATATTTGACTATCATAAGGAGAAATCTACTCCAAGTCTGCGTTTGCATTGTGTGTGTGGCGGGAGGCCTTATGGTAGTTTCATTTTCTAAAAACCATTGCGGATTTCAAATTTAAATTCTTTTGTTTGTTTAAAAGATGTACTATTTTTTTTGCTCATACCAGTCCCATGACTGACCCGGAGTTTATTGTTCCTTCCTAAACTCTGGGTGCCCACTATTTTCCACACGGGCAGTCTAGAGTTGGGTTTTTCAGATATAGATATCGATTTGGTAGCTTTTAGCTTTCTTTTTGGCATTCTCTGGAGATCTTGGATATTGGAGCCTTTGGATTCACACCTGTCCTGCTTGTCTTGGTGAAATGTGATGGTGGTTCGAGCTTGTGGTTTGGAGTTTGGCTTTGGAGCATTGGATTTGAGTTGCAGTTGCTGTTTGGAGTTTTGTTTCAGCTGCTAGTTCATTTTGTTTTCCGTTGTAGCATTTGTTATCTTGTCTTTGATATTCATTGTATCATATATATCATTGTTGTATCATTCTGGATATTGTATCATTGGTTGTATATGATATTCATTTCTTTTTCTTCCGCTGTGTTGTTTTACTTAATTGTGTTATAGGGTCCGGCGACTCGGATTTAAACGATTGAATCTGCGGCATTCAAGTACAAGTGGAGTACGGATGTCGATTTTCGAACGCGAAAAATCTGTGCCGTTACATTTGGTATCAGAGCTAAGGTTAAACTTTAGCTCAGGAGTATAACACATTAAGTAGCTCATTAGAGATAGGGTGAAGTATACCCTAGAATGAGTATATTCCTAAGATATCTGTTCAAATGCCTCAGTAAATTCTCTTACTATCCACTGGTAGTAAATATGAGTGCAAGAAGAGAACAAGATAAGGGACAGGGGAATACGACTGCAAATGGTCAATACCCTGCAATAGCGGAAACAACTTTCTCTATCAATCTCCTTTGATTCATCTTCTCAATTCTTTGATAATTCCTAGTAACTCCAGGAAGAAGTTTTGATATAATTGCATGGGACACAATCTCCAGATGGGTCAAAATTATTTGTTTGAATAATATGTTTGCTTTGGTTGCTATGGTTGATAGGTATATTTTCGTTGTTTAAACTAAAAGATCTGGATTGCATCCATATATCTGTTATTATGTTGGGTCCAGGTATATTCTACGAATGGTTAGTTATCTTTCGAACTAACCGATACCTCTGTATATTCATAGATCGGTGACCCGAGTATCTTGATTCGTTCTTATATCTATTAGTGATATTCTGATTTGGTAAGCCAAATTCAGAATAAATACCCAGTTTGATTTGAAAACTGTTTCTCTATATTTGTGTATCTATCCTTCGTTGTCTCTCTCTTTCAAATTTCGAGGACGAAATTTCCTAAGGAGGGAAATCTGTCACATTCCCGAATTTTGAACAAGTTTAATTTGACAATTTATT
The DNA here is from genome assembly GCA_030765085.1 of Allium cepa. Lineage (NCBI taxonomy): Eukaryota > Viridiplantae > Streptophyta > Magnoliopsida > Asparagales > Amaryllidaceae > Allium > Allium cepa. Next base: position 771,153,580 of record CM060935.1, read on the forward strand.
TAATTTTTAAAATTAAATTGTGGATTTAATTATGAATTTAATAGAAAATTTCTATTTTTGAATTGGGAATTTAAGAATAAAATATAAATTGTGTTTAAATTTTCAAAATTAATAAAGATGTATCTTTATTCATATAAATATATTTTAAGATAGAATATTTGAAAATAAAATTGAAATTATCTTTTGAAATTTTGAATGAATAAATATATCGAGAGAAAAATTGTAAATAAAATTAATCAATTTGAAATCAAATGGAAAATAAAGATATATTTAAAAAGGTATTTGATTATTTATCCACTAAGTACAAATTTATTCTATATTAAATTTTGATTTTGAATTAAAAATGTAAAATTAGATTTGAATATAAAATTTGATTTGATTAAAAAAATTAAACCATTGGAACATATAAAAAAAAATGTTATATTCAAATAAAACATGAACATGATTTGTAAGTTAAAAATAAAACAAGGTTTAAAAACAATTTGTAAATAAATTTATGAAAAAGGACTTTACATAATTTTGTTTAAACATAACAAATGTTAGAAAAATAACAAATGAAATTACAAGTGTTAAACAAAGTTTAACAAGTGGCAAATGCATATTCTAAAATAAAATTTAATTAGAATGTAATTAAAGGAAAGACAATTTCTTTTCTTATCTTTTCAAAGTCCTGTTAACAAAATTACAAGAACAGAAATTAAATTTAGAACAAATCTTTTTCTCAAGAAAACAAACCTGGGAATCAATTCATCTCAGAAATCAAAGCAAAGGAATTCAAAGAGAAATCAAAAACTTTCAAACTACAATCTGAAGCAATGCATTGGGATTCAAGGAAGATCTGATTCAATTCATACCTGGAATAAAGTGAATCATTTTGCTTAAAACAAATTCAAACCTACCAGTGAAAATAAAATGCCTGCACGCACTCTGAAATTCCTGAGGCAAGCAAAACAAGTTCAGTTCAAACTTCTGAAATGTTGGGCGGATTTTCACCCAGAAGATCTCAAGACCAAGAAGCCGCAGTTTCACCCGGGCTCGCGAGCAACCTCTACTTTGTTATCCCGTTTTTTGGTCAAAACTGGAATATCAATGTCGAGCGCGTCTCCACCACGATCAAGCTAAGAAGAAGCAACCAGCAAGCGTATGTAAGCCCAGAGTTCCACTCAAGATCCGAATACAAAGCCCTTTCAACAATACAAGCATAAGTCCACTCGGCAAAGCAATGCAAGGAAGCATTCAGCCAGCAACCAACCTAACACACACAAGCTCATTCGGCATGGCAAGCATTGGGTTTCATTCGGCTTTCCAGTTCATTCGGCTTTCCAAACCTCTGTTCATTCGGCACTCCAAACTCAAGCCCATCCGGCATTCCCCCACTGATGAACCAGCCAAGACCGAACCAACCTTCCACTGCCGGATGAGAACCAACACCGGTCCAAACTCCATCTCCATGCTACCACCGGACCACTTCCACGACCGAACCAACACACCATCACCGGTCCAAAACACACCATCACCGGTCCAAAACCCACTACCACCGAACCAACCATGACCGGACCAAACTCCAACTTCTCCAAACACGGCCGGACCAAGCTCCGCCGAACCAGAATGCTACCAGGCCAGATTGCTTCAGCCCGGGCCCACCAGCATCTATATACTTCCAAGACCCCTGCCCCCTACCTCACTCTATAAATAGAGGGGCAGGGGTACAACAATGGCAGACAAGTTTGAGAGCTCAAGCAAGGAAGGAACTTTCAAACTACTTTCATACACTTGTATACAAAGCATTGTACTTGTAATCTGGAAGAAGAAAGATAATAACATATAAAGTGGACGTAGGCACATTCTGGCCGAACCACTATAAATCTGCGTGTCTTTTACATTTCAGCCCTTACTTTTCTCATATTTACATACTCATCTAAAATCATTGAAAATCACACATACTCAACTAAAATAATACGACTTGGAGGTGTTTGTCCATTTTTTGTGCAAACATTTTTGGTGCTTTCACTGAGAGTTGAACTCGAAGCTTCAGCTTCTCCCACTCAACCTTCTTCCTCATAACGACGTTCGTCGCTTAGAAATCATGCCTTCCAAGCAACGGAAGGATGTTAACAAAGGAAAGAACATCGCAACTAGCAGTCTTCCGGATCCAGTAGCCCCAGATCAAGAGGATCATCCAATTTCAACAGCAGCACCAGATGGATACCAGGCAAATCTGATAGCTCCTGCCACCGAACAACCAATAACTAGGGCAGATCTAGACAGAGTTGTGGCTGAAGTAACCAACCGCTTCACATCCCAACAAGAAGCTTTAGTGGACCAACTTATGTCACGCTTAAGGGATGCTGAGGAATCCAACCGCAACACTGAATCATGGGATGAGTCTCAATCTGGAGGATCTCGGAGACAGCAAAGGTCATCTGGACGAGATAGATCCCGCAGGGAAGAACTAAGCTCATTTTTGTCCGCTCCAAGTTCGGACGAACGAATGGCACGATTATTCAGAGAGTGTGTCCAACGAGAGCAAAGGGACCGGGGGATAGGCGCTAGGGTCACCAGCCCCTTTACCCGAAATATCGAAACTACCATCGCCCCCCGGGAATGGAAAATGCCAACCATGGAACCTTACAAAGGAACTTCCGACCCCATCGTACACTTACAGAGATACACCCAGCATATGCTCATGAGTGGAGCAACAGAAGGAGTATTATGTAAATGCTTTCCGCTATTCCTAGCAGATCTAGCTACCTCCTGGTTCTGCCATCTACCCCGAGGATCCATCAGCTCATGGGAGATGTTGAAAGAAAGGTTTATTAGCCAGTTCCTCATCCATGTGGAACAACCCAAGGATGCTTATTCTCTATCCAATATCAAACAGAAATCCGGAGAGACGCTGCAACAATATCTAACACGGTTCAACGCCACAACAGCAACAGTTCAAGATGCCAATGAGAAACTTATCCTAACGGCCCTTTGTAGTGGCGTGCATCCGGATACCAAGTTTGCTAGGAGGTTAACAAAAGATAAACCAGCTACGTTACCTGACTTCTTCCATGAAGCTGGGAAGTATATGAGGCTTGAAAACGCTACCGCTAAAAGACAGTCAGGACAACAGGCTAAGACTACCCATGGCGACACTCCCGCTGCAACAAAGGACGTTTGAAGAAATGACTCTAGAGATAACGCTGGGGGCAAGAAGGGAGGAAAGCGTTTATATCAACCAGGACAGAGATTTGACTCTTGCCCCCCTCCCTTGCTTTAAACTTTGTCCTGGATGGCTAGAAGGATGTTTTTAATCATTTCACCAAATGGGTGGAAGCGGACCCTTTAAAATAAAATATCTTTGGCACAAATTATCAACTTCTTACATAAATTATCAACTTCTTGATCAAAAAATATTCTATGCAGGTACGGAGTCCCACTCAAGATCATATCAAACAACGGACTCCAGTTTGACAACAAAGAGTTTACCAACCGATGCCAAGAGCACATAATTCACAAAAGCTTCTCATCTGTAGCTTATCCTCAGGCAAACGGACAAGTCAAAGCTGTCAACAGAATTCTCAAAACCCTAACCAAGAAGAAGCTTGAAAAGTCAAAAGGCGCTTGGGTGGACGAACTTCCTACGGCACCCTGGGCCTGCCGCACCTCTCATAGAACATCAACGGGGCATACTCCTTTCTCTTTGGCATACAGATTGGAGGCCATGCCCCCAGTTGAAACTGTAGCGCCATCTCACCATGGGACCCACTGCAACCCAGAAGAAAACGAAGAACTCCTCCTCATGTCTTTGGATCTGATTGAGGAGAGGAGAAACGATGCAACACTTAAAAGCAGAAGCCCACAAGCAAAAAGTGGCAGCACAATGCAACTCCAAAATCAAGCATCGCAGCTTACAAGAGGGAGATCTTATCCTCATGCGGATCCTCCCGCAACACCGAATCATGGACCGAGTCCCAATCTGGAGGATCTGTGAGACAACAATGACCTTTCTTCTTCGAAGAGGTTAATAAAGAAATGGTCATGGTAGGAGCCGAGCCCGGACTCAGCCCGAATTCCGACCTGAGGAAACACTTGGAACCAAACCCAACGGGGGAGGTGCCAGGCAGGGGTCGGATATAGCTGAGCCTGTCATGCTACCTAACCATGAAAGCACCAGTAGACGGACCATATGAAATTCATCAAGATCTTCACAACAACGGAGCTTATATTTTGTCAACAGTGGACGGAGTGGTGTTCCAGAGGGCTTGGAACATCCGACACCTCCGTCGATACTTTGCTTAACACGTACCGCCCATATGAAGCGTATTAACACGGTGGACGTAGGCATTATCGTGCCGAACCACTTTAAAAATCTTATCTCTTGTTACCTTGTGCCTTCATATCTTGGCTGCTTGTTAAGCTTTATCCCTTTCTGTTGAACAAAATCCTATGGCATCTCCACTCAAGATGCACCGCGGCCTCATCTGGACTAGGCCTAACAGGTACGCTACGATTCTATGCACTCGCCAATGAGACACTTTTGCTCCAGCATCCCTCTGCTGCGGGTTAACTCATTGTGCGCCTGCCCTCAAAGCCAACTGTAATGAGCCGATTATAAGTCATCATAAAGGCCGACTATAGCCGATGGCAGCTCATTACGGCGTTCGGCTCGCCGGTAACTGTGAACCTACTTTAAGCCCCAACATAAGGTGTGGCCAGCCAGGGGTAGTTCACGGCCAACGGCACCCACGCTAGCCGGCCACGGTAAATCGAATAATACCCACGATTACGGACCATAATGGTTCGGGTAGTTACCGTGCGCGATCTCGGCTCCGATGTGTCTTAAGTGCGGCTGTGGTAAAAAAGAAAACTCCCCGCGGAGGCGTAAGATGGGTGACAAATGTCTCCAAGACCCACAGCTAGGGAAAGTGACTACAAAACCCGTTTGCCACGAACTTAAGCACATCGACGGCCTTCCGTGACTGGAAGTTTTACTTTTACTATATTTCCATTTCATTTAAATATTTTTCTCCTATCCTGTATAACAAACTCTAAAGTACAGGAAACCAAATAGGAAGCATTCACTCATGAGGCTCTAAGCCTGCGTGCTGGGTAGCAGGGCGCTCTGCTATACCCGTGAACAGTTACACAAGACACTCAAAGCTACCGCCTGCGAATAAAACATAAAGGGCGGTACTCTCTTCTCTTGTACATAAATGCGTAACTATAACTTATTCATACACTGACATTGCAAAACGTGAAATTATATTTCAAGCAAAAACTTAACATCAAACACAAGTGGAATCACAGGCATATACATAATTATACTTCTCACACAGCACATAAAGATAGCAACAACATTTAAACACGACAAAATCAGCTTATATTATAAGATCACACGAAGTTATTCTTTGCAAATAATTTTATTACAGTTGCATATCAAAGACTAACATGAACAGTGATAAAAAAGAAACAAAAAGATGGCAGATGCATCCACACTCCATCACCAACTCCCCCAGCCTACTTAGCCGCAGGATCGGAGCCCCCAGCATGTGGATCTGAAGTCCCACCTGTCCAGATCAGAAGAGGAATTCATTAAACGAACGATCAAGTTATGAAAACACGAAAAGAAAAGAAAGGGAAAAGAATAACTCACCAGCATCCGCCGCTTGATCCTCATCATCCAACTGCACGCCCGCTTCCTCTGCAGCGAGTAGCCGCATCCCCTCCTTCACCGCCGCTTGCTCCTCCTTTGAGAACTGAGCAGTAACCGCACTCAAGTTGAAAGCCTCTCCGCCTTCCTTACCCGCATTCACCCTGGCCTCCTCTAAAGCCTGGAGATACACCTTGGCCATGACCCGAGGGTAATCGTCCATCCAAGACAAGCCGCCCTCCTTCCAAGTGTGGAAGTACATATCCTGCAACATCTCATCCATCATCCCCTCGTTTTCCTCAAACTCCCTCACCCGGGCCTCGGAAGCTTGCAACTTGGCGATGGCGACGTCCCTCTCTGATTGGTATCTCAAGCAGTCAGCCTGGAGTGACCTCCTCATTTCCTCTTCCTTCAACTTGAGGGACCTCCTCATCTCCTCCATCTCCTCCTTCAACTCGGCCTGAGCCATCTCCGCAGCCTCGAGCCTCCCTGACAACTCCTCTACCCGCTCGAGATCCGCATTTCGAACCTCATCCACCGTTGCGATAGCTATGTTAATCCGTTCCCTGCAAGCGACCTCCATCTTCCGTAATTCCGCCCTACTGGCCTTCTCCATGGTCTCTTTCAGACGCTTGGAGGCTTCCTCATGCTGGGAAATCTGGATGGCTTGGTCGGCGAGTTGCTTGGCCTGATCGGCAACCTTTAACCTCAACCGAATGTTAGCACTCCCGATCTCTTCCCCGGCCTTGACCAACTTAGCATGATGCTCCATTAACTTCTTGGTCTCTGCGGCCACCCGGTCGATATTAGCTTTGGCCTCATCCCCCATGGTGACTACCCGTGTAGTAAGTAAATCAAGATCTAAAGATTTGGCCTCGTCCAGCACTCTTACCATGGGGTTGCGGGGAAGGAGGTGCTCGCCCGTGGTCTCATCGAATGAAATGTCCCGAAAACTTGGGTCTAAATCAGGATGGCCGGCAAAAGGGTCACGAGGCACGGGGCGAGGCACATCGGGACGCCTTATATGAATGACAGTAGAACTCTTGGAAGGAGGAGGAGGGGGGCAGGGCTCCGTGCTCTCCTCCGTAGTATCACAAGGAGGCTGAGTAGGGGGAGGCAGAGTAGGAAGCTGCGAAGCAGAAGAAGACTCAAATAAGGAACGGCTCCGCTTCCTTTTCTGAATGCCCTCTTCGATGACCCCAAGAAGAGGGCGGTACTTGACTACGTCCCCAGTGCGATCAGTAGAAGGTTTCGCGGAAGCTCTCCTCGACTTAAATTGTTCAAGGCGGTGTCGAACATCCGACGTTTTACCCGCCTGGCCTGCCCCTGGAATAAAGAACAAGTGTTACGAACATACAATAATCCGCAATTCAAAAAATATGCTAAGTTAAAAAGAAAGAAAAGTGAGGAGACACATCTATTATACAAACCCGGCGGAGGAGTGGGATACTGCAATAAGTCCTGGATCTCATTCCAGGACGGAAGTGAACCGTAAAAAATTTCTAAGTCCTTATCGAAAATAGAATCGGCAGAAGACAAAAGTTCACCTTGCATCGCCGGAATCACCCTAGCTGAGGAACCCTTAGAGGATGGGTCAGTGCCAGCCACAGCTTTGCCGGTTTCCTTTGCCTTCTCCGTTCCCTTCTCCGTTTCCGACTCTCCCTCCGACTCCCCGAAGGCCCGACGGAGAGCCTCATCCAGTTCGAGGTCTTGTTCAGAGGTTAGAGCAGCAACACCACTACCACCTTGACCGTCGCCATCTCCTCCACCCTCCGACCCTTCTCCAACTTCGCCTCCTTCCTCCTCTTCCACACCTTCCTCCTCCGGGACAGTCGGGCAAGTACTTGGAGAAGGGCCATCGGACTTCTTCAGTTTCTTCCCCCCAACCGCAGGACGCGCTGCGAAAGGCTCCCTCTTACCGCTCTTTACCGTAGCCCCCTCCTTAGCTTTAGCAGCCCTCTCCTCAGCCGTATCCCTTTGCTTAACCACGGACTGGCGCGGTAAGATCAAATTATACTCCAAGAGGGTTGCGTTCCTGATCAAGAAAGAGGCCGACCGGTCCCGTGCCGGAATAGCCTTTAGTTCAGCAACCATTCGCACTAAGGAATCGTCCTCCACGACTGCAATACCACCTGTCGCTAGCCAGAAATAGAAGCATGTCAGAAGAAACACTACAGTTAAAACACATGAAAAATATAAATGAAATCAATCTTACAGCCGGAAGTGAAAAGGCGGAAAGAAACAGCATCGTCCTTGACGAAGAACCACTCTTTCTTGAACATGGTGAACTTGGAATACAAGTCCAGAACTGGTTTGAAGGGCACGGCCGCCTCCAGACTAATATACGGAGACCCCTTCTTATAGCCTCTCAGGTTGTACAAGTATCGGATTTCCCGGTTAGAAGGAGGACGCCCGTACCTCCTCTGGAAGATAACAAAGAGGCTCACCAGGATGGCATATGAGTTAGGCTGGAGCTGGAAAGGAGCCACCTTCAAATAAGTGGTGAAGCTTACTATCCAAGCGTTGATAGGGGGGATAGCGCCGCACATGCAATGGTATCTACTAAAAGCGAAGTAGCCCTCGGGAGGATTATATGGCATCACCCCATCTCCTGGCAGCAGCATAAGAGCCCTATCTATCCCAAAGGAACGGGATATGACGTCAAGTTGCTCCTCCTTTAAGGAGCTAGGAAAGCAATCAGGAGGAGAGACGAGAAGCTCCTGGGGACCATACCCATCGACTAGTGACCTCGGAGCGGGTCCGTGCTGTGCTGGATCTGGCTGAGCTGGGGGCACGGCAGAAGTTTCTCCGCTATCCCTGGATTTCTTCTTGCCCGATCGAGTTTCAACTTTGCGAGACATTTATCTGCATACACAAAAGTAAAAAGCATGATGTTAGAACGACAGTATAAACAAACAAGCATACATAAGTCCGGAGTTCCACTCAAAGTCCAGACACAAAGTTCGTTCGGCACTGGAGGTTCAAGACCATTCGGCACTAGGGTCTTATACGTTCATTAGGCAGTACAAGTTCATGTTCATTCGGCAATAGGATCTGGCTTCCATTCGGCAATGGAATCTGTGGTTCATTCGGCAAAACAAAGCTTTCGTGCCCATTCGGCATAAGCCCATTCGGTTATCGAGTTCATTCGGTAAGAGGGTATATACCTGATTCGGCGAATATTTGATTCGGCAAAGATTTGGTTCGGTGGATTTATGATTCGGCTTCCTCTTGTTCGGTAAAGAAAAACTAAGGGGGGTGTAGCCTCTATATATAGGCGAGCTCTGGAATACCGGACGAGAACCTACTGCCGGACCAACCCCATGCCGAACGAGGACCAACAACAACCAGACCAACAACAACCGGACCAACTATGTACCGAATGAAACCTTCCATACCAAACCAACCCCCAAACGAATAAGAATATATGCCTACTCGAAACCGAATGTAACTGTCTCTACCAGCAGAAACCAGAAACAGGGGGCATGCAGGGCGCTTCACTCAGATAAGTCCCGAACTCCAGAACTAACTAATAAAATAAGATTATGATAACGATGAATAAGTCGTAAAATCCTCACCAACGTGGATTAAATCGTTTACACGTGCACGCGACCTCGAATGGTCCATAGGCACGCTCTGAATGGTTATCAACCCTGCCATCGTGGGAATTTACACTTTGACACGCATTTTTAAGCCCATCGGTCAAATGGATATTTGATAATTGTGAAATGGCTAAGCTACTTACACATGTACGGTGTCGCGAACGATCACTAGGCATGCTCTGAGCTGGCGATAAACCACCTTGGCAAACGACCCAGGGACCCACTCTAACGTGAACCTGGCATCGATAATGCTAAGCCCCTTCGGGGCACGCTTGCTCGTCCCGAGCGACACAGTCCACTCCATCTCAAATATTCCGACCACGAACGGTCGTTATTTGAAACCACACTAAAACTATAAATCTCTTTGCAGGACATCCACAAGATATAAACATCCAGCCCATGACATTACAAGACGAGTCTTCCCACCAACGAGAAACAAAGCGCGACACGTGCAAGCACGTGCCCCACTTTGGGGGGCAAATGTTGGGCGGATTTTCACCCAGAAGATCTCAAGACCAAGAAGCCGCAGTTTCACCCGGGCTCGCGAGCAACCTCTACTTTGTTATCCCGTTTTTTGGTCAAAACTGGAATATCAATGTCGAGCGCGTCTCCACCACGATCAAGCTAAGAAGAAGCAACCAGCAAGCGTATGTAAGCCCAGAGTTCCACTCAAGATCCGAATACAAAGCCCTTTCAACAATACAAGCATAAGTCCACTCGGCAAAGCAATGCAAGGAAGCATTCAGCCAGCAACCAACCTAACACACACAAGCTCATTCGGCATGGCAAGCATTGGGTTTCATTCGGCTTTCCAGTTCATTCGGCTTTCCAAACCTCTGTTCATTCGGCACTCCAAACTCAAGCCCATCCGGCATTCCCCCACTGATGAACCAGCCAAGACCGAACCAACCTTCCACTGCCGGATGAGAACCAACACCGGTCCAAACTCCATCTCCATGCTACCACCGGACCACTTCCACGACCGAACCAACACACCATCACCGGTCCAAAACACACCATCACCGGTCCAAAACCCACTACCACCGAACCAACCATGACCGGACCAAACTCCAACTTCTCCAAACACGGCCGGACCAAGCTCCGCCGAACCAGAATGCTACCAGGCCAGATTGCTTCAGCCCGGGCCCACCAGCATCTATATACTTCCAAGACCCCTGCCCCCTACCTCACTCTATAAATAGAGGGGCAGGGGTACAACAATGGCAGACAAGTTTGAGAGCTCAAGCAAGGAAGGAACTTTCAAACTACTTTCATACACTTGTATACAAAGCATTGTACTTGTAATCTGGAAGAAGAAAGATAATAACATATAAAGTGGACGTAGGCACATTCTGGCCGAACCACTATAAATCTGCGTGTCTTTTACATTTCAGCCCTTACTTTTCTCATATTTACATACTCATCTAAAATCATTGAAAATCACACATACTCAACTAAAATAATACGACTTGGAGGTGTTTGTCCATTTTTTGTGCAAACATGAAACATCTCAACATCAGTGTAAATTCTAGGCACAAAGCTAAACTGCTCTCTGCAGAAACTCCAAATCTATAACACCTTTAGATGCATGCAAGTGCTGATCAAAGCTACAGATCAGATTCATAAACAAGACTTGTTTCCAGTTTCAAAATCAGTGAGCAAACTCTTACCCCTTTCTTTTATATTGGTTGGCATGTGATTTATTTTGAATGTTTGTTTGCGAAATACAAATGCATGTCTGAAGTGAAGATGGAAATCACTTGCATGTGAACAAACCTGTGTACGTATGTAGGTGAATGCAGCTATGCAAGTTTTGAAAACAGAAAATGACTCCGTTTTTAGTACGACAGGTTTTAAAACCTGATTGAGAAATAAAATCATCACCAAAACCTCACTCTTGATCATCTTGAGCCTTTGAAATCTGAATAAATAATGTTAGAATCTGTAATATCTTCATTCTAAAATTATTTGTAGGCACTAAACATAAATAGGCGTTCTGAAAAAAAATAAAACACAGTAAACTCATTTTTTTTGTAAAATTATAATTGATTAAAATTTAAGTTTTGTATGTATGATCTTGTTCAATTTTACAAATCATGATTTTTGAAATATTAATCTAGATTTTTAGTGCGATTTTGAGTATGAAATCGTGAGATGAATGGGAAACGTTTCTCGGTCAATTGCCATTGATTGAGACCAAATTGAGGGTTGAAATTTATGTCAGGAGAAGCTCGTAGATCGAGGATGATAGGAAAAATACTCATTTAATTTATCAATAACCATGGTGGAGGCACGGTGAGATTTTAGGGTTTTAAGGCTTGTGTGCTTGTCTGTTTTTGGAGTAGAACTGCATTGTCGTCGCAATGTTTTAGGGGATCGGACCAAATGGAGGAGGACCGTGAGTGAGTGTCGAAGCTGAGGTCGAATTCGCGTGAATTCTGGTGATGAGAATCAACGGAGCAAGGTGTTTGCGTTGGCGTGGATGGGTTACAGTTCGATTTGAAATGTCAAATTTTGATTCTTTGTCAAAATTGGTGATCTGGGTGGTTGCAAAGGTAAGTGGGGCCGAAGTCAACATGATGATGGCCGGAGGCATTATCGAAGAAGTCTCGGTTGGTGTGCATGATGCACAAGTTTCCAGTGATGTCAGTAAGAAGAAGAGATGGGAAGCTCGAGTCTACCCTCGTGAAAATGGGTTGATGGCCTGAGTAAAGCACGGTGTTAGCTCGTGCGAACTAATAGGGTTTTCAAAGATCGGGTTTTAAATATATTTTTTCAAACAATAGTTTCGACTTGAGGTAAAGTGATAAGGTAGGAGTAGAACCCGAAGTTGGTCTCGAGGAAAACAGGAATTGGCTCGGGAAATATAAGTTTTGGCTCGGATAAAATTTTGTGTGCCTCAGATAGTTTTACTTGCAGGGTTTTAAACCTGTAAATGTTTTGAATTTTTTTTTAAAGAAGGAAAAGGAACTGAGTTTAAATGAAAGCCAGATGTAACATAGTTTGAATCAAGTTTTAAGCAGGGATTCAAATTAGCTTTTGTATCCTAGTTCAAAATCAAATAGGATTTTCAAAAAGGAAATAAAATAAAAGTGTTTGGACAAATCAATGTTAAGTATAGTGGCCATAGGTTTTGGAAACCCTGTCTGTTCCAAATCCAGATCTAGATTTAAATTTAAAAACTGAATTTAACAAAATTTCAGAGATCAAATCTTGAAGTATGGACTTAGATCAAGTTGTATACTAGTTGTAGTGTTTAAGTTTTATAAAATTTTGTTACCAGTTTCAACAAAATCTGTCATGTTCTGTGTTTTTTATTTTTTTTATTTAAAACTGAAGTTTTAAAAGCCAAGCTTTATACCAGTTTAAAACTAAATTTTCAAATCTGGTACAAGTTAGTTGAATCTCAGTTTTGAAAATTAAATGCAGTATCAAACTTAATCTGTTTAACTACTTTAAAAATAATAGATGTTAAAATGAAATTTTAAAATGTAAATAAGTCTCGAATCTAAGTAATTTGAAATAAAATTTAATTTGTATTCCAGTTTAAAATAATTGAAAGTTTTTAAAATTTGAAATGATTTAAACAATCTTGTTTGAAATGTGTATGATTAAACTGATTTGAATTTTAAAATGAATTTGTCCTAAATTCTTTTAAACTTATTTTATAAATGGTTATTTCTTTAACGTATGTGATAAAAAGACTTTGAATTGTTTTTTTTACCTTTTTAGAGAAGTTTGTATTCATTTTAAAATCTTGAATTTAAAATGAAATTTAAAATGGAATTTAAAGTAAATTTAAAACAAATTGTTTGTAAATACTTTGATTAAGTCAGAAATGTTTATCTTAAAAATAAATATAATTTAATGTTTTGGATTCATTATATTATTAAGTTAATTTAAATGGATGATTAATTATTTAATTAATTAATGATATTGATGATTAATTAAGTAATTAAGAGTATATAAATTAATATAATTAATTGAGTTTGATGGGATTAGTTGAGTTAATTGATTAAGTTTAATTTATTTAAACACTGAATGATTTAATAATAATTACTTAATTTAATTAGTGAGTGGTAATTACTTAGTAAAGTAATTAATTGATAACTACTTGATAATGGAAGTGATTAAGAGTAATTATAAATTAAGTAATAATTAATTAGTTATTGAAATTAATTAAGGATAATTAATTAAGGATTAATTATTAATTAAGGGTTAATTAATTATTGTAATCAATTAAGAATAATTAATTAAGATGGTTTGTGGTTAATTAACATTAATTAACTAAGATTGGTGACTAATCTGATTTGAATTAGTCAGATGATTACTTGTTATTACTTAGGGATGTTTGCGTTCTATTGAATGATTGAACTGATTGATATTCCTAATTGAGATGTCCTGTTTTGATTTGAGCAATGTTTACTGTGATTTATTATCTGTGATATGTACATGTGATTTGTGAATGAAAGATAAGCGTTACAATTGGTTTGTACCGCTTGTCAAATATAAGCGTTATAGTTTATATCGCTTATCAAATATATTGCTGTATTTGAATCTGTGCTGATTAATGATGTGGCACTTTTATTGTGTAAAATCCCTTGACCACACTTATACACACACAATATGGATTTCACAAGGAAATCGGTTAAGTCACAGATTTTTGAAATAGTTTTGAATTTGAATTTTAAATTCAAATGGTTTTGGAAATTGTTTGGGTTTAAAGTGAAATACTTTTGAAAAGGTGTTTTAAAAATGAAAGTTATTTTGAATAACTTGATAAAGTTTTGAAAATTGAATGGTTTTGAAAAGCTATAATTGAATTTTGTAAAAGATAGTTGAACCCTAATTTGAAATTGAATAAGATTTTAAATGGTGTATCTTTTCTATGTAAAAGATTGAAACGGGAACTGTTTTGAAAGTTATAAATGAATCTTTGGAATTTTTTTTGAAAGTTATGAAATGAGTCTTTGGTTTAAAAGACGGGATGAGTTAATCCAATTGAAATGGAATTGTTTTGAAAGGCTATGAATAAATCTTTGTGAAAGATTGGTGATCCTTATTTTAAATTGAAAAGATGTTTTAAAGATAAATCTTTTGTTTAAAATGATTTAAGTATGGAAATTGTTTAAACCACTAAAGGTTTTTGAAATGAATCTTTTTGTTTTAAAAGGATTTGTAAATGGTTTAACCATTTGAAAGAAAAGTTTTGGGTTTTAAAGTTTTGACTTAACTGAAATCCCATATCCATATGCTTTTAAATATTGCGCTCACTATTTCGGTTTAGCCAGGAGAGGACCTTGTGTCATATGACCCATTCTGAATAGTGATACGACGTTATAGAGATCTCCATATGTAATGGGGAGTCCGATCGGGATTGATGATGCCCGGATTACAAGGACTTCTTCGGAAGTGCCTTCGGTTCTGTTCGAACCCGGAACAGACTTGTATGGTTGTGTGTCTGACGTTACACCTTGAGATGTAAAACCAGTTTCTATCAAATACATTTCTGTTTGGTGGCGGAGATTTATTCTCTTAGCTTAACACCCTTCTCTGAGACGTACGAGCTCAGAGGTTATGTAGTTGATGGTTACCAGTGATACATTCTCAATTTGGTAATGTGGCATACGAAGTGCTGCTAATAATTTGTTGATCAAAGCATGGCTTTTGTAAAAAGCGTAGCTTTGTGGACGAGACTTCGTCGAACTTCACAACCCGGAAATGGTCGAAACATGAAAGATGCAGCAAGGTTATTTGGAGGTAGCGACTCCTGAGGGTATGTTCATTTCTTTCTGGATAGAGGTGATATCATGGTATGGAGCCCAGATATTTAACCTATGTGGTTACTGCAAATACATTACTTTGTGGTTGTTGGTATCGAGCGCTCGGATAAAGGTTGGTTACGACCGGGGGATGGCATACTCGTGTCAGTAGTTACCTAGTTACAGAGGTAACTCGACCTTGTGTTGGCAGAGATCCGGTTAGGTTCTCGGGACGTCCCTCTAGACGCGTACCCATGTGGCAATGGGAAGTTCCTTGGCCTGACCATTTGTTGGAAATCCAATCACCAATACGCGCCTTGTATGGATTTAATTGTAAAACCTGCCATTCACTTATGGTGGTCACCACTGTTTGGATGGTAGCTATAGTAGGCATAGTACGAAATGTCTATGCCGGCTAAGATTTATATTATACTTTCGAAATGATTTTCCACACTTTGCACTTATAGTAATAATATCAAAGTAATTTTCTCGTATCAAGCATATTGGACTATCATAAGGAGAAATCTACTCCAAGTCTGCGTTTGCATTGTGTGTGTGGCGGGAGACCTTATGGTAGTTTCATTTTCTAAAAACCATTGCGGATTTCAAATTTAAATTCTTTTGTTTGTTTAAAAGATGAACTATTTTTGTTTGCTCATACCAGTCCCATGATTGACCCGGAGTTTATTGTTCCTTCCTAAACTCTGGGTGCCCACTATTTTCCACATGAGCTAGAGTTGGGTTTTTCAGATATAGATATCGATTTGGTAGCTTTTAGCTTTCTTTCTGGCATTCTCTGGAGATCTTGGATATTGGAGTCTTTGGATTCATACCAGTCCTGCTTGTCTTGGTGAATGTGATGGTGGTTCGAGCTTTTGGTTTGGAGTTTGGCTTTGGAGCATTGGATTTGAGTTGCAGTTGCTGTTTGGAGTTTTGTTTTAGCTGGTAGTTCATTTTGTTTTCCGCTGTAGCATTTGTTATCTTGTCTCTGATATTCTTTGTATCATATATATCATTGTTGTATCATTCTGGATATTGTATCATTGGTTGTATACGATATTCATTTCTTTTTCTTCCGCTGTGTTGTTTTACTTAATTGTGTTATAAGCTCCGGCGACTCGGATTTGAACAATTGAATCTGCGGTATTCAAGTACAAGTGGAGTACGGATGTCGATTTTCGAACATGAAAAATCCGTGCCGTTGCACTATACATATGTTCTTTTGACTTCGTCCTCATCACAACACAGGTAGGAGACGATGATACGATGGAGATGACGATGATAAGAGCTTGTGGCAGCAGCCTATTTGCCTACTTATGATATTTTCTGATGTACCCATTTAAAGATAACATTGTATTTTGAACATGTTGTATCTCGGTCATGTAACAAATATTATTGACATTGTATCATGTTTTTATGACATTTGGAATTTTAAATAAAATGATTACTGTTTATGTTATTATATCTTATCCTTCCATTGTGAAATTCTGAAAGTTTAGATAAATGGCTTTGTATTGTTTTTCTTACCAACCAACAACCAAATTTGGAATGAGTCTAAGTTTCGATGGACCTTTTAAGGGTCGGAATGTAGATCCGTTTCAGGGCAGGTTGTTATAAGCATATAAATGGTAGAGGAAAACATTTATGTTAGAGATTCATAATCTCCAATATATTTATTTTAGTGATATCAATTTATGGAATAATGTATTTCTTAAAAAATACCCTGAATTTTAGTGTCACACATCTAAAATCATGGTATATACATATACAATACGTATTTATTTACTCCTTAAACCTAAGGTAGGCTTCTTATAGTTTCACATTATTTAATCAAATCATATGTAATTTAATTTTAACTTTTATTATTTAAATCATATTTAATTAATTCAATTAATTAATGAACTCTTCAAGTGATTAATATAAATTTCAAAAAGATTTAGGTTAACATTTATGGTGATTATATACACACACACATACATACATATATTAGTACACATGTATATTATTTACTAATTAAAATTTAATTAATTTAATTAATTAATAGAATTTTAATTAAATTAAAATTTTTTAATTTCAAAAAATTATTATTATTTCCTTAAACATTTTTAGATAAATACACATATGTCATTATATATGTTCTAGTATATTTATTTATTTAATTAATTACTTAGTCCAAATAATTAAAGTAAATTTTAAAATAATTTATCAATTTTCAGAACAATTTTTGAAAAATATTTTATAACATTTTTAATATGTCTATTTACATTTTAAACATAATTTTTAAATTTAAAATAAAATTAAAATTTTAAAATAGATTTTGAAAAATTAGTCCAAGGCCAAAAATCAATTTGGGCCTTATATTTAGGATAACTTTTGGGCTTACTTCATCCCTTGGGCTAGACTAATAATCAGGTCTAGGAGAGTACTTGATTACCCATCTCCTGCTTTGGACACTACCTTTTTAGACTCGCTAATAAATAGGTAGGCTATAAAAAATTCCCCAATACTGATTATTTAGACCATAGCTGGGTTGCAATGGGTTTAATGA
The DNA here is from genome assembly GCA_030765085.1 of Allium cepa. Lineage (NCBI taxonomy): Eukaryota > Viridiplantae > Streptophyta > Magnoliopsida > Asparagales > Amaryllidaceae > Allium > Allium cepa. The sequence goes on from CM060935.1 coordinate 771,171,130, forward strand.
GTAAATTTCATTTTTTTTATTTAGTGCTTTGTTGGGCCCATTAAGTCTAATTGATTTCAGATCCAATCTAAAATATTATAAATAGAATTCTTATTATGTTTAGTATGTTCATAAAAGGTTTAATTTAACGTAAATTTTATTATAATCTTATAAGGTATCGTATACACTTATGCATGTAAAATGCAGGTGCAACTTATGTATAGTGTACAATGTTAATGTGTATGTTTATGGATGTTCTGATTTACATCGTAACGAACATTTTTCTCCCTTTATTGTCACATTGTTGTCCAAACTAATTTTTAATTATTTATATACATATAATAACTGAATATCAAAATAATTTTCAAGTTATTTCGACCAACTTAATAAATTCAAAATTCAAAATTATTTTCTAAATGTCTAATTTGTTTACTTAGTAAAGCAGTTTAAAAATAGATTTAGATCTACATTTTAAAAACTAAGACGTGTGTCTATATATATATATGTATATATATATATATAAAACATCATGGTATTATAAATATATGTGGTAATTTTTGAAAATAATAATATGCAATAATTTTTCCAATATATGTATTTATTTAGGTTAACATTAAAATCATTATTAATCACTTTTCAAAATAAAATATATATAATAATGCCTTTCTGCCTAATTTTTTTAAATAGAACCTAAAGAATGGGTATAATTTTATAAAATAAAATTATTATATATAATAACGCCTTTCTGCCTAATTAGTTTTTAATGATTTTAAAATAATTTTTGTCACAGATATCATTTCCATACAATACTACGTATAAAGAAATTATAATAATTAATATAAACAATAGACTATAAAAGTTTCATATCTAGAATTATACATACATGCATGCATGCGCGTGCGCACACACATATATAATAAAGAAAAATACAATTAAACCGGACAACATTTGTGTATATAAACCCATTCAAATATAATTATAGAATAATAATAACAATGATGACATAGTTACCTTAGAATTGCACCTTGATTGGCAAAATTTCCAAGATTCAATCCTAATTTGAGCTCATAGGTATGTATCTCCTTGGAGAACTGCTTTTATTTGATTTGATATTATATGTGGGTCAGTGATTTCGACAAGAGGAGGGAGAAAGTTAGGGTAAAATTAAAAAATAGAATAGAACAAGAAAGAGAGAACACAACATCATAATCGTACAACGGAAAAATGATATATAATATCAAAAGATCGGTACAAAGGGTAAATCAAAATATTGAAATTTAGAGTTATGAAACCTAAGTACTATCAACAGTTTGGACGGTTATAATAACCTGTCCTCACATATGCTGATATACACAATATAGCAATGTAGTCGAAATAAGAATACTATGAAAGATAAACATCCAATTGTCACCATAAGCTCCAAAGCGTCCAAAGCTAAATCTAGAAATATACGCCGGACGACCTGAGCATTATAAGAAAATAATACTCGTGCCAATCTGGTAAACTAGCATGAGGAACTCAACAAATATGTAACAGCTAACCATTGAGATTGTATGGATTATCGTAACGGTTTTTCCCTCAACTGAAACCAACCATCTGATAAGTGAATATATCGGTATAATAGATAATTTCTAGGGTTTAGAACATAAATCCAAAAATAGCTGTTGTGCGTATGACTAACGATGGAGGGTATATAATTAATACTTCTACGGTGTGTTCGTATATGGATTCTTCCATGGAGATCTCTTCAGTCTAGCTGCATCGGAACTCCATGACAAGGATAGGAAAGTACCTTCTAAACATTGTATACCTCTGGATAGAATGTACTTTGAGATAAACATAACCAGATCACCCTCGGTGTGTGAACCGAGTCAAATCAACTTCCACTAGCAACAATCGATAAGTATATCTAGATATGAAGTTGATCTACCCTTGAGGTTAGCTAAACCCCGTGCCCATGTCTCTCCTCTATTTTTTGTCAATTTATAGATGTCGAGGCTATGTTCAGCATCGTTCATACAAGTCTTCATCACTCGAATAACACATGAATTACCAAATGGATTCCATCATCTTGAACGGATCACGAATCACTACATGGATTCAAGCATCTTGAACGGATCTCGAATCTCTATGTAGATTCCTACATAAGTCCTCCAACAAACGCTAACAGTGTCATTTCTCTTGTATTGCTCCTCAAGATAGACAGTCCTATATGGTAACATCATTTAAAATGTTAACGCAAACCTCTCCCTTGGACTTATTCTTAGGATATAGAGTTTACCTCTATAACATTTCACTTCACAAACTATTTCTAGAAAATATATTGCGTATATGATTTTGAAGTGGTCATGGGTTAGAGTCATCTCATATAAGTACACTTTTCTTGCCTACCAGACGCTCCAAAATTAATCGACGGACTTTCGGTTAACTCAATTTCGGTTGTCTTATAAGTTAGTGAAAGCTAGAGACGTTTCATACCAATACTCCTTCCTGGAGGTTCTCATTGGTATGAAATCGTGAAGCCTTCAAATACTTCTTCAGTCATATTTGGTCAAATTCGATAGTCGACTAATCGACTATCTAGTTAAAAGTGATTGTTTACAGGAATCACGGTTCATAAACTTAACTCAATTTTGACATTCTGACTTAACTATTCCTCATCCAAGTGTGAAGTCAAATATGTTAGATCAATGGTTGCATATCAAAGCCTTGCTTAGACACTTCATTTTGAATCTCAAGTCTACTTCATCGGCTTTTAGTGTTAAGTATAGTATTGATTTTTTCCATAAACAAGTAAGAAATTAACACGATTAACACATTTTCGACATTTTCTGATTTAAATATTATTCAGTCAAAAGGAAAGCCGGTAAGTTATAGCTCTATTGCTCATATCCCTACTTGAACATCAATCTTAACTCTCACAAATAGATAAGCTTGCTTTGTTGGCTTTTAGCGTCAAACACAAGTTAATTACTTTTTGAATAAGTAATTCAACAATTAATTATTTGGACACTAAGCAATTCGTAACACCTTTCTAAACCTTCTGTTTATACTTGAAAAATACCTTTTTAAAATGATATAAATCTCTCTCTATATGTGTATAGTAATTTTATTTATGATAAAACACTTTAAAAGATAATACTACATAAGATTTTTATACTTTAATAAAACAGTCAATTGATCCTCTAATATATATATATATATATTTAAAAAAAGTTGTAAAATACTTATAATGGGTTTTAAAACATTTATCCAAAATATTACTTGAAAACAACAAGTTTATAAAATCCTTTAAAACTAGAAAAAAAAAAAGTTTTCATTATAAAACGTCTTCTTTAAAAATTCACAACTAATTCTTAGAAATTCATAAATATTTCAAACCACTTTTTAAATATTCTAATATGAGTTAGTAAATACTTGTAAAATGGATGAAAAACATACTTAAATTTAAACATCTTTTCAAACATTTTAAGCCCAAAAATCAAGGCTAAACGGGACAGTTGTGCATATGTGAAGGTTTGGCCACATTTTGAAATGTTACTTAATTTTTCATCATCAAAACCTTTTACGGAAACAAGAGTACATATGAAACACCATAAATATGGCAAGAAAACCCTTAGGATCTCTCTACAAAGATCCATAGAAATCATCGAAAACAAGGCTATTCCTAAGTGCACCCATAACGACTATCGCTATAAGTGCAGTTTCAAATCCGAGTCTGATCTAAACCAAATTACATCTATAACCTATGTGCTTTGTTTCAAGGTTTTGTCATAAGTCATACAAGTCTGCTCAATTCCGTTCCAACTCCATACACATGGATCACATATGCTTCTTGTTTTTAAAATAAGAATCAAAACCGATATTGTAAGATATTTCAACATTAAACTTAAACACTATCGAACACTAACATATACGTTATATTTACCATTCAAAGTAGTGTGTTAACTCACTTTTAACCTAACAAACAATAAGACCAAGCAATCCAAGTCCAACCTCTTCTTTACAACCACCTTTCCTTCCTTCCCCTTCCTTGCCTTCACTTGCTTTTGCCTCCAAACACCCCTATTTGCTAATGGCCATTGGATGTGGGGAGAGATTGACTTCACTTTTTCAACTTCTAACTAGGTAGGATGTGTCGTAATGTTGTCCCAAGGCTTTACTCTAAATTTGAGTCGATTTGGATGAGTTTTGTAATTATTTTACTTTAGGAAATTAGAGAAGACGAAGACATGAAAATAGCTTGGTTTTGTTTTGTGAATTTGTGATTTATTAACAAGGGAGTGTCTCTCCTTATATAAGCTCAAAAATAGTGCTCTTTAGCCTTATTCTCACCCCCCCCCCCCAAACCATGCCATGGAAGGTTCACCTTCCATCACTTCTCCTTTATATCATTTCTCCGTTAGGCAATTTCTCTTATACCCTTACATGATAATACCTCTTAGCCACTTGAAAGCTTCTAGAACCTTCTAGAACCTTCCATTGTTTTATTAAGAGGAATGTGTTTTAATTAGTTGCTAATGTGTTCATTCGATTACTATACAAGTGCAAAAGAGTTCGAACAACTTACATCGAACAAAAATTCATTTGCCAACAAACGATTTACGGTCACATTATCGATTTTTCTTGAGAAATATATTTTTGTAAACAATTTTTAAAAACAAGTTCCTTATAATTATTCATATATTAAATTATGTTTAACATGGTTATAAAATCTTATTTATAACACTTGACTACATTTCAAAATATTTTGATATTCGAAAACAAAGTCTTCGAATTTTTAGGTCGCTACGTACGAATTTTCTAATCTCACTTTTACTTAGTTAGAGCATTTAAAACTTTGAAAACCCACCCTTGTTCTATTTATGTTTGCAATTAAACATTTCAAAGCTGATAAGTAGTTAATCATAATCAAATCCAATTTAAATGTGTATCTATATCATATGTCCATTTGTATATATATAACTTTTATATATGCACCCAGTTAACTACTAATGGCACTCACAATATACTAATAGCATGCAATACATTTAATAAATAATATTTCATAAACATTAATCAAATTAATTAGCTTATAACACTTACAAATCAATTAAATCGTGAGACATTTCAAAGAATCTACCAATGTAGTTATGAGACTCATAGATATAAAATCAATCTATAATTAATATGGAACAATACAAATATTAATATTAACATAACAATTTAGCCAGTGGCATGACAATATGGCTGATTTTTTCGCTTATACATCTTTTTGATGAAATCTAATTTTACCATTTTAAGAGGTATGCGGTAGTAATGATTATTTACACTAATTCTAACTATCAAAACTATATCACTTTAGGACCTAAGGCATTTGGTTTTTGGACGAAATTCCAGTATCACCAATATTTAATTTGTTTAGTTCCAAACGTAGAGTTTTTGGTTCAATAATACTAATAATAATTAACCATACTTCTCTCGCCAGAGAGTGATTACAGTTGACCATGATACAAACCTCATATAATCGAGAAAACGAATTCTTTATTGAATACTGTTTTACTTCCAATGCTTTAATTTGCACCCAACTATAGTCATTCGATGGATGTCATGCTATGATTTAACTGTAATCGAATGAAGTACCCACATAACCACTTGGTGTCGATTAAAGCAATGAGTAATAATCTGTCCAATATAAGAAAAGTGTTACGTACTCTAGCCTCAATGGATGTATCGATATCCTATCTCGAAACATCTTGACTATAAATATTTAAAATAATATGTTAGTTTTAAAGTGATAAATTGTTAATGGCTACAATGCATCATAATTACTATCACATAACATAAATTTTAATGATTTTCTATTTAATATACTTAAATTAAGCAATTAAATAACATATCACAATATGGAAAGTATTTAATAGAAATCAAAACACCTTTTATTTTGAACCAGATCATTCATAAGTTAGATATATGTAACAAATTACATAGCTGCCTCTATGGAATACCCTGACTCTATGTCTCTATCATATGTAACGCGTTAGTTCCCTTTTTTTCTTATATATTACTGCACCCATGTTCATAGCATTATATCTTTACACACCATTTATATAATCACGCTCTGGATTGCTTGGTGTGGCAAGATGTGTTGCTTCTTGTTGTTGTATGTTTTTCTTAAACAGACACAGGGTTTAGGACGCTGACAAGGGGGTCGCTAGTGCTCGATGATCATATGGTTCTGTCTTGTGATACATAGCCTTGGTAATTTTGTACACTTTTCAAAAAGAATGCTCTTTGTTCTTTTGTTGTTTCCAGCTGCTACAAACATGCTCTCCTTATGATTGCAACATTTGCTTATGCTGAATGAAATGTTGGTATTAGTTTATGGGTTTTGTCCCGTGTTTATCATTGTATTTGTATTATGTCAGAGTGCTTGTATTAGTACGACACCAATTTTCGAGTTATGTAAGCTTGTGTTGTAATGTGTAGTCGTTGAGGTAAGCCTCACGCCTGTTTTATAGCTATAAAACCTGGACAATTAATTGCAAAAATCGTCGGCCTTGGCAAATAAATACAAAAATCGAAAATAGAAAAGATGACTATAACTCATATGTATAATAAAATATGATGTTAAATCATATGAAATGTTTTTAATTAGTAAAATATACGTTTTTGAATTTATAAACATTCTTATATGTTTACAAAGTATATTTGTTGAAACCGTAAATTAAACTTTGTTTCAAAACTTGATTTGTGAATTTAATTGAAAAAGGAAATTTAATGATAAATTTAGTCGGGAAATTTCGATGAAACAGAAGTATATTCATATTATAACAACATACAAAACTAGAAATGAATAATAGAAAAAATCAGATGAAAAGAAAGAAAAAAAAGAAAAGAATTCTAAATAATGCATGATATAACAATCTCCTATGCTTGGCCTAAAACCACAATTGGTCGACCAAAAGGGCTTTGTTGGGTCCAGTAAACCTAGATCGAACAGTGCCAGGTTATAGAGGCAGTTGCAGTTTGTTTCAGGATTTCCCGAGTGCTATTTGGACTTCGTTTTGATGTGGTTCTCTAGCCAGATTCGATGGAGTGAATACGTATATTAATGGATGTGTGTGTGTGTGTATGATTGTTGACTGATGTTTGCTATTGATTTCTTGATCGCTTTTCTCTCTATTGGTTATCATGGCGGCAGGTTCGCTTAGTTGAAATATAGGTTCGTGTGGTTGTATGGTGATGGGTTCATTAATTAGCAGTAGTGGAGTCAAATTCATTCTATGACTAAGCCATGACGTAAATCGATAGGGTGGGCAAGACATCATACTGGGCTAGGTCATATTGGCGTTCGTGCATTATGGGCTAATTGATGATGCATGTGGGTTAGATCATGTCGACGTCCATACATTTATACTGATAAGATACATGACCATGTTTTAGTATATTGACCCTATATGAAATTTTATAGACTAACTTGTTGGCTGCAGATGAAACGGGTTAATGTATGAAGTTTATACCATAGTTATTTACAATATTTTATGAGTATAATAACAGTATGTAAAAAAGTAGATTTGTTACAGGCACTCTGACTATTGTCTGATCACCTCTATGTTCTAGTTTTTTCATATGTTTGCTAGGTTGACATAGTGACAAATTTTACTTATCAAGTGATGTTAGAAGATGCATATTATGATGGCACCACTTGTGTGTGTACTATATTATATATAAATAATCATACGACAATATAGTGTGGATTGGATCGGATTTTATCGGACATGTATAGAAGATTGGTTTGGTTACGAAATAAAGTGGTATACTATTTATTTGTTGTCTTCCGTAATGAGATTCAAAAAGTTATAGGTTGCATATATTTATTCTTATTGTCATAATTTAACTTGTTCTTATCGGCTTTTAGGATCAATATATCTCGGTTAATCAACAGGACAAAATTGGCTGGTTGTTACAATGAGTTCAGCTTTGATAAGGTTAAACGCACCTTGCCGAATATCATGTGTGGATCTATTGATTTCTTACACTATTTTTGGCCCGACCTAGACATATCTTTCTTAAGTAACCAGCCCGACTCGATTCCTTAAGCGTAGGTCAGGGACTATTGGTAGGGACTTATAATTATCAACAAAGAGCTACATCCATCAGCATGTGTTAAGTTTGTCTCGCATATTTAATGGAGGAACGACGGTTTGAATTGGAAAAAAGTCTCACATCGCTAAATAACATGAAGAAGTGGTATATAAATATGGGTTGGTAGACACGTAACATTACGGATTCCTTTTGTTACAACAAAGTGTGTGCCAACCCATGTGCGTACGCCACGTGCTGGAGATGGAGAGCTTGTTCCGACCGTCGTTACACAACAGTGGTATCAGAGCCGATGGCTACGACTGGGCCATGCAGACACAGCAGTACTCTCAAAGGTTACCGCAAAGGGATGCGAGTCAAGAGGGATATTGTTAGGGTTGTCTCGCATGTTTAATGGAGGAACGACGGTTTGGATTGGAAAAAAGTCCCACATCGCTAAATAACATGGAGAAGTGGTATATAAATATGGGTTGGTAGGCACGTAACAAGGGGATTCCTTTTGTTACAACAAAGTGTGTGCCAACCCATATGCGTATGCCACATGCGGGAGATGGGGATCTTTGTCCGACCATCGTTACACAACAGTGGTATCAGAGCCGATGGTTACGGACTAGGCCATGCAGACAAAGCAGTACTCCCAAAGGTTACCGCAAAGGGATGCGAGTCAAGGGGGAGACTGTTGGATTCCTTTTGTTACAACAAAGTGTGTGCCAACCCATGTGCGTACGCCACGTGCTGGAGATGGGGAGTTTGTTCCGACCGTCGTTACACAACAGCATGCCTCAGCATTCCTCGATGAAAATCAATAAAATTTCGGATATTCCTAAAGACCCATGCCATGCGTTAAGGATTAGGGTGTGATTACCCCCACAAGCTTCTCCATTGAATCAGCCTTTTCATAGAAGAGAAAAGAGAGTTTGGATAAAGAGCCTGGCTCAGAGTCAAGCTTCGAATCTTGGTGTTTATTGTATAGTGTTGCATCTTTATGCTTGAAAATTTTAACTCGTATGGACGTGTAAAAGTAATAATGCATTACATTCATGGGCTGTAAGACTAAATGAAATAATTTTTCTTTTATCATTCTAAGCTTTTTTGAAGTTTTTTAGAAGCATCATTTGCTGTGCTTTATGCGCATCTTTTCACTTTTTTTTCATATGGCAATTTTTTTTGCAAATGTGAGCATTGTTTAGTTCATTGTAAGTTTCTTGAACTTTTCTCTAGGCATTTAGATTGCATTATCACAGGTCTGCCCCGTTTTGGGCAAACTAGTTTGACCATTTTTGGCTGAAAAGCTAAGTCATGTATTTACAACCGTTTATTTTTGTACATTCACATATTTTTTATACAGGTTTAGGCCATTAATATTCTTACTTCCAGTGTAGTCTGGGTGAAATGTAAGTTATGTTTTTATAACTCTAATTTGATGTTTCTAAATAATGAATAGCGGCACATAGATTTTTATACTGGTTCATGTTATTTATTATCTCTAAATCTAGTTATCATCTTATAACCCTCGATTATTACAATCACTACATCATATTGTGATTGCATATGCTCCTGCTTAGTCTCTCATTTACCACTTTGTCCTCTTTGTTCACGATCCCAAGGTTCTGCCGTGTGAGATTATAGGTTACAAAACCCTTTTCTTTAACTGCTACCTTCGATTACTACAAATAATAGCTTTCTGATGCACGTTGATGATTGTTGTTGAATATCACCTCAAATTTTTTATTGCTCAATGAATGTCATCTCATTTGCTTAACATTCATGTAACTTTTAATGCTTTATTCTTAGTATTCATAGAATTTAATTATTCCTCTATTTTATTTCAATCTCATAAATGTAACCTTTTCTGTTTTATGAGCTTGATCGGTGATATGAATTGTCTAGACTAAAGCTATGACCTGAAAATCCTATAAAAAAGTTGTTTGTTTGTGTGTGTGTTTGGGCCATTAAATCTCGAATTTGGTAGTAAAGATTATTGGGTGAAGTCTTCATCGATTTTCATATATACATTGCTTCTCTTTCAGGTGATTTATTAATAAAGCTAGCTAGCAGAGGAGTTTTAGTTCATTCCAATAGAAGAGGCAGATCTGAAAAAGACTTTGCATCTTAAAGCTGCTGCTCTTAATGATGGTAAGTATCACATTCGAGCACCTAACATGGAATAGCCAGGACTGAAAAACATATATGAAAAGCAACAATGAAATATGGGCGTTTGAAGGTATTAATGTAGTTCGGTCTGAGGTTTTGAAGTTTCATGCAACAAAGAAATATAAGCTTTCTAACTTTCCTAACAATGAAATCAAGGAATTCTAACTTGAGTCTGGAGCCTGCGTCTGAAGCACGAATACATCGTAGTATGGCTAATTGAAAGGTCAGAGACGTGTATATTTGTAGAGTGTTTGTGATGAGTGGCGTAAGTAGTAGTTGTTGCTATAGGCCAATATTAGGCATTGAGTTTAAGCAGAACTGATAGGATAATTCAGGGAGAAGAAGGCCAAGTTATTGATTGTGTAGGGACTGAAAAATGATTTTCATACTATATTACAGTGCACCCAATATTCAATAGGAAAAAATGACATTATCTTTGCAATTAAGGACCTGTGTATAACTCCGCTTTCTTTCATCATTGGCGTCATCCTCCATTGCTACACTGATTTGAAGTATCTAGGATTCAGAGGCAAGTTTGATTTAATTCTCTTCTATTTTTCGATGTTCCCCTTCTGAGTTCTGAGTTTTCCTACTGTTATAGAACTTGGACAAGTATGATATACGTGCATGCGTGTGTGTTGTATAGTTCATTTTTATAATACCGTGTGAACCATTGGCAGTAATAATTAACTTTGCATTTGATTTTAGTATTTTTGGTAAACTAATTGGAGTAAAAAGAGATCTGAAAGGTGGTAAAGCTCATTTAAATTTGTTCGGTCACAAAAAAATATTCTTTATTTTGGAGGATACTGAAGATATTCAGTGGTGCGCCTTTAAGTTGCATTGCTTGCTCTCCTCACTGTTTAGAGGTGTCAGTTGAACTCAAATTGAGTTGACGTAACTGATGTTATGACGTTTTTGTAGTTGTTCATGCTACAATCCAGTAGTTTTTATAACTATTTTCATGTTGTATAGATGCCGTTTGAATTCCTTTTTGGTTCAGTTTCTATTGTTTCTAATGTTACACGATATTTATTGTTTCAACTAATCTTTGAGTAGCGCCAAATTGAGGTACAAAAAACCATGGTTTAAGATTCCGGCCGGCATGCCGGAATCTCGGCCACTTAGGCTCGGTTTCGGCAATGACCGGGCCGGAATTTGTCTTGAAATTCGGTTCCGGGTAATACAACAAAAATTAAAAAGAAAAAAAGCATACTTGTGGGAGGAGAGAGCGAGAGAATGAAGGCGATATCATTTAGAAAGGAAATAAGGCAGCATTGAGATGCAAGAAAGAGAGACGCGGAAGGTAGAGGAAGGTGGGCGGCAAATTCATTTAGGGTTTCTTTGTTTTATGAAGCGGCAAGCAATAGGAAGTTGGATTTGGTATATTTTTACTTGGGCTGGGTGGGCTTGTGCGATTATTAAGTTCATAAAAAACTTTGTGCAGATATCATAGATCAGTGTATGCTATACCAAACTAAATTATATTACATATAGAAGTGAATATCGTAAAATAATTTTTATAAAATTTATATCAAACTTTTCTTGTATAAAATAGAATCTAATTATATGAATAAGTTGTATTAATTTCCATATTTACAAAAAAAAATACGGAATTCACAAAACGGAACTAAAATGGAATTTTCGAAATTTCCGAAACGGAAATTTTAAAATTTTTCGACGTCCGGAACGGAAACAAAAGACGGAATTTTAAACCTTGCAAAAAACATATTAATGTATTTGTTCATGCAATGTTTATAGCATATTAAACTAAATTTATCAAACGGATGTTTTGGTAATGTATTTGTCATTCTTGAAATCCTAGATTTGAAGTATTAACTCCGAAAGAATTTAGAAAGTATTAATTCTTGAAATCCGAGTAGTAGTGATGAGAATATTTTTTTCTTTTCTTGAAATAGAATTTTCATGGAGAAAGAAGAAGAGAGAGAGGAATGAAAAAAAAACTTAAGAGCAAATTATGTAGATTTGGAAAAGCCTGAATCTAATCCAATAGACTTTAACAAGCAAACGGGCGTCAATGTGATTCCCAAAAGATGTATCTTTATCTGCTTTTTTCTTAATATGGAATAATGTATTCTTTCATTCAGAATGGCTATGTCCTTTCGTACAAAACTTTGATCCTTAACCTTAAAATTTCCAACCACACATTGTATGTCGCTTTAAAGTTTTGTTGTTGGAGATGGATATGATCAAATACGACTTACATTACATAGTTTGACATAGCTCCAAAGGAAAGCTATGATAAATGAAGACACAAATACAAGAAGACCTTAAATTTACGTCATACGATCAATCAGCGTACCTAAGTGAACATCCAATTATTATTATTATTATTATTATTATTATTATGTTCAAACTGTGATCATTAATAATATATGCCAAAACTAAAAATAGACATGAATGTCCCAGATCGTATAAAAAGCAATGTGGTTGATCAGAGACTATGCGTATTGTGGATGGGTCAAAAACATACAATGCGACAGTCTTCACTCTCGCACCGCGTGTTCATCTGTACCGGCTTGGATCTAGATATTTTGATAAAGTGGTTCTGAATACCGTAAATTGATGTACTGTTGATAATGTATAATGGATTGTTAAGTTATTTTTACCTTTATTTTAAAAAAATATTGAGGTATGAAAAACATAAAACATTTGGATAAACATTTATAAATACGATAATCATCAATGGGCCGAAATGAAAAACATTTGGACATAATATCGTTAAATATGGTAATCATCAACATAGGTTGAAATGAAAAACAATTGGATAAAATATCAATAAATATGGTAATCATCAATAGGTTGCAATGAAAGGAAGAAGAAAAAGCGTCCATTGCAAAAGATGGTACATATATAATGATATATAATGCCTAAATATTCAAGTGGCTGTCAAGGAATACTACGTCAAGTGGCTATACTATAGAGCTGCATGTTAAGATAATGTCAAACCACCAAGACATCAAAAGATGAGTATTCTGCTTGAATAGAAGTACCAGTCTTATTATTCAAAAAATAATCATAATAATAATAAATTCAAATAACTAGATGCGGGTCCAAATAGATGTGTATATATACTCGTATACATAATGTAAGCAATATAAACATTATACAGATCCAATGCATGAAATAGAATTAACACTTTTCAGTTCATTAATCACCATTAAATCTATAAATAATATATCTATGATTCAAGAGAAATATCCCGAGTCACAATCTATGAATCAGATCTATATACCGACCTTTGCTCCCTTCTTCATCCAACCTACAAACTTCATAAATATACAGAATGAAAAAATGTTCGACTATATTTGGACTATGCCAATTTCTATACACTTTGACAATTAAGAAACTAGAGCTAGAAAAAGACTACCTAGTACCCTTTATGAATTAAGCCCACGTAGTTCTCTTTCCAGCTCTTCTCCTACATCAAATACTTGTTAACACAACATTGCACAACCATAGAATCTTACATCTAATGCAAGCAAAAAAGCACCATTCTTACTAATCCACCACAATAAATCAACATAAATGGGATAAAAATAATATTCACAACACATAACCATTAAACTTCGCACAAGAAAGCACCATTCTTACCAATCCACCGCAATAATCATCATAAATGGGATAAAAATAATATTCACAACACAAAACCATTAAACTTCACACCAGTTTGACAACACTCACTGTCAACTCCAAACATCAAATAAATCAACAAATAATGTCAAAAAAAGTGAACTAACCCACTATATTTGTAACATAACATTAAATCTTTAAATGTGTACTAACCCATTATATTAGTAACAAAACATCAAATCATCAAAAAAATGAACTACCCAATATTAGTACTATAAACATCAAATAATCAAATGTGTATTGACTAATCAATGTAATAAAAATATCGTGTAATGTGATTTCATCTCTACGGAACAACATATGTGATAATTTCAACCAATAATAAATCACATACGTAACGATCATCCAAAGCGAGTTATTTATACTCATTATTTCCTCTTAAGTATGAAATCATTTTATTATTGTTTATTATGAAAAAATTATTTATTTTATATCAAAACAATAGTAATTTTAGAAAAGCGATGATATATTCCAAAAATCCTTTGTTATACATTTATTACACCAAATATGTCAAGACGTCGTTGTAATACTATATATATATATATATATATATATATGTGTGTGTGTGTGTGTGTTTGTATGCGCACACACACACACACACACACACACACACACACACACACACATATATATATATATATATATATATATATGGATGCATGCATGCATGCATGCTCAAATCTTTTTCCTTCACAACTATTCTATCACTATTTAACTCAAAAATAGTACTGTTTTATTTTAAATTTTTAAACACTTCTTACTGCTATTTATCTCAAAAAATCAAAAACATAACTCAAAGTACTTTTGAGGATACGTTATTATTATTATTATCATCATCATCCCAAATATCTCTCATTTTCATTATGCATACAATAATAATTATTATTATTTTCCCAAAAACTTCATAAATTAACTATATTGTTACTACAACAAAAAGACCATCTAATAGCGTTTGAAAAAGGGTATAAAAGGCTTTTATTGCTTTTTTATAAATGCTGTAAATCAACAAGTTGTAATACGTCAAATGATTTATTATTGCAACATAAGAAACACTTTAAAAATCATGTCTTTTATATAATTGTCAAAATGCTATAAAAATCTTATTAACAGCATTCTTAAGATGCTCTAAAAAAAACCTTTATTATAATGACAAGTTGGTGTGCACAATCATAAAATGCTATTATTAACTGTAATAGCATTTCATAAATGATATTATAGTCTTTAATAGCGTTTTTAAAAACACTATCAAATCCTTTAACAGCATTTTAAAAATCATTTTTGCAGTGCGTATATATCCCCTATCACAATATAATCGACCAATTTATATAAACACAATGTATCATTTCACACAATCATATATGTCACATTAAATGAAAAATAACTAACCATTCAACATTTACATAGAATGATGCATGATATGTCGTAATATTTAATGAACGCTACATTAAAAGTGTAAATAATACAAGTGATAAAAGACCGTACTACACACGACGATTAAATGTGCAAACCAAAAAAGTTGCTACTTCAAAAGAACTTCGAATCGCTAATATACCAAAGCATGTTGCCATTTGCATGCACCATAGATGGTAAATACCTATCAAGGTTTTAAATATCGGATTTCGATCACGTTTCGTCTCGAAATTTTTACACAAGTTATCTCGTATCGGGAGAGATCTCGGATGAGATGAGTACGTATCGGGTGTACGTCTCGGATTGACATCTTGGGTCTTATAATACATCTCGGGAATATCTCAGATGTACTTATGTGTTTAAAATTGATGTGTCAAAAATTTATTTAACGATTATAACTTTCTTAGTAAAAATAAAAACGGCAACATACTTGATTCATATGGAAAAAGAAATATTTTTAGAAGAGTGGTAGCTTGATTGGCTTAACTGATTTCGTAATGATTGAATAATATCCTTTTATTTGAACATAATAAAGAGGTGAAACCTTTCGCTATGACTCATTAAGATAAAAAGTAAAGAATATGTTCAAGAAGTTGGTAAATTATAATTGATTGAGTATATGAAAATAAAAATTATTATGAAAAATAAGAAAAATGTTTAACTTTGGGTGAGATCTCGGATTGAGATTTTGATCCATATATCGGGTGAGATTTGAATATCTCGGACGAGATGAGTGTCGAGAGAGATATGGAGGAGATTTGATGTCTCGTCTCGTTTAAGTGTGAAAATAAGATCTCGGGCGAGATCTCGGGCGAGATATAGGAGATTTAAAACCATGTTACCTATGGAAAAAAAAATTCAACAATTAGCAATTATAACTATACATACATACGTGTGTATGTGTGAAACTTAATTATATAAATTTAATTAATTTATATGGAACTTGATTAATTTATATGAAACTTGATTTAACTTAATTTTTATAAAACTAAATCGATTTATATAAATTTTAGTTAATTATATAAAATTAGTTAATATATATAATCATATGGAAATGATACCAATAACATGTGGAATTTCTTGAAATGGATGTAAATTTTGCTTAACATACGTTATTCAACAATTGCATGTATATTGTTATAAACTTATTAATTTTTATAAAGCTTAATTAAATTTTATAAACTTATTTAATTTTAAAAAAAAGTTGGCTTATTTAATTATTATAAAACTTAATCAACTTAGTTACTTATTTTAAACTTAGTTAATTTGTTGTTGTTGTTGTTATCACATTATTATACTATTAATTATTATATTATTTTATTACTATTGTTATTAATATATTATATTATAATTATCCTTCTAAATTTAGTTATTTTTATAAACTTAATTAATTTTTATAAAACTTAGTTAACTAAGTTAATTTTTATAAAACTTGGTCAATTTTTATAACACTTTAACAAAGATTTCAAAATTGAGAACATGATTTTATAAAAATAATTATTATAAAAATAAATTAAATTTTATAAACTTATTTAATTTTACAAAAAGTATTAGATTATTTATTTATTATAAAACTTAATTAACTTAGTTACTTATTTTAAACTTAGTTAATTTATTATTATTACAATATTATTATTATAATATTATTTTATTACTGCTATTATTATATTATATTAGTATTCTTCTTTTAAATTTACTTAATTTTTATAAAATTAATTAAAGACAGTTAGTTAATTTTTATAAAATTTAGATAATTTTTATAATGCTTGGTCAATTTTTATAACAATTTAACAAAGATTTCAAAATAGAGAACGTGATTTTTATCGAACTAAATTAATTTTCATAAACTTGGTTAACCTAGTTAATTCTTATAAACTTCGTTAATTTTTGTAAACTTATCGGATTTCATGAATTTTCGACAGCAACTCCTTTTCTCGGTTAGTGCTTTCCCGCACATCCCAATTCAATATACATTTACACGATCAAAACAAGATCGGATTTATGTCATGTATATACTTCTTTATAACGTACACATTCAAATGCATAAAATATACCTTTTATATTATTAGCAACTTTAGCTAGCAATCTTTCATATAGCAAAGGAATGTTTTGTGTACCTATATAGCAAAATAAAGGGAATAATTAGGGTGCAAATCTATAAAAGAGTTATGTGATTATGCAAAAGATGAGAACGTCAATATTATTTATCATGTAATATTTTCACACTTAGAGATAGAGCGCAATTTCCATAAGATGAGCGAAAAACAAGCTTAATGATAATTCATGTCTTCTAGTCAGCAATCAATATTCCATTCAGTGTTGGAAAGTATAGCTACACCATGAGAAAGTGTTTTTGCAAAAAAAAAAAATAAAGCTCGTTCATAAACACAACTAGCCTACTCAAAGAAGAAAATAAAATAAATACCCAACTTTTATAACCTTTCTGGGGTAGCCATTTTGTGTGCAAGTTTCTTTAGTTGCTGCTATAGGTGGGCACGGTCGGTTTGACGAACCAATCGGTTAATTTGAATGGTTAACCGGTGAAAATTAACGGTTTGGTTAACCGCTTTATCGGTTAAAATTAGTCACCATACCGACTAAATCGATTAAACTTAACTATGAGTAACCGGTTAACTTTAACGGCTCGGTTAACTTGTCGAGCCAAATGATTAACCGTTGCACGGTTGACCGTTTAACATAAATTGTTAATCGTGGGTGACAAATAACACTACTCATTTTTACTCACATGATTTTTAGAATACAACCTTGTTAATGATTCTTTGAGCAAGCATTGATAAAAAAATTAATAGTTCAATAATAGAGAGACATTTACTTGATTTATCAATCAAATTTGACATAGTAGCATCAGTCAATGGACTCGTTGTTTTCAACCAATAAAAACCTTCTGAGTTGATTAACCTCCTTAGTTGAAAAATTAGCATAGCATTTTTCAGTCACGAAATACAAGCATGCTACACTCCGTCGACGCCTATTCTTTAGTTTACACATCATGTTAACAATTATAATATAGGTCGTAACAGACACCTCTAAGACTACAGGTTTTACACGATTCAGTGGAAAATTTTGTTCCTGAATAGTTATGGAAATTCAAAATGGTATTAAGTTTAGAAGATGCTTAACCAGAAATGCTTTAACATAAAGGATACGTGAATATGATATTCATTTGCACTATATTCATACTATTTTTGCATGAAACAGCTGATGCGTGACTATAAGCTTGAATTAAGATTCAGTTCATCAACAATTATATCCAGGTACTTTAGGAATCTTGTTACATTTACATCAGCATGTAAATGTATTATTATATCCAAAGCCTAATACATAGATTTCAGATATACTTGCATATATCACATAAATGATGTACGATACTTTACCATTCCTATCATTTTTTGTAAACTGCAACAAAACCCATATTGGTAAAGATAGTAAAACACTCCTATGTGGATGATGTTCTAACTTATCACCTTTGTGATTTATAATCAAACTCTAATATTGGAGCTAAAATTCATTCTCTATAGTTTATAGATTCGATAACTTTAGAGCCAGCCAGCAAGTAAAATATAAACAATATAAGATATCATTTCATAACAAATTTATTATAAATTTTTCTTTATAAAACTCATATGGCATGAATTTAGTTCACAGAAATTTCATGTAAATAAATTTCGCAAAGTTGAACCATAAATAAATATCAATAAATTTCTTTATACATATTTGTTAACTATTTCTATTTTTATTTTTTATCGATAAAGTTGAATTCAGTTTAGTGATGCACTATAAAGAACGAAAAGACTAGAACGAACCAAATATCCAGCTAACACTGGGTCGATGTCAAAATGGACAAAGTAATAGGTAGTATTTCTTGTAAAAAAGGCAGTTTAAAAAACGATGTATATGAGTTATAATAGATGCTAAAAGGATATAAAATGAGATAAGATAGTATTTAAGAAAGAAAAATTACATGTACCCAACTATTAGCATTTCTATGCTCTTTCATTAGATGTGAGATGCTTTGACTGAAGTGTTTCAACAATTGTGGATACATGACCAGAAGGGTTATTGCTTAGTAGAATTAATTTTTTGGCATTGATATACAAAGATCTGAATGTGGAAAATGAGTACAAACGCATAATTAGTTTTTGTAGATTGTATAAATTCCATATTAAAATAGAAAAAATTATACCTTTCAGGATATTCACCAATTATTGGAATTTTGATATTTGAATGCACCTTTGTTGCTTTACTCGATTCATAAATGAACGAACCTGCAGTACAAACATTTTGCTCTAATTTATGCAATTTGAAACGGGTTACACATCTGCTTAGGTCCAAAAATAGACACTGATGTACTCATCTTTCATCTTTATGAGAGATGCTCGGGCCAATTGGTCAATTCTGCTAAGAGTTGTTTTGTTCCCGCGAAGGATATGGACCTTGTTCGTGTTTCGTGGGTCGAGACGTTTACTGGCTTCAAGGCCTCTTACCTTCCACTTCCTTATTTAGGTATAGTCCTATACCGAGGAAGGAAGCTTAATGCCATTTTCGATCCTCTTACGGATAAGGTTAGGGGCAAGATTATCCGTTGGAATGCGTGTCTTCTGTCTCAGGCTGGTAGATTAGTGCTTATTCAATCGGTTCTGAGTTCTATGGGAACTCATATCTTCGCTGCTATGTCTCCCACTACCTCTTTCTTTCATTCGTTTCAATCTTTGGCGTCCTCTTTCTTCTGGGGTTCGAAGGGTGATGACCGTAGACACCATTGGGTGTCATGGTCTGTCATATGTCGTCCAAAGTCTGAGGGGGGCTTAGGGATGCGTCATCCGAAGGACATGTGCTCGGCGTTCGCTTGCAAGTTGTGGTCCAGGTTTGGGTCTAACGATTCCTTGTGGGCCAAGTTTCTTCATGCTAAGTATCGGAGACTGGCGCCCTTTGGTTTCTCTGGCACCCCTTCTTACGCCAGCGAGACCTGGAAGCATATGCAATCGGTTAAGGTGCTTGTCGATTCTCATGGCGGTCTCTCTGGCTGGGATGGGGGTCCTTTTACTATCCTGAAGGCTTGGAGATCCTCTCGCTCTCCTAATCCTATCCTTCCCCTTTTCGCCTACATCTGGGATGCTCGTATCCCGCTGAAAGTCTCTCTCTTGATGTGGCGTATTTTTCACTCTGGTCTTCCGGTTGATGAGAACATTCAGCGCATTGGCATTCCGCTTGTTTCCCGATGCAGGTGTTGTGGCAACGGGGAAACGGAATCTATCACTCATTTGTTCTTCGGTGGATGGTGTGCTCGATCCACCTGGAATTATTTCGGTAATTTCGTGGGAGTCGGTGGCATCGTTTTATCGCCAAATGATTTGCTGTCTTCTTGGTGGTCTGATTGCACTGGGAAATCGCTTCGCTCTATCCTCTTTCGATTGATTCCGTGTTTGATTTGTTGGCATTTGTGGTGTGCGAGGAATAAGGCTTTATTCGAAGAGGTTTCTATGGATCCTCTATCCGTTGCTCGGCGGGTTAGGGATGATGTCTTCCTCGCTTTTCGTGGTCGGCCTTTCAAGGGATCGGCCAGTGCTCGTTCGCGTCACTTAGTCAAGCTTTTATCTATTCTCTGCTCTACCTCCTCTGATAGAGCGGGTATTGGATGATTGCCGAACCAGGGACTCCTTATTGGTCCATCTGTTTCCTTTTCCTCTTCTTCCTTCCCCCCGCCCCCCCCCCCTTTTACCTCTGACTTCGTGGCTATTGCTCCAGGTTCTTGTCTTTTGGAAGTCTGCTGTTGGGTTGGAGCATTTCTTCCCGCATATTGGTTCTTTCTCTGCGCTTCCAGCTCTGTTGTGCGTTGGTTGTCGGTCGTCTGGCTTTGGTTTTCTTGTTCGCTAGTTCTGTATCCAGTTGCTGCTGTGCTTGGTTGGCTATTGACATCGGCTTCTGGCGGTGGCTATGCCGGAGCTCGATGTCGATGTTGGCGGGACGGTGGTTTTCCCGGAACCCCTGATTATCCTAGGCCAGCTTTCTTATTTCTTCTGTCCTTTTCCTGGCATAGTGGGTTTATTTTGCTCCGCTTTTTGTTGCTTATTTAGACTATGTATGGAGTTTGATTGATTCGGCTGTTCCGTTTTGGTTTTGAGTTACCTGTCAGGCTTGTTGACAGCATTTTGGTGATGGTTAATTTTATTATTATTTAAAAAAAAAAAAAAAAAAAAAAACAATAATAACGACAGGGTGTAGGAGTTTATCAATTAAAGACTCATCCACCAATTGTTTTTTTCCTCAGACCATAAAGAGAGTACCACCTTTTTCCACTGAAAAAAGAAGCGAGATATTAATAAAATTACATTTAATAGCGGTTCATATGAATTTTGTGATCACGTGAACCTAGTCAATTGAATATGCGTTTCTCGCTCGACGGACGGTGTTCCAACCTTCTTAGTTATTTGCAGTATGTTGGACATTGCATAGACTATAACTCCTACATCAGTTCATATTCAGCGCTCAGTTGTGATTATGATTTCTCATAATTGACGTGGTCAACAAATGTAAAACATTGTGAGAGAAAAAAACAATGTACCAGTCAACTGACCATTCTTGTTTACTCAAGATGGCAGTACATTACCATTAATGAATCCAAACTTGTACCAAGGAATATCATCCACAACATTTTTAACCTTCCTAACTTGAGTATCAACCATGACTACGATGCTCTAAGCTTCTTCAGTAAATTTGTACATTACATCTGAATTTTATACTCATTGAAGTTGCTGCATTGAAATACACTAAGGTTTACTTGAGCAAATAATTTGAAGAAAAACTAAGAAGCTAGACTTGTTATTGACTCTCATTACTACCATGACCATGCAACGGTTAGATACTATGTTAATGTGCAGCAACGTGGATATAGGCATTATTGGTGTAGGAATTTTTTTACTGCTGCTCTCGCCGTAGAACAAGAAAATTTTATTTTTGAAATAGTCCATGTCACATATGTAAAACCGAATAAAGATGCAAGGAACACTGACATGTGTATGTTAATCATAATTACCTGACCAGGCATAACCTTGCCATTTGTGCCATTGATGTTGATTCCATCGTATAAATATGCTTTGTGATGAACATTTGATAAGTCAGGACTGAATAATTTATTTGCACCACCTGCACAGTAGTATGGCCCTATACATTGGTTATACATGATGCAATACGGTCAACAACTAGGTCTTCAATTAACTTGAAACTTTACAATTTAATTCAAAATTGATTAAAGCAAGTAAAAGTTCAAAGTGTTTTCTATTTGAATGGCAAGACCAAATGATATTGGCAAGTGCAAATGCCAAAGAATAATGTCATTACTGTACATCAAACTTCATGTAACTTCATGTTGACAAAGGTTCACACCTTGTTTTGAACTGCTGGATTTATATTATGATTCTTTTTTTTCTGTTTGCCCAAACCTAAGTGTTTAAAAGGGTAAAATTCATATGCAAGCATGAACCTTGTGCTGGTGAAATATAAAATGGTCTATTCTGTTATAAAACATTCCCCTCAAATATAAAATATTTTATTCCAAGTTCATTGGTCGGTGACATGGAAAACTTATGGGTGTCAGGTGAATGTTGATGTTTCCTAAAAAATTACATGTCTTCGGTTTATTAGGAGCGCACATATTAATCAATATTTAAAAGGGGATTTTTACTTCAAGGGCTTATTTGTGCAGGGTAATAATTTTTAAGGACACTACTTTTGAAAAATTAGTTTTAAGGACATTTTACAGAAAAAAGATAAAAGAATTTATCATTTTCAGTTATACAAAAATAATGATAAAAGGATTTATCATTTTCCTGTATAACATAAAAAGATAAATGAATTTATCATTATGCTGTAAATTGTCCTTAAAACTAATTATTCAAAAGTGTTGTCCTTAAAACTTATTACCCTGCAAATAGAAGCCCTTCAACCTAATTTCCACTATTTTATTTAAAACATTAGTTTTCAGTACCATGAATGTTGAATATGCTAGTATATGATTTTTGTTTAATGATAATAAACACACACACACATATATATATATATATTCATTAAATGTATTTGTTATTGTACTATTTTATTTTCACATAATTTGATAAATATTTACTGAATAAAATAAATAACACAGAATTTAAATTCAAATAGATATTTTATTCAAACAAATATTTTATTACAATTTTTGAATAGTACAAAATTTGAGTTCTCATTATATATACAACATTTCAAATTACAACACAATATTTCACTATACAATTATCATTTATATTAGCACCTCACTACATATCACTCGTTTACTCATAATTGGTCTTCAACTGTATTCCAATTTGTATCCACCATCTGAGTTATCTGCAAAATAAACACTGACGCGGTAAATTTGAAAAAAAAATTGCAGTGTAAAATAAAATGTTTTTTTAAATATTATTTGTCTAAGTTATTTGAGTTGTTTGTCGTCATTATCATTTGAATCCATTCATAACGAACATCCTATGGCATGCACAGTGTATCACTGTACATGTCACAAGGCCATGCATACCGATGTACACTTGATGAAATTGCAGGGATAGGTGAGCACAAGGTCAAGCCCGAGCCGAGGCTGGATGCAACCCAAGTGCAAAAAAAAGCATCATAAAATTGTCGAGCACAAGTCATCATCCAATAAGAATCCAAAACCAACATTAAACAAGCCTCGACCAAAAAATTCAGTGAGTACACATGAAAACAACTTAACCATTCAAACTCAATGTCACGACCCGATCTTTCGACTCCCGAAAATCGACATTAATACGTCTACTGTATTAAATGCCGAACAACCGAATGCCGTAAAACTAGACCGTAAGGGGAAGAAGAAGGAGGTAGAAGAAGAAATAGAAAACAATACCAGAACCTCACAATCGTGGCGGAACAATATATAATTGATAAATGATTGAATCACTATACAAAAGAACTGTATTTGTTATATACATTATAGAGTACAATAAAATTCATAGCACACAAGTGGACAGTTATCATAACCTATCCTCACAAAAACTGACTATGCAGTTAACCATACACAGTGGAATATACATCAAATACGGGTGATACGTCTCGCCATCTAACTCATCTCCGGAGCTTCACAGCATCATTTCCTATATTCTATAATACTCGGTCCGAACTGAGCATTATAGTGAAATAACAACCGAGTCAGTCTGGAAAACCAACGTGAGAAAACACATTCTGGAGTACTGTGATATCCCGGAAATTTTAGCAATATCAATTTAATAATCTGTGATTAAAATTAAATTGATTTGATAAAATTTTGTTTATAAAATTAACTTGATTGAATAATTCAATTAAATAAATGTTTAATTGGTAAATCTTATCTTTTAAAAGCTAATAATTGTTTTCCTATTTATAATGTATGTATATATATTTATATATATATGTTGTAAATAGATAAGTTTAATTTGAAGTTAAATGAACAAATAAAATATGGTTTTTAAAATTAAAACATTCATTTTTGATAATTTGAAGATTTTTATTTTATAAAATAAATAACTAATTGTTTGAAATACTCAAAGTAATTATTTTAAATTGTATAATTGAATTTTCATAAGATAAACAAAAGTTTACTTTATTTCTTTTTAAAAATAGCTTAATTATAAATTGGAATTATTTGAAATTTAAATACAAATTGTTTACTAAAACATTAATGTAATTAAATATGTTCAATAAGACATGTAATTTATAATTTCTTTTATAACTTATTTAAATTTGTTAATTGTGTTTTTATTTATTTTAATAAATGTAGATATGTTTTAAAAAGACAATGTTATTATTCTAAAATTTAAAATATGTTGATAAACTAGTTTTAAATTATTTTTAAAATTGAATTTTTAATGTATGAATAACATTTGAAATTGAATTGATTTTTAATTCAAAAAGTAATCATATTTAAATTTTGTAGATGAGCTTTCATGTTTTACAAATTGTTTTACTTCATCTAAAGAAATACCTATTCATTAATTTGTGTAAACTACTTGTATGTATTTAATAAAGAAAGGAGGATTTTTATTTATCTTTAAATTAAAATTTTTTAAGTAATATATGTATAAAACATGTGTAAGCATCTTAAGCAATTTATGAGACAAGTGTAAACAAGTTATTTACTTATTTTGACAAGTGTCTTTTATTTTGGTTTTCTTTTATTTTTTTTAATAAATCATATGTACACTTATATAAAACATGTCTCTCTTCACTTTCATTTTTTTTTTTTTTTTCAAATGTTCATTTTTCCAAAGTTAAGAAGAAAAAGTTTCAGCTGAAAACAAACTTGTTTTCAAACTCTCAAAAACAAGAATTTAAACCATGTTCAAACTTGATTTTTCTTTTCAATACTCAAATCCCTCTTCTCTGCAAATCTATACTCTGAACCAAATTCTTCAATTTGTTCTGTTGCCTGCATGCAAGCTTTTTCCTTTTTTAACCTAAGTTCTAAATCAAGCAAATCCTCTGTTAAAATCTCAAGTTCAAATGCAATTGTAAATTCATCTCCAAATGCATGCAACTGTAATTCCATTCAAAATCAAAAGGGCTGCATCCTGTAATTCCATTCAAAAGCCTCTGCATTTTTCTTTTAAAAATCTGGGGATTAAGTATATGTTTGCATTTCTTTCTCTGGAAACAATCCTCTAAGCCAAATCCCTCTGAATCATACCCAAACTTGTAATGCAAACCATATAAACCTGTAGCTTTTCAATTCAAATACCTGAAATCAATTTGCAACTTTAAAAAAAAAAAAAAACTGCATGCAACTATTAATCTGGAAGCAAAACCAAACATGCATTGTTTTCTGGAAGCAAAGGCTCTGCATTC
Organism: Allium cepa; assembly: GCA_030765085.1. Lineage (NCBI taxonomy): Eukaryota > Viridiplantae > Streptophyta > Magnoliopsida > Asparagales > Amaryllidaceae > Allium > Allium cepa. The sequence continues at coordinate 771,197,296 of CM060935.1, forward strand.
CAACCTTTTGGAAATCAAAAATAAAGAATATGCCTACATGCAAGTTTTAAACAGCTAGCTACTCAAGTTTATTAAAGATTCAAAGAAATAAAAGTGCTCTGGAATCTGTGCTCTGCTTCATCACAGTATCCAGGTGAGTAACAATTCTTTTTAAAAATAATAAGTATAAATTTGTTGCTTAATAAGTTTGCTATGAAAATGATTAGCTATTTGCATGTTGAGTAGTATGCTTGAGAATGATTTTTAATGCAGTGCTGTATATATATATGAAAATGAATGTTTGAATGGGTTTTGAACATGGATGACTATTATGACTTGCAGTTTTCTTCAGGTTCATAATTTAATAAATGATTCAATTTCTATTGAATCAATCTGTAATACTGCATGAGACTAAAACAATGTGTGCTTATATTGTATGTATAAATTAAAATTAAGATTTGTTCAGAAAAAAAAAAATACCTGAAGTTCTGGAAACAGGTCAAGGCAAAGAAACTGGAATCTAACTAAAGTATAAAGGTTATTCTTAATTCCAGATGTTTGAATCAAATCTTTGAATTAAATTATAATTTTTAAAAGCCAAATTTCAAATTTGGTGTTGAAATTTGTATGCAATGCTGTTTTGCTACTGGGAAGTGAAATTGGGGAAAGGTTGTAAACCTAGTGGGAAATTTTGATCGGCATGAAGCCTATAGAGGTTCGAATGCTACAATATTGGGTGAGAGGGTAGCTCGGGTGTTGAAGAAGAGGTGGACGTGGTGCCAACGTCTCTGAAGGTCGGCGGTGAGGTGATGTACTGTTTTCAGGTTTGGGTTGGAAGTACATGTTGCTGACAGGCTTAGAATTGGGGAAAAACTCGTTTTCGTTTTCGAGTGAAATTGGGTGGTTTGACGGTCGCGATATGATGCAGTGGTGAACGGCGACTTGTTCATGGCCTGGGTGGTGGCCGGAGGTGGCTACAGTAGTCGTGCATATGCACGGGGAGGAAGGTGTATCAGGGTATTGTGGGATTTTGCAGTAGTATTGTGCTCGAGTTAAACTCGAGTGAATTGGAATTTTTGCTCGATGTAATTAGGGTTGTGACTCGAAGCAAAATAAAGAAGGCTCGGGTTTAATGTCTGAAGGTTACAGGTTTCAGAAAACCTGTATAATTTCAATTCAAATTGTTTTAAAACTGAATGCAGGTTTAAAAAAAAAAAAGAAACTAAATTTAAGGTATGGACTTAAACAAAGTTTGAATTCTAAATTTAAATATATTCAAACTTATTCAAATTTAAATTGTTTATAGGATTTCAGGGAAATCCTGCATATTTACAGATCTAAAGAGATAAAGTTTTAAAAGTTTGAAACAAAGTTTGAAACAGAAAATAAAAACTGAATTTAAACTAGATGGGGTTTTCAGTTTGAAATTTAATTTAAACTTTATAAATTAAAATGTTTAACAACTATAAAGAGTTTAAATATTTGAATTTATGATAAAGTTTTGAATTTTAGTAAAGATTTAAACACAAGTTTAAATTTGGAATCAAACTTCAATTTTGAAACAATGTTTGAGAATTAAGAAAGTTTTAAAAGAAGTTTAAATGTTTAAACAAATTTGTTGTTCAAACATATTTAAATATGATTTGTAATTTTAAATGAATTTGGAGTTTAAATTTCTTATAACTTCTTTTATAAAATAAGAATAAAGCTTTAAAAGATTTTAGAATGTTTTATAAACTTTGTTTGAGTTAAGTTTGTTTTCTTTTTAATTTTTAAATTTAAAAATATAATTTGGAAACAATTTTGAGTTAATTGTTTAAGTTACTTTATGTATGATAAAGTAACCATGAATAAGTAATGTTTTATTTTAAAATGTAAATTTAATGATATTTGTTTCATTAAATTAGCAAGATAATTTAAATAATGTAATTAATTAATTTGTTTAATTAATTAAAGATTTGAAATAAATTAATTAAGGTTAATTAAATTGGTAATTAATTTAAGTTAATTACTTAAGAAAAGTAATTAAGAATTTAATGATAAGTTAATGAAGGTCATTAACTTGTGATTATTTATTTATTAATGTAATTAATTTTGATAATTAATGTGATTAATTAATTTAAATAATCAATTAGGAATTTAATTAAGTATGATTACTTTTTGGAAATAATTAATGATATTAATTACTCTTTGTAATTAATTTATTGGATTAATTTAAATTAATTAATTAAGTTTAATTAATTTAGAATAATCATTAAATAAGTTGATAAGTAATCATTGAGAAATAATTACTTAGAGAAGTAATTAAGATAAGAAATTACCTGAGATAATTAATTGAAGTATGGTATTTTGGGATTAATTACTTTGTGTAATTAATGTAAAGATAATTTCTTAATGTAGTGATTAATAATTAATTACTTTGTGCAATTAATTTAAGCTTTAATTGATTAAATCATTTTTGAAATGATTAAGTGATGTAATTAATTAAAGGTAATTAATTACAAATGAGATTAATCAAGGATGATTAATAAATATAATTAATCTAGGGGTGATTAAGAAAGTAATTAAGGTTAGTTAATTACTAAATGTAATTAATCAAGAATGATTAATAATTGTGGCTTAATTAAGATTAATTACTTAATGTAATTAATTTAAATAAGTAATTAATTTAAATTTAATTAAGGATCATTAATTAATATAATTAATGATGTAATTAAGGATTAATTAATTGGGATTAATTAATCTAATGGCAAGTGATTAAGGAAGTAATTAATTAATGTAATTAATTAATAAATGAAGTAATTAAAGGTTAATTACTGATTGTGGTTAGGGATAATTAATTTGTGAAATTAATTAAAGATAATTACTTGAATGTAATTAAGGGATAATTAATCAAGGTGATTAATTAAAGTGATTAATTTGAGGATAATTATTTAATTGATTGATAATCAATTAAGGGTTAAGTAAGCAAGTTTTAAATGGTGAAGTAATTAATTTAATTCATTTTAAATTAATTAAAGATAGGTAATTAATTTAATTCATTTTAAATTAATTAGAGATAGAAGTAATTAATTAAATTAATTATGGATGATGTGATTATGGACCTTTGCTTATGAATGGATGATTTGGTTTGACTTGAATGGTTTGAATCTCAGATATGAGATTTGTATTGTGTAATATGGATGCATTGGTTGCATTGTGATTGTATGAGTTATCTATTGATGATGATAATATAGATTATCAATTTGTGATGATTACCTGCCTATGATAATATTGTTGATTATCTGTTATGATGATGTGAAGTATCTATCTGGGTGTATATAGATAGTTTAAATTGAATTGTTTTAAACTTAAAACAACTTGGACCTAAAAGACACGCATTGGATTTCGATGAGACCGGGATCGGGTTTCCATATTTGGAATCCGAAAACCACATCGATTCCAATTAACGTTAGGTCGTGGATCTAAGTGGAGCAAGTGAAGACTCGAGGTGTAAGGGCTATGGTCGTTGACTCTGAGGGTGATTCCAATAATGAGTGCAACGAGATAGTGCCTTCGGTTTCGTTCGAACCCGGAACGAACTTGTATGGATTGAATGCTTTCAGCATATCGTCAGGCGGACGATGAGCATTCTAAGATTTGATGTCCTATAAAGGTAATCGTAACCTCAAGCCTCATCAACCGGGAATGGCTAAAACAGGGGAGGTGCAGCAAGGCTTCGTGGGTAGCCCCCACTTGAGAGCAAGATTTACCCCTGTCTAGAGGTCCCTTTATATTCGGCTGTGTGGGGTGGTTGGTCGCGACAACTGCCGGGGTTGTCTTGTTCGGAACTGTTCAGTAAGGAACGGGTCCGGCCTTGTGTTGCAGGGGAGTTAGGGTGGCTCCTCGGTACGGTGATCTAGGCCACGTACTGTGACGGGCGGTACCCCAGTAGCCCTGCCATTGTATGGAATCCAAAATCCAATAAGTGCCGTACGTATTAGTTGTGCCCAACTATGTTGGAATGTGAGATGTAAGCATTTCAGCTATTTCTGTATTTTATTTGAAAACCCTAGACACTATTATAATATCACAGAATTTCCTATCAAATGTTTTGGTTAGCGTAAGGTAAAAACTTTTCCATGTTTATGTGTGGGAAGTCTTACGTGATACCTTTCTTTTTAAAGGATTTTGAAAGTTAAGCAACTTTAACCTGTTACTCACACCAGACCCATGTCTGACCCGGAGTTTATTTTTGTTTTTCATAAACTCTTGGGTACTCAAATTTTTACGAGTAGCCAAGGGATTCAGGTTAGGATTCAGGATTAGCTTTGACGAATTGTGGAGGAGCAATGGAGCAGGAGGCTTCCGCGTTGTAGATATAATAGTCCGCTGTGTTTAGTATCTCTGAGTTATTTGTGTTGTTGTATTGAGTTGTAAATACTAGACAGGTGTTTATAACTGTCTAGTATATGTGATGTGTATGCTGTGTATCTCTGATAGATATTGTATATTATGTAAATACTTTTGATTATTAATATAATTTATTCGTTCCGCTGTTTAGATTCTGATGTGTTGTTTCTTCTTTCTTCTCTTTCTTTCTATTCTCTATCCCTTTCTTTCTTTTTAACGATGCGACTTCCTGGAGTTAGGGAGTTGGGTCGTTTACAGTGGTATCAGAGCGTTAGGTTGAGTGAATACCTAGGCTCTGTAGTGGTGTCTATCTTGAGAGAGCGTATTTGTAGTTTTGATATATATCTATATATATTTATTATTTCTACCTATCTGTTGGGTTACCTGTTCAGGTATTCCAATACAAGTTATAAAGGTAGATTAGGTAGTTGTGTGTGTAACACGATTACTACCATTGGTTGGAGTTTGAATGTTTGAGGTTGGAAGTGTATTTGTTGAGACTGTAGACCTAATACCGTCTCAAGTGAGTTATGCAGTGTGTAGAGATTTCATCGAACCCTGAAGGTAACCTCTTAAGGTTCAGAGTTCATCTTTGAAGATGGATGAGTAGAGTTTGGATCGATTGGTTGGCAGAAGTGTGTGATGGTATTTTGATACCTCAGGAAGTTGTAACTGCGTGATGAGATGCAGTAAATATGGGTGTCTCCGAAGATGTTTTCTTTGGAACGAGTTAGGAAGTGTGTCTGCTTCAATGTTGTGGATGAGTTTAGCAGGATGCGGTGGTTGGCTTTGAGGTCCGAGTTTCTCGAAGAACTTCAGCTAAAGAAGATTTGGCATTGGAGTCAGCAGTGCAACTCGGAGTGTCTTTGTTGGCAGAAGTTGACTGGCTGAGTAGTTTCTGAAGTAGGAGTTCAGAAGTAGCAGAGTGGATCCAATACTTTATTGGATTGACTAATTAAGAGTAAGCTGTTCTGTTTGGTAAAGAGAGAACAGTTTTGTTTGGGAATTGGTCTCTATTGATCGCAAAAGTGACTTGCGATAGTTTGAGTATTCTTTTGAGGTATTGAAGAATTTTTGGTTGTCTTTTGAGAAGTCGGAGGTTTGTCCACTTCTGAAGATTGAGATTTCTTATCGACCGGATTCCAGGAGTGCTACCGGTGGATCAGCTAGTAGAAGGATGGTTTCTCGAGATAGGTTTGGAGAGGCAGCTTAGGATTGGAGAAACATCTGAGAGTTCTTTGGATATGTTGAGCCATGTTTCTGGGAAGGGATGTTCAGTTTGTGTTCATCAGCAGTATCTTCTGTGCTAGATCAGAGTTGTGCAGCGGAAGCAGTTCGGGAATGCTTCTGTTTTGTCTTTTCTGGATAGAAGAAGTGAGTTTGTTCTTCTATTGTTTGAAGAATAGAGTTGGTGATCTTAGTCTTGGTTGATCTTGAGGAGATCGTTGTGTTGGGTTGTTGTGGTTTAGATTGATTTTAGAGGAGTCAGCAAGAGTTAAGCTGATCAGTTTGGATGTAGTCCGCCCAGGATTGTCAGAAGAGTTTTATGGATAAGAGACGAAGGAAATTGGACTCCTGAGTCGGAGATTTTGTTTTGGATCTCTTCTGTGTTATTGTTGGATTGGTGTTTGTTTTCGAGAATTGAATTGCCAGTGTGGATAACTGGGATTCGATGAGTTTCACGTATCTCTGAGGGAGTACGTGTATGAGTTATTTCTGGATTTGGAGCCAGCTGTTCAGGAAGGTTTTCTGGTTGAGTCAGACTCGTCTGCAGTCTGATATCTTGTCTAGTTCTATAGATCTAGATAAGTAGAAGCTCTGTAGCTTCATAGTTTAGATGGTTTGTATTTTATAGGGCGAGTATTCCAGTATATATATATACTTGGGGAAACTCGAGAAAAATTTATCCAGAATTTTATCTGGATAATTAAATTTGTTTGATTAGATAAATTGGTTGCTATGGTTGTTAGCATATGATTGATGTATGCTTTTGATTTAAAATTTAAAATTTTAAATGGGTTATTAAATTACTTTTGCTTTTAAATTTCGGGGACGAAATTCTTTTAAGGGGGGAGGAATGTGATATCCCGGAAATTTTAGCAATATCAATTTAATAATCTGTGATTAAAATTAAATTGATTTGATAAAATTTTGTTTATAAAATTAACTTGATTGAATAATTCAATTAAATAAATGTTTAATTGGTAAATCTTATCTTTTAAAAGCTAATAATTGTTTTCCTATTTATAATGTATGTATATATATTTATATATATATGTTGTAAATAGATAAGTTTAATTTGAAGTTAAATGAACAAATAAAATATGGTTTTTAAAATTAAAACATTCATTTTTGATAATTTGAAGATTTTTATTTTATAAAATAAATAACTAATTGTTTGAAATACTCAAAGTAATTATTTTAAATTGTATAATTGAATTTTCATAAGATAAACAAAAGTTTACTTTATTTCTTTTTAAAAATAGCTTAATTATAAATTGGAATTATTTGAAATTTAAATACAAATTGTTTACTAAAACATTAATGTAATTAAATATGTTCAATAAGACATGTAATTTATAATTTCTTTTATAACTTATTTAAATTTGTTAATTGTGTTTTTATTTATTTTAATAAATGTAGATATGTTTTAAAAAGACAATGTTATTATTCTAAAATTTAAAATATGTTGATAAACTAGTTTTAAATTATTTTTAAAATTGAATTTTTAATGTATGAATAACATTTGAAATTGAATTGATTTTTAATTCAAAAAGTAATCATATTTAAATTTTGTAGATGAGCTTTCATGTTTTACAAATTGTTTTACTTCATCTAAAGAAATACCTATTCATTAATTTGTGTAAACTACTTGTATGTATTTAATAAAGAAAGGAGGATTTTTATTTATCTTTAAATTAAAATTTTTTAAGTAATATATGTATAAAACATGTGTAAGCATCTTAAGCAATTTATGAGACAAGTGTAAACAAGTTATTTACTTATTTTGACAAGTGTCTTTTATTTTGGTTTTCTTTTATTTTTTTTAATAAATCATATGTACACTTATATAAAACATGTCTCTCTTCACTTTCATTTTTTTTTTTTTTTTCAAATGTTCATTTTTCCAAAGTTAAGAAGAAAAAGTTTCAGCTGAAAACAAACTTGTTTTCAAACTCTCAAAAACAAGAATTTAAACCATGTTCAAACTTGATTTTTCTTTTCAATACTCAAATCCCTCTTCTCTGCAAATCTATACTCTGAACCAAATTCTTCAATTTGTTCTGTTGCCTGCATGCAAGCTTTTTCCTTTTTTAACCTAAGTTCTAAATCAAGCAAATCCTCTGTTAAAATCTCAAGTTCAAATGCAATTGTAAATTCATCTCCAAATGCATGCAACTGTAATTCCATTCAAAATCAAAAGGGCTGCATCCTGTAATTCCATTCAAAAGCCTCTGCATTTTTCTTTTAAAAATCTGGGGATTAAGTATATGTTTGCATTTCTTTCTCTGGAAACAATCCTCTAAGCCAAATCCCTCTGAATCATACCCAAACTTGTAATGCAAACCATATAAACCTGTAGCTTTTCAATTCAAATACCTGAAATCAATTTGCAACTTTAAAAAAAAAAAAAAACTGCATGCAACTATTAATCTGGAAGCAAAACCAAACATGCATTGTTTTCTGGAAGCAAAGGCTCTGCATTCCAACCTTTTGGAAATCAAAAATAAAGAATATGCCTACATGCAAGTTTTAAACAGCTAGCTACTCAAGTTTATTAAAGATTCAAAGAAATAAAAGTGCTCTGGAATCTGTGCTCTGCTTCATCACAGTATCCAGGTGAGTAACAATTCTTTTTAAAAATAATAAGTATAAATTTGTTGCTTAATAAGTTTGCTATGAAAATGATTAGCTATTTGCATGTTGAGTAGTATGCTTGAGAATGATTTTTAATGCAGTGCTGTATATATATATGAAAATGAATGTTTGAATGGGTTTTGAACATGGATGACTATTATGACTTGCAGTTTTCTTCAGGTTCATAATTTAATAAATGATTCAATTTCTATTGAATCAATCTGTAATACTGCATGAGACTAAAACAATGTGTGCTTATATTGTATGTATAAATTAAAATTAAGATTTGTTCAGAAAAAAAAAAATACCTGAAGTTCTGGAAACAGGTCAAGGCAAAGAAACTGGAATCTAACTAAAGTATAAAGGTTATTCTTAATTCCAGATGTTTGAATCAAATCTTTGAATTAAATTATAATTTTTAAAAGCCAAATTTCAAATTTGGTGTTGAAATTTGTATGCAATGCTGTTTTGCTACTGGGAAGTGAAATTGGGGAAAGGTTGTAAACCTAGTGGGAAATTTTGATCGGCATGAAGCCTATAGAGGTTCGAATGCTACAATATTGGGTGAGAGGGTAGCTCGGGTGTTGAAGAAGAGGTGGACGTGGTGCCAACGTCTCTGAAGGTCGGCGGTGAGGTGATGTACTGTTTTCAGGTTTGGGTTGGAAGTACATGTTGCTGACAGGCTTAGAATTGGGGAAAAACTCGTTTTCGTTTTCGAGTGAAATTGGGTGGTTTGACGGTCGCGATATGATGCAGTGGTGAACGGCGACTTGTTCATGGCCTGGGTGGTGGCCGGAGGTGGCTACAGTAGTCGTGCATATGCACGGGGAGGAAGGTGTATCAGGGTATTGTGGGATTTTGCAGTAGTATTGTGCTCGAGTTAAACTCGAGTGAATTGGAATTTTTGCTCGATGTAATTAGGGTTGTGACTCGAAGCAAAATAAAGAAGGCTCGGGTTTAATGTCTGAAGGTTACAGGTTTCAGAAAACCTGTATAATTTCAATTCAAATTGTTTTAAAACTGAATGCAGGTTTAAAAAAAAAAAAGAAACTAAATTTAAGGTATGGACTTAAACAAAGTTTGAATTCTAAATTTAAATATATTCAAACTTATTCAAATTTAAATTGTTTATAGGATTTCAGGGAAATCCTGCATATTTACAGATCTAAAGAGATAAAGTTTTAAAAGTTTGAAACAAAGTTTGAAACAGAAAATAAAAACTGAATTTAAACTAGATGGGGTTTTCAGTTTGAAATTTAATTTAAACTTTATAAATTAAAATGTTTAACAACTATAAAGAGTTTAAATATTTGAATTTATGATAAAGTTTTGAATTTTAGTAAAGATTTAAACACAAGTTTAAATTTGGAATCAAACTTCAATTTTGAAACAATGTTTGAGAATTAAGAAAGTTTTAAAAGAAGTTTAAATGTTTAAACAAATTTGTTGTTCAAACATATTTAAATATGATTTGTAATTTTAAATGAATTTGGAGTTTAAATTTCTTATAACTTCTTTTATAAAATAAGAATAAAGCTTTAAAAGATTTTAGAATGTTTTATAAACTTTGTTTGAGTTAAGTTTGTTTTCTTTTTAATTTTTAAATTTAAAAATATAATTTGGAAACAATTTTGAGTTAATTGTTTAAGTTACTTTATGTATGATAAAGTAACCATGAATAAGTAATGTTTTATTTTAAAATGTAAATTTAATGATATTTGTTTCATTAAATTAGCAAGATAATTTAAATAATGTAATTAATTAATTTGTTTAATTAATTAAAGATTTGAAATAAATTAATTAAGGTTAATTAAATTGGTAATTAATTTAAGTTAATTACTTAAGAAAAGTAATTAAGAATTTAATGATAAGTTAATGAAGGTCATTAACTTGTGATTATTTATTTATTAATGTAATTAATTTTGATAATTAATGTGATTAATTAATTTAAATAATCAATTAGGAATTTAATTAAGTATGATTACTTTTTGGAAATAATTAATGATATTAATTACTCTTTGTAATTAATTTATTGGATTAATTTAAATTAATTAATTAAGTTTAATTAATTTAGAATAATCATTAAATAAGTTGATAAGTAATCATTGAGAAATAATTACTTAGAGAAGTAATTAAGATAAGAAATTACCTGAGATAATTAATTGAAGTATGGTATTTTGGGATTAATTACTTTGTGTAATTAATGTAAAGATAATTTCTTAATGTAGTGATTAATAATTAATTACTTTGTGCAATTAATTTAAGCTTTAATTGATTAAATCATTTTTGAAATGATTAAGTGATGTAATTAATTAAAGGTAATTAATTACAAATGAGATTAATCAAGGATGATTAATAAATATAATTAATCTAGGGGTGATTAAGAAAGTAATTAAGGTTAGTTAATTACTAAATGTAATTAATCAAGAATGATTAATAATTGTGGCTTAATTAAGATTAATTACTTAATGTAATTAATTTAAATAAGTAATTAATTTAAATTTAATTAAGGATCATTAATTAATATAATTAATGATGTAATTAAGGATTAATTAATTGGGATTAATTAATCTAATGGCAAGTGATTAAGGAAGTAATTAATTAATGTAATTAATTAATAAATGAAGTAATTAAAGGTTAATTACTGATTGTGGTTAGGGATAATTAATTTGTGAAATTAATTAAAGATAATTACTTGAATGTAATTAAGGGATAATTAATCAAGGTGATTAATTAAAGTGATTAATTTGAGGATAATTATTTAATTGATTGATAATCAATTAAGGGTTAAGTAAGCAAGTTTTAAATGGTGAAGTAATTAATTTAATTCATTTTAAATTAATTAAAGATAGGTAATTAATTTAATTCATTTTAAATTAATTAGAGATAGAAGTAATTAATTAAATTAATTATGGATGATGTGATTATGGACCTTTGCTTATGAATGGATGATTTGGTTTGACTTGAATGGTTTGAATCTCAGATATGAGATTTGTATTGTGTAATATGGATGCATTGGTTGCATTGTGATTGTATGAGTTATCTATTGATGATGATAATATAGATTATCAATTTGTGATGATTACCTGCCTATGATAATATTGTTGATTATCTGTTATGATGATGTGAAGTATCTATCTGGGTGTATATAGATAGTTTAAATTGAATTGTTTTAAACTTAAAACAACTTGGACCTAAAAGACACGCATTGGATTTCGATGAGACCGGGATCGGGTTTCCATATTTGGAATCCGAAAACCACATCGATTCCAATTAACGTTAGGTCGTGGATCTAAGTGGAGCAAGTGAAGACTCGAGGTGTAAGGGCTATGGTCGTTGACTCTGAGGGTGATTCCAATAATGAGTGCAACGAGATAGTGCCTTCGGTTTCGTTCGAACCCGGAACGAACTTGTATGGATTGAATGCTTTCAGCATATCGTCAGGCGGACGATGAGCATTCTAAGATTTGATGTCCTATAAAGGTAATCGTAACCTCAAGCCTCATCAACCGGGAATGGCTAAAACAGGGGAGGTGCAGCAAGGCTTCGTGGGTAGCCCCCACTTGAGAGCAAGATTTACCCCTGTCTAGAGGTCCCTTTATATTCGGCTGTGTGGGGTGGTTGGTCGCGACAACTGCCGGGGTTGTCTTGTTCGGAACTGTTCAGTAAGGAACGGGTCCGGCCTTGTGTTGCAGGGGAGTTAGGGTGGCTCCTCGGTACGGTGATCTAGGCCACGTACTGTGACGGGCGGTACCCCAGTAGCCCTGCCATTGTATGGAATCCAAAATCCAATAAGTGCCGTACGTATTAGTTGTGCCCAACTATGTTGGAATGTGAGATGTAAGCATTTCAGCTATTTCTGTATTTTATTTGAAAACCCTAGACACTATTATAATATCACAGAATTTCCTATCAAATGTTTTGGTTAGCGTAAGGTAAAAACTTTTCCATGTTTATGTGTGGGAAGTCTTACGTGATACCTTTCTTTTTAAAGGATTTTGAAAGTTAAGCAACTTTAACCTGTTACTCACACCAGACCCATGTCTGACCCGGAGTTTATTTTTGTTTTTCATAAACTCTTGGGTACTCAAATTTTTACGAGTAGCCAAGGGATTCAGGTTAGGATTCAGGATTAGCTTTGACGAATTGTGGAGGAGCAATGGAGCAGGAGGCTTCCGCGTTGTAGATATAATAGTCCGCTGTGTTTAGTATCTCTGAGTTATTTGTGTTGTTGTATTGAGTTGTAAATACTAGACAGGTGTTTATAACTGTCTAGTATATGTGATGTGTATGCTGTGTATCTCTGATAGATATTGTATATTATGTAAATACTTTTGATTATTAATATAATTTATTCGTTCCGCTGTTTAGATTCTGATGTGTTGTTTCTTCTTTCTTCTCTTTCTTTCTATTCTCTATCCCTTTCTTTCTTTTTAACGATGCGACTTCCTGGAGTTAGGGAGTTGGGTCGTTTACAAGTACCGCCTGTTACAGTACCTGGTTTAGATCAAAGTACCGAGGATCCACCCTAATCCCCTGCAACACAAGACCGGAGCTAACCCTTACTGGTTTGTCCGAATAAGATCACCCCACGGTTGGGATTAGCAACCGCCCACACAACTGAATAGAATGGGACATCTAGACATAGATGACCTTACCCTAATTGGTTGCTAGCCACTTAGCCTTGCCGCATGTGATGTCCCGGAAATTTAGGCAATATTTATTTAATAATTTTCATTAATAATTATTTTAAAATATGAAATATTGATTTAATAATCTAATTCAAACAGAAATTATCTTTTAAAAACTAATAATTATTTAGTTTGACAAATGTTATTCTTTTCAAAATTTATAATAATGATAATTTAATATTTGGGAATCTTATTAATTTCAAAGTTAAAATTATTTAAATGATAAAATTATCTTTCTAAGCTAATTTAAAGAATATTTTATTTATAATGTATATATGTGTATACATTGTAAATAGAGAATTTGACTTTTAATTTAAATTTAAATTTAATAAGAATATTTTCAAATTTATATATATGCATGTGAATAAATTATGAATTGGTTAATTTGATTTAAATTAGTATTGAAAACTTTTCTTAAGTTTGTTTTAAAAATCTATCTTATATCTTCAAAGTAATTAAAGTTAATTTTATTTTGTTTAAAAAAAAATATAATAGTTTAAATTGTATATTATGATAAAAGTTTATTTTTGTTTTCTTTCAAAGATTGGTTTTTGAAATAAATTTAATATATATATATATATATATATATATATATATATATATCAAAGATCAATATTTTAGTTTAGAACTTTGAAAATAAGGGATAATTCAATATTCTTTCTTTTTAAATTTTTCTTTCTTGAAAATTTAGCTTTAAAAATATTATTTTAAAAATATTCAAATAAACATTAAAATATGTAATTGTGTAAAGGAAATTTATGTGTAAACATTTAAAATATGATAACATAAATTCGAAATGGATTTACTATATTTATAAATTAAAAATTTATTTTTATATTAAAATGAACATGTGTTAGGCATTTAACTTTTAGGAAGACACTTGTAATTAATCTACATCATAATGTAACAAGTGGCAATGGTTTTATTTATTTTTAAAAACATTTTTATTGAAAATATATTAAGTAGAAACTTGGAAATTTATTTAGTTCAACACATTATCTTCTAATGAAAATCTGAAATCAGATTTTAGAAAAGAAATTCAAAACCAAATTCAACCCAAAATCTAAATCTATCAAAAACCTGCAAACAACCTGTTCAATTGCAAATCTGAAATCTGTTTAAAGATTCAATTCAAACTTTAGCAAAAGAAGAGTGGAGGTCAGCTGTAGTTTTAAGATCAACTACAACAGCAAACTCACCTGAATCATCTACAAATCAGCAAGCAGATTAAAAATCCCAGATTCAACAGCAAGCAAATGCAAATCTGTTTCAGGAAAATGATATTGCAATTGTTGTTCTCTGCTTCTTCACTAATAATGTGAGTAAACTTCTATTTTTAAAAACAGTTCTTTCTTTTAAAATCAATGCTTAAGCAAGTACTAGAACTCAAGTTCAAATGCAAACTGTTATTTTAAAAAAAAATCAAACTGCTATGAATAAAACTACAGTGCCTTCATTTTTTTTAAGGTGAATAACTTCACAATTGAAAAATTATCTGTTGCAAGTGGATTGATAGAAATAAGTATGCTTTTATGATTGTGTGGTGATGAATATTCTGTGTATACATATACATATACATATACATATACATATACATACATATGTGTGTGTGTGTGTTGTTGTTGCCAGGTATCAGCACACCTGTTCTGTTTTTTTAAAACAAGGATTTTTAATAGAATTCCATTTCCACTTGGTTTGGTCTCTGTTAGGATTTGAGATGTAAACAAAAAGTGTTTGTTTAGTATGGACTAAGTTTATAAGTTATAATTAAGTTAAATTAAAAAATGTTGTCTCGGTAAACAATAAGATCAGTTATTGTTTCAAATAAGAAAATATCAAACATCTTAAATTATTAAAACAGGTTTATAACTTGAATGCATGCATGAAATTATGAATTTTTAAAACAAAAATCACATTTTTAAATTAACTGTGGAGTGAGCTTTTTTGGATTGAACAGATAATTGAATTTTGCGTTTATCTGATTGTCTAGTGGTTTTTGGAAGTTGTAGTTCTTCTTGGAGGTGGAGGGTTGATTGGTGAGTGCGGGAAAATTGTCAGGTGGGTGGCGACGGTGATAGCTCTTTTTAGGTTTCTAACCCTAGTTTTCTAGTGGTAGAAATTATGATGCTCCTAGAAGGCTTTGGGAATTGGCAGAGGGGATGTAGGCGAAGGGATGGCCGGAGTCGTAGGTGATCAGATGGTCGGAAATGAATTGTCGAGGTGATGACAGGTTTGGGAATGGATACAGTGATGTTCCAGGTTGCTTGGTTAACTCGAATTTGATTTCGAGCTTCTATGGAAACGCTGGTGGTCGTAACCATGTTGGAAGATGGTCGGCGACGTGATGAAGGGGGTAAGGCTGGCTGGAGGTTGCCTGAGCACTGGTTCATAAGCACCGTGCATATTTTTGGTTCTAGTGGTCTTTTTGGGTTTGTGCAGGGATGTGTCTCGAGTTTTACTCGGGTAGATCGAGTAGTTTACTCGAAGCACTTAGGGTTTAAACTCGAAGAAGATATAGGAGGTCTCGAGTAAGTGTTTGTTTCAGGTTTATAACCTGACAGTGTGCAGTTTTTTTAAAAATTTGAATGAAATTTAAAATCTAAGGCAGGGATTTAAACAGGGGTTTTTAAATGCAAAGTTTAAATTTGAATTCAAATGAACTTTTGAATCCTAAGTTTTTAAAATGAAAAATTTAAATTTAAGCAAGATTAGTAAGTCTGGAAATTACCAAATCACTCGCTCCATAGAATCCAAACAAAAAATTATAAGTTTTGGTAAGTCTAGGAAGCTAGCTCTGAGGTGTTTGGGGTTTCTTCTGTGTTTTGGTAAGATAAGCGTTTGGTTTTCAAGAGTTGAATTGCCAGTTGGATAACTGGGATTCAGTGTGTTTCACGTATCTCTGAGGGAGTACGTGTATGATCTATTTCTGGTTGTAGGACCAGCAGTCAGGAGGATTTGGTTGTGTGACATACTCGTCTGTAGTCTGATATCCTGTTTAGAGTTGTAGATATAGATAGGCTAGAGCTCTGTAGCCTAGTAATATTGATTGTTCGGATTCTATGGAGCAAGTATCCCGATATTTATACCGAGGAAACTCGTGGAAATTCTATCCAGAATTTTTCTGGATAGTTAGATTTGTTTTGATTGTGTGAATTGGTTGCTATAGTTGATAGCATATGATTATTATATGCTGTGTTTTAAAGTTAAATCTTAAATAAGATTATTAAATTACCTTTGTTTTAAATTTTGGTGACGAAATTCTTTTAAAGGGGGAGGATTGTGATATCCCGGAATTTATGGCAATATAAATTTAATAATCTGTATTTAAAATTAAATTGATTTGATAATTTCTATAAATAAATTTGAATTGATTTAATAATCTTCTTTTATTAATGAATTTATCTTTTAATAAGCTAATAAATTATTTTCTATTTATAATATGTATATATGTTTATATATATTTTAAATAGACGAGTTTGGTTTTAAATTTAATTAATATAGCATATTTTCTAATATTTTGAAATTGGGAAAGTATGATTTATTTTTGATTTAAGCTTTTCAAAGCTATTTTATAAAATAACTAAATGATTTTAAATACATAAGACAAGTGTTTTATTTGTTCAAGTTATATTTTAACTTAAGTCTGAATATTAATTTAGATTAAAATAAAGTTATAAAAATGTTTGTTTTATTTCCTTTTTAAAGTATTGATTTATAAATGTGATTTGTAAATTAGATATGAAGTTTAAAATACAATTAAATATGAAACATTTATTCATATAAATAATAAGTAATTTATAATCTCTTTTATAAATTTATTTTAAATGATTAAAAATATTATTTTCAAATGATTGATATATATATTGTTTTTATTTATAAATATAATGGTTTTATTTCTTCAAAAACATAGCTATACATATAAAAAAGTATTACAAACTAATTCATTTAGTTTAAAACTTTCATTAACACCTTAATTAAAAATACTAATTTATTAAAAGGACATGTGTAAGTATGTAAAAGCCTAATAACATGTGTTAGATGTTTAAATAAGAAAGTTAACAAGTGTTAACACTTAAGACATGTGTCAAATTTTAATTTTAATTTTTCTTTAATTTTAAAATAAATCATAAATAAGTTATATAAACTCATGCCATCTTCCTTTCCTTTCCTTTTCTCATTTTTTCCATAGCAAACAATTTTTTTTCAGCTGTAACTTTCCACCTTAAAAACAATCCTAAAAAAAAAAATGCAGATCTGTAACCATCCTCATCTTCAAATGCAAAAACCTTTTCCTCCTTCAAAAATCTGTAGCATTTTCAAGCATTTCAGATTTAAATCAAACTCTTCATCCTCATATCCAAAAACATGCAAATATGTAATCAATCCCCATAACATTGTTTGCATGCAAATCATTTTTAAAAGAAACTTCATTTTTTTTCAAAAACCTGTAAACCAATTTGCATTCCTCAAATCTGTAACCAACATGCAAATCTGAAATTAGCTTCATACAAAAACCCCTGTTCAAATGCATAGCATAAACCCTGTATTTCATTTCCAAGCCTGCATTCATTTTTCAAAATCTGGAAAGCAAGAAGTCCTGTATTTCATTTTCAAGAAAACTTGCATTTCTCTCTTCAATCTGGAAAATTTGCCATGCATGCCAACCTGGAATTAAAGAAAATTAAGACATCAGCAAGCATTCAAGTTTAAAGCTTTTAAAAGAATTCAAGCAGAATTGCAAAAGGTGTTCAAAAGGGTTTTCAAACTGAAGCTCTGCTCTGCATATTTAAAATCTGTGAGTAACTTAACATTTTTTTTAAAATTAAGTATAAAATATAGTTGCTTGATTTATTAATGGAAATAAGTAGTCTTATATATGTTGTCATATACATTGTTGAGTATATATATGTGTTTGGATGAATGCATGTTTAATTCATCTAAGTTACTGACTGTTTACAATATAAGCAAGGAATAAAAATTCTTTTTTTTCTTTTGACTGGTTGCTGTTATGATTTAATTAATTGAATGAAACTTGTTATTACAAGATAAAGTAAGTTTTAAATTTTTTATATAAGTTAAATAAAATTTTATATTACCTGGAAGTAAATATAACAGAGCAACAATTTGTATAAGGTGAAAATTCAAACATTACAATTCAATGTTTCAGGTTTATATATCAAAATATCGTGCAAATTCATGAATTTTAAATCTAAAATTACAAATTTTATTGCTTGAACCAGAGTGCAGTTTTAATTTCACTGTATTTTACTTTTTGGGTTAGCACTGATGATCTTTGTGTTCGATTGAGTTGAATTTGCTCCTGGAGGTGGAGGAGTAATTAGGGATGATGGGAAAATTATTTGTTTGAGTTGCATTGCATTTTGGTGAGGATGATTTTGATTTGAATTTTTGAACCCTAGTTTTCTGGGTTAGGAAAGAATTGATCATTTCGGCAAATATAGTTGATCGAGTTCAACTATTTCTTGGGTATTGGAAGATGGTGAGTTGTCGAAGGCTTCGTCGGAGATTCAGGGGCAACGGTGGCCAGAGGCGAGTGAACGAGGGTCGTTGACAGGTTTTGGTTGAGTAGGTGCTTTCAGCTCCAGTTTGTTTCAGGTTGGAATTTAATCTCGATTTTTGATTTCGAGGGGGAAACTGGATAATGGTGATGGATATAGGATGCCTGGGTGATCGATGATTGGTTCCAGTCATCGGAGTTAATCGGAGAAGGCGGCATCGTGGGTGCATGTGCACAGAGTAAATGGGATATGCTGGTGAATGTTTGGGTTGAGGGATTTTGTTCACTCGGGTTTGTCTCGAGTAAGTTGAGATTTAACTCGAAGCAGTCGTGGTTCTAACTCGAAGTAATATATAGGGTTGCTCGGGTATATCACTTTGTTTCAGGTTTTTAAACAAAACAGAAACCTGTTTCTGTTTTTAAAATTTAAAAGTAAAGTTCGAATACAAACTGGAATTTAACTTAGGATTTAAACTAAATTTGAATCTGAATTCAAAGTAGTTGAATTTGAGTTTGAATTAATTTAAATTTTGAAATTTAAATTTGGATTTAAAACTTTTAAGTATAAAAGTATATGTGGGTTTGAATTTAAACTGTATTTTTTAAATTGCAAATTAGAAATTTAAAATAAGTTTAAAACTGAGATTTTTGAAACCTGGAATTGGGTTTAAACTTCAGTTTTTAAAATAAAATAAGTCTTCAACTTAAATTGTTTAATTGCTTTAAAAATATGGTTGAATGATTTAAATTTTTAAAATGAAGATTTGTAATGTAAGAAAAGCTTTTAAAAAAATTTAAGTCAAAACTGGAATGAGGTTTAAATCTGTATTTCAGTTTTTAAATTAAAGGAAATTTTTTGAATTGAAATTGTTTTTTAATAATTTGGAATGTTTAAGGTATATTTTAAACTAATTTGAATTTAAAGATGAATTTGGTTTAAAATCTTTTAAACTAATTTTATAAAATGGTTATATCTTTAACATAAGAGATAAAAAGGTTTTGAATTATTTTAAACCTTGTTTAGATAAAATTTTATTCATTTTAAAATCTTAAAATTTTAAAATGAAATTTAAAGTGAAATTTAAGGTGAATTTGAAACAAAGTGTTTTTAAATACTTTAAATAAATAAGAAATGTTTTCTTAAATTAAGTTAGAATCTAAGAATTTGGATTCATTAAATAATTAGTTAATTAAAATGAATAATTAATTATTTAATTAATTAATAATATGGATGATTAATTAAGTAGTTAAGAATTTTTAAATTGATTAATTAAGTCTTTAGATTAATTAATTAAGGTTAATTAATCTGTAATTAAGAATTGTTAATTAAATTTTAATTAATGATTAAAGATTAATTAATTAATAATTAATTAATAATTAATTTGTAATTAATGATGGTTAATTTGAGTTAATTTCTTAATAATGTAATTAAAGATTTGTTAATGAAGGTCATTAACTTAAGATTATTTAACAATTAATTAATGCGATTAAATTTTTGATAATTAATTAGATTAATTAATTAATAATAATCATTTATGAAATTATTTATGTTTAATTACTTAATAGAAGTAATTAATGAGTTAATTACTTAGTGTAATTAATTGTGTTAATGTGATTAGTTTAGATTAATTAATTAAGTTTAATTAATTTAAACACTTGATGATATGATAAATAATTACTTTATGTAATTAATAGGATTGTAATTACTTAGGGAAGTAATTAATTGATAATTACTGAATGTAATTTGAAGATGTTTATTTATGGAAGTAATTTGAATTTAAATTACTTTGAAATTAATCAAGAGATTAATTGAGATAATAAATTATGGAGTAATTTATTATTGAAGTAATTAAGGGTAGTTAATTACTGGATGTTATTAATCAAGGGTGATTAATATATATGTGGTTTAATTGCAGATTAAGTTACTTAATGTAACTAATTTAAATAGAGAGATTAATCAAATAATATAATTAGAAATCACTAATTAATAAAATTAATGATGTAATTTAGAATTGATTAATTAAGGAATAATTAATAAATGAAGTAATTAATTAATAAAGGATTAATGTAATTAATTTTAGTTAATTAATTGATTAAGTAATTAAAAGTTAATTATTGTAAGTGTTAAGTATAATTAACTTATGTAATTAATTTAAAGGCTAATTACTTATTGTAATTAGGGAATTGTTAATCAGAAATAATTAATTGAAATGAATAATGAGATGGTGATTATTTAATTGATTTGTAATCAATTGATGGTTAAGTCAAGCAGGATTATAATGATGAAGTAATTAATTTAATTCATTTTAAATTAATTAGAGATAAAGTAATTAATTAAATTCATTTTAAATTACTTATAGATGGTGTGGTCAATAAATCATTGCTTATCTATGAATGGATGATATTGGTTGCCTTGTATGGTTTGTAATCTCAGCTATGAGATGGGTAACGTTATATGATATGGATGCATTGGTTGCATTGTGTGAAGATATGGATTATCTGTTTATAATGGTATGGATTATCTGTTGTGATGATAATGTTGATTATCCATTGTTATGTTGTGTATTATCTATTTGTGTGTATATAGATAATGAATTGAATTGTTTTAAACTCTAAAACAACTTGGCCTTAAACGATACGTTTTGGATTTCGATGAGACCGGGATCGGGTTTCCATATTTGGATATCTGAAAACCACATCGATCCAAATCAACGATAGGTCGTGAATCTCAAGTGAAGATGAAGATTCAGAGTGCAAGGGCTATCGTCGTTAACTCTGAGGGTGATTCCAAAATGAGTGTAATAAGATAATGCCTTCGGTTTCGTTCGAACCTGGAACAAACCTGTATGGATTGAATGCTTTCAGAACATCGTCAGGTGGACGATGAGCATTCTAAGTGATATGTCCTATAAAGGTAATTGTAGCCTCAAGCCTCATCAACCGGGAATGACTAAAATAGGGGAGGTGCAGCAAGGCGAAGTGGGTCATGCTCAAGTAGGACGAGATTTACCCCTGTCTAGATGTTCCTTTATTTCGGCTATGTGGTGCGGTTGTTGATCATAACTACGGGGTGGTCTTGTTCGGGACTGTTCAGTAAGGAATGGTTCCGGCTTTGTGTTGCAGGGGATTGGGAGTGATCCTCGGTACGGTGATCTAGGCCACGTACTGTGACGGATGGTACCTCGGTAGCCCTGCCATTGTATGGAATCCAAAATCCAATAAGTGCCCTCGGTTTTGATTGTATTACCCACTTTTGTGGCTAGTAGCTGGAATTTAATAGATGTAACAATTTCGGCTATTTCATATTTACTTGAAAACCCTAGACCTATTATAATATCATCGGATTTCCTATCAAATGTTTTGGTTAGCGTAAGGTAAAAACTTTTCTATGTTTATGTGTGGGAAGTCTTACGCGGTACCTTTCTTTTCAAAGGCTTTTCAAAGTTAAGCAACTTTAACCTGTTACTCACACCAGACCCATGTCTGACCTAGAGTTTATTTCTGTTTTTCTTAAACTCTTGGGTACTCAAATTTTTATAAGTAGCCAAGGGATTCAGGTTAGCTTTGACGAATTGTGAAGGAGCAA
This sequence comes from Allium cepa, assembly GCA_030765085.1. Classification (NCBI taxonomy): domain Eukaryota; kingdom Viridiplantae; phylum Streptophyta; class Magnoliopsida; order Asparagales; family Amaryllidaceae; genus Allium; species Allium cepa. The sequence goes on from CM060935.1 coordinate 771,219,320, forward strand.
TGAAGCAGGAGGCTTTTGTGTGTAGATATAATATAGTGTTCCGTTGTGTTGGTATCTCTGAGTGTTTTCTGTATTGTGTATTGAGTTGTAATAACTAGACAGGTGTTTATAACTGTCTAGTATGTGTTGTATTGTCTGTGTAACTCTGATAATTATTGTATACTATGTAATACTTATGTTATTAATATAATTTATTCGTTCCGCTGTTTAAGAATCTAGTGTTGTTTCTTCTTTCTCTTCTTTCTTTTCTCTTTTCTATCCCTTTCTTTCTTCAAGATGATGCGTCATTCTGTGGAGATGAATGGCGGGTCGTCACAGTTTACCTCTCCTATTTTATCCATTCCCAGTTGATGGGGCTCGAGGCTACGCGTTACCTTTTTAGAACACATCTCATTTAGAACGCTCATCGTCCCCATGACGATGTTCTGATAGCGTTCGTTTATACAAGTCCGTTCCTAGTCCGAACGGAACCGAAGACACTACTCCTACTACATCCATTTTGGAATCACCCTCAGGATTAGTAGCGATTAGCCCTTGCACTTTATTGCTCCATCTTCGACTCCAAGCTCTTGTCTTCTTCACGAAAACGTTCAAACCAAATCGAAGTAGTTTTCGAGAATTTAATCCCGATCCCGGTCTCTTCGAAACGATCAGCGCATTAGCCAATTGTTGATAGTCGGTTATTTAACTATCAAATAACATCTACAACATCCATCAGGCCTTAATAATTTCCCAAATTATTTATTTCAAAATATCTTCGCAAGATATTTTCCTACACTTCAACCCTTTGAAAATAGTTTTCAAATCACTTTTCTCTCGCAAAATAAATTTCCACCAAATTGTTTTATTTCGACTGAAAATCACCAGGTCTTAATGCTTTAGGTTTTTAAATAATTTAAAACACTTTATCCAAAAATAAATACTTTAAAACACTTAAAATAAAAAACTACTTAAAACACTTAATTTAAAGATACTAGTTATGAAATTTTATAATAATTTCCCATGCAAAATTTAAACCTAAACTAATTTTAAAATAAAAGTTATTCTTCAAGGTATAAATATTAAATAACTATCTTTTAAATCATAATACTAGTTAAACCTTTAAAATAATTTACTTATATAATTAACTTAATAAATATTTACTTTTAAAAATTTTAAAACCATTAAACAATAATTTCTTTCTAAAACATTCTTTTAAAACCTCTAACTTATACCTGGAAATTTTTCTTTGAAAATATACTTGTTTTTTCAGGGAAATACACTTTCCATTTAAATCCAGCCATCTAATCGTTTATAAATCCTGCTCAATTTATTTTGATTCAATTTACGTCCCAATCCCGTAAATTTCTTTCAACACTTTAAAAACAAAACCACTTTTTATTTTTAAACACATTTCCATCTCTTTATAATCACTTACAAAAAAATTTATACCTAAATTATTTACATTAAGGCCACTAAAATTAATTAAATAAAAAAGAACCAAACTTTATATATATATTTTTCCATTTCTCAAAATACTTATATATATTTAGTCAAGCGTAGCATTCAATAATTTCAATCCCCAATATAGTCAATATAAACTATCACAGATCATCAAATAAATCACATCGCTGAATATAATATAAATTCAACGTTTTGAAGAATCCAGTTGGATCCTTCCAACCCGTTTGCCTTCATCCACAGACATTAGCACAATATTAAATACCAATCCCACTTCGAGGGGGATATCACGGTATAAAGGGTCATCCACTATTATGCGTTAGTGAATTATTTAAATTCAAAAGCAATTATTCAAAAATAGTGATATCATTAATGATGTCATGAAGACATTTTATTTTCAAAAATAAAATAAATAATTTTACTACATATTCTCACTCATATATATAAACGAGTATATGTATTCAGCTCCGTGCATGACTTTGGATGGCCAAAGAGCCATTTATCGATAAAACGATTTTCAGTTATTTTATCTAATACCTTCCAAAGTATTTTTTTTAAATGTTCATTCAAATAAGATTACCAATATTATTTATTGTTCAAAACATCATTATTTATGTTTAAAAATCTTATATTTGAATATTTAAAAAAAAAATCAAAGTGATGAATTTTCAGGTCGTTACACAAATCATATCAATGAGCATTTACATAGAGTTCCAAAAATCAGCATACGACATGCCAAACTATATGAAATTGCACCACAAGTCCAACGAAACACCATGTATGAGTCGAAGTTCTTATGGAAGAGATATGATTAGAAGTGTCGAGGTTTAATTTGTGAATAATAATATTTTGAGGACTTAAAGGTGAATATTACCTCACCTTCATCTCTATCAGGGTGAGCAACACCCATCCCTATGGCTGACTTCAACCACTTATCATTGTCTCCGCGCCTATACTCAACCATCAGACCTCACCGCTGCCATATGTTTTTTGAGTTGCACCTCGTTCGACCAATGCCACCACCTCCGGTGTAACATCCCCAATTTTGAAGCTCGAAAATAGATGCTAGTGATGCTGCAATCATCCTTAGTATTATTTTCCAATGGCGAAATGAGACTGGTTATTATATCATTAACATCAATAGTATAAGAATTTACAAATTTTAAATAGAACATTTTCATTCATTTGTTTGCAAATTCATTAAATTCAATTACATTCCATTACATAACCCAGTGATGCCATCATTCTAATAAATATAATAAATACAACTATAAATTCCAAGAGTGTGTTATTTGGATGATCAAAGTCTCAACTACCTAGAAGGTTATAAACCCTTTCATTACATATAGTCAACAATAATAGAAGTAGATAAAACTGCATAAAGAAAATAAAATCTAAATAGTAGCTTGGATTTTACACGTCTTTGGAAGATTATTCGTCTAACATTGAAATTCGATTCTCAGACTACCCAATTTTAGTTAAGTACCCAAGAGTTTAGGGGTAAATCAAAAAATTTAGCTCAAATAAAATGTCTGATGTAAATAATATTATACCATCTCAAATCAACATAAATAACTAAAGAGACCACGCTGTTGAACCACAGAAAGAGTTTTCCCTCACTATTGTCATTACAATCAATCAATATTTATATCATAGAATATCCTACAACGAAATGATTAAAACATAATTATAACACCCATGTTAGCATCATACATAATGAGCCAAAACGAGTAGTCCATCATTCACAAGGGTCAAGGGGCCACACATTCCCATAATTACCAATCCTATGTAATTGTCCATTCAATTGCATAGTTTTCCCATGGTTACTATGAACCTATGTTAGTTTCGGCACATTAGCTAAAATCCGATCACGCCGACTTGGGCCAAATATACTAAAAAAAATCAATTGTTTGATAGTGCACTGAAAAGAAATAAAAATGGTCTTCTATGTTCCAAAGGAGAAAAATATCCATGATCTCCTAAATTCGGTAGGAGAAAATATTAATGATGGTGGAAAAAATATAGCTGAAAACTTTTGTTGCGAGTTCCTTTGGATGCGTAACTCCTAATTTTAGCCTGAATATCGACAAAGACCTATACATTGGAATCGTGGTCCTGACTAATCGAGGGCTTAACAGTTGGAATGCAGGGTGTGATCCTACACCAGTCTCCACCTTCAATTGGGTTTTAAAATATCAATGGGTTATGTCTTTTGATCATTGGGCATCCTAAACATAATTTGAACTTCACGATCTCCTATATGTTATTCTACTCACTTAGAAGTTTAATTCTACTCATATGCACTGCCGAAACAACCCTAATTGGCTATCAATTCTCTATTCCCAAGGTCATAAATGTTGGGTGATAACATATAAGTGAGCATGTCAACAATTAAAACATGCAGTAATACTAATCAAGATATAAAACTGAACGTATAACACATCATCATCCACTATAATACATGTTCATATTATAGCCATTTTATACATAAAAATTACTTAAGTAATAACTTCCTTCACATAATCTCTTTAAAAATGGGCTTAAATATTTTTTCCTTTTTAAAATTTAGTTAAAATGCTTGACGAAATCTATGCTTTTGTTTAAGGAAAACATAACCCAACATGGAGTTAATGATTATCGGTGTCATAAAATAAGCTATCTCAATTCTAAAACTTGTTCTATTACACTATGAAAACTTCATTCTATCGCATGTCAAAATATAGGCTATCGCATGTTGAAAAACCTATTGCTATAACAAGTTGGCAACATAGATCCATCTTGGTTGATAAAATGCCTAGCTATCGCATGTTGATAAATAATTAGCTATCTCAAGTTGAACGAAACTCATAGTTGAAAGTCAATGATCGCAAGTTGACAAAAATTAGCCTTTACAAGTTGACAAGAACCCATAGTCATTGCAAGTTGTCAAATATCAATCGCATATTGACAAATATTAGCTAATAAGCTGACAAAAACTCATAGTCGTCACATATTAACAGATATTTAGCCATACCAAGTTGAAAACCATAAACCCATCGTAGGTTGAAAACACATAGCTATCGTTAGTTGATAAAATATTGTTATTGCATGTTGACAAAGGTAATGCCATTGAAGGTTGTGATAAAATATAGTTGTCGTAGGTTTAAAAACTACATTTTTGTAAATATCTACGAAATGGACATATTCTCTTTAAAAGAAATAACCTTTTACCAAACAAATTTCTTCATCAAATTCTTATTGGTTAGTCAAAATCTTTTTAAAAATTTCACAGAAAATAATAGAGAAATTTTCTCTTCTACTCAAAAATATTAATTTTTCGTTAGTTATGCCATTTATCACCTTTTTGCAATTAAAGCCTTCTACACAAAACGATTTAGATTAAAACAAAATTACTTTGAAAAATCATCGAAAATTCCCAAATTTGAATTTTCCTCTCTTACATATAAAAAGTTGGAAGTCAAATAATTATTTTGCTTCTTTTTGATAACTAAAATATGAAATTATCCAATTTCTCAACTTGGAAAATTCATGTTAAATTCGAATTAACTCAAAAAAAATTTAAAATTAGAAATCATCTCCAAAAATATTATTCCAAACATCGTAGTAGAAATTCAAAACATTTGAAGATCAAAACATATGTTTTTAACTCAAAAAATTCTTAGGGAATTCCATAAAAATTCAAAAGTGACAACTATAATATGCATAAATAATTATCCAATCCGTGTACCTTGTAAATATCAATAATCATTTGGTTTTTATCACTAATCCAATCTACAACATCATACCAAATAGTAGTGAAGATATTATTCACTTTAGGTTCATTTTGTGTGGAGATAATTGTCATTTTTTCGTTCCTTAGCTTTTTTTCTTCTTTGTTGAATGAACTTTAGTGGAGTGCCATTGGCTTGTGTTTTGCAATTTTCTAAAGTTTATGTGGATATGGCCAAAAATATGAGGGGGAGGAGGAGTATTAGGGGAAATAATTTAATTCCTATCTTTCTTTTTGTATCTCTCTCTAATATAATTAAGGGTTTTAATTCCTTCCCTCATAATTAGTTATTCCAGTGAAAGTTTAACATTCAAATTATATTAGCATAGCAATATCCACACTTTATATGTCCTTCTACACAATATTTATTTACTTATTTCTTAATTATATGTCTGAAATAATATGCAACAAAAATTAGGGGTTTTACATCTGGCACCCTTAGCCACCCACGTTGCTACCAAACCCTAATCGCCTCTTTGAACCTTATGACCAAATCTAGGCGCCATTTACTTGATCCAACCACTTTTATGAATTCTATACTTTTTCTTTACATAATGGCCCCCTTATGATCATTATATAGTCACAAATCCACCCTTGACTAGAAACCTTAGAATCGACAACTCTCGATTTTCTAACGATTCTTTAAATTCTATCACATATTCAGCCTTGATCAATCAAATCTAAAAAAAATGAACTTCACCACTTCGTTTGTGTCATCGCAAAGTGTGAAAGGACATATCATAATGCCTAGTTTCAAGTTGGTTTTCAATTCGATGTATTTTGTAATAAACAGAGGTAGTTAGACAATCTTATTGCATTAGTGATTCATATCTAAAGTGGTGATAGGAAAAATGAAGAAGAAAATGACGGCTTCCCTAGGCTTCACGCAAAGCTCCATACTTATAGGTGAAAATGGACGTGTTGGGAAAAAGCGGTCATAAATGCCTTGAAAACCCGTTTTCGAACATCAACGACAGTATATCATGCCATATATCAAATTACAGGTTTTCGATATAACTTAGAACGATGGGAGCATAAAATTCTCCAAAAGACATCTCTACTCAAAATTAATTTTATCGCCTATTAAATTGAAACGACTACTTAAAATTAGTAAATAATTAAAGTGTTAGATTTGCGTGTCGTTATATCCCTCCTTCTTCTGCCTTTAAAAGAATTGTGCCCCCGCAATTCCTCAACAATAATGCTTAACCAAGTCGATGGTCATCATAATAGGTTCAATCACAAAACATAGGGAAGTACACCAATCATAAACTAACTACTTATGAAGTAGTATTGACAACATCATAGCACAATCATTCATGACATGATAAAATCCATTCACGACGATACATTCCACTTTCTACATATCATACTATAGTAATGCATACATTTCCTCGGTTGTGCAATTCAAAATATAGCATGTTAAACATAAAATTTCATCAAAAGAAGGATGAAACAATTTTAATCGTGTATCAACTCTGTTGTGAAATCCCACTTCTATACCCATACTATCTAAGAGTATTATGGAGTAATACTATCAAATAATACGGAGAATGAGGCTATAAGGGGTACGCACATGAATATTCCTTTGGACTTGCACTAGTACATATTAAAACATCAAATAAATATTTTACAGTACGTATACAGTATCAATACAAAGAATAAACGTGTGTGTCTCTAGGATAGAACAATACAAAATATAAAATAACCAGCAGAGAACAAAGAGTTAATCACAGCGGTAATATATATAATATAATATAACATAACATAATATAATAATATAACATAACATAATATATATATATATATATATATATATATATATATGATTTAGTTTAAATACAAATATCTCAAATATCAACTCTCTCAATAAAATGTGGTAAACAATCACTATACAATAATAAGTGGAAATTAGCCACAATGGCCTCTTTAGCAAGTGCAATTAGTTTCTAGGACACACAACTGAAATAATTACTTTTAAGGACAAAAATAAAAAATAATTAGTTTCTAAGACCTAAAAACCTACGAAATTATGTCCTTGAAAGTAATTAGACAGCTGACTTTGTCCTTAAAAAGTAATTATTCTGCTGATTTTGGCCTTGAAATTAATTGATGTGAATGTGCGTCCTAGAAACTAATTGGACTACAAAGTTTGTCCTTCTAGTGAAATGCCCCATATATACAATAAACAACCATATATAATAATGTATCAAATATATACAATGAATCAATGTCACACAAATATCATACAATAATCCTAATATATGTCTCCTTTAAGCCCACTAAACCATTGTTAGTCATGTCATCCCTGTACCTGAAATGATTCCGACCGACTCGAGTATTATAAAATAACACACGGGTCAGACTATGTCTACTCAAATATCCAAAATAGGGTAAACACGATGTAAATAGAAACCGATAAGAACAGTAAAATGATAATATAATCAGAGATACTCAAATCATTAGACAATACGTCGTACATGTATATAATTTTAGAAATGTATCTCTAAATATATATATATATATATATATATATATATATGTAAATACTCAAATCCACAAGAAACATCCAACTCTGATATCAAAATATGTCATCATCCATATGGAAATACATCAAAACAGAAATCTCAACACATATGGATGAACCACATATATATAGAAATCGTTCGGTAAATCCAAAAATATCAATAAATGAGATACCACCAAGTATAATCAGTGTAACACGAAGCATTGCCCAAAAATATATCTCTCAATCTCAATAAATAAATAAAAAATCTTCAATATCAAATAAGATAGGCTGCCTATCAATGCAAATGAGAATCCCATATACTCTAATCATATACTCAAATATAATCTCATCTCCTAATAAAATATCTCTTTCAGTAAATGTCATGACCGAAAGTGAATATACGAGAGACACAAAGTCCACAGTAGAGTGATATATATAATATGTGGCATGTGCTCCACATCAATACTATAGTGAGATGAATCAATCGTATATGCCAATCCACTACTATGTTAGCATCAAAAGGAAGACTGATAACACTAAGCAAGCTCCATAGACATTAAGTCTCTATAATCTTTATTTACCTCTCAATCGTTGTGATTCACATCCAGCATTGTGCTTGTCAAAGCATGGACCTTAAGTCATGACACTACAAATGCCCCTATATGTAATAGACTGCTGGCCTAGTGACACAAGGGGCTAATGCATGCATAATGGTGGTACTGAACAATATATAAGGTGTCATGGATCTAGTGTGCGACCCTATGATTAGGCTGCTAGGGTGATCACTAACCATCTAGTCCTCTCCAACCAACATAATAGGAGTATATCATAATAGTGGCATTTCGAAGTAATACATATCGATCTAAAGTCTCACAAACTATAGCACGGAGCCAAATATCACCATGTATCACCTCACACTACACATTCTATTCCTGTCCTGTGAGTGTCATCTACTTACAATAAATAACTAAATAAATACCACAGCAGCGTCCCATATCAGCGTGTGATACTCAAACGTTTATTTAATATTTATAAACTACACTCATCACTACACAATTTTATATAATGAGTCCAAAGAATAACCGAATAAATATTACCGAATGCCCCATCCCAAACGGTATTAAAACATCATTTATTCAGATTTCTCGTTACACTAAATTAAATGCATTAAAATCATATTAAGGATGCCATCACCGTATCATATTAAAACTCCATTTTAATCCAAATCAATGATGAATCCCTCATAAAATTAAAGCCAATATATATACATATATATATATATAGATATATATATATATATATGCACACACACACACAAAAACACACACACGCACACACATATATAACAAATTAAATAAAATTAGAAAAGTAAAATAAAATAAATTTACCAAATATGTACATAATATATAAACAAACAAATTAATGTTCAATAACCAACCTCATATATAATCATATATATAACAAAATATATGTAAAAAATGAATAATAAAATGCATATTACAAAATTAATTAGGTAATGTTCTAAATATAATCATAATAATTTCTTTACAATAAATAATTAAATTCGACATCCTTTATAAAATTAAATAATTTAATATACACTAATAACATTGAAAATCTCATTTTAAATCCTCAAAAATAGTTTACATAAATAAAAGTTTCCTAGTTATTTCGTACAATTCAATCCAATAAAAAATAAGAGAGTTATTAGAATAGTAACATAAAAATAGTTAAATGAAACAAATATGCACGAATAATAACATATAAATAAATCCATATAATATTTAATCAGTTTAATGTATAACCATTTCCAGTTGTTATAAATGCATTGCATAATTTATAACAAAGAATATTTCTAATCTATTTAATTAACCATTTGCTAATGATACTATCAAAATTTTCTCAAATTTGACTATCTTCAATTATATTTACATCCACACACACGTATAGATATATAATACACAAGTTTATTTATATCAATGTTTAAATATGCTTCATATATATATTAATGTATTTTACCTTTTAATATATATATATATATATATATATATATATATATATAGACTTTAACTTCGAAGTGTGTGTGTGTGTATACCTTGATTCTTGCATTAAAAATATAGAATCACCAGTACCCACAACGACACACTATAACACAACGCAATAATTTACTCATCAAAACATTAAAAAGCTCATATACATCACACACGCATGCAACTAAATACCTACACACTCGCATGCTTCTGTTTACACATACATATCTATACAAAAAATGAACACAACCCGCTACATACACACTCAATGATTAGTACATACACACACAAAAATAGCCACCTATGCGCTTGTACTTACATACAACACCTTTACAATACACTCAACCTCACTTACCACACACACAACACTCTCATGTTAATGCAGCAGTATACATAAACAACCCATACACATGCACACACTACTGGAAAAACACCCATAGGCATGAAAAGAACATACAAAAAATTCATTACACAACACAATAATAAAGATATATATAATTCAATAATGCACGCAGGAAGTAAATTGGGGCTAGAGTCTACCAGCATTGGTTGACTTGAGCTCTTGGACGAGCAATCTATAGAGGTCGACTGTGGCTAGGGTTAGGTTGACCTGAATGGTCGAGCTTGGAAGCCATGTCACATCTCTATTGAATGATAATATTTAATTCTCTTCAACTTCTATGCAGGCGATGATACACATGAACATGCACAATTCAACACCCAATATATATATATATATATATATATATGTGTGTGTGTGTGTGTGTAGATTAACTTGATTTTCATAGATTTAGAGAGATATTCCTCTCCTAGAGCTCGTGTTTACCTCATCTTCTGCTTCTCCACATTCATATGCAAGCACACAGAAAACTAGAGCTGCAACAAATAAAACTCAAATCCTAGATGCATTCTGATGGCAAGAAACCTCTCTTCAAATTTAGGAATTTCTCATAATTCATATAGTTTAATTTCAATTATTAAAGAGGTGAAGTTCTATGCGTTATCTAGCTTCAGGTGGAAGATAAATAGTGGTATGGAGTTGTGTACATATATAAAATGAAGAAAAGCAGAAGTCAGGATTTAGAAAGTTCTAATTTCAAGGGCTTGGGCTTGTGAAAATTGACTTGAGCCTTAAAAATTTGATAGGTAAACAAATATATATAATTTTTATTTTCTTTTAGTTTTAAAATAAAATTCTTTCTAAGTTTAAATAAATCCAAATTTCTATTCTAAAATCACTTCTTTGTCAAATCAATATTTAAATCTTAGTTATTTTACTTTATAAAATTTATTTCCCTTTATAAAAATATTTTTAAATTAATTTAAATAATTAAAATTCCAATTTAGTGAATTAAATTACAATTATTAATTTCAATTAATTATTACTTAAAAATCATGTTGTTATAGACTTCTTCCCTTAACAAAATTGTATCCTTGTAATTTCTTATAAGGAAGAATTTATAACAAACCAATTATAACCACTCACTTGTATTACTTTCAACTTTCCTTTGAATATCAAAGCATTTACTAAATCTAATACTCCCTTATCAAATTTAGAAAAAAAATTGTTTAAACAATTCATTTTTCAAACATTAAATAAAAATCTTCCCCGAAATTTCATTACATTTTGATTCAAACACAATTAAGACTCAAATTTTTATCAAATAACTTTAAATTGTTTTTGTGAAAAGTCAAGATTTTATCAACAAAATTTCGACCAAAATATCATTTTTCTAATTAATAAATGATTTTTCAACGTATTTCTTAATTCCAAATCATTGTATTACAAACAAAATCATTAAATTTCCTTAAACTTTTATGCTTTCTTAAAATCTGTAATCTATTATATAATTTTTTTTGTTTTAACTCTTTTCCAAAAACAAAAATGAATTTACTCAAAATTATATACAATCATAAGTAATTTCAAAAAATAAATCTTCGGATTATGCATATATTTTAACACTTTAAAGTGTCAAAAATATCAAGTACTTTTACATTCTAAATTATATCAAATACTATAAAGTGATGTTGCCTCTCCATCTATCGTAGTGATTACTAATATCATTCGGCTGTAATATTGACTATGTAATCAATACAACATCGCTAGTGATCAAAGCTATGCACTAATATAAAATGGCTGCAAGCATAAATTAAAATACACATAATTATATATAATATTTTTCAAAATTCTCTAACTTCATTCGAAATGTGCGTGTGTGTCTATATATATATGTGTGTATATATATATGTATGTATGTATAATATATCCAAAATATTGTGTCCACATGTCTGGTTCTAGCATCTAGGAATCCGTATCGATACTATGGTGTCTCATGTACCAACCAAAATTCTTAAACAAATCTACGGACAAGTAAACACAACTTCATCTCAAAAATATCCATAATATCACTTCTACAAATCATTTAATGTACTTAATAAATCTTTTAATATACTTTAAAACTAATTACAATGCCATACCTATAATATAAATTTCCAAAAGATTTCTCTTTATACTTAATTTCTAATCATCTAGTAATAACAGTCCATAACTACATATATAAAAGTATTTACTTTTATCAAACCTTAATAATTTCAAACTAAATTTAAACACACACAAATTCTAAAATTAAATTCAATGTCAGCAATTTCAAATAGCTAAACAAACATAAGACAACAAAATAAATGTACTCAGCGGAAATTAATAAATAGATTTTCTGCTGCACATTCTGGTCAAAATCAAATCAAAACCCAACTACAAATAAAAAAAACACCACAAGAAAATACAAAACCGTCCAAAATCATAAATACAAGATCCACTGGTTGGACTAACTCCTTTCGTCCTTGCAACACCAACCATTTTAAATTTCATACTTAAAAGAAAAGAAATTAATTATATATTTAAATACATATGTTTATAAAATCAAAAATACATTAAATGATGATTACCACAGTAATCATTACACACGCACACATTGTATCCCTTAATATAGGGTATTTCCTAATACACCCAAGGGTCATGAACTTTAAGTCTCATCTAAGGTCTCGACTCGTGTCTCTAATATACAATGCACTATTTTGGACCTACTTTGATACTAATTTGTGAAACCCCACCTTTATACCCATACATCTAAGAATATTATGGAGCAATACTGTTAGATAGTATGAAGAATGAGACTATATAGGGTACACACATGAATGTTCCCTTGGACTTACATTGGTACGTATTAAAACATCAAATAAATATCTCATAGTTCGTACACAATACTAATACAAAGTAATGGATATGCGTGTTTCCAGGACAGAACAATACATAATATACAATAAACAACAGAGAACACAGAGTCAATCGCAGTGATAATATATGTAATATAATATATCATATATGATTTAGTTTAGATATAAATATCTCAAATGTCAACTCTCTCAATAAAATGTGATAAACAATAACTATATAACAATGTATCAAATATATATAGTGAATCAATGCCACACAAACACCACACAATAATCCTAATATATGTCTCTTTAAGCCCACTAAACCAATGCTAGTCATGTCATCCCTTTACCTGAAATGACATGGACTAACACGAGCATTATAAATAACACAGGAGTCAGACTATGTCCAATCAAATGTCCCAAATAAGGTAAACACAATGCAACAAGAAATAATAAGAATAGTAGTACGATAATATAACTAGAGATACTCAAATCATTAGAATGTACATCCATATATGTATGTAAGTTTAGAAATGTATCTCTCTGAAATATTTATACGTATAATACCATAAACAACCACCAAGGCATCATATCTCATAAATACGCAAATTCACAAGAAACATCCAACTTTGATATCAAAAGATATCATCAGCCATATAGAAATATGTCAAACCAGAAATCTCATAATCAACACATATGCGTGAATCACAAATATATATAAATTATTCATCAAATCTAAAAATATCAATAAATAAGACATCACCAAGTATAATCAGGCTAGCGTGAAGCATTTTCCAAATTTACCTCTTAATCTCCATAAATGAAATATCATCATCAATATCAAACAGGATAGGCTGCCTATCAACACAAATGAGAATACCTTATACTCTAATCGTATATCTCATGTATAATCTCATATCCTCGTAAAATATCTCTCCTTGAAAATATCATGACAGGAATTGACTACACCAGACACAAAGTCCCAAGTAGAGTTATATATATATATACACATATAAAATATGTGACACCTGGCACACATCAATACTACAGTGAGGTGTATCAATCATATATGCCAATCCACTATTCCGTTAGTACCAGAAGTGAGACTGATATCACTAAGAAAGCTTCAAGACACTAAGTCTCTATAGTCTTTAGGTACCTCTCAATTATTCTGACACGTATCCACCAGTGTGCTCATCAATGAGAGGACCTTAAGTCATGACACTACAAATTCCCCAATAGGCAATAGATTATAAGCCTAGTCATACAAGGGGATAGTGAGTGCATATGGATAGCACAAAGCTTAAGCACTAAGCTATATATATAAGGTGTCATGGATCAGGAGTGCGACCCTACGATCAGACCGCCAAGGTGGATACTAGCTATTTGGTCCTCTATAACAAACAAATTAGGAGTGCACCGTAATAGTGGCATATACAAATAATACATATAGACCCAAAGTCCCACAAACTATAGGCAGTAAGCCATATATCACCATGTCTCACTTCACACTATACACTTTATTCCCATTATGTGAGTGTTATCTACTTATAATGAATAACCGAGTAAATATCACAACAGCATCTGACACCACTGCATGATACTCAAACGTTTATTCACTATTTATAAACTATACTCATCACTATAATATTTTATATAACAAGTCTAAAGAATAACCTGAGATATATTACCAAATGCCCCATCACAAACAATATTATAACTTCATTTATTCAAATTTTTCGTTACATAGAATTAAATACAAAAGAGCATATCAAGGATGTCGTCACTGTATCATATCAAAACTCCAAATCAATAGTGAATCGCTCATAAAATTAAAGCCAATATATATATAAAATGAAATAAATTTATTATATATACACACAGACATACACACACACATACATACATATATGAACAAATAAGTTAATGTTCAATAACCAACCTAAAATATAATCATATATATAACAAAATCTATGTAGAAAAATGAATAGCAAATGGATATTAAAAAATTAATTAGGTAATGGTCTAAATACAATTATAATAATTTATTTACAGTAAATAATAAATTCCCCATTTTTTATAACATTAATTAATTTAATATAATATTAAATATATAGGTGTGGTACTAGTGTATGTATTTTAAACTAAACTATTAATAAATATTACTAAATAATCATTTCAAAAATCAAAATAAATAAAGACAAATTTGCTACCAAATATTATACAAATACATACATGTACAAAATAATTTTTTTATATACACATGTAAACACACATATTCATCAACTGTTGATGGCAATAACATATAGGGATTCGTGACATTGGTTCACTATCTATGCATACATATAACATGATGAACAATTACACAGACACACATATATGTAAATGTAAACAAGGATTTTAATTTATCTAGAGCCTTGTTGACACACCTTGCAATGTTGAATCAAATCACTCATTAAATCAAGTTTTGAATCCAAAAAGCGCTACCAGTCTGAATGAAGCTACCACCGGTGTATGAATTTGATTTAGTTTAGTGTTTATGAGCTTGAATTTAAGGAGGATAGAGAGACTAGAAGTCAGCCTTAGTTGGCCTATAATGGAGCAAAAGAGAAAATATAATAATGAGGGTTAGAGGCAAATAAATAATAAGAGTCAAGGAATGAAACGAAGATCTAGATCTTTTTTTCTCCTACAAATTTCTTCCTTTTGAATTCAAAATTCCACCCTGCCTCTCTTTGTTAAGTCGACCTCCTCATAGTCTGTAACGCCTCGAAAATTTTCGACTTTCGAAAATTCAACATCGATACTCACTTTATCGACTGCCGAGAAATCGAAGGCCGGAAACCCGAAATGTTATGGTTTAAGAAAAAGAAAGAGAGAGAAGAAGAGAGAAAAAGATAGAAAATAGAAAATGGAGGGAAAAGAAAAATAGAACGGAATAGAAAACAACAGCAGAACAACATCAGAATCTCACAATTCGCAGCGGAACAACATATAATAATAAATGAATAATCTTTAAACAAAGAACTATATCAGTTATTACATTTTATACATTACATTACATTACATTACATTACATTACATCAGAGTGTACAACAACAAACAACAAAAAACAGTGCAGCGGAAAAAGAAATACTATATAACTAGTAATACGCCATGCCATCCAGCTCGCCTCCAGCAACTCCAGAATATCCTGAATATCCTGATACACCTAACTCTTGACTGCCCGTGTGGAAATTGGTGGGCACCCAGAGTTTAGGAAGGAAAACAATAAACTCCAAGTCAGTCATGTGACTGGTGTGAGAACTCAAAACAGTTTATTTATCTTTAAAATCAAAATAAAAGAATATTTTCAAAGTCAATTCGCAATGCTTTTAAAAATGAGACTACCATAAGACCTCCCGCCACACACACAATGCAAACGCAGACTTGGGGAAGATTTCTTCTTATGTTAGTCAAAGATGCTTGATACGCATTAAAAAGAAACATTTGATATTATTACTAGTGCATAGTGTAAGAAAAATTCATTTCGAAAGTAGAATATAAATCTTAGCCAGCATAGGTACCATTATATTATGCCTACTATAGCTACTTCCTGAGGAAGTAGGTTCTACAACTAAAACCGTACAAGTCACGTATTGTTTCTTTGGATTTCCAACGAATGATCAGGCCAAGGAACTTCCCATTGCCACATGAGAATGCCTCTGGATGGACATCCCCGAGAACCAAACCGGATCTCTACCAACACAAGGCCGGGTTACCCCTAACTGAGTAACAACTGACCGAATATGCCATCCCCCGGTCCTTTGGGACCTTTCATCGAGCGCTCACAATCAATTCACACAATCATAAAGTGTTTTCAACATGAGTAAGTATCTGGGCTCCATACCATGATACCACCCTTTTCCAGAAGGAAATGCACACATCCTAAAGGGCGCTACCCCTCATAACCTTGCCACATCTTTCCTGTTTTGACCATTCACGGGGTGTGAGGCTCGACGAAGTCACGTCCACAAAAACATACTTTATACAAAAGCCATGCTTTGGGTCAACAAATGATCATAGAAATGATCACCAAGATAGACGATCAAATAAACGATCCTATCACAAATAATCAACACAATGATCATTTACAGCAACACTCAGCATGTCACATTACCAAATTGGGAATATATCGCTGATAACATTCAACTACATAACCTCTAAGCTCGTACGTCTCAGAGAAGGGTGTTAAGCTAAAAGAATAAATTCTCCGCCACCAACAGAAATATATTTGAAAGAAATCTGCTTTATATCTCAATTTGTAATGTCAAACATACAATCCATACAAGTCTGTTCCGGGCTCGAACAGAACCAAAGGCACTTCTCACGAAGCCCTTGCAATCCGGGTATTCACAATCCCGATCGAATTTCCCATCACTTAGGAAATCTCTATACCAGGAGCTACCCAGTGCAGAGACAATCGATAGGTCATCCTATCGCTTTCGCAAATACTCGGTCTTCAACACCGGTCATCAAATGCAATTCATAACGACGTATCACATATTCGGAAAGGGTTATACGACCCCATGGTCCTTTCCCGGTTAACCCGAATAGTGAGCGCTTATTCAAAAAATAAGTGTGGCATTCACATTCAAATAAATCACATCAAATACCCTTCAAAGGTATATATTGATAGTCGGTTATTGAACTATCAATGGATATGCACACATCACCAGTTTCCAAATAAATTTTCAAATTATTTATTTTCCAAAATATCTTTACAAGATATATAATTTTCACACTTCAAAAATAAATCAATATTTATTTTTCTAAACCAATCCCACTTTCTTTTATAAATTCCATAGTGAATTTATATTTCACAATATCTATGAATATATGATTTTAATTATTCATTTTCAATTTATCTTCAAAAAGATAAATTCTCAACTTATTCAATGAAATATTAGAAAACATTTCCATACTTATTTATTCATAAGTAATTCACTTTATATTATTTATTTTCAATACTTAGAAAATATTCAATATATTTAAATCAAAATTAAGTATATATTTCATTCTTTACGGAAATCATTCTCTTAAACATATTTATTTGGGCCAAAACGAATGTTGCGTAAAACATCGTTACGACAACCCAAAATCACTAGTATAGGGATTCGAAATTAAAATAGATATATAAATCCCAATACTATACAAAACATTTCCTTTCGGAAATCATTTACTATAACAACAGTGTTATAGTCCACCATTTCCTTTTATTTCTCGAAAACGTCTATTTCAACAATAAATGTTGAAATCTATGGTTTCGAATTTCAACACATTTTAAAACATCGTTAGATCGTTTTAATTCTATTTCAAATATCACATTCAAAACAATTTCTTTAACATCTTATTCACTATTCAAAAACGTGAATATACTACGTTAACACATTTCATCCTTTTATACATTTTATTTAAAAGGATTATTCACAGTTCAAAAACGTGAACATAACTCCATTAATAGGTTTCAACAATTAACTTATCAAAATAAGTCGTTTGCGAATTTATAAAACAACGTTTATAAATTCCTTTTCTATTTATTTTATAACATCTCCTTTTATAAATTCCTTTATCAACCTATTCACTTTATAACTCAATTATAAACCAAAGATTCATATTATAAGTTAAATGCTCATAAAACGATTATTTTACAAAATCGTTTCTTTGAACTACATAATTATAAATCTTATAACCTATAAGATTCAATTATTTATCCAAATCTATTCTTTCAATAACTTTATAAATTTTATAAACCTACTGCTTATAAAATTTCATTTATAACTTCACCGTTTATAATTCTATGAATTTCATTCATTTATGGAATTCATTTTCACTTCATTCAAACACTTATAAAAACTTATTTTATAATGTCAATATTTCAATTTATAAATATCCATTTATAAATCTCTAAATATAAATCAATTTATATTATTCTTTTAAAACGTCTTTAAACTCCTTTAAAAACTTCATCATTTTGATTTATAAAATAATCAAATTTTATAAATCCTATATTTAAACTTTTTACAATAAATTCAGAAATCTAATTTAAACTATTTTATAAAATCATTAGCATCATATTCTCAAAAATCAACTTTTAACTATATTTTTCAAAATCATAACTTTTATATAACATTAAAAATTATACGTTTATTTATTTAAAATGGATCAATTCCAAAATTACTGTATATTTTCAAAAATCACTTTTAAAATCATTTTAAAATTCCAAAATTTGGTCCAACGATGCTACATACCAAATAGTCAATCACGACTACAACGATATCATATATCGATATGATAATCCATCAAATATCAAAATATCTGAAATCAAATAAATACTGTTGAGGAATCCAGTTGGATCCCTCCAACCTGTTTTCCTACATCCACAAACATTAGCACAATACCAATTTCGCTCCAGTACGAAATTATCGCGGTATATGAGATTTAAAATATTATCCGCTTAATAGACGGCGCAATAGGGTCTCATCCGCTAAACAAAAAATGCGGGAAATCAATAACTCCAATATATACATATGCCAATATATATATATTGCTATTATATATAATACCAATTTCACTGTTTATGAAATATTCGCGGTATATGTTTTTAATAAATAACATCCGCTTACTAACGGCGTATAATGTCTATTTTAACAATCAATAGATAACAATCACCATTCAAACATGCATTCAAATATTTTAAATCTAACTATTTAAAATAAAATCGAAACTGATTCGATTGAGTGAGAAGTTCTCACCTTGATTTTAATTCCCGTTTTAGCGATTTATTTCGAATAAAATTAAACGGACGTTTAATTTTACCCAAAATTCTCACTAACTCCAAACGACTCCAATCCAATTCCATCGCGTAGTGCTCGTCCATACGATTCCAACGCAACTGGTTTCGCGCGTTTTCGACCTCGTATGAAAAAGATATCAATTTTTGAAGTTACACGATTTTTATATAAACATTTACAACTTAAATTAAATTTTATAAACCCACTTTCTCTCATCACCCTTGGATCCTTCAACCTCCTCATCCTAGCCGTAGGACGCAACCCCCCTCCCTCTCTTCTTCACGCGCACGCAACTGCTCCAGTAAAAAAAATGCAACCAAACCCATTTATCAAATACTAGGGTTTCAATTTTCACCATCAACACTCGACGATACTTCATCATACCCTCACCATCTTGAAGCCCTCCACCACAACAACACTCGTCCATAAGCATGAGAAGCTCGGCCTCATCATGTGCCTGGAAATGCGTGCGCAAGTTGCCACGGTCGGCCTCCCATATCTCACAATTCATAGCTCCAATCCACATCTTAACCGTTGATCTTGTAGTTCTCTTCATGCTCTACATCTTTCATTTAGGAAGTTATTCGATTCAATGCATGGATTTTGAGAAAATGGAGGGAGAAGTTGGGATGATTTCGGCCATTCATGGTTGTAGGTGGCGGCTGCAGTTTATTTAGGGTTAGGGTTTGGATTTTTATAAATTCATGAGTTTATGGTGTATTTATAGAAAAAAAAATCGAACACTATTCAGAAAATTCCGAACTCCGATTCACGCGCCGTAACCAGCGTTTCTAGGGTTTACCCCGCGTTCCGGACACAATGGAACAGGTTTCGGAAGCTAATTCGGACATCTGTGCGAGTTATGGCAACAAACGTTCAATTTGAATTAAACCGATTTAAGCGATTTTCTAGGCGTTTTAATTTGTACCAGACAAACGGTAAATCCAATTGACATGAAATTTGAAACCTTACAATAATATCACATTATGGATCCGAAGAAACTGGTTTCATCGAAATCCGAGACTTTTTGAAAAATGGCTATTTTAACTCGCCAAATTAAAATTAAAAATAATTCGATGCGTTTCGAGCTGCCATGATCAAACAGTAACTCCGATTGACACGAAAATTTAAATCCGGTAATAACTAACTATTACGGATCCAATGGAACTGGTTTTGTTCAATTCTGAGACTGTTCAAAAATTGACTATTTTCACTAGTCGATTAAATATTAAAATATTCAATTTTCACAAATTAAGTTTTAATTCGATTTTAAAAGTTCTAAAATATCGTTCTAACTTCAATATGATAAAATAAAATTTTAAAAATCATTTTCAATCATATTTAACTCGATTTTCAATTATTTCTATAATTTATCATATTAAATTATCGATTTAATTATCCAATTAATCCAATTATTTAAAATAAAATTTATTCGACTTATAAATTCACTTATTAATATTTAAAATTAATTAAATATTCAAATTTTAATTAAATAAAATTCTGGGTCGTTACAATCTTCCCCCCTTAAAAGAATTTCGTCCTCGAAATTATTAAGTAAGAAAATTACAGAATCTATTAGCTTTCCAAAATCCATAGTCAAACTTTTACAATAACTTTACCAAGTTTTCAAATCATACTTAGTTATCTTTTCAAAACAACTACTATTGTTTAACTTTCAATTCCAAAACAAAGTTAAAATTTTCAAAAATTTTCCAAATTTTCTCAAATTTTTTCTAACGCCTTAAATTTTCGGAAAAATTCGCCATAGTCTCCTTTGCGCGGCTCGATCCGAAAAAAAATGACAGTATATATATCACAAATATACATCTCATCAAGTAATGAGGCATCCCGGAGGGAAAAAAGTATAAAAGTACGGTATGTAATCCGAGATATGTACGTTATTTTTTTATTAGCAAGCATATACGGCTAATATAGCGCGAAAGCGAGCTCCAAATGCGAAGTAAACGCGATCCGCACCTACTAATCACTCAACAAACAACATGAGAACATGTATATATGACAATAGTATCAATATACAACATATAGCAACATAATAACTATATATGCCAACATAGCAAATGTATGAAAAGCAATATATTCAACCATCAGCCAATTATCATTCATAACCAAATCAATATTCATTTATATTCTCATTAATATTCAATGAATTGGGTTTTCAATTTAATCACATTTGATTCATTAACAGTGGATGTTTCTAACATTTATTTTCAATTAGTTTATATTCACTAATTCATATTCAAGTTGGTTCACTTCCAATTCAAATTCAATTCCATTAACTCAATTTCATTAACACTTAATGAATTATATACAACCAATCAACTAACAACCATATAACAATCAATGTTTATTAATCACAACCAAATTACTTTGCTTATATTCATTCTATTTGGTTTAACACCATCACTTAACTTTATTAATTTACTTTGATACTAATATCAATTTCATTCAACTTCTCTTAAGTTATATTTCCATTTAACTTTAATTTCATTTTTATTTACAACTCATATTCATAAATATATTCATATAGTTTCACTTCTCATATATATAAGTTTATTTCACAATTGTAAATCACATTAATTATAATTCAATTCTTATAATTCATTTGCTTATACAATTCTTCTTTTATTTAGATTATTCAAACAACTAAACAATCAACTTATATACTTTAATAATTCTGAAAAATTATTCCTTTATATACAAAATATACTCAAGGTAAAATTATTTCATTTACCCAATTTTTAAAACAATATTATGTCGAATTGTTCTATTCAAGTGTTTAGAAACCCCTTCGGCATAGTCTTGCGGACCACGCTGACGAAAGTTCATATGCCACTCAATAAACCAATCATCACAATATAAAACAATTTTACATTCACTAACAAATACGCTCTCATAGCTATTATTACTCTCAACTCATTCTAGAGTACTACTGACTCTATCTCTAATGAGTAATACCCAACAGAACCATGGTTGTCGCTTAACCATAAGCTCTGATACCAAATGTAACGCCCCGAAAATTTTCGACTTTCGAAAATTCAACATCGATACTCACTTTATCGACTGCCGAGAAATCGAAGGCCGGAAACCCGAAATGTTATGGTTTAAGAAAAAGAAAGAGAGAGAAGAAGAGAGAAAAAGATAGAAAATAGAAAATGGAGGGAAAAGAAAAATAGAACGGAATAGAAAACAACAGCAGAACAACATCAGAATCTCACAATTCGCAGCGGAACAACATATTATAATAAATGAATAATCTTTAAACAAAGAACTATATCAGTTATTACATTTTATACATTACATTACATTACATTACATTACATTACATTACATCAGAGTGTACAACAACAAACAACAACAAACAGTGCAGCGGAAAAAGAAATACTATATAACTAGTAATACGCCATGCCATCCAGCTCGCCTCCAGCAACTCCAGAATATCCTGAATATCCTGATAAACCTAACTCTTGACTGCCCGTGTGGAAATTGGTGGGCACCCAGAGTTTAGGAAGGAAAACAATAAACTCCAAGTCAGTCATGTGACTGGAGTGAGAACTCAAAACAGTTTATTTATCTTTAAAATCAAAATAAAAGAATATTTTCAAAGTCAATTCGCAATGCTTTTAAAAATGAGACTACCATAAGACCTCCCGCCACACACACAATGCAAACGCAGACTTGGGGAAGATTTCTTCTTATGTTAGTCAAAGATGCTTGATACGCATTAAAAAGAAACATTTGATATTATTACTAGTGCATAGTGTAAGAAAAATTCATTTCGAAAGTAGAATATAAATCTTAGCCAGCATAGGTACCATTATATTATGCCTACTATAGCTACTTCCTGAGGAAGTAGGTTCTACAACTAAAACCGTACAAGTCACGTATTGTTTCTTTGGATTTCCAACGAATGATCAGGCCAAGGAACTTCCCATTGCCACATGAGAATGCCTCTGGATGGACATCCCCGAGAGCCAAACCGGATCTCTACCAACACAAGGCCGGGTTACCCCTAACTGAGTAACAACTGACCGAATATGCCATCCCCCGGTCCTTTGGGACCTTTCACCGAGCGCTCGCAATCAATTCACACAATCATAAAGTGTTTTCAACATGAGTAAGTATCTGGGCTCCATACCATGATACCACCCTTTTCCAGAAGGAAATGCACACATCCTAAAGGGCGCTACCCCTCATAACCTTGCCGCATCTTTCCTGTTTTGACCATTCACGGGGTGTGAGGCTCGACGAAGTCACGTCCACAAAAACATACTTTATACAAAAGCCATGCTTTGGGTCAACAAATGATCATAGAAATGATCACCAAGATAGACGATCAAATAAACGATCCTATCACAAATAATCAACACAATGATCATTTACAGCAACACTCAGCATGTCACATTACCAAATTGGGAATATATCGCTGATAACATTCAACTACATAACCTCTAAGCTCGTACGTCTCAGAGAAGGGTGTTAAGCTAAAAGAATAAATTCTCCGCCACCAACAGAAATATATTTGAAAGAAATCTGCTTTATATCTCAATTTGTAATGTCAAACATACAATCCATACAAGTCTGTTCCGGGCTCGAACAGAACCGAAGGCACTTCTCACGAAGCCCTTGCAATCCGGGTATTCACAATCCCGATCGAATTTCCCATCACTTAGGAAATCTCTATACCAGGAGCTACCCAGTGCAGAGACAATCGATAGGTCATCCTATCGCTTTCGAAAATACTCGGTCTTCAACACCGGTCATCAAATGCAATTCATAACGACGTATCACATATTCGGAATGGGTTATACGACCCCATGGTCCTTTCCCGGTTAACCCGAATAGTGAGCGCTTATTCAAAAAATAAGTGTGGCATTCACATTCAAACAAATCACATCAAATACCCTTCAAAGGTATATATTGATAGTCGGTTATTGAACTATCAATGGATATGCACACATCACCAGTTTCCAAATAATTTTTCAAATTATTTATTTTCCAAAATATCTTTACAAGATATATAATTTTCACACTTCAAAAATAAATCAATATTTATTTTTCTAAACCAATCCCACTTTCTTTTATAAATTCCATAGTGAATTTATATTTCACAATATCTATGAATATATGATTTTTAATTATTCATTTTCAATTTATCTTCAAAAAGATAAATTCTCAACTTATTCAATGAAATATTAGAAAACATTTCCATACTTATTTATTCATAAGTAATTCACTTTATATTATTTATTTTCAATACTTAGAAAATATTCAATATACTTAAATCGAAATTAAGTATATATTTCATTCTTTAAGGAAATCATTCTCTTAAACATATTTATTTGGGCCAAAACGAATGTTGCGTAAAACATCGTTACGACAACCCAAAATCACTAGTATAAGGATTCGAAATTAAAATAGATATATAAATCCCAATACTATACAAAACATTTCCTTTCGGAAATCATTTACTATAACAACAGTGTTATAGTCCACCATTTCCTTTTATTTCTCGAAAACGTCTATTTCAACAATAAATGTTGAAATCTATGGTTTCGAATCTCAACACATTTTAAAACATCGTTAGATCGTTTTAATTCTATTTCAAATATCACATTCAAAACAATTTCTTTAACATCTTATTCACTATTCAAAAACGTGAATATACTACGTTAACACATTTCATCCTTTTATACATTTTATTTAAAAGGATTATTCACAGTTCAAAAACGTGAATATAACTCCATTAATAGGTTTCAACAATTAACTTATCAAAATAAGTCGTTTGCGAATTTATAAAACAACGTTTATAAATTTCATTTCTATTTATTTCATAACATCTCCTTTTATAAATTCCTTTATCAACCTATTCACTTTATAACTCAATTATAAACCAAAGATTCATATTATAAGTTAAATGCTCATAAAACGATTATTTTACAAAATCGTTTCTTTGAACTTCATAATTATAAACCTTATAACCTATAAGATTCAATTATTTATCCAAATCTATTCTTTCAATAACTTTATAAATTTTATAAACCTACTGCTTATAAAATTTCATTTATAACTTCACCGTTTATAATTCTATGAATTTCATTCATTTATGGAATTCATTTTCACTTCATTCAAACACTTATAAAAACTTGTTTTATAATGTCAATATTTCAATTTATAAATATCCATTTATAAATCTCTAAATATAAATCAATTTATATTATTCTTTTAAAACGTCTTTAAACTCCTTTAAAAACTTCATCATTTTGATTTATAAAATAATAAAATTTTATAAATCCTATATTTAAACTTTTTACAATAAATTCAGAAATCCAATTTAAACTATTTTATAAAATCATTAGCATCATATTCTCAAAAATCAACTTTTAACTATATTTTTCAAAATCATAACTTTTATATAACATTAAAAATTATACGTTTATTTATTTAAAATGGATCAATTCCAAAATTACTGTATATTTTCAAAAATCACTTTTAAAATCATTTTAAAATTCCAAAATTTGGTCCAATGATGCTACATACCAAATAGTCAATCACGACTACAACGATATCATATATCGATATGATAATCCATCAAATATCAAAATATCTGAAATCAAATAAATACTGTTGAGGAATCCAGTTGGCTCCCTCCAACCTGTTTTCCTGCATCCACAAACATTAGCACAATACCAATTTCGCTCCAGTACGAAATTATCGCGGTATATGGGATTTAAAATATTATCCGCTTAATAGACGGCGCAATAGGGTCTCATCCGCTAAACAAAAAATGCGGGAAATCAATAACTCCAATATATACATATGCCAATATATATATATTGCTATTATATATAATACCAATTTCACTGTTTATGAAATATTCGCGGTATGTTTTTAATAAATAACATCCGCTTACTAACGGCGTATAATGTCTATTTTAACAATCAATAGATAACAATCACCATTCAAACATGCATTCAAATATTTTAAATCTAACTATTTAAAATAAAATCGAAACTGATTCGATTGAGTGAGAAGTTCTCACCTTGATTTTAATTCCCGTTTTAGCGATTTATTTCGAATAAAATTAAACGGACGTTTAATTTTACCCAAAATTCTCGCTAACTCCAAACGACTCCAATCCAATTCCATCGCGTAGTGCTTGTCCATACGATTCCAACGCAACTGGTTTAGCGCGTTTTCGACCTCGTATGAAAAAGATATCAATTTTTGAAGTTACACGATTTTTATATAAACATTTACAACTTAAATTAAATTTTATAAACCCACTTTCTCTCATCACCCTTGGATCCTTCAACCTCCTCATCCTAGCCGTAGGACGCAACCCCCCTCCCTCTCTTCTTCACGTGCACGCAACTGCTCCAGTAAAAAAAAACGCAACCAAACCCATTTATCAAATACTAGGGTTTCAATTTTCACCATCAACACTCGACGATACTTCATCATACCCTCACCATCTTGAAGCCCTCCACCAGCACAACGCTCGGCCATAAGCATGAGAAGCTCGGCCTCATCATGTGCCTGGAAATGCGTGCACAAGTTGCCACGGTCGGCCTCCCATATCTCACAATTCATAGCTCCAATCCACATCTTAACCGTTGATCTTGTAGTTCTCTTCATGCTCTACATCTTTCATTTAGGAAGTTATTCGATTCGATGCATGGATTTTGAGAAAATGGAGGGAGAAGTTGGGATGATTTCGGCCATTCATGGTTGTAGGTGGCGGCTGCAGTTTATTTAGGGTTAGGGTTTGGATTTTTATAAATTTGTGAGTTTATGGTGTATTTATAGAAAAAAAATCGAACACTATTCATCCGGAAATTCCGAACTCCGATTCATGCGCCGTAACCAGCGTTTCTAGGGTTTACCCCGCGTTCCGGACACAATGGAACAGGTTTCGGAAGCTAATTCAGACATCTGTGCGAGTTATAGCAACAAACGTTCAATTTGAATTAAACCGATTTAAGCGATTTTCTAGGCGTTTTAATTTGTACCGGACAAACGGTAAATCCAATTGACACGAAATTTGAAACCTTACAATAATATCACATTACGGATCCGATGAAACTGTTTCGTCGAAATCCGAGACTTTTTGCAAAATGGCTATTTTAACTCGCCAAATTAAAATTAAAAATAATTCGATGCGTTTCGAGCTGCCACGATTAAACGGTAACTCCGATTGACACGAAAATTTAAATCCGGTAATAACTAACTATTACGGATCCAATGGAACTGGTTTCGTTCAATTCTGAGACTGTTTAAAAATTGACTATTTTCACTAGTCGATTAAATATTCAATTTTCACAAATTAACTTTTAATTCGATTTTAAAAGTTCTAAAATACCGTTCTAACTTCAATATGATAAAATAAAATTTTAAAAATCATTTTCAATCATATTTAACTCGATTTTCAATTATTTCTATAATTTAACATATTAAATTATCGATTTAATTATCCAATTAAATCCAATTATTCAAAATAAAATTTATTCGACTTATAAATTCACTTATTAATATTTAAAATTAATTAAATATTCAAATTTTAATTAAATAAAATTCTGGGTCGTTACATAGTCCAATATGGGTCTACTTCAAGCCTAACCAATAAGTAATATATTGATATCCAATTTAAATGTGTACCAATATCGTATATCGATAATTTTATTTATAAGTATTATATACGAACAATTTCATGTTGATCGACACAATTTAAATGGATATTTATAATTAATATTTAATATATATTCATTAATTTAATAGATTTATAATTAATTAAATCCGGTGGTAACAGGAGTATTTGCAATAGCCTTATCGAGGCCGAAGCAAAGCGCTGCAGATGTTGTAATTATCCATAGTATTAACTTTCGGTGAAAAAATAAGATAATGTTAATGGCATCCATAATATCAGAAGCACATAAATATGAAATAAAATCAATACATATTTCAAAACAACTTTTCTAGTTACATTTCAAATCCGTATTTCATATTCAGTTACATAACCCCAAAACAATTCCTAGTCTTTGATCAAATATAATTATTAAAAATTACGCCAAAAGCAATATATGAAGATGCACCCCCTTGGATGATCAAAGTACTAAATAGACATATTGGTCATAAACACATCATAGTGGAAATAATATTAAGTAGCTCCTATATAGCTTTCTTTGCCTCCTGCACACTTTGAAAATTCATCCAACCCACTAAACTTGAAAGGTCCTGAAATCTTAATCTACTCAAAATTAAATTTTGAGTACCCAAGAGTCTAAGTGGAAAACATAAATTATGAGTCAGACATAAAGCCTAGTGTGAACAACAATATTTCATCTCGATTTACTGATATTAAGTGAGACTACGCCACTTAGAAGAACGGGTTTCCCCTTAATAATATCCTTTTAAAAGCATATCTTTTGCAAGCCATGATCATGTAATCAAATTGATTATATACACATATGCATAATATTCAGGAAATCAATGGATTATCTGTCCACGCTATAGTTTTATTTGGCTAACTATTAACCTTTGGTTGACTCGAGCCTACTAGAAAAAATCAATAAGCTAACTTCTGTTAGAAACAATGCAGGCTGTTCGCGCTTAACTTTCTTCTTCTAGGGTCAACTGATACAAATGGTTTTGTGGGCTCACCAATAACCTATCTTTACTCTATATATTCCCTTCTGTGTGTAACATTATCTTAGTCCCATCTATGACAAAGATCTACACATTGAAATTTTAGACTTTAGCTAGGGGCTATTAGCTAAAGTATAGGGCGCGACCCCATACTAGTCTCATCCGGTATTCTAATATCTGAGTTAAAAACTTAGGATTAACTACCCCATTCAAGTTTCATTTTCTGTCATATACTTAGGTTGACTTCCCTATTCAATTTTATTTTATTTTCTTATAAACAATCTTTGCAAATGATTTACCCCTGGAACCATATCTTTATAAAATAAGGGAATCATACACTTTGCTTTACCCACAACACTTATGCCAAGATATATGCTTTGCACAAAACAATGTTGATGAAATCTAACCAATGGTATTATCTGTCCCTTCATAATAAGTTAAAACTCTTTTTAACTTAGAAAGCTTTACGCTATAAAGCCAAAACAATACCTTTGAAACCATCGTTTAAGACTTTAAACAATCTCTTTTAAAACAATTGAAAGCATCCCTTTCGAAACCATTATATAAAACCTTTGACATCCCCTTTCAAAACCATTTAAACTTGTCTTTCGAAAGCATTGGAAATCTTCCATTCAAACACTTAAAATATATCTTTCGAAATCATTAAGGACCTGTCCTTCGAAACACTTATATCATACCTCATGAAGCATTGGGTTCAAGTAAGTGTTTGTGGAAACACTTCTTCGAAACCATTTAATATTATTGCTTTTGAAACCACTGGGTTTAACTTTTAATATAACTAAGGGGTTATGAAAGCATTAATTTCGAAAGAATTAATCCCAAGTACAAGAAAGAGGATAATTTTAAAACCTCCCTTTCGAAACCATTGCCTTCAAAACTAATTGAAAGAGACTACATGATCCTTTTGAAAGCAGTGAGAAGGCGGCTTCAAAGTAAAAAGGCTAAAGCACCCTTTTGAATGTATCGTATTAAGGCTATAAAGAAAAGCGGCCCTAACTAATTCGAAAGGTATGAATGCTGCGGCATGGGTTTCGAATAAGTTTAACATCCTTTCAAAATCTTCTTTTAAAACATAAGTAAGCGGCAAATCTTTTAAAAGCTCTTTTCTAAAAACAAAGGGAGGCGCAACTTGTTCGAATGCTTCATTTTAAACTCAAAGACAAGTTAAAAAAAACCCTTCGAAAGAACCTTATAAACAAATATAGGTAAAGGACTCAAAGGCTTATAAGAATAACTTCTACCCCCATGGTTTCGATATAGTCCCTTCGGCCTTTCTCCATTGTACCATGTATCAATTAATTAATCCTATGTGAATTGGATTCAAATGAGTTCATTAGCAGAGATATGGTGACAAAAGCTTTCAAATGGAAGTGGCGAAGTGGTATATCCAAGAAAAACTAATTTTATGCCTTTTAAAGTAAAAAAAATTCACCTAACTTGCCTAATTTGCCAGAAAATAATTGGTTTCCGTTTCTTTATGAAAATCCTTTTCTAAAAGGCTATCGAATTCAAAATTATCATTTAAAAACATTTTAACAAATAAGCTGTTAGCACCAAAATTGGCCACTAATACCCTAGAATAGATTTGTGTAGAGAAATTAATGAAGATAGTAAACTAAAACAGAGGAATATCACAGTAGAATGCAAAATTAACAATAGAAACAAGAACACTAGATTTATAGTGGTTCGGTGTATCTGCCTACGTCCACTTTGAATGTAGTCTTTATTGCCTTTTCAAATAATTGAATACATATGCAATCTGTAAACAAACAGCTCAAATACAAGTTTAAGTAAGAAGAAGTTGAGTACTGAAAATGGGAGTCTCTTTGGAGTTCTCCCAAAAAATATCCATTCAACTGTACCACTGCCTCTTTACTTATAGACGAAGACAGGCTAGATTCCCTGTGCAAGCCCAAGACCAAGGTGACTCGGCCCATACATGGTAATCTCGAGTTGGCCGTTCCAGGCACACCGAACGAATTTTGATCGATCAAAAAATGCCGAACAATTATGGTCAATCGGTGGACATTTAGCAAATGACTCAAAGCATGCTGTCAAGGGACTCGGTGTAACTCGTAGTGGATCTCAAAGTAAAGCAATGTCGATCCCCTCACTACGCTGTTGACACAAAGAGTAGGCTAACTCCCTCATCGTGTACTGAACCAGATACACCGAACACTCGTGCTGAACAACTCCTGACTGAATGACAATAGCTTCCCAATCATGACCGAATGATCCCTGCTAACACGTCTAGGCCGACTGACATTTGTCGGACCATCTAGACCAAATCGCTTTGTCTTTATGCATCTTGGCCGAACCGTTACAGCCAAACCACTTTTCCCTGAGTATATAGACCAAACCATTCTGCTTTTTCTCCATTAGCTGAGCGATACACGTCTTAGTGCCTCTAAGGCTGGACCATCATTGGCCGAACGACCAGGGTTGGACCAAATCCACACCAACCCACCAGGTCAGAAACTCTCCTGACTGAACCATCTTGCCTTGCCCATTTTGGCCGAATGAACAAGCCTATACTCTAACGCCGAACAACTTCAGCCGAGCCAGTGCCAAACATGTCGATCCATGTGTATAGGCCGGTCCAAGTTTAGGTTAAACTGGTTCTTATGCTTACATTTCCTTCTTAGCTTGAGTCCCATCTAGGTTAATCCATAGGCTCTACTACCATCGCCATGTAGCCAGGCCAAAGCGCATGGCAACATTTTCCCCCCAAAGCGCATCGTGTGAGTCAGCATGATGTGCATTGAACCACTGAGCAATCCATGCTTTCAAAATCTCTTTCTAACTTCTCTAAAAGCTAAAGCTACGCGACCTGTTGAAGGTGACATGCCCATATGTACCCTTTTTTCACTTTCTCCAGTCCATTGATCATTCTCATTTCATTTCATCTTTAAAAAAAAACAAAATTGGAGCGGCATAAGGAGGCGGAACCACTCGATCAGCCCCTTTGGTAAAAAGGTCACCGAACTATCAAACATGTTGATCGATTCCATCGGGAATAGCTCGTTCATCTTTTTCTTTCCCTTATAAAAGCTCAGGCCCTCACTTTCTCTTTCCACTTTTACTTCATTGCTCTCTTCTTATTAGTTGTGCTCAAAACCCAAGCTCCATTTCTTTGCCGAACTACCTAACTCCTCAATTTAATCATCCTCTCCAATATGTTCCCCAACCATTATCGACTTCAAGTTTCAAGAAGCATTCATCTCATGCTTAAATTATCGTATAGGTGAGGTTCGTGAATCATTGTAAATTCCCGAACCATATCCTCTAGAACTCGAACTAGGGGACCATGCCACATAGGAATATGTCTCAATGTGGTAAGCACGAGAGGAAAGAAGTGCAGTGAATAAGTGTTCGGGCATCGATTATGAAATGCTTTTTGTATGAGTAGACTTTGATTTGGGGGAACAGCCATGGACGGCTTTAGGAAGCGAGGCCGGCGAAGTGTAGGAGTAGGCAGCTGGTTGTTTTGCTTTAGTGATGAGGCCATCATTCAGAGTGAGAGAGCGTCATTATTCTATAAGGTAGTGTGGATCGGTGGGAGTCTAGGAAACAAGTGGATCGGCAGGAGTTTGTATTGTTAGTGGGCACAGGCTAAGCGAGGCCGTTCGATGATGAGAGAGTGATAGGGAGGATAATGAGTGGTTTGGTGGTTTTGGTCTAGAGAGATGTTCGGCTTTGGGCCTTGGGATCGGTATTGAAAAATAAAAATCACCTCAACTTGAACACAACCTATATCAAGTCCACATGTTCCCACGCTTGATCATAGAATAATGAATAATGACAAGAACTCAAGCATATGAGCATATGGAACTGGTTCGGAATAATAATTTCATAGTTTTAACAATTACAAACGTGAATTCAGCTCAACAAAAGCAAATAACAGCGTTCAACATATGATGACAATGTCTGATTCTGAGATCCCTACTACCGAACACAGGACAAGCTCTCGGAGACGATGACTATCTCTAAAGACGATAGTTTAATGCTCAAATACACTTCATTAGTCTTTAAATCTGTTATTCTTTTATATTCATATTTGAATGATTGCACTAGTCTACACACCACATGGGGGGAATATTTTCGTCGTTATATCCGATATCGATTGTCTTTCAAGTATAATTCAAACAGGTATCTGTCCACATTCATCATTCTCTAAAGATGTCCAGAAAATCGAGCTCTGCTATAGTTTTTGATAGGCCTAATCCAAGTTCTCAGCAAGAGATAGTAGGAACCTCGATGCCACTGATAACCTCTATGAAGGGTGCATCAAATCCATCTACGGCAGTTATAGGCCCGGCTTCTGATGTTATAGACAGAGCCATTATTCTGGATAATCCTAATGATTCATAAGCTTCAAAAATCGACGAAGCCGCTCTTCGTCGGTTGTGCTTAATTCATGTAATCCCTTTCGACGATGTTTTAGTTCCATCAGGACAAGATCGGCCTCATCTACCCCCAGTCGAGTATACAGCATGCAACAAATTTATGTGTTGGGTCGTAGCGTGCCACCCTTCAACTCTTTTCTCCGCGAAGTGTTACGGTATACCGGGACTGCTCCGGTGTAGCTACACCCCCAATAGTAATGCATTTATTGATCACACCTATATTCTCTTCATTAGAACTTTATCCAAACTCCCTACTCCCGAGAACATTCACTATATTTACCGATTCAAATGGAGGTCCGATAGTCCATCCTTTATATTTCTTGAGCCAAATTCAAAATGTTAAATCCTGACGGGTGCATGGAGTAAATTTTCCTAGTATAAGAAGGTTTTACGTGCATTTCCCCTGTTTTGCGAGGAGATGGCTGGAAGGGAGTAAGTTTCATTCCTAGGCTGATATTTGTCTAAGGCTCAAAGTACATCCTTTCTAAACTTCTTTCAACTTTTACAGGTATCCACCATGGCCCGAAGGCGCTTGGTATTCTGAGGCTGTAGAGGCCATTCGAGCTATTCCCATGGGAGACCGGGATATCAAATCTGTTACCTCCAATGAGTCGCTTTTGAAGTTTGGATTACTGGTGGAGGGTCGACGAACTAGCCTTCCAGTTGGTGCCCCTACAATCGGATCTGCTGTGGAAAAAGGCAAAGGGCAAGCTGGGCCTTTGGTATCCACTAAGGAGGGGCCCCCGATATATTTGAGGAAGGTGAAATAAAAACGGCCGAGGTGTTGGAAGCGATCGATGAGAACTTAGGTTTTGATGTCACCTGGCGTCAACAAATTGCTTCCCCCTTTGAAGAGGCAAAAGAGCCTAGCCTGTAAGTAGAAAAAGAAAATAGTAGGCGGAACTTCTAAAGTTACAATTATTTCGGTTTATAAAGAGTTGTCTCCCCAACATCTAGAGGGTTGGTTAAAAGGTCTATCAAACCTGACCATCCCTGACGACTTGTTGAACTACGGCTTCAACGACCCAGGGGACATGGGATGCAATTCGCCCATGAAAACTATGAAGGCGATCAAGCTCATCATCAAGGGGAGAAAACTCCAATAATTACAGCAAAAGAAACTTGTTTTTTGGGGGAGAATGAAAGTTCGGTGTGTATACAATTATAAGTGCTAATATAGTATACACGGATTGTGTAATATGGACTACAATATAAATGCGGAAATAGATGATAATAGCATAGTAAATAAAAAATAGAAAAAATCACACCAGAGATTTTTATACTGGTTCGGAGCACCGTCCTACGTCCAGTCCCAGACTTCTATCTGGATTTTCACTATTAACTACCTCGCTTCACCCGGAGGAACAGGTTTACAACACCCGAATAACCGAACGGGATTTCACGCCTCTAATACACTGAGGACTTCAACACTTGCCTCTTACAACACAGAGGACTTCAACAAAAGAACAAATACAATTGTTGTTGACAACTTGTGCTCTTAAAAACACGGATTTGTCACTAGCAGTACACCCTTCCTATAATCTTATCCTCAAAGTATGCGAAATGTTGTTTTGAAAAGATTAAGGAAAGTATATTACTTATTGAATCAAAGGATATGAAATAGTTTCAATGATTCAATAAATAATTGAGAGCTTTTAGAATGCAGGAGTATGTATAAAGTAAGATCAGAGATTAGATTAAAAAGGATATGAAATCATGTATTTTTAATCAACGAATTAGATGAGTTTATATAGATAAGAATGGTTGTAACTCTTTGTGAGCAGTTGCCATTAAGAGATATGATCTTTGGTGAAAGGTAAGAGATGCAACCTTTGGAGAAGAGAAGTGTCTTTTGGAAAAAAATTGCTTTCTGTTTAAAAACGGTCGATAGGTTAAAAAGTGACCAGTAGACAGGAATTTAAATATATATACGTTATGTGTATGTGTGCACGTTCAGTGTGCAAATTATGCAGGAACGGTCGACCGCCTATATTGTGACCGGTCGACCGGTCCCTGTAAAGTTGCACACTGAATGTGCAACTATATTCCAATTGTATATATATTAATTTTCTTGAAAATGCATGATTATTTGAGGATAGATTTTAACAAGTTTATCACTAATATAATATCAAATAATCAATCTACAATCTATAGTAACATATGTAGCTCTAATGACCTTGTTTTGTCGATCGCCTTTAGTTATTTGTCAGAAATCAAAACTTTCATAAAACTTGTGACTCAACATTCTCCCCCTTTTTGATTGATGACAATATATATCTGCAAATCTGAATCTCCCCCTGAGCATGTGATCTCTTGAATTCTTATATATGTATGTTCCTGCAAGCAATTGTTAGCCCTTTCTCCCCCTTTGTCATCGACAAAAAGGAGTAACAGATACTAGAATAGTAAAATGAATATGATACGCATAGCAAAATAAATCATTAACACATCCAAAACATAACAGAGTATACTACGAATCATAATGTCAAATGAAAAACAAGAATAACGACACTATTTAGTACAAGTGTCGATGAATGTTTTTAAAGTGCTAAACCATAATAGAATCTAGGATGAAGCAGATCGTATCTCCTCTTCTTCATCATCATCGTCGTCGTCGTCATCATCTTCTTCTTCTTCCTCATCATTGTTTCCTCTAGATGATTCTCCATGTCCATGTCCACTCATACCTGTAGACTCGTCAGATGATGTCCAGGTGAAAACAGGAGCAGCAGGACGTTTTCCTGGGTCTTGTGCTTGAACAGAGGTGGATGTGGAACATGATATAGCATCCCATAGCATTCCAAAGAATGACTTGACCTTATTGAAGCGCTTATCAATTTTAGAGTCCATGCGCTTGAGACGTGATTCAAGCAAAAATTGGTTACGTGCAATCGTTTCAAGTGATTCTTTTGTGGATGACTTTGATTTTAATAGTTTTACTTCATCGGAACGAGGACGAGAGGAAGTTGCTCGTTGTTTTCTTGGTCCTCTTTGTTGCCATTCTTCAAAAGGCATAATCTCAAGATAAGGTGGAGGAAGCTTCATTCGTTTGATGGTTATGGAGTCAATGCATTTTGGTTTTGAGGTTGCAGAATCAGGGGGATTGACCCCACAAGCTAACAAAAGTCGCATGATATATTCATTGTAGAAGAAATGAGGCCGTGTTGAGTTATTTACCTTGAGAATTTCATCAAAAAGCATGTGTACCCAATTGATTTGGATTTCACCATAAATAGCATAGAGTGCTTTGAAGTTTTCTTTATATACTGCATCATAATTTCCAAGTCTAGGAAAAAGAGAATGCATCAAAACACGATGAAGTAGTCTGGCTGTCGGTCGAAGTCCAATAGACTTAGTGCCATCACTATTGTCTTCTATGAACTGATGACTGGTACTATTTCGAGTGAAGACTTCGCAGAAGGTAGATGAAAACTCTTCGCCTCGATTTGGTATACCAAGTATAGAGGCAATTCTAGCATGAGTAAGAAAAATTTGCTTGCCACAGACCACAGACCAGATGACGCCGTTTGGATTATCAGGTTGATACTCATCAAGATTCATATTGGCGTAAAACAATTTGATCATCAGATGATTTATCTCCACACTATTTTCTGAAAAATCTATTAATGGAGTAATGTTGGAATTATTGGCTAACCTCCGAACTCCATAAGCCGTGAAATCATCAAATTTGATGAAAGAGCCTGGATGAAACTTGTAATTTGTCATCTGATTCCATCTTGTTACAGCAATTGGACTTTGAAGCCATTTTTTGACGGAGATGGTAAGAGATGAAGTTTCAGAGGTTGCTCCTTTCTTGGATTTCTTTTGAGGAGGAGCCATTGTTGGAGGATTTGAGATTTGGGAATTGAAAATAGGAAACTAGGGTTTGTGATTTTGGGTAAAAGAACAGCTTGAGTAAAAAGTGAAAGAGGGTAGAGGGAAAAAATGACGCATAAGTATATATAAAAACTGAAAATACGTCAACCGGTCGACCTATGAAATATGGCCGGTCGACCGTTTTCAACCAGAGAGCAAACGGTCGACCGGTTATATATGGGGCGGTCGACCGGTTTTGGCCTGCTGAGCAAATCATGTTATTTTTCAAGTTTTTATAATATATCAACCTATATATATATATTAT
This sequence comes from Allium cepa, assembly GCA_030765085.1. NCBI lineage: Eukaryota > Viridiplantae > Streptophyta > Magnoliopsida > Asparagales > Amaryllidaceae > Allium > Allium cepa. The sequence continues at coordinate 771,257,348 of CM060935.1, forward strand.
ATTTCATTCTTAATACAAAATATAACCGTTATTACACAAGAGATATATAAAGATATAATAACTATATATAAATCTAATGAGAAAGTTCGTCATTAGAATTATCGTTGTTTCCTTCAATACGTTTTGACCATGGACTCCATTGTTTCTGAGCTCCTTCATTCTTCTCATAGTTCCGATCCCACGAGTTAGGACTTTTAGATGTTGATGGCCTAGACGGCATTGGTTTATGCACGTCATGCTTGTTGGAACCGCAGAAAAATGTTGCCAACTTTTCTAAAACGGATAATCGTGCCGATGTCCGTTGTTGCTCGTGATAAAGTTGACTTTGCCCGTAATGGAGCTGTCTCTGAAGGTCTATCTGATGTTTCTGGTAGTGGTGTATCTCATCGATTTGTGCTTTGGTACGAGGAGAATAGAACAGTGTCCTCTTCACTCGTTTTGAATTTGGAGTTTTATCAGACATACAAGAGCATTGATGATGACAACTTGATTTTTGTTTTGGAGTTGTAGGAGAATAAAATTCTTCCGACTCAGAACTCGTAATTGAAATGTATGATTCTTGAGCACATTTATCACAAATGTGAGCCATAGTGTATGTTGTATAGAATATTATGGTTAGATAAAAGATGAACAAAATATAAAAATTTTGCAAGCTTATATACAAGTTTCTTATGTATAAACCTATGGATGTGAGTTAATGGAAAATTTTAACCAAGAAAACATAAGCAGAAATTTTATTTTAACTCTAAAAATAGCTCTCTTTTTAAAAATGAAATTATAAAATAAGAAAGGAAAGGACGATCACTAAAAGAAAAGAAAAGAAAAAAATGAGTAAAGAGAATTTAACCATTAAATAAAGCAGTGGCTTATATTTAATGTAAAAAAATAGTTTATGCAAAAGTTATGGTTAAAGGATAACTAAAAAGAATAACTAAAGGATAACTAAAAAGAAGACGTTCTTTAGAAATTACTTAGTCAAGATTTTTTCTTGAAATTAAACCAAGCTCTCTTCGTAATCTAATAAAATTAGATTCGAGCAGAGGCTTAGTAAAAATGTCTGCTAATTGATTGTCAGTATGAACATATTCAAGACAAATATTTCCTTTGTCAATATTATCTCGAAGGAAATGATGACGGATATCAATGTGTTTGGTTCTAGAGTGATTTACTGGATTTTTAGAGAGATTTATAGCACTAGTGTTATCACAGTATATAATAGAATTTGATAAATGAATATCAAAATCTTGAAGTGTTTGTTGCATATATAGTACTTGAGTACAAGCGAGAGCTGCTGATATATATTCAGCTTCACATGTTGATAGTGAAACACAATTCTGTTTCTTACTGAACCAAGAAACAAGTGATTTTCCAATAAAATGGCACGTACCACTTGTACTTTTTCTATCCGTTCGTGAGCCACCGAAATCAGCATCACTATATGATACTAATTCAAATGGACATTCTTTTGGATAAAAAAGACCGAAATCTTTTGTATTATTAAGATAACGAATTATACGTTTCACTGCTCGTAGATGTGATTCCTTTGGATCGGCTTGAAAACGAGCACATAAACAAACACTCATTATTATATCTGGACGACTAGCTGTAAGATAAAGAAGAGAACCAATCATGCTCCGATATAATTTCTGGTCAACATTCTTACCACTTTCATCTTTTTCAAGATGTGTAGTTGTACTCATAGAAGTTGGTTTACCAGATGTATTTTCTAATCCGAAGCGTTTGATAAGGTTTTCACAGTATTTTTCTTGATTGATAAAAATGCCGTTTGAAAGTAGCTTTATTTGAAGTCCAAGAAAATAAGATAGTTCTCCCATATGAGACATTTCGAATTCTTTGGTCATAATACTTGCAAATTCTTTGCAAAGTTTATCGTTTGTTGAACCAAAGATGATATCGTCTACATATATCTGAATAACTAGAATATCTTTTCGAGAATGTTTAATAAACAAAGTTTGATCGACTTTGCCTATTTGAAATCCTGAGCTAATAAGATAGCTACGTAGTCGTTCATACCAAGCACGAGGTGCTTGTTTTAAACCATACAGAGCTTTCTTAAGTTTGAACACATGGTCAGGATATTTTTCATGTACGAACAAAGGAGGTTGTTCGACATAGACATTCTCTTTGATAAATCCATTGAGAAAAGCACTTTTGACATCCATCTGATAAAGTTTGAAATTATGGTGACAAGCAAAAGATAATAGGATTCTAATAGCTTCTAGTCGAGCAACTGGTGCAAAAGTTTCTTCATAATCGATACCTTCTTCCTGATTATATCCTTGTGCTACTAATCTTGCTTTATTTTTGGTGATATTTCCTTGTTCGTCAGCCTTATTTTTATAGACCCATTTAGTACCGATTACTGACTGATCAGTTGGTCTTGGAACAAGTTCCCAAACGTCATTGCGCTCAAACTGATTTAGTTCTTCCTGCATGGCAATGATCCAGTAATCATCTGTAGCAGCTTCTTTTGGATTCTTAGGTTCGATATTTGAGAGAAAAGCGACATGACCCATTTGATTGAGTTGACTCCTTGTTCTGACATGTGATGTTATTTCACCGATTATATTTTGAGCTGGATGGTCTCTTAATATTCTTGGTGGTGATTGTAACTCACATATTTGAGGAATATTCTCAATAATTATTTCCGAGTCAGAATCAATATTTGTGATGATTTGATTGTCAGTGACTATTGATTCGTCATCATCTGATATAATGTGAGGGTGCTGATAGATTTCATCAAAAGAGACATGAAGTGATTCTTCAATAGTTTTGGTTCGTTTATTAAATATCTGATAGGCCTTACTTCGTTCCGAATAACCGACAAATATTCCTTCATCGGCCTTTGGATCGAATTTGCCAAGCTGGTCTTTCGTATTTAAAATAAAGCACTTGGAACCAAAAACTTTGAAGTATGAGATTTTAGGCTTCCTTTTGTTAAATAATTCATAAGGAGTATTCTTGGTAAGAGGTCTTATGGATACACGATTTAAAACATAACAGGCAGTTGCCACAGCTTCTGCCCAAAAATGTTTTGGTAAGGTGGTTCCATTGAATAATGTTCTTGCACATTCTTGTAAAGTTCGGTTCTTCCGTTCTACAACTCCGTTCTGTTGTGGAGTTCTGGGAAACGAAAAATTATGATATATACCTTTCTTTGTACAAAAATGTTCAAATTCATTATTTTCAAACTCTCCGCCATGATCACTTCTTATATTTTTAACTTTAATCCCTTTTGATTTTTGAATTCTTTTGACGAAAGATTTGAAATGATCGAAAGTGTCACTTTTATTTTTTAAGAAAATTGTCCATGTATAACGAGAGAAATCATCAACAATTACAAGCACATATTGACTGTGATTTATTGATTGAACTCTAGTAGGTCCAAATAAATCCATGTGTAGTAACTCAAGTGGTTGTAATGTTGATATGACTTTCTTGGATCTAAAAGATGATTTGGTCAATTTTCCTAATTGACATGCATCACAAATGTTGTTAACTTTAAAACTCATTTTGGGTAGTCCTCTAACTAGATTGTTTTTGGCTAGCTTGTCAATAGTTCTGAAGTTTATATGACAGAAGCGTTTGTGCCATAGCCATGGATCATTGTCATTAGCCACAAGACACATATCTGAATTATGATTAATATTCATATTCAGAATATAGATATTTCTGTCTCTATAACCTTCGAAAACCAAATTATGGTCTTTATCTAAAATACTACACTTATTATTTGAAAATGAAATTATAAAACCCTTGTCACATAACTGACTAATACTAAGCAAATTGTCTTTTAAATTTCTAACTAGCATGACATTAGTAATAAGAGGTAAGTTAGATGTACCGCAATTGCTCACATCGCCTTTGCCGATGATATAGCCTTTTGAATTGTCTCCAAAAGTGACGGAGCACCATCTGAATATGTAATATTTGTTAATAAACTCTTGTCTCCCGTCATGTGCTTTGAGCAACCACTGTCCAATATCCACTTTCCTCTTTTCTTAAGTGGGTCCTGCAAAAAATAGAATTAAGTCCATGGTACCCACTTTTTATAGGGTCCTAAGAGTTAGGTCTTAGGAGTCCAAACCCATTTGGGTCCGGTATCCCCTTTATATATATAATTATTATTAAAATGCACAGTATTCATGAATTGCTGAATGTATTTGTTCCTAATCAAATTGTTATTTGTTTTAGGAACCCATATTTTGATAGTCTTGACATTTTTCTTTTGAAATTTCACAACTGGTTTTGGTTTGGAATATAATAAACTAAGATTTTTCTTAGCTTCAGTTTTTTGTACTTTCTTTTTCCTTTTATTTCCAAGATGTTTCTTGGTTTCTTGTTTGTTATATCCCAATCCTTGTTTGTCTGAGATAGATTGTGAACTTTCAATGATTTTTGTCAAATTTTCTCGACCTTTGTTAAAGTTAGAAACATTTTGAGTAATGTCATCAAACTTTGTTTGTAAGCTAGCTTTTTCTAGGTCTAGAATTTTGACTTTTGCTTTAAGCTCATGATTTTCAGTAGTGAGAGCATTATTTTTCTCTTTTTGAGTTTCTATTTCTTGACTCAAAAGAGATATTTGAGAGTCAACATTAGATGATGATTCTTGAATATTTTCAAGTTCCTCTTCTAATATTTTCTTCTCATCTTTTAACATATCTCGTTCAAGCTCTGCTCTACTTAAATCTGCTTTGACTACTTTTAATTGACGTTTTATGTCTTTATATTTTACTATCAATTCAGCATTAATATCAAGTAATTCATCAAATGTAGGAATTTGTACCTCATCTTCTGTTGCCATAAAACAAACATTAGCTTGTTCATTCTCTGAATCACTTTCACTTTCTGATGAAGATGACTCTGAATCATCCCATGTTACTGAGAAGGCTCGTTTCTTAGATTTGTCCTTCTTATATTTGAATTTGTCATTTTCTGACTTCTTCTTTTGTTCTGGACAATCCTTCTGCATGTGTCTCTTTTTGTGGCAGTTGAAACATTCTATAGCAGATGAAGATGGTTTGTTTGATCCAGATTTCCTTTTATTGTAACGACTGGCTTTTCGATATTTTAGGAATTTTTTGAATCCTTTCGCAATGAATGCCAAATCTTCGTCTTCAGAATCTGATTCATTTCCATCTTTCTCAACATGAAATGCTACATTTTTCTTTTCTTCTTTCTGTTCTTTTCTAGCCTGCAAATTTGCTTCATAGGACATTAAATTTCCTATCAATTCATCTGGCTTCATGACGGAAAGGTCATTAGCTTCTTCAATTGCTAATACTTTTCCTTCCCATTCACTAGTCAGAGAATGTAGGACTGTTGAAACAACATCGAAATCAGAATACTTTTGTCCTAAGCCAATAAGTGCATGGTGAATAGTTTGAAACCGTGAATACATGTCATTGATTGTCTCATTTGGTTTCATTTTGAAATTGACTTTTTAGCATGGCTATTTTGGCTTGTTTAACCTTGTTAGTACCTTCATGAGTGATTTTTAGTGTTTGCCAAATTTGATATGCAGTAGTGCAGATACTAACACAGTTATATTCATTTTGGTCTAATGCACAGAACAACATATTTATTGCTCTTGCATTTACGGCTGCTGCCGTTTTCTCAGCTGCAGTCCATTCTGAATAATCAGTTGTTGGATTCACTATTTCTTTTTGAGTGGCATTCCAAGCATCATAGCTACTTGATTGCATAAAGAATGACATACGTGTTGCCCAATAACTATAGTTAAGACCATTGAAAAATGGAGGTCTCTGTGTTGATTGACCCTCCGTGTAAGTGGTGTTTTGAGTGCTAGTACTTACGTTATTTGCCATATTACTATAATATATCAAATAACTGTGTTACGGTTATATGATGACCGTGCTCTGATACCAAATGAAAGTTCGGTGTGTATACAATTATAAGTGCTAATATAGTATACACGGATCGTGTAATATGGACTACAATATAAATGCGGAAATAGATGATAATAGCATAGTAAATAAAAAATAGAAAAAATCACACCAGAGATTTTTATACTGGTTCGGAGCACCGTCCTACGTCCAGTCCCAGACTTCTATCTGGATTTTCACTATTAACTACTTCGCTTCACCCGGAGGAACAGGTTTACAACACCCGAACAACCGAACGGGATTTCACGCCTCTAATACACTGAGGACTTCAACACTTGCCTCTTACAACACAGAGGACTTCAACAAAAGAACAAATACAATTGTTGTTGACAACTTGTGCTCTTAAAAACACGGATTTGTCACTAGCAGTACACCCTTCCTATAATCTTATCCTCAAAGTATGCGAAATGTTGTTTTGAAAAGGTTAAGGAAAGTATATTACTTATTGAATCAAAGGATATGAAATAGTTTCAATGATTCAATAAATAATTGAGAGCTTTTAGAATGCAGGATTATGTATAAAGTAAGATCAGAGATTAGATTAAAAAGAATATGAAATCATGTATTTTTAATCAACGAATTAGATGAGTTTATATAGATAAGAATGGTTGTAACTCTTTGTGAGCAGTTGCCATTAAGAGATATGATCTTTGGTGAAAGGTAAGAGATGCAACCTTTGGAGAAGAGAAGTGTCTTTTGGAAAAAAATTGCTTTCTGTTTAAAAACGGTCGACAGGTTAAAAAGTGACCAGTAGACAGGAATTTAAATATATATATACGTTATGTGTATGTGTGCACGTTCAGTGTGCAAATTATGTAGGAACGGTCGACCGCCTATATTGTGACCGGTCGACCGGTCCCTGTAAAGTTGCACACTGAATGTGCAACTATATTCCAATTGTATATATATTAATTTTCTTGAAAATGCATGATTATTTGAGGATAGATTTTAACAAGTTTATCACTAATATAATATCAAATAATCAATCTACAATCTATAGTAACATATGTAGCTCTAATGATCTTGTTTTGTCGATCGCCTTTAGTTATTTGTCAGAAATCAAAACTTTCATAAAACTTGTGACTCAACAGAAAACACTAGGACGCATACGGACACTTACACTTCACCTTACACTTATATTTCAGCCATCATATGATTCTCACTAACTTGTCCTCACTTGGTTTCTATGCAAGTGATATGGGGCGCACTCACGGCTTCGACTGCCTTCGCGGTTCCTTATCTCCCACTTTTCCAATCGAGATTCGGGATCAGGTAGACACCGAGACAGGGACGACAGCGGTGATAGGGACTACCACCCGGAGATTCATCGTCTTTTCGAAGATAAACTTACAGTCAGTCTTCATGTCCCAACGATCCTCCCCCTCATTCAGAGAATAGTAGGGAGAAATCTACTCGGAAGGGATCTCAATTTGAAGCTCCTTGTGACGAACACTCTGGCTCGTCCAGCACCAAGCAATCCCATGAGCCCCATAAAAAGTCTATGATCTCGGCTAAGCAAACTCCCCTAGTCTCCACACATAATCCATCAACAGTGGAAAAATTAGCCGAGCTTAAGGCCACATTTTAAAATATTTGTTTCGTCGGATTAAAGTTTCTTCCTGCGATTCATCCCATTCCAAGGCATGTCAAACGAAGCGCCATTGCCTACAATAATGATGTCTATCTCCAGCATGAGGCATTTGTTCATTTGGCGGAGAAAGTTTCAGAGTTTTTTATGGAACGTCAGTATGAAATAGATCGCCTGAAACTTGAAGCCATTTACGACAAAGATATCTTTAAGTCCCAAGATGAGGAACTATCCTCGTATAAATTCAACTTGAGGCCGCACAGAAAAACTCCAAGGATACAGCCGAGGCAGTTAGTCATTTGGAGGCTACTCACAAAAAGGAACTTGATGAGGCAATCCAACATAGTAGTGCTCTTGCTTTGGAGAAAGACTCCATCTAGAAGGAAAACGATATTCTCGCTCGACGTGTTAAGGAGCTGGATGAGCTAGTCCTTAAAGAGAAAGAAGAAAAAACTGCTGCATAAAAAGAATCAGAACGATATTGCGATGAAATTTTTGCAACACGACTCTTAGAGACGAAGCTTGATGAGGAACTTTCTAAGGCTAAAGCTCTAAAGGATGTAGCCCGTGAGGAAGGTAAAAGAATGGCGTTGATAGAAATCGATTCTCGTCTCGAGGCAGCTGCTGAAGCCGGCAGAGAAGGAATTAAATGCTTGTTTGATCTTCTTATCGCTGAATGTAATGCTCGAGTTCTCATGCATCGAGATCTATATTTTCTTGGCGAGGCTTACCCTAAATCATTGGCCGAAGCATAGGATACTTTAATAAAAATTAAAAGAGCTGAGCTGGGCACCGAAGAGGTTGATGTAGATGCTCTGGTGAAGGAAGTGCTTTGAGGAAACGAGCCTTTCGACTTGTTTGTGTCGAAAGCCCTTTACGAAAAAGACTCCTCCTCATCAAAGGGGACGGACAGCATTGCTGGCCCGTCCGCAACTCCAGTTCCTTCTTCAGCTCAACCGGCTGGTTGCTTATCACTCGATCCTTTCGAGCAGCGTGTTGGCCATGACCCCGAGAAGTCTGAGCTTGATGTTCACGTTCTATCCCCCATTCCGGAAGGTGAAACTCCCAAAACAGCTGAGAGTCAGTCGGAAGTGGGTATGTAATTTTTCCTTCTAGGGTACTAAAGAACCACCGCTTTTGACGAATAATAGATGTATTTTAACATTTATCCTTAACGACTCCATATAGATCATTCTGATCCTGAACCAACTCCAAGGAGAGATGTCACCATAGAGAAGGAAGAAAAAATAGTGGAAGAACTCCACACTGGGGATACTCTTGGTCCTGATACCCAAGTAAACGGAGCACTTGATGAGGACAAACTTGAGAATCCTTCGCCTATGGACGAACATGACGCGGTTGAAATCATGGTCTCTTCCGAACCTACTTCAAAACTAAGCACGGGGGAACGAATCATGGAGGAGGAGAGAAAGAAAGCCGAAATTAAGATTGAACCTCGGGTAATGGAACTTGATGATCCTATAAATAGGCCTTTGAAGGTAATTCTCCTGGGTGGAACCATACCTCTGGAGGTCCCTCTTTGTTCCCCGGATACCATCTCATTAAGAAGCAAGGTGTCTAAGAGTAAACGCTCAGGTGAGGAGCTTTCGAAGAAACAGAAGAAGGAGAAAAATTAAAAAAGGTATCCATCCAGCCATGCCTCGTTCAGCTCGAATAAACCTGAATCATGTAGTTGTTTCTATTTATTTTTATAGTCATTGTGAATAGTCTTTTTCTTCAAAAAAGTTGTAATGGAACTTAATTTTGGATAAATAAAATTTTGTTTCTTTGTCTTCCACGACTTTCATTTTTTAACTTATTATCTAACTTGTAGTTGAAATTTGAAATCTTGTGGGCTACATAAGCTCTAGTCCGCTTCCTCATGACTTGAAATTTTTTGAATTGTTTATAATCTAGTCCGCACTCCAGGGACTCAGAGTACTCTATTCGTGCTTCGGGGACTTAGAGAGTTTTCAAATCATTATACTCCAGTCCGCACTCCAGGGACATAGAGTACTCTAGTCCGTGCTCAGGGGACTTAGAGATTTTTTGAATTGTTTATACACTAGTCCGCACTATGGGAACTCAGAGTACTCTAGTCTGTGCTTCAGGGACTTTGAGATATTTTTAATCGTTTATACTCTAGTCCGTACTACAGGGACTCAGATTACTCTCGTCCGTGCTCTAGGGACTTAGAGATTTTTTGAATCGTTTATACTCCAGTTTGCTCTCCGGGGACTTAGAGTATTCTAGTCTGCACTACGGGGAATTAGAGATTTTTTGAATCATTTATACTCAAGTCCACACTTCGAGGACTCAGAGTACTCTAGTTAGTGCTCCGGGGACCTAAAGATTTTTTGAATCGTTTATACTCCAGTCCACACTCCAGGGACTAGTCCACGCTATGGTAACTTAGAGGTTTTTTTGAATCTTTTATACTCTAGTCCGCACTCCAGGGACTCATAGTACTCTAGTCCGCGCTACGGGTATTTAGAGATTACTCAAGTCCACACTCTGGGGACTCAGAGTACTCTAGTCTGCGCTCTAGGACATAGAGATTTTTTGAATTGTTTATACTCCAGTCCGCACTCCGAGGACTAAGAGTGCTCTAGTCCGTGCTCCGGGGAATTCGAGATTTTTTGAATCATTTATGCACTAGTCTACACTACGGGAACTCAGAATACTCTAGTCCACGTTCTGGGTACTTAAAGATTTTTTGAATCGTTTATATTCTAATCCTTACTTCTAGGACTCAAAGTACTTTAGTCCGCGCTATGGGGACTAAGAGATTTTTTGAATCGTTTATACTCCAGTCCGCACTTCAGGGACTCAGAGTACACTAGTCCACGCTCTGGGGACTTAGAGATTTTTTGAATCATTTGTACTCCAGTCCGCACTCCAGGGACTCAGAGTACTCTAGTCCCCGCTCTGGGGATTTAGACATTTTTTAATTGTTTACGCTCTAGTCTGCATTCCGGGGACTCAAAGTACTCTAGTCCGCGCTTCAGGGACTTAGAGATTTTTTTGAATCGTTTATACTCAAGTCCGCAATTTGGGGACTCAGGGTAGTCTAGTCCACGCTATTGGGACTTAGAGATTTTTTGAATCGTTTATACTCCAGTTTGCACTCCTGGCACTCAATGTACTCTAGTCCGCGCTCTAGGGACTTAGATATTTTTGAATCTTTTATTGACTTCTAATTCTGTATATGTGTTCATACATCAAAAAGAATAACGCAGCTTAACTTTTTACCATGGGATTGTAAAATATAAGACGTCAATAGTTCATAGATAAAATGGCTTCAAGCCTTTATTAATTATTATAAAATATATAGGGACAAGATGAATTGTCATATTACATGTTTGAAATAAAGAACAACAAAAGGAAACTTACACTGGAAACAACTGCTATTAAAATGCAAAGGAAATAGACTAAGTGTAATAACGATGCAAGTGCTTGCTATTCCATGCTCTGGGGAGTGTCACGCCATCAACGGTCGCTAGCTTGAAGGTTCCTTCTCCAAGCTTTTGTTTGATGACATATGAAACTTCCTATGTGGGATTCATATGTGATGGACTGGAAAACTCCCTACAAAACAAGATCATCCACAATAAAGACCCTCGGTCGAACTTTTTCATTATAATATCAAGCGACTCGGTGCCAATATAAATCCACCCTTTAATCAGCTTCTTCATGTTTTGTGTCAAAAAAGTCCAGCAATTCCGGTAAGAGATCCCAGTTCGTCTTAGGATCATAGTGAGTCACCCGGTGAGAGGGAACTTACAGTTCCATAGGTATAACAGCTTCAGTGTCGTATACCAAGGTGAATGGAGTGTGGCCAGTTGCAGACTTGTCTATAAGCTTAGAGTGCTGTCGGAAGCTCATCCACCCATCTACCTCTAGCCTTTTCCAAACATTTTTTCAATATGGACTTTATTATTTTATTTACAACTTCAACTTGTCCATTGGCTTTTGGGTGAGCGACCGCCGCAAACCATTTTTCAATGCAATATTTTTGGCAGAATTCTTTGAACTCTCTACTCTCAAACTGAGTTTCGTTATCCATGATGATAGTTCGTGGGAGGCCAAAATGTCATATAATGTTTCTTACAACAAATTGATGACCTTCTTGGTGGTGATCATAGCTAAGGGCTCTGCTTCCGCCCACTTGGTGAAATAATCAACCACAACAAATGCATATTTTGCACCACCTTTGGAGATCGGCAAATAGCCGATTATATCGATCCCCTATATTGCAAATGGCCATGGACTAACCATTTGTGTGAGTTCCGTCGGCGGAGCTCTCGGGATCTTCTCATACTTTTGACATTTTTCGCATCCTCTTACATAGTCCACGACATCTCAATTCATGGTTGGCTAGTAGTTTCCATAGCGGAGGATCTTCTTGGCTAATGTCTGCCCCTCAGTATGGTCGCTACATTCTTCTTCATGAACCTCTTTCAAGACCCACTTTATCTCGTCATTGGCGATGCACCGAAGTAAGGGAACCGAGAATCCTTTTCGATATATTTCTCCATCCTACATTATATACCGCGAGGCTTTTCGAATGACTTGTCATCTTTCATTCTTTCTCTCGAGCAAAGTTCCACGTAACAGATATTCCTTGAATGGGGTAATCCATGACTCCCTTTTAGTTTCTATCCCAAGCACAACATCCATTTCCATTCTGTTTATACTCAGGGCATGTAAGATTTCGAGAAGTAAGCCCATCCGCTATGCATCACTAGAACTTGCGAATCTTGCAAATGAATCGGCTTCCCAATTTTATTCACGTGGTATATGTGAAATATCGTAGTATTCAAGGTCCGTCAATAGTTCCTGGACCCGAGAAAGGTACGAAGCAAGTCTCTGCTCCTTTGTTTGATAGTCTCCTCGTACTTGATACGCCACCAATTGTGAGTCACAAAAGATTTCAACTGATTTTACTCTAAGTTCCCTGGTAACTTTCAAGCCAGCAATCAATGCTTCATATTCGACTTCTTTATTTGTAGCTGGGAAGTTGAGTTTCAAATCATTAAAAATTGATCGACTTTCGAGAGTTACAAAATAACACCAGCCCCAGAACAGCGGTCTTTGGATGCCTCGTCGGTATATAGCTCCCATCAAGTGGGGGGAATTACGTCACTACTACTTGGCTCATCTGATATGGTGAACTCTGCAATGAAGTCTGCTAGCGCTTGCCCTTGAATTGCCTTCCGGGGCGGGTAAGTGATATCGAATTGACTTAACACAATGTTCCACTTGAGTAATCTCCTAGAGGTTTCTGGTCGTCGGAGCACTTGTCCAAAGCTTGATCGGTATAAACACTGATCGAGTGTGTCTAAAAGTACGGACGAAGCTTGCATGATGCAATCATCAAGCAGTAGGCTAGCTTTTCAATCTTAGGATAATTTCTTTTTGCCCTCGTTAATCGTTAACTAACATAGTACACTGGCTTTTGAATTCGATCCTCTTTACGAACCAAGGCTGTACTAATGGCATGTTGGGACACGACCAAGTAAACATATAACTCTTCGTGGTCTACAGGCTTTGACAGAGCCAGAGGACTCTCCAAATGTCTCACCAGAGCTTGGAGCGCATCCTCATAGTCCGGCGTCCATTCAAAATTTCTCTTCCCTTATCACATCGAAGAAAGGAACACACTTGTCGGTCGCTCTGGATATGAATTGACTCAACGCGATGACTTTTCCATTCAAGCTCTGTACTTGCTTTATAGTTCTGGGCGTGTGTATATCACGAATAGCCTGAATCTTTTCTGAGTTAGCTTTGATTCCCTACGCGTTGACAATAAAACCCAAAAACTTTCCCGACGTAGTACCAAAGGAAACTTCAGTGTTTGATTTTCATTCCATAGTATCTGAGTATATCAAACATCTCCGCTAAGTCTCGAATGTGGTCGTTTGAATATCATTACTTCATGAGCATGTCATCCACATAGACTTCCATTGTTCTACAAATTTGGTCTTTAAATATCTGATTTACCAAACGTTGATAAGTCGCCCATGCGTTCTTCAACCCAAAGGGCATCGCTGCATAACAGTATAGTCTAACATTCGTGACAAAACAAGTGTATTCCTGATCTGGGATGTGCATAGGGATTTGATTGTACCCCGAATACGCATCCATGAACGAAAATAACTCATGTCCTGCTATTGAGCCGACCAAGTGATCGACTCTTGGTAAAGGGATACTATCCTTAGGGAACGCCTTTTTTAGGTCTGAGTAATTAACTCAGGTCCTCCATTTCCCATTTTCTTTTCTCACTAGTACTGGGTTAGATACCCATTCAGGGTAGAGGACGATGCAGATGAACCCATTGGCTTTGAGTTTGTCCACCTCCTCTCTAAGAGTAGCAGACCTCTCCGGGTCCACACCTCTCCTTTTTTGTTTCACTGGCACATACTTTGGGTCAATTTTCAACATATGACTTGCAATAGCGAAAGAAATCCTGCACATATCAGAGTGGGTCCAAGCGAAAACATCTAGGTTCGCTCGGAGGAAATCAGTAAGATCCTTAGTAATCAAGGGGGTGAGTTGTGATCCTATTTTAAGCACCCGTGATGGGTCATCATGGCTAACTGGAATGTCAATCATTAGTACAGCTGGTGCTGCTTTAGACTCCTTGGGTTCTTCATCATCGTCTCTCGGATCTATGTCTTTGTATATTCGACCCAGCTGCCCGAGCCAAGACTCGAGCATTACTTATCAATTTTTAGCAACATGGATGCGGACGAAGTTGTCTGCAACCTTACCCTTCTCTCTTCACTGGGTCTCTCTCAGCTCAGCCACATAACATGCACAACCATTCGCTTGATCTCCATGCACAACAGCTACTCCTCTATCCATCCGAAATTTCAAGGTTAAACACCACAGGGCCATAGCTGCCCTAGACTCCGCCAGGGCCGGTCAACCCAAAAACACATTATATGGGGAGTCGACATTATGTACAATGATCGGTAGGATCCGTATCCTCCTACGTTCGCCCTCTCCTAACTCAACTGGCAATTCTACAAAACATATCGCGTCAGTGGCTACACCATTAAAACCGTGAATACGTGCTTTAGATTGTTTTAAATCCTTCGCCTCCATCTTCATTTGGCCATACGCCTTTTTGAAAATAATATTCACAGAACACCCACAATCAGTCAGTATCTTTCTCACAAACGTTGGTCCAATCGTGGCTGAAATGACCATCAGGTCGATGGTAGTGCCTCCACCCAGTCAGCATCCCTACTTCTGAATACTATATCATCTGTCATCATTCGCTACTGTTTCAATGGGGTCCCGTCTTCCGAGTTCGAGAAGCATTCTAAATCCACATGCTTTAGGGAATTAGCATAGCTTTCCATTTATTGCCAACTCTTGTCTACAGGATGAGTCCCACCGACTATCGTGTTTATGATCAGTCTACCTACGGTCTGTGCGGGTTCCTTAGGATGACATGGAGCCTGCCAGTGACTGGGGTCGGATGTCCCCCGTCCGCCTTCCTGCGGGTTCTTAACAAAATACTGTAACTTCCTTTGCTGAGTCAGTTTTTCTATTGCATCATGGAGATGCCTACATTCCTCGGTGTTGTGCCTGGTAGGTCTCATGAAACCAGCATTACTTCCCAGTGTGTTTCTGTTCCTTAGTGGATTCCTTTGGGCGTGGCTTTCGGTATTGGAATGCATTACAAGCTGATAAATAAATATTTTCCCGAAACGTGGTCAAATGAGTGTATTCGTTATAGGTTGGAATCCATGGTTTCCATTTTCCTGCTTTCCACTTCCTTTCGGAATTTCCTCCTCTAGATCCTTTAGTCTGCTCGGGCTTGTTTTGAACACTAACCTGGACTTTTCTAGAGTTATCACCAGTTTGTTTTACCACAATGTTGCTTTGCACCGTTTCCTTGTCAGGCCCTAGCGCACGGCCTCGCCTCGCCCGCCTTGCTTCCTCCCTTCTCACGAATTGGTGCGCCTTTGAATAAAAACATTTTGGGTAGCCGGAGGTTTTCCTGTCTGCCAATCACCGAACTCCGAATTTGGATCTACTCCTCACATCACAGCCATAAGAATAGCATGGTCATTCGGTTGCTAACTTTGGTTTAGCAACGTGAAATCTTTGCAAATGTTCCTTTAACGACTCCCTTAGAGCCTGGATTACAATGCATAAAGACATCCCGTCCTTTGGGCGAGTGGTATGGATCCTAAATTGCTCCACAAATTTCGTTGCTAACTCGTTAAACCTGGAGATCGATCGTGGAGGAAATTTTGTGAACCACGTGGTGGCGATTCCAGATATGGTTATTGGGAAACATCTATATTTGGTTGCATCATTTGCCCTGGCTGAATCCATCATCCATTCGTATCACACTGCATGCTATTAGGGATCAGTCTTCCCTTCATAGGCTAGAATAGTCGGCATGCTGAACTTTCGAGGGGTACTCAACTTATAGGACAGCACCTGTGAACGGAGTATGACTCCTAGCTGTGCCCTAATCATCATTGGATAAGCCTTGATTTTCCGTCATTAGCTGTCTGAGCATAGTTGACAAATTCGGGGTCTAGATAGGGGGTGGCAAGTTGGACTCCATCCTGCGTGAACGTTCTGGTTGGTGCCTCCTAGATTTGTAATCTCCCAAATAATTGTCCTTGGGAGCTTCTTTATTGCATCCCTGGTGAGCCAGTCGGTCAGCTTCCATTCGTGTTGCAGATCCTAAGTTTCCCATTCCAACTTGACTGCGATTTCCCAGGTGCATGCGAGGGGCCATGGTTTCAGGTAAAGAACATTGACAATTCCTGTTGGATTAATCGGTTGTGTCTTTCTACGCTGCTTCAATTCTACGGCATCTACGCCTGTGATGCCCATTAGACGAAGCGGAGCTGTCGAATGATGAGTATGAAGCAAGGCTTCCTCCCGCATTCTGATGCTATTGTTGAGTAATCTGGGTCATGAGACTGGCATTAGCTTGAATTTTCTCGTTGTTATGTCTCCTGCTTTCCGCGAGTTCTCTCATCAGCTCATTGAACTCTGTCTAGTGACAACTTCCGGTTGGTTTACGACGGTGGCAATCCCTACACACAGATTAGCTTAACGATTGTCGGGTCCCACTTGCTAGACGCTTGCGGTATTGTTGACATCTGCATTGTGGAAGGCTGATCTGGTACGTGGTCTTCCCATTTTAGAGTTATCCATCTGAACTCTAAATAAAATCTATAAACACATGAGAATGAACCTGGATCTCCCTCGGGGGATTTCTTCAATCCAGTAGCGATAAAATAGATCCTAATAGCCTGAGAATGCACCGTTCATAGTGAAAGCACCAAATGTTAGCAGCAGAATTGGCCACTAACACCCAAGAATAGATTTGTGTAGAGAGATTAATGATGATAGTAAACTAAAACAGAGGAATATCACAGTAGAATGCAAAAACAATAATAAAAACAAGAATACCAGATTTATAGTGGTTCGACGTACCTGCCTACGTCCACTTTGAATGTAGTCTTTATTGCTTTTTCAAATAATTGAATACAGATGCAATCTATAAACAAACAGCTCGAATACAAGTTTAAGTAAGAAGAAGTTGAGTACAGAAAATGGCAGAGTCCCTCTGGAGTTCTACCAAAAAAGGTCCATTCAATTGTACCCCTTCTTCTCTATTTATACACGAAGATAGGCTAGATTCCCCTATGAAAGCCCAAGATCTAGGTGACTCAGCCCATACATGGTAATCTCGAGTTGGCTAGTCCAGGCATATCCAACGACTTTTGACCAATCGACAAATGCCGAACCAATATGGCCGATTGGTGGCCATTTAGCAAATGACTCGAAGCAAGCTCTCAAGGGACTTGGAGTAACTCGTGGTGGATCTCAAAGTAAAGTAATGCTGATCTCCTCACTTCACTATTGACACCAAGAGTAGGCTAACTCCCTCATCGTGTACCGAACCAGATACACCGAACATTCGTGCCGAACCACTCCTGACCGAAGGACAATAGATTCCTAATCACGACCAAATGATCCCTGTTAACATGTCTAGGCCGAACGACATTTGCCGGACCATCCAGACCAAACTGCCTTTTCTTTATGCACTTGGTCGAACCTTTACAGCCGAACTACTCTTCCTTGAGTATCTAGACCAAACTGTTCTTCCTTTTCTTTATTGGTCGAGCGATACACATCTCAGTACCTCTAAGGCCGGACCACCATTGGCCGAACGACCAGGGTTGGACCAAATCCACACCTACCCATTAGGTCTGAAACTCTCCTGGTCGAACCATCTTGCCTTGCTCATTTTGGCTGAACGAATAAGCCTATACTCTAACGCCAAACAACTTCGGCCGAGCCAGTGCCAAACATGTCGATCCATGTGTATATGCCGGTCCAAATTTAAGTTAAACCTGGTACTTATAATTCCTTTTTAGCTTATGTCCCATCTAGGGCAATCCATAGGCTCTACGACCATCGCCATGTAGCCGGGCCAAAGCGCCGGGTAACATAAGCCCTTCTCTTTGATGAAACAAATAAAACATTTAAGTCCCTTAACTTAAATAATTTTATAACCATAATAAAATACTTAAGAAAATTCCCCAAAAATCGCCATAATTCATTTTTAATATGTTTCCTAACATATGTAAATTTCAGACCTGAAATAATTATATAATTCCATAAATAAGTTAAATCCAATATTAATTATTTTCTTTCATAGAAAATTCATAATAAATCCATAATAATTTAGAAAATTTTGAAACTTGAAACTAACTTCCAGAATAATGTTTATGATCATATATCACAAATGCAAATCATTTTGATGTCATTTAATAGGTTTTCCAATCTAAACTTACCATAAAATCTATATGAAACAATATAAATCATCAGCAAGCATATATATATCCATTTAAACAAACATAACATGGCATATTATTTACAAAATAATTCAGATCAAGCCTTGAAAACAAGAGCAATAATCAAAAGTGAGATGTAAATCAAATTATTAACCTTGGCTTGGTGTTAAGAAGGTTGAGATTTGCACTTTGATTGATTTGATTAAGCTTTCTACTTGAATCCTAGCTTTTCTTCTTCTTGAATCTTCTCAATGGCGGTCGGCCGAGCTCACTAGTATTGGTGTTTTTTGTGAATGTTGAAATGAATAAGAAATGAAGGATGAAAGGGTTTAGGATATAAGGAGAAAGGAAATTCCTATTTTTCACTTACCATTTTCCTCTTATTTACTTATTTTTAATTCTCTCTTGCTTGTATATTCATTGGGGCATGACCCCTTATTAATTAACAAATCTCAATACCTTAACCATCAACAGTATTTCATTTACATTGTCTAATTATATGTCCTAAATAATGTTAGTCAAAATTAAGGTCATTACAGACTCCCCTCCTTAAAGAATTTCATCCTCGAAATCACGAAAAGGCACCCACAACACTCAAACATATCATGAAACAAGTCTGGATAAGTATCTCTAACCCCACTCTCAGTTTTCTAAGTACAGTCTCTCTCATTGTCACTCCATTGGATTTGACTAATCTTACTGTCGTGTTCCTTAGTCTTTTCTCATCTCTCGCAACTATACGAACCAGCATTCTAACTGTAGTCATATCCGGTTCTGCTATAAGATCATCTAACACAATCGATTTAATAGTACTTTCTGGATCTTGAATGCAATTTCTAAGATGAGAAATACGAAACACATTATGGTCTCCTGTCAAACTATTCCTGTAACTCTACTCTATACGCGAGTTTCCTGATCCTTTATATAATAGGAAATTGTCCAACGAATCTTGTTGCCAATTTTTTTGATATTTCAAATCTGATTACACCTTTCATTGATGACACCTTGACGAAACATGATTTTTGATTGAAAGCTCTAAGTCTTTCCATCTTTTATCAGTGTAACTCTTCTACCTAGACTGAGCTTCTTTTATCCTAGCTCGAATTAACTCAATCTTCTCTAACCAAATTTGGGCTAAGAACTAACATATCCCCAGTCTTTAACCAACAAACTTGAGATTTTCATGGCCTTTCATACAAAGCTTCAAATGGTGTGATCCTTATACTAGTCTGAAAACTATTGTTATACGAAAATCGACTAAGTGTAAATGGTCTTTCCATGATCGCCCGAAATCTAACATACAAGATCTTAACAAATCCTCTAAAACTTTGTTAATTCTCTCCGTTCACCCATCTGTCTACGGATTGTAAGCGGTACTCATCTTTAGCTTGTCACTTAAAGTCTCCATAGACTCTTCTATAACTTGCTAGTAAATAAGGAATCTCTATCACTTGCTATACTACTAGGAATTCCATGTAGTCTAACTATATTCTGTTGGAAATGCGAATTACGATCTTAAGGCTGGATTAACAATAGAGGGGGTGAATAGTATTTACATTGCCAATATTGGCAGCCATTTGAAAACTTTTTTTCAAAAATCAGATTATGAAAACTTTGAAAATCAATGCTCTAATATCAAATGTTGAAAATGCGGATTACGGGTCTTAAGGCTGGATTAACACTAACGTGGTGGTGAATAGTCTGTAATCAATTTTATGGAATTTTTGAAATCTTTTGAAATTAAACACGGACAGATGCAATTCACAAACATAGAGACAATCACAAAATCAAAGACAGATGCAAATAGTAAATAAAAATCAGTAAAGGAAAGAACAAAGCAGAATTTTATACTGGTCTGGAGTTACCCTATAACCAGTCCCACACAATTTCTTATGCAGAATTCTTTTCAAATATAATGTTGATATTACAACCTTGATTTCAAGGCCATGAGATACATCCTACTGTCTTCGAGTCTAGGGCAAACTCTCTTGATTTAACTAGGCTACAAGATCACCTAACTGATTTATAGGCTACAATCACACCCAATTGATTTATAGGCCACAATCACACTGTTTCCAATCACAATTTGATAGAGAGACTTGATACACTTCTATCTTTCGATCTTTAATTGATCCTATAACTCTGAATAGCACTGAGATCTTTGAGAGAGAGTGACAGAGAATCAAATTAGAGATGATCGATTTGATTCACTTAGGATTTCGGTAGGGTTTTGTTAAAATATAAGAGAATGTTTGAGTGGAGAAGAAGGAGTGAAGCAACGAATAAAACTAACTTAAAACTCGTTGAAAACAACTGGTATTTATAGAAGAACAACAGTCATGTCTATTTGTGAAAGGTTATGACGAATAGACACTTCATTAGAAAATTTGAAATTTAAATCTCTACGGCAACCATGTCGACATAGGGGGATGGGGTATGTCGACATGCTTATGCATATTTTGAAAATTGATTTTTGTTTTTAAAAGAGATTTTCTTTCTAAAACTTGTCAAAACAGTTTCCGAAGTTTATAAACCATTTTGAATATAGTTCAAATTTATAAAAGAGATTTAAAAAGTAATCTTAAAAATATATAATCTATAATATAGAAGTAATATTAAAAACTAAGTATAGAATATTTTTTTTAATGCTTATAATATTAAAACCGGAGATAGTTTAAAAACAAGAGATTATTTTGAAATCAAAATATAAATGATAATAAAAATAGTTTAAGGCTAAAATATTTAAACGGAGAGAGATGACTTTTAAAAAATATTTAAAAAATATTTAAAATAAATCATTTTGAAATTTTCGTGGATTCCTTTCCACTCGAGAAGGTCGTGGGTTCCATCCCACTAAAGATTTTGTGGATTCCATCCCACTATTAAAGCGAGAAGGTGGATTCCACTCCATAATTAAAATCCAAAAAAAGATTTTAGTGCTATTATGAAGTTTTAACATAAATCTAGACACTATTACTTATCTTGATATCTTGGACTCTTAGTCATGAACTCTTGAACTCTTGAAATCTTGAACTCTTGATACTCATGAGTCTTTAGTCTTGGTTTCTTCAATCATGAATTCGTCAGTCTTGAATCTTTATACCGTACAGTCTCCATTCTTCAGTACCTGCATATATATCATGCATATACATATATATCTAGATAAGAATATTAGTATTTATATTTTATAACAAGTCCTAAGTTTGTTGTCGTTAAAACCATCATCTCAGGAACTAACATATTCCTCACGAATAACTTAGAAAAATTTAGTGTTGTCTCTGCTGACTTAACTAGAATGAAATGGGCACTCTTGGTCAATCTATCCACTATAACCCATATACTCTCATTTCCTTGATTCAACCTTGGCAACCTATCTATAAAATCCATTGAGATAGAATCCTATTTATAGATTGGAACATTTAAAGGCTGAAGTAACCCACTCAGTTTCTGATGTTCAGCTTTTACCTTTTGACAATTCAAATACTACCTCACCCATAAGCCTACATCTCTCTTCATACCTTCCCAGAAGAAACTCCTTTTCATATCTTGATACATCTTAGTTCCTCCTAAATGAATAGTGAACTTTGAACGATGACATTCTCTAAGAACTTCCTTCCTAATGTTTCTCACATCTGGAACACATAGTCGTACTTTCTTCCTTAACGACCCATTTTGGTCAAGATTGAAATCTTTCAAGTCATCGCTCTCTACTCCATTCCTTAACTATCTAATTCGTTCAACAACTAATGGATCCTTTCCTCGCTTAAAAGAAATCCTTTCGATCATCAATGGTTGAACGTCTAAACATGACAACATAGCAGTTTCTTGACTAGGATTAGCCTCAGCTCTCCATTGTAATCCGCATGTAGTCAATACTTCTAAATCTTTCCACTCGGCTATCATTGCCAATACTGCTTTTTGATATTTTTTGCTAAGTGCGTCTACAACCTTATTCCCTTTTCTTAGTGTGCACTCAATACCAAAATCATAAGCGGCTAAAAACTCTAACCACCTCTACTATCTCATATTCAACTCTTTTTAAGAGAATAAATATCTCAATGACTTATAATCCGTGTACAGCTCGAATGTTTCTCCCAAAACATAACGTCTCTACACCTTCAACGCAAAAATTACTACGACTAATTCTGCACCATGAGTTGGATATCTCACTTTATGCAGTCTAAGCTGTCGTGAAGTGTAGGAAATAACTTTACCTTTCTACATCAACACAGCCCCTAACCCTATTCCACATGCATTCGTGTACACCACTAAGTTTTGATTCTCATCTGGAACAATTAACGCAGATACATTAGTCAATAAGTGTTTTAGTTTCTCGAACGCCTCCTCATACGTATCAGTACAGACGAACTTCACTTCTTTCCAAGTTAGCATAGGCATCGGTGCCACTATCCGTGAAAATTCATTAATGGATATCCAATAACAATTAGCTAATTCAAGAAAACTCTTTATCTCATCAATGTCTCGGGTCTCTTCTAACTATGGACCGCCATGATCTTTGCCGGATCTATTGATAAACCCTTTTCTGAGACTATATGACCAAGAAACTTCACTTTCTCCTTCCAGAAATGACACTTCGAAAATTTCGCTTTCAGTTAATGTTGCCTCAACATCTCAAGCACCACTCTAAGATGAACTTCATACTCTCTTTTATCCTTCGAGTAAACGAAAATTTCGTATATGAATACTAACACAAATCTATCTAGATGTTCTTGAAATATTATGTTAATCAAGTCCAAAAAGAACGCTAGCGCATTAGTTTGTCCGAATGGCAGCACTAACCATTTGTATGATCCATATCTAGTCATAAACGTCGTCAAAGGATATCCTCTGCTACTCTAAGTTGATGGATTTTTGTCGCCAAATCCAACTGGGAAAATAACTTCACCCCATTCAACTGATCAAATCATCAATTCTGGATAACGAATATCCTTTCTTTATCGTCTTCTCATTCAACTTACGATAATCGATGCACAACCTCAACGATCCATCCAGTTTCTTTGCAAACACAATAGTCGCTCCCCAAGGCCAACTAACTACTTGGTCTGATAAAATTCTTACTTTCTAAATCCACCAGCTGCATCTTTAACTCCTTCATCTAGGTAGGTATCATTCTACTTGGCGGTCTACTCACTGGTTCTGCTGTTGGTACTAAATCAATCTAAAACTCAATGGCTCATTTCGGCGGTAGTCCTATTAGGGGTTCAAAGACATCTGCGATTTCTCTAACAATGGATAATTGGTTTAACTGTTTTCCACCACCATAACACCCAATAAAGCACTAACCTCAAAACTAGGGTTTTCGACAGAGTGTATAACCTGAACACTACAACTAAGGTGTTTAAGGGATATTTTCCTATTATGGAAATATCCTAGCATCATATTTATTTAACGAATCCAATACCCAAAATAATTCCGAACCCTACAAAATAAAATGCATGCAAAGTGCAAGCAAATACCTAATCTAACAAATCAAACTCTAAGTGGTCACCTCTCATCCCAAGAATCGCATACCCATTTATTAGATTCGCAACTCTTAAGGAAGTAACTAGGTATGAGGATTTTAGGTTAAGCTTATCTACCAAATAATGAGATATGAAAGAATGCGATGCACCGGTATCAAAGAGAAAATTAATTGACATACCACAAATCAAAATCATATCTCCCAACACATCTTTTCCTTTCTCCTCTGCCGTTGGTGTTGAGTTAGTTGGTTCCAATGCAGACACTTTGCCTTTTCCATCCTTAGTTGGTTCCTTGCATTGGTTCTTATAATGTCCAACCTAATCACATTTGAAGCATTTTACTCCTTTTTTGTCATCATCTTTATTTCCTTTGCCTATCCAACACTCGTGAGTATAGTGTCCCTTCTTGTCGCACTTATAGCAGACTACATCAGCCTTCCTTCTTTTGGCTGCTGCTCCTTGCTGAGCACCTTTCTTATGGAAAAACTTTCTGTTTTGGTTCTGCCTCCTTGAGCTTCCCCTACTTTGTTGCCATCAAGAAATGCAAGCATCTCCTCCTGCCTCAAAGCAATCTCAGCAACTACATTTCACGGATCCCTAATATGTGGTAAAGCTGCTTTAGCAAGCTGAATCCACGGATGAACTTCTCATTCCTTTTGATAACTGTATCAACTATAGCATAATCGTATCTCAATAGCTCCACAACCGGTAGCATACTCAAGCACTGTCATGTCTCCCTGTAGTAACTCCATAAACTTCCTGAGCAGAGTCTATTTAGCAATTTATGACATGAATCTTTTCTCAAACTTCCTTCTTAATTCCATCCAAGTCATGGTCTCTTGGTTAACTCCCACAGTAACACTGTTCCGCCAGTACAGTGCTGCTCCTTGCAACTACCTAGAAGCAAATCACCTCTTTTGCTCACCATTAAGCTCTAAATCTGCAAAAATCCTTTCGCAATGATGCAACCAATTCTGCACTTCAAATTGCATCCTCGGTCCCAATAAATGACTTCCTCCAAGCCTGGCATAATTCTGCTTAGTACTGCACAGTTATTGACCACCGAATCTTCCTGATCTCCTCCGACTAATCCCACAGCAGCTCCATCTTGCATTATGTTGCTGAAGAATTGATATATAGCACCCATATGAACTTGTGGCGCTCTAACATCCACATTAGCAGTTTCTGCCCGAACTGGATTCCTTCTAGTGTTTGGTCTAGCATTTTCCATTAGTTTTGGTGCTTCCTCCACCAATGTTAACTCTTCCACTCTTAGCATCCATATCTTACTTCCTTAAAATCTGCATTTTAGTGTTTGTAAGACATAGAAGAATATCCTAAGAGAGATGGGAGAATAGAGATAAAGTGTATACTTATGTATAACAAATATAAGTACGTTACTATAGTGTTAACCTATACCTCAATCTTTTCTCCAATACCTTTGGATTATGTTTTAAAATCATTTTAGGAATAAAATTTCTTTTAAATTTTCATAAACCTATGTCTGATAGAAGTTGCATCATCCCCTATCTTAAGGTCCAAAGCTAAATGCTACAGATATCGTAGTCATCCATAGTTTAATTTCCAATGATAAAATACGGTAATGTGAATGGTATCCATAAAATAAGAAGCACTAGAATATGAAATAAAATCAACACATATTTCAAAAACAACTTTTCTAATTACATTTTAAATTCATCATATTCGGTTATATAATCCCAAAATGATTCTTATGTTTTGATCAAATATAATCATTAAAAATTATGCTAAGAGCGACATATAAAGATGCCCCCTTGGACAATCAGGGTACTAAGTAGACATATTAGTCATAAATACATTACAACGGAATAATACTAAATAGCTCCTACATAGCTAGCTTTTTCTATTGCACATCTTCGAAAGCTTATTCGTCCAATCTACTAAACCTGAAAAGTCCTTAAGTCTCAATCTACTAAAAATTTAATTTTGAACAGCCGAAAGTTTAAGGGAAAAACATAAACTTTGAGTCAGATATAAGCCTGGTGTAAATAATACTATTATACTCGATTTACAGATATTAAGTGAGACCACGCAGTTTAGCGGAATGGGTTTCCCCTGACTAATATCCTTTTAAAAGCATATCTTTTGCAAATTAAAATCCTACAATCAAACTGATTATGACAATAATAGCAAATACATATATACATAATAACCAGAAAATCTATGGTCTGTCTGTCCACACTATAGTTTTATCTTGCTAATTATTAACCATTAGCGGGCCTACCAGGCAAAATCGATAATCTAACTTCTGTCAGATAAGATACTGGACTATCTGCCCTTCACTTTCTTCTTCTAACGTCAACAAATCCTAATGTTTGTAGGCTCACCACTAACCTATTTTTACTCTATATATTACCTTCTGTGTGTAACAATATTTTAGTCCCATCTATGACAAAGCCCTACACACTGGAATTTTGAAATTATATTAGCTAGGGGCTATTAGCTAAAGTACAGTGCATGACTCCATACCTGTCTCGTCTGGTTTTCTAATATCTGAGTCATAAACATAGGATTAACTACCCTATTCAAGTTTCAGTTCCTATAATTTACTTAGGGTTGACTACCCTATTTAAATTACATTTCCTTGTAAATATTCTTTGCAAATGATGTACTCCTGAAATCATAACTTTATAAAACAATGAAATCATATACTTGCTTTACCTAAAACACTTATTCCATGATATATGCTTTACACAAAACAATGTTGATGAAATCTAATCAATGGGATTATCTATCCCTTCATAATAAGCTAAAACCTCCTTTTAACTTTGAAAGCTTTAAGCTATAAGGCCAAAAAAATACCTTTGAAACTTTAGTTTAAGACCTTAAACAATCTCTTTTAAAATAATTAAAAGCATTTCTTTCAAAACCATTATATAAAACCTTAGACATCCCCTTTCGAAACCAGTTAAACTTGTCTTTCGAAAGCATTGGAAACTTCCATTCAAACACTTAAAATATACCTTTCGAAAACATTGGGGATCTCCCCTTTGAAACATTTATATCATACCTTTCACAAGCATCAGGTTCAAGTAAGGGTTTGTGGAAACATTGCTTCAAAACCATTTAAAGTTATCCCTTTCGAAACCACTAGGTTTAACTTTTAATATAACTAAGTGGTCATAAAGAATAAAGGTGAAAGTATTACTTTCGAAAGCATTAATCCTAAGTAAAAGAAAGAGGATAGTTTCAAAACCCACCCTTTCGAAACCATTGCCTCCGAAACCATTTGAAAGCGGCTACACAGCCCTTTGAAAAGCATCGAGATAGCGGCTTCAAAGTAAAATGGAGAAATCGCCCCTTTTGAATGTATTGTTTTAAGGCTATAAAAAAAGCGGCCTTAACTAATTCGAAAGTCTTGAATGCAGCTACATGGGTTTCGAATAGGTTCAATATCCTTTCGAAAGCTTCTTTTAAAACATAAGTAAGCACAAACTCTTTCGAAAGCTCTTTTCCAAAAGCAAAGGCAAGTAGCAACTTTTTCGAAAGCTTCCTTTTAAAATCAAAGACAAGTTAAAAACAACCCCTTCGAAAGCATCTTTTATAAACAGATGTAAGTAAAAGATTCAAAAGATTATAAGAATAACTTTGAACCCTTTGAAAGCTTGGTTTCGACACGGACCCTTCCACCTTTCTCCAATGCACTATGTATCAATTGCTTGATACCATGTGCATTGTTTTCGAATGAGTTCGTTAGCGGAGGTATGGTGAGGAAAGCTAGGAATTGGAAGCGGTGAAGTGGTAAATCTGGGGAAAACTGATTTTATGCCTTTCAAAGTAATTTCTTTTCATCTAACTCGCTTTATTTGTAAAAATGTAATTTGTTGCCATTTCTTTATCAAAATCCTTTTCTAAAATGCCGCCAAATTCAAAATTTTAAAAAACATTTTAACAAATAAGCCTTTCTCTTTGATAAAACATTTAATTTTCCTTAACTTAAATAATTTTATAACCATAATAAAATACTTAGGAAAATTCCCAAAAATCACCATAATTCACTTTAATATCTTTCCTAACATATGTAAATTTCAAACCCGAAATCTTTATTTTACTGCCTTAAATAATTTAAACCCAATATTAACTAGTTTCTTTCATAGAAAATTCATAACAAATCCATAATAACTTGGAAAATTATGAAACTTGAAACCCACTTCTAAAATAATGTTTTTGATCATATATCACAAATGCAAGTCATTTGGACGTCATTTAATAGTTTTTCCAATCTAAAATTATTATAAAATCTATATAAAACAATATAAATCATCAACAAGCACATATATATATCCATTTAAACAGACATGACATGACATATTATTTGCAAAATAATTCGGATCAAGCCTTGAAACCGAGATCATTATCAAAAGAAAGATGTAATCAAATTATTCACTTTGGCTTGGTGTTAAGAAGGTTGAGATTTGCTCTTTGATTGATTTTCTTAAGCTTTCTACTTGAATCCTAGCTTTTCTTCTTCTTGAATCTTCTTAATGGTGGACAGTCAAACTCATTACGGTTTTAGTTCACTTTGTGAATATTGAAATGAATAAGTAATGAAGGATAGAAAGGTTTAAGGTATAAGAACAAAGGCTATTCTTATTTTTCCCTTACCATATACCTCTAATTTACTTATTTTTAATTCTCTCTTACTTGTACATTCATTGAGGCCGGGGTCCTTATTAATTAAAAAAATGTCAATCTCTTAACCATCTACATTATTTCATTTAATTTATCTAATTAAATGTCCTAAATAATGCTAGGCAAAATTAGGGTTGTTACAATATTCGATAATTCTGTTGAGTGACTATTAGGTGCAAATTTAGCAAGTGATTAATATTGAATAATTCAAATATTAGCGTTCGCATGTCATTTAGCAAATGATTTAACATTGTGGCCAAATTTATCACTTACATGGCTTTGGTAAAATCAAAATTTTACTTTATTTAAGCATTACCCAGTAGTAAAAATTATTTACATCAATTCTCTTCATCAAAATCATATCACATTAGGACTTTGTTGAATATGCGATTATATGATTTTTGTTTGATGATAATAAACATATATATATATATATATATATGTATATGTTCGTGTAAATGTATTTGGTAATATATTATTTCATTTTTCACGGATTAAATAAATATTTGCTGAATAAAATTAAATAACACAGAATTTGAATTCAAACAAAAAATTTATTCAAACAAATATTTATTACAATTTTGAATAGTACAAATTCAAGCTCTCACTATACAACTTTGATTACAATATTCAATTACATCACAATCTCACTTTTACATCTGACCTCCCTACATAATCACTCATTCACTCAACTAGTATTTTATCTTCAACTTTATTCCAATGTGGATCTGGCATCTGAGAAATCTGCAAAAATAATTTTTGACGAAGTAAAATTGAAAAGGAAATATTTTGTTGCAGTACAAAATAAAAAGTGAATTTTGAAAATAATATTCGCCTCAGTTATTTGGGTTGTTCGTCATCATTTAACTTTGAATTCATCATACACGAACAACTTGTGACATACACAGTGTATCACGGTATATGCCACAAGGCCGTGCACACCGATATACACTTGATAATATTACAGGAACATGTGAGTACAGGTCAAAACCAAATGAAAAGCCGGGTTCAACTCAAATGCAATGCAAATAAAATCACAACACGCGCACAAGGTCAAGCCCGAGCTATTAGCTGGATTCAACACATGGCAGTTGTACAGGCTACGACGTCAAGCATGTGAACAGGAAAACCAAAACAATGCCCAACTCAAATGAACACGGTGAAATGCACAAAGGCATAGCAACTGCACCAAGACCAGGCTGCAATATCAAAGCAATGATATGGATTGATACAGAGTTCAACATAACTTGAAGTACAAATTAATGCAAACAGTTCAAAGTTAAACTAAAGACTACAAGATGAACCAGACCAATAGCATAGATGAAGACATGAACGAAAGTATCAATTTTGAACAAGACAGTGAACCACTAACAGATGCAGACTTCAAAAAGTGTCAAGTTCGAGACAATACCAAACCAGATACAACAGTAATGAAAATACAGTGATGATACAAGCACTTGCAACAGAAAGTGGTGCAAATACAACTCGAAGCAATGCACCAAGTTCATATGTACAGCAAACAACACATGTGCATAAAGACAGTGAAATAATGACTGGAAGCACAGAACAACTCAACTGTGTATACATGAAGGAGTCGTACCAAAACAAATGCCATAGTGAGAAACACCAATGATACAAGAGAGGTGAACATCAAAATACAGACCGAACCAAGATATCAACAACAACCAAATGAAGACAGCAACTAGTACAACTGAAATGCAAACTATATCAAACAGTGACAATATGTTCTACAACAATACCAAAGGAGTGACATGAACAATGCACAGCAAGCATGCAACTGTGAAAATTGGATCGAGCAAGTGCAGACACAAGTGGTGATACAGCAGTCTAAATGAAACATACAAGAATAAGGCTCAGTGGTGAAGCAACAACATCAAGTGATATTGAGCACACATGAAACAATGCAAGTAGATCAAATGAGGTGTTCAATGCAACATGATGCAGCAACATTATATACAGTGAATAGTGCAACATCAGGTCGAGCTCAATGCAAATACAACACTGAATCATGATGTAGGAGTCATAGAAAACAAAGATAAGCTAATGATACATAACATGGAGCTACAGACCGACAACAACATCAAGCAGAAAGACATGAATAATGTAGGCCGATACAGTATGCAGTGCGAACACATATCATGTTATACACATATTCAAGACCGAAGTCAAATGCGAATTAAACCGAAATGACCAAGGAAAATCGAATAGTTCAAAGTCAGAACCTTGGCAATGAAGCAATCGAATTTTGACCAAGTCAAAAATCAACATAGGAACAAATTGAAAAAGTCAAAAATAAAATCCAAATAAAATAGGAAAGTAGCTGCCGTAACGATCAAGGAAGGATCGAACGATCTGAATCTAAAACCGTAACAGTGAAGTAAGGGAAATATTCGAATTGAATAAGTCAGTGAAATCTGAATCGTTCAAGCATTATCAAACGGTAGAGCGAATGTTTTGACGAATTCAAATAAGAAATATACGATGTAAATTTAAGAGTTCGACTCCTATAAATTGCAATCGACATCATCGGCAATTGATATAGATTTCAAGCATTAAAACCCCAAAAGTCATCATCGGCAGAATATAGGAATTCAATCAAGCATAACAGAATAGCATAAACGAAAATCACATACGAAATCGAAGTTGAACTCCATCGAACAGAAGCAGCCAAAGTGAACAACGAGAAACAATCGATCAAAGTTACTCGCAATTATTCTTGCGAATTGATCAACTAAAATCAGGCGCTTCAAAAATCCCTAATTACAGATTGAAGAAGAACGAAAAAGGAACGACCACCATTTTCACAAAGGAACGAAGCATATAAAAGAGGATCGGGCCAAATTAGAAAAGGGGGCCGGCTTTATTTTGTTAAGGGCTTTTTAATTTTTAATTAGGTTTTTTGTCTTTTGTTTTTAAATTGCTTTTTAAATTTGTTTTTAAATTTTAAACAGTTGTATTTGCTAGTCGTGTGACTAGGGCACAAGCTGCGTGGCGTAATTTGAGAATTCGCAACTTAGTGGTTGAGTTGTGGCAGGGTTTTGAGCGTAGAGTTAGGTTAGTCAGTAGCGGGTGTCGTGAGTTTACGTGTGTAAGCGTGTGACTACTTAATTTCTAGTAGAAACCTTGGGGGCAGCACGTAGGCAGGGTTTTGCCAAAGCTGGGTAAATTCTGTGTCGTTCTATTTCTGCATTTTATTATTCTGCTATTTTTTTGTGCTGCTATTATTCTGTGATCTGTGTTGAAATAATTTTATAAGCTTCTGCAATTAATTTTTATAACTAATATCATCACCCTATTCACCCCTCCTCTAGGATGAAATCGATTCTACAGACTTATGGAATTTGATAATGGTCAAAATTCCAATATCTTCCATGTTCAACTATATTATCTAAACGTAAAGCCCTTGGTTCAAAAATAACAATTATTATTTACCAAAATGCTCTGGTTAGAGACTTTGACTTTGAAGTTTCCAGCCGATCGTGATACTAACCCCTTATAACCGAGGAGACGAATTCTCTCTTGAATAGTGTCTCACTTTGAATACTTCCATTCGACCCAAATAAAATCATTCGATGGAAGCTATACCATGATTTAACTATAATCAAAGTGGAGCTTCTACATTGAAGCTCGAAGGTATTTTCAAGTCGAGGAAATTGTATAATATTATCACATCAATATTTTCTATTTGACATAGTTATATTAAGCAACAAAAAATTATCGAGTGAGTCATTCCATAGTTATCCAATGATTATCAGTACATAACCTATGGTTCCACTAATGACCATGAGCAATACACTGCCCAATAGTTGTAGAGAATTACGTACTCTAATCTCAATAGATATATCCATATCTAGTCTTAATACATCTTGACTAGGAATATTTAAAACGGTATGTTTCTTTTATTATGATAAATCACTCATGATTACAACGCATTATAACTGCCATCACAAAACATATCACATATCGATTTTATGTTAAATATACTTTTAGTTAAATTAATAATCAATATAACACATTATATCAAGTGTATAATAGAAAGAAAACAACTTTTATTTTGTACAAGATTGGTTATCGAGTTACATATATGTAACAATTACATAATTGTCCCCTAATGCATACCTTAACACTTTCAATAGCTGATGAGATAAATTCTCTACTGAATAGTAGTTCACTTTCAATGCTTCAACTCAGACCTAACTATAGTCGCTCAATGGAAACCGTGCCAAAGTTGAACTATAATCAAAGTGGAGTGTCCACACTAAGTCAATGGTATTCTCAAGTCAAGAGAACCATGTGATTTTGTCACTATGATATTCTCTCTTTGACCTTAATTATATTAGCTAACCAAAAACTATCAAGTCATTTCAAAGTTATCCAATAATTATAAGTACGTAACCCATTGGTGTCCCAATGCCATAGCAACGTAATGTCCTACATTTGGAGAGTATTACATACTCTAGTCTTAGCGAATGTATCGATATCTGGACTCGATATATCTTGATTAGGAATATTTAAAATGATATATTAATATTTATTGTGATAAATTTCCCATGATTACAGTACGCTTAATTACTATCACAAAAAATATCATTTATGGATATTCTATTAAATTACTTAAATAACTAGTTAATTAATATAGTACATTATATCAAGTATGTAATAGAAAGAAAAACGCATTTTATTTCGAATGAAATTTTATTACAGAGTTAATAATTACACTAAATTATAGAATTGCTCCTAGGGCATAACCCTAAATCTATTAGGCTAATCATGTGAAGGTAATTATATATGCAACTATGTTTTTTTACAAAGTAGTACTGAGTTTTGTTCCATTTTCCTTTTATTCGTTGGGAATTTGGCACCACAATTCTAAAGTATATGAGAGAACCAATAGCCCATATGGAGTCACTCCTATATTTTCATAGGTATTATTGCAGCGGAATAAGGTGCTTTCAAAGCGGGTGTCATAAAAGAATAAGTCGAGACTCAACGTGTAACGACCTACCTTTTTGGATGGCTTAAATCGACGATAAACCACACATGTCAGACTCAACCCATTCAAAAGGGCAGATTGTTATGGGATAAATAAGAAAAGTGAAGAAAGATGGAAAACAAAAATAGAGTCTCGCAGCGGAATGACAAAATATAATAATCAATTAGCTGTTTGCAAATACATTGATTTTACTTTTGTAATACAGATCAGAGTTACATATAGCAACAATAAATAATAAATAAATGTAGTAAAACAACATGATGCAGTGGAATAAATGTAATAAATGATAATAGTACAAAATCTACGTCTTCATTCTCCAGAAAGTAGTCTTTGATAAACTGGAAAGCTTAGACTGACTGGAGCGAATTGAAAAGACAAAACACTCGAGTAAGAGCTAAAGATCTTATGTAAGTTAAATCAACAGTAAATAAATATGAGTGGAATGGTGTCGAAGATGTTTATAGGGTTTGACATCTCATGTCCAGTGTCTAACGTGAGTGCAATAACTTAAGGATGTTCGGGTTACCATCCTCCTAAGGATCCGTTAAACTATCTACTATGTAGTACAATAAGTTATTATAACAACGTTTGTAGTGAAGTAAAATATTAAAATAGCGTTAAGACATTTCCCATATCACTCTTAACACATTTTTATATATTACCATAGTCTATACAGTACCATAATTCCTCCGTAAATTGAAGAGCTATCAAAGGGCACTCCTTAGGTATGGTACAAACCAAACTCGTAGAAGGAGCGATAGGGCATGTGAACACGGCACTCGAGGCAATGCCATGGTAGATATACCAAATGCGGATCTGGATTAGTGGTTATGCATAGTAGCTACTACCTCCACCTTGGAACACACTCCCATAATCAAAATTAAGGGTGGCCACCAAATCATCATAAAGTCATAATATAGTATCGAAGAAATGTGTCCGGTCAGAGATACGACCTCAATTGTCCCGGGGTAGCTCCTTTTTTAGCCACATCAAGCTGACTCACGGGAGTCAGGGTCAAGTAAATACCTCATACAGAATTATTCACTAAACCATCCTACTTCATTTTCGGAATCTCCACCACGCACACAGTTGTTAAAGTGGTTTTTAGTATAAGCAGAGAGTACAACAATATCCAATCCCGGTCTCTTTAACAACCCAACGCTTATTTCACACCAGATGGTTCCTTTACATTTCAAAAAGTCAATTCACAATTGGTATCAAAATATTTTATTATCAAAACCATATCATTTTCAAATCATATTCACTTTCAAAATCACGTTCACTTTCAAAATCATATTTACTCAAATATGTCATTTCACAAAAGGTATCAATTCCTAATTCCAAGTTAGGTTGTATCATCATCAACGATTTGTAACAACCCTGAATTTTGTGATTTATTTTAATTGTATATTTTAATTATTTTAAATTGAATTTCTGATTTTAAAGCTTTATTAGATTTGTTAAAATGGATAAAAAAAATTTAAATATAAATTTTGATTTTTGTGTGAATTATAATTCCAAACTTGAATAAATAGAATATTTCCAAAGAATATGGATTTTGGTCAATTTGGTCAAACTTTGACTTTTAAATTTAAAATTTAAATATTTGAATTTTTGAATTTTATCTTTTATTATGAAATAAATTAAATTTCAAGAATACTGCTTTTCGTTTCGTTGAAATTCGATTTATATTGTGAAAGTTATGCTTTTTTACAATATTGTATGTAAATTGATTAATTTAATAAAATTGCTTATTTTAGTTTATATAAATAATATTTTTATTTGTTATATCATGTTCTAATATGTGTTATATGACATGTTAGGTATATTTTTTGTTTTTAAAACATTTTTAAAGTATAGTTATAAATTTTAAATGTTTATTGTATATTGTTTTCAATTTTTAAATTCTAGTTTCAATTTAAACTATTTTCTTTATTTATTTTCTATTTTTCCTTAAAATAATTATTTATTTTCTTTTTCACTTTATTTTGTTTTCATATTTTTATTTTCTTTACTGAAATTTTATTAGTTTATTTGAATAAAAGAAAATAGAAAACAAAGAGACAAAACCTTCCATTTTCCTTGTGGCTTTTCATGTGCTTGTCTCTTCATTTTCCTTTTGTCTCTTCATTTCTATCTTATGGCCGTCCATTTCCTGATGTTACCCATGACTTTCACTTAGCTTTTAATGTGATAAACTTCTCACATCAAAAACTCATGGCTAAAGAAACCAAAATGGTAATGGCATCTTACATTTTTTCCACTTTTTCTCCTCTTTTTCCTTGTTTTTCCCTTTGCTCCTCTTCAAGTTTTGTTCGGCCCCACTCTCCACCATCACCACCGACCACCACCTCTTCCATCTATAGCAGCTCCATCATTCTTTCCACTGACCATGATCAGGTTGTGCCATTTGTTGAAGCTAGCACCGCCAATTTTGCACAAAACCCTTCCAAACATGCCTAGAAATCACCATCCCCTTCATCTATCATCTCGGCCACCCCCTTAGCCACCATCACCATCAGCTCCACCACCTCTGGCCATATCTCCATCCACCAACTGACATGTCTAGACCTGTACCATGCTTTGGTCAAGCCAATGGACCTATAGGCTGAGCCAAAAAGTTGAACAAACCCTTGCCTTTTTGCCTTGAACCTATGTATGCTTCATGTTGCAACCACTATCCTTCATATCCATGTTGCCATGCATTTTTTGATGCCATAACCCGAGCCTATGTCCAGTCATGGCTGAGAATATGGTCCCCTTGGTCGAGCTCTAGAATGGTTAAAGAAAGGTCAAATCATTTTGTCCTTTGTTAATTTCAATTTCCAAATTTTTCTAGATTTGCTTTGTATTGTATATTTATGTTATATTGTCTTGTTTTGGGTTGAATACAAGATGATCATCTTGACTCCTTCCATTCATTTGAAACCATTTTCGTGCTATGTCGTGCTACGTCATACTATCGTGCTTTCTGGATTTATTCATTGTGTTTTGATTTGCTATGTCCAGCGTAAACAGGTGAGTAATTCTCACCAGACAAATTTATACTTATATGACTAGTAAACTGATCACAATTGAATCTGTAAAACATATCACCATGCTATATTTGTTATGTTATGATCAAATGATGTTCACCCATGCTTATTTATCTGTTATACCATCTGTTACTGTTATATAATGTTATTCTATTTATTTATATCAGTTTATCACACTGCAAGTTCCCTTTTGATTAGAATCACTATGGGTTGAAATGATACATACCCGAACGGACTTTAGAATAGGGAAAAATCGTTATAGGCCGAAATGATAGGCCTGAACGATTTTATTTTATTTCATTTTTACTTGGGATTGCCGGTTTGAAATGATAGAACCCGGATTTTCTTTGTAAATTACGGATTGAAATGATATATTATCCGTATCACTTTACCTAGGCTAGAAAATGATATACAGACCCGTGGTTAAAATATATTTTTCTAAATTTTTAAAAATATTTTAGAAATGTAAATATTATAATATTTTTGATTTGAACTTAATTAAAAATGATTTTGTAAAGTATTATAGATTTTTTTTGAAAATTTATAAGTGAAATAAATTAATGGTAAAGTTAGAAAATATGAAATGTAAGTTATTTTGGAAAATATAAATTGGTGATAAATGGAATTTAAAATAAATATGAAATATGATAAATTTATGATATTTTTTATTAAAATGAATTTAAAATGATTTTATAATATATTAATGACTTTTGAATAAAGTTAAAATGTGAAATGAATGAATATTTAAGTTGAATTTTGAAATATAACTTAAATTGGAATTTATGAATTTTGTTTAAAAATGAATTTTTCAAGCTAAGTAAGTAAAATGAAAATAAGTTACATTTGGAGATTTAAACATAAGTATTAAGTTAAAATTTAATTATAAAGAATTGAACTTTAATGTTTGAATTTAATATGTGAATTATTATTAAATATTGACTTTTGAATGGAAATTTAACTTTATAAAATCATGAATAT
The DNA here is from genome assembly GCA_030765085.1 of Allium cepa. Taxonomy (NCBI): domain Eukaryota; kingdom Viridiplantae; phylum Streptophyta; class Magnoliopsida; order Asparagales; family Amaryllidaceae; genus Allium; species Allium cepa. The sequence goes on from CM060935.1 coordinate 771,294,888, forward strand.
AATGGTATTTAAATGATTGTTTTAAAGTGAGAATATGATTTTTATAAATTAAAAATGAATTAAATTAAAATATAATTGGTTATGAAACTGTATTGAAAACCCTGAATTTTAATTAACAGCATTTCTAAAATGCTATCATTTCTTAAGTAAAGGATATTACAGCATTTGTAAATGATGTAGTTGATACAATGAACTATAAGGAAAAAATAAACTAGGGGCTATTATAGCACTTCGTAAGTGCTGTAGTTGTAGAATTGAACTAAGCTTTTATTTGAAACTAAAACCTATTACAACATTTCTGTAAATGCTATCTTTGTTAAAATGAATTGTTTTCAAGTGTGAATTTACCGAAGCATTTTCTAAATGCTCCGAAAGTTGAAATTTCATTGTTTTAATAAATTGAAGAAGATAAATGAATTCTGAAACGGAAAATTTTGAGAATCGAATATTTGATTATTAAATATAATAACTTCATTTTTAAATGATGTAAATGGAATATTTAATTGGTTTAGTTGGAATATTTAATTGGTTTAGATGGGGTATTTTGATTTGAAATATAAACCATTTTGAAATGTGATTTGAAATGGTATTTAAATTAAATAAAAATGAATGAGATTTTGGAAGAATATGATATTTTAATATTTTAAATGAATCTGAAATGATATTGAATTTTTAAATGATATTTGATTTAGAAGTATAAAATACCATTTTGAAATTTTAACCACGGGATGTATTTAAATTTATAGTTTGACTGATCCTTAGAGGATGAGCGGTCCCAAGCATCTTTTAAGTTATTGTACATTACTACTACAGTTCACTTGAGTTGGCTTACATTATATAAGTATATATGTCCTGACTCGAGTGTTTTGTGTTTTACTTTACTCTCGGGTCAGCCTGAGTATTTACAGCTTAGCTTTTGATTCCTTTTCTGGAGCTAGGAATCGCTGGAGATTTTGCTTGCCTAGTTATCTGTTCCCTTTCAGTTTCAGTTGTTCTATTTCAGCTCTGGTATTTATAAACTGCTATGTATTTGAGATTTCTATTGTATATGTTTTCCAGACTGATATTATGTATTATGTTTTGAGAGTTTGTTATAGTAGTTTCATGAACTACTATGGTATTTTAATTTCCGCTGCGAGTTATTCTGATATTTCTGTGTTTGTGATTATGTGATTCTGTGATTGTAGTTCATTTCCTCCAAATTTATTTACAATACGGTATTTTGAGCAATTCAAGTCCGACATGTGTGTCTGCCGTTACACTTGGTGGGTGCTGCATGACAGGGGGTTCTCGCTTCCTAGTTTAGTAGCGAACGGTTGACTCTTACTCCTACATGTCCCCGCATGGGTTGGTGGTGCAGTCGTGAGGCTGACCGTAAAGGCAGAACATATGTACCAATGTATGCTACGATGGGCGTTACCCCACTAGCGCAGCCTGTTACATTTGGCATCAGAGCTTTAGTTTTAGGCAAACCATAGCCTGCGGAGAAAAAACTCAGTAGAGATAGGGTAGAAATACCATAGAATGAGTGAAATCAATCTCAGAACCATTTCTTTGTGAGAGAACGTATTTTCGAAGTATAAAATGATTTCCAAATGGTTTTAAAGGATTTTTCAAATATTATTTTGGTATAAAAATTTCCCTTATTCTGGAATCAAGATTTTCTAAACTTCATCCCTTTTGTATCCACCTTATTAGTAATCTCTTGGTTAGGATTCTTATCTATTAGGATTCCTTGAACTTTGGAATGCTCTCACTTGTTTTGAAATCCAGTCTTGTCTTCCTTATTTTATCCTTTTGGTTTTTGGGGAATTTCATAACCCCACTTTGGAATGACCTCTATAAAGATTGGTGATTCCGTAAATCTTTGAATGATTTGTAAAGGGGTGAAACTCTTTTACAATTGGCATTGATTCACCGGAGATATCTATATCCTCGAATTCGATGCTATCTATCTCTTGCTCTATCTGGATTCTATCTCTGGCGATCGAATGTCGATTTGTGAATTGATTATATTCCTGAAGTCACGGTTGATTCGGTTAAGTTCACCCGCAATTTGTATAGGCTTATCCATCTTCTATTTGGTAATAAAATTATCTTATCTTCGTTCGAGCTTATCTTAGAACCAGAATTCTATTTGATTATAGTTCCTTTAAATTTGAATCTCTGTTTATTTTGAAATCCATCCTTTTTTTAATTTTGAATTTGTGTTTGGTTGTATTTTGAAATTGTGCATACATCGAAATTATTATTTTGATAAGAATGATCCTATTTTATATATAAAAGTGAAATGTTTTCAATAAGGATTTTATATCTTTTGAAAATGGAAATTTGAAACTTTGAAAAGATTTGAAATTTTGAAAATTTTATAAGAATTTGACTTATAGAAAAAATGATTTATAATTGAAGGGTTTTGAATTTGAATTTCGAAGAATCGAACTCCAGTGTTTTGAAATCGGTTTTAAGATTTTGGAAAATATATAATAATAATAATATGATTTAAAGATATTTTCTGAATAAGAAATTAAGACGACCCGACTTCCTATCTTCAGGAAATCGCATCATCTTGAAGAAAGAAAGGGATAGAAGAAGAAAAGAAAGAGAAAGAAGAAAAACAACAACATCAGAGAACTCACAGCGGAACGAAAGAAATATAATATATCACATAAAATATTACATAGTATCTTATCACATCAGAGTACACTACTTAGACAACACATATTAGACAGTTATAAACATCTGTCTAACTATACAACTCAAATACAACAGATACAGATACAACTAACACAGCGGAATCAATATATATCTACATGTGGAAGCCTCCTGCTCCATATTTTCTCCAGAATTCATCAAGCTAACCTGAATCACTTGACTACTCATACATCAATATGAGTACCCAAGAGTTTAATAAAACAGAAAATAAACACTCGGTTCAGACAGGGGTCTGGTGTGAGTAAACGGTTAAAAATTGCTTAACTTTAGAAAAACCTATGAAAAGAAAAGGTATCACGTAAGACTTCCCACACATAAACATGGAAAAAAATTTACCTTACGCTAACCAAAACATTTGATAAGAAATCCAGTGATATTATAATAGTGTCTAGGGTTTTCAAGTAAATAAGAAATAGCCAAAATTGTTACATGATTAAATTCCAGCTACTAGCCACAAAAGTGGGTAATACAATCAAAACCGTAGGGTCTCGTAGGAAGAATGGGTTTCCATCAATGGCAGGGCTACTGGGGTACCGCCTGTCACAGTACGTGGCCTAGATCAACGTACCGAGGAGTATTCCCGCTCCCCTGCAACACAAGGCCGGAACTATCCCTTACTGGGCAGTCCCAAACAAGACCACCCCGTAGTTGGCACGACCAACCACACACTAAGCCGAAATAGAAAGGGACCTCTAGACAGGGGTAAATCTCACTCTCAAGTGGGGGCTATCCACGAAGCCTTGCTGCACCTCCCCTGTTTTAGCCATTCCCCGTTGATGAGGCTTGAGGCTGCGATTACCTTTATAGGACACATTATCTTAGAATGCTCATCGTCCACCTGACGATGTTCTGAAAGCATTCAATCCATACAAGTTCGTTCCGGTTTCGAACGAAACCGAAGGCACTATCTTGTTGCACTCATTTTGGAATCACCCTCAGAGTCAACAACCATAGCCCTTGCACTCTAAATCACCATCTCGAATCTATAAGCACTATTCCGTCAACTCATTACGGAATCACCCACAGAGTTATACTGACGTATAACCCTTACACGTCGAGTCTTCACAAAGCTCCACTTGGATTCAAGACCTAACATTTAATTGGAATTGATGTGGTTTTCGGATTATCCAAATATGGAAATCCGATCCTGGTCTCACCGAAACCAAACGCCATTTTAGTGTCCAAGTTGTACTTAAGGGTTTAAACAGTTTAAATTCATATTCAGGATGAAATAAACAGATAGATGAATCATATTATCACAATAGATAATTCATACCACATAACAGAAATATCCAGTATCAACCAATATCAAACATCCAATATCAACCAATCATCCAATATCAATCTCCAAATATTGATCATCCAATATCAATCAGTTAACCAGTATTAACCAATCAACCCATATTAATCAAACATCTAAAACAGACTTGATTATCTCTTAATCAACTGAATTACCATAACCCTTCTTCATTAATTATTATTCCAAATAAATTAAATTAATCATCTCTAATGATTTTCCTTAATTAATCTTCCTTGATTAATTATATTTAATTACATTCAAGTCATTATCCTTAACCATATGCAGTAACTAATCCTTAATTACTATCATTAATTATAATAATTAATGATTCTACATTTTCTTCCATTATTAGTCAATCATAATTAATTACATTAAACCTTAATTAATTACAATTAATTAATCACTCCTGAATAAATCACTTATATTAATCAACCTTGATCAATATCATTAAATTTCAATAATTAATGATCTTATTAATTAATAATTACTTCGATTAATTAACTTATAATTAATCATTCTATTAATCATAATCAGTAATTAAAAATTTGTAATTACTTAACTTAATTAATTAACTTCTTAATTAATATCTTCTAAATTAATTATATTAGTCCTTGATTAATTAATCCAATTAATTAATCTTTAATTACTTCATTAAGTAATTATTAAACAATTAATAAATAAATCCTTAATTAATTACTTTATTAATTAATTAGAATTTTAATTAATTACATTTAGTAATTAATCTTTAATTAAACACATTTTATTAATTAATTAATCTCATTAATTAATTAAAATAATTAAGTAATTAACTCTTAATTACTTAACAAGTAATTATCTCTAATTACTTCATTAATAAATCTTGATTACTCGCTTAATTAGTTACTTATCAAATAATTAATCCCATCATTAAATAATCCTTAACTCATTAATTAATTAATTACTCCATAATTAATTAACTTCAAAAACAATTATATTAATCAATCCTTAATTAATAACATTAAGTGATTATCCATAAATCATTCCCATTTAATTACTTCCATGAGTAATTCCTCTAATTACTTCCATAAGTAATTACCTTTTTAATTACATTCAATTATTAACTATTAATTACTTCATTAAGTAATTACACTTAATTAATTTAAAATTAAGTTATTATTAAAAATTAAATAAATAATTAACTAATTATTTAAAATTAATTAAACAATTAATTAATTAACTCTAATAGTTCAAAATCTTTAATTAATTAAGAAAGCATTTATCTTAATTAATTCTTTACTTATTAACAAATCATATTAAATATTCTTAAGTTTATATTAATAATAATTAACCATAACTATCATCACAATTAAATCTTTTGATTAATCAAATTTTAATGACTTAAAAACAAATTATTCTATTTGGATTTCAAAATCATAACTTAAACTTTATTTGAAATTAAAGCATTTAGAATCAAATTTTGAAATTTAAAAATACTTTAATTATCTAATTTATAACATATTTATTGTCAATGTAAATTGAACTTGGTCTTAAACATTACTTAATAATTATCTTAAAACTTTGATTCAATATTTAAATTCAAAACATTCTTCATTTAAATTTAAAATTCAAATTTAATTAAGTTAAATTACTTTCAAAAGAAACCATCTTAAAACATTTTAAATTTGAAATTAAATTCAATTATCACTTTTAATAATTTGATTAACATTTACTTCAAAGAACAAGTTTTTGACTTTGAAAATTCATTTTCTTTTATAAAAACTGTTGTATAATTAGCAACAGAAAAGTTATCTTGGGTCAAACCCGAGAGGAACCCACCAAAACCCTGAGCATGCCACGAAGCAAACCCCATGCTTCTCGAGTCACTCATTCCCTGCATCTACTTCGAGTCGTCCCAATGAAAATCACGAGTGCTTCCCGAGTCGGCCCCATCTTCTCCCAATTCCTTATTTCCGGTGTACACAATGTACACGTGCACGTGCGCAGTCAAACCACTCTCCTCCGACCATCAATCTGGTCGTCGACCAACCACGCACGATCTCGACAACCTTCCCCACAACGCAGATCGAACGAAACTTATTCGATTCAAAATTTCGTCCTTCAGCCCGAACTTGGATGAACAACAACCAACAGAAAAGATCACCTGTAACAACCCGCATATTTATCGAGTTTACATTTAAATATTTTTATTTAAATATTAAATCGTTAATCGGATTTTGGTCCGAAAAACAACTTTTTGCAAACGGTCAAATTAGGACTCGAGACCACTTCCATTGAGTTCGAAATGTCGTTTACAACTTTTTAAGTATAAACATCGATAGGTTTGGAGTTAGTGAAATTTCACTAACTTTTCCCGCTTTGGACTTTGGGTTAGTTTAGCCTATTAAGCCCAAGTTCCAACCCTCTTCTCCTCACTCTTCATAAATTTCCTAACTAACTCAAGCTTTAGCATTAATGGTGAAGAGAATGGGAAATTAAAACTCCAAGCTCAAATTCAATTGCAACTCCATCATTCAACTCCAAATTCAAGTAGAAGATATTGGATTCAAGCTTTGGATTGCTTCTCCTTGCTTTCAAGCTTCATCTTCATAAATTTTAGTGCAAAGGTGAGATTTTTATCTCACAATTCTAGTCTATAACTATATTGGACTGTTGGGAATGATTCCCTATCACTTTAGCATGCATATTTTCTTTTGGTTTGGATTGGATTGGCGAAAAACTCCGATTTTTGGTGTTTGGGAGAAATTTCTGCATTTAGGTCGTTCTGGCCGTTTTTAGCTCGCTCGGAGTTAGGTCGTGTGGACCTTAGGTCGTAGGTCGCGTACGAGTTAACCCCTAGGTCGTTCTGGCCATTTTCGTGTTTTCGGAGTTAGGTCGCTCAGGACCTTAGGTCGTAGGCCGTATGGCCGTTAGGTCGCTCTGCTTTGGCTCTGGCCATTTTTGCTCACTCGCAGTTAGGTCGCTCACGACCTAGGACTTAGGTCGCTCGCGAGTTAGTACCATAGGTCGCTGGGCCATCTAAATGCTTGTTCGGTGTTAGGCCATAGGTCGTATGGACCTTAGGTCGTAGGTCGCTCGGTCTCTCTCACTTCGCTAGGTCGCTAGCTCGTAGCTCGCAGCTCGCGTTTGAGCTTAGGTCGTAGGTCGTGGGTAGGTGGGTCGTAGGTCGCTCGCCTATATCCTCTGGCCATTTCATCCCTTGGTCGCTTGACCTCTAGGTCGCGGGTACCATTAGGTCGCTCGGCCTTGTTTAGTGCTAGGTCGCTGGACCATTTAGGTCGTTCGACCCTTAGGTCGCGGGGTTTTAGGTCGTTAGGTCGTTAGGCCGTTAACCCACTAGGTCGCATGACCTATAACCTGTTAGGTCGCTCGACCGTTTACTCCATTAGGTCGCCCAACCCTACTACAAGTATTAGGTCGTATGACCTTGTTCCACTAAGTCGCTCGACCCTTAGGTCGTAACACATTAGGTCGCACGCCTTTCACACCATTAAGTCGTGAGTTTAATTAGGTCGCTCGGCCTTAAAACGTTAGGTCGCTTGACCTGTGCTATTGTTAGGTCGCTTGGCCATTTCAGTTAGGTCGCATGACCATAGAGTTGCTCCAGTTAGGTCGCTTGACTCCTTAGACCCCTAGGTCGCAACCATTAGGTCGCTCGACCCTATTCCCCTTAGGTCGTTAGACCTCATTTTGTCTTCACTAGGTCGTACCGTTTTGGTCGGGGCGCTGCCCCGCACCCCGCCGGGGGCGCTGCCCCCTGGACCCCCGCGACCTGACCGGGCAGGTCGAACCCCGTAAGCGGTGGCGTTGCCCCCGCACCCCCACCTTGGGGGGTTGCCACCCCCCTCCGTAGGGGATCTTATCTGAAAAATATTGAGCTGATTTCCTTGGATTTTATTCGCATCTCCGTATGCGATCTTTGTGACTGATTGTTTCTACACTTGCTTATGTGTTTTGTCACTTTATAATATAAAGGTTTCAATACTAGTAGTAAATATCAAAACTCTTTTAACAAACAATTTCAACTCTATTTTTAATAACAAAGCTCTTTTCTTAAACCGTTTTCCAATCTATTAGTATATACAAGCCTTTACCTCACTCGGATGAGAAATCTAATTAAACGACTTAGTAAAACAAGTGGTATGAAACGCTTGCGTTCACTTCGTCGGTTAATTCTTGGACTTGTTCGATTGAACCTCTTGTGACAATTTTATTAGTGAAGATTTACAGTTTGTTCGAAAATATTTAAGTTAAGCAAGTGGTTATGGGACATGAAGCTAAACTTCTATATTTACTAGCTTAGTGTAATTGACACTTCTCGTTGATCTTGATGATCGCTTTATGAATTAGACTAGCAATTGCGCGATGTCTCTTTCATTGCAAGGTTAGACTAGACACCACTTGTGTGATTCCATTCACACATACCTTTCTGCTTTTTGGTTAGTCTTGACCTCATTCTGTGTGATTCCACTCACACATGTGGGGTAGCTCCCCATGGTCTTCGGACCGTCATGTGATAGGCCTCTTTCCCTTTTTATGATTTCTGGATTTCTCGTGTTGATTTCTGGAATTTATGTCATTGACTTGTTATGAGTACAAGTTTAGGGTATGATGCCCCCTTCGAATCTTTGAGAAGATTCTTGTGATATTGATTATCTCTTATTGATTGATCTTCTGTTGATCATTATTTACATACTTATAGTGGTATGTCGTTATGGATGTTTATGTTTATGCCATATCTTTTATGTTATATCATGTCATCTGATATTTATAGCTAGACTGATCCGTTTATTATTTTCTTAAATAATACTCGGATCAGACCGAGATGTTACAGGTGCTTCTGCTTGACTTCTTCCCAGGGATTCATCACTCTGACTTTTGGCTAACTGTTTAGATTAGCAGTTTTTGTTGTATACACTTGAGATATAGACTCATAGTTGTATTCTTTTGTATAGCACGTGTTGCTATTCTTTTGTATTATCGTGGATCTTATTGACCACTACTCTGATGTACACTTTCATGTGTTAGTTATATATTCATATCTTCTTCCGCCTTTGTGATATGGATATCTGTGACTGATTTGTGATATGATTATTTCTATGTTTGTTTCCGAAGATTATTTATAGCCACCGTGTGATAAGCAATTACATGGATGGTCGCTCCTCAACAGCCTTATTCTCCGTGCTAGTTGACAGCACTTCTTCGGAGTGTTCTTGGCTAGCGTGGGTATAGAGGTGGGGCGTCACATCACCGCCGGCCATCCTTATCTCGAGATGTCGTGCCATCCTCACCACACCATCTTCTCGGCTTCCAACTACTCTCGCAAGCCACGCGATAGACTTCGATCAATCCATGACATCGTAAAACCCATAAATGCGTCGCCTTCAATACAGGAAACCAAAACCCTACTTTCTGCAATTCCCATCAAATTCATCATTAAAAAAAAAATCAAAAGTTTTTTTCCTATAATCTACGACATACAAGCTAGCTACGATTCAAAAATCAAATCAAATCATCAAGTATAACATCCATAATTCGTAAAAATCCCTAAATCCTTCAAACCGAAAATTCAACTTCAATACACAATTAAAAATTGTGATACCAACTCTAAAAATCATATCTTTACCATTGTAATCCAGATATAAAAAACTAAAGTTTGAAATCAAAAAATTTTGCCCATGTTTTGATTTTTATTGTAAATTTGAAAAATATGAATAATTAATTTATTTAAAATCCTACAACTATTTTTAGATGACATATTATGTGTTTACAAACAACTTTCATTAACATATCACTGTCCAATTCATGATAAAAATCAAGTTATTGATTTTAAAAAGAAAGAAAAGAAACATGTATACAACAATATACATATACAGCATTCACCATATATTTTTTATATTGTACCCTTTTTTTTATAACTTGCATGCAGGTAAACAAATATGCATCACCTAAATCAAATACATTTGCATGCAACATTCAATTAAAAATTAAATCAAAACTGTTTTTGAAATATAATTTACACATCAATTTGTAGAGCAGTTCCTTTCCTAGGTTTTTGATTCACTTTTAAATCTGGAAAAAGTTTTGCTTGCTGTTGAAAAATCCATTTGCATGCCTTAAATTTGATGCTTTTAAAGATGAAATGGATCTGAATTCCCTTTTGAAAAGCAGGTTGAGTTGTTGTTGTAGATTTTAAATTTGCAAGTTGTAAATTGATGGTTGCAGCTCTAATTTGTTGTGAATGAACTTTGATTGGCAGATTTTTGCTTTTGCTCTTTGAATTCAGGTTTGAAATTAAATAAATGCTATTTTTCCATTATTGCTTGAAAGAATGAAGAAAGGAAAATAGAATTGAAGAAAAGAAATGTAAACAAAGAAAAAAATGAAAATGTTATGTTTATTAAAAAGAGCGAAGACACTTGTCACAAAATTACAAAGTCTTCTTACATGTGTTTATTAAAGTAATTAACATGTTTACACATGTCTTTGTATCTTAATAAACTTTCAATTAATTTAAATGTAAACAAAATTTACTTTATTAAGTTACAAAATAAATAAATGTTTACATAAGTTTTTATAAATTTACTTTAAAAAGAAATTATTCTAAAACTAATTATAATTCAAATATAAATATACATCTTATACATGTTATTTAAAATCTAGAACTTTTAAAAACTTATAAAATTTTAAATTAAGCATTTTAAAAGAAAACAAAACAAAGCTTTAAAACTTATTTAAACTATCATATTTAAAATAAATAACAATCTCATATTTTAAATACTTTAAAAGAAAGGCAAAACTATGTTTAAAACCCCCTTTTTTTAAACTATCTTATTTAAAAACAAATTGTTTATCTTATATTTTAAAATAAATGAATTAGTCTTTAAATTAATTTTTGAAAATATTGATTCTAAAACAAAGCTTCAATCTACAATATTCATACATTATAAATAATCAATTTATTAAATTAAATTTCAAAATAACTCAAATTATAACATATGCAAACCTATATATTACAATTTGAAAATTCATCTTTTATTTAAAACAAAAGATCTTCTATTCACAATATATACCAGATATATATATATATATATATATATATATATATATTGCAAACAGAATAAATTTGATTAGCTTTGAAAAATAAATCTTATCATATTTTAAATTGTCAGAAAGATATAAATCACAATTATCAGATTAAATATTTATTAACCATAAAAGGAATAAATTTATCAGTTTGAATTAATATTATAAAGAAAAATTATCAAACCAGTTAAATTATTTATACAGATTATTAAATTGTTATTGCCCAAAATTCCGGGTCGTTACAGAAATGTTTCAAATGTATTCGAATGAATTCCAATGATTTCAAAGAGATTTCAATGAAGTTTTCAAGAAAATAAAAGTCCAGAACTCACTTATGTCGCTGGAAAATAATTTCGAAGATGAATACATGCAACATCATGATTGATTTTCGAGTTTCTGAGTGGGGGAGAGGCCACTCTAGTAGCTTTGCTATGCGAGTGATTTTGTGAAATCAATTTTGATTTCAGATTTTGAAGTATGGTTTGATATTCGAAAGTTATATGTATATATATTTGAAATGATTTAAAGTAAGCCGGTGTTCAGTCCTTGAGATTCAGATTTGTTTTGGTATAACACTATCTTTTGGAATTGGTTTACTGATTTGTTGGTGATTTCTAACTCTTAGATTGAAAATATGATTTCTTCTACTATTTTGAAGGTTCGAACACTTCCAAATCAAGGTTAATTTTTCAAAGCTAAGAAAATTTGAAAGGTATAAGGTATTTGATAAAGAATATAAATTTAGTTTTGTATGATTAAAATATAAAGTAATATGATTTATATAATTTTGAAACTGTTTGTTGAGTGAAATAAATAAGACTATTTTGAATTATACTAGTATGAAACATAAATTTGAAATGTTTTGAATAAAGTATATATATAATAATAATCTTTCTAATGGTAAATTGGATTTTTCATATAGAAATAAATAGTTTGAAGGTTTTTAAAAGAGATGGTTTTAATTTAGTAACCGTTTTAGATATTTTGATGATTGAAATGGTTGGAAATGATTTAATCTTTATTTTGATAAAGAACGTGAATTTGAAATGATAATTGATTTTGATAAATGAATATTTAAAGTTTATATTTGTACGAAAGGATATTTGGTTTACTTGTAATTTGAATTTATTTAGAAATGATGGATTTATGAAATGAATATTTCAAAACTAAGTAATAATGAAGTAAAGTTTGAGATTTATGAAATCATAAAATTTAGTTTTGAAATATGGTATATTTAAGCTTTGAAATATATTAAGGATTGAATACTTTATTTTATGGATCAATTCTATATTTGAAATTTGGTAATATTTGAAATGGTTTTAGTGGAAAACTAAATTGAATTGAAACTGATGGTTTGAATTGAATTAAATTGGAAATTTTAGATTTGGGTTAATTGAATAAATTGTGAAATGTAAAGAATTAAAGGAATATTTTATGATTTCAAACATATGATTTCGAAATGTTATGATTTTCAAAGTGTAATAATTTCAAGTATTTTGGTTTCGAAAGATTTATAACTTTGAAAGTATTATGATTTTTGAAAGTGAATATATGTTGAAATAGAAATGAATTTGTTTGACCTAAATTTTTGTTGATTTGATAATTTGGATTATTTTCTAAATCTATTGTTTGAAGAAACTTTGAAACTAAATATATGAAATTTGGAAGAAATGATCTGGCAAAATCATATACGATTTTGAAACTGAATTGATATTGAAATGATTTGAAATTGAGAACCTTGTATTATTAAGTACTTGATTTGGGAGTTATCGAACTTATATAAAATTGGTTTGTATAAGTACGAAGGTTATTTGAGACTGTTGATTTGAAAGGGTACTCAATTTGTAAAGAGAAATCTTATATAACCGAAGTCCATACAAGTGTGATTTGATATACTATTGATTTTGGGAAGTATTCGATTTGAAATGAAATCTTATATATAATGGACTTTATATAAGTATGATATTTGAAAGCGATTTTGAAAGGTACTATATGATACATATTTTCAAAGTAAAGATATGAAAAGTGCCTTCTGCTTGATATCCGCTTTGTGGCCACACTGTGGATTCATTCTGTCGATATTATTTTCTCTGATTTGGGTTTTCTGGATATGATACTCGAGTGTCCATCGAATTCCATGGCGATCTCCATGGTCTTACGAGCGCGACTGCATAGCGCAACTGCCTGACTGAGATGGCCTAGGGGTACGGATTGTTTCTTGGGGGATCCAGGCGTAACCATTGTGTATCCTGCAATCTATATAGGTCGCATTAGTAGCGAAACTGCCTGGCTGAGACGGCCTAGGGGTATGGATTGTTTCCTCGGGGATCCAGGCGTAACCATTGTGTATCCTGCATTCTACTAGCCATCATGGCGTAACTCGTAGAGCTGAGAAAGCTTACGGATACGGATTGTTTCCTAGGGGATCCAGGCCTAACCATTGTGTATCTGCAATCCATGGTTAGAAAAATGTTTGGTTTGGTGGATTTGTTTGGGTTGTACTTTCCATATCTGTTGTTTTAAAGGGTTTTCCAGTATTTTCCACTGGGTGTTGAAACAAGTCTACTAAGTACCTGGAGAATTCTAGCTTTGCGCCTGATCAACGCATGGCCAGAGTCTGCAGGAACGAAAGTAAACTTGTTAAGACATCGAGTTATAAAAATATTTTGATAAAGTATTATATAAAGGATATTTTGATCATTTATTTTACTTTTCTAAATAATTTAAAAATATTTTAAATATTGTTTACTTCAAACTATCGGATTTGAATCAAATGACTATTCAACATATTATAAAATGTTTAAAATGTTATAAAAAAATTAAATTGAAATTTATATGGTTTTAAAAAAAATGGTTCATCTTTGTCTTCCAACCTATTTTCCCTTCTAGCTATTTCTAACTTCTTCCTCTTCGAGGGTCCTTTCTGCAATGTGGAAAGAGTTGGTTCTTTGGCTTATCGTCGGATTTAGCCGAGAAGCTTTTTGGAGTGCATGTTGTATTCTACATCTCACATTTTTGCTGGCATCATCATGATCCATCTCTTTTTGTTCAGCCTTCTGCTCTTGATGGTTTGGATATTGAGCCTAGTCTGACTGTCAAGAGTATGCCACTTCATATTGTCAACAGAGGTACGAGGCAGCTAAAAAGGAAATCTGTTAGTCTGATCAAAGTACGATGGAGTACTGATGATCGAGATTGTACCTGGAAGACAGAGGAGAGAATTCGTGCTTCGAATCCGGAATTGTTTTTTTAGGTACTATTTGCTTTGTCTATCTTGCTTTCCTTATTTTCCTTGTTCGTTCTTTTCGAGGACGAAAAGATTTGAGTGGGGGAGAGTGTAACAACCTTGAATTTTGTGATTTATTTTAATTGTATATTTTAATTATTTTAAATTGAATTGTTGATTTGAAAGCTTTATTAGATTTGTTAAAATGGATAAATTTTGTTTTTTTAAATAATTTTTTTTATTTTTGTGCGAATTATAATTCCAAACCTGAATAATTAGAATATTTCCAAAAAATGTGGATTTTGGTCAATTTGGTCAAACTTTGCTTTTAAATTTAAAATTTAAATTTTTGAATTTTTGAATTTTATCTTTTATTATGAAAATAAATTAAATTTCAAGAACACTGCTTTTCGTTTCGTTGAAATCCGGTTTATATTGTGAAAGTTATGCTTTTTTACAATATTGTATGTAAATTGATTTATTTAATAAAATTGTTTGTTTTAATTTATATAAATAATATTTTTATTTGTCATATCATGTTCTAATATGTGTTATATGGCATGTTAGGTATATTTTTTATTTTTATAACATTTTTAAAGTATAGTTATAAATTTTAAATGTTTATTGTATATTGTTTTCAATTTTTACATTTTATTTTCAATTTAAGCTATTTTCTTTATTTATTTTCTATTTTTCCTTAAAATAATTATTTATTTTCTTTTTCACTTTATTTTGTTTTCATAATTTTATTTTATTTACTGAAATTTTATTAGTTTATTTGAATAAAAGAAAATAGAAAACAAAGAGACAAAACCTTTCGTTTTCCTTGTGGTTTTTCATGTGCTTGTCTCTTCATTTTCCTTTTGTCTCTTCATTTCTATCTTTTGGCCGTCCATTTCCTGATGTTAACTGTGACTTTCATTTAGCTTTTAATGTGAGAATCTTCTCACATCAAAACTCATGGCTAAAGAAACCAAAATGGTAATGGCATCTTCCATTTTTCCACTTTTTCTCCTCTTTTTCTTTGTTTTCCCTTTGCTCCTCTTCAAGTTTTGTTTGGCCCCACTTTCCACCATCACCACCGACCACCACCTCCTCCATCTACAGCAGCTCCATCACCCTTTCCACTGACTAAGATCAGGCTGTGCCATTTGTTGAAGCTAGCACCACCAATTTTGCACAAAACCCTTCCAAACATGCCTAGAAATCACCATCCCCTTCATCTATCATCTCGGCCACCCCCTTAGCCACCACCACCAGCAGCTCCACCACCTCTGGCCACATCTCCAGCCACCACTTGACATGTCCAGACCTGTACCATGCTTTGGTCGAGCCAATGGACCTATAGGCCGAGCCAAAAAGTTGAACAAACCCTTGCCTTTTTGCCTTGAACCTACGTATGCTTCATGTTGCAACCACTACCCTTCATATCCATGTTGCCAGGCATTTTTTGGTACCATAACCCGAGACTATGTCCAGTCATGGCTGAGAATATGGTCCCCTTGGTCGAGCTCTAGAATGGTTAAAGAAAGGTCAAATCATTTTGTCCTTTGTTAATTTCAATTTCCAAATGTTTTTAGATTTGTTTTGTATTGTATATTTATGTTATATTGTCTTGTTTTGGGTTGAATACAAGATGATCATCTTGACTCCCTCCACTCACTTGAAACCATTGTCGTGCTATGTCATGCTATCATGCTTTTTGGATTTATTCATTGTGTTTTGATTTGCTATCTCCAGCGTAAACAGGTGAGTAATTCTCACCAGACAAATTTATACTTATATGACTAGTAAATTGATCACAGTTGAATCTATGAAACATATCACCATGCTATATTTGTTATGTTATGATCATATGATGTTCACCCATGATTATTTACCTGTTATACCATCTATTACTGCTATATAATGTTATTTTGTTTATTTATATCAGTTTATCACACTGCAAGTTCCCTTTTGATTAGAATCACTATGGGTTGAAATGATACATACCCGAACGGACTTTAGAATAGGGAAAAATCATTATGGGCTGAAATGATAGGCCTGAATGATTTTTATTTATTTCATTTTTACTTGGGATTGCGGGTTTGAAATGATAGAACCCGGATTTTCTTTGTAAATTACGGATTGAAATGATATATTATCTGTATCACTTTACCTAGGCTAGAAACTGATATATAACATATTTTTCTAATTTTTTTAAAATGTTTTGGAAATGTAAATGTTATAATATTATTGATTTAAACTTAATTAAAAATGATTTTGTAAAGTATTATTGATTTTTTGAAAATTTATAAGTGAAATAAATTAATGGTAAAGTTAGAAAATCTGAAATGTAAGTTATTTTGGAAATTATAAATTGGTGATAAATGGAATTTAAATTAAATATGAAATATGATAAATTTATGATATTTTGTATTAAAATGAATTTAAAATGATTTTAGAATATATTAATGATTTTTGAATAAAGTTAAAATGTGAAATGAATGAATATTTAAGTTGAATTTTGAAATATAACTTAAACTGGAATTTATGAATTTTGTTTAAAAGTGAATTTTTTAAGTTAAGTAAATAAAATGAAAATAAGTTATATTTGGAGATTTATACTTAAGTATTAAGTTAAAATTTAATTGTAAAGAATTGAAATTTAATGTTTGAATTTAATATATGAATTATTATTAAATATTGACTTTTGAATGGAAATTTAACTTTATAAAATCATGAATATAAGTGTATTTAAATGATTATTTTAAAGTGAGAAATTATGATTTTTATAAGTTAAAAATGATTAAAATTAAAATATAATTGTTTATGAAACTGTATTGAAAACTCTGAATTTTAATTAACAACATTTCTAAAATGCTATCATTTCTTAAGTAAAGAATATTATAGCATTGGTAAATGCTGTAGTTGATACAATGAACTATAAGGAAAAAATGGACTAGGGGCTATTATAGCACTTCGTAAGTGCTGTAGTTGCAGAATTGAACTAAAGCTTTTATTTGAAACTAAAACCTATTACAGCATTTTTGTAAATTCTATCTTTGTTAAAATGAATTGTTTTCAAATGTATTTACCGAAGCATTTTTTAAATGCTGCGAAAGTTGAAATTTCAATGTTTTAATAAATTAAAGTGAATAAATGAATTCTGAAAATGGTCAAATTTTGAAAATTGAACATTTGATTATTAAATATAATAACTTCATTTTTAAATGATTTAAATGGAGTATTTAATTGGTTCAGTTGGAATATTTAATTGGTTTAAATGAGGTATTTTGATTTGAAATATAAACCATTTTGAAATGTGATCTGAAATGGTATTTAAATTAAATAAAAATGAATACGGTTTTGAAAGAATATGATATTTTAATATTCTAAATGAATCTGAAGTGATATTGAATTTTTAAATGATATTTGATTTAGAAGTATAAAATACCATTTTGAAATTTTAACCACGGGATGTATTTAAATTTATAGTTTGACCGATCCTTAGAGGATGGGCGATCCCAAGAATCCTTTAAGTTATTGTACATTACTACTACAGTTCACTTGAGTTGGTTTACGTTATATAAGTATATATGTCATGACTCGAGTGTTTTGTGTTTTACTTTATGCTCGGCTCGGCCTGAGTGTTTACAGCTCAGCTTTGGATTTCTTTTCTGGAGGTAGAAATCGCTGGAGATTCTGCTTATCTATTTATATGTTCCCTTTCAGTTTTAGTTGTTCTATTTCAGCTCTGGTATTTATAAACTGCTATGTATTTGAGATTTCTATTATATGTGTTTTCCAGACTGATATTATGTATTATGTTTTGAGAGTTTGTTATAGTAGCTTCATGAACTACTATGGTATTTTAATTTCCGCTGCAAGTTATTCTGATATTTTTGTGTCTGTGATTCTGTGATTCTGTAATTGTATTTCATTTGCTATAAATTTATTTACAATGCGGTATTTTGAGTAATTCAAGTCCGGCATGTGTGGATGCGAATGGCTGAAAATATCGGGTTGTTACAGGATTTAAATATAAATACTTCAATTTTACACAGACTGAAATTTTAGGAAATAGTTTCGGTATTTAATAGTTTTAATAGTTTTAAAAATAGTTTAAAATGGATTTAAAATAGTTTAAATAGTAAAAATAGTTTAAAAAAGATTTAAATTTGATTTGATTAGATTTAAATAGGTTTAAAATATATTAAGTAGATTTAAGTAATGTTAAATAGATTTAAAATAGATTAAATAAATTTAAATTTTATTAAACGTATTTTTAAATAGATTAAGTAGATTAAAATAGATCGAATAGATTTAAAATAGATTAAATAATTTTAAATTTTATTAAATAGATTTTTAAATAGATTAAATAGATTAAAATAGATCAAATAGATTTAAATTATATTAAATAGAGTTAAAATAGATTAAATAAATTAAATTAGTTTAAAATATGTAAATTAGATCAAATTGGATTAAATAGGTTATGGTATATTAAAATAAATTAAAATAGTTTAAATTGATTAAAATAGTTATATAAATTAAAATAGTTTAAATTAGTTTAAAATAAACTTCAAAGTCATACCCAAACATTTCAATAACTCAATTACAATAAATTCATTTATATTTGACACTTCAACTTTGAAATTCCAATTTAAATAAATTGAAAAATTCATTAAATCAATTCAAATTTCAGCATTAACGCTTGAATTGTCGACAAAAAATCAGTTTATACGAATACACTTCTATTTCAAAAATGCCAGTTAACTAAATTTAATATTTAAAGAATTGAAAATCATTTAATTTAACTAATCCGGTGTCCATATATAATTTTCTATCCTATGGTCAAGTGATACGAATATTTATCATTTCAATCCGCAATTTAAAATTTTACGGTTATATGTAACTTCAAACCGCGATCTCGAATTAAATAAAAAACCACAAAATCGCTCGAGTCTATCATTTCAACCCATAATGATTTTTCCCTAATCTATAGATCGTTCGGGGTATGTATCATTTCAACTCATAGGGAACTTGTAGTGTTATAACAACATACAAATACAACATCAATCATCCAATGTCAACAATCAAACATCCATCACAATCATCATCCAAATCAACCAATAAACATCAACAGACAACTGATTATCGTTAACAGGTATTAAATTGACAATTAAATCCAATATTAAATTAAACGATGATTAAATGCAATAAATGTCATATTTAACTAGAACGATAATTTTAAACATACCAGACGTCCATCAATTAATTTTTAAACACATCATAAATTTAATTTAACTAACACAACATAATCTAGTAGTTGTGAGTGGATCGAAACACTCGCCTTTGATTTCAAATTGATTTGAAATCCACAATAAGCCCAAATTCTAATAGTCTCAGAATTTGTCCAAACAAATTTCATAATGTCCGGAATTCCGATACTATCCCAACGGAACCTACCGCTCCCAAATGCGAGTTCATACAAAAATGTTATAGTAATTAGAGGATTTGAAATAAAAATATAAATAAACAATAAAAAAAGGAAATATACACGCACGACCACGTCAGCGTGCAATAGGAACACCACCGTGCCTTCGATCGAAAGCCTGAGCCAATCCTTACATCGACTATTTGACCAAAATTCGCCGCTGCTACGTTCACCACCCACATCCAAGACCACCGCCTCGGCCCTTGCCCAGCGCCGCCCCTTTAACGACCCGTAAAATTCGATGATATACATGAGTTAAATTAATAAGATTTTATTTAAATTTAGAAGGAAATAAAAATCTTATAATTTATATTGGAAAGAAATTAGTGTAGCAATTGAAGTTAAAATTGACAATTTAAAATTTGTATTACAATTAATTGGAAATAATGTAAATTGAATAGAAACATAAGTTTATTTATAGGGTAGTAATTGATGAATAAAAAGTTTGAAACCAAGTAAATAAATTTATGGAGAACATTTAATAGTCATTAATGTATATATTAGGCGATTGACAATTTATGGATTTGTTAAGATTGCAAAATTATAATTGAGTGTAGATAGGAATATTTGGTAATTAATTTAAAATAAGAAAAAATGTAAATGTTATAACTTGGTTACAAAATTTATATACGGAAGTGGATGTAAATATGAATTAATTAATGTGCACATTAATTTATAATGGGATAAAACGTAAATTTATGTAATAAGATGATGTAGGTTGATAAGTATTCATAATGTTTGTGTTAATGATAAACGTTACTTTAATGATTGTAATATAAAATAACGGAATTGTGAATGGAAATTAATAGAAATGTAAACTTATTTTAAGGTAGTAATTGGATGTAGATTTATGGAATGGAGTTAGTGCAAATCAATGGAATAAACGAAGATGTATATAGCTACAAATTGAATACGAAAAAAATAAATGTAAGCATTGGATAAAATTAAGGAAACCAAACATTAATAAATGGTCATTTAATACAACCAATGTTCTGGAAATAATTATAATAGTTGTTTGAAATACGTATAAACTTTGATTTGGAAATCAATTGGATTTAAAATGAAATTTGATATTACATTAATGGATTTAAATGTTATTTTATTTTGTAAAGTAATAAATGGTGTAATAAAAGAATGAAATCATGATAAATAAATTTAGTTGATATTTTAATTATAAATAATGGTGGAATAATATGATGGATGGTAATGGTTTGTGGAGAATAACCATACAAGTATTATAAAGAGTATATTGGTGATAAATGGTTATTTCAAATAAAGGTAATTAAATATTACTTTAATGGATATAAATGTAGTAACGGATCGAGTGAATGAAATTAGCATTATAAAAATAAATGATTGTTTTGTAAGCAATAAAATCCTATTGATGTGACTAAAGGTTAATGGTAACGATTATTGAATGTTACCTATGTATGTAGCTTGTAAATTTAAAAGTTTGAAATTTGTTACAGCAATTATGATTTAATATTACGTTAACGTTAATTAAGGTAATATTTGTATGTAATGGTAAGGATATTCATATTGGAAAAATTTTGAGTTATAAGGATCGGGAGTAAAGCTTTATTAATTTATTGGAATTTAAAATTTAATAAAAGGATTTAATTGCAATTAAATGGATTTAATATTTAAAATGGGAATTTAGATGAAATGTGAGGATATTAATGTAAATAGTTTTGAATCCAATGTTAAATCCATATATTTGACAATAATGAATGGAAAAATGATTTGTTAATGTAATTTAATAGAAATGTTGGAAACTAAATTTATAATTTCGGAATTTGAATGGAACTGAGGAAAATACTGAAATCGATAAGATAATCAACTTTAAATTGACTTTTAATTTGTTTAAAACATTGAAATTGATTGAGAAATATAAAAGTTATAAAAGATTTCAATTTTAAGTTTGAAATTTAAAATTGGATTTAATTAATTAATTAATTATTAATTTATTTAATTAACAGAAAAATAGCCATTTTGGCCACTGACTCGGATTTCGACGAAACTAGTTTCATCGGATCCGTAACGGTGAATTATTATAGGATTTCAAGTTTCGTAGCGATCGGACTAGTCGTTTGATCGTACGGACTCGAAACTCCTTGAAATAAATGAATTTGAAATCAATTGAAATCAATTTGAAAAATATTGATTTGGGCATAACTTCTTCATACGATGGAATTTGGAATTGAAACTTGTTCCATCGCATTTAAAATAATTAAAAACATACATTTTGATATATGGGTTGACCCAATTTCGTTCCGGAGTCGAAACGGGCTTTTTGGGCAACTTTGGCGTTAACGCGTATATCCAACCTTATCCATCCATTCTAATTTCTGGCCTACCTATATAAACCCTGTTATAAACCCTAGCGGCCTCTATTCCTCATTTCTATACGTACAGAAACTGCTATGCTCCTCTTCCTCAATGGCTGTAAACCCTAATTTATCTAATTCAAATTCCAATCCCAAAAATCAACTTCAAAAATCCAAACGACTCAGAAAAATTCAGAGAAAATATATGTTGAAGCTCTCGAAGTGCGTAATCTTGTGCAATTCATTTTTCGATTTGGTTTGTCGTTTGATCAGAAATTGGGCTTTTAGTCTCGGCCGTTCATTGCTTGACGATGAATTTCGCCTAATCGTTCAATCGAAGGCATGGGGACGTAGAGAGTCGAGAGGGGATCTCATCGGAGTAGGTAGTTCGACGAGATGACAGCCGGATTGGCCGCAAAAATTCAATTAGGTTTAAAACCCTTCGGTGGCGGCTGTCCTATTCGCGAGCAAATGGTGATGGGGGGCGCCGAAGTGGTCGCGTGGAGGTGTAGAAGCGGCGCGCGCTTCGAGGGGAGGCCGGCGTTGGCGATCGAAGTTCAATTCGGTGGCGGTTGGAAGTTACGTACGTGACCTTAGGGTTTCGTTTTCTTTCCTGTTCACATGCGTGCTTGGTTTCTGGGAAGAAAGAGTCGCTTTCTGTATTGTTGACGTGGCTTGGGTATGGTGTTTTTTTTTTAAATTTATTTCAACACGTTCTAATTATCATAACTCTCACATACGTGATCCGATTCACGCGTGGGTTTTTTTGTTAGGATCGTATTTAAATTTCTGACAGCTTGACACTGGTTTGGACAGATTCCGAGATTGTTCATTTTTGGGTTTAAATTGGATTTAAATTCAATTTAAATTCAAAAAAGGTGAGTGTTTTAACCTACTCACAACTTCTAAAATTTCTTATGTTTGTTAAATTGATATATGTTGTGATTTAAAATTTATTTATGGTTGTTTGGTATATTTTTATCATCATCTCAGTTAATTTCATTTATTTAAATTAAATTGCTATTTAATTTACTCATTGCATTTAAACTGCCAGTTAAATTGTTAATTAATTATTCATTGCATATAAACTGCGAGTTAAACAGTTATTTAATTTATTATTGAATATAAACTGCTATTTAATACCTGTTGTTTATTATCCGTTCTATATTGATGCTATTGTTTGAAATTGATGATGATTGTGTTAAATGGTTGATGGTTGATATTGGATGAATGGATGCTGTATTTTATATTGTTATAAACTGCAAGTTATTATGCATTTTCATTTCATTCGGGATTGCGGTTTGAAATGATATATAACCGTAATTTTTATTTTAAATTACGGATTGAAATGATAAATATCCGTATCACTTGACCATAGGATAGAAAATTTTGTACAGACACCGCGGTCTATATATAGAAATATTTTGGAATGATTTTTTTATGGTTTTGTAAAGAATTTTATATGGTTTTATGAGATATTGATTCGAATATTTGATAAAGGTTATTTTATATATGGTAAAATTCTTGGTTTAAGCTATGTATAAAATCGATTAGTATAAAAGGAGTTAAATTGATTGTTTGAGTCTATTAAGATATAATACTGTTAAGCATTTATTAAATTTATTTATAGAATTGTAATGACTTAAATAAATTTAAGGTTGGAAGATAAATATGAATTTGATTTGAATTAAAGTATTTGAGAATTATCCTCGAATAAGATTGATTTGAAATTTGAGATTTTAACAGGTATGACTTGTATAACTTGATTCTGGTTTAGAGGATTTAAATGAATATCAACCACTTTAAATGAATATTATCAAGTTAATTTAAATAGAAAGTATATCCTGTTGTTTGAAATTTAAGGCTTTGCTTAAATGATATTAGATCTATTTAGTAAACATTTCAAATCTAAATAATAGTAATTAAAATTGATATATATGGAATTATCAAAGAATTAGTTTTGAAATGGTGGAATATTTAAAGCTTCGAAATATATGAATTGATATGGTTTATTGGGAGACTCAAATCGGTATTTGGAATTTATTTGTAAAATTAAAGAAGCGATTTTATTATATAAAGTAATTAAATATTTAGACCATTGAAGTATATTAAGTTATGTTTCAAAGCTGTAACGATCCATAATTTTGAAAAATTCAAATTGAAAATATTTAATTAATTTTTAAATATTTGAATGATGGTTTGACTTGAATTTCAAATTATCAGAATGAATATGGCGATTAAATTATAAAATTTAATCTATTGAAAGTTGAATAAAAATTTGAATCTTCAATTTTAAGCTGATTAAAAATATTTAAAAGGCTTGTAAAATTCATATTGATAATACTGAAGATAATAGAAGCTTCAGAATTGGATTTGAAAGTGATTTGTTCAGTTTGAAATTATATCGTTGAATTGAATTTAAAAATAGCCTTCCGAGGCACAGTCTCGAGATTCGACGAAACCAGTTCCATTGGGTCCGTAATATTGAACTATTATCGGATTTCAAATTTCATATTTTTCGGAGTTGATATGTGAGCACACGATAAGTAAACGCATTGAAATTTGTATCGAAACAAATTGAATTTAAAAAAAGGGGGGGGGTTATCACATCAGCACGTTACCTTCCTTGAATTGCGCCAAAAATCACGAAATAGATCGTGTAAACCATGCTTCATTCAATTTTAAATATCTCATTCAAATCTATGGCCGACACTCCTATTTACAGAAGCAAGCATCACAAACGAAAACAAATAAAAACTATGGCCGCTTATTTTATTTATCTCAAATCGAAGCCGAGCCTCCCTTCATCAATTTGAAATCAATTCATGGCCGCGAGATCTGGGCGCAAATTGGTGGGGTCTAGCGAGGTTTTGGGGCACGACTTCTACTCGCGATTTTCACTGGCGATGCTAGAGGCGGCGGCTACTGGAGTCGCGCGCGCGCTCGAGGCCGTGGCGATGAAGGCGAGTCGATGGAAGGAGTCGTGGTCCGGGCGTTTCATTCGCAAGCTAGGGAAGGCGACTCGACTTCGACGACTCGATTTCGTTCGAAGGGGGATTGCGAGCGACGATGAGGCGATGAGGGGTTTTTCCGATGTAGCATCGGGGATGGCGAAGCTGGGCACAGCCGATGACGCGTTGGTGATCGCGATGGTGGCCTTGGGTTTCCTGATCGCGGTGAGGTATTGGTTCTATTTTTTTCTTTTCGTTTATGTTTAAATATAATACTGATTGGAAAAAAAAATATAGTTTAAAATAGAAACAAATAAGTATAGAGATAGGATTTAAGAAATATATATATATATATATATATATATAATTGCTACAGTATTTGATTAACAGTAAGTTAGAAATGCATATTTTTATATATATAGATAGAAAATTTATTTCTATAGATAAAGCTAATACGTTGAATATTACTTCAATTATCAGAAGGCTGTTCCAGGAAATTAATAATTATAGTAAAGAAAAAAAATTAAAATGCAGTAGAGAAATTTCTGCTAGTATTTACAGAAAAACAAAACATATTTTTTTAAGTAAAGTTTGAAGAAAGTTATAATAATAAAAATATAAGTTTTTAAAATTTATACAGAAATTAAAAGTATCGGTTTAAACTTAATCTATTTAATTACCTTAAGATACTAAAAAGGGAATTTTTGGTTTAAAATTAAATTAATAAAATCGTTGGCTAATTAAATTTATCTAATAGGAATTTAATTTACTGGATAAAATGATTTATTTAAAGGGAATTTAGATTAAAACTTAATTTTTAATAATTATTTAAAAGAAATTGATTTAAAATGAAATCACCGATGAATCAAAATTATCAAATGAAAATTTATTATTCGATCTATTCGAATATTAATAATTGTGTAAATATTTATACAAGGTATAAATCAAGAAAATTGAGTCAAGATGGAAATGGATGGCATGACGTATTCACTAGTATATAGTATTTCTTTTCCGCTGTTTGTTGTTGTAAACTCTGATAATGAATGCAATGTGATGTAATGTATAAAATATACAATTCTTTTGTTTTGATGAATATTCATTTATCTATTATATGTTGTTCCGCTGCGAATTGTGAGATTCTGATATTGTTCTGTTCTTTCTTTTTCTTTCTTCTTCTACCTCTTTCTTTTTCTTAAAACCCTAAGTGTTCGGTTTTCCGCATTCGATTGCTCGGCAGTTGATACAATGAACGTATTGATGTCGGTTTTCGGAAGTCGAAGAATCGGGTCTTACAAATTTGGTATCAGAGCATATGGTTAAGCGACAACCATGGTTCTGTTGGGCGATACTCATTAGAGATAGAGTTAGCAGTACTCTAGAATGAGTTGAGTGTAATAATAGATATGAGCGCGTATTTGTTAGTGAATATAAAATTGTTTTGTGTTGTTTGACTTATCGGTTGATTGTTTATAGATTCTAGTCGGTGCAGTCAAGCTAACTATGTCGATAGGGGTTTCTAAACTCTTAAACAAGATAAACTGACACAATAGTGTTTTAAAAAATCAGGTAAATGAAATAATTTTGCCCAAAACTATTTTCGTAGATAAAGAAAATTATCTTTATAAATTATTATAGTATATGGATGCTTGGTTGTTAGGAAGTAATAATATTGAAAATTATTACCATTGATTATTGAATAAGAAATTGGAATCATAATCAAAAGTTTAGAAAAAAATCCATATACAAATGAAATTGGAGAATGTAAATTATAAATGTGACTTATAATTGGAAATAGAATTCCAGAGAAGTTTTTGGAAATGTTTTTAAAAGAATTTGGAAATTTTAGAAATTAAGTTCCTTTGTGATTTGAAAATGAACTTCAAAGGTTTTGAAAAATATTTTGAAGAAATCAAAAGCTCTAAACTCTTTTCGGTCGCTGGAAAATAATTCCGATGGTGATCGCGACACCATCGGTGTTCATTTTTCGGGTTTCCAAAGGAGGAATTGCTGCCAAATTGTTTTAAATAAAAGTTGTTTGGAAAATTTGGGTTTGATTTTGAAATTCAAAGAATAATTTGGATTATTTTCAAAGAAATGGTTTTGAAACCGTTGAAAAGACTCTGGAATACTATATAAAAATATTTATGGAATATAAATGAGTTGATAACTTATACAATTTAAATTTTGATACAATAAATTTAATTTAAAGGATGGAGTTAAATTAAAGTAAGTATAAGTGAATCAATTAAATGAAGTGAATCTGAATAAAGGTGAATTTTCGAAGCCTAATAAACTAAGTTGATTGGAATGAAATTATTAAGGTGAAAAATAAATTGTGAATGAATGAATAAATTTACAGTTGCAGTTAAACGAAAGTTAAATTGAAAGTTGGAATTCATTTCGAATTTGTAAGCAAATAGAATTGAATTGAAATTAAATTGTGTTTGTGAATGAACCAATGAGGTAACATTTGTAAATAAACGAATTGAAATTGAAAAATGGAATGAGATTTGAATCAAGTTGAATAAAATCCAAACTTGGGTAAAAATAAAATAGATTGAATTCAAGTATACTAGTATGATAATTTATTAATTCATGAAATACCGAAATGGAAGTTGAATTAGTTAAATTAAAACTTGAATTGTGAGCTAAATAAAAATGGTTCGAAATTGCAGATAAATTCAAGTAAGTTGAAATAAATTGAATATGACCTTGTTGTTGATAAAAATTCAAAATGAATGTGAATATGAAATGCAAATTGAATTGAACGAAATCAAATGGAAATGAGATAGAATAAAATGTAAATTGAGTTGGTATCAATTTAAAATTAGTTATAAACTAGAGTGGATATTCTATTAAGTGCATATCGTCAAAATTTGCATAGAAATGGTTGTCGTTTGACGCAAATGAGTTGTATAAATTTCTATGGCTTAATAAAAACAAATAGAATTCATATTTGAATCAATTGAAATGAATATGAGCTGTTTGGACATAAAAATGAATAGAATGTAGAAAGTGTGTTGTAAATTACTTGAATTAAATAGAAATGGTATGGAATGTAGTTGTAAGCGATTAAATTTGTATTGAAACTATATAAATTGCTTACAGAAATTGTTTTATGTACATTATTCATGAAATGCATATGTTTTGCTACTGAAAATAAGTGAAATGCAAATAAATTTCCTATATATGTTACTTATGTGTTTAAATTGAGTAAGTACATGTACATGAGAGCCGTATGGCTGGATTTGATCGTGCTAATAAGCTAATAAATTAGCCGCTTTGCTTAAAAATGCTAAATAAGGTACGCCTACGCAATAAAAATAGGAAATATGAACTTTTTTTGGTTTTTTCGGCCGTGTGGGTCGATGTATATATATTTATATCTATTGTCAAATTGCAAAAGCTCCTCCGTACAAAGGAGACTCTGCCAAAAAGATTTGAAAATTTTGGGAGTTAGAATTTTTTTGAAAATTGTTGAAAATTTTAGTTAAACGACAAACGATTTCAAATTGAGAATTGAAATGAATTAGTAGATGAAACTAATTTAAAATAGTGATACGAATTAATTGTAAATGAAGGTTAATCGATAAAATTCAATATTCAGAATAGTAGATAAATTGAATTCAAATAGAATTGAAATTGTGAATTGAATTCAAATGAAATTGAAATGCAAAATTGGATGAGAATAAATATGTAACTTCAGTAGTGAAGTAAAAATGTATAAGAAGCATATGTTGAAAATTTTGTAATGGAATTGGCAAAATGGTTTGAATGTTGAAATTGGATATTATGGCTAGCAGGATATACAGGTGTGTTAAAAGAAATGGAATTGGGATTTTGATTTCAAAGATAAAATTGAATTGCTCGACTAAAAGGTACGTATTTCAATTTCAGTATGAAATTTGGTGATTTTCTTGTCCAGCCGCTTGGCCTTTTGTTTTCTTTTGGGATTTGAGGGCCTGTGGTGCCATTTTGTAGTCATACCGAGCTAGCCGCGCAAAGGAGACGCTGGCGAAATTTTTTGAAAATTTAGAGTCTTAAAAAAATTTTGAGAAAATTTGAAAGTTTGAAATTTGAATTTGAATCTAAATTTGAATTATGGAGTAAACAATGTTGTTTGAAAACTTATAAGTGAAGTTGGAAAGCTAGTTGAAATGATAATAAATCTCTAATAAAAAGATTTAGGTTAGTAAGTTGATAAGACTATTTGGATTGTGAAAAATAGTAGACGAGTTAAAGACCATTTTTTCCTAACTTGTAATTTCGGGACGAAATTCTTTTAAGGGGGGAAGGTTGTAACGATCCAGAATTTTGAACAATTTAAATTGAAAATATTTAATTAATTTTTAAATATTTAAATGATGGTTTGACTTGAATTTCAAATTATCAGAATGAATATGGCGATTAAATTATAAAATTTAATCTATTGAAAGTTGAATAAAAATTTGAATCTTCAATTTTAAGCTGATTAAAAATATTTCAAAGGCTTGTAAAATTCATATTGATAATACTGAAGATAATAGAAGCTTCGGAATTGAATTTGAAAGTGATTTGTTCAGTTTTGAAATTATATCGTTGAATTGAATTTAAAAATAGCCTTCTGAGGCACGGTCTCGGAATTCGACGAAATTAGTTCCATTGGGTTCGTAATATTAAACTATTATCGGATTTCAAATTTCGTATTTTTTGGAGTTGATATGTGAGCACATGATAAGTAAACACATTAAAATTTATATCGAAACAAATTGAATTTTTTAAAAAAAAAGGGCTTATCACATCAGCACGTTACCTTCCTTGAATTACACCAAAAATCACGAAATAGATCGTGTAAACCATGCTTCATTCAATTTTAAATATCTCGTTCAAATCTATGGCCGACACTCCTATTTACAGAAGAAAGCATCACAAACGAAAACAAATAAAAACTATGGCCGCTTATTTTATTTATCTCAAATCGAAGCCGAGCCTCCCTTCATCAATTTGAAATCAATTCACGGTCGCGAGATCTGGACGCAAATTGGTGGGGTCTAGCGAGGTTTTGGGGCACAACTTCTACTCGCGATTTTCACTAACGATGCTAGAGGCGGCGGCTGCTGGAGTCGCGCGCGCGCTCGAGGCCGTGGCGATGAAGGCGAGTCGATGGAAGGAGTCGTGGTTGGGGCGTTTCGTTCGCAAGCTAGGGCAGGCGACTCGACTTCGGCGACTCGATTTCGTTCGATAGGGGATTGCGAACGACGTTGAAGCGATATGGGTTTTTCCGATGTAGCATTGGGGATGGCGAAGCTGGGCACAGTCGACAACGCGTTGGTGATCGCGATGGTGGCCTTGAGTTTTGTGATATTCCAGGATTCTAGACATATGTAATTGATAATTAATTGAGTTAATTAATAGGATATCGATTTAACAAATGGTTAAATCTATTTAAGATCGGCTGCACGCAATAAATATCTGAAGAATGTGTGATAAATTGGTTGCATGATTGTTTTAATGTTATAATTTGATATTGTTTTGAAATTTAATTTATATATGAATGAATTGTAATATAAAAAGCTTTGTTTAAAAAAAATTAATATTCTTCAAAAGCTAATTTAAAGATTTATTCATTTGTTTTCAAATTATAAGAAAATTATTTGTTTTTAAAATATGATAGTTTAAAAAGGATTTAAACAAGCTTTGTTTTGTTTTCTTTTTAAAGTGTTTAAATTTAAATATGGTTATAAATGTATATATGAATGTTTTAGCTTTTAAATAACATGTATAAGAAAATATATTTGTATTATAATTAATTTTAGAATATTTCTTTTAAAAATAAATTTATTTATACATATTTAAATTTTATTTTATTAAGAGAATTAAATTAAGTAAGTTATATTTACATTTAAATTAAGTAAAAATTTTAATTAAAAACACTTAAAACATGTGTAAACATGTTAATCCTCTCATAAACACTTGTAAAACAATTAAACAATTAAGATGACAAATGTAAGTTTAACAACATGTGGCAACCATTTCATTTTAATTTTTAATAAATTATTTTAAGAAGAAAACTTGTTTTCCTCTTCTATTCCAACTTTCTTTCTTCATCTCAAATTTCTTTATTCTCATTTCTTAACTCAAAACTTGAAATAAATTCTCAAACTACACATAAGTTTAAAGGCAAAATCAAAGCAAGAAGCTCAAAATCAAATTGAAACCTGGAAACCAGAATTAGAAGAAGAACTGAAGACTGGAAAAAAAATCAAATGCAAACAACAAGCTAAGAGAGTTTTTCAGATGCAAATCAAAAAAAAAAATCCAGATACTCAAACCTGGTTCTCTGGATTCTGAGAAGCAGGTGAGTAATCTACTACTCATGTTAAATGCTTAAATCTGTTTGAATTGATGCTTGTGAGTAAAACTTGCATTTAAAAATATCTTTAAATCTAGTTGATACTGGTGATGAATGTAGTATAGGTATGTTTGAATGTGAATGCATTTCTGCATATATGTCTGTGAATACTGCCTTTGATCTCTCTGTTTAACAGACTTCCAAAACCATAATAAAATTCATACCTACCAAACCAATTAGTGTTAGACTAAGATCTGTAAAGGAAAAATAATTGTAACATGGTGATATGAATTTTTAAAATGGTTCAAAGATTTTATATTTAGGAAAAATAAAAAAAATAAGGCAATACTGTAATGATCAAAATACAGTGTAAAAAAATAATGTTCATAAATTATAAATTCGATTTTATAACCTGAATTGAATTTGAAAATAATGAATTTAGGAAATGAACAGCTTTCACAGTTTCAAACCCCAGATTTTCGAAGGCATAGTTCTTCTCAAACCTGTGAGTAATTTTTAAAAACATATATGTATGTATATATAATTAGTTTTTGGAATTGCATGTGATGACCTTATGTGTAAAAGTTGAGATATGGTTTGCATGCTTATTTTAGCTGGACATAGGTATGAAAATGCTTGTTCATGTGTGAATATTTGTATATATTTGTCTCTGTACTCTGTTATTAGTAACAGGCTCAACTTCCATCACAAAATGACTTCTAACTCCCTAAATAATCAAAAATTAAACTTTGCTTTTGGAAAGAAAAATGTTTATAATAGTAAGTTCTTGTTAATAAAAAAAATATTCTAAGTAATTTTGTTTGAAAACATGCTGTAAGTTCAAGAGTTACAGTGTAAATCAGTAATGGAAAATTTCGAATATGATGATTTTCGAATTCACCATTATAGTCAGATTTGCCTTCGAGAACTAGGAATTTTAAAAGCCAAATCTTAATTTTTAAGTTAGTGTTGAATGGGTTATCCGAGGTTTATCAGAAAAAGGGTTCTTGATCTTTTCTGATGATTGTTGTGTTCGCGAGTGACGAATTTGAACCTGGAGGAGGCGAGAGGGTATGTGAGTTAGGGAAAAATAGGAAATGATTTTATAGATCACGGTGGTGGTGGTTAGGTGGAAGGGTAGGGTTTGAGATCAGTTTTTGATCGAAGAGTTTCTTGAGACGAGTGCAATGCCTTGGAGTGACCGGAGGGGTTCGCATTTAGGGGATAGCTGCTGAATAAGGAGATGATGGCGATGGCAAACTATTGGAATTTCCGGTGGCCAGGAAGGGAAGAACGAGGCGAAATGATGGGTTCTTGCTCCTGTAAAAGGGGTTTCGGTAGTTCGAAATTTGATACTGGAATTGTTGGGGGGTGTTGAGGTGATTAGGTGATTTAGGAGGTCGGAGATGGTTTGTGGATAGGGACAGCATCATGCTCCAGTGAGGCAGAGGGGTGTGAAGGTGCACGCGTTTGTGCTCGTGTATGACAGAACGGTGATTGGGAGAAGATGAAAGGTGAAGTTTTGGAATTGGAGAAGAAGGGGTTTTACTGGATTCTACTCGAGTCAGTAGCGAGTTTCCTCGATAGTTCACCTGTACTTTAACAGTTTTAATTTAAAACAAAGTTAACATGAAATGTTGGGTTTGTTCTGGTCTAGGACGAGTGCATTCGTATTGATTTTGAGGGAAAATTTATACAGTTTTAAATCTAAGTAAAACAAAGTTTTATCAGGTCTAAAATGTTCTTAAATAAATTGCTTTTGTATGTAACCAATGTTTTGTATAAACTATTGGATTTAGAAGTTGAGTAAGTATGTTATTAATTTAGTTGAATCTTAAGTTTATTTAAGCTTAATTTAAAATATGTTAATAAATAAGTGATTAAGAGTAATTGATTAATGATTGAAGAATAGTTAATTAATTTAGTTATTATGAGTTAACTAATTAGAGAATAATTAATCCTTAAATAAGGATAAATTTATGAAGTAATTAGAGATTAATTATTTAAAAGATAATTATTTAATGTTAAGAAGATGATTAGAGTAAGTACTCAATGAAGTAATTAAAGGAAATTAAATTTTTAGTATAAATTAATTAGGTTAATACGGTTAATTTTAATTAATTAATTAAGTTTAATTAATTAAAGAATATCGTTTGATGTTGAGTTAAGAATAATTACTTAGGATAATTAATGAGGTGTAATTACTTAGTGAAATAATTAGTGGATAATTACCGTATGTGATTAATTTAAGGAAATTACTTGATGGGTAGTAATTAAAGGATAATTACTTGATGGAAGAAATTGAGTAAAGATTACTCGGAGTAATTGTAGGATTGATTTATATAATTAACCAAGGAGATGGTTTAATTGATGAAGCAATTAAGGAAAGTTAATTTCTGATTGTGATTAATCAAGATTGATTAATAAATGTAATTAAGTTAAAGGCTAATTATTATATGAAATTTAAGAATAATCAACTAGTGAAAGTAATTAGAGGGTCATTAATTAATTAATGGAAGTGATCAATATTTCTTATTAATGATTAAATAATGATGGATGCTTTGAATTGGTTGATGTCTCTGATATGAATTGCTTTTATGATATGATTTGTTGGATAGACGAGGATAATGTGATTATCAATCAATTATGAATTGCTGTGTAAAAGTGTTATTCGACAATTTAAGTTGAATTGTATTTAATTGAATACCTTGGGTTTAGGCGACATTTGATTTGAAGAGACTGGAGTTGGGTATTTGTAAATACCCGAAACCACTTCGATTCTTTTTATCTGATGTATGGAATCAATAGAATGAAATGGAATGATTAAAGTGAATGAGACCATTTAATCTAAGTTTGACACTTAGAAATTGATGTGTGATATAAATGATGTCTATAACGACTTGTGAAGTTATAAATTGATACAAGTTACCCGGGTTTATATAGTTGTATGCTTTTGTATTCCATGTTGGATGGGTTTACTCACGCTGGTTTCCAGGCTGACCCGGTTGTTACTTTGATGTAATGCTCGGGTCAGACTGAGTATTACATATTTTTAGGTAAGGACGTTCTGGAGCTCAGGAGGCGAGCTGGATGGCAGGGACGTATGGAGAGTTTCCACAATAATATTGCATATATCTGATACATGTTAAATTGTATCTATCCAATGTTGTATAAAATTGTTGTAACTCTGATATATCGATGTAAATTGATAGATACAGTTTTCTTTGGTATAACTACTATTATTGATATTATATTTTATCCGCTGCGAATGTGAGATTGTGTGTTTCTTTTCTGTTCATCTTATATCTCTTTCTTCTTTTCTCTAGCTATCTGAAATTTTCGGGATCGAAAATTTCGGGTCGTTACATTTGGTATCAGAGCAGAAGGTTAAGCAAGAACCTTGGCTCTGGTGGAATTACTCATTAAGAATAGGGTAAGTGATACCCTAGGTTGAGTTGAGTATATATATATGAGAGAGCGTACTTGTTATTTTCTTATATAAAGGTTTTTAAATGATTTCAAAAGTAAATGAATCTTATATAAGAAATAGATTATCTATTATATTAAGGAAATTGGTTGTGGTATTAATTAAATTAAAAGTAATAGTAAGAAAGAATTTCAAAATAAGATGAATCAAAATTGGTTTCAAACCAGGAAATTGAAGGGTTATTATGTTTAATAATGGGATGATTGTTTTAAACAATAAAATGCTTTAAGGAAGTAACCATTTGATGAGAATAACTTGTAAATTAGAAAGGATGGAAATTGAAGTGGATTTAAAATTGTGAAGTTTTGAATTCTAAATTTAAACATTTGAATTGATTCCAAATGTTAAGGGAGATAATATTATTCAAACTATTTTGAATATGATCTTATTTTAAAATAAGATATGTTATTTAATATATTCAAATGAAGGGGTCCTATTTCAAACAAGGGTTGTTTGAAATTTTAAAAGAATTTGTTTAAATTAAAAACCAAAGGTGGTTTAAAATTTTAAAGTATAACTTGGTTTGTAAAAGAAGTTAATATGTATATATGAGGATATACATAATTTCAAATGTGGTTTGAAATAAACTCTAAATATTGAGTTTTAAATTGGGAATAAGATATGATACCTAAAGGGATTTGATTTTGAACATATAATGGGAAAAGTATTTTGAAAATTTGAAATGGAGAATTCAAATTTGAATAGGGTTAAACGGGATTGATTGAATTTAACTCGGAGGAAGTTAAATAAGTTTGAATGAACAATCTGATTTGGAAATTTCAAGATGAAATTGGAATTGAACTTAAAAGGTTAATTTGAATTGGGAGTTTGTGTGATCTCAAAATGGGTTTGGGATCTAGAAATTGAAAATGAATGGATGTTTTAAAATAAATTAGATAATATCATCCTATTGTTATTAAAAATCTTTAAGGTGTGAATTGGAATTGTTTAAATGAATGAGAGATGGTTTAAATTTGAAATTTGAAATAGTTCAAATTGAATTTGATTTGAAGTAATTGAAAGTGTGATTGAAGATGTATGAGTATAAGATTCAAATGTAAAATTTGAATTGGATTAATTTGTAACGATTTGAAACTGAAATGGATATTAGTCCAAAGTAATTGGTATAACTTGGGATTGTAATTAAAGTTGAATATGTTTAAAATCGAATGGAATTTGATTTAAATTGAGTAAGGAATTGAGAATTAATTCGACTTGAACTAGGAATAAATCAAGTACAATGGAAATTGGAGTATTTAAAATTGGAATTGGGTCAATTTAAATGGAAGAGGAAATTTAAATTGAATTGATTGAGAATGAAAATTGGAAAGTGATCAGTTTTGACTCTGGACTATTTTTAATATAAATTATTTTAATATAAACTTATTTTTTTCCAAGCTATTCATTACATATACAACCTTTCTTTTAAAAAGCCAAACTATCTTATATTTGTTTTACAATTATTTTTGAAACTGTTTAACAATTTTCTAACTATTCTATAAACTAATTACTATTTTCAACTACTAATTACTATTTTATAGCTATTTTGCAATTATTTAAAATTTCTATGACTATTTAACTATTTTCCAATTATTTTACAACTATTGAACTATTTTACACCTATTTTATAAACTAGTAATTATTTTCCAACTACTTATCTATTTTTAAATTTCTCAAGCTATTTTCTAAATAAACTGGTCGGAGTTCAAACTGTTATTGGTTAAATACCCAATCGAGATAAGAATAGAGGTGGTAATCCAATGGATTGAAGCAATTGAGAGTAGGTGAATGAAAATCAAAGTAAATACGAATAGAAATGGAATTGATTTGGCTAATAACCAATAAAGATAAATACATAGGATGTACGTATGTTATTCTATTCGTATAGTAATATGATCCAGATTCGAGCACAGAATTTCGAGATAGTACGTCGATCCGAGTTGGAATTTTTCACTCGATTTTCGAGGCGAACCTGGATATGGATTGTTGATTGGTTCTGGATATTCTCTATCATAGTTAGGATATGCAAGGAGAATGACGGTTTCGGATCAAGAAACCAGATCTGAGTCCGCACTAGGAAGTCGGGTGGACGATACTAGTTCGGAAGTGAAATTGTGTGATCGAGTAAGCGATCAGATTGGTATAGCGTACGAATGATATGTGTACATCGTACGGATTTGAATGAAATTGATATTGAAAGGAGTAATCAAATTTGAATATCTGATTTTGAGTAAACAAAGTAAGTATCTTTGTTTTATAAGATAAAACTCCCCTTGTTGAATCTATTGCCAGAAGAAAAGGATTTTTGAAGGTGATTTGAAGTATAAAAGGATTTTATACAAGTTTAAAATGATCCAAAGATTTTTATCAAGGATTTTATATATATCTATATATATAAAGGATCATATGAGGAATTTGGAAAAAGGTTTTGGGTACCTTTGGATTTGGAAAGGCTTTTGATTTTTGGGTAAAATCAATATTGAATTTAGGAAACCTAGTTTGAGAATTATCGATTTTTGGAATAATCGATTTTGTGTAGGGAAGCTTTGTATGATATCATACTAGGTGTATGATTTGAAGATACTATATGTGTATAGTATAAAATGTTTTGATGGTGGCTCTGGGGAAAAAGGCGCTCCCTTGGAATGGACTTCTCAGGAGTACCACCGGGTGGTGCTGCCTTGAGCCCCAATGGGGGGTTCTAAAGTTGATCCTGTGAGGAGTCCGGACAAAACTAGTTCCTGGGGATTATGAGTAGAGTATACCATAGTGAAAGTCGTGTGTGCCGCTGAGAGCCAACAGTCTGCGTTTGATTTTATATCGGTAGACTGCGACCTATGGTATAACATAGCGAAAGTCGTGTGTGCCGCTGAGAGCCAACAGTCTGCGTTTGGTTTTCTATCGGCAGACTGCGACCTATGTAAGGAGTGGAGAAGTTTCATTTCGACAGCGAAAATCAGAGGCCGCTGAGAGCCAGCAGTTACATGGACTTTTGCTGTGACGGCAACGTAACCCTGGAATGTAACTGTGATCTGTTGTGTGAGATCCATGGCGTAATCGAGAGGCCACGGAGAGCCTGTAGTTACATGGACTTTCGCTGTGACGGCAACGTAACCCTGGAATGTAACTGTGACCATGGATCGGGGTGATGATTTCCAGAGCATTCTCACCAAAGATATTCCTCTATTTTCAAAAATGTTTTCTATATTTTCGATAAAATTACTTTTTTCATGTATTTTCACTGGGTGTTGAAAACGGGTCTGCTAAGTACTTATAGATTTTCAGTCTTACGCTTGATCAACGTATGACCGAATTTCTGTGAGAACAAGGATGGACTGGTTGAAACATCGAGTTATAAAAGTATTTTTATAAAAACTATTTTGGCAATATTATATAGATTTTAAAGGTGTTTGAAAAATGATCAAAGAATATTTTAACTGGTTTTTAAATATTTAATAAATTCTGCTTTCGTTCCTTTTCAAGGACGAAAAGATTCAAAGGGGGAAGGAATGTGATATTCCGGGATTCTAGACAATGTAATTGATAAATAATTGAGTTAATTAATAGGATATCGATTTAACAAATGGTTAAATCTGTTTAAGATCTGCTGCACGCAATAAATATCTGAAGAATGTGTGATAAATTGGTTGCATGATTGTTTTAATGTTATAATTTGATATTGTTTTGAAATTTAATTTACATATGAATGAATTGTAATATAAAAAGCTTTGTTTAAAAAAAATTAATATTCTTCAAAAGCTAATT
The DNA here is from genome assembly GCA_030765085.1 of Allium cepa. Lineage (NCBI taxonomy): Eukaryota > Viridiplantae > Streptophyta > Magnoliopsida > Asparagales > Amaryllidaceae > Allium > Allium cepa. The sequence goes on from CM060935.1 coordinate 771,333,546, forward strand.
TAAAGATTTATTCATTTGTTTTCAAATTATAAGAAAATTATTTGTTTTTAAAATATGATAGTTTAAAAAGGATTTAAACAAGCTTTGTTTTGTTTTCTTTTTAAAGTGTTTAAATTTAAATATGGTTATAAATGTATATATGAATGTTTTAGCTTTTAAATAACATGTATAAGAAAATATATTTGCATTATAATTAATTTAAAATATTTCTTTTAAAAATAAATTTATTTATACATATTTAAATTTTATTTTATTAAGAGAATTAAATTAAGTAAGTTATATTTACATTTAAATTAAGTAAAAAATTTAATTAAAAACACTTAAAACATGTGTAAACATGTTAATCCTCTCTTACACTCTTGTAAAACAATTAAACAATTAAGATGACAAATGTAAGTTTAACAACAAGTGGCGACCATTTCATTTTAATTTTTAATAAATTATTTTAAGAAGAAAACTTGTTTTCCTCTTCTATTCCAACTTTCTTTCTTCATCTCAAATTTCTTTATTCTCATTTCTTAACTCAAAACCTGAAATAAATTCTCAAACTACACATAAGTTTAAAGGCAAAATCAAAGCAAGAAGCTCAAAATCAAACAGAAACCTGGAAACCAGAATTAGAAGAAGAACTGAAGACTGGAAAAAAAAAATCAAATGCAAACAACAAGCTAAGAGAGTTTTTCAGATGCAAATCAAAAAAAATTCCAGATACTCAAACCTGGTTCTCTGGATTCTGAGAAGCAGGTGAATAATCTACTACTCATGTTAAATGCTTAAATCTGTTTGAATTGATGCTTGTGAGTAAAACTTGCATTTAAAAATATCTTTAAATTTAGTTGATACTGGTGATGAATGTAGTACAGGTATGTTTGAATGTGAATGCATTTCTGCATATATGTCTGTGAATACTGCCTTTGATCTCTCTGTTTAACAGACTTCCAAAACCATAATAAAATTCATACCTACCAAACCAATTAGTGTTAGACTAAGATCTGTAAAGGAAGAAGAATTGTAACATGGTGATATGAATTTTTAAAATGGTTCCAAGATTTTATATTTAGGAAAAATAAAAAAAATAAGGCAATACTGTAATGATCAAAATACAGTGTAAAAAATTAATGTTCATAAATTATAAATTCGATTTTATAACCTAAATTGAATTTGAAAATAATGAATTTAGGAAATGAACAGTTTTCACAGTTTCGAACCCCAGATTTTCGAAGGCATGGTTCTTCTCAAACCTGTGAGTAATTTTTAAAAACATATATATGTATATATGATTAGTTTTTGGAATTGCATGTGATGATCTTATGTGTAAAAGTTGAGATATGGTTTGCATGCTTATTTTAGCTGGACATAGGTATGAAAATGCTTGTTCATGTGTGAATATTTATATATATTTGTCTCTGTACTCTGTTATTAGTAACAGGCTCAACTTCCATTACAAAATAACTTCTAACTACCTAAATAATCAAAAATTAAACTTTGCTTTTGGAAAGAAAAATGTTAATAACAGTAAGTTCTTGTTAATAAAAAAAATATTCAAAGTAATTTTGTTTGAAAACATGCTGTAAGTTCAAGAGTTACAGTGTAAATCAGTAATGGACAAATTCGAATATGATGATTTTCGAATTCACCATTATAGTCAGATTTGCCTTCGAGAACTAGGAATTTTAAAAGCCAAATCTTAATTTTTAAGTTGGTGCTGAATGGGTATCCGAGGTTTATCAGAAAAAGGGTTCTTGATCTTTTCTGATGATTGTTGTGTTCGCGAGTGACGAATTTGAGCCTGGTGGAGGCGAGGGGGTAGGTGAGTTAGGGAAAAATAGGAAATGATTTTATAGATCACGGTGGTGGTGGTTAGGCGGAAGGGTAGGGTTTGAGATCAGTTTTTGATCGAAGAGTTTCTTGAGACGAGTGCAATGCCTTGGAGTGACCGGAGGGGTTCGCATTTAGGGGATAGCTGCTGAATAAGGAGATGATGGCGATGGCAAACTATTGGAATTTCCGGTGGCCGGGAAGGGAAGAATGAGGCGAAATGATGGGTTCTTGCTCCTGTAAAAGGAGTTTCGGTAGTTCGAAATTTGATACTGGAATTGTTGGGGGGTGTTGAGGTGATTAGGTGATTTAGGTGGTCGGAGATGGTTTGTGGATAGGGACAGCGTCGTGCTCCAGTGAGGCGGAGGGGTGTGCAGGTGCACGCGTTTGTGCTCGTGTATGACAGAACGGTGATTGGGAGAAGATGAAAGGTGAAGTTTTGGAATTGGAGAAGAAGGGGTTTTACTGGATTCTACTCGAGTCAGTAGCGAGTTTCCTCGATAGTTCACCTGTACTTTAACAGTTTTAATTTAAAACAAAGTTAATATGAAATGTTGGGTTTGTTTTGGTCTAGGACGAGTGCATTCGTATTGATTTTGAGGGAAAAATTTATACAGTTTTAAATCTAAGTAAAACAAAGTTTTACCAGGTCTAAAATGTTCTTAAATAAATTGCTTTTGTTTGTAACCAATGTTTTGTATAAAATATTGGATTTAGAAGTTGAGTAAGTATGTTATTAATTTAGTTGAGTCTTAAGTTTATTTAAACTTAATTTAAAATATGTTAATAAATAAGTGATTAAGAGTAATTGATTAATGATTGAAGAATAGTTAATTAATTTAGTTATTATGAGTTAACTAATTAGAGAATAATTAATCCTTAAATAAGGATAAATTTATGAAGTAATTAGAGATTAATTATTTAAAATATAATTATTTAATGTTAAGAAGATGATTAGAGTAAGTACTCAATGAAGTAATTAAAGGAAATTAAATTTTTAGTATAAATTAATTAGGTTAATACGGTTAATTTTAATTAATTAATTAAGTTTAATTAATTAAAGATAACCGTTTGATGTTGAGTTAAGAATGATTACTTAGGATAATTAATGAGGTGTAATTACTTAGTGAAATAATTAGTGGATAATTACCGGATGTGATTAAGTTAAGGAAATTACTTGATGGGTAGTAATTAAAGGATAATTACTTGATGGAAGAAATTGAGTAAAGATTACTCGGAGTAATTGTTGGATTGATTTATATAATTAATCAAGGAGATGGTTTAATTGATGAAGCAATTAAGGAAAGTTAATTTCTGATTGTAATTAACCGAGATTGATTAATAAATGTAATTAAGTTAAAGGTTAATTATTATATGAAATTTAAGAATAATCAACTAATGAAAGTAATTAGAGGGTCATTAATTAATTAAAGGAAGTGATCAATATTTCTTATTAATGATTAAATGATGATGGCTGCTTTGAATTGGTTGATGTCTCTGATATGAATTGCTTTTGTGATATGATTTGTTGGATAGACGAGGATAATGTGATTATCAATCAATTATGAATTGCTCTGTAAAAGTGTTATTCGACAATTTAAGTTGAATTGTATTCAATTGAATACCTTGGGTTTAGGCGACATTTGATTCGAAGAGACTGGAGTTGGGTATTTGTAAATACCCGAAACCACTTCGATTCTTTATATCTGATGTGTGGAATCAATAGAATGAAATGGAATGATTAAAGTGAATGAGACCATTTAATCTAAGTTTGACGCTTAGAAGTTGATGTCTGATATAAATGATGTTTATACGACTTGTGAAGTTATAAATTGATACAAGTTACCTGGGTTTATATAGTTGTATGCTTTTGTATTCCATGTTGGATGGGTTTAATCACGCTGGTTTCCAGCCTGACCCGGGTGTTACTTTGATGTAATGCTCGGGTCAGACCGAGTATTACATATTTTCAGGTAAGGATGTTCTGGAGCTCAGGAGGCGAGCTGGATGGCAGGGACGTATGGAGAGTTTCCATAATGATATTGCATGTATCTGATACATGTTAAATTGTATCTATCCAATGTTGTATAAAATTGTTATAACTCTGATATATCGATGTAAATTGATAGATACAGTTTTCTTTGGTATAACAACTATTATTGATATTATATTTTATCCGCTGCGAATGTGAGATTGTGTGTTTCTTTTCTGTTCTTCTTATATCTCTTTCTTCTTTTCTCTAGCTATCTGGAATTTTCGGGATCGAAAATTTCGGGTCGTTACAGGTTTCCTGATCGCAGTGAGGTATCAGTTCTGTTTTTTTCTTTTCGTTTATGTTTAAATATAATTCTGATTGGAAAAAAATATAGTTTAAAATAGAAACAAATAAGTATAGAGATACGATTTAAGATATATATATATATATATATATATATATATATATATATAATTGCCACAGTATTTGATTAACAGTAAGTTAGAAATGCAGATTTATATATATATAAATATAAAATTTATTTATATAGATAAAGCTAATACGTTGAATATTACTTCAATTATCACAAGGCTGTTCCAGGAAATTAATAATTATAGTAAAGAAAAAAAATTAAAATGCAGTAGAGAAATTTCTGCTAGTATTTACAGAAAAACAAAACATATTTTTTTAAGTAAAGTTCGAAGAAAGTTATAATAATAATAAATATAAGTTTTTAAAATTTATAAAGAAATTAAAAGTATCGGTTTAAACTTAATCTATTTAATTACCTTTAGATACTTAAAAGGGAATTTTTGGTTTAAAATTAAACTAATAAAATCGTTGGCTAATTAAATTTATCTAGTAGGAATTTAATTTATTAGATAAAATGATTTATTTAAAGGGAATTTAGATTAAAACTTAATTTTTAATAGTTATCTAAAAGAAATTGATTTAAAATGAAATCACCGATGAATCAAAATAATCAAATGAAAATTTGTTATTCGATCTGTTCGAATATTAATAAATTGTGTAAATATTTATACAAGGTATAAATCAAGAAAATCGAGTCAAGATGGAAACGGATGGCATGACGTATTCACTAGTATATAGTATTTCTTTTACGTTGTTTGTTGTTGTAAACTCTGATAATGAATGTAATGTGATGTAATGTATAAAATATACAGTTCTTTTGTTTTGATGAATATTCATTTATCTATTATATGTTGTTCCGCTGCGAATTGTGAGATTCTGATATTGTTCTGTTTAATCTTTTTCTTTCTTCTTCTACCTCTTTCTTTTTCTTAAAACCCTAAGTGTTCGGTTTTCCGGCATTCGATTGCACGGCAGTTGATACAGTGAACGTATTGATGTCGGTTTTCGGAAGTTGAAGAATTGGGTCTTACAAAAGCCATAGATTTCAAGGTATATAGATTTCTTGAAAAGGATGTATGTGAAATAAAATGATATCATATTGATTTGGGTTCTAAAATAGAAATGATATCGTAATTATATGGTTTTGAAATGCATATATTATTCTGGTTTTTAAGTATAAATTATTTTAAAGAGACCGCGGTGTTATAGTAACGATTGGTTGTTGAAGAGACCGGGATTGGAAGTTGTCAAACTCTCTGTTGATACGCTTAAATTTTGATCAATGACAATGTGCTTCAACAAAAAGGAAGAGATATGTGCAAAGCTAAAGAAAGAACGATGAAGACCAAGAATAAACATAAGTATGATTTTTATATAGGTCTTAGTTTAGATTTATTGTTAAAATCTATCCTTAAAAGGCTTGCACAAACACTAGAACACATTAGAACACATTTTATAAATTTCATTTTTATTACACATTCACTGTGCACAGTTTAGTAGTTCAGTCGACTGAACAGGGATGACCAGTCGACTGAACCTGTTACACATATACAACATGTACAGTTTCAGTCGACTGAAACACCCTGCTCAGTCGACTGAATTTGTTCCTGATAATTTTCCTTCATATTTTCAGTTGACTGAATTCTCTGTTCAGTCGACTGAATTTGAACCTGCGAATTTTCTCTGAATGGACACCTTCTTCCTCCCAAGAGTTGCAACCATTCACTAATGGAAGTGGAAGCATCACTTGTCTGCACCCTTAGCCAACAGATGCACCTCTTCTACAAGTATAAATACATAATTTTAACATCTTCAATTCACCGAATTCTCTTGCTTTAATCTTACTATTTTCTTGAACATGTTATCTAGAAATTCTCAAAGCAAACACAAATCTATTGCTTGAATCACTGCTTTGTTTTTAACATTCTTTTGATTCATAGTAATTCACATTTCCTAAATCTTCACAAACACATTGCATACTCTCGAGGATAAGATTATAGGAATATTGTACTACATTAGACTCATTAGTGTTAATAAGAACACAACAAGTCGAATATTGTTTTTTAGTAATTGAGTTGAAGTCCTCTTCGGTAGTTGAGGCAAGAAATCCCGTTCGGTTGTTCGGGTAAGTTGTAAACCTATTCCTCCGGGTTAAGTGAGGGTGTTAGTTAGTGGAATTCCTAAGTGAAGCTTAGGGACTGGACGTAGGACTAGAGATCCGAACCAGTATAAAATCCTGCTGTCTACCTTGCTTTTACTTACATTATCTACCTAGACAATTCCATTATTCCATATTACTCGATCTTACCGCATAGCCTCTTTCAATTGGTATCGGAGCGAGGTTGTCCTATAACCATAACACTGTTATTAGACATATTGATAATATGGAAAATAACGCAAGTACAAGCACAACATCTGCCTATAGTTCTACATTTACGGAAGGACAATTTACCAAAAGACCTCCTCTATTCAATGGACTAAATTATAACTATTAGGCTACAAGGATGAGGATTTATATGCAATCAACAAGTTTCGAAGCTTGGAATGCTACTCAAGCAGAGTTCATTGTACCCACAACCGATTATCCTACATGGACACAAACTCAAAAGAATGAAGCTAGTGCAAATGCCAAAGCTATGAATATGCTATTTTGCGCCCTGGATAGAAACGAATTCAACCGTGTTAGCATATGTACTACTGCATATCAGATATGGGAAACACTTAAAGTCATACATGAAAGCACAAACAAGGTTAAACAAACAAAGATATCCATGCTGAAGAATCAATTCCAAAACTTTAGAATACGACAAAATGAATCCATCAATGACATATACTCGAGATTTCAAGACATTCATCATGCTTTAATCGGACTAGGAGAAAAATACACGGATTTTGACATTGTGTCTAAAGTTCTAAATTTACTCACTGATGAATGGGAGAGAAAAGTACTAGCAATCGAGGAAGCAAATGATCTATCTACAATAAAACCAGAAGAATTGATTGGAAATCTTATGTCGTATGAAGTAAATATGCAAGCTAAGAAAGATCAAGCTCAAGAAAGAAAGAATGTTGCTTTTCATGCGGAAAAGGAAGAATCAGAGTCTGAAGATGAGGATTTAGCATTCATAGCCAAAAAATTTAAGAAATTCTTAAGATATAGAAAAGGAAATAAAAACGGATTTAATAAGAATTTCTTGAACAAACCTACATCCTCAAATATAGAATGTTTCAACTGTCACAAAAAAAGTCACATGCACAAGGATTCCCCAGAGCAAAAGAAGGAGAATCAGAAAGCTCTCAACAACAAAAACAAGAGAGAGAAATTCAAAAAGAAGGCATTCTCTATAACATGGGATGATTCAGATTCATCTTCATCCGAAAGTGAAAATGATAGCGACAATGAACATGCAAATGTATGCTTCATGGCTCAAGAATCTGAAGTAAGTAATTTAACGTTCGATGATTTAATTGAAGTAAACACTGAACTTTTGAACACAATAAGAACTCTTAAAAAGAAACTCAAAGAAACTCGTGAAAATCAAAACAAAGATGAATTTGAAAGGGACATGTTAAAAGATGAAAAGAAAATTTTAGAAGAAGAACTTGAAAAAGTTCAAGAATCTCATTCAAATTCGGAAACTCAATTATCACTTTTAAGTCAAGAAATTGAAACTCAAAAGAAGAAGAATGATATAATTGTTTCTGAAAATCATGAGTTAAAAACTAAGATTAGACAAGTTGTGTTAGAAAATAAAAGTCTTCAAGCTAGATTAGATAACATCACTAAAAATGTTTCTAACTTTAACAAAGGAAGAGAAAATTTATCTAAGATTTTAGAAAATTCTCAATCCTCTTCAAATAAACATGGACTAGGATATAAAAAGGAGTCAAAAATTCCTAAAAAGGAAAATACAAATTTTAAGAGGAATATTGATTCAAAACAACAAATGTTATTAAAAGAACCTATTAAAACAAAAGTAGAAACCAAGATAGTCAAAATTTGGGTTCCAAAGACTAACAATATTTTAATTAAGAATAAATATATTAAAATATTTATGGATAGTGTTCATAATAATAAAAACTATATTTATAAAAAGGATACTAAACCAAATTGGGTTTGGCTTCCTAAGCTCTAACTTTTTAGGACCTTATTAAAAGGTGTGTACCAATAATTTTGTATTTATTTTCAGGTCCCACTTAAAAATAAGAAATTGATATTAGACAGTGGTTGCTCAAAACACATGACCGGAGACAAAGATATGCTTACAAACATCACATACTTTGATGGTGGCTCAGTTACCTTCGGAGACAATTCAAAAGGCTATATCATTGGCAAAGGAGATGTGAGCAATTACGGTACATCAAATTTACCTTTTATAACAAATGTTTCATTAGTTGAAAATCTAAAACATAATCTACTTATCATAAGTCAACTTTGTGACAAAGGCTTTAAAATAACTTTTTCGGAAAATAAATGTAGTATTTTTGATCAAAACCAAAACCTTGTTTTTAAAGAAAAAAGAGATAGGAATATTTACGTTCTAAATATGAATATTAATCATAATACAAGTATGTGTTTACTAGCCAAAGATAATGATCCTTGGTTATGGCACAAAAGATTTTGTCATATAAATTTTAAAACTATTAGAAAACTTTCCAAAAATGAATTAGTAAGAGATTTACCCAAAATAAACTTTAAAATAAAAAAATCTTTGTGATGATTATCAAAATGGAAAATTGACAAAATCATCTTTCAATTATAAGAAAAATATTTCGACTTTACAGCCATTAGAATTACTACATATGGATTTATTTGGACCAACACAAGTTCAATCCATTAATCATAATCGATACGTGTTTGTAATAGTTGATGATTTCTCAAGATATACATGGACTATTTTTATGAAAAATAAAAGTGATACTTTTGAGCATTTTAAAACATTTTTCAAAAGAATTCAAAACTCTAAAGATTTGAAGATTAAAAATATACAAAGTGATCGTGGAGGCAAATTCGAAAATGAAGCTTTTGAAATGTTCTGTAAAAAGAAAGGAATAAATCATAATTTTTCATTTCCTGGAACTCCTTAACAAAATGGAGTTGTAGAAAGAAAGAATAGAACATTACAAGAATGCGCTAGGACATTATTAAATGGAAGTTTTCTACCAAAACATTTTTGGTCAGAAGCCGTAGCTGCTGCATGCTATGTATTGAATAGATTATCAATTAGACCGTTAACTAAAAATACTTTATATGAACTATTCAACAACAAAAAGCCAAATATATCTTATTTCAAAATATTTAGATCAAAACGTTTTATTTTAAATACAAAAGATCAACTAAGTAAATTTGGTCCAAAAGCCGACGAAGGAATTTTTGTAGGATATTCAGAACGAAGTAAGGCATATCGAGTATTTAATAAACGAACAAACGTAATCGAAGAAACCTTACATGTATCTTTTGATGATAATTTCAACAAAGAATTAAGTATAAAAGATGATGAAGAATTTATAAATATAGAAAATACAAATCTTGAAAATTGTAATATTGAACTAAGATCATCACCAAGAATATTACGAGATCACCCCACTCAAAACATAATAGGTGAAATCAATTCTCAAGTTAAGACATGAAATCAACTAAATCAAATGGGACATGTAGCTTTCATTTCAACAATAGAACCTAAAAAATCCTAAAGAATCATCAACAGACGATTACTGGATTATTGCAATGCAAGAAGAATTAAATCAATTTGAACGTAACGATGTTTGGGAATTAGTTCCCCGTCCGAATAATCAATCTGTTATAGGAAAAAAATGGGTTTACAAGAATAAAATAGATGAACAAGGTAATATAACTAGGAATAAAGCTAGACTAGTAGCACAAGGATATAATCAAGAAGAAGGTATCGATTTTGAAGAAACTTTTGCTCCCATTGCAAGACTTGAAGCAATACGTATTCTGTTAGCTTTTGCATGTTTTCACAATTTTAAACTTTATCAAATGGATGTTAAAAGTGCATTTTTAAATGGTTTTATAAAAGAAAATGTATACGTAGAACAACCTCCTTTATTTATACATGAAAAATATCCAGATCATGTATATAAATTAAAGAAAGCACTATATGGTCTTAAACAAGCACCTCGTGCTTGGTATGAAAGACTTAAAAGTTACTTACTAAATTCGGGATTTCAAATTGGAAAAGTTGATCAAACGCTTTTCATTAAAAATACTACTAAAGATATTTTAATAATTCAAGTATACGTAGATGATATTATATTTGGTTCGACAAATGAAAATTTATGTAAAGAATTTTCAAATATAATGACTAAGGAGTTCGAAATGTCTCATATGGGAGAATTATCATATTTTCTCGGACTTTAAATTAAACAATTTACAAATGAAATTTTCATAAACCAAGAGAAATATTGTGCTAATCTAATTAAACGTTTCGGAATGGAGAACACTTCTGCTAAAACTACTCCTATGAGTACCATTACTCATCTCGATCGAGATGAAAATGGCAAAAGTATAGATCAAAAATTATTTAGAAGCATGATAGGTTTCCTTACTTTAGTTAACAGCTAGTAGATCAGACATAATGATGAGTGTATGTTTATGTGCACGTTTCAATCTAATCCTAAAGAATCACATTTAAGAGCGGTAAAACGAATTATGCGATATCTTAATAATACTAAAGATTTTGGTCTTTTCTATCCAAAAGAGTGTCCATTTGAGTTAGTATCATTCAGTGAAGCTGATTTTGGTGGATCTCGAACAGATAGAAAAAGTACAAGTGATACGTGCCATTTCATCGGAAAATCACTTGTATCTTGGTTTAGTAAGAAATAAAATTGTGTTTCTCTTTCCATGTGTGAAGCGGAATATATATCAGCCGCCTTAGCATGCACTCAAGTTATCTACATGCAACAAACATTTAAGGATTTTAATATAAATTTAACAAACTCTACAATATATTGTGATAATACAAGTACAATAAATTTATCTAAAAATCCGGTTAATCACTCTCGTACAAAACATATAGACATTCGTCACCATTTTCTACAAGACAATATCGAAAAAGGAATCATAAATTTAGAACATATTTCTAACGAAAATCAAATTGGCGGTATATTTACTAAAGCTTTATTAGAAAACTCCTTTATAAAGTTACGAAGAGAATTAGGAATAATCTCTTTTAAAGATATTTTATTAAGTTATCAATTTTTTTTTCAATTCAGTCGACTAAATCTATATGCTCAGTCGACTGAATAAAGAAAACTATGACTTTCAATTTATATTTTCAAATAATGATACATTATAAATAATAATATAAGGGTTATCTCTAATCCATACATTTCCAACTGATTTATTTTGACCATTAAATCTTTGATTGGTTAAAATACTTTGATAAATTATTACCACAATATTTTTAGAATATTCATCCTATAAATATACGTTTAACATATTTTTATTTTCACAACTCATTTTCACTTACAAAAATTGAAAAGTTGATATAAAAATGTCCTCAAACAACTCATACTCCCCAATCAAAATCACCTCTTCGGTCAATAACTCACCAACATCACCAAAACTCCCTACTCCAACACCATAGCATGAGCCAGTCTATAAATGGGACAACTATCGAACTGGCTACACACCGGAATCGAAGAAGGCTAAACGTGGTCTTTTTATCTCACTAGATACGAAAAGAAAGATTGATGAGATTCATCACTTTCAACAACAACAAATTGATCTTCAACGAGAATTATATTTCGAACAAAAAGTAACGGCTAGACGATTAAGCTTCCTAGAGCAAATCGGTTTACGTTTTTGTGGATCAAAGAAAAAAGAAGTGACTGAGCCTCTACCTCGACCGGTTATTTCATATGATCCATCTTCGTCTTATCGTACACCAGCCGATCCCGTGAATCCTTGGATGTCTCCAAAAACTCCTCAGTATAGTCCAAATTCATGGGATATAAACTATATGGAGAATGAAGGACGCAAAAAGAAAAAAAGTCCACCTCCAAAGAAATGATATTTAGGTGGCCAAATCATGTTATTATATTGTATTTTGTTGTAATCATTTATTGAAATTTTTTATAAATTTTAGAATTCCAAAAACTCAAGGTTCAGTCGACTGAACCTTCCTGCTCAGTCGACTGAACACTAGGCAGAAAACAAATATACAACAGTTCAGTCGACTAAAAACTCTGTTCAGTCGACTAAATTTAACACAGAAAACTTCGGCCAAAATTTCAGTCGACTGAACGCCAATTCCAAGGCAACTTTTTCCCTTTTATCAACCAGTTTTTACCCTTTTACCTTCACTTTTTACCTTCCAAAAGCTCTCTCTTCCCCATTGTTTTCCAAAACCCTAGCCCCCAATTCACAAATTACTCTCGAATCTCACGACAAATGGCCCCAAAAAGATCAAGAGCTTCTTCTTCTTCATCCTCCGAGCCAATTGATGCTCAAATTGCACAATGACTCTATGATGCCGTAGCTGTAACGAGGTGGAATAAAATGAAGAATTCTCGCATTTTCGAGCACTCCTTCATTGATTTTCGAGCACTCCTTCGTTGAAAAGAAACAACCATGCAATAAACAATATCATGGTCAAATTATTTTATGCAAATCTTAATCTTGGACACCAAACTCCAAGAAATCCAAATGATAGTGTTTGGAGTATGGTGTGTGGGAAGAAAGTTTGGTTCTCCTTAGATCGAATGGCACACATCTTAGGATCACCGAACGTAGGGAGAAAGCTTGATGAGGTAGAATTCAATCCACAAATTCGAGATAACATAAATCATCAATTTCTGGATGATAATGTTAACATTCGAGATTTTAAGTCCTCTTCCCTACAACCTAGAGCTAGAATCCTTCACAAAGCTCTTATGAGAACAATTACTCCATGAACGGGTTCATACGAACTTGTCTACCCAATCAATTATCGAGCTCTATAAGCTATTTGGGGCAATATTCAAGTCAATTGGCTCCAACTAATCCTCGGTGAGTTTCTCACATTTAATAATGGAAAAATGCGAACTATATATTTTGGAGAATATATCATGAGACTTCTCCTCAATGTTGATACGCCATTACCCGAGCCCGAAAATACAATGGTCCATCAAATTAACCAACGGATAATAAGCCTTATGCAACTCCCGGATAGACCTCCTCGCATCATATCTCTTGCCGAACGGGAAGCTAGGCATCAAGAACAACAACAACCTCCACAAGCACAACAACCTCCACAAGCTCCACATGAAGAACCCTTCGACCGAGAAGATGAAATTCGTATCATTGAGCCAAGTTTTACTACCAATCAATCGTTAGGAATTTTATCAAGAAATCAACAAATTCTTGATAATCGCCTTAAGAAGGTAGATCACAAACTTGATAAAATTAAAGGATTCTTCAATAAATTATGAGATGCCATCTCATGCTCAACTTCCACTACTGCTTCAACATTACGCGGTAAGCGTACTACACCTACTTTCACATGGACATCGTCCGAAGAACATACAAGCAGCAGCACGAGTAGCACTAGTGGTGGTCAAGGAGGAAGTTATAGACCTTCCACAGGTGGACCCGTTATCCGCGAACCAAGGGGAGGGAGAGAAGCCTCATATGATCGGGACAAAGATGAATAAACTCTTTTGTGTCTTTTTATTATTTCATAAACACTAATCACAAGGCTTGTATAAATAGCCTTTTATGTTTTATTCATTCATGCAACATTCTATAATTAAATTCTCATGCTACATTTTATGTTTTATTCATTCATGCAACATTCTATAATTTAATTCTCATGCTACATTTTTATGCTATATTCTATGCTACATTCTTAAACGATAGACATGCATATCAATGATCGTTTTGACAATATACTTTTGTGATTATTACTTCCTTTTAGTCGATGACAAAGGGGGAGAAATCTATGTTACTAACCTTGTTTTGTAGAAAATATAGTGCATATATTCAGGGGGAGGAAATAATCTCTACACACATGAGTATTGTCATCAATCAAAAAGGGGGAGAATGTTGATACGCTTAAATTTTGATCAATGACAATGTGCTTCAACAAAAAGGAAGAGATATGTGCAAAGCTAAAGAAAGAACGATGAAGACCAAGAATAAACATAAGTATGATTTTTATATAGGTCTTAGTTTAGATTTATTGTTAAAATCTATCCTTAAAAGGCTTGCACAAACACTAGAACACATTAGAACACATTTTATAAATTTCATTTTTATTACACATTCACTGTGCACAGTTTAGTAGTTCAGTCGACTGAACAGGGATGACCAGTCGACTGAACCTGTTACACATATACAACATGTACAGTTTCAGTCGACTGAAACACCCTGCTCAGTCGACTGAATTTGTTCCTGATAATTTTCCTTCATATTTTCAGTTGACTGAATTCTCTGTTCAGTCGACTGAATTTGAACCTGCGAATTTTCTCTGAATGGACACCTTCTTCCTCCCAAGAGTTGCAACCATTCACTAATGGAAGTGGAAGCATCACTTGTCTGCACCCTTAGCCAACAGATGCACCTCTTCTACAAGTATAAATACATAATTTTAACATCTTCAATTCACCGAATTCTCTTGCTTTAATCTTACTATTTTCTTGAACATGTTATCTAGAAATTCTCAAAGCAAACACAAATCTATTGCTTGAATCACTGCTTTGTTTTTAACATTCTTTTGATTCATAGTAATTCACATTTCCTAAATCTTCACAAACACATTGCATACTCTCGAGGATAAGATTATAGGAATATTGTACTACATTAGACTCATTAGTGTTAATAAGAACACAACAAGTCGAATATTATTTTTTAGTAATTGAGTTGAAGTCCTCTTCGGTAGTTGAGGCAAGAAATCTCGTTCGGTTGTTCGGGTAAATTGTAAACCTATTCCTCCGAGTTAAGTGAGGGTGTTAGTTAGTGGAATTCCTAAGTGAAGCTTAGGGACTGGACGTAGGACTAGAGATCCGAACCAGTATAAAATCCTGCTGTCTACCTTGCTTTTACTTACATTATCAACCTAGACAATTCCGTTATTCCATATTACTCGATCCTACCGCATAGCCTCTTTTACTCTCTGCCAACTTCGAAAACCACTTTAACAACCGTGTACGCGGTGGAGATTCCAAAATGAAGTAGGATGGTGGCGGCGTTTCCTTTGAGGTAAATACGTGGACCCAACTCCCGTGAGTTCGCATAAGGTGGCTAAAACAAGAGCGATCGATGGGTTAATGAGGTAGCACCTTTGATCGGACACATTCCTTCGATATTATACTTTGACTTTCGGATTGATTCGGTGGCCACTTTTGATTTCTTTGATTTGGGGGTGTTGTTCGAGGTGGGCGGTAGCTGCGCGCTATGCGTTACCACTGAACCAGAAGCGTAATTGGTATATCTACCCTGGCATTGCCTAGTTGTGCCGTGTCACCTGCCATACCGAGCCTTTACTACGAGTTTCTATTTGTGTCGTACCTATGGAGTGTCTTCTCGTATTCTACCGATCAGGAGATATGCAGGCACTGTATAGACTATTGGCATTATTTGTGTTAAGGGCTATATGGGTAACTCCTTAACGCTATTTAAAAGTAAGTTTATTTTATTGTAGACATTATTATAATAGTGAAATATTATTACCTAGTAAATATTTTAACGGATCCTTAGGAGATGTGAATCCCGAGCATCTCTTAAGTTACTGCACTCATATTTATTTCTGTTAATTTAACTTACATAAGATCTTTTAGTTTTGACTTGAATGTTTTGTCTTTTCAATTCGCTCGGGTCAGTCCGAGCATTTCATGATCGAAGACTTTATTTCTAGAGGACGAAGACGGAGATTTCATTATTATTATATTATATTGTTCCACTACACACTGTATTCCGCTGCATCGATTTATTCGTTGGTATGTGCAACTCTGATATATATCGTACAAGTCAAATTAAATATTTTGTAAACAACTTCATGAACTGTATATTTGATTATTATATTTTATCCTTCCGCTGTGAGATTCTGTTTTCTTTTATTTCTTTCTCGTTTTTCTTATTTACCCCCATAACAATCCGCCCTTCCGTATGGTTTGAATTGGCACGTGTGTCGATTTAAAGCGTGCGAAAAGGCGGGACGTTACATCTGGTATCAGAGCTTTGGTTTAGCGATAAACCTTGGCTTTGTGGGGTCTGACTTTTTGTTAATAGGGTAGTACTACCCTATGATGAGTCGCAGAGTATATATATGAGAGAGCGTATTTGTTAGTGTTATAAAAAGGATTTAATATTGTGTTAATCTGTTCCGTTTGTATTTATAAATTTGGTTGATGCATGGGACGCTATGACATCAATAGGGATTTCTAAACACTTACTGGGACAGACCGACATAATATATATTTTTAATATAGGTGAATGAAATAATTTTTCCTATTATATTATATATACATAAAGGAAATTTTTATAAAGGTTATATTTGGTTGTATTGTATTGGTTGTTAGGTAATGAATTTTTTTAATAATAGTTGAATAAGATTGAAAATAAAATAAATCAAATTGGAAATTTAGAACTTCAGTTCTGGGGTTTTGAAAATTTCTTTCAAATGATTTTGGAATATAATAATAATATTTTAGAAGCATTTTCCGATATAAATATTTCAATATAATTTGAAAGAATTTCTTTAAAGAAACTCTGAAAAGAAATAAGTTGTACTCCCCTCTCTGTCGCTGGAAAATAATTTCGGTGATGAGTGCACGCATCATCGACATTCATTTTCGAGTTTCGAAGAGGAAATGCCACTATAGTAGTTTTACTGCAGATTTATTTTGATTAACAAATATAAATTTTAAATTGCTTTAATTTTAATTGGGTATATAAATTATTAGTATATATTTAATTGTTATTTTAAAATGATTTGAAATTTAACCCGGTATTTAGTTCTTAAGTTCTAATTAATTAACAGTTTCAGTTATTGTAGTGAAATGGAATGCAACTAATTAATAAATGGAGCCTTTAATTAAAATAAGAGATTTAATGATAGGTTATGAATGAAATTAAATGAAATTTGAAATTGTAACCTATGAAATAAAAGATATAATTACTGAACATTAATTAGGTAAAAGAATTGAGAAAACTTGTATAAATTTCAATTACATTCTTAAAAAGCATATTTATAACTTACCAAATATTAAAAGTTGAAATGTTTAATGAGAAAATGTAATGGAAAATTGTACAAGAAAATTTATATAATGAAAGGGTTAAATGAATCACCTTAATAAAGAAGATTTTGATGTTGTAAGTGTAAGTATAATTGGAATGCTACTAGTTTAATAGAAATGTAAGTATTATAAATTAATGATAATAAACTTAAGTAAACGGTTGAAGTTATTTATAAATAAAATAAGTAGAAAAGATGAATGCATTAAATATATGATGGTAGACTGAAGTTAATGTATTGAGATGCTAAGTAAATGAATGTAAAACAAATAAATAAATAAATGAAAATTAAAATTTGCAATAAATAAATGTGAATTAAAAGAAATTATTATATGAAAAAAAAGAGAAATAAAACAACAAATGGAATTAATAGGGATAAACTTAATGTGTTGTTTGAAATGTTGTTGTTTGTTTTGGTTTATTATTGTTTGGGTAAGGAGACTTTAAAATCGTTTGGATGTATGAATAATCTTTTTAGCTTCATCAGAGACTGTTAAATGGTAAGATTGGTGGTTTATTTTTGATTCTATACAATTTGAAGTTTTGAACCCGAACAACTATTTGTTTTGTTTGATATGAATGAAATAATTGATTTATGTTGATTCTGTATGACGGATGTTTGTTTGTGATTGAAACCACTTTAGATAATTCATTTTAAATATTTATTAACTCTTTTGGATTATATAAGTGAAATATAGGTTCTGGAAGCAATTGCTACTGCATTTGGTTTCATAATAATAAACGTAAATTGCCCGACAAATAGGTACGTTTTCGGGTTACGGTTTTTATAGCATTATTATATTGTTTTCCCGGGTTAGGATATATATTATTTTTGTAAATATATGTTGTTTATTCTTATATTTGATATTATATTTTCTTCCGAGCCTTCCCGGACAAAAGAGACTCTGCTGAAATTTTCCATAAATTTTGGACTTAGAAAACTTTTGAAAATATTTCCAAACTTTATTGATTTAAGTATAAAAAGATATAATGATTGTAAATTAGTATATTTTATTTAAAGTAACTAATTTTGTTAATTTAAAAGTTTATAAAATTAATATTTTAAATAAGATATATTGATTTCTTAATTCTTCTTTTCCCTTCTTTTTCCTTTTCGGGGACAAAAAGTTTTGAGTGAGGGAGAGTGTAACGACCCGTAAAATTCGATGATATAAATGAGTTAAATTAATAAGATTTTAGTTAAATTTAGAAGGAAATAAAATTCTTATAATTTATATTGGAACGAATGTTAGAAATTAGATGTAGCAATTGAAGTTAAAATTAACAATTTAAAATTTATATTGCAATTAATTGGAAATAATGTAAATTGAATAGAAACGTAAGTTTATTTATAGGGCAGTAATTGATGAATAAAAATTTGAAACCAAGTAAATAAATTTGTGGAGAATATTTAATAGTAATTAATGTATATATTAGGCGATTGACAATTTATGGATTTGTTAAGATTGCAAAGTTATAAATGAGTGTAAATAGGAATATTTGGTAATTAATTAAAATAAGAAAAAATGTAAATGTTATAACTTGGTTACAAAATTTATATACAGAAGTGGATGTAAATATGAATTAATTAATGTGCGCATTAATTTATAATGGGATAAAACGTAAATTTATGTAATAAGGATGACGCAGGTTGATAAGTATTCATAATGTTTGTGTTAATGATAAACGTTACTTTAATGATTGTAATATAAAATAACGGAATTGTGAATGGAAACTAATAGAAATGTAAACTTATTTTAAGGTAGTAATTGGATGTAGATTTACGGAATGGAGTTAGTGCAAATCAATGGAATAAATGAAGACGTATATGTAGCTAGAAATTGAATATGAAAACAAAATGAAAGCATTGGATAAAATTAAGGAAATTAAATATTAATAAATGGTCATTTAATATAACCAATGTTCGGAAAGTAATTATAATATTTGTTTGAAATACGTATAAACTTTGGTTTGGAAATCAATTGGATTTAAAATGAAATTTGGTGTTACATTGATGGGTTTAAATGTTATTTTATTTTATAAAGTAATAAATGGTGTAATAAAAGAATGAAATCAAGATAAATAAATTTAGTTGAGATTTTAATTATAAATAATGGGTGGAATAACATGATGGATGGTAATGGTTTGTGGAGAATAACCATAAAAGTATTATAAAGAGTATATTGGTGATAAACGGTTATTTCGAATAAAGGTAATTAAATATTACTTTAATGGATATAAATGTAGTAACGGATCGAGTGAATGAAATTAGCATTATGAAAATAAATGATTGTTTTGTAAGCAATAAAATCCTATTAATGTGACTAAAGGTTAACGGTAACGATTACTGTATGTTACCTATGTATGTAGCTTGTAAATTTAAAACTTCGAATTTTTTTACAGCAATTATAATTTAATATTACGTTAATGTAAATTAAGGTAACATTTGTAAGTAATGGTAAGGATATTCATATTGGACAAATTTTGAGTTATAAGGATCGGGAGTAAAGCTTTATTAATTTATTGGAATTTAAAATTTAATAAAAGGATTTAATTGCAATTAAATGGATTTAATATTTAAAATGGGAATTTAGATGAAATGAGAAGATATTAATGTAAATAGTTTTGAATCCAATGTTAAATCCAAATATTTGACAATAATGAATGGAAAAATGATTTGTTAATTTAATTTAATAGAAATATTGGAAATTAAATTTATAATTTCTAAATTTGAATGGAACTGAGGAAAATACTGAAATCAATAAGATAATCAACTTTAAATTGACTTTTAATTTGTTTAAAATATTGAAATTGATTGAGAAATATAAAAGTGATAAAATTTGTCAATTTTAAGATTGAAATTTAAAATTGGATTTAATTAATTAATTATTAATCTATTTATGGAAAAATAGCCATTTTGGCCACTGACTCGGATTTCGACGAAACCAGTTTCATTGAATCCGTAACTGTGAATTATTGTAGGATTTCAAGTTTCGTAGCGATCGGACTTGTCGTTTGATCGTACGGACTCGAAACGCCTTGAAATAAATGAAATTGAAATCAATTGAAATCTATTTGAAAAATATTGATTTGGGCATAACTTCTTCATACGATGGAATTTGGACTTGAAACTTGTTCCATCGTGTTTAAAATATTTAAAAACGTCTATTTTGATATGGGTTGACCTAATTTCGTTCCGAAGTCGAAACGTGCTTTTTGGGCCACTTTGGCGTTAACGCGTATATCCAACCTTATCCATCCATTCTAATTTCTGACCTACTTATATAAACCCCGTTATAAACCCTAACAGCCTTTGTTCCTCATTTCTATACGTACAGAAACTGTTGTGCTCCTCTTTCTCAATGGCTGTACACCCTAATTTATCCAATTCAAATTCCAATCCCAAAAATCAACTTCAAAAATCCAAACTCCTCAGAAAAATTCAGAGAAAATATATGTTGAAGCTCTCGAAATGCGTAATCTTCTGGTGCAATTCGTTTTTCGATTTGGTTTGTGGTTTGACCAGAAATTGGGCTTTTAGTCTCGGTCGTTCATCGCTTGACGATGAATTTCGCCTGATCGTTCAATCGAAGGCATGAGGACGTGGAGAGTCGAGAGGGATCTTATCGGAGTAGGTAGTTCGACGAGACGACGACCGGATTGGCTACAAAAATTCAATTAGGTTTAAAACCCTTCGGCGGCGGTTTTCCTATTCGTGGAAAAAGGGTGATGGGGGGCGCCGCAGTGGTCGCTTGGGGGTGTAGGAGTCGGCGCGCGCTTCGAGAGGAGGCCGGCGTTGGCGATCGAAGTTCAATTCGGTAGCGGCTGGAAGTTATGTACATGACCTTTGGGTTTCATTTTCTTTCCTGTTCACGTGCGTGCTTGATTTCTAGGAAGAAAGAGTCGCGTTCTATATTGGTGACGTGGCTAGGGTATGGTGTTTTTTTTAAATTTATTTCAACACGTTCTAATTATCATAACTCTCATATACGTGATCCGATTCACGCACTGGTTTTTTTGTTATGATCGTATTTAAATTTCTGACAGCTTGGCACTGGTTTGGACAGATTCTGAGAACGTTCATTTTTTTGGTTTTAAATTGGATTTAAATTCATTCTAAATTCAAAAAAGGTGAGTGTTTTAACCCACTCACAACTTCTAAAATTTCTTATGTTTGTTAAATTGATATATGATGTGATTTAAAATTTATTTATGGTTGTTTGGCCTATTTTCATCATCATCTCAGTTAATTTCATTTATTTAAATTAAATTGCTATTTAATTTATTCATTGCATTTAAACTGCCAGTTAAATTGTTAATTAATTATTCATTGCATATAAATTGCCAGGTAAACGGTTATTTAATTTATTATTGAATATAAACTGCTATTTAATACCTGTTGTTTATTATCCATTCTATGTTGATGCTATTGTTTAAAATTGGTGATAATTGTGCTAAATGGTTGATGGTTGATATTGGATGAATGGATGCTGTATTTTATATTGTTATAAACTGCAAGTTATTATGCATTTTCATTTCATTCAGGATTGCGGTTTGAAATGATATATAACCGTAGTTTTTATTTTAAATTACAGATTGAAATGATAAATATCTGTATCACTTGACCATAGGATAGAAAATTTTATACAGGCACCGCGGTCTATATATAGAAATATTTTGAAATGATTTTTTATGGTTTTGTAAAGAAATATATATGGTTTTATGAGATATTGATTCAGATATTTGATAAAGGTTATATATGGTAAAATTCATGGTTTAAGCTATGTATAAAATTGATTAGTATAAAAGGAGTTAAAATAAATGTCTGAGTCTATTAAGATATAATACTGTTAAAAATTTATTAAATTTATTTATAGAATTATAATGACTTAAATAAATTTAAGGTTGGAAGATAAATATGAATTTGATTTGAATTTGAGTATTTAAGAATTATCATCGAATAAGATTGATGTGAAATTTAAAGAAATTTGAGATTTTAACAGGTATGACTTGTATAACTTGATTCTGGTTCAGAGGATTTAAATGAATATCAACCGCTTTAAATGAATATTATCAAGTTAATTTAAATAGCAAGTATATCATGTTGTCTGAAATTTAAGGCTTTGCTTAAATGATATTAGATTTATTTAGTAAACATTTCAAATCGAAATAATAGTAATTAAAATTGATATACGGAATTATCAAAGAATTAGTTTTGAAATGGTGGAATATTTAAAGCTTCGAAATATATGAATTGAAATGGTTTATTGAGAGATTCAAATCGGTATTTGGAATTTATTTGTAAAATTAAAGAAGCGATTTTATTATATAAAGTAATTAAATATTTAAACCATTGAAGTATATTAAGTTATGTTTCAAAGCCATAGATTTCAAGGTATATAGATTTCTTGAAAAGGGTGTATGTGAAATAAAATGATATCATATTGATTTGGGTTTTAAAATAGAAATGATATCGTAATTATATGGTTTTGAAATGGATATTTTATTCTGGGTTTTAAGTATAAATTATTTTAAAGAGACCACGGTGTTATAATAACGATTGATTGTTGAAGAGACCGAGATCGGAAGTTGTCATACTCTCTGCCAACTCCGAAAACCACTTTAACAACCGTGTACGCGGTGGAGATTTCAGAATGAAGTAGGATGGTGGCGGCGTTTCCTTTGAGGTAAATACGTGGACCCAACTCCCGTGAGTTGGCATAAGTTGGCTAAAACAGGAGCGATCGACGGGTTAATTAGGTAGCACCTTTGATCGGACACATCCCTTCGATATTATACTTTGACTTTCGGATTGATTCAGTGGCCACTTTTGATTTCTTTGATTGGGGGTGTTGTTCGAGGTGGGCGGTAGCTGTGCACTACGCGTTACCACTGACCTGGAAGCGTAATTGGTATATCTACCCTGGCATTGCCTAGCTGTGCCGTGTCACCTACCATACCGAGCCTTTACTATGAGTTTCTATTTGTGTCGTGCCTATGGAGTGTCTTATCGTAGTCTCCCGATCAGGAGATATGCAGACACTGTATAGACTATTGGCATTATTTGTGTTAAGGGCTATATGGGTAACCCCTAACGCTATTTAAAAGTAAGTTTATTTTACTATAGACATTATTATAACAGCGAAATATTACTACATAGTAAATAGTTTAATGGATCCTTAGGAGATGTGACTCCCGAGCATCTCTTAAGTTAGTGCTCTCGTATTTATTTCTGTTAATTTAACTTACATAAGATCTTTTAGTTCTGACTCGAGTGTTTTGTCTTTTCAATTCGCTCGGGTCAGTCCGAGCATTTTAAGGTCGAAGACTTTATTTCTAGAGGACAAAGACGAAGAATTCATTATTATTATTATATTATATTGTTCCACTACACACTGTATTCCGCTGCATCGATTTATTCATTGGTATGTGCGACTCTGATATATACTGTACAAGTAAAATTAAATATTTTGTAAACAGCTTCATGAACTGTATATTTGATTATTATATTTTATCCTTCCGCTGTGAAATTCTGTTTTCTTTTATTTCTTTCTCATTTTTCTTATTTACCCCCATAACATTCCGCCCTTCCGTATGGTTTGAATTGGCACGTGTGTCGATTTAAAGCGTGCGAAAAGGCGGGATGTTACAGCCCCCTCTAGGCAAATGCGCGTGACTCCGACCACTCCAGGCATTCTCGCCGCCGCCACCACTTAAATGCCATTTCTGGAAAATTCCGACCACCTGACAATGAGCGACTACTACCCCATGACCTGCTCTCCATCCTCCTCCCAACGCAACCCCCCGACCGTCAAACGGTCGATGATCCACCGTTGGATCGTCAAAACCCTAAAATTGACGGTTGAGGTTTAACCTCGATCTAGACAAATGGTGAATCGGATCGGGAAATGAATTGTAGATCTGAGTTACACTCATCAAGCTTCGAAACAGTATATAATTTGATATGGTTTGGAGGAGTTTGATTTTTGTATTTGGTTTTGAAATTGGATTTAGGTTTTTGGTTTGTCTTCCATTTGGGAAGAGGAGATGAGAAGGAAATGCACGTATAGAAAAATGGAATAAGAAGTAGAAAGGCTGCTAGGGTTAGAACAAAACAATATGTACTAACGAGGTCCGATAAGAAATGAATAAACATTCATAGATTTGGATTGACGATAATGACCCGAAAAGCCCGTTCTGTCTCTGGAATGAAAATGGATCATCCCATATATCAAAATAGATGTTTTTAATATTTCTAAATCCAAAGGAATAGGTTTTAAGTCCTAATTCCATCGTATAAAGAAGTTAGCTTTAAAATCAGCCTATTTCAAATTGATTTCAATTGAACTTAATTAAACTGATTTCTACGCGTTTCGAGTTCGTAAGATCAAACGACAAGTTTGATCGTTACGAAACTTGAAACCTTACAATAATTTACTGTTATAGATCTGATGAAACTGGTTTCGTCAAAATCTGCGACAGTGGCCAAAATGGCTATTTTCACGTTAATTAAACAAATTAATATTAAATTAATTAATCACTTTGTAATTCAGCGTGTATGAACTAACAAATTTCATCATTTTGACTACTTAGACATTTATAATTTAAAACAAGTTTATATATAATTTCAGTGTAAGTGATTACACCAGTCACGGTGTTCAATTTCAAATGTAATTAAATCCATTTTATTATAATTTAATTCCAATAAATTGATCTAATTTGGTTTCATGCTTTTTATTCAATCAATTATTACTCTATACACATAGTTAACATTTGTTTATATCTTATTACACATATATTCTGTAATTATCATCTTTTACCATATTAGTTGCAGTATTCCAAAGCATTGAATGTTTGTTGATTTTGACATTAATTGTAATTTAAAAATTTAATAACTTCGTTTATCTTGGTTTCATTTTATTATTAAATCAATTTATTGCCTTATGAATGTAATTGACATTTCTGCACATTTAATTATATTCCTAATTTGCAGTTATTATATTAACACACATTAATCTAACATTTGTTTGCATTTATTTGTAGTTTATATATTAAATTGGTAACAAATAACAATTGTCGCCATTTCTGCATTTAATAACATTTGTAAGTTTATTATTTATAAACAAATGTTATAACTTACACTATACTAATTCTATCCAATTACAATTCATTACACATTATTACAATTAATTTACAATCTATATCCAATTATAACTTTTTAATCATTTCAATTAAATGGAATTACATTCAAAGTAGTTATAAATTTCCTTAAATTTACACTATTACATTTTAATCCAATTACATTCTTATTATGAAATCACATATTTTTATTTCTCCCAACATTATATCACAAAACCTTATTAAATTAACTATTTTTAATTATCGAAATTTACGGGTCGTTACACTCTCACCCACTCAAAAATCTTCGTCCCCGAAAAGGAAAAGAAAGGAAAATAAGGAATTAAGTAAACAATATATCTTATTCAAAATATTAAATTTTTTAACAATTAATTTACATAATAAATAATTTAAATAAAATTTATCCATTTATAACAATTAAATCCTTTTATATTCAAGTTAACAAAAGTTTGGAAAACATTTCACAAAAATTTCTAAGTCCAAAATTCACAGAAAATTTCGGCAGAGTCTCCTTTGTACGGAGTGGTCTAGGAGAAATAATAATATCAATAATAACAATATATATTATATTTGCAAAATAAAATATCCCAAACCGTGAAAAAACAACATATTATCGCTATAAAACCATAATCCAAAAACGTACCTATTTGTCGGGCAAACAACGCTTAATTTATGAAACCAAAGGCAGTAGCTATTACTTCCATAATTTGTATTTCACTTATATAATCCAAAACGTTAATAATTATGTAGAAGAGAAATATTTTAAGTTGTTTTCAACTAATAACAACACAAATCAATATAACATAACAACAATCACTTGCTAACAAACATCATTTCAATAAAGAAAACAATCATCCATCCATTTCAACAAAAACAAATGGTTTGTTCGTGTTCAGAAACTTTTAATCGTATAACATGATAAATAAACTACTAAGTATTCCAAACACTCAATAGTCATAGATAAAACTTTATACATTATTCAGACATCCTAAACAATTTAAAGTATCATCTCCCCAACATCTCATAAGCCAAAATAAATAATGGCTCAAGTATTATTCAAGTTTATTCTTATCAATTTTATTTCACATCATTTAATGTTCATAATTTTTCATTCACACAATGATTATTTTCTTTAATTCTCATTGATCGCTTACAAAATTCTTTTCCCGTTAAATTATATTTATTAATTTCATTTCTCATTTATACATACAATGCTATTTTTCTTTTTTCGCTACTTACATTCATTGCTTACATAAGTTATTTCCATCCAATTATCTAGATTATCCATTATTATGTAAGTTTCTTTACTATTTAGTTCATTATTAATAGATATTTTCTTTTCCACGTTCATTTCTTTCATATATAATGTTGTTGAATATTAATTTCATTTCTAAGTCATTTAACATGTTCTGAAGTTATAACCACTCAATAATATAGCATTCACTTTTACTATTCATTTAATTAGTATCATTTCAACTATTAATTTAAGTATATAACATTTTGTAAACATCAGAATTTCTTGTTTATAGAAATGATTCTATTGAACACTTTCATTTTCTAAGTTATACTTGTATAATATTCTATTACATATTTCTATTTAACATTTCAACTTATGACATTTTGGTAGGTTATATATGTATATATGTCTTTTAGAATGAAATCGAATGTTACACATGTTTATTTTATTCATTTTAATTAACAAAATGTTTAATAGTTATTATTTCTTATTTTCGTTTCCTTTTTATTTACAGTTTTCAAAATTTTAGTTTCTTATCTATTTTCATTATTCATTTTAACATCAAATTTCTTATTTTCATTTTAGAAGTTTTCATTATTAACATGGTCAAGATTCCATTCATTATAATAATTAAAACTACTAATGATCAAAAAAATCTAAGAACTAAACTCTGGGTTCATTTTTAGTCACTTAGAAAATAATATATATATATATATATATATCAAATCATATTTAGAAATTAAAAATTAAAATTCGTTTATCAAAACAAGGTATAGTAAAACTACTACAACCATCTGCCCACTTTGAAACTCGAAGATGAACATTGATGATGCATGCACTCATCACCAAAATTATTTTCCAACGACACCAAGAGGAGTACAACACATTTTCCTTTAAAAATTCCTTTTTAAAACTTCCTTTCGAATCATCTTAAAATATTCATATTAGAAAATACTTCTAACACTACTAATATTATATTCCAAAATCTTTTGAAAGAAATTTCATAATCTTGGAAATTAAGTTCTAAAATTTCCAATTCATATTTACTTTATTTGTAAATCCTATTTTCAATCAATATTTATAAAATTTCACTACTTATCCACAAACATATTACATCCAACTGTATCATTTATAAAATTATTCTTTTATATAAAAAATATAATACTAGGTAAAATTATTTCATTTCCAATATTTCAAAACAATATTGTGTCGGTTTGCTTTATTAAGTTTTTAGAAATTCCTATCAATGTCATAGCGTCCTATGCACCAATCAAAATTTATAAATACAAATTTGAACAAATTAACACAATACAAAACCCTTTTATAACACTAGAAAATACACTCTCTCATATATATACACTCAACGACTCATTCTAGGGTATTACTACCTTATTTCTAAATAGTCAGACCACAAAAGCTAAGGTTATCGCTAAACCTGACTTGGATACCAAATGTAACGAC
The DNA here is from genome assembly GCA_030765085.1 of Allium cepa. Classification (NCBI taxonomy): domain Eukaryota; kingdom Viridiplantae; phylum Streptophyta; class Magnoliopsida; order Asparagales; family Amaryllidaceae; genus Allium; species Allium cepa. The sequence goes on from CM060935.1 coordinate 771,361,788, forward strand.
CTACCTTTTTGGATGGTTTAAATCGACGGTAAACCACACATGTCAGATTCAAACCATTCAAAAAGGCAGATTGTTGTGGGGTAAATAAGAAAAGCAGAGAAAGAAAGAAAACAAAAATAGAATCTCGCAGCGAAATGACAAAATATAATAATCAATTAAACAGCTCATGAAGCTGTTCACAAATACATTGATTTTACTTTTATAATACAGATCAAAGTTACATACAGTGAGAGTAAATAATAAATAAATGCAGCAGAATAACATGATGCAGTGCAATAAATATAATAAATAATACTAGTACAAAATCTTCGTCTTCATCCTCTAAAAAGCAGTCTTCTATAAATTGAAATGCTCAGACTGACCCGAGTGAATTGAAAAGACAAAACACTCGAGTTAGAACTAAAGATCTTATGTAAGTTAAATTAACAGTAAATAAATATGAGTGTAAAAGCGTCAAATATGTTTACAGGGTTTGACATCTCCTATCCAGTGTCTAACGTGAGTGCAATAACTTAAGAGATGTTTGGGGTTACCATCTCCTAAGGATCCGTTAAACTATCCACTATGTAGTACAATATGCTTTTATAATAGTGTCTATAGTAAAGTAAAGTATTAAAATAGCATTAAGGCGTTACCTATATTCTCCTTAACACATTTTTATATATTTTCATAGTCTACACGGTACTGTAATTCCTCCGTAAACTAGAAGGCCATCAGAGGGCACTTCATAGATATGGTACAAACCAAACTCGTAGAGGGCGCGATATGGCATGTGAACACGGCACTTGAGGCAATGTCAAGGTAGATATACCAATTGCAGATCCAGACTAGGGGTAATGCATAACAGCTACTATCGCCCACCTCGGAACGCGCTCCCATAATCAAAATCAGGGGTAGCCACCAAATCATCACAAAGTCATAACATAGTATCGAAGAAATGTTTCTGATCGAAGGTGCGACCTAACTTGGTCCGACGTAGCTCCTGTTTTAGCTACATCAAGCTGATTCATGGGAGTTAGGTTCACGTAAATACCTCATTCAGAATCATTCGCCAAACCATCCTACTTCATTTCATGAATCTCTACCATGTACATAGTTGTTAAAGTGGTTTTCGGTATCGTCAAAGAGTATGATAATATCCGTTCCCATTCTCTTTAACAACCCAACGCTTATTTCACACCGGTTAGCGCTTATTTTCGTGGCCACTGTAAATTAAAGCCGTGTTGCCCAGATCTAATCTATTTCAATCCGACGATTAGCACTTGTTTGAACCACTATAAATTAGGACCTAGGGCTTCACTTCTAAATTATTATTTTCTAATAAGCGCGGAAGCTCTACCGTTTTCCTTTACCCTCCAAAATTTCTAAATACACAAAAATAGATCTAGACTACATGGACACACTGTAAAGAATAATAAGAAAGAACAGAGGATAGCATATAGGTTCAAATCAAGTTGCTATATCAAAGGTAAACTTTTTGATCTAGTTCTGTTTAACAAATCTAAATCTAAATCTCTTTTTCCTGATCCAATTTTGATGATAAATACTATCCATGGATCCAAATAGGGTGAAGAATACAGATAACAAAGTTAGATCAAGATTAAATCTATAGATTTAAAAGCGCTAATTAAAGTTGAACGAGAATATTATACACTTTTATATAACACTAGATTATATCGTTGTAGATCTGTTCTTATATGCCCGAGAGTTGAATTTAAACTACAATAAATTCATATATATGAAATGTTGAAGAATTAAAACTTGCCTATGAGTTTGTATTAATAATCACAGAAGCATAATTATTAGATTTAATTCTGTAATTGCAAAATGATTTCTAATTATTAGTTCTACGTCGAATTAATTAACTGAAAGATAATGAATTGAGATTTCATTTTATTTTGCATTGATGAATGATACTGAAAATAGTTAATTGGACTTTTGGAATTTTAGTGATATTTTAATTTATTGAAATGTATATTATTGTAAGTGGATTTTCATATATTGTCAAGTTTAAAATGAGCAAGAGTGTGATGTTTGAAATAACAAGGCGATGCCTTTAAAAGAAAGAGATGTAAAAAATAAAGATAGTTGTTGTATTTTTTATTGTCTATTTCAACAAATAAAAGAGAGTTTTTGGTAATTAAAACATCTCACAAACCACCCTTTTTGGACAAGATATGAAAATTCATTGTGTAACATTAATAATTTTAAATTCGAATTTATTGAAATATAGTAAATTCAAAAAGTGGATGATGAGACAAGAATGAAACAAAAAGATAAATAAAATGTAAACTAAAGATAAAGGAAGTTAGAGTAATAGGCAATAAAAAGAAGTTGGGAAATGAAATGGATGTCTGGATAAAGTCTGATAATAGAATGAAACGGATTAATTTGCTTAAAACAAATAAATTGAAAGATGTATGGATTAAGTCTGATAATAAAAAAATGAAATAGAAATCATAGTTGGGCTATTGAATGTAGTGGAAACGATATTGATGACAAAGAAGTGATAAATGAATTTGATAAGTGAAAATTAAACGCATAATAAAATGAGGTCCTAGGGTCAAACGTAAAAGACGTAGAGGTAGTAAAGAAAGTGCAAGAAGAATAAATTTTCATGAATATGAAATATGCATATATGTAGCCTTGGATATGTGTTTATGATGAGTGTGAATAATTATAAATTTGTCTTTTATTATTATAGAGAATAGATGATTTAAGTTCATTAGACTGGGTTAGGATGCTAGCATATCCAACCAATAGGACCCATAGGGAGTATATGCTTACCAAGTCTGTGGGTGCTTGGAAATGAACCTCCGTAATTGCGGCTAGGGGCGGACCTTTTATGGATGGTGAGACAGTACCAACACTAGTAGTCTGCCTCAATTTTTTTAGAGGAGTGTATTACCTTGATCGCACTAGGAAATCTAAATGGATGAGGGGTGGGATCAGACTTATGCAATAGGACGCGTAAAGGCTGGTATGCGTAGGTACCAAAATAAGGGGTAGGTGTTGCATATTTAGCGAGCTCAACACAGTCTCTTACGGTCAATGGGAAGGACACGGTTACACCTAGCTGATCTTTTCTGCCTATCATGATTTACTCAATTGGGTTGTGCATCACCTTAGTTGTTTGATCGTCTGTTTGAGAACCCATATCAGAGATTCCTTCAAAAATACGGATGGGTTAGAGATGCATGGGGCTGAAAATCCACGATATATAAAGCAGAAAAGGCTGAAAATCCTCGAAATACGGGACCTTATGGATTGGAGGTCTTCAGTGCTCACTATAGGATTTTCTTGAGTAATAGGACGATCATTATACAATGAGGTGATGAATCCTTATTAGGTGTTGAACAATAGATACTAGTGGGGATAGAATCTAGGTCCATAGTGGACGACGAGATATATATACTTATATATATAAGTATGTGTGTGTGTGTACGTAATGTAGATGGGAACGGTTCGTACACAGCGATGGAGTCGTAGCCACTAATTATAAATCTAACATGATAAGTAATAGTAAACAATCGGCATAAGCTAGTGTTACATATAAGATATATGATTTACCAGTCACCAGAATGTTATTCTGATCCCCTCCTCATCATAACCCATGGAATTTTGAAAGGCAGAATTGGTATTGTTTTGGAGCGGTGGTCTGGTTGAGGCACTTGACATTTGAGGTACCAATTCTAGGCAGTAATTATTATGATTTATTATATTTACTTATTCCGCCGTGAGTTATTACCATTATTGCTCTGATATAGCTTCTCTTTTGCAGGATACTAAACCAACGATCTATATTTTAGTGTACTTCGATTTTTGGGTTAGCAAAAATCTAGACCCACTAGAGTGTAAATTATTACATTTTGTATCACAGCATAGGTTAATTAATTCCTGAAAAATTAGAGAACATTGAGTGTATTTTTATTTTGATTATAAACATTAATATAATTATGCTAAAATCCAAAGAAGTCCACCTATAGTGTAATAGTGCATGGAAAAAATCCGTAAAACTGGATGGTACAAGACTCCCTAGTTGGGCCTTAATAGCCCAATGCTTGCCGATCCCCATTTTTATTGCCGATTGATGATGTATAGTAGATTCAGATAAAAGAAAAATAAGAACCCATATGTTGTAGATAGTGGAAGATGGAGAAGTTTCTGAAGGAAGTTGTGAAATGACCATTCTTAATTATTGATTGGATTTTTGGATTTGGAAAGAAGGATGTCATAAGAGAATAGTTAGAAGTCCACTTTGAATCCAACCCACTAGTAAAAAAAATTTGAAAAATGAGAAAAAGTACAAATTGTATACTTTAAAAGGGCTTTTGATGAAAAAGTAAGTATTGAATTTTGGAATATATATATAGTAAAGGTCTTGTAAGTATATATATATATATATATGTATGTATGTATGTATGTATATGTATATTTATGTGTGTGTAATTCGATTTCAGTAAAGGAAATTTTATAATAGGTTGTTTTCTTTTGAAAAGAAAAGATAAATAGCTCGTGAATCTTTCTATATAATGAAAGTTTTTAGATATAAAAATATTTTTGTTGGTGGATAATATAAGTAATACAAGTCTAGAATATGGTAAATGGTATAGAATAGAAGGCTTAGGGTCTTAAAAATTAAGCTGTAAGTGGTTGTACTACAATAGTTCAAGAGAAAAACAGTTGGAATTAGTGCAGTTTGGGCTAAATAATTGAGTAATAGGAAGTTCGGAAGTATAAATGAAAGAGAAGTTTGGCTTATTGTAATTAGGATCGGATTTGACAAATTTTAATTCATTGGAATAAAAAGAATTAATCAAGTTACAAATAAATGTGTTTTGTTTAAAATAATGAGAAATATAAACGCAAAGGAAGAGATGTACAAAATATCGAAAATTCTGTATTTTGTATCGTTGATTTCAATAAAGAAATGAAATAAAAATTTCCTTTGATTTCACACAAAACATGAATCCTCTTTTAAGCAATTCATAGAGAATTATAGCGCTAAGATTTCTCTTGGAGGAAAGTAGTTCCGATGCATTAAAATATAGGATCATTAAGTATAATAAAAACAGTGTTAGTAAATTATATTAAAACAGTGCTGGTAACCTAATTAGATCAGGAGAACAAAGGTAAATGGACATTTTCTATTACTGTGCTCATTTATTTCTACTATCTGTTAGAAGTCCCTCTTTTATGATGTTAGAAATTATTCCAATATTGGATGTAGGGAGGTTGTGAGACGTAAGAAAAATGATAGGATAATAGTTATCCTTATCTACTCCATTTTTTATAATTTAAAAGTTATGAAAGATGTTTTGGAAACGTGTCAAGTATATTTTTGAAAGAAATTATTTGGTGAAATAAAAAAGTCTTTTTAAAAAAAAACTTAATAAATTGTTGAACTAAAAATCCTAATTTTTCTTATAAGAGTTCGAATGGTCATTAAAATGAAAAGCTGATTTGATTTCAAACTTAGAATTGTTAACGTTCCATTTTAAAGTTTATTGTGAATAAGTTAAATCAAAAATCTTAAAATGCAAGGTTAAGGCACCAAGTATTTTTCAATTTAATAAAAGTTTATAAGTATCACTTTTAAAGATAATAGTTTTGGGATTAAATATTTCAAATGTTTTGAAGTTTTATGTTCTGGAAAAGAATGATAAAGACCGAACCATAATTTTAAATGTGGAGTAAAAAGGAATTACTGCGTATGTAAGACAGAGAAGAGAATAAGGCTACGAAGGAGATAATAATGATTACTTTTAAAATAGTAAGAAGAAATCCTTGAAGGGTGTGAAGGACACTAGAAAGAGCCTAGAAATTTTATTTTGATACCTATGTAAACTATAAAGAGGATATTAAAGTACGCTCCTATAAGTTTTGGGATATGCTTGTAGGAGGCTTATGGATAAAGGAAATACCAAGGGTTGAGGATACTTTCAAAAGATCGGGATTAAGAGAAGATAGTAACAGATGGTAATGAGATGGTAAATACACATGGAGGATATTGGTAGACTTAAGTTGGGGAAGCTAGAGAGGAATCAGAAAGGATATTTCCCCAAGCTTAATTTCCATTTCGTTTGAAAATTTCATAGATTATATTTCTTATCCACTGCAGTGAGAAGAGGCATGGTTATTTCATAATTGGGTATGGAACAAATAAACGGACCTTATTCATCATATGTAATAATGGAAGGATAAGATATGAAGGTTGTTGTAGATGGATAGCCTGTTAGGATGGTCCATTCTAGTAGTAGTAGTTAGCGATGTTGTGTTTCCTTCCACTGTTAGTTTTTCTTTTCGTGAGTTGTAAGTATTAGTTGTTGCTATGAACTGCTTATATTTAGGGAAATGTTCCTTTTGTGTGTTTTCTGTAATCTATATCTTGCGAATAACATAAAACCTAAGATCTAGAATGACATGATTAGCACATATGTAATGAATTAATAAGACATACCTCCAGACATCTTGTATACGAATTAGCAATAGTTGTTGTCGAAAGCTGTTTCAATGGAGAAAGGAAATGGTTTCTCTCTCTTTTCCTATATCTTTCTTTATGTGTTTTCTATATCCTTTGTGATGGGCAAAGATTAATATTTATAGGTAGAGAGAGGACCAACTTTCCAGATTTGTAGACTTAATCTTGATCGTCCATCAAGATCAAGATGAGGGAAATTAATGCTCTACATTATAACCGATTTATTTATCAGCATATTAATAGGAAAACCCTTTAAATTCTATTGACCACATAATGAGGAAGGAAACGTTTGAGGAAGGAAACGGTCCATTAATGTACCACATAATGAGGAAGGAAACGGTCCATTTAATGAACCACATAATGAGGAAGGAAAGGGACCATTAATGTTTTCGCATTAATTTCCTTACAAAACAGTCAAATTTCCTTACAGTCTCCCACTTGGTCAATAGTAAAATCCATTATTGTTTTCATATTAAGGTCATAAGGCGCGCATGATATGCTAAACTTTTCTTTGGTCAGTTATCATAAGTGCCTTGGCTAATCTAGTGGTCAATGGAAGTCATGACGTATACACGTTATTTTACAACATGCTTACTTCCATGTACTATAACATTGACAACTTTCATAACTAGACCGTAGATGGGCGTAACTTAATGGTCACATAATGTCATGAAGCAAAAGACTGTTTCTGTTATCATTTATATAAATATAAATGTGTACACATTATAAAATAGAAATAAAAGATGTCCAAATTATTAAGAGCTCAATAATTGTCATGTCTAGATAAGTACAAAATAAATGGCATAATAAGAAGATAATTAGGAACTATTTGCAAGACCCATGCTATCAGTATGTCTCTGAAAGGTCTTTGGAGGTAATCCTTTCGCGAATATGTCTGCCACTTGTAAGTCTGTACTTATTGATTCAAGAATAATTTTCTTTAGTTTAACATCTTGCTTCAGTAGTAGGTATTTAAGGTCCATGTGTTTGGAACCTTTGGTTATTCTATCATGCTTGGAGAAAAAGGTTGCAGCTTCATTGTCGCAGTAGACAGTTAGTGGCTTAGAGATAAAACTTAAAGTGCCAAATTGTGAGACAAAATTACGCAGCCATGTTCCCTGAATTGAAGCCTCACAACATGCTACGTACTCAGCCATCATGGTGGATCCGAAAAGCATCTCAGATTTCTGGCTTCTCCATGATATTGCACCTCCATATAAGAGGTACACATAGCCAAGAGTGTAGATCCTAGTGTCAGGACATCCAGCAAGGTCTGAATCAGAATTCCTTGTGATCTATCACGGAATATTTCTATTCCTATCACATAGGAAGCCTCGCCCATATCTTTCATTTCAAAGTTCGTTGAGAGATAATCCTTAGTTTCACGTAATAAACCAAGGTCGTTGCTAGCTAATAATATGTAACATACATAATCAAAATTATAAACTTGTTCCCACTGAACTTGAGGTATATACAAGGGTCAACTATGTTTTCTGTGAAATCGAAAGCGGTAATGATTTCATGAAACTTTAGATACCATTGTCTAGAAGCTTGTATCAGTCCATATATTGATTTCTTAAGTTTGCAGACCATGTCTTCCTGCCCTTCAATTATGAAGCCTTCAGGTTGACGCATGTAGACTTCTTCCAAGTCTCCATTTAGAAAGGCTGTTTTCACATCCATTTGATGTGACTCGAGATTATAATGAGCTACTAATGCCATGATAATTCTAATAGAATCTTTCCTGGAAACAGGAGCAAAAGTTTCATTATAGTCAATACCTTATTTCTGATTAAAACCTTTGAAAACAAGTCTAGCTTTATATCGTTAAATTTTACCATTGCAGTCACGTTTGGTCTTGAAGACCCACTTACAACCGATTGCTTTATGTCCTTGCGGCAGTTGAACGATTTCCCAAACTTGATTATTATCCATAGATTTCAGTTCATCTTTCATGGCATCAATCCATTTAATAGGATTAACATCCTTAATGGCTTGTGAATAAGAAATTGGGTCCGTAGTTCCTTCAGATTCTATTAGATAAAGTATATAATCATCAGGAATAGTTGATCTTCTTTGTCTTTGAGATCTTCTTAATGCTGGTTCCTGTGGTACTTCATCAACATTATGATTGGTGATAATTTCATTATGGAGTTGTTGACATTTATTGGGTTCTCCTTATTGTGAACAAGTTCGACAATGGGATGATTCCCAATATCTTTCGAAATAGAGGGTAGGATAATGGGTACTCTTATTTCATGAATGACCACTTCTTGTTGTTTTGTACTCCCACTGATTTCACCATTCTCATAGAATTTGGCATTGCCGGTTTCAACAATTCTTGTACTATGGTTAGGACAATAAAATCTATATCCTTTAGATTTTTTTGGGTAACCTATAAAGTAACCACTGACTGTCTTAAAATTCAATTTCTTTTCATTTGGATTGTACAGTCTAGCTTCAGCTGGGCAACCCCAAATTTGGAGATGTTTTAAACCAGGTTTCCATCATTTCCAAAGTTCAAAAGGAGTCTTTGGAACGACCTTACTTGGAACTCTATTTAAGATGTAGACAACTGTCCGTAATGCATCCATCCATAATGATATAAGTAAATTTGCATGACTCATCATGGATCTAACCATTTCCATGTATGTACGATTTCTCCTTTCAGCTACACCATTCTGCTATGGAGATTCAGGCGTTGTGTATTGTGCAACAATTCCAAGTTTTTGAAGAAGTCTAGCAAAAGGTCCAGGATGTTGTCCCGTTTCATCACACCTTCCATAGAATTCACCACCCCTATCTGGCCTAATGATTTTCACTTTTCTTTCTAATTGCCTTTCGACTTCAGTAAACATCCACTGACTGAGATTTTTCATGCAACAGATAAAGATAGAAATAACATGAAAAATCATCGATAAAAGTGATGAAATATTTCTCTCCTCCAAAAGTTGGAACATCAAAAGGTCCACAAATATCTGTATGTATTATTTCAAGAAGTTGTGTACTTCTTGTGGCTCCTTTCTTTGTATTTTTTGTTGTTTTTCCTTTAATACAATCAACACATGCTGTAATGTTAGTGAAGTCTAGGTCCAGTAGGACGCCATCTTTCACTAACCTCTTGATTCTTTCACTAGATATATGACCTAGTTTTTTATGCCACAAGAAGTAAGAATCGTTCTTGGATGACTTTCTTTTAGTTTCTTTTCCATGCAGGGTGAGTTGGATTTCAGCATTTTGTTTAAGATGAGGTTTATAAAGTCCATCAACTAATATTCCAGAACCAATAGACTAGAATTTTTAAATAAACTAAAATTTCCATTTCCAACTTCAAAAGAATATCCAAATTTATCAAGTACACTTACAAAAATCAAATTACGGGAAACAGACGGAACATAAAGAGTTTGACATAAATCTAACTGAAAACTGCTATCGAAAATAAGATGAAAAGTTCCAATAGCTTCAATTGGAGATTTATCTTTATTCCCCATGAAAATGAAATTCTCACTTGGGTTTGTGGTTTGGATCGTAATGAATCCCTGCATAGAATTCGAAACACGAACGTTAGCAGCAATATCAATCCACCACGTAGAAGAAGGTACATTAGTAAGATTTGATTCGAACTGACTTACGAAATCCATTGGGTTACCTTCCTTTTCGGACCATGCTTTGCGCTTAATGCAATCTACCTGGAAGTGTCTAGGTTTCTTGCAGAATTTGCAGACATCATCCTTCTTTTTCTTCTTGGATGGTTGAGTGGCGTCATCAGATTTGGGTGGTGCTCTTTTATGCTGTGAGTTATTCTTTTTGCCAGCTTGTTTTCCAACCCCTTGAGTGAAATAAGCAACTTTAATGCCTTGCGAGCCTTGCCTAGACTCCTCTTGAACCAGTTTGTTAGTCAATTCATTTAGACTCCACTTTTCCGTAATAGTGTTGTAATGAATTTTGAATGGTTCATACCGAGGAGGTAAGCTAGTGAGAAAGAATTGGACGAGAAAAGCATCGTCCATAACCAATCCTAAGTTCTTAAGTTTGGCAGCAAGGTTAATCATTTCAATGACATGAGCGTTCATTGAGCGAGAATCATCAAACTTCATGGTTACAAGATCTGGCATAAGTTTCCCAGCAAGGGATTTGTCTGCAGTCTTGAACCGATTTTCAATGGATTGCAAATATTCTTTTGCACTTTCAGTTTTGGGTAGGGAGGTTTTGATGTTTGTATTAATCACCATTCGCATAAACATCATGCTGAACCTATTAGATCGTTCCCAATCATAATGGAGTTTGTTTTCCTCAGGCGTACTTGTGTCAGTTAGTGGAGCTGGCTTTTCCTTTAGGAGAGTCATGTCCAGTTCAAGTACGCCTAAAGGAAACTCAACTTGCTCTTTCCATTCTGAGTAGTTGGTTTCATTGAGTCTGATGATAGACGTAGCGTACGAATTAAGGTTTGAGGGCATTGCAACTGCATATATAAAAGAAATGTAGGCTTCTTTATTAGAATAAAACACATGTCATAATAAGAGGTTATGTCTAGCGCCTCCTGTGGGTAGGCAGTAGAACCATACTTATGAAGGAATGATAAACATTAATATTTCATGCGTTATTGTGCAAGCAGCAGCCGCCTGTGGACAGGACTGCATGCATCAGACTAGAGGAAACAAGGAAATTAAGCGCGGAAGCGAAAACTAAAACAAGAGAGAAAAGAGATAAACATTAATTTTTTTTGGCATAAATATTTGTCATTCTTTCAAGTAATCCACAACAAGGATAATAAATGTTTAGTAACTCCAAGTAAATTCCATACATGAATTTAACATATAAATAATTATTTTGCAAATCATGTATAGACAATTATCTTGCAAGTTTCAGGTCATGAATTTAATGTCAAACTAGGAAACAATTATTTTCAATATGTATACTTTCTAAAAAGTATTCGCATACAATAGGTTGTTCCATATTATACAGTAGGTCAAATATTAAAGTAGAAAAAATTAACTTTTGCAGAAACATAAACTTTCTAGATCCAGATCTAAGAATACAATAAATAGAACAATATTGATAATCATGATTATTGTACCAACTTAAATAATATGAATATTAAATTTGAATTATATTAACATTAATAATCATTATCATTATCATTATCGTAGTATAATTAAAAACATCATATCATAGATCTATGTTAGTTTCGTTTTATATATTGATGGATAATCATGAATTCTAAAACCATGCTCCGATACCACATGAAATCTATATCTTGCGAATAACATAAATCCTAAGATCTAGAAATACATGATTATCACATATGTAATGAATTAATAAAACATACCTACAGACATCTTGTATACTAATTAGCAATAGTTGTTGTCAAAAGCTGTTTCAATGGAGAAAGGAAATTGTTTCTCTCTCTTTTCCTACATCTTTCTTTATGTGTTTTCTATATCCTTTGTGATGGGCAAAGGTTAATATTTATAGGTAGAGAGAGCAACAATTTTCCAAATTTGTAGACTTAATCTTGATCGTTCATCAAGATCAAGATGAGGGAAATTAATGCTCTACATTATAACCGATTTATTTATCAGCATATTAATAGGAAAACCCTTTAGATTTTATTGACCACATAATGAGGAAGGAAACGTTTGAGGAAGGAAACGGTCCATTAATGTACCACATAATGAGGAAGGAAACGGTCCATTAATGTACCACATAATGAGGAAGGAAACGGTCCATTAATATTTTCGCATTAATTTCCTTACAAAACAGTCAAATTTCCTTACATTTTCTAGATGGACTGTAATGGTTAAGAAAGCGATAAAAAAAGAAATTTCAAAGAAAATCACTTAACTAATGCGAGCGAAAAGAAAATAGTTGAAACTAGAAGTTAAATAATAAATTAAGAAAATTTATATAACTAACTACCAAGTAAAAGAAAAATGAAAAATGCAGGTTCCGAAAAGATTAGGAATTTTTTGGAAGATAAAAATTCAATAGACGGAGGATATGGGTATGGAGAGGTAAGCCACGGATCAATGTTCATGTACCTCGAAGACTGAAATTCAAAATTCAACTTGTGTGCTGGTTGACATTAATAAGAAAGAAATGGTTTTGAGAACTTAATATTTTACCACGCAATTAAGTGAAGTCTTTTAAGGATAGTGGATGGTTGACTAAACCCTGACATCAAAAATGCGAAAAAGTTATTATCAAAAAAATTATGCATATATTTTGAAAAAGAAATTTTTAATGAAAAATCTATTTATTAAATGTTTTCATTACAAATAATATGACTTTGAAAGGGAAATATACATACCTTTGGAATATACTATAAAAGTTAAGCATTTTAAGTTTTAGAAATTAAAATACCGCATGCTGACATTGGTGAATAGCCGGTAAGTTGATTAGTGTAGATTTAATTACGTAGCGATTGTTGTAGTAAAATGGATACGGTGAGCGATAAGGATGTTGTTTTGGTTATGAAAGTTCTCTAAGGAGCCTTGTCGATGAGTGGAATTTAAAAAGATGATTTTTGGAATATCAAAGTTTTTGAACTTTAAAAATAAAAGTTACTTATGTGTACTGGGAAGGTAGGAAAAAGGATTGGATAAAAAGGAATAGATCTCATGGTTCAGTGGAAAAGGTTACATGAGAGAATGATGGAAATATACAATTTTCCATCCAAACTCTTTCGAAGCATAAAAAATAGATTTAGAAAATTGTATTTTTTTAAATTTGAATGTTAGCAATGGATGTGCTTGGAAGTTGAACGGTAAGAATTGGATAAAATTTGGTTGAACTATGCTTTATTTATAGGAGTGTGGGAAATTTAGGTGAAAAACCATTTTGATTTTTCAAAAAATTGCATTCATGATTGCTGGTATATTTAGGATGCTAGCATCATTTTTTTTCAAAATTGATTTAAAAGAAAACATTTATATAGGAGGCATCGATTAGAAATTATTATCCATACACATCATATGTGTTGTGATACATTGTGCACTTGTACACAGATTGTTGCAAAATTGGTTGTATATTAACTGGTTGTTAGTGCAGGATATGCGATGATTTACATGTCGAACCCTTGCGGAATTTCAAGGACGAAATTCTTTAAGGGGAGAGAATGTAACACCTTGCATTTTTACGTTAATTAATTAAAGTAGAAATTAATTAATAAATAATAAATAGTGAAAATTGAAATTTTTACAAATTTTGGAATTTGACCATGAAACTGATACCATTAGATCGTGGTGATTTTCTAATCAATTATCATATATAAACTTTTCCAATCGGAGTCTAAAAGAAAAGTTATCAGCGTTTGAATTTTCGTAGTTGGATATAATTATATGTACAATTAAAGAAATAATTTAAAACTAATTAATGATTGATTAAAACTGTTAAAGTTAATGGTAGCTTAACGTTTCAGAAAATTAATTAAGGCATAAGATAAGGCTGGCTAACATTAATTGAAGAATAAATGGTAACAAATCAAAGTCAATCAACACTCAAAAGCACACTATTATGGCCTAGTTAGGTCAACCATGACCTAGGCACAGTCGACCATGAGCTGTCAATCTGGTCTATGAGGCAATCGACCCGCCTTATTTTGGTGGCAGTTGTAAATTAAGGCCGTGTGGCCCGGATATAATCTATTTTCATCCGATGGTTAACGTTGATTTGAACCTCAATAACTTAGGACTTAGGGTTTCACTTCCAATTCATTATTATTCTAATGAGCATGTAAGCTCTTTCGTTTTTCTTTCGCCTCCAAAATTTGTGAAGACACGGAAGTAGATCTAGATTGCACGAATACACTTTGGAGAAGAACAGAAAGGAACAGAGGATATGAAATAATTTTAAATAGTAGGCCGCTACATCAAAAGTGAACTTTTAGACCTTGTTCTAATTTATAAATCAAAATCAAAACCTCTTTTCCCTAATCCAATTTCTAACGAGATCAGTATAAATATTGTTTATGGATCCGAACAGATAACAGGGGTAGATCTGGATTCGATCTAGAGATTTGAAAGCGCTAATTAAATGTGAGTGAGAATATTATATGTTTTTATATAATACTAGACTATATCATTGCAGATTTATTCCTATATGCTTGAAAATTGAATTTAAATTACAGTAAATCCACATGTACGAAACGTTGAAGAATGAAAACTTACCTATGAATTTTATTAATAATTACAGAAGCTTAATGATTAAATTTAATTTTGTAATTGCCAAATGATTTCTAATTATCAGCTTTATGTTAGATTAATTAACTGAAATATAACGAATGGAGATTACATTTTATTTGATATTAATGAATGAGATTGAAAATAAAGTTAAATGGACTATTGGAATTTTGGTGATAGTTTAATTTATTGGAATGCATATTATTGTAAGTGGATTTCCATATATTATCAAGTCTAAATTGAGTAAAACTGTGATGTTTGAAATATCAAGGAGCAAATATAGGCCTTTAAAAGAAAGAGACATACAAAATAAAGATAGTTGTTGTACTTTTTACTATCTATTTTAATAAATAAAAAATAGTTTCTTGTAAATTACAAACATCACACAAACCATCTCTTTTGGACAAGATATAGAAATTTATAGTGTAACGGTTTATTGTTAAGTTTAAATTCCAATTTATTGAAATGTAGTAAATTCCAAAAGTGAAATATTGAGACAAGAAGGAAACAAAAAGGTAAATAAAATGGAAACTAATGAAAAAGGAAGTTTGAGTAATAAGCAAGAAAATGAAACTGGAAAATGAAACTGATGTTTGGATTAAGTTTGATAATCGAATGAAATGGATTAATTTGCTTAAAACTAGAAAATTGAAAGATGTCTGGCTTAAGTGTGATAATTAAATGAAATGGAATAGAAATCGAAGTTGGGCTAATGAATGTATTAGCAGCGATATTGATGACAGAAATGAGAATCGGTAAATGAATTTGATATGTGAAAAGTTAAACACATAGTAAAATGAAGACCTAGTGTCAAACATAAAAGATATAGGGGCAGTAAAGTAAACTAAAGAAGAATAAATATACATGAATTTGAAATGTGTATATATGTAGCCTCGGATATGCGTTTATGACGGGTGTGAATAATAATAAACTATCTATTATAATTACATAGAATAGATAACTTAAGGTCATTAGATTAGGTTGGGATGCTAGAAACATAACCAACCAATATGACTCGTGGAGAGTATACATTTACGTATAGATGAAGGGACACCCTCAAGTCTGTGGGTGCTTAGAAAAAACTTCTCCAATTGCAGGTAATGGGAGGACCTTTTATGGACGGCAAGACTGTACTAGCACTAGTAGTCCGCTTCAAATTTGTTAGAGGAGGGTATTGGCTTGATTGCACTAGGCAATCCAAATAGACGATGAGTGAGATCAAAGACTGGCGTGCATAGGTACTAAAACAAGAGGTAGCAGTTGCATATTTAGCGAACTTGACATCGATCCCTTGCAGTCAACGGGAAGGACAAGGTGGTACCTAACCGATCTCTTCCGCCCACGAGGATCGATTCAGTTGGGTTATGCATCGCCACAGTTGTTTATTATTCTGTTTGTTAGAGCAAGACTAGCTAACTCATATCAGAAATTCCTTCAAAAATACGAACGGTGTGAAGGTGCGCTGGGACAGAATCCATGATGTATGAAGTAGACAAAGCTGAAAATCCCTAAAGAATACAGGACCTTATAGACTGGAGGTCGTCAGTGCGCACTATGAGATTTCCTCGATTTATATGATGATCATGATACAGCGATGTGATGAATCCTTATAAGATGTTGAGCGACTAATACAAGTGGGATAATATCTAGATCTGTTAGTGGACGGTGGGATATATAGACTTATGCATAGATAGATATATATCTACATGTTGTAGATAGGAACGGTTCGTACATAGTGAATGAGTCGTAGCGATTAATGATAAATCTAACATAACAAGAAATGACGAACAATCGGCATAAGCTAGTGTTATGTATAAGATGTATACTTTACCAATCATCAGAACGTTGTTTTGACCGCTCCTCATCACAACCCATAGAATTTAGAATGGCATGTACTAGTATTGTTTTGAAGCAATGATCTGATTGACACACTTGACATTTGAGATGTCAATTTTGGATCACTAGACTAGTTATTATGATCTATTATGTTTATTTATTTCTGTTGTGAGTTTTTACCATTAGTGCTTGGATATAGCTTCTCCTTTGATTCTCTTTTGCTGGTTGCCAAGGGTTTTTGGGTTAGTGAAAATCTGAATTCATGGAGGCGTGGGTTGTTACATTTAACTGGCTCATTTCGCAAAAGATGAACGTATTCTCACGTCGTTAGCCATTCTGTTTCGGGTCCTTTCATATCCCTGTTTCGGATATTCTTTCCTCCAAGAAGGACGCATCTTTAAAGTTAGATATTTTAGCTGACAGCCTGAAATCCTGCCCGACCGCTTCCATGTACTGCTCATCCTACCCAGCAAACAGCGTTCTTTAAAACTTTTTTTTTTTAAAAAAAAAACCTAAGCTGCAGACAATTAACCAGCACCACAGGAGAGAGGATAGTATTGTCATTCCGTCAAATTCCTATCTTCGTATTCTGCGATCTCTAATGGCGCTTCACCTTTCTCTCTCCACGTTTATTCCTACATCTTCATCCTCTTCTATTTCATGTCATAAACAAAACCGCTCGTCGCTGAACCAGACGACTGGTTTGGTTCACAAAGTTTGGGGACTCCGGTCTAATGTAGCAGTTCGATCGGGCCTGGATACGGCAGGGCCAACAGTGGGCCGGGTGACTGAAGTAAATAAAGATACTTTTTGGCCCATCGTCAAAGAAGCTGGCTCCAAGCTTGTTGTTCTTGATATGTATACTCAATGGTATTCTCCACCTTTCATTATTTCTATTATCTCGACATTGTTGTATATGACCGACGCAGTTACTTTATTTATGCCTTACAGTCCTTATAAAAAAGGTTGAATGTGCTGCTGATATTAACGTGATCATTTAGAAATTAGTGTTGTGCAAAACAAATTTTCTCCTTCTCTAGATTAGAGTCTACATCAGATAATAGATCAAAATACTAATTATTGACATCAAGGGTGGAGCAAATTTACTGGTAATCTTCAATCCAAAGCCAATTTGTAGAAGAGAACAGCCAAACATCAACATGTCCAATTTGGCACTCTAAGGTTTCGATTTGATTTCTTGATAAGAGCCATGGATGAGGTCCACTCTTGAACATACTAACACTATTTATGTTAATGGATAATTTCAAACGCGGATAGTGTCATTTCTGCATCCGTATCCGTAATCATTTTCGAATTTAGATATTTGCATCCATGTATACGGATAGATATCGAATAATTGCACTATCCGCTAACGATCGATAACTAAAAAAACATAAATATGAAATTTTTGTTTAACATAATTCTTTTTCAATCTTATCGATTACAAAAGTATGAAAAATCAACAAATATGATGATAATAAACAATTTTTGAGCAGAAAATATTCATTAAATGCATATAATATAACTATTAACTTAATAAAAAAATAAATATATATATTTCAATGTAATAAAATACACATAAAATAAATTAGGGAATTTGGACGTCAAATCCCTATGAATAATTTTGATACGCAAAGTACCCTCTCTTATAATTTTATGTAAATTAGGTCTCTTGCCACATCTTCTCTTGCAACCACATGCATGCTATTCTCACATCCATATTATTTTACATCTTATTTTGATTTCAATATTTAAATGCAATAAGTTTTTGTAGAAATATCGTGTCAACGAACTACTTTCACAATTAAATCACAAACTTTAAGATCTTTTAAATGATATGTGTTATGCATGTATAAAGATCTATCGTTGAATTCTTTTTTGAAAATTTGTAACTTCTACATATAAATAACGCATTTAAAACTACATCGTTCAAACGCAACTATAATTGCACCATTCAAGTCACTAGGTTCAAAATTACCAAGTTCAAAAATAATAAATACGCAGCTAAAGGTGAATTTCACATTCAAGACGAACTTAAAATTATAACTGCATTATATTCATGCACTTATAACTGCATTTACTTAATGCGAATAAATTTTGCATTAACGATTGAATATAAATTATAAAGCGCATTAAGACTGAGTAAAATTATCAAATGCAGTAAAAATACCGCATCATATAAATTTTGTTACATTAATTCAAAAAACATTGTTAGATTATAATTGCATTTTCTCAAAACATTTAAATTTTATGCGGTTAAATTATAACTGTATCAAAATTAAACAAAATTATCTAATGGATGCAAAATTATTATTACGTTACATAATACAGTTAAATTAATTCAAAAAATGTTATTAAATTATATTTGATTTTCTTAAAACATTTAAATATAACTACATTTTCCCAATGCAGTTAAATTATAAAGTGCATTAAGATTGAAGGAAATTATCAAATACATCCAAAATTATTACTACATCACATAAATACAATTAAATTGATTTAAAAGATGTTAAATTTAACTGCATTTTCTTAAAGCATTAAATTTAACTGCATTTTCTTAATGCGATTAAATTATAACTTTAAAATCGAATAAAATTATTAAATGTAGCCAAAATTATTACTGCACCACATAAAATGTAGTTAAAAAATAAATGCAATTATTACTACATAATTCAAAAACTAATTCCTTTCAATTAGACTAAAAGATAATAACTGCATTATCTTAATGCAGTTAAAACAACTATATAAAAAGATTATGGTCATCCAAAACAAATGCAGTCGTATAAATACAGTTATACAAAGTGCTGACACAAATAACTGCTATATAGAATTATGATTCAAAATATTATTTTTAGGTATTAACAGTAAATATCATTAAAAAAATTATTGAATTTCTGATTTAATTATGAAAACGATACTTAAACTCGATTAATCTACAAAAAGCTATCATATTTTAATGATTGAAATTAAATGAGTTGACAGATGGTGCTATTTGCTGGTATGATGTTAAAAGGGTAATGATTTAATTTCTAAAAAATTATATGTAGGAACCCGCTTAACATTTAAAAGAATAAACAGGGACCCAAAAGTACAAACGTCCAACTGTGAGTACCAACCGTTCAATCAAATAATTTCAAAGAAAAAATATTTGATGTAGTTTTTCTTTAATTTTAGTTAAACATCAAATGATACTATGTTGAAGAAAATTTAAAATTGAATAGGTTTAAGAAGACATTTATGGAGATAAGAAATTAAATAGCACTGAACAAATTTAATTGAATATGTTTAAGGAGACATTTATGGAGAGAATAAATTTAATAACACTGAAAAGATTTATTAAAGATATGTATATTTTTTGTCGGGGTTTACACAATTTGGTGTTACAAGTCTACAGTAGAAAAACCTTCCCAACAATCGATTTGAATATTCAAAATAAACTATAATCTTAACAAAAACAACAGTATTTGTATCCGCTTTTTCGGATATCTGATATTTATATGCATTTCAAATGCGGATGTGGATGGATTTTTTAGGTACCAACTGACAGTCATAACGAATACATGGTCTAGCTTGTTATTTTTACATGAATTTTTTTCATCACTCGCAATTGGGTTAACTTATGCATTATACATATGGACGGGTGCTACATTGTTAGCACATCTTGTATCTTTCGAACACTGTTTTGATCACGCCTCCTTTTCATCTCTTTGTCTTCTCCATTGCTATGCAAACTTCTTGTATAACATATTTTGACTTTCCAGTATATTTATATTTTTAACTATTTCAAACAACCGGTGAGTTGTTGGACCTACACCTTACGACACCATTGTCTAAAACTGAGCCAATCACGTTTTCCCCATGCTTATCCTTTCAACAACTTTTTACTCCAACATAGAATAGAAGGGAACCCACACACATAAACAACACCATACTAGAACAATCAGTTTCAAAGTTCTTCAATACCATCCGAAGTAAGTGACATACTCGTAAATAAAATAACTCAAGAGGCTAATGAAGAACTAATAATCGAGATGGGACTATCAAGATATTACATTGTCCATCTCTTCTAGTCCACTTCTAAAGAATTTTGTTTGAACGTTCAGTGCATCCAAACGGACCGTAAAACGAGGCATGATCTTGAGCATACAATCGTCAGCCGTCGATGCGTTGTTTTTGTAGGTCATAGCTATTAATGACGCATGACACAAGAATGCGCAAAGCCTCCACGGAGCCTTAGCACACATTGCGACAAATGACGCTTGCCTTTTTAATTTGTTGTGCATATTTAGAATTTTTTTATAACTTAATATATATACATACATATATACATACATATATACATACATATATACACACATACATATATACATACATATATACATATATACTATATATATATATATATATTGCTAAAACATATGTAACATAGATTTTTTTAGATATTTTGCAAAAAATAACATAATCGAATCTATTATCAGAAGCATAATAGTCTTCAAAAGCCAAAATCCAAGATATAATGATACATATTACTGATAAGCTAGAAATCTGAATCAGATTTAGCAATTATATTTTCCAAATCAAGATCTATATCGCCAGATTCATAAGCTTCAACATCTTCCTCATTTGTCTCGTTTAGATTTGTTTTTTCTTCATGAAGATGTAAAGAAGCTGAAGCGAGTGTTGAAATATCTCTCGATGAACTATGCCTCGAGAAGCTAATTTATTTTATGTGTATTTTATTACATTGAAATATATATATTTATTTTTTTATTAAGTTAATAGTTATATTATATGCATTTAATGAATATTTTCTGCTCAAAAATTGTTTATTATCATCATATTTGTTGATTTTTCATACTTTTATAATCGATAAGATTGAAAAAGAATTATGTTAAACAAAAATTTCATATTTATGTTTTTTTAGTTATCGATCGTTAGCGGATAGTGCAATTATTCGATATCTATCCGTATACATGGATGCAAATATCTAAATTCGAAAATGATTACGGATACGGATGCAGAAATGACACTATCCGCGTTTGAAATTATCCATTAACATAAATAGTGTTAGTATGTTCAAGAGTGGACCTCATCCATGGCTCTTATCAAGAAATCAAATCGAAACCTTAGAGTGCCAAATTGGACATGTTGATGTTTGCTCCTAATTTTTTGTTTCGTATTCGGTCTTCTTTATCATGTTACTTCTCCTATTCAAATCAACATGTAATGTGTTGCATATTTTCAATGATTAATGTATGTTTTAGAACTATATGAGTGAACAGTGCTGAAATATGATATAAACTTTCGAAACAAGTCAATTTCTACAATTTGAGGAAATTCAACATTGCAACCTCCTCCACACTTGGGGTATGCGTATGAATTGGTATTTACGAATGTAAGAAAAAAAAAACAATTTTATATGCATACCAACTCATATTCATATTTATACAGTACGTCTGCTACTTAACGGTGTGGGACTATTCCATTTTTAACCTGTCATCCCATTTTTTCTTCGTAGACAACCCTAATAGTGGAAGCTTAAAAAAAAAAAAAGGATCTGCGAATTTTTACAATCATGTATGAAATTTTGAATTGCTTGAATACCTGCTCCAAATTCTTTGAAAGTGTTTATTCCTAAATCTGTTTATAATATAAACGTCAAATTAAAGAGTTGAAGCATGAATTCCAATTCTTTAAATGCAGTTGGGTTGGGGGGGGGGGGGGGGGGGGGCGGAAACATACGTAGCAAGTAAAAAAAAAAAAAAAAAAAAACCTGATAGCATGTGCGGGTTTGAACTAAAAGTAAAACAATATTTCCATGTTATTTTAACCTAGATTACAATTTCAGTCGTTTACTTTCTATTTTATTCTGGAACTGATTAAATGAAGGTGTGGCCCTTGCAAGATTATAGCCCCAAAATACAAAGAGCTAGCAGAGAAATATCTCGATATTGTATTCTTAAAACTTGATTGCAATCAAGAAAACAAGGTTTGCCATTTCTTCAATCAATTTACAACATGCTTCTCTTTTACATTTTCTGAACTTCACAGCGCATAATTCTTTTTACAGGATCTTGCAAAAACGTTAGGAGTTAAGGTTGTTCCGACTTTCAAGATTCTCAAAGATGGGGAGGTTGTGAAGGAAGTAAGAGGGGCCAAGATTGATGAATTAGTTTCCTCTATTGATTCTGTTATGAACTCCTAATATCTTATTATCATCCATGCATGTAGTCATGCAATAATACATTTTAAATCAAAGGGGAATGCATATGTTAAATGACTAGTAGTATGTGAAAATTTATTATTACATCTCGATGTTTGCAAGCTAGTGTTGTTGTTTGGTAATGAACGAGGAATGTCAACTTATTTTTTTGTTGCTTGAACTGATGAGTATTGATGAGATGATTGTTTCAGGCCTTCAGTCATATTTGATTCTGTTTCTATACCGATAAATTATTTTGTATTCTTAAATAGGAGATTTTCACTTTTAGGATGTCTCAATCTAGTTAATAAAATTTTAAAACATCACTTCAAAATTAGTTAGCTTCAAAGACAAAAGATAAAATTAATCATCATTTTACAGGAAATCAATAAAATTTCCACAATAAGAAAAAATAATTTACTTATTATTTCTCTGTAAAACGATTTTTTTATTATTACTTATGCTTTGAACTAATTGTTGTGACATATCGTATATAAATTTATTACTAGATGCCCTTCAGCTTAATTTCTAGCTGTACCTATATGCAAGTTCTTATAATTTTTATATCGCAATGATTTGCAATTATAGTAGTATGTACTGTTAAACTATGTGAGGTGTTAAGTCGTTTTCATGCGTTGTTTACTTTATTTATTTATTTAAATTTATGTTTTCCACTAGATTCTATAGACTAGAAATTTTACCAATGCAAACATCTCTAAAACTTAAAATAAGTTGGGAGTATATAAGAGAAAAAGATATACCGATAGTTTGTACATAAAGTATATTTTGCTCGCTGTTATGGACATCAGATTATGTTGTATCACAAGTAGTTGAATTTAATTGTCCAGTAGCAACTTTTGATGTTTTGGTGCTTTATATATTAATCTATTTGTTAACCCCATTTTCTTATGACAGATAAATAAAGTATGTTGTACAAGTAAACAAAGCAGAACCAAGCGAGCATCACAAATAGCTACGATATTTTTGTACGGCACGCAAAATCTCTGGCGGCGTAGTACAAGAAGGATGTGATCGTCTATATCAATCAAGAACTGCACATGTTCCAAATACAACATATAGCACGTCATGAACCTCGTACTCCACCATCACACACCAGAAGGTAATCAACCACAAGTGCAGTATAGCGTTCAATTGTAAAGCATACCACTATTAGAGACAAAACATCAGGGCACTCCAAAGCAATAAGATGCGACCGAAGGCAAAACTACACTAAAGATCACTCCTTTAAACATTCCAAAGCAACAAATCACTATCGAATGCAATACTACGTTTGAGGTCACTCTATAAAAACAACGCCAAGTCAAAACACATCAACACACAACATAGCTCTACAATAGGTGGTAAACATCCAACGACATTGCGCCAATTTCATCATTCCAAAACCAACTTATGCCACCTAAATCAATTATCCTGCCTAAACTAAGTCAGTTGTCCATGACACTCAACCCAAAGTAAGTCGATGGAGGACAAGTGACAATATTTGACAGCACTAATTGAGTGCAAGAATTATGTCATCAATCCATGTGATGTCATTCACCTATAAAAGGAAGGAATCACTATAGCAGAAATAATCAAATTTTTATAATAGTCGAAGACTTTTAAATTAGAAGTGTTGACTAGGTTTCTAGTCAACCTCAAAATTATGATTAGAAGTTGGTATTAACAAAGGTAATTCACTAATGTTGTATTTAATAAATGCAAAATAAGGTGTTAAATGTTATGATGTAAGAAAGATAGATGACACAAGGTTTAGAGCTGTTCAATCTTGATGAAGACGTCCACTATAGTAACTAATTTTATTTCTATATCCTTGATTATAAGAGATTTTGTTACAAGAGTCTTGAGCTAATATTGCACGTAAGAATGAAAGTATGATCCTTGTACAAGTGCTTGTAAGTCTCTATTTACAGTTTTTGAGATCAAATTTTGAAGGGCTCATATTGGAGAGTTGAATCTTAGGATTCCACGTGGCCATTGATGACGATTTGTGGCTCTGATGCAAGCCAGCAAGGATGCCAGATGGAGATAATGGCTTGGATGAGAGCCAACAGGGGCCCGTACCAATGCGTGCCGTTGTCAGAAAGGCGACATGGGGGTAGAATGTTGTTGGTAAACAATGACGTCATTACCATATGGATGGTGTAGTACAAAGAGTAATTGCTACACAGTGATGCTTTTGTTAAATAGAATATATTGGTTTTATGATGACCTTGTCAAGGGAACAGTATGTGGTCATTATTTTTTTATGCAGGAACAACTAGGTGCTTTTGTTAGAAATCTATCGGGTTATGACAATGCAAGAAAGACGGGGCATTTGGGACGTCCAAATCAGAGATGGGCTAGGAATAATGGGAGGTGTGGCTCTCTTATGTAGTCCTGACCATCTTTGAATGGGGCGAGGCAGAGTTATTCGTGACTTTTTTCAACTCTGTTGATAATGATTCTATCCAAGCATAAAAAGCGACATTCGAAGCGCATAAGTTTTGGATTGGACCGATCCATAGTGAATAACATAACATGGGCTGATACCGATGGACCCTTAATTGACGAGCCCAATGTTTTTTGTGAGAAATTCAAGGAACATTTGCCTCCTCTTCTGGTTTATTTCTGCGGATAGAGGCAGACTTGTCTTTATGCGCATTTCATGCATATGACACATGTCACACATTGGCTGTGACACTTCTTTGTTCGAGATGGTTTCATAGACGTGACCCTTGATGTGATAGGGTACTCAATTAAACCTCGATGGTTGAGATCAATCTTCACTCATTTCATCCTACAGTTGTGATTAGAATCCTACATCTATATAAGGAGATGTTCCTCCTCCTTCTCCCATTTACTGAACTTTCATAATTCCACCATTAAAACTCTCTCAAGCTCTTAGTTTTCACATTTTCTTCGAGAAACTTGCATCACTACAACCAGTAAGCCTCTTTTTATATTTTCATTACCGTGCTTTTACTAATCTTATTTATTAGGAGTTGATATTTTCTTATATTCGTCGTGCCTTTCTTCTTGCTTTTTTCTTTTGCATAGATTGACATTGAGATTCTTAGTTCCTCTTGAATGAGACATCGACTGGTCGACATTGAGGTGCTGACATTGATTAACCGACGTCAAACTATTACAGTCATTTCCTAAAAACCGAAACTAAAAAGTAATCATTAAATTACTGAGATGCCCCTTCTCTATTAAAAAAAGACATTTAAATACTATTTTAGGCTATGACCCTTTAATATTATAAATAGGAAATGCATTTGTCGAATAGATGGGCCATCCAATTTAACTAGGGAGTAGGTCACTCGAGGTCATGCCATGTGTTGACCTTGTGCTTTATAGGGTCCCCCTTTGGGGCGCACAGATGTTCGAGTCGCCTAAATTCTTGTGGGAGGGTAAAGTTTGCCCCTAAATATATTCTTCTCCTTACCTCACACAGAGGCGGTTCAATGACTAGGTTACCCCTTTTTAATTACAGAGAGCCAATGGAAAGAAAAAAAATGCCGAAGGTACCTTCGAAACTCGAAAGTGGCCCATCCAAAGTAAAGGAGGACCAAGTAGCTAACCGAGGTGCGCGCTAGGTATGATGTGTTGGGAGTGGAGCCATTGTAACCCTTTTGGGTGATAGGTTGAATTTTTCCTCTTTGGATACTTCGCATGGGTTATGCTATACATGAAGTGCAGTTCGACCCTACCTCTCCTCCATTACTTCATCCAATTCCTCAACTCACGCCAAAGGATGCTAGATTGACTTGCCTTCTAATGGGTATATACTCCAAATGGGTTTCTATACTACTTGCAATGACCTCAGCCTTTCGGAGCCCTTCCCCATTTTCATTTGGTCCACGTTCAAACTGTTAAAGCAAGATAATGCCCGAAAGGGTTGATATTACTATCTACAGAGCCGCACCATCCTATCTCCTTTCTTTGGTCCCCTGAGAATGTTTTTCGAGTATCAAGATCGATATTTGTTCATGATGGCAACCGTTAACCTCTCCCTTTAAGTGATGAACTTCCAAGTGCCTATACCATGTTACTATCTTCACCTATGATAATCTTCATAACTCTTCCTAACTGTGTATTCTTCTGATGTATTATATTTAGAAGAGTTTGGAGAGAGTTGGGTGTCATTCATCGACTAGATGGAACGCACCTGCAAGACGGGATCCAACTAGTGGAACATGGTCATTCTCTTTCTTAATGACAAATTACACTAGGTTGTTCTGTTGGGCCCCGACCATTCAATGTTGAAAGAGAGAGCAAAGACTCCTAGGTCAAAGAAAGGAAGGAGAGTGGTGGTGGCAGCGGTCAGGGTAGAGATGGAAAGTGGTCCAAGTGTGGCAGAGGAAGAGGTTAAGATTATAGAGGCCAACGTGGATAGGAATTCGATAAAGTCTAGACACTGGAGTCGACCTATTAGCAGACCAATAAGCCGATGCAGGTGAGTGAAAACTTACGACCCATGCATGCTCGATTATGTAGCAAAGGAGATTGAGGAGACTACCATTGGTTAAGAGGGACTATGGATAGGCGTCATAACTACAGAACATGATACTTCATGGTCATCCAATTACACAAGCACACCAAAGATTCAAGAGACGAAGAGAATAAGGGTGTCTACATGAGCCCTGGACACATCAGATAACGAGAGATCCTTCAATAAAGTCCCTCTTCCTTAAGTCTGCCAAAAAAATCGATCAAATCAAAGTCATGCCCCTAGCATAGGTTGTTTGAAGGGAAACATAGTAGTGGTAGTGACATCAAGTCCTCTAATTCGCCCTGAATTAGAAGGAGGCGGTATGTCCATTTGGACGGGTGGATAGATTTTACACTAAAAGCTACCTTGTAATCACATATTTATTTTTCATGCCTTCTTACTTTAAATATTTTAGTAGCTAACTCCCAGTCTTTTATTTTTTTAGTGGTTTGAATCAACTTCATTATTTGGATGCCTCTGCCAAAGCTTACACCACTGTAGTCTAGGTTTCGGCCTCTTAGGGTGCCACAGACCCTCAACAATAGATGCCCTCGGCCCCTTAGGGGGATAAAATATGTTTGGCTATTCCATAGAGACTATCATTATTACTAGCCCCATCCTTCCTTCGCGGGAATATATTGAAGTGTACTCTTTGTTTTATCCTAAGGTCGTTGCCAGGCTGGACTCCGTTCGGTTCCACTGGTGGGCATAGGCGAACAAGGAGTTGGAGGGTTCAAATCGGGTCCCGTCCTACTCTTTTCTCATTCCAAGGAGATTAAGTTTTGGGGTGGCCAGTAGGATGTGGTTAGGTCGATCGATCTCGCCACTGCCCAAAGATGAATTGGGTGGGGTTGAATGGGTTGCTTTGAATGCTTATCTAGACTGTTACTAAAGTCATTGAATAGTCACACCAACCCAAGTCTAAGTGACCTAGGCATGATCTGGAGGCGATCCTAGAAGCAGACATTCAAGAGGCCTTTCTAGTGAGACTCATACATGTTTAATAGATCTTCTCCCTTTTTCTCCCCTTTTGCTAATTGTTTCATGTTTGTAGGCTGGGGCTTGTACCCCTAGGATCTAGTAAGAGATGGTGGTGCTGAAGAATCACACCATGATGAGGCGTATGTGAGATTTTTGGAGAGAAAGAAACTGAAGGAGGCTAAGGTGATGGAGGCAGAGAAGAGGGAGATGGACGTGAAGGTGTCAAGGAATGCCGATGTGGCGGCCAAAGAGCTGGTAGAGAATACACTTAATAAGTGTGCCCTTCGCCATGAGGGGTTAGATAAGGAGGAGGATCAGTTGAGGTCCCAACTAGAGGCGAGGGAAAAGGAGATCAATGAACTACTATGGCTCTTCTCTTGCATCATCATTGCATCACTATTGAGACAGAGGTAGCCAAGGAGGAGAGGTTTGGAAGACTTGGTTGATGATGATGCTCAAAAGGTTCTTCTTAGTCAACTATCACCTGCCGTCGATTGTTGATTTTCTCAACATTGAATGGTATAGTGAGTCGGCGAGAAGTGGTTACTGAATAGACGCAACCGATCAAATCCTTCCCTTTATATTGACCCTACAGTAGATTACCTTATTGACAAGAACCTCCAAAGCCCCATCACCAGCTCTAGAGGTTGAAAAATAAATGACCATCAATGATGACAAATAAATGGCCTTCAATGATGACTACCATATTGTAGAATAATGAGATCTATTTTTAAAATAAATGACCATTGATGATGACTTCCATGACATAGAACAATAATTGCCATATTTTTGAAACAATTGTAAAAAAATAATTTAAGGAGGGTGAGGCCCCTTTCTTGTAATGGCTCATGTTTTTTTTTATGAAATGATGTTTTTTTATTAATTGTATTATTATTCTTCTCTTTTTTTATATGCTTTCATTCATGTATACACTTAAGTCAATTATGCTTGCTTTGTGTTATGCATGTATATTCTTTTCTTCGAACATCCTATAGGGCTATTGACTTTTCTTAGGAAGCACTTAAACTAGGGCATACTTGCACAAATGTTGTAAAAAGTTGGTAAGAGTAAAGGGTAGGAAATTAACTTTGAAGTCAACCTCATCAATAGCGGCAATAGATAACAAGTTGTGTCTCGTGCACATGTCTATGACCCTAAGTGGTCCAGTGACTTCATCATCCATGCGACATGTCCTATCTTGACATACTTTTTATTTCTAGACAATTTTTTGTGTCATGGCCCTCATTGTTTAAAATTAGGCCCTATTAATATAAGGCTACTTCGACGATGGTTGCAAGTAGGACTTTTGTGGCTAGCCTCATTGTGGTGAGGTCACTTTGGTCAACTGAAGCAGATAACACTATAAATGTAAGAATCGAGATCATTACATGGGTAATCACAACAATTTTTGCACTATTGCACCCATTTTGCGCTTGGGGGAATGGGTAGCATCATGGTCGAAAGACTCAGGACCTCTATGTAGGTGGTAGTGCCATCAGTTTACCAATTCCTCCTGCGTTGACGAGAGTGTTATTAGACTCGTGCATTCTCAATGGGTAGTACACTACGGACCCATGAATTAGGACCACAATATGGGTGGTATTTCCATTTATGCATCGATGACCCCAGTAATGGTAGAAGTATTGTTAGGTTTACACAGCCATATGAAGTAATACATTATGGATGCATGAATCATGGCCACAAGGTGGGTGGTACCACCGTCAATATGCCGATGTCCCCAACACGGATGGGTGCATTATTAGGTTATGCATCCTCATAGAGCAGTACAACAAGAACACATGAATCGGGATCACAACGTGGGTGCTCTCGCCATCTATATTCTGATATCCAAGCACGAATGAGAGCATTGTTAGGTTCACACATCCTCAAGGAGCAGTAAGCCACAGATGCATTAACCAAGATCACAACGTGGATGGTCTCTCTATCTGTATGCCAGTGTCCCCGACATGGATGGGAGCATCTTTAGGCATGTTCATCCTCATGAGGTAGCAAACCATAGATGCATGAATTTGGACCACAACATGGGTGTTCATGCCATTTATCCAGTGGTATCCCTGACGTAGATGAGAGAATTTTTAGGCTTGTGCATCCTCATGTTGCAGTCTTGTTACATTGGCTCTACCCTAGCACTGTAAAAGATGCAGATCACTCTTACCCTCTTAGGGTAGCTGTTTGTGCATTCGTTGGATGATTTGATTAGTAGGAGTTGTAAGGTTGAAGTACCATGTTTATTTCATACAAAAAAGGACATTACAAAAGTCTGTCGCCTTATAATATGGTGTATGTGTCTTGTTATGCCTTATAACTATGGTAAAAAAAAATAACTTTTGATACAATAGGCCTGGACATGCTTTGGACTCCATGTGCGAAGGACATTGGTTTTATCCAAATGAGTGAGGTGACATGCTCTATTAGTTAAGGCAATGCTAACCACATATGGTGCTTCCCAATTAGGCCCAACCCCCTTTCGGTGAGGATTTTGGTGTTCGTAAAGGTCCGTCATAGGAACATATCGCATGTGACGTAGTTGCACTACTTAGCCATCGTGCTATAGAGATTCACAACCTTTCTCTTATATGGAGCTTAGCCTCCGAACTTTTTTCTTTTAGGGCGTTGAGCCCTAACCGAAAAAACTCTTCGTTTTGCTAGCTATCATGAGCAAGAATCTTAGGGAGGGGGCATTTACCTATACAAGCAACATGTCCTCATATCCATAGGATATGGAAAAGGGTGAGTTTCTATTGAGGTCGTTCTTGGGGTTCTATATGACTATAACACTAGCGATGGATCTTTATCCTAGTTTCTTTTGGCTTTGGTGAGGCACTTCTTTAATGTTGACTTGATAGTCTTGCTTACTGCCTCCACCAAGCAATTGGTTTAAGGGTGGATGACAGATGATTAATACTTCTCTATTCCATTCCTTCCACAAAATCCAATGAACTTCCTAGTTTTGAATTGGGCCATTATCGATGATTATTTTCTTATAGAGTCCGAATGGTAGACGATGTTCTTGATGATGAAAATAATAATTCTTTGTGCGGTGACCCCAATAAGGGGCTCTACTTCAACCCACTTGGTGAAGTAATCGATGGTGATTATAGTTTGGTTGTATCCTCCCTTGGCATTTAGGAGATTTTCAATTAAATTAATCCCTTTAGTGTCAAATGGCTAAAGGACGTCAAAGGAGTCAACAAGATTAGGGAGGCCCTTTGGATCTTAGTGAATCATTGAAAGAGGTCGCATTTCTAGACATAGTCCATGGGTCTTTGATCATATTCGACTAATAATACCTCTGTCAGGTAGCATTCTTGGCTAGGCTTTGCCCTTAGCATGGTCTCTACAGAAACCTAGCATGATCTCCGCAGAAACCTTCATGTAGTTCCTCAAGTATTTGATTGGCTTTTCCCTTAGTAACATAACATTGAAGAGCAATAGAATATCCCGTCAAGTAGAGTTTTCCACCCATGATTATGTTGTGGAGTTCTCAATTGTAATGACCCGCCTTTCATACCACAGAAAACGCATCATTAAGAAGAAAGAAAGGGATAGAAAAGAGAAAAGATAGAAAAGAAAGAACCAAACAACATCACAATCTCACAGCGGAACGAATAAATTATATTAATCAAATAAAATATTACATAGTATCATATACATCAGAGTCATACAGCACAAACTAGACAGTTATAACGCCTGTCTAGATATTACAATTCAAGTACAACACAGAGATACAGATACTACTCTAACACAGCAGATCAATATACAAATATCTACACGCTGAAGCCATCTGCTCCATATCTCCTCCAAAACTCGTCAAAGCAAACCTGAATCGCTCGAATACTCATACATAATATGAGTACCCAAGAGTTTAATAAAACAGAAAATAAACACTTGGGTCAGACATGGGTCTGGTGTGAGTAAACGGGTTAAAGTTGCTTAACTTTAGGAAATCCTTTGAAAACAAAGGTATCACATAAGACTCCCCACAAAGAAACATGGGTAAGTTTTTACCTTACGCTAACCAAAACATTTTATAGGAAATCCAGTGATATTATAATAGGGTCTAGGATTTTCAAAATAAAATACAGAAATGCTGGAATGCTTACATCTTACGTTCCAACCTAGTTGGGCACAATCAAAACCGTGCAGGAACTTATTGGAGTTTGGATTCCATACAATTGCAGGGCTACTGGGTTACCGTCCGTCACAGTACTTGGCCTAGATCACCGTGCCAAGGAGCCACCCTAACTCCCCTGCAACACAAGGCCGGAACCATCCCTTACTGGACAATCCCGAACAATCCCGAACAAGACCACCTCGGCATTTGTCATGATCAACCGCCCACACAGCTGAAATAAAAAGGGATCTCTAGACAGGGGTAAATCTCGTCCTATTTGGGCATGACCCACTTAGCCTTGCTGCACCTCCCCTGTTTTAGCCATTCCCGGTTGATGAGGATTGAGGCTACGATTAGCTTTATAGAACACATCTATCTTAGAATGCTCATCGTCCACATAACGATATTCTGAAAGCATTCAATCCATACAAGTTTGTTCCGGGTTCGAACGAAACCGAAGGCACTATCTCGCTACACTCGTTTTGACATCACCCTCAGAGTTAATGACAATAGCCCTTGCACTCTGAATCTTCATCTCAAACCTGAAAGTACTATCCCCGTTAAACTCGAATTGGAATCACCCTCAGAGTATTAACGACAATAGTCCTTATACCTCGAGTCTTCACTCTTCACTTGAGATTCACGACCTAACGTTTAATTTGGATCGATGTGGTTTCCGGAATTCCAAATTTGGAAACCCGATCCCGGTCTCAACGAATCCAAACTCCATCTTAATGTCCAAGTGATTTAAGTTAACATATTAATTCAATTTAAAACATTAAATTCACACAGCATCATTCACAGATAAATATCACACATTTATCACTGATATATCAAATATCATATCACAGAATATCACAACATATTATCCAATAGATAACAACCAATCCAGATATTCCACAAACAATCATACATAAACAGGCATCATTAACTCCTTTATAATTAATTTAATCATCTTAAATTAAATTAATTACTTGAGAATTAACAACTAAACCTACTTAAATAATCATTAATTAATTACAATTAATGAACCAATCACTCTTTAATTACCTTCATAATCCAATTAATTAATCTTCAATTACAGATTAATTATCCTTCAATCATATTCTTAGTTAATCACCTAGATTAATTATTAGTTAATTACATTATGTAATTAGCCTTTAAATTAATTCCATAAATTAATTTATCTTTAATCATTAATTAATCTTAATTAATTTCTAATTAAATAATTAACAAAAATTAATTACATTAATCCTTAATTAATTATTATTATTTCCTTCTCACATCATTGGCTAATTATCTTATAATTAATCATATTTATTTATTAATTAAACAATTAATTATTCATTAATTACATTAATTAATGACCCTCTAATTACTTTATTAATCAATTGTTCTCTTAATTACATTTAATAATTAATTATAAACTTAATTACATTTATTAATCAAATCTGATCAATCACAAGCAGTAATTAACTTCCTTTAATTACTTCACCAATTAAACCAACACCTTGATTGATTACATTAATTAATCCTTTAATTACACCGGGTAATTATCACTTAATTACTTCCTTTAAGTAATTATCCTTTAATTACCATTCAACAAGTAATTTCCTTAATTAATTACATTTAGTAATTATTCATTAATTACTTCACTAAGTCATTACACTTTTTTAGTTACATTAGGTAATTATACTTAATCCCATCATTAAGTAATTCTTTCTAATTAATTAAACTTAATTAATTAACTAAAATTATCCACAATAACTTAATTAATTACACTGAGTAATTAATTTCTTTAATTACTTCATTAAGTAATTATTCTTAATAATGCTTCTTAATCATTAAGTAATTAACTTCTTAATTACTTATTACCTAATTATTTCTTAATTAATTAAACTTGATTAATTAATCTTT
This sequence comes from Allium cepa, assembly GCA_030765085.1. Lineage (NCBI taxonomy): Eukaryota > Viridiplantae > Streptophyta > Magnoliopsida > Asparagales > Amaryllidaceae > Allium > Allium cepa. The sequence continues at coordinate 771,396,015 of CM060935.1, forward strand.
AACTAAGTAATTAATTACACTTAATTAATTACACTAACTAGTTTACCTTATCTAATTACTTACATTAATAATTTTAAGTTGATTAAGTAATTTACTTTAATTACCTTTATAAATAAAACTTGATTAAGATAAACCATACATTCTATTAACTCTTATCAATCATTTTAAAATTAAAATTCTATATTCAAAAGCTTGTACTTGGTTTACCTAAAATCATCATCATTTAATTTATCTAATTTAAATACCTTACTTTAATCACATTTTAAATTACTTCAATAACATTTTTATTTGAAACATTATTATATCATTTAACAAAGAAAAATTGAAAACAAACTATTTTAAACAAAAGTTTAAATTTTAAAAATCCAAATTTTAAAACTAAAATTCTTATTAAGTCAAACATTCATTCTTTATAAAACTAATTAAAACACTTTGTTTAAAAATCAATTTTCTTTCAAATTTTGGAAATTCATTTTATATAGTATAAAAATCTCGATAATACTAAAACTTTTAAAAACAAACTATTTTTAAAACAAGATTAGCTCAAACTTGTTTAAACATAAAGTTTTGAATTTAAACATTTCAAACATCTATAAACTATTTAACTTTTTTTTTAAAAAAAAAACTTAGTTTGCTTTCAAATTTTCAGAAATTCATTTTTTTACACTTGGAAACTAACAGGATACAAATCCTGGAGCCCATTTACTCGAGACCAAAAACACGCGACCAACCTCCTATTGACTTCGAGTTGCACGTGAGACCACGAGGAAAGCCTCGAGCAAACAACGAAAAACCATGGCCAAACTCTTTCTTTCCAAAACAAAAGCAGATGCACCAATTAGAACTCGTGCACGTGCACGCTGGCTTTGGTCGACGGCGACCATCGCCAGAATGCTCCACAAGTCGCTCCTGACCCCACCGACCACCTCGTTCCCCAGAATTGACGAAAGCATCATCGATACGAAAAAAGGTGCATCAGCACTTCATCAGGAAAATGAACACGACCCAAGAAATCGCAGCCATCAGCGAAACCCATCACCGGAGGGCCTGCCACCTCATCCACACACGCGTCACGAACCACACCAACTATTTCCCCTCAAGCGATCCACCCCGAAGCACTGTCGAGGACGAATTGCACTCAACTCCGACCTAACAAAAACAGGTTCAAAAACCCTACTTCACCCCTTCGCGGCCACCATGGTCATCAGATAAACCTTTCACCATTTTTCCTTCATCACCAGGCACCATGACCACCTCCATGCCGAAGCTTGACCACTACCTCATCTCTAATCAACGGCAATCAACCCAAACCCCAAATTCAAGTAATTTCCAATTTCTCTTTGAATACCAATTTAAAAATTACAAACTTCATCTTAAAATTCATGATTTTGATCAACAATTCAGGTCATATGATCAGAAATCTATATTACTAAGATTGATTTTCATCAAATTTTGATTCTCCACTGTAAATCTAAAATTTACAATTTATTTGTTCAACATAAATATTTGAATTTATTTTTAAATACAAGATTACTTCATTATGATCAAATTTCCTTCAATGATCAATGATTATCAGTGATTAACTTAGAAAATAGATTTTTTTTTATAAAACTAGAACATGAACCAAAACAGAGTTTAAAATTTTGCATATCTACAGATATTTACAGTCTCTGCTATATATATAATTGTATTCATCATCAAATCCAACATGCAAATATTAATATCATATTTACTATAACATTCATTTGGGAGATAAGAATTATTTTAGTTGTTCTTGCCCAGTAGTTTAACAGAGTTAAACCCAGAAAGTATATGCAAGCATTTATCAATACATTGCAGGAACTCAATCCAGTTTTCAAATTGAAGACATTCATGCAAACATACATATTCACGTCATTTATTCTACTACGTAAATCCCATATATGTCAGCATAATATTAGATTAATATGAAACTGTTTTTAAATAGGGTTTACTCATCGATTTTTAGAAGCAGAGAACACTGAATTACCACATTTTGATTCTGGGACATAGAATCTGATTTGCATCTTGCTGTTGATTATTGTTGGACATATAATTTTCTTTTAAATCTTGCTGTTGATTTCCATGTTGAATTGCATGTTCTTCATATTGAAAATTTGGATCTGAAGTTATACATAGCTTCAGATTTTTTTTGATTACAGTTGAATTTTTTTTTTGGTTTCAGCTTGAATTTTGCATTTGGTTTCTCTTTTTTTCTTTCTTTTTTTTAGTTGAAGAAAATTAAAGAAGATTCTACCAGAAGAAAATATATTGATCTTTTCTTTTAAACCTTAATAAAAAAAAATTTCTTTTAAACAAAGACTTGCCACTTGTTATCATGAATTGTCCAAAAGCTTACAAGTGTATTTATTCAATCTTTAGTAAATGACAAATGTAACTCCTTATTTTAAATTTATTTATTATGTTACAAATGTTAATTTTATCTTTTTAAATTAATTACTTATTTACAAATGAACCAAACCTTAATTACATATTAACCTAATACTTATGTTTAATATAAGCTATGAAATGTCTTTATATCTTTATGTTTTATTTATAGTTATTTAAAACTCCATTTTCCTAAAGATAAGTTTAATAGAAAGAAAGTAACATTTATTTGAATTTTATTTTAAAAGTTTAAACATAAGTTATTACATCTAACATTGATACTATGTATAAAAACTAAATTTCTTTTCAAAAACCAATTTAAAAGAAAACAAATTAAATCTTTATAACAATATACTATTTTTAAGCTATTATATTTTTAATAAAAATATATTTTCCTTTAAGTGTTTTATAAATATAAAAATTAATTCTAAATAGCTTTTGAAAAGTATTTTATTAAATCAAATCCAAAATCTTCCAAATTACCATATATACATATGTATATTATAAATTTGAAAACACATTTTCTATTTAAGTTTAATCCATTATTATTATAACATACCAAAATTTTATCAATTTAAATTTGGTTATTATTGAACTTTTATAATATAATTTGAAAAGTTACAAAATAAATAAATAATGAGTGATAATTTGAATTTCAAATTTCTTTTGAGTTTAGAATTTGAAATACTAAAAGTTTTTAAAAATTATTTGAATCTAAATTTTGGTTCATATATGTGAATATATATGTATTAGTGCATATATGGGTAAATTTGAAATTCATATATTGAATTTGATTTTAATTTGAATTTAAATTTTAAAATAAATGTTTGGTAAAATAATTTGATTTATAAATGTATATCTATGCAATTTATATAATATGTATTTAAAAATTCAAAACACTTTCTTTTGATAATATGCATTAATATAAAGCTAATATTTATTAATGGAAATATAAGTTTATAAATAAATTGTATAATGTAAATTATTATGTTAATAAAGAAAATTATTTTTATTACAAGTGTTAAATTAATAATAACTAGGGTGACAAGTGTAGATCATGAAAGGAAAAAAAGTTACAATGTCATTTATATCATTTTCTTTTTCTTAAGAAATTTATAGAAAAGAAATAAAATTGTACAAATCATTTATCTTCTCCTCCTATTCATTTGAAAGAAAAATCTGTGCAATCTTTTACTTCAGAGAAAAAATATCATCATAAAAAATAAACCTACTTTGCCTCAACAAATTGAAATCAAGAAACATATTCCAAAAAAGAAAAAAAATCTGTAACAAATTCCCTTTCAGTTTCTCAAGCTAGAAGAAAAACGCAAGGACAATTCCAATCTTCAACAAACACTACAAATCAAGCAAGAACTTCAAAGATTTAAAGAGATTCATGGGTCAACTTAAAAAGAAAAAGAAAAAAAACTGGCAAATACAAAAGTTTAAAGGTGCAGGCCAGAGTTTTCTCCCCCCTATTCAAACTGAAAATTTACTGTAAGTAAAATCCTTCTTAGGAATTTAGAATATAATTATGATAAAGAACTAATCAGGTAATTACATCACAAACTAAGCAACTTTAACTAATTAGTTGTAGGTAAATTGAAAATTCAGTATCAAGCAGAAAGTAAAAAAAAAACTGCAGTTCAAAAAAATAAATTCCAGAGCTTCCTTCTGTTCCACTTTTGTTTTCCGTCCTAAATTGGTGAGTAAATCTTTCAAGAAATTTGACTTTTATCTGATTGATTGAATACTTGATATATGAAAGTTGAATATGGTTTGCATGCAACAAAAATCTGTGAATGAGATATACATTTGCCTGTGCATGTTGATAATTACGTTCTAACTACAGGTTTCATTTTTTTTATGAAAACCTGTCAGAAACCTCAAGTTCCTTGATTCCAGTGTGTTAGATTTAAGTATCAGAACAAAGAGTGTTTAAATTCATTTAAGATTGAGATTTAAAAACATTTAAAAGAATAATACTCAAATATAGAGTCTAGAATAAGAAATCACAGTGAAACTCAATTCATAACTTAAAATTTGAATTCTTTGATTATTAAATTTGATCATATAAACTAAATCATCTTTGAAATTGTTGAATTTTAAGATTAAAATCATGATTTTAAGTTACATGTGGAGGGAGCATTTTGACATTGAACTGGAGATGCACATTTGGGTTTTTTCTGGCGACTGAGGTGATTTGGGGGGTCGAATTTTTTCTTGAAGGTGGTAGGGGAGTTGTCGAGGCCAGGAAAAATATCAGGTGATTTTTCCAGTCATCGTGGCATTGAGGGTTGATCGATGAATGGTTTAAGCCCTAAAATGGGTTGCGATCAAATTTGTAGCCACCGCCGTGCCCTCGATTGATCGAGTCGTTTGGGGTTCTGGGAAATAGTAGGGGAAGGGCTAGCTAGGTGTGGCCGGAGTATTGGACTTTCCGGTGGTCGGCGTAGGGTGTTCGAGGGGTTATTCTGATGATGGCTGCCTGGTTATTTTGATCGAGGCATCTCGATTTTGTTTTCGAATTCTACCTGGGTTTCTTGTGTTGGGGTAGCAAGAGGGGGTCGAAGTTGGTTTTTCGGTGTGGTCTTCGAGGCCGGAAGGTTGACGTTGATCGGTGCAGGTGCACGCGTTGGGTTTATGTGTCAGGTTGATTTGGGTAGGGAAGATAGAGGGTAGCTCGAAGTAGTACCACGGGGGAAATGGATGGAAACTTGAAGGCATGCTCAGGTTAAATTTGCATTGTATCGGGTTTGGATTTTAATACTTAACAAAATTTTGAGAAAAACGTCGGTCGGGTCAAAATGGGATAAAACTCGAAGCAAGCGGGACTAATTCTCGAGGAAGACTCGAAGGAGGTCGGGGAAGTCAGCATACAGGGAGGTTTGCCCAAATGAAAAACAATAAATTTCAAAACTTTTAAAATTTTAAAACTCATGTTTTAAAAGATGGTTTTGATTTAGATTTAAAACAAATTAAAGTTAAGTAAGACATTTTTTTTAAGTAATTTAATTTAATTTAATTCTTGTCACATTACTTATATAAAAATCAGCTATAAAATGTAATTAACAATGATGTTAAAGATGAAATGTTTTACAAGATAATTTTTGATCTCTCAAGACAATTCATATGATGAATTAAATTAGTTTTACCAGAAAAGTCAAAATGGTTAACAAAAATAAGAAGGTTATCTTTTGAATTTTATATGTAATAAATGATTTACTTAAAATAAACTATTTAAATTAATTACTTAATATTTAATGATTAATTAAGGATTAATTTATTAAGATAATTAATTAAGGAAATAATAAATTAATAAGAGTAATTAAGACTTAATTAATGAACAATTAAGAATGAATTAATTATGGTAATTAATTAAGGGTTGATTAAATTATGAAGATAATTAAAGATTTAATTAATTTAATTAAGGATGACTAATCATTAATTAAAGATAATAAAAAAAATTATGTGAATAATTAGTTTAAATCACACAATTGATTCATCTTAGTTGGACATGATTGATAACTATTGTATGATGTGTATTGATTGACATCTCTGATTTTATTGTGATGTTTTGTGATTGAATTGCTTTATGCCAAGCTATGTTATCTGTGATGAATATACTTCTGTGTGAATATGGAACCCCTTTGGCCGTAAAACGGCACTTGAGTTTCGATGCGACGGGGAGTCGGATTCCAGTTGGTTATCTGAAACCCACATCGAACCTGTGAATCTTTGTTAATGTCATATCCACATGTTTTAAAATTTTACGCTCACTATTCGGATTAGCCGGGAGAGGACCTTTGTGTCATATAACCCATTCCGAATATGTGATACGACGAAATGGATAGCAATTGAAGATGGTGGTGAAGACCAGACGTCTTCGAAAACGATATGATAAACTATCGATTGTCTCTGCACCGAGTTGCTCCGGTATAGGGATTCCCTAAGTGATGGGAAGTCCGATCGGGATTATGGATGCCCGGATTTGCAAGGGCTTCTTCCTTTAATGGACGAAGTGCTTTCGGTTCTGTTCAAACCCGGAACAGACTTGTATGGTCGTGTTTCTGACACTACACTTTGAGATATAAAGCCGATTTCTTTCAAATACATATCTGTTGGCGGAGGAGGATTTATTCTCTTAGCTTAACACCCTTCTCTGAGACGTACGAGCTCGAAGGTTATGTAGTTGAAGGTTATCAGCGATATACTCTCAATTTGGTAGTGTGGCACGCTAAGTGCTGTTGTGTATTGATGATCATTTGTTGATCATTAGATGATCAAAGCATGGCTTTTGTGAAAAGCATAACTTTCTGGACGAGACTTCGTCGAACCTCACAACCCGGTAATGGTCGAAACAGGAGAGATGCAACAAGGTTATTGGGGGTAGCGCCCCTTAGGGTATGTGCATATCCTTCTGGATAGAAGTGGTATCATGGTATGGAGCCCAGATACTTAACTTATGAGGATATCACAAATATATATATATATATATATATATATATATATTACTTTGTGATTATTGCTGTTGGGGCCCTGGATAAAGGTTGGTTACAACCGAAGATGGCATACTCGTGTAGTAGTTACCTAGTTATAGAGGTAACCCGGCCTTGTGTTGGCAGAGATCCGGTTAGGTTCTCGGGACGTCCCTCCAGAGGCGTATCCATGTGGCCCAGGAAGTTCCTTAGCCTGACCATTTGTTGGAAATCCAATTACCGATATGAACCTAGTACGGTTTTAGTTGTATTACCTGCCATTTACTTATGGTGGTCACCACTGTTTAGATGGTAGCTATAGTAGGCATAGTACAAATGTCTATGCTGGCTAAGATTAATATTATACTTTCGAAAATATTTTCGTACTATGCACTAATAATAGTATTTAAAAGTGTTTTTCCCGTATCAAGCATTTTTGACTATCATAAGGAGAAATCTCTTCCAAGTCTGCGTTTGCATTGTATGTGTGATGGGAGGCCTTATGGCAGTTTCATTTTCAAAAAGCATTGCGAATTTCTTTCAAATCTTTTGTTTGCTTTTGATTAAAATAAATTGCTTTTATTTCAAACAAATGTTTTGTTTACTCATACTAGTCCCATGACTGACACGGAGTTTATTGTTTCTTTCCTAAACTCTGGGTGCCCATAATTTCCACACAGGCAGCCTAGTAGCAGATCTTCCGTATTTTGGTGCTAGCTGGATTTTGAAGTCTTAGGGTTTGGAGGCTACTGGTTTTTAAAGGTTTTCAAGTTCGAGATATTTTGAAAACTTTTGGATCTCAAGGTTCTTAGTTGGACATTTGCTATCATTTCATTTCTTTGAAGACTTTCTTGGAATGCAATCACTTGTGGTTATGTCGTGATAGTCTATTTTTGAAGTTGTGTTGTATATGTATAAAGATACTCTAATGTTGGTGATGTTGTTGTAATGAATATTGTGAGACATTGTATCTGGGATATTAATGTTAGCAGTTTTATTTTGTTTCCGCTGTTTATATTCATCTAATGTTGTTATAAGCTCCATCCGAACTGAAATTTGACGTTTGAATCTCCGGTAGTCGAATACAAGTGAGGTATTTGATGTCGACTTTCGAACGCTGAACTTCGGGTCGTGACAATTTTTCTATTTGCAATATATATACAAATATATATACATTATAAATAGAACATTTTAAATATTAACTTCAGAAATTATTTGAATTTTAAAACAGAACTCCAAATCACAATATATAAACATATATATTATAATTTGAAAATATTTTTATTAAATTTAAATTGAAACCAATTTCCTTTTTACAATGTGTACATACATACATACATACATTACAAATAGAATTTTTTATTTATTTATTAACTTAGAAAGATTAATCATTATTAATTATATATATATTATTATCTTTTGAAAAGAATAAACATTCCAAATTAAATTATTATTAAGTTTTGAAAAGATAACATTTAGTTAAATTAGATTATTAAATCAATATTACATATTTTAAAATAAATTATAAATGGAAATTATTAAATATGTATTGCCTGAAATTACGGGACATCACATTCCTCCCTCCTTAAAAGAATTTCATCCCCGAAATTAAAAGAAAAGATAATTTAATAATTCCATACAAATTTTAATTTTAAAATAGCACCATATGCTATCAACCATATACTAGAAACCATAACATCCAATTCAAACAATCAACTGTAACTATCCAGACAAAATTCTGAACAAAATTTCCTAGAGTTTCCGAAGTACAAACACTAGGTTACTTGCTCTACAGAATCTAAACTAGCTACACTACCCAGATCTAGAACTCCTATATATCTAGATCTACAATCTAAACAGGATACCAGATCACAAACAAGCCCGATTCAACTTCCAAATCTCCCTGATCTGCCGGTTCTAAACCAGTGATAGATCAAACACGTACTCCCTCAGAAATACGTGAAATACCTTACGAATCCCAGCCATCCTAATTTGTAATTCAATCCTGTAGATCAAACACTTATCCTTAAGAGATACAGAAAGATTCCAATACACCTTTGAGCTAGCTTACCATCTTATCCAATCTCATTGCTCTTATGATCGGAGAAAACATATCCAAAAATTAAATCTCCGATTTCGATCCGAATTCCTTCGTCTCTTAACCACAACCTCCGCCGATCCTAGGCTGTCCATAACTTTCCCGATCAACCAAACTTCACAGATGCTTCACAAATAAATCTGGATCAAGAATGAGATGATCTCCTGATTCTACTCAACAAGATGGTTCTCCCAAAATCCATCGAAATTCAGAACACCAATCTACTATACAAGCAACAAAAACTTCAAACTTGCTTCTCCTATCCGAAAAATAGAACAGATGCTCTCGACATCCAAGCCTTCAGATCCCGAAAGAACTCTCTGAAGTAATCATTAAATCCCAGAAAAACACAAATCTTCGATGAATCCGAGGCTGCTTCTATTCTGGAATAGCTGCCACCATGCTTCCACTACACAACTCTGATCCAAAGAAGATGAGAATGCTTTTGATGATCACAAGCACAAACTTGATCAACTTATCCAGAAACATTGTCTATCAAATTCCATAAACGCTTAGTGACCTATCTGATTTGGTCACAAATACTACAGCAGAAATCCAGTCGAAAAACTAGATCCAATCAATCCTGATTGCTCACAAAATTCTCTCTCCTGGAGTCTTCTCCCTACTAGGTTAAACCACCGAAAAATCCAAGAACCAAATCGAAACAGAACTCCATCTCCCGATGCGGACACACTCCTTTGGCTTCCTCGAAGATATTTAGAAAGTCTCAAACCACTTCGATAGCCCAACATCTTAAGAGATGCCTCAAACCAAGCAAAGATTACTAAAAGAACTTCCAAACCATCGCAAGTCACTTTTGCGATACTACCCAATTCGGATTCCAAAGAAACTATTCTCTCTTACCATAACAGAATAGCTTAAGCCTTTCAAAAGAAGAAACTAATGGTCCACCTCAATCACAAACATCTTACCCAGATGAACTTCTAGAAGAAGTGGACAAGTCTTCACCATTTGCCCGTCCTACTGACAGAAGAATCTCAAAGACTTCTGAACCATCGAAGAAATGAACCACACAACTATTTTCGAACTCCACCTCTAGGATATTGCTGAGCCAAGATATCTTCCTGACAGCACACTCAACCTCTGAGTTGCCATTTCTATCAAAGACTTCCTATCCAAAAGCTCCTTGAATCCCAAATCTATATCAACCAACTCCACAAAAAGAGTCTACGAGATGAGCAGAAACCTCTCAAGAAACTCGGGCTTCAAACCAAGCACTAGCGCCTAGCTGAACTGAGTCTCCAACTCCAATACAGATAAGACTCCTTCCTATGGTTGCCAAAATATCATACTTGCTTCAACACTTCCGACTGATCCAACTCTAGAAAATCTGCTTGCACGAGCGCAATCCAAACTAATACTCCAAAGATAAACTCCGAACCTTTAAAAGGTTTCCTTCAGAGATTAATGAAATCCATAGACCAAGCTGCCAAACTTACTCAAGATGCCCAAAACTGTCCTAACAGATACTCTTCCAACCTTAAATACTCAGACTTCTTCCATTGATAGTCGTGCTATACACACCACTATCTCTTTTATTTCTATAACTTACGTTGGCAAACCCGCACAGGTAACCCAACAAAATAGGTAGGAATATATATATATATATATATTCAAAATTACAAATACGCTCTCTCAAGAAAGACACCACTCTAGAGCCTAGGTATTCGCTCAACCTAGTGCTCTGATACCACAATGTAACGCCCGCCTTTCATACCACAGAAAGACGCATCATTAAGAAGAAAGAAAGGGATAGAAAAGAGAAAAGATAGAAAAGAAAGAACCAAACAACATCAGAATCTCACAGCGGAACGAATAAATTATATTAATCAAATAAAATATTACATAGTATCATATACATCAGAGTTATACAGCATAAACTAGATAGTTATAACACCTGTCTAGATTTTACAATTCAAGTACAACACAAAGATACAGATACAACTCTAACACAACAGATCACTATACAAATATCTACATGCTGAAGCCACCTGCTCCATATCTCCTCCAGAACTCGTTAAAGCAAACCTGAATCCCTCGACTAGTCATACATAATATGAGTACTCAAGTGTTTAATAAAACAGAAAATAAACACTTGGGTCAGACATGGGTCTGGTATGAGTAAACGGGTTAAAGTTGCTTAACTTTAGAAAATCCTTTGAATAAAAAGGTATCACATAAGTCTCCCCACAAATAAACATAGGTAAGTTTTTACCTTACACTAACCAAAACATTTTATAGAAAATCCAGTGATATTATAACAGGGTCTAGGGTTTTCAAAATAAAATACAGAAATAACTGGAATGCTTACATCTCACGTTCCAACATAGTTGGACACAATCAAAACCGTACAGGCACTTATTGGAGTTTGGATTCCATACAATGGCAGGGCTACTGGGGTACCGTCGGTCACAGTACATGGCCTAGATCACCGTGCCGAGGAGCCACACTAACTCCCCTGCAACACAAGGCCGGAACCATCCCTTACCGGACAGTCCTGAACAAGACCACCCCGGCAGTTGTCATGATCAACCGCCCACACAGCCGAAATACAAAGGGGCCTCTAGACAGGGGTAAATCTCGTCCTACTTGGGCATGACCTACTTAGCCTTGCTGCACCTCCCCTGTTTTAGCCATTCCCGGTTGATAAGGCTTGAGGCTACGATTACCTTTATAGAACACATCTATCTTAGAATGCTCATCGTCCACCTTACGATGTTCTGAAAGCATTCAATCCATACAAGTTCGTTCCAGGTTCGAAGAAAACCGAAGGCACTATCTCGCTACACTCGTTTTGACATCACCCTCAGAGTTAACGACAATAGCCCTTGCACTCTGAATCTTCATCTCAAACCTGAAAGTACTATCCTCGTTAAACTCGTATTGGAATCACCCTCAGAGTATTAACGATAATAGTCCTTACACCTCGAGTCTTCGCTGTTCATTTGAGATTCATGTCTTAACTTTTAATTTGGATCGATGTGGTTTTCGGAATTCCAAATTTGGAAACCCGATCCTGGTCTCATCGAATCCAAACGCCATCTTAATGTCCAAGTGATTTAAGTTTAACTGATTAATTCAATTTAAAACATTGAATTCGCACAGCATCATTCACAGATAAATATCACACATTTATCACTGATATATCAAATATCATATCACAGAATATCACAACATATTATCCAATAGATAATAACCAATCCAGATATTCCACAAACAATCATACATAAACAGGCATCATTAACTCCTTTATAATTAATTTAATCATCCTAAATTAAATTAATTACTTGAGAATTAACAACTAATCCTACTTAAACAATCATTAATTAATTGCGATTAACGAACCAATCACTCTTTAATTACCTTCATAATCCAATTAATTAATCTTTAATTACAGATTAATTATCCTTCAATCATATTCTTAATTAATCACCTAGCTTAATTATTCTTTAATTACACTATGTAATTAGCCTTTAAATTAATTTCACAAATTAATTTATCTTTAATCATTAATTAATCTCAATTAATTTCTAATTAATTAATTAACAAAAATTAATTACATTAATCCTTAATTAATTAAATTAATTAACTATTATTTTTATCTCTCATCATTGACTAATTATCTTATAATTAATCATATTTATTAATTAATTAAACAATTAATTATTCATTAATTACATTATTTAATGACCCTCTAATTACTTTATTAATCTTTTGTTCTCTTAATTACATTTAATAATTAATTATAAACTTAATTACATTTATTAATCAAACCTAATCAATCACAATCAGTAATTAACTTCCTTTAATTACTTCACCAATTAAACCAACATCTTGATTGATTACATTAATTAATCCTTTAATTACACTGAGTAATTATCACTTAATTACTTCCTTCAAGTAATTATCCTTTAATTACTATTTAACAAGTAATTTCCTTAATTAATTACATTTAGTAATTATTCATTAATTACTTCACTAAGTAATTACACTTTTTTAATTACATTAAGTAATTATACTTAATCCCATCATTAAGTAATTCTTTTTAATTAATTAAACTTAATTAATTAACTAAAATTATCCATAATAACTTAATTAATTACACTGAGTAATTAATTTCTTCAATTACTTCATTAAGTAATTATTCTTAATAATGCTTCTTAATCATTAAGTAATTAACTTCTTAATTACTTATTACCTAATTATTTCTTAATTAATTAAACTTGATTAACTCATCTTTAACTAAGTAATCAGTTACACTTAATTAATTACACTAACTAGTTTACCTTAATTTAATTACTTACTTTAATAATTTTAAGTTAATTAATTAATTTACTCTAATTACCTTTATAAATAAAACTTGATTAAGATAAACCATACATTCCATTAACTCTTATCAATCATTTTAAAATTAAAATTTAAAATTCAAAAGCTTGTATTTGGTTTGCACAAAATCATCATCTTTTAATTTATCTAAGTTAAATACCTTACTTTAATCACATTTTAAATTACTTCAATAACATTTTTATTTGAAACATTATTGTATCATTTAACAAAGGAAAATTGAAAACAAACTATTTTAAACAAATTTTAAATTTTAAAAATCCAAATTTTAAAACTAAAATTCTTATTAAGTCAAACATTCATTCTTTATAAAACTAATTAAAACACTTTGTTTAAAAATCAATTTTCTTTCAAATTTTGGAAATTCATTTTATATAGTACAAAAATCCCGATAATACTAAAACTTTTAAAAACAAGATTAACTTAAACTTGTTTAAACGTAAAGTTTTGAATTTAAACACTTCAAACGTCTATAAACTGTTTAACTTTTAAAAAAAAAACTTAGTTTGCTTTCAAATTTTCAGAAATTCATTTTTTACAGTTGGAAACTAATAGGATACAAATCCTGGAACCCATTTACTCGAGACTAAAAACACACGGCCAACCTCTTATTGACTTCGAGTTGTACGCAAGACCAACACGAGGAAAGCCTTGAGCAAACAACGAAAAACCATGGCCAAACTCTTTCTTCCCAAAACAAAAGCAGATGCACCAATTAGAACTCGTGCATGTGCACGCTGGGTTTGGTCGACGGCGACCATCGTTGGAATGCTCCACAAGTCGCTCCTGACCCCACCGACCACCTCGTTCCCCAGAATTGACGAAAGTATCACCGATACGAAAAAAGGTGCATCAGCACTTCATCAGGAAAATAAACACGACCCAAGAAATCGCCGCCATCGGCGAAACCCATCACCGGAGGGCCTGCCATCTCATCCACACACGCGTCACGAACCACACCAACTATTTCCCCTCAAGCGATCCACCCCGGAGCACTGTCGACGACGAATTGCACTCAATTCCGATCCAACAAAAACAGGTTCAAAAACCCTACTTTACTCCTTCGCGGCCACCACGGTCATTAGAAAAACCTTTCACCATTTTTCCTGCATCATCAGGCACCACGACCACCTCCATGCCGAAGCTCGACCACCACCTCATCTCTGATCAACGACAATCGACCCAAACCCCAAATTCAAGTAATTCTCAATTTCTCTTTGAATACCAATTTAAAAATTACAAACTTCATCTTAAAATTCATGATTTTGAACAACAATTCAGGTTATATGATCAGAAATCTAAATTATTAAGATTGATTTTCATCAAATTTTGATTCTCCACTGTAAATCTAAAATTTACAGTTTATTTGTTCAATATAAATATTTAAATTTATTTTTAAATACAAGATTACTTCATTATGATCAAATTTGCTTCAATGACTAATGATTATCAGTGATTAACTTAGAAGATAGGAATTTTTTTTATAAAGCTAGAACATGAACCAAAACAGAGTTTAAAATTCTACATATCTACAGATATTTACAGTCTCTACTATATATATAATTGTATTCATCATCAAATCCAACTTGCAAACATTAATATCATATTTTTTTTATTACAGTTGAATTTTGTTTTTGGTTTCAGCTTGAATTTTCCATTTGGTTTCTCTTTTTTTTTAGTTGAGGAAAATTGAAGAAGATTTCTAGCTGAAGAAAATATACTGATCTTTTCTTTTAAACCTTAATTAAAAAAACAAAATTTTCTTTTAAACAAAGACTTGCCACTTGTTGTCATGAATTGTCCAAAAGCTTACAAGTGTATTTACTCAATCTTTAGTAAATGGCAAATGTAACTCCTTATTTTAAATTTATTTATTATATTACAAATATTAATTTTATCCTTTTAAATTAATTGCTTATTTACAAATGAATTAAACCTTAATTACATATTAACCTAAATATTTATGTTTAATATAA
Source organism: Allium cepa (assembly GCA_030765085.1). Lineage (NCBI taxonomy): Eukaryota > Viridiplantae > Streptophyta > Magnoliopsida > Asparagales > Amaryllidaceae > Allium > Allium cepa. The sequence goes on from CM060935.1 coordinate 771,411,338, forward strand.
ACTATGAAATGTATTTATATCTTTATGTTTTATTTATAATTATTTAAAACTCCATTTTCCTAAAGATAAGTTTAAAAGAAAGAAAGTAACATTTATTTAAATTTTATTTTAAAAGTTTAAACATAAGTTATTACATCTAACATTGATATTATATATAAAAACTAAATTTCTTTTCAAAAACCAATTTAAAAGAAAACAAATTAAATTTTTATAATAATATACTATTTTTAAACTATTATACATTTAACAAAAATAAATTTTCCTTTAAGTGTTTTATAAATATAAAAATTAATTATAAATAGGTTTTGAAAAGTATTTTATTAAATCAAATCAAAAATCTTCCAAATTACGGTATATACATATTATAAATTTGAAAACACATTTTCTGTTTAAGTTTAATCCATTATTTTTCTGTTTGCAATATATATACAAATATATATATATATATATATATATATATATATATACACACACACACACATTATAAATAGAACATTTTAAATATTAACTTTTGAAATTATTTGAATTTTAAAACAGAACTCCAAGTCACAATATATAAACATATATATTGTAATTTGAAAATATTTTTATTAAATTTAAATTGAAACCAATTTCTTTTTTACAATGTATACATATATACATTACAAATAGAATATTTTTTTTATTTATTAACTTAGGAAGATTAATCATTATTAATTATATATATATTATTATCTTTTGAAAAGAATAAACATTCCAAATTAAATTATTATTAAGTTTTGAAAAGGTAACATTTGGTTAAAGTAGATTATTAAATCAATATTACATATTTTAAAATAAATTATAAATGGAAATTATTAAATATGTATTGCCCAAAATTCCAGGACATCACATCAATAAAGGATTTTAGGCCTCCTTCAGCTCACTCAGTAGCTCCCCGCTCACTAGGTATTCCAAGAGTGGCGTCACCCAACTTTCCTATGGTTTATCACTGATATCCATGGTGGTTGCCCCAAGCTAAAAACATAGGGTGGACTGGACTTCCAAAGGGACCCAAGGTTAGCTTCTTTCGAGTTGTTTGCTAGCCAAAAGATCGGCCTTAGATTTCTTCTCCCCGGGTATTTGTTCCAACTTATTGTCATAGAAGGTGTTGCTAAGCTTCTTGGCTTCGGTAACATATATTGCAAATTTTTTCCCTTTACTTAGAAGTGCTCCACAATTTGATTGACGACTAGCGAGGAATCACTATATCCCTAGATTTAATCAATCTTGAGTTCTTTAGCCATCCTAAGACTAGCCAGGATGACTTGGTACTCAGCTTTGTTATTGGTTTCCTCAAAATTCAGTCTAGTAAAGAAATAGATGTCCTACCCATTGGATGTGAGGAGAACCTTGTCGTTCTCTATACCTTTTTCATTCGGTGTCCCATCGACATATAACTCCCACTAGCGTTGGTCGATGGTCATCTTCCCATTTTCGTTGTCCAAGATGGAGCATTCTATAATAATGTCAACCAAAGCTTGGCCTTTTATAGAAGTGCGGGGTTGGATAATAATGTGATATTGTTCAAGTTCCATTTCCTACTACATCTTGCAGCATGTTGTGCCAAGCCGGCTCAACATTTTAATTAGGGATTGGTTGGTGGGACTTTTATGGGGTGGGCCTAGAAGTAGGGCCAAAATTTGTGAGCGGCCATAAATAGATAGACAACTAATTTCTCTGGTCTTGAATATCTCATTTCAGGCCCGATAATCTTCTACTGACGTAGTATATTGGACATTGGATTATCCCTTTGTCCCATACCATTATAGCACTATTTGCATGGTCTATAACGAGATAAAGGAACAGATCGTCCCCGCTATAGGTTTAGAGAGAGCTGGATGTGCTTCTATATGACATTTCAATTCTTCAAATGCCATGGTGCACTCGTCAGTCCATGTAAAATACCTTCTCTTCTTTATGAGATCAAAGAATGTGACACACCTATTAATGACCCGTGATACGAAGCAATATAGACCAAAATCCATCCATTCAGGATTTGCACTTCTTTGATGGTGTAGGACTTGGATATCTTGTAGAACTTGATTTTTTTGGAGTTAGCTTTGGTTCCTTTATAGCTTATCATATATCCTAAGAATTTGCTGGAGCAATCTAAGACGACACACTTTTTCGGGTTCAACTTCTTATTGCATTTGTAGGGTGCCAAAGGCCTTAGTTAGATTTTTCACATCCCCACTCAACTTCATGGAATTGATTAGCATGTCATCAACATAGATGTCCATCGACCTCCCTTTTTTCTGAACATTTTGTTGTCGAGTCGCCAGCCAAGCAAACTAAAGGGATGGATGATTAAAAAAAATCCACCTTAGCAATGAGAACAACAAAGCTGGCACTGAGAGTGTTGGAGCGAACCTATGAGGAAACATAAAAGCCAACTCAAAGTTAAATCTTGAAAGCTTATCATCAACTATCTGCTGCTTGGTAAGCACAGAAAGCCAAACGTGAAAGGTGAAGATTAACCTAGCTAAGTCCTAAAAGGAGGATCAATCAAGGAAGAAGGTAAGGATGATGAGATAAGAGCATAGAAAGAAAAACTTAAACAAATTGCAAAGGTGTGCAAACATTAGAGGACAGATGGAGAAAAGAGCAGATATACTTCACTAATTAGTGAGGAAATCAATAAGTCACAATTTCTCGATAATTTTGTAGCACAACCACAAATAAGTATGATAGCTCTTTAAACCCTAATGACTATCCAATCACCTTTCAATATTATATGGATATTCAAAAAATTATATGATTAGCTCGGTGCAAGCTTTTTCTAGTTTACTTAATTAGCGCAGGGGCCGGATGGTTCAGAAGGTATAGATATGGAGAAATATACTCCTGATCCTAATTATCATCAGACTTTTTTTTACGGCAGTTCAACATTGGCACAGAAGTGTCTCTAGATCCTAGCATGCTTTCCTACATAAAACAAAAACCAAATGAGAGCCTATGTATTTTCATTGACATGTTTAAATATGAAGCCATGAGGATATGTGTGATAAGCGAGGAAGCCCTATTAGTGGTTGCACATTTAGGTATCAAAGGAGATGCTATGTTTTAGAAAAAGGACAACATGAGTCTATGTAAAATCATGAAATCCTTTTATGATTTCTCTACTTGTCATATCAAAGCTGAAGAAGATAGAAATTTCAAAGATGTGCATGAAGTTAAAGCGGCACCCGTCAAAAATGAGAGGAAAAGGGGGGTAGAGGCCTATCATCAGCTAGCAAAGAGGAAGAGAGAGTTTGACTTCATGGATCATACACCTCTCACTCATGGCTTAGATCGCACCTTTTGAAGTAACCAAGTATGAGTTATCTAACAACTTCCACAACAAAGGGAAGAAGCCAAAGAAGTACATGGGAGGAGCAAATTGTCATTTTCAAAGGGTAAATAGATGCCACATTGAAATTTTCTACAATTTTACAAATGAAATTTAACGGCTAATTTGGAAAAAGTAGTCTTTCCACACTAGTACAAATTGATAATCATTATGCAAATATAAAAATGTATAATAATGAAGGTTTTCATTGATTTAGAAAGTTCTTTAAGTGTCATCTTCAAGAATGCCTTGGTTTCGATGAAATTTCGAACAAACACTACGACCATTCTAGTAGGCTTGGCGAGGCTCATAATTATTGTCAAAACTATACCACTTCATACATCATTCCATTTCACTTTCTCGATTGTGGACCAACCATCGCCATATAATGCATTCTGGGAAGAATATTTTAATTGACAGAGGGACGGTTATGTAACAATACATCTTTTCAGCCCCCGAATGTCGACACTAGTACATCCATTGAATAGTGTTAAGCTCCCAAGTGTCGAAAAGAAGGAAAGTTTGGGTGAAATAAAAATAAAAGGAAATAGAACAAGAAAAAAGGAACACAATATTAGAATCTCACTAGCGAAATGGTAATATATAATATCAAAAGAGCAGTACAAAGGGTTACTCTGATACAAAAATTTAGGAGTTATAAAACCTAAGTACTATCATCAACTTAGATAGTTATAACAACCCATCCTCACAAATTCTAATACATGCAATAGTAATGAAGTGGAAATAAGAATACAAAGGTATGTGAAACATCTAATTTGTCTTCTCGAGCTCCAGTGAACATAAATGAAAACTTGCCTTTCTCAAACTACTTGAAAGAGTACATGAGGAATTCAGTGAAATTAAAAACCAAGCATCAGACTTATGTCTGGTATAAGAAACTCAAGAAATAAGCAGCATATAACGATATTTTTGAGACCACATGGAATTCCATAATGGTTATCCCCTCAAAAGAAACGCCATCTAATAAATACATAAGGTGATTTAATAGATAATGTACATGATGTAGAATACAATATAGAACATAGCTAGAATGGTTAAATTCATTACATTCAACAGCATAGTAGAGGGTGCAATCAAAACCGATAAAGAATGTTCACATAATGGATTTTTGGTGGAGATATCTCCGGTGGAGCCTAATCTAATCTCCTGCACAAGGGTCAAAATGTACCTCTAAGCGATGTATATCTCTAGATAAAATATACCTTTAGGTAAACATAGCTGGTCCACGTCCGAATACGTGATCCCATATATCATCAACTCTAGCCGGCCAACAATCGGTAAACGTACTCTAGATATGGATTTGATATATGCTCTCATGGATTAGCAAAACCCTAGGCTATGAACTCTACTTTGTTTTTAGCCATTTCTAATGTCGAGGTTACATTCAGCATCTTTCACACGAGTCTTCTTCACTGTAATAGAACATGAATCCCCAATTGGATTTCCACATCTCGAACGGATCTCAAAACCGCACATGGATTCCAGCATCTCGAACAAATCCACTCCCAAGAGATAGAACATGTATCTCAATCTTATAGTGGTTTTCGATAAGTAAAAAACTTACCGATCCTGGTCTCTTCAAGACTGAATTGATGAATTTGGTGATCCAATAATAACGAGAATGATTGCGTATAGAAACCATGTCTCGCATAGTTATCATGTTTTCGATATTTTCATCTCACATTATCCTTTGATCAAGAGTGAAGCCACTAAGTTAGAGCTCTATTGCATATATCCCTACACAAACATCATTCTTAATTCCCATAAATAAACAAGCCTACTTCATTGGCTTTTAGTGCTAAGTATACGACTAAATGCTTTCCATAAATGAGTAAAAATACAAAGCATGATCAAGTCACACAAAGCACAATCAAGTCGCATAAGCAACTTCTACTCCCTATTTTGTTCAATTAATCTCTTATTAATTAAAAGAAATTTATTGGTAAAACTTCTTTCATCTAATAAAACATTATTTTTCAATTGCTACTATTCATTTGTACTCTTTCCAATATTGTAAAAGGTATTCATATACTTATCTCAAACTGTATAACTATATTATCTTATCATTAACTAGTTTTGTTACTTTAAATCTTTGCTTTTTCTATACTTCAAAAAGTATTCTTATACTTATGTCAAATGGTATAAGTATATTCACAAATCATTAACAAGATTTCTTACTTTAAACCTTTACTTTTTCTATGCTTTTCCAAAAGATTCCTTACTTATATTTTCCTTCCAAATATCCTTCTAAGGATCCAAGTACTTTTACAAATCTATTTAAAAGGTTTTAAGACTAATGTTACTCAAACATTGTAACTATAAATACAAAACCATTTCATTTATGCTTATATTTTAAAAATTCTTTTAAAGATCTATTTACATTCATAAGTTTAATCAAAAGGGGTTAAAGCGAATGTTATTAAAAAATTGTCACAACAAACCCAAGACCAGTTCACTTATGCTTATCTTAGAACATTCTTATAAATACTTATTTACATTTATAAGTTTAATCAAAAAGGGTTAAAGATGAATGTTATTAAAACAGTATCACAACAAACCCAAGACCATTTCATACTCGTATTATCTTTAGAACTACCTTTTTAAAGATCTAAGTTTAATAATAGTTAAGTTCGATTGTCGACTAACCGATTATCTAGTTAAAAAAATTGCTTACACAAATCAATGTTTGTAACTTGTTTCCGACATTTCAACTTAACTATTCCTCGTTTAAGAGTGAAGCCGGAAGGTTAGAGCTCTATTGCTCATATCCCTACTCAACATCAATCTTAACTCTTAGAAACAAAGAAGTCTACCTCATCGCCTTTTAGCGTTAAACCTAGTCAATTATCTTTTACAAAACTTACATATACTTTAAAAATATATGTAAATAAGTTTTAAATATCGATGTAAAATATTACTTGAAAATAACTAATTTATAATTTGATCAAAAACATGATTTATATTATAAAACCTCTTTACTTTAAAAATGCATATATAATTATTAAAAACATATTTAAAGTTTAATACTTTAAAATAGGTTAGAAAACATCTCTAAAAATATTCGAGGAGAATACCTAATTTAAATATCATTTCTAAACACGTAAATCCCTAAGCGACTTACTACAGCTTTATAAATGTTGTTAAAAGTCCTTGTTAAAACAACATTGAAACTCACAATCTTTCCGATTAGTTTTAACCACTTTAAAAATTATTTATGACTTAAATTTTTTATAGCAAGTAATCTCCTTAGGATATCTAAAATCTTGAAAAGAAACCCTAAATATATCTTTCCATTTATTTATAAAAATTTCCAAAAACAATGGATTTGGAAGTGCACTTATAATGAATATTCTCGCTTCAAACACTTTCAAACTTACCTCAATTAGCACACAAGTTAAAAAACCATTTAAACATCAAGTCAATGCCATAATGCACTTTTAAGAAGGTAATAGAAGTGATGTTATACAATATAAAGTTATCATTTGTTTTCAAAAGCAAAAGAGGTCCAAAGTTTAGAATTTACTTAGTTAATGTCACTTTAACTTTATACTTTGCACACAACATTTATACACACAATATATACTTATAAGATAGTGAGACAACTCACTTAGATCCATTCCAAACCCGAGTATAAATCCATAAGAATAAAGAACCACTCTCCATCATCGCCAAAAGCCAAAAGATCCAACCTTTAGCACTCTCAAACCAAAGCCACACATCCTCTTTTCTCCTCATATGCTCACAGCTCCCTCCAAGATCCCTTCTTCCCCTCAACTTGTCATACTTATCACCTTATAATCATGATTCTCATGATTTTTTAGTACCTATGCCCAATGGTTAGAAGAGAATGGAGATGTTTCGGTAAAGACATGAATAAGTTAAAGAATAATTTGTGGATTAGTGCTTAAGCACTTCCATCATTTTTAATTCTCATACTTCATTTCAAGCTTTTTGAAATAGTGATATTTAACAAGAGTGTGCCCCTCCTTATTTACGCTTCAAATGGAATTGCATAAGCTTGTTCTCACCCTACTTTCATGACATGTAAGGATCACCTCCCATCACTTCTCCTTTATCATTTCTTAAAAGTTAAGACTTTTCATTTAAGCTCTTTTCATAATATCTTTGATGTCATCATCCATAAAGTTTATTTCCATACATGGTAAAAAATATATTTCATTTTATTGATTTCGTAAGCTTAAGTGTACGTAAAAAATATGAACAACTTCTGATGGTTAGAAAGCTGTTTATCGATAAAATGATTTTTGGTCACATTATCGATATTTTTTCCAAAGTATTTATTTATAAAAACATTTTTCCAAAATAAGTTTACCATCATTACTTATGATTTAAATGGGGATTAAAAAGCCTATTAAAGCAATTTAATAATATTAACTCCAGGATTCAAATATTTAAATATGAAATGTCTAAATTTCTGGGTCGTACGTCATACCCCACTTATAATATTTCGTCTTAGAAATTCCAACATGAACCAAAAAAGAAACAATCGCATAGCAGTATTTAATAGTATTTAAAACATCAGCAAACATAGCTTATGGTTAACTTAAGTTCAACATCCTCCCATCGCACATAAATGATAAACAACCAACTAAGCATACCGTAGGCTTAACAGACTCAGGTTATTACTTAGTAGATTATTCATGCTACCACATAGCAAATCGAAGAGTCATCACCTAAATCTCCATAAGACAACCAAGCATAGTATGCATATATATTGATGCCCGTACAATGTGCATGGACCATCCATACGTAATATAAATTCTGATTACTTGTTGGATCATATAAATTTCACTTTCTTACACTTAAAGATCACTTGACCTCTATAGTGCAGACTCTAATCAGGTTCCCTGATTAAAAACCCCAATTCTCCATACATAGCCATATATTATGGTAGAAAACTTCAAGATCATATCAAGGATTTGTATCAAAAGTTCGCCGTCAAGAATTTAATGAAAAATCCTTGTTCGGACCGGTGTAAACCATCTCGAAATCATATACTCGAATGCTGGATCGAGAACAGTCATGTACAATCTATGTACTACTTATGTATTTATCTTATTGGTTTCTTAACTATACAAATATCTTTTATCACTTTTATTACACTAACAATATGTCATAATACTAAAATTATTTATGAAACATTCCATAAAACATAACTTCAAGTTTATAAACAGTTATAACTTAAGGTCATATTTGTATAGTACTCCATGACTTCCTAAAAGTATATACAAAACATTATATTCAATTTCACATAACAAACATATTTATCAATTCAAAATTTGTTTTAACTTACTAACTTCTCAAATTCAAGTGTCATATAAACTCATCTTTATATTTTCACAGTCGTTTAATTTCAAGTTCTATAACGATTCAGAAGTTTTTGACTATCCGAAATAGTAATCCTGTTTCATTTAATAAATGAAATCTATCAAACAACATATAATAACAAGATGCACACCATACAATCCCAATGCATAGGCTGCATGTGTCCATAAAACAGCTTAAATTTTTTTAGTAATTTATTAAACACACTTTACCCAAAGAGAGAAAACATGAAATGTTCCAACGTTTATTCCAGGCTAAACCACTACCAGTCGAGCACCCTCCATATAGAACTTTTCTACATAAAACATTCATATCAAACTTCTTTCCAAAGAAAAACTTCAAAACCAAACACCGTTTTTTATTTCAAATCATTTTGAAATAATAATGTGTACCTATATCTTTTGTATAACAAATCACACTATTCGGAGTCAAACCAGAATCCATTTTACTAAAACAATCATGTAGCATCTCCTACTTAGGAACCCAAAAAAGAACGCCAATGATGTTGAAGGAATCACTAGAATTATTTTCAAGCAAAAAAAGTGAGTTCAATACATCCAATTTATGCCTTTCGAACTTCACCAAAATCATTTCAAAAACGGTACCAAATATTTCATAAATAAATACTAAGTACCATGATCTCAATTTCATATAATTTTCCATACACTTACTTTCAAATAATACTTCTATTATTTCCTCCCAAATCTTGAAAAACACATTAAAAGACACTGGGATTTAATTTCTCAGAAATAATAGTTAAATCCTTCTTGTTTGTAAACCACATTACATAGACCATACTTATAAAATCACTTTCTTATATAAAAAATTTCCACAAATATTTATTTTAGTTTCCAAAATAACTTTTCTCTCCTCATATTAAATAAACATCTTTTACTAAATTCAACTGTATAAGAGTTAACTCCAGCATTACCACTAAATTCCTTATAGTCAAACCATGAAGCTAAGTTCACAAGGTGTTCATTTCAACGTATCTACAAATACTGTCTACCCAACCCACGCGGTAAAAAGGTAAAACTGCTCATAAACTCATTGAGCATAAACCAACGATCAACAGATGATAGTCAATGCTCATAATCTGGTCGAGCACGGCTAAAAAAATTAATGAAGGGTAATGAATGGCATCATTAATCCCTACATTAATTTAACTATACTTTGACAATTAACTTATATAAGTTACCTTATATATGATCTTTAATTTTTGCAATTATAAATACCATTAAGGTATACGTTTATAACAATTACAAATATGCTCTCATATGTATAATACGCTCGATATATGCTAGGGCATTCCATTACCCTATCTCTTAATGAGTCATACCCAACCAAAGCCAAGGTTCTCACTTAATCTTCAACTCTGATACCAAGTATAAAGATACTTCTTTTCGACCCTCGAATGTCGACACTAATACATCCTTGGTACACACATGCCAGCATCAAAGTGCTGGAAAAATGAAAAATTAGGGTGAAATAAAAAGAAAAATAGAACAAGAAAGAAAAGAACAAAATATCAAAATCTCACTAGTGAAACGGTAATATATAATATCAAAATAACCATATAAAGGGTTACTTCAGCATAGAAATTTCGAAGATACAAAACCTAAGTACTATCATTAGTCTGGACAGCTATAACAACCTGTCCTCATAAACACTGGTACATACAATAGTAATGCGGTGGAAATAAGAATACTACAGTAGGTGAAGCATCCAGCTTGTCTTCTCAAGCTCCAATGAACATGAATGAAAACCTACCTTTTTCAAGCTACTCAAATGAGTATGCAAGATATCTAGGAAAAACAAAAAACAAGCATTAAAGATGCAACCAACATATAACAGTACTTTTGAGACTACATGAAATGTCATAACGGTTATCTCCTTAAAAGAACTACCATCTAATAAGTACATAGGGTGATATAATGTAATACCTAGGGTATAGAATATAAATATATAACATACCCGTAATGGTTACATTCATTATATTCTACATAGAGTGTACAATCAAAACCGATAAGGAACGTTCGCATAATGGATTTTTCATGGAGATCTCTTCGATGGAGCTAAATCCAATCTCTTGTACAAGGGTTAGAAAGTACCTCCGCGTGACATATATCTTTAGATAAAATATATGTTTTGGTAAAAATAGTTGGTCTAAGCCTGAACACGTGATGCCACATATCATCAACTCCAGCCGGCCAACAATAGATAAGCATACTGTAGATACGGGGTTGATATATCCATTTGGGAGGTAGCTAAACCCAAGCTATAAGGCCTAGTGTGTTTTTAGCCATTTTCGATGTCGAAGATACGTCCGACATCTTTCACACTAGCCTTAAACACTCGAATAGAACATGAATCCCCAATTAGATTCCCACATCTCGAATCGATCTCAAAACTATGCATGGATTCAAACTACTGAATATGCTAGTATATGATTTTTGTTTGATGATAATAAACATATATATATATATATATATATATATTTAAATGTATTTGTTAATTTACTATTTATTTTTAACATAATTAAATAAATATTTGCTGAATAAAAAAATAACACAGAATTTAAAATTCAAACGAATATTTTATTCAAACAAATATTTTATTACAATTTTGAATTGTACAAATTTGAGCTCTCACTATATATATACAATTTCAATTACAATATAATTTTGATTACATCACAATTTTCCATTTACATTTGCATCTCTATCACTCATTCACATGTATTCGATCTTCAACTCTATTCTAGATTGAATCCAGCATCTGAGTTATCTGCAAAATACACACTGACGCAGTAAAATTGAAAAAGAAATATTTTTGCAGTGTAAAATAAAATGTGTTTTGAAAATATTATTCACCTCAGTTATTTGGGTTGTTCGACAACGTTTAATTTTGAATTCATCATACACGAATAGCTTGTAACATGCATAATGTATCAATGTACAAGCCACAAGGCTGTGCACACCGATGTACACTTGATAAAACTGTAGGGATAGGTGAGCAAAAGATCAAACCCAATTAAAAGCCATATTCAACTCAAGTGCAATACAAATAATGTCACGACACGAGCATAAGGTTGAACCCGAGGTAAAGCTAGGTTCAACTCAGGTGCAATACAAAAATAAAAATAGAATGGTCAAGTTTTGAATGACTCGAACAAGCCTCGACCAAAAATTTTAGTGAGTACACATGAAGAAAAGCTCAAGTGAAAACAACATCTCTAACAAGTGCTTAAGTACAAAATGTACAAAATCGGTGAAGTAAAGATTAGACTACATGATGAACACAAATGCAATCAACTGAAGTGAAGACCAAGAAACATGTATGATATGATCAAAGGAACATCAACCAAGGTCGAACTACATAGTCAAATGCAAGCGTATGAATACAGACTCAGAATGTAAATACAAAGTTCAGTAGCATGGCACAAAGGCACACAACACAATCTCGACCAAAACATGACGTACTTTTCAACAAGGACATAGTAGATGCATGGAGACTCAAGTGAAATATTGCACAGTAACAAACTATAATGCAACTCATCAAAAACCTGCAAAGCGCCAATGGATCAAGTCATATACAACCGGACTACAATGAACCAGACCAACTCGAGCAAGTCTGGCTACCACACGAAAGTAAGTAGTCGAAGTAAAAGCAATACAGTACACACATATATAGGCAATGCACATGTCAACAGAGAAGGGATGACACCAAAAATGGATAAACAGAGGCGTAAATAAATACAGTAGCTCGAATGAGAAAGTGACCTTGACTCAAATAACAATGGACATGCACACACACATATATGACACAGTTATAATATAATCTCAATGCATAAAACCGTAATGAGACAGCAAGCACATAGGATCAAAGTGCAGACTTACAAAACACACTAGACTCGATTTCAAGTAAAACAAGAGTCTAGTTACATAACAACATCATATATAAAAATGTACTCGAGACAACCAGACCATATGCATGTGCATACATGATGAACACAGTTGTGCCTAGACCACTGATCACATTCAATCTATTAAATAACCAACAACAATTCAACATGCTCATACATACACATTGAAACCAGACTCGAACAACCATACAACATCTTTACCAAGGACAGGACCAGTGAACAAATGATGTAAAATCAAAACAGCAGCAGGTTTTACAAAAATCAAGTTAGATTCATACAAAACCAAATGCAAACTCAACTGATACAAGTCAGAGCAGTTTTTATTTCTCAAATTGATCAAGCCAAAGAGGTCAGAGAGTAACACAGTGTACAAAGTAAATATGATAGTGCAACATAAGTCACAGTATACACACATTTAGATATTTCACTAGCAGTTCGAATGACAAAGTTATAGTTCAAATAAGAATCAAAGCATAAAGAAGTATATAAAGGAAATGCAACAGTTCGAACCAAAATAATGTGTCAGGGATTTCAAAATAACCAAGTCAAGTTCAAATACCAAAGAATGAAAGCCGTGGTGACCAAGCCAAGTTCGAACAAATCAGAATCAATGCCAGATGATAACACATAATCGAAGACCGAACAAGCCGTTATAATCAAGCAAGAAATTATACGAATTGAAGAAGTCAGAAAACATCACATGAGTTCAATCAAAAATCAGTCGCCAAGAAAAATCAATCGACGAATTCAAGTAAATATAGTCGAATCAAATTATAGGAATTCGAATCCTATATAAACCATTAACATCAACGGCCTAAATGAAATCGAGTTCAAGTACATTAATAAGAAAAGCAAAAAGGAAATTACATACCAAAGTCATATCAAACTCGACGAAATTGAATCACCCGTGTGCAAATCGAAGAACTGTCCAATTGGCGAAGCAATCAAATCTAAACAATTATTCGATCGATTAACTAGTATCGGCAGTATTCAATTCCAGAAGCCCTAATTTACTTGAAGAAGAACGAATGAAAATTGAAGCAACCATTTTGAAAAAGAAATAAAACAGGCCTATAACTAAAAAGGATAAAGGGATATTGTTTTATCACTTTACCTATTTTGGGCCGGCTTAAAATTCCATTAAGCTTTAAATCATTCAAATTAGGGTTTTATTGTTTTAAGTTGTTTTAATATGTATTTCTCTTTTAAACTATTTTAAAGTCTAGTTGCGTGACTAGAGGACGAATTATGGTGGTGTAGTTCGAGAATTCGCAACTCAGTGGCTGAGTTGTGGTAGGGTTTTGAGCGTAGAATTAGGTTAGTCAATAGCGGTTGTCATGAGTTTACGTATGTAAGCATCTGACTACTTAATTTATAGTAGAAACCTTGGAGGCAGCACGTAGGCCAGGTTTTTCCGAATCTGGCTAAATCTATGTTGTTCTATTTCTATTATTATTCTGCTATATTTATGTTGCGATTATTTTATATACTTCTGCATTAAATTTTTATAATTGATAGTATCACCCTATTCTCCCATCCTCTAGGGTGAATCGATCATACAAGTGGTATCAGAGAATAGAAGTCAATTTTTTGCTTCAAAAATTTGACTTTTCAAGAACCAATTTTTATTTCAAAAATTTGAATTTTTAAAATGGCTTCTTTTAATAATGCTTTTGCTGAGGGACAGTCCATAGTCGGACCACCAATGTTCAATAGTGAATATGCTTATTACAAAAATAGAATGAAATTGTTTCTGAAAACCATTGATGCTTGGAATATTATCGAGACAGCTTATAGGACACCAACTATAGTGGTGGATAATCAGGAAATAGACAAACCGATGGATCAATGGATATATCTTGAAAATAGACTACAGAATTGTAATGCTACAGCTATGAATTCTATTATTTGTTCATTGGATCAAATCGAATTTATCATGCCTCACATTGTCTAACTGCGAAGGAAATATGGTACACACTTGAAGTGACTCACGAAGGAACATCTCAAGTCAAGGAATCTCGCCTTGCCATGCTTAGTAGTGAATACGAGAATTTCGCAATGGGCAGGGAAAAAATGTCAAAGAGATGTACAAACGACTTTCCAATATCGTATACAAAACAAAAGCACTAGTAAAATCATACACAGAGTTGGAAATAGTTAGAAAGATCCTCAGAGTCCTTCCATGGAAAATTTTGAAGAAAAAGTTACTACCATTTAAGAATCAAAAAATTTGAAAGAAATCAAAGTTGAAGAACTCATCGCAAATCTCATCACTTATGAGCTATAAATAAAATTCAAGGAAGAACGCGAAAGAGGTAATACTCGAAAGAAATCAATAGCTCTTAAAGGAAGAACAGAAAGTGAAGATGATAATGGAGCAGTTGAGCTGGCGCTATTAATAAAGAGATTCAAAAAGTGGAACCGCAAATACGAAAATCCATTTTTAAATCAACAATTGAAAAGCAGAATAGTCAAAGCACTAGAAAACTCAGAAGAACAGGAGATCATTTGTCACAAGTGCAACAAACCCAGTCATATCATGCCCAATTGTCCCCAGAATCAATTCAGCCATGGAAAGAAATAGAAAAGGAGAAGTTTTGCAGCCACTTGGGATGAAACCGATGAATATGATAAAAGCACTGGTAGTGAGAGCGAAAAAGCAGATTTGTGCCTTCGAGGTGATATAACTGACAGTGATGATGATGAACCAAACGAGATATCAGAACTTACTCATTCAGAATTACTTATATATTTTCATGAAGTAAATGGTTTTTTCGAACGACTAAGTGAGAAGTACGCTAAAATTGAATCACAAAGAGATACTTCGATAGATTTAAATAAACAGCTTGATCAATTAGTTATAAAATATCAAACCAAAAGCCCTAAGTGTGAGAAGTGTCCATACATTTGAAGAAAAGATTAAAAACCAGATATTAAAATTAAATCGCTTGAAAATGAAATTCTGATTTTAAAAGAAAGTGAAAATACTAGGAGAGAAAATTCAATTAAAAAGTGCACATAATTATTAATGAAAATGAATCTCTCCAAACACAAGTCCAACAACTGTCTACATCTTCAGAAAATTTTTAAAAGGTGAAAGATCGTTAAATATGCCATTAGGGAAACAAACTGTTACTACAGATAGACAAGGACTTGGATATAATCGAACTGAACTTGTTAGAAGCAAAATTAATCAAGTCAAATCCGAGTGCACAATTTGTGGACACAATCAAAACAATTGTTGGTATAGACCCAAACACGTGAAAACAATTCCAATTTGGGTTTCGAAAGGCACGGATACAAAATTCCTCAAAGTCAAACAAATTTGGGTGCCGAAAGGAACATATATAAATAGTTTTGGGTCTACACAAATATATTTTTCAAAATCTTTTGTCATTAACAACCATGGACCTATAGAATCAAATAGGTCACAAAAATCTCTAGTGTGGGTATGGTGGCAGGTTAAGGAACAAAGACAGTGCTACCTGGATTCTGGCTCTTCCAGGCACACAATGGGCGACAAATCAAAGTTCCTTAGCCTAGTATAAAGGTGAAAGAATCACAATGGGAAACAACGAAAAACTATCGTAAAGGTAAAATAGATAACGATATATTTATCTTGAACGATTTATTAAATGTGAAAATTTGCACCATAATCTGAATTAAATCAGCCAGTTATGTGATAAAGAAATGAATGTTGATTTTGATTCTGACTTATTGAAATTTTTTAGCCGATTATCTTTTATGCCGAGAACACTACAAGTATCTCTAGAGACTTTGAATTACTTCATATAGATATGTTTGGAATAATGATGGTGTTTTATGGATTACTGATTACTCATGATACAAGTGGATATATTTGTTTATCTTATCTGACATTATGGTCACTGTTTGTAAATTTGCACGATTTCAATTCAAATTCAAAAGAATTTCATTTAAAACTGTTAAAAAGATTTTAAAGTATGTGTTGCAACTTCACGGCCTGGTCTATAACATCCAACTAATGATAATCTTGAGTCAAATGAAAATTCGGATGCATATTACGCGAGAAATCTAGCTGATAGAAAATTTACTAGTAGAACGAGTTTTAGAAGACATTCATTTCTTGCATCACGTTTTCAAAGAAAATATCTGCATATTTTTCATTTCAATTGATTTTAAATTAGCAGACATTTTTCTTATAAAACTCCTTTTAGAAAATAGTTTGTTTGTTGACCTTGTTTCAGATTAGTCATTTTAGAAAATTTGATTTTATAATTATTTTTGGATTTGAGCTTAAGTGATTACATTAACTAATCTGACTCCTAATGATTATCGACAAGATAAATAATGATTGAAAAAAGTGATTAGTGCTGATATTGAAAATATAATATAACTTGAAAAGGTATATTTAGTAAATTTATTTAGAAATTTAAACATGATTTATAATAACTTTTGATGGGTAAAAATTCCATGACCATCTCTATTGGTATCATATTTCTAATGACCATCACTCATCAAAATTCGGTATAGTATGTCAATATGTGGTAACAAGAAATCATTCGTTTTTCAATTTATTATATTGTTTAGCAATAAAAACATCCAAAGTATTCACTCTCATTTAAAAGTCCTCACGGTTATGCATGAGGGAATTACTTGGAATTTTTGATTATGTCTCATTCAAAAGTCCTCACGGTTATGCATGTATGGAACACATATCAAAATTGATTGATTAAATAGACAAGTTGATTCTAATCTCATTTAAAAGTCTTCATGGTTATGCGTGGTTAGAAGATACTTGAATTCATTTTAAAGAAAAGTTGGAATACTACTAATCTCATTTAAGAGTCCTAACAGTTATGTGTGATTAGTAGATATTCAATTCTTAATATAAATATGCCACAAATAGGCATGGCTATATGGTTTTGCATCATCCCTATCATTCTAAAGTGGAATATGCGCCTAACAAAGCATTCATGATTTTTGCTTGATTTTTTACTGAAATTTAATATTTATACTCGATTAGGTGTTGATATTGTATTAATATCTATCACTTTATCTCTATTTTTCTAACACTATTACTCTTTTGCTGATAACAAAAGGAGGAGAGAAAAGTTAAGATTTTGGCAAATAAAGGTCAAATATTCTATTTTGTATTTTCTATTTGCATCTAGGTTCATTTGCATATTTTTATCTATTTTCATGCATATATGAAAGGGGAGCTTTGTGTAGAGAAGGAGCATTCAAATAGGGGGAGCAAATTGAATGATCATATACATTTAATAAGTTCAAAATCTTAAATATGTATTTGTTATCATCAAAAGGGGGACATTATTGAATATGCCAGTATATGATTTTTGTTTGATGACAATAAATATACATATATTCATTTAAATGTATTTGTTAATGTACTATTTTATACTTCACATAATTAAATAAATATTTGCGGAATAAAACAAATAACATAGAATTTAAAATTCAAACAAATATTTTATTCAAATTTTGAATAGTATAAATTTGAGCTCTCACCATATATATACAATTTCAATTACATTACAATTTTGATTACATCACAATTTTCCATTTACGTTTGCACCTCACTACATATCACCCATTCACTTGTATTCGATCTTTAACTCTATTCCAGAATGAATCCATCATTTGAGTTATCTGCAAAATACACACCGACGCGGTAAAATTGAAAAAGAAATGTTTTTGTAGTGTAAAATAAAATATGCTTTGAAAATATTATTTACCTCGGTTATTAGGGTTGTTCGTCATTATTTAATTTTGAATTCATCATACACGAACAGCATGTGACATGGATAGTGTATCACTGTACATGCCACAAGGCCGTGCACACCGATATGCACCTAATAAAACTGTAGGGACAGGTGAGCACAAGGTCAAACCCAATCAAAAGCGGGATTCAACTCAAGTGCAATACAAATAATGTAACGACACGAGCACAAGGTCAAACCCGAGGAAAAGCTTGGTTCAACTCAGGTGTAATACAAAAACAAAAATAGAACGGTCAAGTTTTTAATGACTCGAACAAGCCTCGACCAAAAATTTCAGTGAGTACACATGAAGACAAGCTCAAGTGAACACAATATCTCTAACAAGTGCTCAAGTACAAAATGTACAAAATCAATGCAGTAAGATCAGACTACATGATGAACACAAATGCAATCAACTGAAGTGAAGACCTGGCAACATGTATGATATGATTAAAGGCAACAACATCAACCAAGGTCAGACTACGCAGTCAAACGCAAGCATATGAATACATACTCAGACTATAGATACAAAGTGCAGTAGCATGACACAAAGGCACACAACACAGTCTCGACCAAAACATGATGTACTTGTCAACAAGGACATAGTAGATGCATGGAGACTCATGTGAAACATTTCACAGTAACAAACCACAATGAAATCATCACAAATATGCAAAGTGCCAATGGAGCAAGTCATATACAACCAGACTACAATGAACCAGACCAACTCGAGCAAGTCCTGCTACCACATAAAAGCAAGCAATCTAAGTAATAGCAATGCAGTACACATATGTACACTTATATAGGCAATGCACATGTCAATAGAGAAGGGATGGCACCAAAAATGGTTAAACAGAGGCATGAATAAAGACAGCAGCTTGAATGATAAAGTGACCCAAACTTAAATATAAGTGGACAAGTACACACACATATATGACACAGTTACAATATAAACTCAATGCACGAGAGCACAATGAGACAACAAGCATATAGAATCAAAGTGCAGACATACAAAACACACCAGACTTGATTCCAAGTAAAACAAGAGTCCAGTTACATGACAACATCGTATATACAAATGTACTCGAGACAACAAGGCCATATGCATGTGTATACATGATGAACACGGTTGTGCCTAGAGCACTGACCACATTCAAACCATCAAATAACCAACAACAATTCAACATGCTCATACTTACACAATGAAACCAGACTCGAACAACCATACAACATCTCTACCAAGTACAGGACCATTGAAAAATGACGTAAAATCAAAATAGCAGCAGGTTTTACAAAAAATCAGGGTAGATTCATACAAAACCAAGTGCAAGCTCAACTAATACAAGTCAGAGCAGTTTTTATTTCTTAAATTGATCAAGCCAAAGAAGTCAGAGAGTAACACAGTGTACAAAGTAAATGTGATAGTGCATCATAAGTCATAATATATACACACATTTAGATATTTCAATAGCATTTCGAATGAAAAAGTTATAGTTCAAATAAGAATCAAAGTATAAAGAAGTATATAAATGATATGTAGCAGTTCGAACCAAAATAATGTGTCTGGGGATTTCAAAATAACCAAGTCAAGTTCAAATACCAGAAAACCAAAGTCGTGGTAACCAAGGCAAGTTCGAACAAATCAGAATCAATGCCAGATGATAACACGTAATCAAAGACCAAACTAGCCGTGATAATCAAGCAAGAAATTATACGAATTGAAGAAGTCAGAAAACATCACATGCATTCAATCAAAAATCAACAGCCGAGAAAAATCGATTGACGAATTCAAGTAAACATATTCGAACAAAATTATAGGAATTCGAATCCTATATAAACCATTAACATCTTTGGCCTAAATATTATTGAGTTCAAGCAAATTAATCAGAAAAACAAAAAGGAAATTACATACCGAAGTCATATCGAACTCGACAAAATTGAACCAGCCGTGTGCAGATCGAAGAACTGATCAACTGACAAAGCAATCAACTCTAAACAATTATTCAATTGATCGACTAGTATCTGCAGTATTCAATTCTAGAAGCCCTAATTTACTTGAAGAGGAACGAATAAAAATTGAAGCAGCCATTTTGAAAAAGAAAGAATGCAGGCCGATAACTAGAAAGGAGAAGAGGATATTGTTTTATCACTTTACCTATTTTAGGGCCGGCTTAAAATTCCATTGGGCTTTAAATTATTTAAATTATGGTTTTATTGATTTAAGTTGTTTTTAATTTATATTTCTCTTTTAAACAATTTTAAAATCTAATCGTGTGACTAGGGGATGAACTACGGTGGTGTAGTTCGAGAATTCGCAACTCAGTGGCTGAGTTATGGCAGGGTTTTGAGCGTAAAGTTAGGTTAGTCGATAGCGGGTGTTGGGAGTTAACGTGTGTAAGTATCTGACTACTTAATTTCTAGTAGAAACCTTGGAGGGAGCATGTAGGTAGGGTTTTGCCGAAGCTGGGTAAATATGTGTTGTTCTATTTCTGTTATTATTCTGTAATATCAGTGTTGCAATTATTTTATATCCTTCTGCATTAAATTTTTATAATTGATTGTATTACCCTATTCACCCCCTCTTGGGTGAAATCAATTCTACATCAACATCTCGAACAAATCCACTTTCAAGAGATAGAATAAATATCTCAATCTTGAAGTGGATTTCGATAAGTAAAACACTTACGGATCCAGGTCTCCTCAAGACTAAATCGATGAATTTGGTCATTCAACACTAATGAGAACAATCTCATATGGAAACGAAGTCTCGTATACTTATTTCATTTTTGATACTTTCATTTCACACTATCCCTCGATTAAGGGTGAATTCGGTAGATTAGAGCTCTATTGCTCATATCCCTACACGAACATCGGTCTTAATTCTCACAGATAGACAAGCCTACTTCTTCGGCTTTTAGTTCTAAGTATATGACTAAGTGCTTTCCATAAACAAGTAAACATACAAAGCACGGTCAAGTCACACAAAGCATAATCAAGTCACATAAGCGACTTCTTATCCCCTTTATGCTTAATTAATCTCTTATTAATTAAAAAGTATTTAATTAGTAAAACTTTTTTTATCTAATAAAACATTGTTTATCGATTGCTACTACTCATTTGTACTCTTTTCAATACTTCAAAAAGTATACATATACTAATCTCAAATGGTATAAGTATATTCACAAATCATTAACAAGATTTCTTAATTTAATTTTTTTTCGATACTTCAAAAAGTATTCTTGCACTTATCTCAAATGGTATAAGTATATTCATAAATCATTAATAAGATTTCGTACTTTAAACCTTTACTTTTTCTTATTTTTCCAAAAGATTCCTTACTTATAATTTCCTTTCAAATATCCTTTTGAGGATCTATGTACTTTCACAAATCTATTCAAAAGGTTTTGAGACTAATATTACTCAAACATTGTCACTAATGTGTTATCTTTAAAACATTATTTTTAAAGATCTAAGTTTAATGATAGGTTAAGTTTGATAGTCTACTAATAGGTTATCTTGTTAAAACAATTACTTATATAAATCAATATTCATAACTAGTTTCTGGCATTTCAACTTAACCATGCCTCATTCAAGAGTGAAGTCGGTAGGTTAAAACTCTATTGCTCCTATCCCTACTCGACATCAATCTTAACTATAAAAAATAGAGAAATCTATACCATGACCGCTTTTAGTGTTAAGCCTATTCAATTACCTTTTCAAAAACTTATATGTACTTTAAAAGTACTTCTAAATAGGTTTTAAATATCTATGTAAAATGCTGCTTGAAAATAACTAATTTATAATTTGAGCAAAAATATGTTTTATGTTATAAAACCTCTTTAATTCGAAAATACATATATAATTATTAAAAGCAGATTTAAACTGCAACCAACTTTAAAATACTTTATAATAGTTTAGGAAACATCTCTAAAAAGACTAAAGAAAAATACCAAATTTATGTATCATTTTTGAACACTTAAAAATCTAAGCGACTTACTACAACATTTTAAATGCTTTTAAAAATCCTTGTTAAAACGACATTGGAAAGCACAATCTTTTTGACTAGTTTTAACCACTTTAACTAATGATTTGTGATTTGAAAATATTAAAGTAAGTACTAACATTAAGGTACTTAAAAATCATGGAAGGAAACCCCTAATAATATCTTTCCATTTATTTATAAAAATCCCTAGAAATAAGGGATTCAAAAATGCACTTCTAACGACTATTCTTGCTTAAAAAACTCGAACTTTCTTCAATTTAACACACAAGTTAAACAACCATTTAAACATCAAGTCAAGATCATGCCACATGTTTCATAGGGTAATAAAAGTGATATTATACAATATAAATTTATCATTTTCTTTCAAAAGTAAGAGGGGTCCAATATTTATAACTTTACTTAGTTAATGCCACTTTAACTTTATATTTTGCACACAATATATATATTTATACAATATGTGCTTATAAGATAATGACATAACTCACTTAAATCCATTTCAAACCCAAGCACAAAACCATAATAACAAAGAAGCACTTCCCACCATCACCAAAAAATCTAAAGATCCAACCTCTAGCACTTTCAAACTAAAGCGACAATTCTCCTCCTCCTCTTATGTTCAAGGCCCCATCCAAGACCCCACTCTTCCTCTTACTCTCTCTTGCTTTTTACTTCCTAATCGTTTTTCCCACGATATTTTAGGCATATAGCCAAAGTTTAGAAGAGATTGGAGATGATTTGGTTAAGGCATGAATAAGTTAGAGAATAATTAGTGGAGTAGTGCTTAAGCACTTCCACCATTTTTTAATCTCATACTTCATTTCAAGCTTTATGATTTAGTGATTATTTAACAAGGGTGTGTCCCTCCTTATATAGGCTTCAAATGGTGTAGCATAAGCTTATTCTTACTCCCTCTTTCATGACATGTAGGGATCACCCCCATCACTTCTCTTTTATCATTTTTTAAGAGCTAACACTTTCCATTTAATCTCTTTTCATAAGATCTTTGATGACATCACCTATGACATCATCCATAAAGTCTATTTCCATAAATGGTAAAAAAATTATATCATTTTATTGATTTCTTAAGCAAATAAGTGTGTGTGAAAAAAAAACCTGAACAACCTCCGATGGTTAAAAAGTTGTTTATCAATAAAATGATTTTCGATTACATTATCGATATTTTTTCGAAGTATTTATTTTTGTAAAAAAATTTCCAAAATAAGTTTACATCATTACATATGATTTGAAAGAGGGTTAAAAAGCCTACTAAATCATTTTAATAATATTAAATCCAAGATTCAAATATTTAAATAATTCAGATATTTAAATACGAAGTGTTTGAAATTCTAGGTCGTCACGGGTTATCTCGCAAAAAAATCTTCCTATTAAATTTCAAATTATAATTTGCATAGGAAATTTCAGAGGAGAATGGCTACTAGATAAAGACTTAAACTCTGTAAATAGGAATCTTGGTAATAAAATTGCTTCTACTTATATTATTATGTCTCCAACTATATGTAAAAATGATAAAGTAACAAATAGTAAGCTGGATAAAGGACTATGCCGATAGCTTCAAATCCTAACAGCACTAAAACAAGCCAACCTATGATTATAGAGCCAGCATAATCCAAAAAGAGGAACTATGCTTAGGATAGAAATGGGTGATTGTGCCTCAGTATATGTGCATATCTTAGCGATCCCCTACAAAATTCAGAGACTATAGCTTTCATAGATTCCAAAGAAGTTGAAATTGATCCAAGATTAGAGAAGAACCGAAAATAACTCAAGGAAGTAGAAGATTTAAAAGGCATTAACTAGGTCCAAGTGACTTGGTCAAAGTTATGAAAATAAGTAGAAAATTGAATATAGAGCTTCATTCTGAGTTAGTCGGTTTTTTTGAAAAAGTTAGCTGAAGGGTCTGCATAGACTTATTTAGATATGGTTAGAATTGACATTAGTTATATGACATGCACCAAATATAGATCCATAGGCAAGCTGATAGATATTGTTTAAAAGTTGATCCTCACAATGCTTACGACAGTGTCAACAGAGAATAAATAATACGCATGCTAAAAGCTATGGATATCCATAAACAATTGTTGAGTCTAACTGTAGAATGCATCAGTACACTAACATATTCCATTTTGATTAATGGGAAACTTAAGGGTTATATAAATAGGAATGAAGGGATTAGACAAGGAGATCTACGATCCCCACATCTTTTTATCATTGCAATGGAGTACCGTCTTCCCAAAAGGAATAACATACGATTGAGGTTCAATTAAACCTTTAAATAATATTGACCTAATAGTATCTCACTTACTATTTGTAGATGACTTACTGATTCTAGATCTGGGCCAATATACAACGAGTTAAACTGGTGAATTTCAAAAATATTTCCATTTTAGATCTTATTGAGCTTATAAAGTCTAAATTAACTCGGATCTAATCTAAACAAATTTTAAATAAAATCATTATTTTAATTGATTAAAGGATTTTGTTTGATTCTATATATGACATATAATGCGCACATGTGCATCACATATAATGTGCATGGTTTAACATTCCTGTATTTAAGTGATGGGATCTACAATGCAACGGACATGTTTACCCAATATTTATTGTCTATTATATAATATTAATATGATATAAAACACATTTATATTTAATTATAAATATAACATTATTCAAGTAATCTAGTTTATAAATGTACATATGTTCGTATTAATGGTATTTATTTATTTAAATACTAAACAATTCAATTTTGAATTTAATTTTGAAATTCAAATTAGAAACTAAATCTAGTTTGAAAATTTCTTTTGAATTCAAATTGAAAATTTAAATTTTACGAATAAATTATAAAACATTTTTATATTAATATATATATATATATATATATATATATATATATATATATATGAAAATTGTTACATTTTTTCAAAACTATGTAGATCTATATAAATGTGTGTGTGTGTATATATTTATTAATTATGTTAATTTAAAATAATATATGTATATATAATATTATATGTATAATACATGAGATATTATATTTCAACCATATTTTAATTTAATAAAAAAATAAAATTAAATCCATGCGTATTTATTTCCTCCTTTTCTATTAAATTCAAAAATGAAATCCTGTACAGAAATAATTTTTTTGTGCAAAAATTATTTTATTTTATAAATTATGTATATTATATTAATCTAAATATTTTTCCAAAATTAAATATATTATAAATATATAATAAAAATGCCTTTTTTCCATTTGAAATGATTTACACATAAAATTTTAAAATATAATTTACAAATATATGTTTATGTATATTTTAGTTTAAAATTCAATTTTATTTAAAATACCCTTTGAAATTAATTTAATTTTTTTTTCAAATTTGGCAGAAAGTAAAAGATTACAAATACATATAAAAAATTATTTCATGCCATAATTATGCGTGTGTGTGTGTTTGTTTGTTTGTGTATGTAGCATTCAACTGCACTCCAAATAGTGCAGCACCCCTACAAACCCCAAATATCCACCTCCTTTTTTCGTTTCCCTTTCTTCCCACTAACTCTCTTTGCACTTATCTAATTATTTGAATAGAAACTTGTGGTTGGAATTGGGTGCTCCCTTACAGGGATGCCGTGGAGCGCTCCACATATATGTATTGACAACAAATGCATCTATGGATTCGTGACATGAATCATGCCTATTCAAATATAGGTAACAAAACTGATTATATACATATATAAAAATGAAATAAAAAGAATATTACCTTAGCCATGGCCTAGTTATAACACTTCTAATTCTGAATCAGTAGTACTCCCAGGTTCGAATTCGGTCTCTTCCAGAAAGCACTAACAGTCAAAGAGATCTACACACCTTTAGATATAATTACATTTGATCTTGTTTTTGGTTCGAAAATTTTAGGAGGAAGGGGCTTTTATTTTTTACTCCAAAGGTATAGAGAGGCAAGGGCAAAAATGTAAACCCAAAAATGGAATAGGCAATGGGTTAAGTAGAGAGGAAAAAGGGGATCTGATCTTTTACCCCTTCTATTTCGACTAATTCAAACCCAAAATATCGAGCCTACCACCCTGCTTTCTCACTGTTTGGTCGACCACATCCTGGACCTCATGGGCTTGCATGCTACTTGAAACCATATCAGTTAATTTATATTTAAATCAAATCCAAATGTAAATTGATATCCTATATTGATACATGCATCTATAGCTTTTATATACATACTATTTTCAGTACCAATCAAATAAAATTTCATAAATATTAATTAATCTATAATAATTATAATATAATTAAATCAAATGGTATGTGGAATATTCAACATTTCGGTTATGTGACTCAAAGGTTTAAAATAAATTAGTGATTAATATTAAACAATTCAAATATTAACGTTCACATATCACTTTAGCTAATGATATGACAGTTTTGCCGAGTTTATTGCTTACATAGTTTTGGTAAAGTCCAATTTTACTATTTCAGGTAATCCTTGGTAGTGATAATTATTTACGCCATTTCTTCTCATTAGAACTATATCAAATTAGAAGTTATGGAATTAGGTATTGGTCAAAATTCCATTATGATCCACATTTAGCTTGAATGGTCAAAACACAAAGTCATTGATAACAATAACCATTAACTAAACTGCTCTGGCTAGATAATTTGACTTTGCATTGACTTTGGTTGACCATATGATGCTACCCTCATATAATCGAGGAGGCAAATTCTCTATTGAATAGTGCTTCACATTCAACGTTTAAACTTAGATCCTTTAATGGATGTTATGCCACGATTTGATTATAATCAAAGTAGAGTATCCACATTGAGCTCCAACATGTTGAATACGCGAGTATATGATTTTTGTTTGATGATAATAAACATATATACATTCATTTAAATGTATTTGTTAATATACTATTTTATTTTTACAGATTAAATAAATATTTGATGAATAAAATAAATAACATAAAATTTGAATTCAAACGGATATTTTATTCAAACAAATATTTATTACAATTTTTGAATAGTACAAATTTCAAGCTCTCACTATATATATACAATTTCAATCATAATACAATTTGGTT
Source organism: Allium cepa (assembly GCA_030765085.1). Taxonomy (NCBI): domain Eukaryota; kingdom Viridiplantae; phylum Streptophyta; class Magnoliopsida; order Asparagales; family Amaryllidaceae; genus Allium; species Allium cepa. The sequence continues at coordinate 771,438,841 of CM060935.1, forward strand.
ACATTACAATTCACATTTACATTCGACCTCACTACATATCACTCATTCACTCACACTCGTATTTATGTTCAACTTCATTCCAATGTGAATCCAGCATTTGAGCAATCTGCAAAAATATACATTGACGCCGTAAAATTGAAAATGAAATATTTTTGCAGTATAAAATAAAATGTGAATTTTGAAAATAATATTTGCCTCAGTTATTTGGGTTGTTCGTCATCATTTAAATTTGAATTCATCATACAGATTGTGACATGCAGTGTATCATTGCACATGCCACAAGGCCATGCACACCGATATATACATTTGATAAAATTATAGGGACAGGTGAGCACAGGTCAAACCCAAAACGCTGGGTTCAACTCAAGTGCAATAAAAATAATGTCACAATATCAGTACAAGGTCAAACCCGAGCTCCAAGCTGGATTCAACACAGGTGCAAGTTCATGAAAATGGTCAAGACAATTAAAGCAAGCCTCGACCAAAATCCAAATGTACAAATGAAATATGAACCAAACAGTGCACAAAGGCAGTGGTACAAACTACATGAAGACAATGCACAAACATATATATACATATGTATATACACATGTATACATACATGAAGTGACAGCAAAACTCAAATCAGCCATGATATGGAAGCAAACTAGACCAGTTCAGGTTAAAGCAAGAAAGTATACATAGAGCTAATAGTGCAACAGTTCGGTGAAACAGTGAAACAACAAAGGTGCAAAGTAAAAATGAAATGAAACTAGAACTGCCAAAAATGATGACCCAACAAATGAACCAAATTAACAATGACTAGAACTAGACAGTCCATACATGTCAACCAGACAAGTTTTCAATCACAAATCAAAGTTCAAAGTGCAAGTTCCAAACACAGGCATGATGCATTAAAACCAGACAAATGCAACTGATTTCAAGTGAATGGCAATAAGTGATGCATCGGTACAAATGCATATACATCAATGTGCACACATGTACACAATGCTACAACAAAGATGAACACAAGCTTCAGACTAATGTACACGTGAATGCCATCATATGTACAAAATCAAATGAAAGCCAACATCAAAGACACAACATAATGGAAGTGTACAAACTGTGGTGAATGCAGATACAACATGCATTAGATTAGGTCAAAGTAAACCAGAGATCAGCCATGACCAGAGAGAAGCCAAAGCTAATAAACAACAAGTGATACAAGACCAACAATGCAACTGTATACTAACTGCCTGAAGAGTACAAGTTAAAGACTCCAACACTACAACTACAAGTGACAATGTCAGGCCATAGAAAAACCAAAATGGACAGCAGGTACAACACATCAAATGAAACAGTTGCAAACCGCATATATGTCGAAGACATGAAACAACGGTCTCAGTGTTGAATCATGAAATCAAGTAAATCAGTAAATGATATAGTGGTTACAAGTTCGAACAAATGCATAGCCAAAACAATGCAGAACTACTTGAGACGGAGATGTACAAGATGATAGCACATATATACATATGAATGCATATAGATATACATGCAAGCAATCAAGTATAGTATCGAAATCATAGTATAAAAAATGCTGTGGTTGTCAAAGTATTTGAACAAGCCAAAAATGGTTCAAAAGTCATGAACATCAATTAACAGTTTTACCAAAGCCGAAATTCAGTGATGTCAACAGTGCAAAGTCAGGTGATGTTGAAAAACTTTATGAAGCTGAAAATGAACAAAGGGCCAGAAACCAAAATAGTTTAAAGATGAACAGGTTAATGCCAAAATCAACATAATCAAATCAAGTGACTAAAGTCAACCAGAATCGAAACCGTGATGACCAAGAAAAAAGAACAGTTCAAAATCAACACTGTGTTATTCAAGTAAATTGAAAAAGTCAATAATCAATCTCAAGCATCCAAATGAAGATCGAATGGCCCAACATAGTATTGACAAAATCAAACAACTATCAGACGAACGCAAATATAGGAATTCGACTTCTATAAATCCCATTCATCATCGGCAGTTTCAAATCCATCGATTTCAACGAAACATATTAAAGCACAAAAGCATAAATTACATACCGAAGCAAAAATTGAACTCGTCGAAGCAGCCGAACTGAACAACGAGGAAACGATCGATCAAAGCTACACGCGAATAACCACTTAATCGATCAATTTAAAGTCAACACTTCAAAAAGACCTAATTTTTAGAAACGAACGAGGCTAATATTTTTCACAAGGAACGGCCCGCCATTTTCACAAAAGAAAGGAACGGAGCATATAAAAGAGGAACCAGGCCAATAAAGAAATAAAAGAAACTGGGCCGGAATCTATAATTTATTTAGGCTGTTATATTTAAAATTAGGGTTTATTTATTTCATTGTTTAAAAGTGTTTTTAATTTATCTTTAAACCGTTGTAATTACTAGTCATGTGACTAGGGTACAAACTACGTGGCGTAGTTTGAGAATTCGCAACTCAATGGCTGAGTTGTGGCAGGGTTTTGAGCGTAGAGTTAAGGCTAGTCGATAGCGGTTGTCACGAGTTTACGTGTGTAAGTGTCTGACTGCTTAATTCCTAGTAGAAACCTTGGGGGCAGCACGTAGGCAGGGTTTTGCCGAAGCTGGGTAAATTCTGTGTCGTTCTATTTCTGCATTTATTATTCTGCTATTATCTGTGCTGCTATTATTTTGATATATCTGTGTTGAAATAATTTTATAAGCTTTTGCAATAATTTTTATGATTAATAGCGTCACCCTATTCACCCCCTCTAGGGTGAAATCGATCCTACAAGTGGAATCGGAGCAAGGTTCAAAAGCTATTTTTGTTTTAGAAAATATGATTTTTTTCAAAAACCAATTTTTTTTTTAAATGGCTTCTTTTAATAATGCTTTTGCTGAGGGTCAATCCATAGTTAGACCATCAATGTTCAATGGTGAATACGCCTACTGGAAAAATAGAATGAAATTTTTTCTGAAAACCATTGACGCTTGGAATATTGTTGGGATAGGTTATAAAGCACCAACTATAATTGTAGATAATCGGGAAATAGATAAACCGATGGATCAATAGACAGAACTAGAAAATAAATTACAAAATGCTAATGCTAAAGCTATGAATTTTATCATCTATTCATTGGATCAATTTGAATTTAATCGTGTCTCACATTGTCTAACTATGTAGGAAATATGGCACGGACTCAAAGTGACTCACGAAGGAATGATTCAAGTCAAATAATCTCGCCTTGCCATGCTAAGCAGCGAATGCGAGAATTTCACAATGGCCGAGGAAGGAAATTTCAAAGAGATGTACGGACGACTTTCCAATATTGTATACAAATCAAAAGCTCTTGGAAAATCATACACGGAATTGGAAATAGTTTGAAAAATTCTCAGAGTCCTTCCACGGAGTTTTGAAGAAAAGTCACAGCTATTCAAGAATTAAAGGATTTGAAAAAAATCAAGATGGAAGAGCTCATTGGAAATCTCACCACTTATGAGCTAGAAGTGAAATTCAAGGAAGAGCATGAAGGAGGTGACACTCGAAAGAAATCAGTAGCTTCAAAGGAACAACTGAAAATGAAGATGATGATGGTGAAGCTGAATTAGCACTATTAATAAAAAGATTCAAAAAGTGGAATCGCAAATATGGAAATCCGACCAAAAATCATCAAGTAAAGAGCAGAATAAACAAAGTTCTAGACAATTCAGAAAAACAAGAGATCATCTGCCATAAATGTATTAAACCCGGCCATATCAAGACAAATTGTCCTCAAAATCGACCCAGTCAAGAAAAGAAACTGAAGAGGAGAAGTTTTGCAGCTACATGGGATGAAATCGATGAAGATGAAAGTGATAGCACCGGTAATGAGAGTGAAAGAGCAAATTTGTGTCTTCATGGTGAAATAACTGACAGTGATGATGACGAGCCAAGTGACGTATCAAAACTTACTCATTCAAAATTACATATATATTTCCACAAAGTAAATGGCTGTTTTGAATGACTTAGGGAGAAGTATGCCAAACTTGAATCACAAAAAGATACTTTGATAGATTTAAATAAACAACTTGACCAATTAGTTAAAACCTATCAAAGTAGGATCCCTAAGTGTGATAAGTGTCCAACATTCGAAGAAGAAATTAAAAAATCAGAAATCAAACTTAAATCGCTTGAAAATGAAATTCTATTTCTGAAAGAGAGTGAAAATACAAGAAGAGAAAATTCTATTAAAAGGTGCACACAATTATTAAACGAAAATAAATCTCTCAAAACACAAGTCCAACAACTGTCAACGACTTTAGATAAATTCTCCAAAAGTGAAAAATCGTTGAATATGCTCCTAGGGAAACAAACTGTTAATACAGTCAGACAAGGGCTTGGATCAAGTGAATTCAATGCGCACAATTTGTATAAAATTTGGGCACAATCAAAACAATTGTTGGTATAGACCCAAACACGTGAAAACTATACCAATTTGGGTTCTAAAAGGCACAAATATAAAATCTCTCAAAGTTAAACAAATCTGGGTGCAGAAAGGAACATATATAAATAGTTTTGGGTCTCTACAAAATTATTTTTCAAAATATTCTGCCACTAACAATCATGGACCTATAAAAACAAATAGATCACAAAAATCTTTTATCGTGTAAGAGTGGTGCCAAACTAAGGAACAACAACAGTGTTATCTGGATTCTGGCTGTTCCAGAAACACAACGGGCGACAAAGCAAAGTTCCTTAGCCTAGTACAAAGGTGACAGAATCACAATGGGCAACAACAAAAAATTATCGTAAAGGTAAAACAGGTAATGGTATATTTTGAACGATATATAAAATGTGATAATCTGTACCGTATTCTGAATTAAATCAACCAATAATGTGATGATGAAATAAATGATGATTTTGATTCTGACTTATTCGAAATTGTTGGCCAATTATATTCTTATGCGAAGAACACTATAAAATTCTCTAAAGTCTTTGAATTACTTCATATATATTAGTTTGGATTAATAATAGTGTTTTATTGGATGATAATACATTTGGTTATTTTACGGTTGACTCTATATTCGCGGTTTTTGATTATTTACACGGCTTCAATTCAAGAGAATTTCATTTAAAAAGTGAAAAAGGGATTTCAAGAAATTTTTGAAAATTTCACGGTCTGGTCTATAACATTCATTCAATGATAATCATGAGTGAAAAAAAATTCAGATATGCAGATTACACCGGTAATCTAGTTGATAGAAAAATTACTCGTGGAACACGATATTTGATGAGACATTTAGTAACTACATCCTTTTTCAAAGAAAATATCCGCATATTTTCATTTCAAATAATTTTCAAATAGCAGAAAATTTTTTTTCACGTAAAACCCCTTTTAGAAAATCATTGTAACAACCCGCATATTTATCGATTTTATATTTTAAATATTTTGTTTAAATATTTTATCGATACTCGGATTTTAGTCCGACAACCTACTTTTTGCAAACAGTCGAATTAGGACTCGGGACCACTTCCATTGAGTTCAAAACGCCGTTTGCAACCTTTTTGAGTATAAGCTTTGATATGTTTGGAGTAAGTTGAATTTTGCTACCTTTTAACTTAGGGCTTTGGGTTGGGTTCAGCTCACTAGCCAACTTAATACCCCAAACAGAACCACTCCTCTTCATTCACTCCCTCTTCCTCTACTTTTCAGTTCTAAAGAGATTAATGGTGAGTGGAATGGGAAATTAAAACTCCAAACCCTAGTTTTCTTTTGCAAATCAAGCTCTTGCTCCAAACTAATAGAAGAAGCTTTGGTAAGCCTTCTCTTCATCTTCTCCAATCTTTCTCCATTCAATTTCAGAAATTTCCTAAACCTAATTTAGAAAATGTTTCTCTTTTAAGCTTAGATTCAAGCTTGTTGGGTTGGAATTGAAGAGTGATTGTTCTTGCCATTGCTCTATTGCTTCTTCTTCATTGATTTTGTGAAAAGGTGAGATTTTTATCTCATATCTAAGCATATATTTATCTTCGATTGTTAGGTATGAATTCCTAACACTTATTCTTGTGCAATTTCTTTTGGTTTGGATTGATTTGGTGAATATTCCAATTTTTAGTGTTTTGGGTTCAACTCTTTAAGAATCATAGCTTTGATGTCTTGATCATGTTTTTAGTGATGAACCGAAGAGCTTCTATGGCCGGGTAGTCGATGGCGCAAATCCTTAGTGCCGTTGCTCGACCGATTGAAATTCGGAGGGGATTGGCATTCGTTAGATTGGAATGGGAGTGCTGGCAACAGGGTCCGGCCGACCGAGCTCTGTAGCCGGCCGACCGACCTGCTACCCAAGAACTTCCTGCCTCTATTTTGGAAGTGCAGGTTACAGGCTCCGGCCGACCGAGCTCAAGGTCCGGTCGACCGACCTACTACCCGAGCACTTCCACCTTTGGTTCAGTCAACCGACTCAGGGAGTCTGGTTGACCGACCTGCTCCTATTTGCCAATTTTGCCTATATTGTCTATTTTGTTGAATTTCCAACTTTAATCGACTCGTGTTGTTTCCCTTTTGTTGTTATCATTTATTATCAACTTTGATGACATTTTCTTTGGGAATTTTCGAAATATCCATTTTGATGGATTTGATATCGATTTCTTTGGATTTTATTCACGTCTTCGAACGTGAATTTTAGTGATTGATTGTTTCTACAATCATTTTTTTGTGATTTGTCACTTCAAAATATAAAGGTTTTCAATACTAGTAGTAAATATCAAAACCCTTTCTTCAAAGCGATTTCAACACTATTTTATCACAAAGCTCGTTTCTCAAACCGTTTTCCAATCTATTAGTATATACAAACCTTTTCCTCACTCGTATGAGAAATCTAATTAAACGGCTTAGTAAAACGAGTGGTATGAAACGCTTGCGTTTACTTCGTTGGTTAATTCTTGGACTTGTTCGATTGAACCTCTTGTGACAATTTTCTAGTGGAGATCTACAATTTGTTCGTAAATATTTAAGCTAGTGGTTAAGGGACATGAAGCTAAGCTCATATATTTACTAGCTTAGTTTAATTGACACTTCTTGATGATTGATGATGATCATTTTGTGATTTAGACTAGCGATATGCTATGTTTCTTCGTCGACGTAGTGGACGGTACCTCGTTTTATTGAGTTTCGTCTCATTTCTTTTATAGGTTAACGGCCTATGTTTTATTGAGTTTCCTCCCATTTCTTTTATAGGTTGACGACCTATGTTTTATTGAGTTTCGTCTCATTTCTTTTATAGGTTGACGACCTATGTTTTAGTGAGTTTCGTCTCATTTTTATTATAGGCTAACGACCTATTTATTTCTTGGGGTTTCGACCCAATTTTTGTGGGCTAGCGACCCACGTTTTTATGGAGTTCGGATCTTCAGGCGTACCGTTGTACTACGTCGTTGTTTCGAATTTTACGAGTTTTGGGTTCTTCGGGCGTACCATTGTACTACGTCGTTGTTCCGAACTATTCGAGTTTCCGGTTCCTCGGGCGTACCGTTGTACTACGTCGTTGCACTGGCTCTATGGTTAGCGACCATGGGATAGCGTCCCGTTTTGTGATACACGTGTCGGTGAGTTTTAAAGCTCCCGTTTTGTGATAGGCCTCCCCTTTTTGTGATTGATCGTTTCTACGATCATTTTTGTGATTTTCGAATTTCTGTTGACGATTTCTAGAATTTGAATTTCACCAATTTGATGATTGGCATTATATGTTGTCAATATTTGTGGCTTGGTGAATGAAATAAGGAGTATGACATTCCTTCTGATCTTTGAGAAGATTTTTGTGATATTGATTAATCTCTTGTTGATTTTCAATTACTAATTTATCACAGCTTGGCATTGTGATTATTATACGTTTAGTCATACCTCTTATTCTATATCATTTCATCTGATATTTATAGCTAGACTGATCCGTTTATTATTTTCTTATTAAATAATACTCGGGTCAAACCGAGATGTTACAGGTGCTTCTGCTTGACTTCACTTCTAGGATTATCATCTTGACTTTTGGCTAACTACTTAGATTAGTAGTTTTTGGTTGTATACATTTGAGATATAGACTCATAGTTGTGTACTTATTCTTTTGTATAGCACATGTTGCTATTCTTTTGTGTCATTGTGGATCTTTTTAGACCACTACTCTGATGAACACTTTTATGTGTTATATATATTCATGTCTATTTCCGCCTTTGTGATATGAATTATCAGTGACTGATTTGTGTTATGTTTATTTCTATATTTGTTTCTGAAGATATTATAGCCACTGTGTAGTAGCTTTGAGTTTGTGTCGGTATGTCGGATTTCCTCTCGGAAAGAATGCAAGTTATATTTTATCTGGCATATCGGTACTCGCACAAAGCAATTACGCAGATGGTCGCTCCTCAACAGCCTTATTCTCCGTGCTAGTTGACGGCATTACATCGTAGTGTCCTTGACTAGCGTGGGTATAGAGGTGGGGCGTCACAGCTTGGTATCAGAGGCAAACTTTGGAACAATGTAGAATAATTTAACAAGGATCATCGTTCTAAGTCCTTCTTAGGAGCCGTGCCTTAGGATTTAGTTCGAGTCTTCATACCGGTTCATCCTAGTTTCTTTATGATTCCTTGTTTTATCTATCAAGATTGCTTGATATTCATTTGGTGAATAACCTTTTTCTTCTTCTTTCTTTCTTTCTAAAGGAAGAGAAATGGTTAGACCTGGCCGTCCCAACGCCGGTCAATCTAGTGCTACTCCCCAAGATGGAGTTTTTATGTCTGCCCAGCAGCTTCTTGATCTAGTAAAGAATGCTCAAGCAGCCGGTTCTAATCCGGAACCAACTCATCCTAAGTCTGGATTTGCTATCTTGTGCAACGATTATACCAACTTGGGTGGGAAACCATTCAAGGGTTCTGAAACTATTATTGAAGTCCAGGCTTGGCCGAGATCATGCGATCGAATCTTTTTTCGCATGAATCTTATTGATCTTCACTGTGTTCAGGTGGCTTCTAGTATGCTCCAAGAAAGGGCATTAGACTGGTACGAGCTTCTGATTTCTGAAATTATTGAAGCGGATCTTACTTGGGAGAAATTCCGAGAGCGTTTTGAGTTAAAATTCGTACCAGAAGCTGAGAAGGTGACTTTGGCTCGCCGTTTTATTGACCTTGTTCAAGGTGAATCTTCCGTGGCAGATCATGTCGCGTCTTTTGAATCTCTCTCTAAGTACGGGGTTGAATACATTAATACCCCATTGAAGAAAAATTAGAGATTTGTTTATGGCTTGAACAAAAATCTCAAGAAGCCATTACTTCTAAAGCTAGAAGTTTCTTTTGATCAACTTGTTGATATCGCTCTTCGACTTGAAGAGGCAGATAAAGAAAGTGATGCTGATGTTGTAGGTGCCAAACCAAAATTCAGCAACAACAAGAAAAGGCCTATTAAGTTCAAAGGGTCTTATCCCAACAAAAAAGGGAGGCAAGCAATTCCGGTAGCAAAAGCTTCTGCCCCAAGTGGTGGGCACGCTACAATTGTGGTTCTAAGGACCATTATGCGAACAAGTGTCTGAAACCTCTCTTTTGTCGCTATTGCAAAAGTTCGGACCATTATTTATCTTCTTGTCTCAAACTTCAAGGTAGGAAGGAGGGAAAGCTTAATGTTGCTAAAGCCCCTGGAAACACATCTCGTGGAAAAGGTATTTCTCATTCTATCCTTGATGGCATTATTATGTTTCGTGATCAACCCATTCGAGTTCTTTTTGATACGGGTGCATCTCACTCTTTTATTTCAAAAGAACTTGTTGATACTTTTTCTTTGGACGTTTTGTGTTTAATGACTTCTTTGAGAATTGCGAATCCGGTTGGTGGATCTGCAACAATTAGTTTATTGTGTAAAAATGTCGAGATTATTTTGTGTGATCTTTCTTTCCGTGCCGACTTGCATGTAATGCGCTACTTAGGCTTTGGAATGATTTTGGGAATGGATTGGCTTAACCGTTATGAAGCTCTTATCCAATGTCCTGAGCGGACTATTCATCTTCGACATCCTCAATCTGTTAAGCAGATTTCTATTAACCTTAAAGATTCGGATTCCTGTTTGGTTGCATCTTTATACTCCTTAAACCCTCATGATGACGATAATGATGATGAGGAAGATATAATTTCTCTTATTCACGTTGTTCGTGAATTTTCCGACATATTTGAGCCCGTTTTAGGATTACCACCTAAGCGAGCAATTGAGTTCATAATTAATCTCATCCCTGGAGCTCAACCTATTACTCGTCCTCCTTATCGGTTGTCCAATAAAGAAAATGAGGAGACGCGCAATCAATTATCCGAATTGGAGACAAAGCAATTTATTCGCTCTACTTCCTCTCCTTGGGGAGCTTCGGCTATTTTTGTGAAGAAATCCGATGGTACACTTAGGCTTTGCGTTGACTACCGCAAGCTTAATGATCTTACTATCAAGAACAAATATACTTTACCTCGGATTGATGATCTATTCGATCAACTTAGTGGTGCTAGAGTCTTTTCACAATTAGACTTAGCTACTGGTTTTCATCAGCTTCGTATTGCAGAGGATAGCACTCCTTTGACATCGTTCCGTACTCGTTATGGATCTTATGAATGGCTTGTTATGCCATTTGGTTTAACGAATGCTCCGGCTTATTTCGTCGACCTTATGGATCGAGTTTTCAAAGATTTTCTCGATCGATTTGTTCTCATCTTTATTGATGATATTCTTGTGTATTCAAAAACCGAGGAGGAGCATGAAAAACATCTTTGGATTGTGTTGGAAACTCTTAGGAGAAATCAATTGAAAGCAAAAATTTTAAATGCCACTTTTGGTAATCTCGTGTGAAGTTTCTCGGTCATATTATTTCCGAATCTGGAATTTCCGTGGATCCTTCAAAGATTGTAGCGATTCAAGATTGAAAGAGACCGGAGAGTGTGACGGAAATCCATAGTTTCCTTAGATTGGCGGGTTATTACCGTCGTTTTATCAAGGACTTTTCGAAAATTGCCGTGCCTCTCACTAGCTTAACTAAGAAAGGTGTTAAATACATTTGGTCGGACAAATGTGAAACTTCTTTTCAGAAATTAAAAGAACTCCTTTCCGATGCTCCTATTCTTGTTATTCCCGAGTGGAATCAAGATTTCATTGTTTATACCGATGCTAGTCGCGTTGATTTGGGTGTCGTTCTTATGCAAAGAGAACGTGTTATTGCTTATGCTTCTAGACAATTGAAGCCAGCCGAGACTAGATATGCCACGCATGATTTAGAACTTGTGGCTATCATTTTCGCCCTTCGAATTTGGCGTCATTATCTATTGGGAGAAAATTTATTCTTTACATCGATCATAAATCCTTGAAGTATCTATTTTCTCAAAAGGAACTTAATTTGCGTCAACAGCGTTGGCTCGAATTCCTTACAACTTATGATCTTGATATTCTTTATACTCCCGAAAAGGGAAATCGAGTTGCCGATGCACTTAGTCGCAAGCAACAAGCGGTTGTTTCCATGATGATATCCGAATGGAATGATATCGAGGTTTTATCCACTTGTGAAATTCGAGATCGAGTTTCCAATTTATGTTCATCTCTTGCTTTATGTAGTCTTGGGGATCATCCTTCTCTTTTTGACCGCATTCTTGAAGCTCAAAAGCTAGATCCCGAATTGGCTCTTCTTGGCCAAAATTTTAGGGATAAACTTGATATTGAAGTTTTGAAAGACTTAGATATTGATTCTCGCGGCAGTATTCGAAAATTTGGTAGACTTATCGTACCAAATATTAGTGATCTTCGTAGAGATATTTTAGAAGATTCACATCGTTCTAAATTTACCATTCATCCCGGTGGTAGTAAAATGTACGCGGATATGAAGCGACTTTATTATTGGGAGGGAATGAAATCTGATATTGCTAACTTTGTTAAGTGTTGCATGACTTGCCAACTCATTAAAGCCGAACATCAAAGGCCCGGTGGGTTATTGCAACCTTTAGAAATTCCAATTTGGAAGTGGGACGAAATTCCCATGGATTTTGTGGACGGCCTTCCCCGTTCTCATTCGGGTCATGATAGCTTATGGGTGATAGTTGATAGACTCACTAAATCCGCCCATTTTATTCCCGTTCGGTCCAATCGAACCGTACCTCTTTTAGACAAACTCTTTATTAAAGAAATTGTTAAATTGCATGGAGTTCCTACTTCTATTGTTAGTGATCGTGATCCATTGCTTAATAGTGGATTTTGGAAGAGTCTTCAAAAAGCTTTGGGAACGAAGCTTAATTTTAGCACCGCTTATCATCCTCAGTCCGATGGACAAACTGAGCATGTGAATCAAACTATTGAAGATCTTCTTCGTGCATGTGTTTTTGATTTTGGTGGAAGTTGGGAAGATCACATTTCTCTTGTTGAGCTTTTCTATAATAATAGCTTCCAATCTAGTATTGGCATGGCTCCTTTTGAAGCACTCTATGGAGGGCCATGCCGTTCTTCTTCTTGTTGGCTTGAGGCCGGCGAGAAGCTGGTTTTAGGTCCAGATTTTATTCGAGATTCCACAGAAAAGATTGATCATATTCGTCATAGGATGAAAGAAGCCCAGAATAGACAAAAATCCTATGCCGATCATCGGAGAAGGAAATTAGAATTTTCTGTGGGAGATCTTGTGTTTATCCGTGTTTCACCTACGAAGGGTATTGTACGTTTCAGTCAATCGGGAAAGTTAGCACCTCGATATATTGGTCCATTTTCCATCACCGAACGCATTGGTTCCGTGGCTTATCGCCTTTTGTTACCGGCTCAATTTTCTGCTATTCATGACGTGTTTCACGTTTCTCAATTGCGGAAATGCCTTCGAGATTCCGATTCTATTCTTGAGCCCGGTGTTGTGAAAGAAATTGAAGTTTCTCCTAATCTAACTTATGAACAACATCCTACTCGTATTATTGCTTCGGAAGTCAAACGACTTCGAAATAAAGATGTTCCTCTTGTGAAAGTTCAGTGGTCCTCAAATCCTAAGGATTGCTCTTGGGAATCTAGAGAATTCATCGAGCGAGCACATCCGAACTTACTTTCTCGTGCCCTTTGAGGTGAACTTTTTATTTCAAATTTTTTTTATGTTGAATATGTTTTATGGTTGTTACTTTATATTTTCTTCTTAAATATTGCGAGGACGCAATTTCTTTAAGGACGGGAGTCTGTAACAACCCGCATATTTATCGATTTTATATTTTAAATATTTTATTTAAATATTTTATTTAAATATTTTATTGATATTCGGATTTTAGCCCGAAAACCTACTTTTTGCAAACAGTCGAATTAGGACTCGGGACCACTTCCATTGAGTTCAAAATGCCGTTTGCAACCTTTTTGAGTATAAGCTTTGATATGTTTGGAGTAAGTTGAATTTTGCTACCTTTTCACTTAGGGCTTTGGGTTGGGTTCAGCCCACTAGTCAACTTAATACCCCAAACCGAACCACTCCTCTTCATTCACTCCCTCTTCCTCTACTTTTCAGTTCTAAAGAGATTAATGGTGAGTGGAATGGGAAATTAAAACTCCAAACCCTAGTTTTCTTTTGCAAATCAAGCTCTTTCTCCAAACTAATAGAAGAAGCTTTGGTAAGCCTTCTCTTCATCTTCTCCAATCTTTCTCCATTCAATTTAAATTTCCTAAACCTAATTTAGGAAATGTTTCTCTTTTAAGCTTAGATTCAAGCTTGTTGGGTTGGAATTGAAGAGTGGTTGTTCTTGCCATTGCTCTATTGCTTCTTCTTCATTGATTTTGTGAAAAGGTGAGATTTTTATCTCACATCTAAGCCTATATTTATCTTCGATTGTTAGGTATGAATTCCTAACACTTATTCTTGTGCAATTGCTTTTGGTTTGGATTGATTTGGTGAATATTCCAATTTTTAGTGTTTTGGGTTCAACTCTTTAAGAATCATAGCTTTGATGTCTTGATCATGTTTTTAGTGATGAACCGAAGAGCTTCTATGGTCGGGTAGTCGATGGCGTAAATCCTTAGTGCCGTTGCTTGACCGATTGCAATTCGGAGGGGATTGACATTCGTTAGATAGGCATGGGAGTGCTGGCAACAGGGTCCGGCCGACCGAGCTCTGTAGCCAGCCGACCGACCTGCTACCCAAGCACTTCCTGCATCTGTTTTGGAAGTGCAGGTTACAGGCTCCGGCCGACCGAGCTCAGGGTCTGGTCGACCGACCTGCTACCCGAGTACTTCTACCTTTGGTTCAGTCAACCAACTCAGGGAGTCCGGTTGACCGACCTGCTCCTATTTGCCAATTTTGCCTATATTGTCTATTTTGTTGAATTTTCAAATTTAACCGATTCGTGTTGTTTCCCTTTTGTTGTTATCATTTATTATCGACTTTGATGACATTTTCTTTGGGAATTTTCGAAATATCCATTTTGATGGATTTGATATCGATTTCTTTGGATTTTATTCACGTCTTCGAATGTGAATTTTAGTCATTGATTGTTTCTACAATCATTTTTTTGTGATTTGTCACTTCAAAATATAAAGGTTTTCAATACTAGTAGTAAATATCAAAACCCTTTCTTCAAAGCGATTTCAACACTATTTTATTACAAAGCTCGTTTCTCAAACCGTTTTCCAATCTATTAGTATATATAAACCTTTTCCTCCCTCGTATGAGAAATCTAATTAAACGGCTTAGTAAAACGAGTGGTATGAAATTCTTGCGTTTACTTCGTTGGTTAATTCTTGGACTTGTTCGATTGAATCTCTTGTGACAATTTTCTAATGGAGATCTACAATTTGTTCGTAAATATTTAAGTTAAGCTAGTGGTTATGGGACATGAAGCTAAGCTAATATATTTACTAGCTTAGTGTAATTGACACTTCTTGATGATTGATGATGATCATTTTGTGATTTAGACTAGCAATATGCTATGTTTCTTCGTCGACGCAGGGGACGGTACGTCGTTTTATTGAGTTTCGTCTCATTTCTTTTATAGGTCAACGACCTATGTTTTATTGAGTTTCGTCTCATTTCTTTTATAGGTTGACGACCTATGTTTTATTGAGTTTCTTCTCATTTCTTTTATAGGTTGACGACCTATGTTTTATTGAGTTTCGTCTCATTTTTATTATAGGCTAACGACCTATTTATTTCTTGGGGTTTAGACCCAAATTTTGTGGGCTAGCAACCCACGTTTTTATGGAGTTCGGATCTTCGGGCGTACCGTTGTACTACGTCGTTGTTTCGAATTTTACGAGTTTCGGGTTCTTCGGGTGTACCGTTGTACTACGTCGTTGTTCCGAACTATTCGAGTTTCTGGTTCCTCAGGTATACCGTTGTACTACGTCGTTGCACCGGCTCTATGGTTAGTGACCATGAGATAGCGTCCCGTTTTGTGATACACGTTTCGGTGAGTTTTAATGCTCCCGTTTTGTGATAGGCCTCCCCCGTTTTGTGATTGATCGTTTCTACGATCGTTTTTGTGATTTTCGGATTTCTATTGACGATTTCTAGAATTTGAATTTCACCAATTTGATGATTGGCATTATATGTTGTCAATATTTGTGGCTTGGTGAATGAAATTAGGAGTATGACATTCCTTCTGATCTTTGAGAAGATTTTTGTGATATTGATTAATCTCTCGTTGATTTTCAATTACTAATTTATCACAGCTTGGCATTGTGATTATTATACGTTTAGTCATACCTCTTATTCTATATCATTTCATCTTATATTTATAACTAGACTGATCCGTTTATTATTTTCTTATTAAATAATAATCGGGTCAGACCGAGATGTTACAGGTGCTTCTGCTTGACTTCACTTCTAGGATTATCATCCTGCTTTTGGCTAACTACTTAGATTAGTAGTTTTTGGTTGTATACATTTGAGATATAGACTCATAGTTGTGTACTTATTATTTTGTATAGCACATGTTGCTATTCTTTTGTGTCATTGTGGATCTTTTTAGACCACTACTCTGATGAACACTTTTATGTGTTATATATATTCATGTCTATTTCCGCCTTTGTGATATGAATTATCTATGATTGATTTGTGTTATGTTTATTTCTATATTTGTTTCCAAAGATATTATAGCCACTATGTAGTAGTTTTGAGTTTGTGTCGGTATGTGGGATTTCCTCTTGGAAAGAATGCAAGTTATATTTTATCTGGCATATCGGTACTCGCACAAAGCAATTATATAGATGGTCGCTCCTCAACCGCCTTATTCTCCGTGCTAGTTGACGGCATTACACCGTAGTGTCCTTGGCTAGCGTGGGTATAAAGGTGGGGCGTCACAATCATTTTTGACCTTGTTTTCAGATTGGTCATTTTTAGAAAAATTGATTTTATAATTATTTTTGAATATGATTTTTAAGTGATTACATTGACTAATCTGACTCCCTAATGATTATCAAAAGGATAAATAGTGATTAAAAAAGTGATGAGTGTTGATATTTATCATATATTATGACTCAAGACGGTATAATTAGTAAATTTCTTTAGAAATTTAATTAAGAGTTATAAAACTTTTTATTGGGAAAAATTCAATGGCCACCTCTATTTCTATCATATTTCTAACGACCATCACTCATCAAAATTCAATATGTTTTGTCGATATGTGGTACTTTAAAAGGAATCATTCATTTTTCACTTTATATTTTTTAATAAAATAATAATAATAATAATAATAATAATAAAATCCAAAGCATTCACACTCATTTAAAAGTTCTCACGGTTATGCATGCGTGAATTACTTGGAATTTGTTATGTGCTTCCATGCTCATTTAAAAGTCCTCACGGTTATGCATGTATGGTACACATATCAAAATTGATTTTTTTAAATAAACAAGTTAATTCTAATCCCATTTAAAAGTTCTCCCGGTTATGCATAGTTATAAAATACTTGAATTCATTTTTTAAAATAAAACTGGAATACTACTAATCTTGTTTAAAAGTCCTAACGGTTATGCATGGTTGGTAAATATTCAAATTCCTGGTATAAATATACCACAAATAGACACAACTGTATGGTTTTATATGATGATATCATTCCCATCATTCTAAAAGTGGAATATGCGCCTAACAGAGTATTTATGATTTTTGTTTGATTTTTTATTGAAATTTAATATTTATATTCAATTGAGTTTAATGTTGGATTAATATCTATCACTTTATCTCTATTTTTTAATACTATTACACTTTTGCTGATAACAAAAGGGGGAGAGAAAAGTTAAGATTTTGTGAAATAAAATCAAGTAAAGGTCAAATATTTTCTATTTGCATCTAGGCTTATTTGCATATTTTTATTTACATGCATATATGAAGGGGGAGCTTTGTATAGAGATGAAGCATTCAAATAGGGGGAGCAAACTGAATGTTCAAATACATTCAACAAATTCAAAATCTTAAATATATGTTTGTTATCATCAAAAGGGGAAGATTGTTGAATAAGTGAGTATATGATTTTCTTTTATGATAATAAACATATATACATTCATTTAAATGCATTTGTTAATATACTATTTTATTTTCATAGATTAAATAAATATTTGATGAATAAAATAAATAACACAAAATTTGAATTCAAATGGACATTTTATTCAAACAGATATATATTACAATTTTTGAATAGTACAAATTTCAAACTCTCACTATATATATACAATTTCAATCACAATACAATTTTGATTACATCACGATTCACATTTACATTTGACCTCACTACATATCACTCATTCACTCACACTCGTATTTATCTTCAACTTCGTTCCAATGTGAATCCAACATCTGAGCAATCTGCAAAAATATACATTGACGCAGTAAAATTGAAAATGAAATATTTTTGCATTATAAAATAAAATGTGAATTTTGAAAATAATATTTGCCTCAGTTATTTGGGTTGTTCGTCATCATTTAAATTTGAATTCATCATACACGAACAGCTTGTGACATGCACAGTGTATCACTGTACATGCCACAAGGCCATGCACACCGATATATACACTTGATAAAATTACAGGGACAGGTGAACACAGGTCAAAAACAAAACTCCGGGTTCAACTCAAGTGCAATAAAAATAATGTCACAATATCAGCACAAGGCCAAACCCGAGCTCCAAGATGGATTCAACACAGGTGCAAGTTCATGAAAATGGTCAAGACAACTAAAACAAGCCTCAACCAAAATCCAAATGTACAAATGCAATATGAACCAAACAGTGCACAAAGGCTGTGGTACAAACTACATGAAGACAATGCACAAACATATATATACATATGTATATACACATGTATACATACATGCAGTGACAGCAAAACTCAAACCAGCCATGATATGGTAGCAAACTAGACCAGTTCAGGTTAAAGCAAGAAAGTATACATGAAGCTAATAGTGCAACAGTTCAGTGAAACAGTGAAATAACAAAGGTGCAAATTAAAAATGAAATGAAACTAGAACTGCCCAAAACGATGACCCAACAAATGAACCAAATCAACAATGACTAGAACTAGACAGTCCATACATGTCAACCAGACAAGTTTTCAATCACAAATCAAAGTTCAAAGTGCAATTTCAAAATACAAGCATGATGTAGTAAAACCAGACGAATGCAACTGATTTCAAGTGAATGGTAACAAGTGATGCATCAGTACAAATGCATATACATCAATGTGCACACATGTACACAATGCTACAACAAAGATGAACACAAGCTTCAGACTAATGTACACATGAATGCCATCATATGTACAAAATCAAATGCAAGCCAACATCAAAGACACAACAGAATGGAAGTGTACAAACAGTGGCGAATGAAGATACAACATGCATTAGATCAGGTCAAAGTAAACCAGAGATCAGCCATAACCAGAAAGAAGCCAAAGCTAATGAATAGCAAATGATACAAGACCAACAATGCAACTTTATACTAACTGCCTGAAGAGTACAAGTTAAAGACTCCAACACTACGACTACAAGTGACAATGTCAAGCCAAAGAAAAACCAAAATGGACAGCAGATACAACACATCAAATGAAATAGTTGCAAACAGCATATATGTCGAAGTCATGAAACAACAGTCTCAGTGGTGAATCATGAAATCAATTAAATCAGTAAATGATACGGTGATGAAAAGTTCGAACAAATGCATAGACACAACAATGCAGAACTACTCGAGACGGAGATGTACAAGATGATAGCACATATATACATATGAATGCATATATATATATATATATATATATACATGAAAGCAATCAAGTACAATATTGAAATCATAGTATAAAATATGCCGTGGTTGTCAAGAATTTGAACAAGCCAAAAATGGTTCAAAAGTCATGAACATCAATTAACAATTTTACCAAAGCTGAAATTCAGTGATGCCAATAGAGCAAAGTCAGGTGATGTTGAAAAACTTTATGAAGCCGAAAATGAACAAAGGGCCAAAAATCAAAACAGTTTAACGATGAACAAGTTAATGCCAAAATCAACATAATCAAATCAAGTGACCGAAGTCAACCAGAATCAAAACCGTGATGACCAAGAAAAACGAACGGTTTAAAATCAACACCGTGTTATTCAAGTAAATTGAAAAAGTCACTAATCAATCTCAAGCATCCAAATGAAGATCGAATGGCCAAGCATAGTATAGACGAAATCAAACAACTGCCAGACGAACGCAAATATAGGAATTCGTCTTCTATAAATCCCATTCATCATCGGAAGCTTCAAATCCATCGAGTTCAAGTACGAAAAACATTAAAGCACAAAAGCATAAATTACACACCGAAGCAAAAACAGAACTCGTCGAAGCAGTCGAAGTGAGCAATAAGGAAATGATCGATCAATGCTACACGCGAATAACCACTTAATCGATCAATTTAAAGTCGGCACTTCAAAAAGCCCTAATTTTTAGAAACGAACGAGGCTAATATTTTTCACAAGGAACGACCCGCTATTTTCACAAAAGAAAGGAACGGAGCATATAAAAGAGGAACCAGGCCGATAAAGAAATAAAAGAAATTGGGTCGGCTTCTATAATTTATTTGGGATGTTATATTTAAAATTAGGGTTTATTTATTTCATTGTTTAAAAGTGTTTTTAATTTCTCTTTAAACCGTTGTAATTACTAGTCGTGTGACTGGGGGACAAACTATGTGGCGTAGTTTGAGAATTCGCAACTCAGTGGCTGAGTTGTGGCAGAGTTTTGAGCGTTGAGTTATGGCTAGTCGATAGCGGGTGTCGTGAGTTTATGTGTGTAAGTGTCTGACTTCTTAATTTCTAGTAGAAACCTTAGGGGCAGCACGTAGGCAGGGTTTTGCCAAAGTTGGGTAAATTCTGTGTCGTTCTACTTCTGCATTTACTATTTTGCTATTATCTGGGCTATTATTAATTTGATATGTCTATGTTGAAATAATTTTATAAGCTTTCGCAATAATTTTTATAATTAATAGAGTCACCCAATAACTGTTATAATTTATAGCGTCACCCTATTCACACCCCCTCTAGGGTGAAATCGATCCTACACAACAGTATTCTCAAGTTGAGATAACTTTATAATTGTCATTTTGATATTTTCTATTTGATCTTAGATATATTAACCAACGGTAAACTATTGATTGAATTGTTCCATATTATCCAATAACTATCAGTACGTAACCCCTTTGTGTCCCCAATAGTCATAAGTAATATATTTCGCAACATTTAGAGAGTGTTACGTACTCTAGTCTCAATGGATGTATCGATGTTCATACATCTGGACTTGAGATATTTAAAATAACACATTTATTATATTGCGATGAATTGCTAATGATTGCAATACATCGTAACTGCTATCACAAATATATGCAATTATGGAATTTCTTTTAAATATATTTAAATTGAACAGTTAATTAATATACCACATTATAACAAATATGTAATAGAAAGAAAAACACATTTATTTTTAAATTTCCCTTAGGGCATACCCCTAACTCCTTCTCACACTTGCACTTAGGCAATTATAAAATCTCAATTCCATCCATTTGATCAGCTTGACCAAAACTAGTCGAGCTAGTCCCTTTGTGAATGGATCTACTATATTGCCCTTCGTATCTACTGTTCGAATCACGACATCTTTCTTCTCAACAAATTCACTAATTACGTGCAATCTTCAAAGAATGTATCACAATTTCTTTTGTGCTCTAGGATCCTTTATAATCTGCATCGCAACATAATTGTTGAAAAACAATGCCATTGGATTCTCCATGTCGCGAATCACTCCTAGCTCACTCAAAAATTTGCGAATCCAGACCACTTCCTTAGCTATTTCATTGAAGGCAATGTACTCGGCCCCCATCGTGGAATCAGCTAAAGTTTCCTACTTGTAACTTCTCCAACGAAGGGCCCTACCGTTTATAGTAAATATGTAACCTAACACTAACTTACTATCATCGATATTACTTTGAAAACTAGAGTATATATACCCAAGTCTCCATTCCCATATATTAGGAATAAGTCCCTAGAATTTCTTAAATACTTTAGCATACATTTTACTGTAGTCTAATGCTTTTCTCTAAGAATAACTAGTATCGACTTATGCATCCTAATGCATATGACAAAATCGGTCTAATACATAGCATCGCATATGTTACAAAACTAATTGCCGAAACATACTGTATCCTCTTCATACACTTGTTCTACTCATTAGTTTGAGGAGCGTCCTTCTTAAAATGGATGGTTCCAGATTGCGTTGGAATATTTTCGTGCTTGGAATTCTTAATACTAATCCTTTCTAATATTGGGACAATCCCAACAACATATTAGATCTATCTATATAGATCTTTATGAGTATATAGGCTGTTTCTTCCAAATCCTTCACTAACTAATTCTTGAAAAGCCAAACATTTACTGATTGCAACAATAAAGCATGATTACCAATCATCGACATACAAAACTAAGAATACAATAACACTTCCATATTTCTTTCGATATAGCATGCTTCCTCTCTGTTCTGATAAAAACTAGATAATTTGATACCTTATCAAAACACTTATTCAAACTTCGTGAAGCTTGTTTAAGTCATAAATGGATCTTAATAACTTGCAAGCCATGCCCTTACTTCCACTAACTTCGAAACACTCAGACTATGACATACAGATGGTTTCTTTTAAATAATCATTTATAAATGTCATCTTTATGTCCATTTGCCTTGTTTTGTTGTCATAAAATTCAACAATAGCTAGCATTATCTGAATAGACTTAAGCATTACTACGGGCAAAATGGTTTTGTTGTAATCAATACCTTGAATTTGACGAAATCCTTTTACAACTAGCCTTGCTTAGTAAGTTTCCCCTTGTTCATCTACGTTTAGCTTTTTCTTAAAAATTCATTTGCAGTCGATGGATTTTATCCTTTTGGCTATGTCATCCAAAGTATAAATTTTATTTTCATACATGAATTCCATTTCAGTTTTATAGCTCCGAGCCAAAATGTAGAGTCTTTACTCTACTATGCTTGTTAGAATGATAGAGGAGTGTCATCATCTAAGACATTATCTAAGACATATCCCTCTATCTCACCATCCATATAAAACCATAGTATTACTCTGTTGTGTGAGATTTCCTACTAAACCTTCTAATATGTTGCATATTTTTATATATAAGTGAATTTAGTTCTCCCATTGGTTCCATCTCCATGTTAGACTCTCGGATCTTATCTAATTCTACAACTTCACTTTTAATTTCCTTTGAAAAAATTTAATTTGAAAAAACAACATATTGAGAAATAATAACCTTTTGTTCATCACCATAGTAGAAAATATTTACCATAGACTTCTTGTTATATTCTATGAGTTTGCACATCGATAATGTTACGCCTTAAGTTTATATGAACCGACATTCTTAACATAGGCTCGATAACCCCTCACCTTTAAATGTTTGAGGCGATGTTTCTTTCCATGCCACATCTCATTTGGCGTCTTAGGCACCGATTTTGTGGGTATCAAATTCAACATATATGCTATAGTTTCTAGCGCATATTCCAATAAAAGAAGTGCCAATGGAGAGTGTAGGGTGGAGTAACCTTATTGCGTTGGAATAACCATATCTAATAGGGTTCGGTTCCTTATTGCGTTGGAGAGTGTAGGGTGGAGTAACCTAAAAGATAACCTCGTTATCTTTTAAGAATCTTTGGAGCTCTTTTCTAACATACTCACCTCATCAATTAGATCATAATTTTTTAATTTTATGGTTCGTCTGATTTTCGACCTCCTTTTTTTATTCAATGAATTTCTTATAGACATTGAATTTGTTCTTCATAAGATACACATATTATAGTCTTGAGAAATTATCCCAAAAGGTTACAAAGTAAGAAGAATTTGATAGAGTTAGAGGTATTCCCTATAGGCAAATATGAAATTTATTGTTAAATAGTTAACTCTACAGTCAATTCTCGTTTGTAATAAAGGTATTTTTCTTTCTTTTATATATTTATTATAATGTGTTGTAAATAATTAAACGTCTAATTAAAATATAGTTGACATACAATCCGTAAATGGTGTGACTATGATAGTAATTACATATAATGGTAATCATGAATATTGTATCATAATATAATAAAAACATCATTTTAAATATTTCTAGTCAAGATACATCGAGACTGGATATCGATGCATCCATTGAGATTGGAGTACCTAACGCTCTTCAAATGTTGGACAGTATATTATTCATGATTGCTAAGGGTACCAAGGGGTTATATACTACTAGGTATTAGATAACTATAGAATTACTCACTCGATAATTTTTTATTAGTTAATATAACTAAGGTCAAATAGAAAATAGCGATGCGACAAATTTACACAGTTCTCTTTATTTGAGAATATTATTCATCTTCAATGTGAAAGCTCAGGTTTGATTATAGTCATCATGGAACAACATCCATTGAATGACTATAATTGGGTAGGGTGAAAGTATTGAAAGTGAAACACTATTCAAGTATGGATTCGTCTCCTTAGTTATATGGAATTAGTACCACGGTCAACTGAAGTCATCTCAAAGTCAAAATCTCTAGGCAGAGTAGTTCGGTTAATAATAACTTTTATTATTGAACCTAGGACACAATGTTTGGCTATAGAATGACATATGGATGACATTGGAATTTTGACCATTAGCAAGTTTAATAACTCCAAAGTAATACAGTTTTCATGAAGGGAATTAGCGTAAATAATTGTCATACTGAGTAACAGTTAAAAAGGTAAAATTAGATTTTACCAAAACCAAGTATGCGATAAATTTGGACATAATATCTGTAAAATGCACACCCCAATGATCCTAGATTTTTGCTAGATCGAAAACTCAAGTCCACCAAATTAAAGATCGTTGGTTTTGTTTCTTGTATTTAAACAAATGAATGCATATTAGAGCACTAATGGTATAACTTATAATAGAATAGTAGAGTATAACAGAACACATAATCACTGACCAAAATTTGGCACTTTCAATTCCTAGTATCCTTGTTAGTGTCGAGCATGGATAGGTAACATGACCTTTCACTGTTCTCGCCTGGTACCAGTAATTGTCCGTCTAAGCTGTCCTATTGGTTGTAATGAGGAGGGGTAATAATAACGTTCTAATGGCTAGTAAAATTATAAATTTTTATACAACACTAGTTTATACCGATTGTCTTCCATTACATGTTATGTCTTTTCATTTCTTCTAATTTAGTCATCTCGAATTCACTTTCATGTATGATACGTCCCATCTATACATAGTAGAATATAACTACATACCCTCATACATATAAGTACCAAGGTCTCTATTTGACCAAGATACTACCCCTACTAGTATCCGTAATTCTGCACCAACAAGTTTCATCATCAATGTCTAGGCCAAATTGCCTGCGTACAAAGTAGAACGTCCTGCTAGTGCCTAGTAACGCCGAAGCTATAGTTTAGCCATATTCTATCTCACTTCGCTTTGTGGATTTACTAAATTGTCTGCTTCCAATTGCGGATTCATCTCCATGGATTACCTCATTCACTTTGGAAAGAATTCTATCGTGGATTAACTAGACATGCCCTAACAACAAACTAGCAAACAACTGTACCAATGCATTACTAACGTGGCCTACCCTAGTAAGAGGCATAGCCCCTTTGGTGTAACACTGTCTTTTCTGTTGACCACTTTGGACCAATAAAGCACTCGACCTATGTAGCTCTTACTTTTGATATAGTGCATGCAGCCGCTAACTTAGCATCGAGCTGCTCACCATCCCATTTTGATTGCCTTACACAGTCAAGGCAGTACCCCTCCATTTCTATTTTTGAAGCAGACTCCGCTACCTATTGGGGTATTCCTTCATCTATATGCAAGTGTGTACCCTCTACGAGTCCTATGATTGGATATGTTACACATCTATACAATGTATACAAAACTGTTGGTAGCCCCTTGCAGTGGGCAGACTTTTATTTTGTAACACTACTGATCTCGCATTCCAACTTGTTCTAATGACTAATGCCATTCTTATCCGTTTAAGTTATTTACATACTTATGTAATTTACATTCGTCATAAACGCATACTTGAGGCTGCATATATATACATATATATCTGTGTGTGTATTTATTTATATATATACATATATATCATTTTCCATTCTTGTTTAATTATTGTGCCTCCACCGTCTACTGCTGACAAATTTCTACACTTTTCTATGCATTAACATCTTATTTAATTTGAGGTCATTTATTGCTTTCTTTTAAGTTTCTTTTATCATTTACTACTATCTTTTATCCATTTCTTATTTATTATTTAGGTGTCTATGGTTGATGTGTATGTAAATATGCATATTTTTACCATCATAATTAATCTATTTAAATTGAATCAATGATCATATTGGGTATTTTAACTTGTTTAAACCAAAATTCAAATTATTTTCAAATTGTCATATATTCATCTTCATACAGGGGTAAAATGGTTATTTTTATGCATTTATTAAATTGTGAAAATTTTCTTGGAATTTTCTATGTTGTTTTGTAGGAAATTTGGTGAATTTTACAAGTGATTTTATGATGAAATATGCATGCACAAAGAAGATACAAAAGAATGAAGATGGAAATAATTCAAAGTGAAGAACATGGAGGACCTCATCCACTTACCTTGATTTTCAATTAGAGGCTAGTGCACATGCTTATGGAGTTTATGGCTTCATGTAAACTTAAATGATGATTAGTAGAAGCTAATGATTACTTGGCCTCCACACTTTCTGAAGGGTATTTTGGGCATTCTCCAAAGATATGAAATAGGGTTTAACACATATATATATACTCCTTATGTTTCATGTAGCCCTCCTCTTCTTAGTCTTTCTTTTAGGCTCTCTTCTTTTAGTCTCTTCTCTTAGGAAAATAAAATGAGAGCACTCTTTCTTTTCATGGCTACTTAGCCATTTTTTTTCTTTTCATATAACTTTTTATGCAATTTAATACACGTTCATTTCCTCTTCTTGTTTATTTCCTTTGATGCTGTAGTGTAGATCTCTTTTATTTTATGCAATTAGATTAGTTATTTTTCCATTAACTTTCATTTTCCTCTTCTTTTAGTTTTTGTTTATTTCATGTCGCTTTCTACTTGTGTTGACATGATAACACAAATGAGAGAATAGTCCCTTCAATTTAGGTGTAATGAAGCTCTCTTGAATCATGTAGATGCAACATAATTTCTCATTTATGTCTCTTTTGTGCTTAATGGAAAGTTGGATGTTTGTGTGATTTTTTTGTTTAATATTGAGTTTGATAACTTATGTTGTTCAAACAAATAAGATATGCTTAGTCATATGAATCACTAATTAACTCTTCATCTACATATGATCATGGTAATGGAAGTGGATTTATAATCAAAATTTGATGGTTTATGTTTCTAATTCAATAGTTAATAAGTCATGCTTAAAATAGATTCTACTTTTAATCTCATATCATTTTCATTAAAATTAGTAAGTGGGTTAGAGAGTGCATTAAAGTTTGATGGCTTTAAGTGTGTTAATTAATAACACAATTAGACAATGCTTATGATAAATGCATCAATTAAACTCATAAATGACCAAAAAGAAATCATAATTTCATTATGTTGATTTATGTGATCATGAAAAGGGATTTGCCTCTAAATTGCTCTTTAATCTCATATTTTTATTTTCCTTAGTTTAAGTTTGTTTTTACTTTCTTTTAGTAGTTAACAATCATTCGACTTTGGTTTAATTTGATTGAACAGAATTTTAAAATCTACAATTCTCCGCGGATCGACCCGTACTCGCCACGTACTATCATTGTACGACATGCATTTGCGGTTATTTTTAATTCAAAATTCATTCGACTATTTTCTAACTCAATAGACATTTAGCCGTCCGAACAAGTTTTTGGCGCCGTTGCTGGGGAGTTGTTTTGATTTTAATTTCTAATCCTCAGATTATTTTTGTGTGATTTTATTGTGAGTTTGTGTTTGTTTTGTGTGATAGTTTGCATTATATACATATGTATATATATAGGGGCCAGCTATTTGAATACAAAATGGCGACACAAAAGATCTGGATTATTGAACTTTTTTGTTTTTATGTAGAGGGTGGAATTCAGTGGGCAATCCAATGGTGGAGATTTTTTGTGTCACCGATTGTGTCTCCATTATGTCTAAATAGACTTTCCCTATATATACGAGTATATATGCACGCCCAGATGGGCCTGCATCTAATCACAATGTCTTGTTGCTAGATTACTTGTTCCGTCCTTTTTAGTGCTCTATGGTCAGTAGTCTCTCATATTTCATTTATGTTGTGTTTTTTTTCTTTTTTAAATTCACATTTTGTTGAATATACTCGTTAATATTTTAGTTAAATTTGTAATTGTGAAAAGAATACACGTTAGATGACTAAAAATATTCAAAGTTTGAATTAAAGATATTTTTACTTTAACCTTATGATACCATAATTTGCATAAGGTTAGGAAGTTAAATTTTATTTGCCTGGCTAATTCTTCCTCAAGAAAATGGAAGTCCGACGCTGTTCAAAATGAATTTTATTTTCCTATTAAGTTTGTTCTTTCATCTTGGAACGTCCTGTGGCTTTGCTACTAACTATTGAAAATTATTGTTGGCATCTTTGGCAAGTTTTGTACTCCTTTTAACATTACTTATTACATAATTTAGGCATTTAGCTCATTAGTTTGTTTAATTTTCGTACCCAGATATATCTCTATATGTTGATAGCTTTAACTTTATAGCCAGTTCTCTATGTAGCTTTTTAATTTGAAGTGTAGTGGTAGTATGCGATGATGTTCATCTTTTTACGTGGGATATAAGTACATTAATGTCTAAAAAATAAAATTTTCTTATTGACATCAAAATGATTTGTACTTTGCCAGATAAGTTTGGAACCACTATATCACTCGGAAATAGAATTGATACAAATTCTTGCTGCTGTAATGAAGTTTATTTTTTTCTGCAATACAATGCTACTTTATATAATAGCAGTGTACATAAGCAAAATAATAAACTGGTTATTGGACTTGTTAACTCAGTCCACTCACTTCAGTACATAATGTAACATAGAGTTTATTCTTGGCAGTTTCTGTCATGGATAGCAGAGAAAATAAAACATAACTGACAGACAACCGCAGGACTTCAATTTATGAGTTACTCTGTGGACTTGCCATATTCATTAAAATAATCTTAGTGACGACTATAGAAAACAGGACTAAATTTTAAACATTAGAAGCATTAAATTTTAAACATTAGAAGCATGTACAATAAACAGTGGGCAGAGTCGATTCATTGTATTTCCGGTTGAAATATGCTTAATGTAGCAAGCTTTGAATCACCATTGAAGACACTGTTCTTGCATTCTGGTGGAGCAACCATTTTTAGTGCTAAATATTTATTATAAGTGAACATCACCATTTAAGCCTTAAGAGCTAAGTTGCATATATTTATTAGTAAAACTAAAATACCTAATATAAGTAATAATATGTTTCATAGTAACAGTTGGAACACAGCATGTAGATTTAGTAGAAAATATGTAAAAGAATTTTTCATAGAATGTGAAGTAATTGTAGTTAACAAAATAATTATTTAACAAAAAAATATTTAACTTATATTATGCAGTTAGTAGATGGGGCATGTTATTATGAATAAAATATAGAAATATATATCTTCCACAAACATCATCGTATGTAATGTTTGGATAAGCTAAAAGAATATGAGATATCAACAAACTGAGTTGCTTTTGCTATTCAATTTTTACCAAATTTGAATTTCGAAGACGTACCTCTTGAGTAACAATCAAAGTTGAGCGATGAAGACAAAAAAATTCTTCTAATAATATAAACTGCAGAACAAACAAATTGAAAGTAAGACAAAAAAAGAAAAATGCAAGAGAACTTAGTGGTACATTTCATGTTTGTTTTGTGTACATTTTATATTTTTAAAAAAAATTGTTGTGCATTGGTTGTTTGATTTTGTGTTTAGTTCACTTGCTTGTTCTTGTGTGTCTTGTTCTTCTGTACATTTGGTTTAACGTTGTGTTAATTTTCATTTAAGAAAAAGAGAAAAATAAACTCTGCATTGCAATCTCCTTATTTTGCTCTCTGTTTACATTTCTTTTGTGCACAGTGCAGTTCTTTTGTTTTGTTTCACTGTTGTTTTGCTTTGTCCACAGTGCTGATACATTTTACATTTCAACTATTTACATTGCCGATACATTGCTGATACATACACCTTCCTGTGCATTGTCACCTTCTTGTGCATCATTGACCATACATCACTGCCTGCTTTAATCCCAAACGCCACATCACAAACTTCAAAATCAATCCACGCTTTCAAACCTCACCTGACAACCCACCTGAACAACCAAACTCACCTCTGTCCACCATACATACAATTGTAATATCCTACAAACATTTACCTCTGTCACTTGTTTGCTAACTAAACCATACATACCTCTTTCCATAACTTACGCTTGTTTGCTAGCTAAACTTTCACTTGTTGCTAGCTAAACCATACATACCTTTGTCCAAATATAAACATCACCATCCTCCTATCCATTCTGCCAGAGAAACCATCAAACAACATCAAACAAATTCATTCACCTCTGCATTTCCTCTAACCACCTTTGTACTGCCTCTAACCCAACCTGCTGTGCTACATCCTCCACATACAACAACATACAACTGCCACTCACAACTTACATACACCTAAACTTCAGTGCATCAACATCATCCACTTCTACAACCAACCTTCCCCTTGCAAACTCCTCAAACCACCCACCAACACTGTCATGGTCAATGTCATCAACTACATCTCCACTGCTCCACCTTTCAACTACCCACTGCACTGCACAACTCCACCCACAACCATCCATCGGCAAGCACTCACTGCCGCTCCAACCACCTACCTTATTCCAACATTGTCTCCTTCAATCCTCCCAACACAGCCTGACCAGCTTCAACTTACTACCACTTCCTTTCGGTCAAGCAACACCATCACCCAGCAATCCAACTTCAATCCTGCCAATAACAACCACCCCTCTAACCCAAAAGCCACACCTAATTTGCCCAAGTTCAACATCCTCAAAGATAACTGTTCATCAGCCCTGGGCATAAATAATGTCAATACATGAAAGTCGTTGCCACAACAAAAGCTTTAGAAATTAATTTGGGGTTAATTTGTTAAGATTATTATTTTGCAAATTTAGTTACATTACTATGGTCTGTTATTTTCCATATTATTCAAGATCAAATCATCGAAAGTCAACTACATTTTAGTCCTTTCATCAGCAACTCAATGAACTTTTGTATGTCTAAATTTAAAAGCTTACTATTCAACACCATAAATAAACTAAGTGTTCATCATTCGTATTTATAGCCAATGAAAAGAAAAAGCAACGTCCAACCGCCACCAAACAGATGAACAAAAAGATAAACAATAACCTTTACGGAAATTTAAATCCAAAATTTAAAAATAAATAAATAAATAATAATACCGTTCATCTAATTCATCTCAGGTTGGAAATGAAATCTGCTTCTCTACCACAACGGCATCTGATTAGTCCATGGTATGAACTCGCTTTCAACATACCCATACCTGAACCCTTCATCGACACTCCCGCTTTCACACCCCGATCCATCACGATCAGGTACCGATGCATCGGATCCCAATCAATTACATCCGTACCCAACCCACCAGCTCAGATGCTATATACAAAAATCATGATATATTAAAAAAGGCAAGAAGTGCGGCTGACTTCAGTTGATTAGATTGATCACCCATTCACTGTCATAGACATTGCATGTATCAACAGCGGTAAGATTAATACCCAACCCACTAGCTCAGATGCTGAGAAGAAATACACTGATACTGCTGTTCAAGTCATTGAACTCATCCATCTTAAATGTAAAAAATAAAGAAAATCGAAATCATAAAGAGTTAGATTGTGTGGAGATAAACTTGTAATTATATCAAGAAAAATAAAGTATTAGCAAAGCTTTACTTATCTTTTCCTTTCAGCCAACTTAACACCACCATCAAGTCTGCGAGCTTGAAGACCCTTTTCGAACTCACTTTAAAAACTGGGTACGAACTTAGTTAAAACCGAGTTTAAAAAATCTTAGTTTTAAAAATGGGTTCAAACTCTAACTGGGTTCAAACTCAGTTTTAAAGCAGGGTTCAAACTCGGTTTTACATTGTTAAAAACCTCTGTTAAACTAAGTTAAAAACCATTGTTAAACTGAGTTAA
Organism: Allium cepa; assembly: GCA_030765085.1. NCBI lineage: Eukaryota > Viridiplantae > Streptophyta > Magnoliopsida > Asparagales > Amaryllidaceae > Allium > Allium cepa. The sequence continues at coordinate 771,470,568 of CM060935.1, forward strand.
ATATCATTGTTAAACTGAGTTCACCTACTCAATTTTAACTGAGTTTAAGCTTGGTATTAACTGAGTTTACGCTCTGATAAAACTAAGCTGAAACGCTCAATTTAAATTTAAATGATTTTAGATACACTGGACTTGCGATTTTCTTTTTACAGGGCGTTCATTCACATAATTTTAAAGAAAAGCAACATCATGAGCTACCCAGACCCCACAAAATATCAAACATGAACCTAAAAACTTGCAGATACAGTTGTTTCAGTGTGCATGATTCAAAAAACTTTGACATTTTCACATTAACTTGCTCCCAAATTGAAATTATAACTACTTCTAAATAACATTGAATACAAAATTTACAGTACAACTATGTGCTCATAAGATTGTACTGTGTTGCCTGAAAGGGTATTACCTGCTTTTAAGGGTCGGTTTTTTTGAGGTATATGATGAGAGATTAAAAGATGAAGTGTGGAATATATCAAGGGTACATATAGACTTGATAATGACCTTCTACAGTAAAAAAGGCATCCATAACAGTGTGATAAAACATGAAACAGACAAAGGTTAGAACACAGATAATCATTGGAGAATTTTAAATTTCCAACATACAGATTTAGTATAACATGGATAATCATTGGAAAAACGTAGACATTGCTTGTAATTCAGTTTCAAAGTCAAAATTTTATTTCTTTTGCCAAACTTTGAAAATGCACAAAAGAACATTTAAAAGCAATTAATTTTTACAGGTTGCTACAATCCACGTATTAATGTTCATGTTGAGATAGCATATGTAATTTTTTTAATACTAAGACTTCTTCCCTATTTATTTTTATTTTAGACATCTACTTTTCATGGAGAAAATTACCAAACAGTTTTAACAATATAAAAAGGCACAGGTCTATTAAATAAATATGCTACTGTTGTTGCCCATCAGACATGGCATACAAACCAAGTTGAGTAAAATATGTGACAATAAACTCATGTGAAATGGTAACATTGAAGAAAAAAAATGATGGCAAATAAAATTTGAATTGGCTTTGCATGGTGCCTTAAAGGCATCAAGTGGTGCCACCGCGTGGGAGAGTTATTTTGGATTTTTTTGGCGACAGGGGCAACTCAGCAATTAAGGGGTTTTTCACTATTTTAAAATTCTGCTAGGCAACTCAACAATTAATTGCTATTAATGAAGTTAATACAGCAATTGCTTAAAATATATTATTTCTATTAAATTTTTTTGGAAACACGTGTTTAGAGGATTCAATATAAGAAGCAATTAATGATAAAATTCAATAAGGTCCCCATAAGAGTATCTAAAACAATGAAGATAAAACGTTTTACTATAATCATGAATGAACCTTTTACTGTAATCAGAAAGGAAAGTTGATGACATGTCCACAACTTCTCCATTGCATATACTACAGATTCAAAAGGCACAGAAAATTCTAGAAGCTGTGGAAATGTGTAAATGAAATTTCTCTATTCCATATACTATAGGTTCACCTGTAGGTAGAATAAAAGAAGAGGTAAATACAGTGAGGATGTACCTTGAAAATTTGATGATGTATGTAGATGAAGATCAAATTAAATACCTTTATTCCTAACCAGTCAGTAAAACTTCTTTGTAGACAACATTTTTAGTGAAAGTTCCGGTTCGTCCAACTACATGTCCCTTTTCTACCAACACTTTGGTATTAGCGCTTGAAACTCCTCGTGAAAGTGCCACATATAGTTGTCCATGACCAAATACATGCTCAGGTAGAAAAATACCGGTATTTTTTATCGTTTGCCCTTGTGCCTTATTTATAGTGAAGGCGAAACACAAACGAATTGGAAATTGTTTCCGTATTAACGCAAATGGTAAATTCAAATTTTCAGGTGGCTTTAGTGGGATTCTTGGAATGAAAACTCTAGTACCAACATAATGTCCAGTGATGATTTCAGCATCAATGCAATTTTTATTGAGTTGCTTACATATAAGCCTCGTTCCATTGCATAATCCAATTTTCGGATTCAAATTTCTTAACAACATTATAGGTGCTCCAAGCTTCAATTTTAAACAATGTGGAGGTAGCCCGCCGGGAGTGATTGAGTTTAGAAATTCTTGTTGGTATAAGTTGCGAGCATCGTCTTCTACAGCATCATATGAATAGTAAATGATTTCATTTCCAGGAAATATATCGAGCACATGTTCATTGAGCTTGTCGACGTATTCATTTAGTGGTGTAATTAATGCTCTATTAACTATGTACTCTTTGTCGAATGCATTTTCTGATAAGTTGGGAAAAATTGTATCTATCAACTTTGACAGTGGATTAACATCATTTTTTGATGTTATGACCATATTTGTTGGTAGTTGAATCATTTCTTCATTGGTTGAAGGTTCGGTACCATCTCCAATTTGAATTAGAAATTTTGAATATGCGATATCATTTGCTGCTCGCATGTTTTTTTTAAATGCAAAATTTTAAATTTTTCCCATAAAAGTGATTTAATGATGCATGCATTAATCGCTTCATTTCTTGTAGCTTTAGGCACAACTGGCAATACTTGTCGAAAATCTCCTCCCATAATAAGGATTTTACCTCCAAATGGTTCATCTACATCCATTATATCTCTCATAGTTCTATCAAATGCCTCAAAAGCATAACGATGTACCATTGTAGCTTCATCCCACATTAGAACAGTCGATTGTTTTAAAAGTTTTGCTAATTTTGACTGTTTGCTTATTGAGCATGTTGATGTCGGTTTTGGTTGTAATGGAAGTTTAAATCTTGAATGTGCAGTTCTTCCACCAGGTAGTATAGTTGCAGCGATACCAGATGTAGCTGTTGCAATTGCAATACCACCATCTTTTCTAACTGTTGACAGAATAGCACGGTATAAATATGTTTTTCCCGTCCCTCCAGGACCATCTATAAAAAACAAACATTTTTCTTTTTTTACAATTGCATTCATAATTGTATTGTAGACCTTCAATTGTTCCTCATTTAATTTTTGAATAGCTAGTAAATCATCCTTCGAAATAGGAATTGCTAACTCTTCTTCTATTAGCTCTGAAATTTTATCACAATCATATGCTCTTGAGATATTTGGTAAATCATAATCCGCCGTGCTTTTATTGTGTTGCAGAAGTAACATGTCTAAATCTTTCAAAAGACGATTTGTTAGAAGCATTTGGTTAGTAATACTTGAATTTCGGTAATCTTCTACCATATGATCGAAAAACTCATCCCATAACCTTCGCACACCTGATGGATTGCAGAAAACCAAGATAGTAACAAATAATGCTCTTAAAGAAATTGGCATCTTTGTACTTGAGGCTTCAGTCAAACATTCTTTAATGCTGTCATCGTTTTCTAAAAGCCCTCTTTTCTCAGCAGCTTCTTTGAATGTTCGACTTCTAATTTCGTCAATTGTAAGTAAATCATTAAAAAAAGTCGGTCCTTTAATATGATTCAAAAGTATTCTCAAGAAAAAACGTTTTCCTTCCGTAGGTAGGGCTGTGTATATTCTACCAATCACCCTTACATTAGATACTCTTCTTTTCCCTTTTTTTTCATTTTTAATCCAACAATAGTTATCTGGAAATTCACGATATAAAAGTTGTCTTGCTTGTTCATCAATTGAATTTGTATAGAAAAACTCTGTCAGCATTGTGTGTAGGTTGCTTTCATCGGCCAAAACTTCATTGATGGTTTGATCATTGGAAAACATAACACTTTGTTTATTTGGAAGATGTATTTGAAGACGTTCAACTGATGGATATATCTTGGTAAGAGAGAATCTAAAAATCTTCCATAATGCTTCTGGAGCAGAAATCCACCTTGCATCTATAAATTGTTGAATCTCATCATAGTGAGGTCCAGGTCGAACTTGCATTGAAACGCGGTCTGGACCTTTGTAGACATATTTGTAAAGATATTTAACGCTTTTTATGCTACTACATATTTCTACATTAATGTGACAGTTATATTTGCGTAGTAACCAAGGATTGTAAGGGACGACCCATCTGTTATCTACCATCAACTTTTCATTTCTATCAATAGGGATAGATTTTCCAGTATCGCGTCTTCTGTAAATTAGGTATGAATCTGTGCCTTGAATAGTTACATTTGAAAATTGTTTTGGATACTCTCTTTTTCAACTACCATTTTTCATGCAAGGACAATTTCGATTTTGAGTACCACATGGTCCATGAATCATCCACTTCATTACTGCCACATGTAATTCTGATTCTTCGTTAGAATCGGGTATTTCTGCTCTAACAATTTCATCATATTCATCTGGGTTAGTTAATTTGTCTTCATCTTTGAAGATAATTAGCATATGAACATGTGGTAAACCTCTTTTTTGAAATTCAATTACATGGACATGAGCAGCTACTTTTCCAAGTGCTCCTTTAGTAAAAATATCTTTTTTTAATTCCTCGTATTTTGCACGAAATATCCTTGTTGTCAAATCTGGTTTGTCTTGAGGGTCTTGACCGGGTAGCAATTCGCTAACAATTTCATCCCAAAGTGGATTGCATGTCATTGTAATGAATAAATCGGGTTTGCCATACTTATGTACTAAAGCCATTGCATCTTGATATCGTTGGTACATATCACGTGGACAACCAATATAAGAAGAAGGTAGTATTGTTCGTGTTCCAACATTACCTAAATAAGAGAATTTGTTAAAAACTTCATAAATATGAAATTTAATTACATAAAGGTATAAAAATGTACTTAATATAAGAGCAGGTTTTCAAATTCACAAACTACGCACTTGCATCATTTTCCCCAGCGTTTAAAGCATCTTGTAATCCTTGATACATTTCAGCTCTGATGGTTTTTTGATTACTCCTATACCACCTTAGTCTGCTGGTATCTATCTTAACATAGTTATCAACTACGTATTGTTGAAACAATCGTCCACCTCGAAGAAAAAGCGATTTATCATTTTCTCGAATCTATAAAAGAACATTGCATATTGATGAATATTAAGAAATAAAAAATATAAATATATAAAATGTGTTATATATTAAATTATATGTACCTGTAGAATATTAGCATAATACTCACGACATGAAAATTTATTGCCATTTTCATCCTGACTATTTATATCCCATCCGTAACTTCCATATGGTAATAAAAGTGGGTATTGCAATGGATCATAATAACCAGCTGTTTCAGGAATAGTTATGAGTTGTCCATAGTTTGTCTCAACTACAATATCTCTTTCATGAATTTCTTCATTTTCAGCTCCTTCTACCCAAATTCCAGCAACTTGTGAAGAAGTTGGGAGAGTATATTGTTTTTGATTTGAAGATTGTTCTTTTATGACCAATTTACAATGTTGGATATTTGGTTTTTGTCCAAGTTGTCGAAATACAACTGCAAATCTATTATGTGTACTAAGAGTTTTTTGTAGTTTCTCTACGATATCTCGACTCAAAGTATTATTTTCAGCCAATCGGTTATCAATTTCATTCTCTGTATCGTAAATATAAAGTTGTAGAAATCTTGGACGATTATCAGATGTAGGTACCAAATTGCCTATTTTATGATAGATGCTTCCTTGAGCTCGAAATGTGTATACTCCATCTTTACCCGTAGCCAAGTTCTCATCAACATGAACTCCCATCGATGTAAATGCAAACATGTGGTTATAAGCTCGTATGTTTTTTCTGAATTCTTTTCCTTCATTTGATTGGTCAGTGTACAAATTGAAGATCTCATCGGGTGAAGAAATTGATTGTAAAATGATTTTTCCATTTAGACAACAGAAGTTATTTGATTCTCGGTGAAAAAGTTTTGCTTGACAATGTCTGCATATTCTTGATTGTGGCAAATAGAATCTTTGAAAACCAGAATGATCTATAAAGTTTCTTGCACAATTATGTCTTGCTGTAGCACTTCGACATGGTTGAGTAATTCTATGTATTGTGTTTCTATTGATGTTTCTTTGTTCAAAAGATGGTGTATTAGTGTTTTGTTCATCTTCATTGTTCACTGACCCATCGATATGTTGATCTACACAAATTATTGATAAATAAAACTTATAAGTATTTATGAACATGAAATTCAAATATATTCTTTATTATATTTAATATATATATATTATATAATATATATATATAATAAAGAATTATAGTAAATGGTTTTCTTAGTAATACCTTCAATATTTCGAGTGGTAGGTAAAGAAAAGGAACTATCTGTGCTTGTTTGTGATTCGTAATCATTGATATTTTTTTCACGTCTTCTGGATTTTCTAATATGATAATTAGAGCGAACTTGCTTTCTTTTTGCTTCTTTTTCAGCTTCTGTCATGAATTTCTTTTCGTTCTCTCATAAATGTTACGATGCTATAATTGTTGAGCCCTTTGTTCTGTGTTTAATTCAGATCGACGTTGTCTTTTTCTTTCTGCCTTGATTTGAGCATCTAATAATGCTTGTTTTTGAGCATTCTCAATGATTCTAGGGCTTCTACGAAGTATCAAAGATGGTGATTGATTAGATGTTCCTGCTTGACGTTGGTTTTTTTCAAGGATTCTTGGACTTCTACGGGGTGGTAACTGAGAACTACAGTTTGATTCCATTGGGTTGTGTTGAATTCTATTGGTATTCGTTGTCCTTTGTAAGTGAACAACTTCGTTGGCTTCCATTGCTTGAAGTTGAGCTTTTTCGATTATTCTAGGACTTCTACGTGGTTTTGATTCGGAAAGTTGATTAACTTCCATAGTTTGGTAGTGAAATGCACAGATTCAAGATTGAAATTGTTTGACCCTAAAAATAGAACATTTACCATGTTTAATTAATTTAGGATTTAGGAAGAAGTAAATATTATAACCATTATTGTGCAAGAACTAAGGTATATACAAAAATAATAATAAAATACTTAATTGTTAAGTAAATTATGTTGTTTACTTAATTTGCGATAATAACACAACCATTCCTGGTAAGAAAATATATATTTATACCATGTTTATAATACTACTTCAAAGTATTTTCAAATTTTTAGCATACAATAGGAGTTAAAATCGGCGTAGAAAAATATTTTTAATAATCACTCAAATTTCAACCTATTCTACAAATATTACCACTTATGTTTGGTTCAAAAGTTATTATTCCAATTAGTACGTTATTGAACAAAATGTTGTATTTTTATATAAAGTATTTCCAAAGTATTGTTGTGATTATATGTTTATGTGAAATTTTTTAAGGTAATAATCCATGCATAAGTTTGTAGATATTTTTTGTTTTCAGTTACAAATAAATATCCTTTTTAGTGCATGTATTAGTAGATATATCAATGCAAGTACTATCTTAGAGTTTTTAATCTCGACCCATGTATTACATAGTCGAGTGTAAAAAAGGATGTATGTTAAAATAATTATAGTTGTTTTCAATGAATGAAAGATATTTGGTTGCCTTGTTTGCTGATGTCCAAACACCTTTGTAAAAATGTGTACAACACCTCACTTTTGTCTAAAACAAATTAAAGCATTTTGGGACTAAATGCTTTAATTTCGACAGCACTTCACTTCTTTCTCTTGTACGCATAACTTTGCATCCAAGGGGTGTGTTGTCGTTGTATTTTCTAAAATAAATTAAAGCCTTTTGGGACTAAAGACTTTAATTTTTTGTTGTATTTTTTGAAATAGTATTTAAAGTTTATTTTCAAATAAAAATTATATTTATTTCTTAATTTAATCAATGCATAAGTTCGTAGATATTTTTTGTTTTCAGTTACAAATAAATATCCTTTTTAGTGCATGTATTAGTAGATATATCAATGCAAGTACTATCTTAGAGTTTTTAATCTCGACCCATGTATTACATAGTCGAGTGTAAAAAAGGATGTACGTTAAAATAATTATAGCTATTTTCAATGAATGAAAGATATTTGGTTGCCTTGTTTGCTGATGTCCAAACACCTTTGTAAAAATGTATACAACACCTCACTTCTGCCTAAAACAAATTAAAGCATTTTGGGACTAAATGCTTTAATTTCGACAGCACTTCACTTCTTTCTCTTGTTCGCATAACTTTGCATCCAAGGGGTGTGTTGTCGTTGTATTTTCTAAAATAAATTAAAGCCTTTTGGGACTAAAGACTTTAATTTTTTGTTGTATTTTTTGAAATAGTATTTAAAGTTTATTTTCAAATAAAAATTATATTTATTTCTTAATTTAACCAAATGCAATTTTCTGTGTTAAGCTAATTAAAAGTATTAGAACATAAAGTAAAGCAATCATGGAAACTGTTGGATAATGAAGGTAGTAGATGTAGTGAAGTAAGAAGTAAGAGTTTACTTTTAGTTGTGTCTTCAATTATTAGATATCTTTGTTAAGCTAATTAATTAATTTTAAGAAAGGTGTTCGAAAGAAACATGGCTATAGTTTACTTTTAAGTGTTAAAATTATACATGATGAGATATACATGATGGGCAAATTGGATAGTAACTGAATAGTTTACTTATAGTTTACTTTTAATTAATTATTAGACTTCTTACACTTGCATTCTATTTTATGTCTTGCTGAAGCAGGAGTTTTGTTGGTCTCTACCTAAAAGTATAAACACATTCTCATAACTTATAAGCAACCAATAGCTCAATGCTTGTAGGATAACTAACTTTTGCAGCTGCAGTTCACTTGTATTTTAAAGATGTGTTGTAAAAGCAGCAAATATAATGAGAGTTTAACCGATGGTTTAAACAATAATCAAATCAAAATGGTCACAAATCAACCAAATATTGTTGAGATATCAAAAAAGCAAGCAGATTTTTGAAAGAAGTGGCACTAAGAGGCGGTTTAAATAATCTAAATTCAGGTATAACTGGCCTATAGTTGTACTTATATTTCTAAATATTTTGTAACTTTGTACTTCTAACCTATACTCGATATTGAGCATGCAAAATATAACATTATTGTGTATGAAAACTTTTAGACTACCCTTAATCTTATTTAAGTTTTTTTTTCTTTGATAACGTACTGAATTACAAAGAAAAAAATGTTTCTTAATTTTGAATAGAACATCCTGTTATTGCATAGCTTATTTAAATCGGTATTAAATCTTGTTTTTTTGGTCATGAATTTAAATGATCATATCCCATATTGACACATTAAAAAAGAAACATCCTCAAAAATAGAAGGAAAACATACTCTCGAAGGAAAGTCATTTCATGCCATATACACCTCTATATGTCAAGTAAGCTTTGATCAGTTTCGAACACAGTACATGGTTAGTTTCATATTTGTCTAGTTTTGATTAGCCTTGGAATCATATTAAGTTTTTGGAAAAATATCAAATATGAAGGATGAAATATTAATTTCAGAGTTTTCCATTAACCGTTGTGCCTAAAATTCAAAAAAAAGTTACAATGAAAATGGAACAAAAAAATAAAAAATCAACAGGGAGCATGATATCATAATAGCCAATGGGAAACCGGAATCCTAAGTTGCATATTTAAAAAAGTTCGAATAAGAATTCAAACAAAATAGATTTAGAGTAGTCAGGACATCTACATTAGAAAATTAATCAGAAACATCGTGAAGACCTGGAACATGTAAATATGCGGTAGAGTTACAAAAATTTTAGATGGCAAGTACTCTATAAAGCAGAAAGAGAAATAATCACGAACGTCAGGAACGGAAACAAAATCTTAAAACAGACGCGTTCTATTAAGAAACAAAAGGGAGGTGGGAAAAAATACCTAATCATAACCAGCTCACAATAAAATGAACTCAAAAACAATTTGAAATATTGCCACAATGTTAGATTTATCCTTGTTTTCTACTTTCATACATATATAATTGCTTCAGAAATTAATGCAAGAATACATCAAGATAAAATCAAACAGAATAAAAAATCCCAAAGTCATCCGTAAATATCAATATATTAGGAAACAAAAATAAGCTGAATTTAATTGCAAGGAACCCATATAATACTGAAAATCCAAAGGAGTTCATGAAAATCATTGAATGCTTACCTGAGATTGAAGTTCAACAGATGTCTTATATATGATGGTTGGGCTTAATTCTTTATCTGCGTTGAATCAGTAAATGCTGGTTAGTTCAATGCTTAATCGAGATAAAATCAAACAGAATAAAAAATCAAACAGAATAAAATCAAATAGAAATTAATGCAAGAATACATTAAGATAAATTAAAACAGAATAAAAAATCCCAAAGTCATCAGTAAATATCAATATATTAGGAAACAAAAATAAGCTGAATTTAATTGCAAGGAAACCATATAATATAAAAATCCAGAGTTCATGAAAATCAGCGAATGCTTACTTGAGATTGAAGTTTAACAGATGTCTTATATATGATGGTTGAGCTTAATTCTTTATCTGCGTTGAATCAGTAAATGCAGGTTAGTTCTATGCTTAATCGACGATCGAATTTTGAGATAACAACAGATTAGTAGTCGTAGTTTAACAGACTAATCTCAGTCGATAATCGAAAATTGAAGCAAATATGGAATCGTAATTTAATAAACTAACCCTAATCGTAGTGTAACAGTTTAATTTTTCTTGAATCTAATGAGGCAAGCAAAATAGGTTTAATAACCCTAATCATAGTTTATGGAGGAATAGGTTGCATGAGGAAGGGATTTCATGAATCAAAAATCAGGTGAATCAAAAATAAACGTCGTAGATTCATAAATCAGAGCAGAATAAAAAATAATGTATGTTCACCATTCATAGATCAGATCAAGGGAAACCAAAAATAAAGAAATATACCTTCAATTCAAAGCAGACAGTGATAAAACGGATGAGCTATCTTTGGCGGCCATCAAATCGCTAGACGCAGATGCAATATCTTTGTGGATGTTGACATCAGTGATTCGCAAGCGAGAGAAACCGATTATTGGAGATTGGATGAATTCAAGACCATCAAATCGCTAGACGCAGATGCAATATCTTTGTGGATGTTGACATCAGTGATTGGCAAGCGAGAGAAACCGATTATTGGAGATTGGATGAATTCAAGACCGTAGTTGAATTTGGGGAAACAATCGGTTGTACGAATGGATAATGAAAATGCGTTAGAAGGATGAGGGCGGAGGCGAAATGCAGAGGCTTTTTAGGAATTTCAAAAAGACACGGTTGAAGCATGTGTATTGAATTTACCTTATTCGTAGTAGAGATGTATGTATGTGTGTGTGTGTGTGTGTGTGTGTGTGTGTGTATATGTATGTATGTATGTATATATATATGTATGTATGTGTATATATATATATATTGTGTGTTTTGTGATTTTTGGTGACATTCTGTTGGGTGCTTGTTTTCTATTTTATTTTCCATTTTCATTTCATATCATCTTTAAAAAAAAAAGAACATTGCATTCATCTTCAATTTTGTTACAAATTTTCAATTACATTTCAATTCATTTGCATTTTCATCACTGTACACTCTTCATTACAAAAAGAAAAACAGTTTACATCTGTGCACTTTTCACAGCACTGCACAATTACCACTCTCTGTATACTGCTTCTTATCCCTGTACATCTTTGCATTTCACCATTTCTGCAACACCAATGCATTACAACCACTTCACACCACTTCAAACATTCAACCTCTGTTACCCCACTTCAGTTCTAACCACAATACAACTTGCCTGCCACCTACCTCCTGTGCCACCATCTATCACTTTCAAATACCCATCACGACTTTCACTTTACTGCTGCTTACCCAACCAAGCCATGCATCAAGTCTGTGCACATCCTGATCACACTGCAACTTACATCTTCCATTCAACAACCCCTACCACTGTCACACACACTACAGTCAGCCATCACATACCTGCCTGCCTTCAGATAGCATATCAAATTCATAAACACCACAACCAGTCTCAACCACCATACATACTTCCAATCTGCAACTCGATTAGCCTTCCATTCCTGAACCACAAACTCCATTGTTTGACTGCCTACAAATTGTCAACATCATCAGCCATCTCAATATCCCTTCACACCTTCATCATTACATTCACTGAACCACAGCAGTAGTTCACGGAAACAAACCTACTTCTTTCCCCTTCCAGCAACCATACATTCATCATCAACACAGTTGCAGTGCAACCAAGCAACTATTTCCACTATCTACATTCCCAATCCCACAGTGCACAGCCACTATACAAGTCACAAATCGAAATTTCCACCGCCTCAATGCATAAACCACTTCACCACACTTTCCTGATCTACCATCAGTCCCCTCTGCAAACTGCCACACCCTCTCACTTTAACTCCAATTCTACAACTACAACATCCCACTGATCCGCCATCTACACTCCAGCCATCACCATTTGCCCGAACACACTTATACTTCCTCCAACAAACAGCCATCTACTTTCACATTCCCATCCTCACTCTTCCAAATAACCAAAATAATGAAGAAGAAGAAAGAAACTTACCGCCTTTAACCACATCACCGCCTCCTCTTCAAATTACAACGTCGACCAACCATCATCCATTAGCAAAACCACACTACATCAACTTCAGTCATCCACAAAACATACACACCTCCATACCATCGTCACATCACCTGCACCATCACAGTCAAACCCACTGCCTCGACTTCACCGCGACCCTGAACCACTCGCCTGAATCGCCTCGCCCACACTTCAATCGTCACCACGTCCACTGAACAGCAAAGCACAACTCAAAATCGCAACCACCCCAATCCCTACAAACTTCTTCACATCTCCAACTCTTTGCAAATCACCGCCTCGACCTACGAAATCCACAACCACTAGTCAATACTCCAACCACCTTCAATTCGACATCGACTCCACCACGAATCCACGAAACCGACCACTCGAACAGCTTGCAACCACTCTCGAACAGTGATTTTGAATTGTGTATTTTTGAATTTAAACATAAAATTGAAAGAAGATTTGAAGCATGATTGTTATTTCGGGTTATACGCAAACGAAAGTGGTTTGCAGAGGTTAAGGCATTTGATAAAGGGAGCATTAATAAAAGGGGTATTCGAAGTTCTTAAACAGTTGATAAAAAGGGAATTTATTTTATTCTGGGCTGGGCTGTCAAATAGACCGAGTGTATATAATTTTTTTTAAACTTTTGCTTAGTTTTCCTCTTATAAGTTCACTCATATTTTGAATTTTCTAAAAAAAAGTGAGTTATTTTGTTGTATTTTTCATTTGTTTTAGGACTTCATTCTTCTTACTTTCTCCCTTAAAAAAGAAAAAAGAAAACGGGCTTGAGTGAACGTTCTTTCTTTTTTTATGTTCTTTTGTTTTAACTTTTTTTTGTTTAAATTTCCTTACTTCTATCCTAAAAAAAAAAGAAAAGAAAATTAGGTTTGCATTGTTTTGGTTTCAACCTTTTTGAGTTTCTTCGTTGAATTTAAAGAAAGGGTGTTTGCACAATTTTTTTTTACCCTTTCAAAAAAAAAGTTGTAAATTTGTTTTGTTTTAAAGTTCCATCCTAAACAAAAACTGTATAAATCTTGTTTTATTTCAGGTTGCCAAAGCAGAATTGCAGAAGGAGCAGAAGTGCTTGCTAAAACAAATTGCATGCTTTGCTGAGCTTACCAAAAGAAAATATAACTGCTTGCTTATTTATAACTTTATTTGTATTTGCCTTGCATTGTATATATATATTGTTTTTATTTATTTTGCATTATTGATTGCTTGCATTTGCATTTTTATAAATAAAAAAATTCAAAAAAAATTCAAAAAAGAACAAAAAAGACAAAAATTCATTCGTACTTGTATTGTTAATACACGTTTAATATCTGCTTTGCATCTCATTTTAAAATTTTGATTAGTAATAGCGGTTAGACATCGATAACACTTAATTGTATATTGATAATTTGTCTTCTTTGAACAATTTAATTTCTTGGTGTCTAGGCTACGGCAGAGTAATAACCATTTATAAATATTACAGTCATTTGTAAATATCATAGTGGTTGTTTCTCTGAAGGTACTTAAACCGTCGGCTGCATTGCTACGGTGATTCATGGTGCATCGATAACCTCTGCCCATTACCTGGCTGAGAATTATCTTGTTGATTTAAGACAATGTGTGATTATACAATTTTATGTTAACTTAGGATAAATCATTTGTAATTAACCACTGCATTCATTTAGTTGCATTAGTTCATGCATATTTAAAAAACAAAAAAAAAATCAAAATCCAAAACTAAAAAAAAAATTATAAATATTTCTTAATTTAGTTTTTTTTCCTTTTCCTTTGAAAATTTTTAAATCAAAATTCCAAAAAAAATTCAAAAAAAAAATTACTTAGATTTTTTTTTAGAAAATAAAAATTCCATGAAAAAAAATATAATCTGTTCAAAAACAATTTTTTTTCGAAAAATAAAAAACAATACAAAAAATCAGTTTTCCATTTTGAAAAATAAATTCTATCGGTAAATATTTTTCTTTTATAATAAAACAAAAATATTCTTGAAAATGTCCCGAATTTCCATATTCACATGAATTTTACGATAGTTGTGAAAATCAATATAATCCATATAATTTCACTTCAAATTTTGATGGATATTTCAACAACAACTATTGTTTATTTGATTTAAATTTTGAACAACAAAGTTTTCAAAACAATGACCAACCCTCAAATCTTGCAAATAACATTTTGCCTTTACTTAAAATCTCTACACAACAAAATCAAATGATAAATGATTTGTGTAGTTCATATTTGTGTGATAATTCAAATCAAAATTTTCAAAATAATCAAGAGTTGAATTCACTTCAAAATTCAAAGGATTTCGATTATAACCCACGCCAATTCAATTTTTAACTCCAAAATGAATTTCAAACTCAAAATTAAAATCGAAACAACTTTTCAAACAGATTTGGCAATGGGAATAATCTTAACCACGATACGATTGAAAACTTTTGTCCTCAACAACCTCAAAGTGAAAATTTTCAAGTTAATAATTACAAATTTGACTTTGTTGAGCAAATGAACAAAATTCACAATAATCACATAGATTTATTGTTTGAAACATATATGAAACAATGTGATGAACAAAATCAAATCCCAACGTGTGACGAGTCAAACGTTAGTCCATCTTTTACCCAAATCGATGATATTCAAATAACAACTTTTGAAATTGAAAACAACAATCTTAACGAAGTTGTTGAAAAGACGGTAATTGAGTTGGATTCTATTCTTTTGGGGGTGTGGAACCAAATTTAAAATTCGATCTTTCTTTTCTCGATTTCAAAAATTTGAATACAATAACTTTGGATATTGAACTTGAGATACGAAATGAAGTTGTTGATAATCCAATTAAAATTACAGGGTGTTACATTTTTCTCCCCTTAATAAATTATTCCTCAATATTCCTCAAGGACCAAACAAAGTAACATAACATACAACCATTCTAAGCCATCAATTCAACAAGTACGCAAATGATTTTGCAATCAATCGTGTATAAGTGCATGGTGTGTCACAATACATAGGATATGTATACAAAATAATTCTAATTGATGGCTCATATATGAGTGCTTCTTTTTAAATCAATTTCGAAAATATAAAGCAAACGCCATAAATAGACTGGTAGTTCTATATGCCTGCAACTTTTCAAACCCAAAAATTGATTTTGCATCTAAATTTTCTCGCACATCTACTAATAAAAGTATAGTTCAACCAACTTTATATCTAGTACCTACCATTCAAAAAGTCCCAGCACATCTTTTCTAACATCCAAATTTAGAAAAATCCAATTTTCCAAAGTGAAAAATAGGCACAAGGACAAATTAAAAAAAATAAAATAGGATGAAGGACAACAAGTTTCATTTTTAGGCTGAAGGACAAACTTTGCAAAAAATTAGGCAGAACGACAATCTAATTATAGCTTGCATTTTGAATAGTGTAAAACTAAACATGATGCTACTTGTAACTAGCGTTTTGTATAGTGTAAAAACTGTTCAAAATGCTAGTTATAATTAGCATTGTCCTTCAGCCTAATTTATTTTCAAAGATTGTCATTCAGCACAAAAATGAAACCTTGTGTCCTTCAGTCTATTTTTTTTTAAATTTTGTTCTTCTCCCTAATTCCCTCTTTTCTAAACCTATTTCATTATGCTGGCAAAGAGATTTTGAAATGAAATTCCATATTTCCATTTTTTTCTTACATTTCCAACTTTCCACTATACTTTGGAACCTTAACTTATGTCCAGATATCTCTCTCCAAATTTCTCAAGTACAGCTCGCATAGTTAATTTTATTTTAAAGTATTAAAACTTGATTTATTTAAAAATCAACTTTTTATTCGTCCATCGAAAAGGTATATAGGAAAAGATTACATAGCTAAAATAGCTTCCTTATCACTAATCGTATTTTATTTTACCGCCACTTCTACTGCACAATAAAATCTTTACTAACCAACATGTCTACTATTCCCCCATATCAAGTCTATGACATTTTAAAATTTAAAAATTTCTTCATTTTCAATTCAAAAATATTATTATATAATCTTTAAAATATCAATAAAAACTTTCTTTGCACAAATTTTCTTTTAAAAATTTTCCGCAAAAGTATTTCACAAAAGTATACATGTATAATTTTGAAAACAAGTTATGCCACATCTCATGAAATCAGGGTTTAGTTAACAATCTAAAGTCTACAGTTGAATCTATTTGATTGCATAATAAAATTTTATTTTTTTCAAAAAAATCTTTTCTTTTATAATCAACCAGCACGCAAGTTCAATCATAAATTCCGGCCTTTAAGGCGTAGGGGTATCGACCCATGTTTATGCAATGTGGTTTCATATCCTACATTTACTGAAATTTGTTTTTCGAAATTTTCCTATTTTTTTGGACTTAAAATCTTATTTTTTATTAGTTAGTTAAATAAATTTTTCTTGATTTTTTTCTACATTTCCAGTTTCTACTATTTTCTTTTTCTCTGCATCAGTAAAGTTTCTTCTTCTAAAATTTCCTTATTTTTTATTTTTTTTCATAATATAGCGGTCCACATATAAAAATCTATTACATCGTACACTTTTCTACATAACATCAATAGCTAATACTTACAACTCAACTAAAAAGAAAACAAATACTAGTAGGGAAATACAAATACTACTAACTACTACTACTAATTAACTACAGATTAGGAGCTAGCCCTTTGTGAAAGCTAGAACCACAGTTGCATCCGAGTGATCGGATCATAGAAATGCACTAACATTGATGCTCCTCCAACATCACCAATTGTCTCTCCTCCATCCTCCACTGCCTCTGCTCCATAGCCTGAAATCCAGCCTTCATTTGGCACAGGAACTCCAGAATCTCCTTATAATCCTTGGCCTGCTATTGATACCATCTGGCCTGCTGATCAGGCCTAGGATCCCAATCCATATGTGCCTGACCAGCATCCAGATGCAGCTCCCCAAAAACTGCAGGCTGCTCCTCTATATCATCCTCATCCTCTTGAGCAAGGCCTTATCCAATGACAGGTGCATATCTTTTTGTGGCGGCTCACCTTAGAGGTTGACCTCATATTGTCTAAAAATGGTGGTGAGAAGATGATAGTAAGGAATAAAGCTCCCCCAAGTCCCCGACGCTGCTAAACCCGCAAATGAGCCATGATCACTCTAGCTTAATTCACCTCAATACCACCTATAATGGCATAGGTGCCTTCTGGACGAGGGGATAGATCTAATAATGGATCCCTATCTTGGGGATGATGTTATACTGGAGAATGCGAAAGATGAAATGGGCTTGGTGCCACAAACTCTTTGGGTGCCAAACGTGTGCTCCCGGTAATAAGATCTGGTCGAGTATGTTGGCCTCATTCATCTCAATGACCTCTATATCATTTCCTAGAGCTATAGTGTGTAGAATCCCACCTAATCGCATGTTTAAAAATCTATTCTTTGTCCCATTTACTACATACAAGAAAGTGGCCTCAAAGTCTTCAAAATTTTGTACCAAATTAGCGTCGAATAGACGTACACATATGGGAAGCACACTTCCTGAAACATGTCATGGCGTATCCGATATAATCTCGTAGCCATGAATAAATCTTCCAATCTAAAAGCAGCAAGGTCTTGTATATACACTGCTCGACCTTGAAGAGACTTTTAAATGATAATTCTGCATAACCTTTGACGATGTGCTTGTTGTTATAACACAAAGCTATTTCTTGTGCTGTCATCTTGGGATTTTATGCGGCCAATTTGCTGTGACAAAAACATATAGTTTGGGCTAGATCTGAAGCGAGGGTGGAAAATTAGGAAAAATATTTACTGCTCAAAGCCTAGGGATTCGACGTTCGTCGTTGGGTGATCGATGATGGCTGGAGTGAAGGCCAGGGGCTCAATGGTGACAGAAAGGGGCTAGTGTAACGACCCGCCTTTTTTGGACAGTTTAA
This sequence comes from Allium cepa, assembly GCA_030765085.1. Taxonomy (NCBI): domain Eukaryota; kingdom Viridiplantae; phylum Streptophyta; class Magnoliopsida; order Asparagales; family Amaryllidaceae; genus Allium; species Allium cepa. The sequence goes on from CM060935.1 coordinate 771,488,914, forward strand.
ACCGACGGTCAAATACACATGCAGATTCCAAACCATTTAAAAGGGCAGATGGTTATTGGGGTAAATAAGAAAAGAAAAGAAAAAGAAAAAGGGAAAAGAAACAACACAAAATCTCGCAGCGGAACGATAAAATATAATAGTCAAATAAACAGTTCATGAAGCTGTTTACTATACTTTGACAATTATTTATACACCATTTATCAGAGTTATACATATACAACAGAACAAATAAAATAATGCGGCGGACAACATGATGCACAGATAATAATAGTAATAGTGTACCAAATCTTCGTCTTCGTCCTCCAGAATAGATCTTCAAAAATATGAAAACTCAGGACTGACCCGAGCGTAATGAAAAGACAAAACACTTGAGTCAGGACTAAAATGTCCTTATGAAAGTTAAATCAAACATAAATAAATATGAGTGTAACGGCGTCAGAGATGTTTACAGGGTTTGACATCTCATATCCAGTGTTAACGTGCGTGCAATAACTCAAAAGATGTTACGGGATTTTCCATCTCTTAAGGATCCGTTAAACTATCTACTATGTAGTAATGTACGCTAAGTAGATAATGCCTATCAGTAATATAAAGTATCAAAATAGCGTTAAGGCGTTACCATAATCCCCCTTAACACATTTTTATAATGTCATAGTCTATACAGCACCGTAAGCCCCACCGTAAACTGGTGGTTATCAGAGGGTACCCCATAGGTATAACACAAAACATAACGTAGTGGTCGCGAATAGGATAATCAGTATGACAAGGTACATGAGGCGATACCAACTAGGATACTAGTAGTTGCGTGATACAGACTGATGTTGAGCATAGCCAGCAGCTACCCCAACACCGCGAAACAATGCTCCCAAATCAAGGGGTGCACCCAAATCGCATCACAAATGTAATAGATATGGTATCGAAGAAGTGTGTCCGCTAGAGGTGGCGAACCTCAATGGCCCGGCGCGGCTCCTGTTTTAGTCATGTCAGGGGTCATCCAATATCGTTCTCTTTCTTCAGTCAACGCGTTCACCAAACCATCCACTTCATTCTGGATCAACACTCCGCGTATAATAGTTATTAAAGTGGTTTTCGGTATCGACAGAGAGTATGTCCATATCCGATCCCGGTCTCTTTAATAACTACGTATTATTACACCTTTGGCTCTTTTACATTTCAAATCGATTCATAATTGATATCAAAATATCATATTCGCTTCAAAAATCAAATCCATTCCAAATATCGTCGTATCTATTAAAATGTCAGATTTCGTTTCAAAAATCATTTTTCGTGTCAATATCTTATTTCGATTTCATAATCAATTCGGATTTCAAATTTAGGTTGCAACTTCATTTAACCCAATTCGTATTTATATTCAAGATTTAAACATAAGCATTTCACCTTATTAATCAACTTGAAATTTTTAGAAAATAGTTTAAGTAGTTTAAAAGTAGTTTTAAATAATTAAAATAGTAAAAGATACTTAAAAACTAAAACGGATTTAAAATAGATAAATTAGTTTAAAATAATTCAAATTGAGTTAAGTAGATTTAAAATAGATTAAAATAATTTAAGTATTCAAAAATGGTTTATATAACCGAGTAATTTGGAAAACAAAATAAAACAGCTTCAAAACCAATCCATTTCAATTTATAACTTCCCAATTCAAATCAATTTCAATCTCCATTCCACCGATTCAATTTCGATTTCAATTCAAATCAATGTCAACTTTGACTTCAAATTTATTCAATTTTATATTCATTTTCAATTAATTCAATTTCAATTTATATCGATTTAGAGCTTGTTTTTTCAAAATATCCATTTATACCACTTAACACAATTATCCGTCAAAATTCAATCTAAATCCAAATTTCAAATATGATTCAATTTCAAGCTCAATTTCAAAATATCATTTTTATGTCACTTTCGCTTAGTAATATTCAAAACTCGAATTTAGGTTCAATCTTTAAACAAATTAATTTTCGAAATTCAATCATATCCAAATTTTAAATTTCAAAGTCTCAACTTAAATTATTTAACAATTTCTTTTAATCAAAATTTATTTCAACATTCCAAACTCAATTTTTCGATAAATTCGATTTCTATAAATTAATTTCTATTTATAACTTTTAAATCCAAACATTTAAATAAATTTCAAATCAACGATTTTTTTAAAAATTATTAATTTAGCCAATCCGGTGTCCGTATATAATTTTCTATCCTATGGCCAAGTAATTATTTATTTCAATTAAATGTCGGGGATGAATCTATATCACTTAAATCAAATCATAGTGTCATATGTATGCATAACAGTATATATATAAGCAAATAAACATCCAACCATTTAATCATCAACCAATAACATCCATCAAAATACATCATCCAATAGACAATACAATTCATGGCAGTTTCATAGTTATCAATGTCAGGTAATTTAATCGCAATTCAATTTTAATTTCAATTTAACTGTCAATTTAATTTTTCAACGGTTAATTCAAATGACAAGGTATATGATAATTAAATTTTTATCAAACAACGACAAATAAAATCATAACACTTCATAATATCAAATTTAACTAGCATAAAGATATTTAGTACGTTGTGAGCGTTATAAAACACTCACCTTGATATTTACGATTTTAAATCAAATCGAACGACGTTCGATTTAGTCCAAAATTTTCTCTAGCTCCAAATGATTCCAATCCATCTTCATAGCGTAGTGCTCGTCCATACGAATCCAACGCACTTCGTTTCGTCCAAAACGGACCTCGCATCAACAGGTTATGATATCTAGAAGTTAATACGAATTTAATAAAATTTAAATTAATATTTTCCTTATTATCTTTACAACCTTAATCACGGCCATTCATTCGGCAGATCACGGCCGTTCACTTTCTTCTTCCTCACGTTCACGTTTCTTGCTCCAGGAACACACACGACTAGGAACCCATCCAAGCCAAACTAGGGCTCCAACTCGCGGCCACCACGAGTGTTTAGAAGTCGATCAGAGAGTGACATATCGAAGCTTGCCTCGAAGGGCACCACCGCCCAGCAAACGGCCAAGCTCGTCCCCCCTAGCATCTCGAAATACGTGCGCAACCGCATGCCTTTGGACAAGATTTGCCGTTGATTCAAAGCTCCAAACACGATCATAGCTGTTGAGATTAAAGATCTTGACGTGCTCTACGACTTTCATGTTGAAGATTTCTCATAATAACGCATGGATTTCAAGAGATTAAAGAAGAAAGATGCGAAATTTCTGGCCTTCGATGAAGATAGTGGCGGCCGGCCATTTTCTAGGGTTAGGTTTATTAAAAAAAAAAAGAAACTAATGAAGTGCTTTTATAACACTATTCAACCCGGGTTTTCCGAACTCCGATTTACGCGCGGTAACCGGCGTTTCTAGGGTTTATCCCGCGTTCTGGACACAATGGAACAGGTTTCGGAAGCTAATTCGATCGTATGCATGAGTTACAGCGATAAACGATCAATTTAAATTAAATCGATTCAAACTAATTTCTAGGCCTTTTTGCTTGCCCCGGACAAACGGTAAATCCGATTGACACGAAATTTGAAATCTTACAATAATATCACATTACAGATCCGATGAAACTGGATTCGTCGAAATCCGAGACAGTTTGAAAAATGGCTATTTTAACACGCCAAATTAATATTAAAACAATTTCAACGCGTTTCGAGCTGCCATGGTCAAAGGACGACTCCGATTGCTACGAAAATTGAAATCCGATAATAACTAACTATTACGGATCCAATGGAACTAATTTCGTCCAATTCTGAGACTTTTCAAAAATTGGCTATTTTCCAGTCGATAATTAAATATTAAAATATTCAGTTTTCACAGATAAATTTTAAATTCAGTTTTAAAAGTTCTATAACATCACTATAACTCCAATATGATAAAATAAAATTTTACAAATCATTTTTAATCATATTAAACCCGTTATTCAATTATCCAATAAATTCCAATTTTAAAATCTTATCAACTCCATTATAATCCCGATATAACTTGCATTCTCTGTGGAAACCAATTTGAATCATATTAAATCAAATTTCAATTATTCACTCTATTTTCATATTTAAATTTCAATATCAAATTAATGATATCAAATTTGGAATTTAATGATTCAAACATTTGTAATATTAAATTTAACAAATTTGATTATTCTTAAATCACCATCTTTTGAAATATTCAAAACGAACTTAAAAATTTAACTTTTGAAACGAATTAAAATTATAGAACAACTATTTCCATTATACGGTTATTCAATTCCCATTATTAAATTATTCAATAATTTCCAAATATTTAATTTAAACAATTTCGATTACCCAATAATTCATTATCTTTTGAAATATTGAAATTGAACTTATAAGATTCAACTTTTAAAACCAATTCACAATTTAGAACACTATTTTCATTTTACAGTTATTCAATTATTCAATAAGTTTTAAATATTTAATTTAAACAGTTTACCTGTTCAATATTCAATATTTGATTTTAAATAGATTTTTCTTATCAATCAATTACTCTATTATACCCAATGAATTCAACATTTATTATCCTATTCAACTTTTGATTGCAAAGGCATTCACTAAGTAACTTTTATTTTTCATTACTTGGATAATTATTGTTGCAATTCATTTCAGTTATTATTATTCCAAACGAATTACAAAAAATTTTCTACCATTAAATCACGATATCTTTTAAATTAGCTATTTTAATTATCGAAAATTTACGGGTCGTTACACTCTCCCCCACTCAAAACTTTTCATCCACGAAAAGGAAAAAGAAGGGAAAAAAAAACTAAGTATAGAATTCAACCTTAGATATATTTGATTCAAAGTTACCAACTTATAAACAATGAAATTCCATTTATAAAGTCATTACTACACTTTCACTAAGTTACTTTGAACGGCTTTCTAACTTTAAAAGTAAGTTATCAAACAAGTTATAAAAAATATTTTAAAACTTGAAAAATTTCCTAACACCCGGATTTTACGAAAAATTTTGGCAGAGTCTCCTTTGCACGGCTCGATCGGAAAAAAAATGACAGTATATATATCACAAATATACATCTCATCAAGTGATGAGGCATCCCGCAGGGAAAAAAGTGTAAAAGTACGGTATGTAATCCGAGATATGTACCTTATATATTATTAGCAAGCATATACGGCTAATATAGCGCGAAAGCGAGCTCCAAATGCGAAGCAAGCGCAATCCACACCTACTAAACACTCAACAAACCATGAGAAACATGCATATATGAAAATAATATCAATATACACAATATAGCAACATAACAACTACATGTGCCTACATAGCAAATGCAACAAAAGCAACAAATGCAACCATCAATCAACTATCATCCAACTAATCCAACAAATCCATAACCAATCAATATAAATTCACTTCTCATTAATATTTATTGACTTGGTTTTCAATTTTAATCACAGTTGATTCATTAACGTTGGATTTTACTAACATTCATTCTCAATTCAATTAGTTAACATTCACTAATTTATATTTACATTAGTTCACTTCCAATTTGAATCAAATTAAATTCTATTTAAATTCATTTAACTTCTAATTTGATTTCAATGATTTATAGCTTTCAATTTCATTAACACTTCATGAATTATATACTATCAACTAACAATAATATAACAACCAAATCATACCCAACATAACCAAATTATTAATTTTACATTCAATTTGGTTTATCTCTTTCAATATATATCCTGTTATATAATTTTAAAAGAATCATTTTATATTTGTCCTCTTAAATTTCCAATATTAACTTTAATTAAGTCCGTAAGCCGTACATATATCATCCGTGAGCAATATCAATCTAATCGCTTATTCGATCACATAATTTCACTTCCAAACTAGTATCATTCACACGACTCTCTAGTGCGGGCTCAGATTTGGTTCCTTGATTGGAAACTGTTACTCTCCTTGCATAGCCATATACTATGATAGAGAATTCCAGAATCAAATTAAAATCCATATCCAGGGTTCGCCGTCGAAAATCGAGTGAAAAATCCAAACTTGGATCGATATAAATCATCTCAAAATTTTATGCTCGAATTTGGATCAAATCGTTATGCGAATAAAATAATACACGTACAATCTCACGTATTATCTTCCAATTGATTTCTATCCAATTTATCTACACTAAATTATTTTATTGACTTCTATTTTTTTCACTTAATTACTCACAATCCATTATTCAGTTAGTATATTCATTTCTTTACATGGCATATTCTTTAACATTATCTTTTCTTAAACATCATATCAAAGAATTTGCTTACTCAAGTTCATTTTAACATTCTATATAATTTAATTAAATTCAATTTCAATTTTCCAATTGATTCTTAGCTATACCAAATTCTTTTGTTTTCATTTACTTCAATTTCATAATTTTAGTTAATAACAAATTTATTTATGGAACATTTTATTAACCAGCACTTTAGTTTATTAATCATCCTATAAAAGTCTAACTTCTCATATATGACTTTTCTTAGTTTACGGTTATCTCAAAGTTACAAATTCAAAATTTTTCTCTATGCAATTTATATTTATTTTCCATAACCAATTTACAAAAGATATTATACAATTCATTTGTCTTCTTTCTTAAGTTCACTTACTTGTTCCATTTATCCATTCATCATTTCAGGTTATATTTAAGTATATAACATTTTTATCACAACCAAATTTTCCTTTATATACATTTTAATTCCGTCTGAGTTTTCCTTACTTGTATACTTCAATTATTTTCAGGTTCTGTTTATTTGTACAACATCTCATTGCATATCCAAAACATCATTTCAGCTTCTTAATATTTGGTAAGTCATATTATATGTTATTAGAATGCAAATTTGGTATTATACAAATTTATAGAATTTCATTTTACTTAATTAGAATGTTTACAAATTTAATTTGTTTAAATCCTCTTTACCTTTCAACTTTAAAGTTTTCCCAAAACAATAAGCTTAGATATCTTAATCCTCTTATTTTATAAATTCTGGTTATTCACATTTCATTTGAAAATTACCAATTAACATAACTTAGAAATTTAAATGCCCGGTTCTTTCCAAATCGTTTGAAATAAACACATACACTTATATCCCTTTTTTTTCATATAACAAATCATACCTTTAGAGTTTAAACCAAAACCCTTTTACCCAAAATAATTTCGAAGAAAAGCAAAACTTCTTAGAAGTCTCCCCCACTTTGAGACTCGAAAATGAACGTCGATGATGCTGCGCAGTCATCACCGAAATTATTTTCCAGCGACATAAGAGAGGAGTAATTAATTCATTCCTTCTTAAAATCCTTTCAAAATATTTCCCATAAATATTTTCCAACTAATATTACTATATATTTCTTCAAAGCTTTGCGAACCATTTTTCAAGATCTCCGGGTCTTAAATTCAATATTTTCCAATTTAAATCTATTTTAATTCATATGTCACCTTTATAAACTATTCTTATAGGATTTTACTTTCTTGAAATATTCCACAAGTTGTTTTATCATTGTTTATTTTGTAATAAACCTTATTTATTAAAACATATATCCAATTAATAATAAAAATCAATATTATCGTTTCCAACAACCAAATAAGCTAGATAGATCACAATAATTTTGAAAATAAATTCTTTATATACAAAATATAATTAGGGCAAAATTACTTCATTTACCCAATTTAAAACAATACTATGTCGAATTGTTCTGTTCGAGTGTTTAGAGATCCCTATCAATGACGTTAATTACTCGTATTGGCCAGGATCCATAAGCCACTCAACAAATCAACCGACACAATATAAAACATTTTATATCACTAACAAATACGCTCTCTCATATGTATACACTCAGCGACTCATCATAGGGTATTACTACCCTACTTATAAAGAGTCATACCCCACAAAGCTAAGGTTATCGCTAAACCAAAGCTCTGATACCAACTGTAACGACCCGCCTTTTTTGGACAGTTTAAACCGACGGTCAAATACACATGCCGATTCCAAATCATTCAAAAGGGCAGATGGTTATTGGGGTAAATAAGAAAAGAAAAGAAAAAGAAAAAGGGAAAAGAAACAACACAGAATCTCGCAGCGGAACGATAAAATATAATAGTCAAATAAACAGTTCATGAAGCTGTTTACTATACTTTGACAATTATTTATACACCATTTATCAGAGTTATACATATACAACAGAACAAATAAAATAATGAAGCAGACAACATGATGCACAGATAATAATAGTAATAGTGTACCAAATCTTCGTCTTCATCCTCCAGAATAGATCTTCAAAAATCTGAAAACTCAGGACTGACCCGAGCGTAATGAAAAGACAAAACACTTGAGTCGGGACTAAAATATCCTTATGAAAGTTAATCAATCGTAAATAAATATGAGTGTAATGGCGTCAGAGATGTTTACGGGGTTTGACATCTCATATCCAGTGTCAACGTGCGTGCAATAACTCAAGAGATGTTACGGGATTTTCCATCTCTTAAGGATCCGTTAAACTATCTACTATGAAGTAATGTACGCTAAGTAGATAATGCCTATCAGTAATATAAAGTATCAAAATAGCGTTAAGGCATTACCATAATCCCCCTTAACACATTTTTATAATGTCATAGTCTATACAGCACCGTAAGCCCTACCGTAAACTGGTGGTTATCAGAGGGTACCCCATAGGTATAACACAAAACATAACGTAGTGTCGCGAATAGGATAATCAGTATGACAAGGTACATGAGGCGATAGCAACTAGGATACTAGTAGTTGCGTGATCCGGACTGATGTTGAGCATAGCCAGCAGCTACCCCAACACCGCGAAACAACACTCCCAAATCAAGTAGTGCACCCAAATCGCATCACAAATGTAATAGATTTGGTATCGAAGAAGTGTGTCCGCTAGAGGTGGCGAACCTCAATGGCCCGGCGCGGCTCCTGTTTTAGTCATGTCAGGGGTCATCCAATATCGTTCTCTTTCTTCAGTCAACGCGTTCACCAAACCATCCACTTCATTCTGGATCAACACTCCGCGTATAATAGTTATTAAAGTGGTTTTCGGTATCGACAGAGAGTATGTCCATATCCGATCTCGGTCTCTTTAATAACTACGTATTATTACACCGTTGGCTCTTTTACATTTCAAATCGATTCATAATTGATATCAAAATATCATATTCGCTTCAAAAATCAAATCCATTCCAAATATCATCGTATCTATTAAAATGTCAGATTCCGTTTCAAAAATCATTTTTCGTCTCAATTTCTTATTTCGATTTCAAAATCAATTCGGATTTCAAATTTAGGTTGCAACTTCATTTAACCCAATTTGTATTTAAATTCAAGATTTAAACATAAGCATTTCACCTTATTAACAGCTTGAAATTTTTAGAAAATAGTTTAAGTAGTTTAAAAGTAGTTTTAAATAATTAAAATAGTAAAAAATACTTAAAAACTAAAACGGATTTAAAATAGATAAATTAGTTAAAAATAATTCAAATTGGGTTAAGTAGATTTAAAATAGATTAAAAAAATTTAAGTATTCCAAAATGGTTTATATAACTGAGTAATTTGGAAAACAAAATAAAACAGTTTCAAAACCAATCCATTTCAATTTATAACTTCCCAATTCAAATCAATTTCAATTTCCATTCCACCGATTCAATTTCGATTTCAATTCAAATCAATGTCAACTTTGACTTCAAATTTATTCAATTTTATAGTCACTTTCAATTAATTCAATTTCAATTTATATCGATTTAGAGCTTGGTTTTTCAAAATATCCATTTATACCACTTAACACAATTATCCGTCAAAATTCAATCTAAATCCAAATTTCAAATATGATTCAATTTCAAGCTCAATTTCAAAATATCATTTTTATATCACTTTTGCTTAGTAATATTCAAAGCTCGAATTTAGGTTCAATCTTTAAACAAATTAATTTTCGAAATTCAATCATATCCAAATTTTAAATTTCAAAGTCTCAACTTAAATTATTTAACAATTTCTTTTAATCAAAATTTATTTCAACATTCCAAACTCAATTTTTCGATAAATTCGATTTCTATAAATTAATTTCTATTTATAGCTTTTAAATCCAAACATTTGAATAAATTTCAAATCAACGATTTTTTTAAAAATTATTAATTTAGCCAATCCGATGTCCGTATATAATTTTCTATCCTATGGCCAAGTAATTATTTATTTCAATTAAATGTCAGGGATGAATATATATCACTTAAATCAAATCATAGTGTCATATGTATGCATAACAGTATATATATAGGCAAACAAACATCCAACCATTTAATCATCAACCAATAACATCCATCAAAATACATCATCCAATAGACAATACAATTCATGGCAGTTTCATAGTTATCAATGTCAGGTAATTTAATCGCAATTCAATTTTAATTTCAATTTAATTGTCAGTTTAATTTTTCAACAGTTAATTCAAATGACAAGGTATATGACAATTAAATTTTTATCAAACAACGACAAATAAAATCATAACACTTTATAATATCAAATTTAACTAGCATAAAGATATTTAGTACGTTGTGAGCGTTATAAAACACTCACCTTGATTTTTACGATTTTAAATCAAATCGAACGACGTTCGATTTAATCCAAATTTTTTTCTAGCTCCAAACGATTCCAATCCATCTCCATAGCGTAGTGCTCGTCCATACGAATCCAACGCACTTCGTTTCGTCCAAAACGGACCTCGCATCAACAGGTTATGATATCTAGAAGTTTATACGAATTTAATAAAATTTAAATTAATATTTTCCTTATTATCTTTACAACCTTAATCACGGCCATTCATTCCGAAGATCACGGCCGTTCACTTTCTTCTTCCTCACGTTCATGTTTCTTGCTCCAGGAACACACGCGACTAGGAACCCATCCAAGCCAAACTAGCGCTCCAACTCGCGGCCACCACGAGTGTCTAGAAGTCGATCAGAGAGTGACATATCGAAGCTCGCCTTGAAGGGCACCACCGCCCAGCAATCGGCCAAGCTCGGCCCCCCTAGCATCTCGAAATACGTGCGCAACCGCAGGCCTTTGGACGAGATTTGCCGTTGATTCAAAGCTCCAAACACGATCATAGCCGTTGAGATTAAAGATCTTGACGTGCTCTACGACTTTCATGTTGAAGATTTCTCATAATAATGCATGGATTTGAAGAGATTAAAGAAGAAAGATGTGAAATTTAAACAGTTTACCTTTTCAATATTCAATATTTGATTTTAAATAGAATTTTCTTATCAATCAATTACTCTATTATACCCAATGAATTCAACATTTATTATCCTATTCAACTTTTGATTGCAAAGGCATTCACTAAGTAACTTTTATTTTTCATTACTTGGATAATTATTGTTCAATTCATTCCAGTTATTATTATTCCAAACGAATTACAAAAATTTTTCTAACATTAAATCACGAAATCTTTTAAATTAGCTATTTTAATTATCGAAAATTTATGGGTCGTTACTGCTAGGGTTTCTAGAAAATCCCCTCAGCTAATATGGCTTTGAGGATGAATTGAATCGGCTAAAGTCGATTCGATATATGCAAATTTACATAGACAACGGTTGACCCCTAGGGTTCTATGGTGGACCGCTACTGGTTGACCGCGGGGAACCCCCGGTTGACTATTCCTTTTGTAAATTTTCTATTTTCAATCTTGAATCAATTCGAGCTTAACCGACTCTGATTTTAACTTACTAATAACTACCATTACACTGCTATGTCTCCATCTTCTCCTTCATTGCTCGGACTAAACAAAGAAACTGTGGTCTACCTATACGACGCAATTGCCTACCATTTGATCCTAATTTCTACCATTGGGATTTAAATTTCCTATCCTATCACTATTTACTCCACTATAAATCTAGAACCACTTCCTATTTTCCGCACTAAAATAAATTTTGGATTCTAAAATATTCTTTCTCATAGAACAACTAGCGAGCTATAGAGCTCTATATATTTTCAAACAAACAAATTTTTGTGAAACTATCTATGGAAGTACTTTCTCAATTTAACTAAATATATACATACATACATACATACATACATACATATATATATATATATATATATATATATATATATATTTCAACAAAACTTTTATATTATAACCATTTCCAAAACCAAATATTTACTTATTATCATTTTTCCAAGTATATTACTTATATTTTTTTCAACATTTAAAACTATTTCCAATAGGGTCGGACTCGGAGTGGATTTCTAACTGTTCTTTCTTTTGGATTTTTACTTCTTCCCACTAACTTTCCAATATTAACATCCAGCTATCAATTTGGAATGATTCTTTAACGCCTTTATTTTGGAACTATATTTGTAACAACCCGCATATTTATCGGTTTTATATTTAAATATTTTATTTAAATATTTCATCGTTAGTCGGATTTTTAGTCTGAAAAGCTACTTTTTGCATACGGTCGAATTAGGACTCGGGACCACTCCCATTGAGTTTAAAATGCCGTTTGCGACCTTTTTGAGTATAAGCTTCGATATGTTTGGAGAAAGTAGATTTTTGCTACTTTTTACTTTGGGCTTGGTTTTTGGGCTCAGCCCTATGTTAACTTATACTCCAAAACTGAACCACTCTCCCCATTCTCCCTCACTTCTTTCTCTTTTCAGTTTTCTTAGCTTTAATGGTGGGAGAGATTGAAAATTAAAACTCCAAAACCCTAGTTTCCCTTGCAAATCAAATTCCTAGCTCCAAACTCAAGAAGAACCCATTGGTAAGCTTCTCTTCTTCTTCTCCAACTTATTCTCTAACCAATTTCAGAAATTCCTAAACCTAATTTTGGGAATTTTCTTGTTTTTGAGCTTAGATTCAAGCTCAATTGGGTTGTGTTGAAGAGAGGTTGATTCTCCATTTGCTTTCAAGCTTCTTCTTGTTCCATTTTGTGAAAAGGTGAGATTTTTATCTCACATCTATGACTATAATTATCTTTGGTTGTTGGGTATGAATTCCTAACACTTCTTCATGTGCATTTGCTCTTGATTTGGATTGGTTTTGTGAATACTCCAATTTTTGGGTTTTTAAGTCAAATTTGTGTGAAATCCTTTTATGGATTTTTGATCATGCTTTTGGTGATGCATCGAGGAGCATATAGGGCCGGGTTGCCGATTGGCACAAACCCTTAGAGCCAATGTTCGTCCGATTGCATTTTGGAAGAGTTTGCTCTTCATTTGAATAGGGCTGAAAAACAGCCCAGGCATGATTCAGTCGACTGAAAACTCTGTTCAGTCGACTGAACCTGAAACCCGAGAGTTTCCAGGCATGATTCAGTCGACTGAAAAACTCTGCACAGTCGACTGAAACTAGAAACAGAAAGTTTCCTGAATCTGGAAAATTTCCAGGCACAGGGTCAGTCGACTGAAAACTCTGTTCAGTCGACTGAACCTGCTGTTTGAGTCCAATTTGCCTTTTTGGATTGAAATTCCAATTTAAATCGATTCGTGATAATCCTATTTGTTGTTATCATGACTTTGATGACTCTTTTTAGGGATTTTTGAATATCCATTTTGATGGATCCTTTATCGATTTCTTTGGATTTTATTCACGTCTTCGTATGTGAATTTTTGTGATTGATTGTTCTTACAATCTTCTTCGTGATTTGTCACTTTAAAAATATAAAGGTTTTCTATACTAGTAGTAAATATCAAAACTCTTTCCTCAAACGATTTCAATACTATTTTAATACCAAATTCGTTTATAAAACCGTTTTCCAATCTATTAGTATATACAAACCTTTACCTCACTCGTATGAGAAATCTAATTAAACGGCTTAGTAAAACAAGTGGTATGAAACGCATGCGTTTACTTTGTCGGTTAATTCTTGGACTTGTTCGATTGAACCTCTTGTGACAATTTTCTAGTGGAGATTTACAGTTTGTTCGTAAATATTTAAGTTAAGCAAGTGGTTATGGGACATGAAGCTAAACTCATATATTTACTAGCTTAGTGTAATTGACACTTCTCGTTGATCATGACGATCATCTTTGTGATTTAGACTAGCAATGTGTGATGTCTCTTTGTCTGCGAGGGAGACTAAACCCCGTTTTGTGGAGTTTCGACTCAATTTGTGATGGGGTAGCAACCCATGGTCTTCGGGCCGTTTGTGGAGCTTCGGCTCAATTTGTGATGGTTAGCGACCATGGAATTAGCGTTCCGTTTGTGATACACGTGTTGGTGAGCTTTATGCTCCCGTTTGTGATAGGCCTCCCCCCTTTTTGTGATTTCTGGATTTCTTGTGTAGATTTCTAGAATTTGTGTTTCACCAATTTTTCGTGATTTCCATTGATAAGTCTTATCGATATTTGTGCATTGGTGAATTTGTGTGTCATTGACTTTAGTGATTTCTGGATTTCTTGTGTAGTCTTCTGGAATTTGTGCGTCATTGACTTTTGCGATTGACATTGATATTATCGTCAATATTTGTGGTTTGATGAACGAAATAAAGAGTATGACACTTCTTGGATTCTTGTGTAGATTTTGTGATATTGATTAATCTCTTGTTGATTATCAACTACTTATATATCACAGCTTGGCCTTGTGATTATTATGTGTTTAGTCATAACTCTGATTCTATATCGTTTCATCTGATATCTATAGTTAGACTGATCCGTTTATTATTTTCTTATTAAATAATACTCGGGTCAGACCGAGATGTTACAGGTGCTTCTGCTTGACTTCTCTCTTGGGATTGATTTCTCTTGCTTTTGGTTAACTACTTAGATTAGTAGTTTTTGTTGTATACATTTGAGATATAGACTCCATAATGTATACTTATTCTTTTGTGTAATTCATGTAACTATTCTTTTGTGATATTGTGGATCTTTTTAGACCACTACTCCGATGTACACTTCCTAGTGTAATATTCATATCTATTTCCGCCTTTGTGATATGAATTGTCTGTGACTGATTTGTGTTATGCTTATTTCTATATTTGTTTTCCGAAGGATTTATATAGCCACCGTGTAGTAGCTTTGAGTTTGAGTCGTTATGTCGGATTTCCTCTTGAAATAGAATGCATGTTATATTATCTGACATATCGGTGCTCGCGCAAAGAAATTACATGGTTGGTCGCTCCTCAACAGCCTTATTCTCCGTGCTAGTCGACAGCATTCACCGTAATGTTCTTGGCTAGCGTGGGTATAGAGGTGGGGCGTCACAGCTTGGTATCAGAGCCAAACTTCGGAACAATATGGAATATTATAACAAGGATCATCGTCCTAAGTTCATCTTAGGAGTCGTGCTTTAGGATTTTATTCGGGTCTACGTACCGTTCTATCGTATTTTCTTTTATGATTCCTTGTTTTGTCTATCAAGATTGCTTGACATTCAATTTGGTGAATGATCTTTTTCTTCCTCTTCTTTCTTTCTAAAGGAAGAGAAATGTCTAGACCTGGCCGCCCCAGAGCCGTGCCATCTAGCACTCCGCCCCAGGATGGAGTTTTTATGACTGCTCAACAGCTTCTTGATTTAGTGACAAATGCTCAAGCAGCTGGAGTTAACCCGGAACCTACTCACCCAAAGTCGGGATTTGCACGCTTGTGCAGCGATTACACAAATTTGGGTGGGGAGCCATTCAAGGGTTCCGAAACTGTTATTGAAGTACAGGCCTGGCTAAGGTCATGCGATCGAATCTTTTCTCGCATGAACCTTATTGACCTTCACCGAGTTCAGGTGGCCTCTAGTATGCTCCGAGAAAGAGCATTGGACTCGTACGAACTTCTTATTTCTGAGATTAATGAAGCGGATCTCACCTGGGAGAAATTCCGAGAGCGCTTCGAGTTAAAATTCGTACCAGAAGCAGAAAAAGTGACATTGGCTCGACGATTTATAGACCTTGTTCAAGGTGAGTCATCCGTGACTGATTACGTAGCCTCCTTCGAGTCGCTTTCCAAATATGGGGTTGAATACATCAACACCCCTCTTAAGAAGAATCAGAGATTCGTCTATGGCTTAAACAAAAGTCTCAAGAAGCCATTACTTCTAAAGTTAGAAGTTTCTTTCGACCAACTCGTTGATATCGCTATTCGTCTTGAAGAGGCGGATAGAGAGAATGACGTTGAAGTGGTGGGTTCCAAACCAAACTTCAACAACAAAAAGAGGCCAAACAAATTTAAAGGCCCTTATCCCAATAAGAAAGGGAAGCAAGCAACCTCCGTGGCAAAGACTTCTTCCTTTGGTCGTGGGGAATGCTATAATTGTGGTTCGAAGGACCATTATGCGAACAAGTGCCCAAAGTCTCTTTCTTGTCGCTACTGCAAAGTTCCCGGTCATGTTATATCTTCATGCCCCAAGCTTCAGGGCAAGAAGGAGGGAAAGTTAAATGTTGCTCAAGCCCCTGGCAACACATCTCGTGGCCAAGGTATTTCTCATTCTATTCTAGATGGAATTATTTTATTTCGTGATCATCCTATTCGAGTTCTTTTTGATACGGGTGTGTCCCATTCTTTTATATCCAAAGAACTTGTTGATACTTTTTCTTTGGATGTTTTGTGTTTAATGAGTTCTTTGAGAATTGCGAATCCGGTTGGTGGATCCGCAACAATCAGTTTATTGTGTAAAGATGTCGAGATTATTTTGTGTGATTTTTCTTTCCGAGCCGATTTGCATGTCATGCGTTATTTAGGCTTTGGAATGATTTTGGGAATGGATTGGCTTAACCATTATGAAGCTCATATCCTATGTCCTGAGCGGACTATTCATCTTCGACATCCTCAATCTGTTAATCAGGTTTCTGTTATTCTTAAAGATTCAGATTCTGCTTTGGTTGCATCTTTATGTTCTTTAAATCCTTGTGATGACGATGATGATGATGAGGGTGATATTATTTCTCTTATTCACGTCGTTTGTGAATTTTTCGACATATTCGAGCCCGTTTTAGGATTACCACCTAAGCGAGCAATTGAGTTCAGAATTAATCTTATTCCTGGAGCTCAACCTATCACTCGTCCTCCTTATCGTATGTCCAATAAAGAAAACGAGGAGATGCGTAAACAATTATCTGAATTGGAAACGAAGCAATTTATTCGCTCTAGTTCCTCGCCTTGGGGAGCTTCAGCTATTTTTGTGAAGAAATCCGATGGTACACTTAGGCTTTGCGTTGACTACCGCAAGCTTAATGATCTTACTATCAAAAATAAATATCCTTTACCTCGGATTGATGATCTATTAGATCAACTTAGTGGTGCTAGAGTCTTTTCATAATTGGACTTGGCTACCGGTTTTCATCAGCTTCGTATTGCAGAGGATAGCATTCCTTTGACATTGTTCCGTACTCGGTATGGATCTTATGAAAGGCTTGTTATGCCATTTGGGTTAACAAATGCCCCGGCTTATTTCGTTGACTTAATGAATCGAGTTTTTAAAGACTTTCTCGACTGGTTTGTTCTCATCTTTATCGATGATATTCTTGTGTATTCTAAAACCGAGGAGGAGCATGAAAAACATCTTCGGATTGTGTTGGAAACTCTTAGGAGTAATCAATTAAAGGCAAAATTTTATAAACGCCATTTTTGGCAATCTCGTGTGAAGTTTCTCGGTCATATTATTTCCGAATCCGGAATTTCTGTGGATCCTTCAAAGATTGAAGCGATTCAAGATTGGAAGAGACCGGGGAGTGTGACAGAGATTCGTAGTTTTCTTGGATTGGCGGGCTATTACCGTCGTTTTACTAAAGACTTTTCTAAAATTGTCGTGCCTCTCACTAGCTTGACGAAGAAAGGTGTTAAATACATTTGGTCGGACAAATGTGAAGCTTCTTTTTAGAAATTAAAAGAACTTCTTTCTGATGATCCTATTCTTGTTATTCCCGATGGGAATCAAGATTTCGTTGTTTATACCGATGCTAGTCGCATTGGTTTGGGTGCCGTTCTTATGCAAAAGGAACGTGTTATTGCTTATGCTTCGAGGCAATTAAAGCCTGCTGAGACTAGATATGCCACTCATGATTTAGAGCTCGCGGCTATTGTTTTTGCTCTTCGAATTTGGCGTCTTTATCTCTTAGGAGAGAAATTTGTTCTTTACACAGATCATAAGTCTTTGAAATATTTATCCTCTCAAAAGGAACTTAATTTGCGTCAACAGCGTTGGCTCGAATTTCTTGCACCATATGATCTTGATATTCTTTATACTCCCGGTAAGGGTAATCGTGTCGCCGATGCTCTTAGTCGTAAACAACAAGCTGTTGTTTCTATAATGATATCCGAATGGAACGATCTCGAGATCTTATCCACTTGTGAGATTCGAGACCGCGTATCCGAGTTATGCTCATCATTTGTTTTATGTAGCCTTGAGGCTCATCCTTCTCTTTTGGACCGCATTCTTGAAGCTCAAAGGCTAGATCCCGAATTGGCTCTTCTTGGCCAAAATATTAAGGATAAAATTGATATTGAAGGTTTGAAAGACTTTGATATCGATTCTCGTGGCGGCATTCGGAAATTTGGTAGACTTGTCGTGCCAAATATTGGTGATCTTCGTAAAGATATTTTAGAAGATTCTCATCACTCTAAATTTACCATTCATCCCAGTAGTAGTAAAATGTTCGCGGATATGAAGCGACTTTATTATTGGGAGGGAATGAAACTCGATATTGCTAACTTTGTTAAGTGTTTCATGACTTGCCAACTCGTTAAGGCCGAACATCAAAGGCCCGGTGGGTTATTGCAACCTTTAGAAATTCCAATTTGGAAGTGGGACAAAATTTCCATGGATTTTATAGATGGCCTTCCCCGTTCTCGTTCGGGTCATGATAGCTCATGGGTGATTGTTGATAGGCTTACTAAATCTGCCCATTTTATTCCCGTTCGGTCTAATCGAACCGTTCCTCTTTTGGCCAAAATATTTATCAAAGAAATTGTTAAATTGCATGGTGTTCCTACTTCTATTGTTAGTGATCGTGGTCCATTGTTTACTAGTGGATTTTGGAAGAGTCTTCAAAAAGCTTTAGGAACGAGGCTTAATTTTAGCACCGCTTATCACCCCCAGTCCGATGGACAAACTGAGCGTGTGAATCAAACTCTTGAAGATCTTCTTAGTGCTTGTGTTCTTGATTTTGGTGGAAGTTGGGAAGATCATATTTCACTTGTTGAATTTTCCTATAATAATATATTCCAATCTAGTATTGGTATGTCACCTTTCGAGGCACTCTACGGAAGGCCATGCCGATCTCCTTCTTGTTGGCTTGAGGCCGGTGAGAAGCTGGTTTTAGGTCCAGATTTTATTCGTGATTCCACAGAGAAAATTGAACTTATTCATCATAGGATGAAAGAAGCCTAGAGTAGACAAAAATCCTATGCCGATAACCGGAGAAGGAAGTTAGAATTTTCTGTGGGAGATCTTGTGTTTATTCGTGTTTCACCTATGAAAGGTGATGTACGTTTCAGTCGATCAGGAAAACTAGCGCCTCGATATATTGGGCCATTTCCTATCACCGAACGTATTGGTTCCATGGCTTATCGCCTTTTATTACCGGCTCAGTTTTCTGCTATGCATGACGTGTTTCATGTTTCTCAACTTTGGAAATGTCTTCGAGATTCCGATTCTATTCTTGAGCCCGGTGTTGTGGAAGAGATTGAAGTTTTGCCTAATTTAACTTATGAGCAACATCCTATTCGTATCATTGCTTCGGAAGTCAAACGACTTCGAAATAAAGATGTTCCGCTTGTTAAAGTTCAATGGTCTTCAAATCCTAAGGATTGTTCTTGGGAATCTAGAGAGTACATCGAGCGTACACATCCGGACTTACTTTCTCGTGCTCTTTGAGGTGAACTTCTTATTTCAAACTTCTTTTGTGTTGAATATGCTTTTATGGTTGTTACTATATATCTTCTTCTTAAAATATTGCGAGGACGCAATTTCTTTAAGGAGGGGAGTCTGTAACAACCCGCATATTTATCGGTTTTATATTTAAATATTTTATTTAAATATTTCATCGTTAGTCGGATTTTTAGTCCGAAAAGCTACTTTTTGCATACGGTCGAATTAGGACTCGGGACCACTCCCATTGAGTTTAAAATGCCGTTTGCGACCTTTTTGAGTATAAGCTTCGATATGTTTGGAGAAAGTTGATTTTTGCTACATTTTACTTTGGGTTTGGTTTTTGGGCTCAGCCCTATGTTAACTTATACTCCAAAACTGAACCACTCTCCCCATTCTCCCTCACTTCTTTCTCTTTTCAGTTTTCTTAGCTTTAATGGTGGGAGAGATTGGAAATTAAAACTCCAAAACCCTAGTTTCCCTTGCAAATCAAATTCCTAGCTCCAAACTCAAGAAGAACCCATTGGTAAGCTTCTCTTCTTCTTCTCCAACTTATTCTCTTACCAATTTCAGAAATTCCTAAACCTAATTTTGGGAATGTTCTTGTTTTTGAGCTTAGATTCAAGCTCAATTGGGTTGTGTTGAAGAGAGGTTGATTCTCCATTTGCTTTCAAGCTTCTTCTTGTTCGATTTTGTGAAAATGTGAGATTTTTATCTCACATATATGACTATAATTACCTTTGGTTGTTGGGTATGAATTCCTAACACTTCTTCATGTGCATTTGCTCTTGATTTGGATTGGTTTTGTGAAGACTCCAATTTTTGGGTTTTTAAGTCAAATTTGTGTGAAATCCTTTTATGGATGTTTGATCATGCTTTTGGTGATGCATCGAGGAGCATATAGGGCCGGGTTGCCGATTGGCATAAACCCTTAGAGCCAATGTTCGTCCGGTTGCATTTTGGAAGAGTTTGCTCTTCATTTGAATAGGGCTGAAAAACAGCCCAGGCATGATTCAGTCGACTGAAAACTCTGTTCAGTCGACTGAACCTGAAACCCGAGAGTTTCCAGGCATGATTCAGTCGACTGAAAAACTCTGCACAGTCGACTGAAACTGGAAACAGAAAGTTTCCTGAACCTGGAAAATTTCCAGGCACAGGGTCAGTCGACTGAAAACTCTGTTCGGTCGACTGAACCTGCTGTTTGAGTCCAATTTTCCTTTTTGGATTGAAATTCCAATTTAAATCGATTCGTGATAATCCTATTTGTTGTTATCATGACTTTGATGACTCTTTTTAGGGATTTTTGAATATCCATTTTGATGGATCCTTTATCGATTTCTTTGGATTTTATTCACGTCTTCGCATGTGAATTTTTGTGATTGATTGTTCTTACAATCTTCTTAGTGATTTGTCACTTTAAAAATATAAAGGTTTTCTATACTAGTAGTAAATATCAAAACTCTTTCCTCAAACGATTTCAATACTATTTTAATACCAAATTCGTTTATAAAACCGTTTTCCAATCTATTAGTATATACAAACCTTTACCTCACTCGTATGAGAAATCTAATTAAACGGCTTAGTAAAACAAGTGGTATGAAACGCATGCGTTTACTTTGTCGGTTAATTCTTGGACTTGTTCGATTGAACCTCTTGTGACAATTTTCTAGTGGAGATTTACAGTTTGTTCGTAAATATTTAAGTTAAGCAAGTGGTTATGGGACATGAAGCTAAACTCATATATTTACTAGCTTAGTGTAATTGACACTTCTCGTTGATCATGACGATCATCTTTGTGATTTAGACTAGCAATGTGCGATGTCTCTTTGTCTGCGAGGGAGACTAAACCCCGTTTTGTGGAGTTTCGACTCAATTTGTGATGGGGTAGCAACCCATGGTCTTCGGGCCGTTTGTGGAGCTTCGGCTCAATTTGTGATGGTTAGCGACCATGGAATTAGCGTTCCGTTTGTGATACACGTGTTGGTGAGCTTTATGCTCCCGTTTGTGATAGGCCTCCCCCCTTTTTGTGATTTCTGGATTTCTTGTGTAGATTTCTAGAATTTGTGTTTCACCAATTTTTCGTGATTTCCATTGATAAGTCTTATCGATATTTGTGCATTGGTGAATTTGTGTGTCATTGACTTTAGTGATTTCTGGATTTCTTGTGTAGTCTTCTGGAATTTGTGCGTCATTGACTTTTGCGATTGACATTGATATTATCGTCAATATTTGTGGTTTGATGAACGAAATAAAGAGTATGACACTTCTTGGATTCTTGTGTAGATTTTGTGATATTGATTAATCTCTTGTTGATTATCAACTACTTATATATCACAGCTTGGCCTTGTGATTATTATGTGTTTAGTCATAACTCTAATTCTATATCGTTTCATCTGATATCTATAGTTAGACTGATCCGTTTATTATTTTCTTATTAAATAATACTCGGGTCAGACCGAGATGTTATAGGTGCTTCTGCTTGACTTCTCTCTTGGGATTGATTTCTCTTGCTTTTGGTTAACTACTTAGATTAGTAGTTTTTGTTGTATACATTTGAGATATAGACTCCATAATGTATACTTATTCTTTTGTGTAATTCATGTAACTATTCTTTTGTGATATTGTGGATCTTTTTAGACCACTACTCTGATGTACACTTCCTAGTGTAATATTCATATCTATTTCCGCCTTTGTGATATGAATTGTCTGTGAATGATTTGTGTTATGCTTATTTCTATATTTGTTTTCCGAAGGATTTATATAGCCACCGTGTAGTAGCTTTGAGTTTGAGTCGTTATGTCGGATTTCCTCTTGAAATAGAATGCATGTTATATTATCTGACATATCGGTGCTCGCGCAAAGAAATTACATGGTTGGTCGCTCCTCAACAGCCTTATTCTCCGTGCTAGTCGACAGCATTCACCGTAATGTTCTTGGCTAGCGTGGGTATAGAGGTGGGGCGTCACAGCTTGGTATCAGAGCCAAACTTCGGAACAATATGGAATATTATAACAAGGATCATCGTCCTAAGTTCATCTTAGGAGTCGTGCTTTAGGATTTTATTCGGGTCTACGTACCGTTCTATCGTATTTTCTTTTATGATTCCTTGTTTTGTCTATCAAGATTGCTTGACATTCAATTTGGTGAATGATCTTTTTCTTCCTCTTCTTTCTTTCTAAAGGAAGAGAAATGTCTAGACCTGGCCGCCCCAGAGCCGTGCCATCTAGCACTCCGCCCCAGGATGGAGTTTTTATGACTGCTCAACAGCTTCTTGATTTAGTGACAAATGCTCAAGCAGCTGGAGTTAACCCGGAACCTACTCACCCAAAGTCGGGATTTGCACGCTTGTGCAGCGATTACACAAATTTGGGTGGGGAGCCATTCAAGGGTTCCGAAACTGTTATTGAAGTACAGGCCTGGCTAAGGTCATGCGATCGAATCTTTTCTCGCATGAACCTTATTGACCTTCACCGAGTTCAGGTGGCCTCTAGTATGCTCCGAGAAAGAGCATTGGACTCGTACGAACTTCTTATTTCTGAGATTAATGAAGCGGATCTCACCTGGGAGAAATTCCGAGAGCGCTTCGAGTTAAAATTCGTACCAGAAGCAGAAAAAGTGACATTGGCTCGACGATTTATAGACCTTGTTCAAGGTGAGTCATCCGTGACTGATTACGTAGCCTCCTTCGAGTCGCTTTCCAAATATGGGGTTGAATACATCAACACCCCTCTTAAGAAGAATCAGAGATTCGTCTATGGCTTAAACAAAAGTCTCAAGAAGCCATTACTTCTAAAGTTAGAAGTTTCTTTCGACCAACTCGTTGATATCGCTATTCGTCTTGAAGAGGCGGATAGAGAGAATGACGTTGAAGTGGTGGGTTCCAAACCAAACTTCAACAACAAAAAGAGGCCAAACAAATTTAAAGGCCCTTATCCCAATAAGAAAGGGAAGCAAGCAACCTCCGTGGCAAAGACTTCTTCCTTTGGTCGTGGGGAATGCTATAATTGTGGTTCGAAGGACCATTATGCGAACAAGTGCCCAAAGTCTCTTTCTTGTCGCTACTGCAAAGTTCCCGGTCATGTTATATCTTCATGCCCCAAGCTTCAGGGCAAGAAGGAGGGAAAGTTAAATGTTGCTCAAGCCCCTGGCAACACATCTCGTGGCCAAGGTATTTCTCATTCTATTCTAGATGGAATTATTTTATTTCGTGATCATCCTATTCGAGTTCTTTTTGATACGGGTGCGTCCCATTCTTTTATATCCAAAGAACTTGTTGATACTTTTTCTTTGGATGTTTTGTGTTTAATGAGTTCTTTGAGAATTGCGAATCCGGTTGGTGGATCCGCAACAATCAGTTTATTGTGTGAAGATGTCGAGATTATTTTGTGTGATTTTTCTTTCCGAGCCGATTTGCATGTCATGCGTTATTTAGGCTTTGGAATGATTTTGGGAATGGATTGGCTTAACCGTTATGAAGCTCATATCCTATGTCCTGAGCGGACTATTCATCTTCGACATCCTCAATCTGTTAATCAGGTTTCTGTTATTCTTAAAGATTCAGATTCTGCTTTGGTTGCATCTTTATGTTCTTTAAATCCTTGTGATGACGATGATGATGATGAGGGTGATATTATTTCTCTTATTCACGTCGTTTGTGAATTTTCCGACATATTCGAGCCCGTTTTAGGATTACCACCTAAGCGAGCAATTGAGTTCAGAATTAATCTTATTCCTGGAGCTCAACCTATCACTCGTCCTCCTTATCGTACGTCCAATAAAGAAAACGAGGAGATGCGTAAACAATTATCTGAATTGGAAACGAATTGAAATCGATTTGAGTGAATTTTGAATTTAAATAGTTGATTCCAAAACTTATCTTCCAAATTTGATCGAATTGGCTCCCGATATATATTCCATTGCGTTCGGAATGGGGGTAAAACATTATAAACGCCAGGCGGCACGCTTCAGTTGGAGTTCGGAAAATTTCGGGATGAATAGTGTTTGGAAAATTTTCTATAAAAGGGCCTTAAACATTCACATTTGCACAAACCCTAATTCAGAAACCCTAGCCGCCACTTAAACGTTTAATGGCCGAGTATACACGATTCTTCCCCCTTAATTTTCTTCAAATCCGTGAAGAATTAACAGAAACTTTCAACTACAATAACGTAGAGCACGACGAGATCGTTCAATCCAACGGTGGTGATCGTCTAATTCGCGACGAGGAGGGGGCTAGGAGCCCGGGTTCATGGCATGTTCACACGCGTTTCTATGCGCAATGGGGCAGCCGAACCTCGAGCCGTTCAAGGTGAAGGTGGAGTTTGTGATGGTCGTTCGAATGGCGGTGTTCGATCGTCGTCAGGTGGCTCGAGATGATCACGAAAATTGGATGAAAGGGGCGGCTTGATGGGTTCACGCGCGTGATAATTACCTGGACGCGAACGTGAAGAAGAAACAAAAGGGGCAGCCGAGATTTATATCTAAGGATGGACGGTCCAGATGTAATAAGGTTTAAAAAAAAATTAAAAAAAAAGTTGTAAATTATTATATAATTTAAATTATATAAACTTTAAAATGCTGTATCTTTGTCATACGAGGTCCGTTTTGGACGAAATGACTTGCGTTGGATTCGTATTCGCGAATACTACGTGATGAAGCTGGATTGGAATCGTTTGGAGATATTGAAAATTTTGTGTAAAATTAAACGAGCGTTTAATTTTATTCGAAATAAAACACTGCAACTGTTATTGGAAGCAAGGTGAGAACTTCTCACTCAATCGAATCCGTTTCGATTTAAATTTTAAGTAGTTAGATTTAAAATTTCTTGACTGTGTGATTGAATGATAAATTGCTATCCATTGTTTTGAAATAGACCCTATACGCCGTATATTAAGAGGATGTTATTTATTAAACCCATATACCGCAATATTCCATCTTGAAGTGGAATTGATATTATATGTACTTGGAGTAGATTTTCTCGCATTATATAGCGGAGAAGACCCTATTGCGCTGCATAATAACGGATAATATTTTATATGAACCCATATACCATGATATTCCGTATTGCAACGGGATTGGTGTTGTGCTAAGATCTGTGGATGCAGGGAAATAGGTTGGAGGGATCCAACTGGATTCCTCAACAGTATTGATTTATTTACAGATATTTGCGATATATTCTGTTATCATATTGATGTATGATGTTTTGGATGCCATGGTTGAGGTATTGGTTCTATTGCAGCGTTGGGGCTATTTTTAGAGTTTTAAAAATATTAAAATAACGATTTTGAATTTAAAAGGATTTTCAAGTAATTTTTGAAAGTATATATTTTATTGAATTTTGGAATTGATTCGTTTTAAATAAATAAACGTTATAATTTTTATGTTATCAAAATTATGATTTTTGTGAAAAATAACCAAAATGTAATTTTTGAAATAAGTAGTTGATTAATTTGTAAAATGGTTTAAACCGGGATTTTTGAATTATTATAAACGGTTTATATTAAAGATTTATAAAATTGATATTTTAAAAATTAAGAAATTGGAATTATAAAACGAGTTTTTATAAGTGTTAAAATGAAGTATAAATGGATTTCATAAGTGAATGATATTTATAGATTTATAAATTGTGAAGTTATAAAATGAATAGATTTTGTAAAATAAAAGAATTATAAGTAATTAACTTATAAATTGGATTTTGGCATGAAAATGGGATATGGATAGAATTTGTTAATAAAGTGATTTTATAAGTTGAAGGTGTTATAAAATATAAATGGAATTTATAAACGTTGTTTTATAAATCCAAAATCGACTTATTTTGATAAGTTAATTTTTATAGCTTCTTAAAGGAAGCATATCCACGATTTTGGACAGTGGATAATGCTTAAATTGAATAGGTAGAAGGGTTGAATTTGGTAAACGATTTATATTCACGATTTGGGACGGTGAATGATATATTAAAGAAATGTTTTAGGAAGTGATCTTTTAAATGGAATTAAAACGTTTAAAGTTGTTTAAAATGTGTTAAGGATCGAAACCATAGATTTCAACATTCATTTTTTAAATAGACGTTTTCGAGAAATAAGGAAAAGATGGACTATAACACTGTTCTTATAGTAAATGATTTTCGAAAGGAAATGTTTTATATAGTATTGGGATTTATATATCTATCTTAATTTCGAACCCCTATACAAGCGATTTTGGGTTGTCGTAACGATGTTTTATGCAACATTCGTTTTGACTCAAATAAATGTGTTTAAGATAATGTTTTCCTTAAAGAATGAAATATATACTTAATTGTGAGTTAAGTATATTGAATATTTTTTAAGTATTGAAAATAAATAGATTTGTGAATTACTTATTGTTAAATGAGTATTTGGAAATGTTTTCCAATATGAAGTGAAATGTTTTGAGATTTTATCTTTTAAAGATAAATTGAAAGTGAATATTTGAAATTGGTTTTCAAATGGTTGAAGTGTGAAAATATATCTTGCGAAGATATTTTGAAAATAAATATTTGTGAAAATTATTTAAATCTGGAAATTGTAGTGAATCTTGATTGATAGTTAAATAACCGACTATCAATATTTGCCTTTGAATGGCATTTGAATTTCGATGCGATCAGGGGTCGGATTCCAAGTGGATATCCGAAAACCACATTGAATCTTTGTGATTGTGATGGATCTTTTATTTAAAAGATTAAGTGAAAATTGTTGTGATTTGTTGAAATCTGAATGAACACTTAAATTTATAAATAAGCGCTCGTTATTCGGTTTAGCCGGGAGAGGACCTTTGTGTCATATATCCCATTCCGAATAATGATTCGACGAAATGGGATTGCATTTGAAGATCGGTGTTGAAGACCGGGTATTTGCGAGAATGATAGGATGACCTATCGATTGTCTCTGCACCGATAGCTATGGTATGGAGATTTCCTTTGTGATGGGAAGTTCGATCGGGATTGTGAATACCCGGATTGCAAGGGCTTCTTTAGAAGTGCCTTCGGTTCTGTTCGAACCCAGAACAGACTTGTACGGATTGTATGTTTGACATTACATTTTGAGATATAAAGAAAATTTCTTTCAAATACATTTCTATTGGTGGCGGAGAATTTATTCTCTTAGCTTAACACCGTTCTCTGTGACGTACGAGCTTAGGGGTTTTGTAGTTGAAAGTTATCAGTGACATACTCCTAATTTGGTAGTGTGGCATGCTGAGTGCTGCTGATCATTTGTTGATCAAAGCGTGGCTTCTGTGAAAAGCGTAGCTTTGTGGACGTGATTTCATCAAACCTCACAACCAGGTTATGGTCGAAATAGGAATCGTGGCAGCAAGGTTATTTGAGGATAGCGCTCTCTGAGGGCATGTCATTTCCTTCTAGATTATAAGTGGTATCATGGTATGGAGCCCAGATATTTACTTCGTGGTTGCTGCATATTTATTGATTTGTGGTTGTTGGTTGAGAGGATCCTCGGATAAAGGTCGCAAGCGACCGGTGGATGACATGCTCGTGTCATTTGTTACCCAGCTAGAGGTAACCCGACCTTGTGTAGCAGAGATCCGGTTAGGATCCGGGGATGTCGCTCCAGAGGCGTTCCATTTTACATGGGAAGTGCCTTTGCCCGACCATTTGTTAGAAATCTATTCATCCCATATGAGCTCTTTACAATTTTAGTTGTATAACCTGCCATTTACTTAGGGTGGTCACCACTGTTTAGCTGGTAGCTATAGTAGGCATAGTTCAGAATGTCTATGTTGGCTAAGATTTATATCATACTTTCAAAATGTTTTTCTCCACTTTGCACCCGCATGTTTGACTATCATATGGAGAAATCTCCTTCGATTCTGCGTTTGCATTGTGTGTGTGTGCGTGCGGGAGGCCTTATGGTAGTTTCATTTTCTAAAAAAGCATAGCGAATCTATTTTTAAAATATTTCTTTGTTTGTTCTAAAGATATAAACTGTTTAAGTTCTCACACCAGTCCCATGACTGACCTGGAGTTTATTGTTTTCTTCTTAAACTCTGGGTGCCCACCAATTTCTACACGGGCAGTCTAGAGTCTGGTTATCAGGTTATTCTGGAATTTAGGAGTTGCTGTGGAGCTCAAGGAGCAAGCTGGATGGCATGACGTATCAACTAGTATATAGTATTTCTTTTTCCACTGTTTGTTGTTGTAAACTCTGATAATGTAATGTAATGTGATGTAATGTAATAACTGATATAGTTCTTTGTTTTAAAAATATTCATTTATCTATTATATGTTGTTCCGCTGCGATTGTGAGATTCTGTTATTGTTTCTGTTGCTTTTCTTTCTTTCTTCTTCTATCTTTTTCTTCTTCTTAAACCCTAAGGGTTCGGTTTTCTGGCATTTGATTGCTCGGCAGTTGATACAGTGGACGTATTTATATCAACTTTCGTGAGTCGAAAATCGCTATCCTAAACGTTACATTTGGTATCCGAGCTTATGGTTAAGCAACAACCTTGGCTCTGTTGAAAAATTACTCATTAGAGATAGAGTCAGTAGTACTCTAGAATGAGTGTGAGTGTAATCATAGATACGAGTGCGTATTTGTTAGTGAATATAAAATTGTTTTGTATTGTGTTGACTTATCGGTTGATTGTTTATAGATTCTGGTCGGTGCAGTCTAGCTAACTGTATCGATAGGGGTTTCTAAACTCTTAAATGAGATAAACCGACATAGTATCATTTTAAATTGGGTAAATGAGATAATTTTTACCTTGATTTTATTTTATATATAAAGAAAATAATTTTTTAGAAATTATTAAAGTGTATATAAATTGATTGTTTGGTTGTTAAAAATGTAAGAATATATATCTGTTAATTAAAAGATGTTTGAATAATTTAAATAAAAGAATAAATTATATAAGCAAATAAGTTATAATTAATATGATTACAATTGTGAATAATCTTATATATACAATAATTCAAATTATATAAGAAAAAGATTTACAAATGTGATTTATGAATAAAAGGAATTTTTTTAAAAGAATATTAAGCACTAAATACACTACTGTTACTGGGAAATAATAAGGGTGATGACTGCAGCATCATCAGTATCATTTTCGAGTTTTTGTGTGATGGATTTGCTGCCATAGTAAATTGAAAAATTGAAGTTTTGTAGTGATAAACAAATTTGAAATTAAATACAAGTTGTAATTGTGGAATATAAGTGAAAC
Source organism: Allium cepa (assembly GCA_030765085.1). Classification (NCBI taxonomy): domain Eukaryota; kingdom Viridiplantae; phylum Streptophyta; class Magnoliopsida; order Asparagales; family Amaryllidaceae; genus Allium; species Allium cepa. The sequence continues at coordinate 771,518,963 of CM060935.1, forward strand.
GAGTTTTGGACTTATAATATGAGATAATAAATTTGACTTCGGTAAAAATTAAATAGAATTTACTTGAGAATTGGAATCTGAATTGGATTTATAAGTGGAAATTTAAGTTAAGTTAAACAAATGATGTTTGAAATGGAATATAACTTAAGTGATGTTGTATGAAGTTGATTTTGGTATTGAAGTAAAATAATAAAGTGAATTAAATGGATGTGAACTTGAGTTATGTAATGAAATTCAACTTTTGTGGTTAAATGAATTAGCAATTGAATTAATGAATGAATTGAATGTAAATCAATTGAATGTAAATAAATTGATATGAAATAATGGATGTAAGTGTTAATTCATTAAAGCTAATTAAAAGTGATAAACCAAATTGAATGAATGTAAGCAAACTAAAGAAATTTGGTAATGTTGGATATACATTGATTGTTAGATTGTTGTTTGTTGATTATGTAGAAATTCATTTGAAGTTGAATTGATAAAATTGAAAGCTATGTAATTTGATTTGAATGTGGAAGTGAACTAACTTGAATATGAATTAGTGAATGTAAACTAATTGAATATGAATAAATGAATGTTAGTAAAAATATCCAATGTTAATGAATCAATTATGATTTAAATTGGAAAACCAATTCATTGAATATTAATGAGAAGTGAAAGTGTATTGATTTGGTTATGGATGTTAGTTGAATGCTAGTTGGTTGATGATTGCATTTATTGATTTTGTTGCATTTGCTGTATTGGCATATGTAGTTGTTGTAGTGATATATGTTGTATATTGATATTACTTTCATATATACATGTTTATCATGTTTGTTGAGTGTTTAGTAGGTGCAGATGGCGCCTCCTTCGCATTTGGAGCTCGCTTTCGCGCTATATTAGCCGTATATGGTCGCTAATAATATATAAGGTACATATCTTGGATTACATATCGTACTTTTACACTTTTTTCCCTACGGGATGCCTCATTACTTGATGAGATGTATATTTGTGATATATATATTGTTATTTTTTTGGATCGAGCCGCGCAAAGGAGGCTATGGCGAAATTTTCTAAAAATTTAAGGCGTTAGAATATTTTTGAGAATTGGAATTTTTTTTGGAAACTATAACTTTGATTTTGGAGCGAAAAGTTAAACGATATAGTTGGTTTTGAAAAGATAACTAAGTATGATTTGAAAACTTAGTAAAGTTTTTATAAGAAGTTTAACTATGGATTTTGGAAAAGTTAAACACTTAAGTGAATTTGAACAAATGGTTTTGAAAAGTTAATGGATTCTGTAATTTTTTCTTACTTGGTAATTTCGAGGACGAAATTCTTTTAAGGGGGGAAGTTTGTAACGATCCGGAATTTCTATCATTTGAAATTCGTATATTTAATTGATTTTAAATATTGACAAGTAAAATTTGCGAGTCGAATAACTCATATTTTGAATATCTGGATTTAATTGGATAATTAAATCGATAATTTAATATTTAAAATTACAGAAATAATTGGAAATTGGGTTTAATGTGATTAAAATTGATTTATAAAGTTGTATTAAATCATATTGGAGTTAGAATGATGTTATAGAACTTTTAAAATTGAATTAAAAGTTAATTTGTGAAAATTGAATATTTTAATATTTAATTGACGAGTTAAAATAGACATTTTTCAAACAGTCTCGGATTTCGACGAAACTAGTTTCATCGGATCCGTAATGTTATATTATTGTATGGTTTCAAATTTCGTGTCAATCAGATTTACGGTTTGTCCGGGGCAAGCTAAAACGCACTGAAATCGATTTGAGTGATTTTGAATTTAAATAGTAGATTCAAAAACTTATCTTTCAAATTTGATCAAATTGGCTCTCGATATATATTCCATTACGTTCGGAATGGGGGTAAAACATTATAAATGCCAGGCGGCACGCTTCGTTTGGAGTTCGGAAAATTTCGGGATGAATAGTGTTTGGAAAATTTTCTATTAATAGACCTTAAACATTTACATTTACACAAACCCTAATTCAGAAACCCTAGCCGCCACTTAAACGTTTAATGGCCGAGAATACACGATTCTTCCCCCTTAATTTTCTTCAAATCCATGAAGAATTAACAGAAACTTTCAACTACAATAATGTAGAGCACTACGAGATCGTTCAATCCAACGGTGGTGATCGTCTAATTCGCGACGAGGAGAGAGCTAGGAGCTCGCGTTCATGGCACGTTCGCACGCATTTCTATGCGCAATGGGGCAGCCGAGCTTCGAGCCCCAAGGTGAAGGTGGAATTTGTGATGATCGTTCGAATGGCGGTGTTCGATCGTCGTCAGGTGGCTCGAGATGATCACGAAAATTGGATGAAAGGGGCGGCTTGATGGGTTCACGCGCGTGATAATTACCTAGACGCGAACATGAAGAAGAAACAAAAGGGGCGGCCGAGATTTATATCTAAGGATGGACGGTCCATATGTGATAAGGTTTAATAAAATAAAAAGAAAAGTTGTAAATTATTATATAATTTAAATCATATAAACTTTAAAATGCTGTATCTTTGTCATACGAGGTCCGTTTTGGACGAAACGACTTGCGTTGGATTCGTATTCGCGAATACTATGTGATGGAAATGGGTTGGAATCGTTTGGAGATTTTGGGTAAAATTAAACGCGCGTTTAATTTTATTCGAAATAAAACACTGCAACTGTTATTGGAAGCAAGGTGAGAACTTCTCACTCAATCGAATCTGTTTCGATTTAAATTTTAAATAGTTAGATTTTAAATTTCTTGACTGTGTGATTGAATGATAAATTGCTATCTATTGTTTTGAAATAGACCCTATACGCCGTATATTAAGCGGATGTTATTTATTAAACCCATATACCGTGATATTCCATCTTGAAGTGGAATTGGTATTACATATGTACTTGGAGTTGATTTTCCCGCATTATATAGCGGATGAGACCCTATTGCGCCGCATAATAGCGGATAATATTTTATATGAACCCATATACCGCGATATTACGTATTGGAACGAGAATGGTATTGTGCTAACATCTGTGGATGCAGGAAAATAGGTTGGAGGGATCCAACTGGATTCCTCAATAGTATTGATTTATTTACAGATATTTGCGATATATTCTGTTATCATGTTGATGTATGATGTTTTGTATGCCATGGTTGAGGTATTGGTGCTGTTGCAGCATTGGGCCTATTTTTAGAGTTTTAAAAGTGTTAAAATAAGGATTTTGAATTTAAAAGGATTTTCAAGTGATTTTTGAAAGTATATATTTTATTGAATTTTGGAATTGATTCGTTTTAAATAAATAAACGTTATAATTTTTATGTTATCAAAATTATGATTTTTGTGAAAAATAACCGAAATGTAATTTTTGAAATAAGTAGTTGATTTATTTGTAAAATGGTTTAAATTGGGATTTATGAATTATTATAAACGGTTTATATTAAAGATTTATAAAATTGGTATTTTAAAAATTAAGACATTGGAATTATAAAACGAGTTTTTATAAGTGTTAAAATGAAGTATAAATGGATTTCATAAGTGAATGAAATTTATAGATTTATAAATTGTGAAGTTATAAAATGAATAGATTTTGTAAAATAAAAGAATTATAAGTAATTAACTTATAAATTGGATTTTGGCATGAAAATGGGATATGGATAGAATTTGTTAATAAAGTGATTTTATAAGTTGAAGGTGTTATAAAATATAAATGGAATTTATAAACGTTGTTTTATAAATCCAAAATCGACTTATTTTGATAAGTTAATTTTTATAGCTTCTTAAAGGAAGCATATCCCCGATTTTGGACAGTGGATAATGCTTAAATTGAATAGGTAGAAGGGTTGAATTTGGTAAACGATTTATATTCACGATTTGGGACGGTGAATGATATATTAAAGAAATGTTTTAGGAAGTGATCTTTTAAATGGAATTAAAACGTTTAAAGTTGTTTAAAATGTGTTAAGGATCGAAACCATAGATTTCAACATTCATTTTTTAAATAGACGTTTTCGAGAAATAAGGAAAAGATGGACTATAACACTGTTCTTATAGTAAATGATTTTCGAAAGGAAATGTTTTATATAGTATTGGGATTTATATATCTATCTTAATTTCGAACCCCTATACAAGCGATTTTGGGTTGTCGTAACGATGTTTTATGCAACATTCGTTTTGACTCAAATAAATGTGTTTAAGAGAATGTTTTCCTTAAAGAATGAAATATATACTTAATTGTGAGTTAAGTATATTGAATATTTTTTAAGTATTGAAAGTAAATAGATTTGTGAATTACTTATTGTTAAATGAGTATTTGGAAATGTTTTCCAATATGAAGTGAAATGTTTTGAGATTTTATCTTTTAAAGATAAATTGAAAGTGAATATTTGAAATTGGTTTTCAAATGGTTGAAGTGTGAAAATATATCCCACGAAGATATTTTTAAAATAAATAATTGTGAAAATTATTTAAATCTGGAAATTGTAGTGAATGTTGATTGATAGTTAAATAACCGACTATCAATATTTGCCTTTGAATGGCGTTTGAATCTCGATGCGATCAGGGGTCAGATTCCAAGTGGATATCTGAAAACCACATCGAATCTTTGTGATTGTGATGGATCTTTTATTTAAAAGATCAAGGTGAAAATTGTTGTGATTTGTGGAAATCTGAATGAACACTTATTTTTATAAATAAGCGCTCGTTATTCGGTTTAGCCGGGAGAAGACCTTTGTGTCATATATCCCATTTCGAATAATGATTCGACGAAATGGGATTGCATTTGAAGACCGGTGTTGAAGACCGGGTATTTGCGAGAATGATAGGATGACCTATCGATTGTCTCTGCACCGATAGCTATGGTATGGAGATTTCCATTGTGATGGGAAGTTCGATCGGGATTGTGAATACCCGGATTGCAAGGGCTTCTTTAGAAGTGCCTTCGGTTCTGTTCGAACCCAGAACAGACTTGTATGGATTGTGTGTTTGACATTACATTTTGAGATATAAAGCAGATTTCTTTCATATACATTTCTGTTGGTGGCGGAGAATTTATTCTCTTAGCTTAACACCCTTCTCTGAGGAGTACGAGCTCAGGTGTTTTGTAGTTGAATGTTATCAGTGATATACTCCCAATTTGGTAGTGTAGCATGCTGAGTGTTGCTGATCATTTGTTGATCAAAGAGTGGCTTTTGTGAAAAGCGTCGCTTTGTGGACGTGATTTCATCAAACCTCACAACCCGGTTATGGTCGAAACATGAATCGTGGCAGCAAGGTTATTTGAGGATAGCGCCCTCTGAGGGCATGCCATTTCCTTCTGGATTATAAGTGGTATCATGGTATGGAGCCCAGATATTTACTTCGTGGTTGCTGCATATTTATTGATTTGTGGTTGTTGGTTGAGAGGATCCTCGGATAAAGGTCGCAAACGACCGAGGGATGACATGCTCGTGTCAGTTGTTACCCAGCTAGAGGTAACCCGACCTTGTGTAGCAGAGATCCGGTTTGGATCAGGGGACATCGCTCCAGAGGCGTTCCATTTTACTTGGGAAGTTCCTTTTCCCGACCATTTGTTGGAAATCCATTCATCCCATATGAGCTCTTTACGATTTTAGTTGTATAACCTGCCATTTACTTTTAGTGGTCACCATTGTTTAGGTGGCAGCTATAGTAGGCATAGTTCGTAATGTCTATGTTGGCTAAGATTTATATCATACTTTCGAAATGTTTTTCTACATTATGCACTTATAGTAATAATATCAAAGAAATTTGCGTATCAAGGTTTGACTATCATAAGGAGAAATCTCCTCCGATTCTGCATTTGCATTGTGTGTGTGTGCGGGAGGCCTTATGGTAGTTTCATTTTCTAAAAAAGCATAGCTAATCTATTTTTAAAATATTTCTTTGTTTGCTCTAAAGATATACTGTTTAAGATCTCACACCGGTCCCATGACTGACCTGGAGTTTATTGTTTTCTTCCTAAACTCCGGGTGCCCACCAATTTCTACATGGTCAGTCTAGAGTCAGGTTATCAGGTTATTCTGGAATTTAGGAGTTGCTTGGAGCTCAAGGAGCAATCTGGATGGCATGACGTATCAACTAGTATATAGTATTTCTTTTTCCGCTGTTTGTTGTTGTAAACTCTGATAATGTAATGTGATGTGACGTAATGTAATAACTGATATTGTTCTTTGTTTTAAAGATATTCATTTATCTATTATATGTTGTTCCGCTGCGATTGAGAGATTTTGTTATTGTTTCTGTTGCTTTTCTTTCTTTCTTCTTCTATCTATTTCTTCTTCTTAAACCCTAAGGGTTCAGTTTTTCGGCATTCGATTGCTCGACAGTTGATACAGTGGACGTATTAATGTCGACTTTCGTGAGTCGAAAATCGCTATCCTGACAAAACTTATGCAATTTCTAAGTCTATACGCATTTTTATAGGCTAAATTAGTTCGTTATCCACATTATAAGTAGGTTTTCATTTAGAGGTTCAATTATTGATGACCATAGACATTCGTATGTTAGTCCTATCTTTTTTCCCTTGATTGATCTATGTTGTTAAGTCAAGTGAGTTTGTCGCTTTCAAAAACCAACTTAGGTGTGGGTGTAGGCAATTTTTGCAAATTTTAACTTAGTGGATTAGGAAATTATTCAAAGTGGATTTTCTTAAAATATTAGTAAAGTTAAACATTACATTTCATTTTACTAATAGGCATCCACTAGTCTTTTTTTTCTCTCAAAACCCTAAGACAAAACATAAAAGTCTTTTGACTTCACTTGTGAATGTTAGCACCCATTTTCCTTGGGATTCTGACCTTGAGGAATATCAGTAAATCATAGCCCCGTAAATGATGGATAACATATTATCGGTTGTATCATATTCAACTCCTAACATGTGGTTCTTTGTCCTAAGCTCATTTCGATCTTGAGGAATATGCACAAATCTAAAAATATTATTCACTCATACCTTCAATGGCCTAAGTATAAATGTGAGTATCATAAGGAATATCAACAAATATATACATATATCTTAACTCACTATTCAATATATTAACAGTACAACACATAACATCCTTTGCTTGAGAAATATCAACAATTAAGGAGTATGCAAGTAATCTGTTAATATGTAAATGACAAAGGATAACTTTATTTTAAAGACTCATTAGACCAATGACTTATGGGTTGGGGCTTGATCTAACTGCTTCATAAAAGGTGAGGAGATGACGAGTTACAGCCTTAATCCCAATAGTATCGTAGACCATTAGACCAATGACAAGCTTAGACTTACACCTATGGGTTGGGGCTTGATATCGCAGGTTCATCAATGGTGGGGAGAACATGAGTTGTGGGTTGATCCCAAAAGTGTTGCAGACCGTTAGGTGAATGTCAAGCATGACATAGAACTAAAAGCTTGGACTCGATCGTGTGCATATTTTTGTCGTACGAGCTAGGACTTTAAGTTCTTCCATGTGCATACTTTTTTGGCACATGAGTATGGACTTTGGGGTTGGTCATGTGCATACGTTTTTGACATAAAAGCTAAGACTTTCTGTTCGGTTGGGGGATACATTTTTGACATACGAGCTAGGACTTTGGACTCGGTCATGTGCATACATTTTCAACATATGTGCTGAAACTTTGGGCTCGATCATGTGCATACATTTTCAATATATGAGCTGGGACTTCGGGCTCGATCGTGTGTTTATATCTACGACAATGGCACTCTGGGACTTTGGGTTCAACAGTGTCATGGTTATTTCGGCATATAATTAGACCTAGTAGAGAGTTTAGTGAGACCTTACATTTGATGTCACTATAGAATCATATTGTGTTTAGCTGACTTGTTGGTGCAGGAGACACAGGTTAAGTTATGATTTTTGAGCAAAAGTGTTATTTTACTATGTTAGTGTTATACACTCATATAATGTGTCTCACTCACTAGACACATGTCTGACCCTCTCCGTCATTTTCTTCTTTTTTGTTGTACCCAGATAGGTCTACAGAGAGTACTACTAGTTACTCGATGGCGAAGGTATGACGGAGCCATGCATTTATTTATGATTTATGTACTATTGTATTTCATTTATTCCTAGACATTATATTGGGTCCGTTAACAATAGAGAAACGTTATCGTTGGATTTACTTGATACTATATTGTTTTGTTTGTTTGGAATTGTATTACTGATTATTATTTTATATTATGTCTTCCTTTTGGGATTTAGAATGTGTAGAGTATTGTAGATAGCTTTGTGTACTATTTATATTTTTACCTCAAAATGATTCACCGTCTGTGAGATCTGTGATGTCCGTGTCATTTTATGCATGAATCGAGGCACTATAGATGGAGGGTTGTTTCAACATGCCTTGGAAAGTACATAGAAAGTCGTACCCTTAGACGCTATTCTATAACTCATAGTAAGTGACATTTATATTCAAGAGGTAATCAGACAATCAACTGCTTAGGATTACTGTAACAACCACTCTTCTCAATAGCACTCGAGACGGATAGTTATACGTGTATGTTCCATATACCAAAACTAGAGGATGACCAAACTTGATCAGTGATAGTAGTATAGACCACATATTTTACTATGACTTTACAATTACACATACTATTATTGTGCTGACTTATTGGATGCAGGTGAGACAGGTTGAAGTATGGTTTAATATACCCCTATGTCTTTTATCAAGTATTTCATATATTTAGTATACGCATATTTATTTTCCTGATACCAGGGGCTAGTTTCCTTCTTACACCGAGCTTTATGTTTGACCCATGTTTTTATAGATAATTCTCAGGTGCTCTCATGAATAGGCTGAGAGTCAGATGTTGAGGGCACTATCTAGCAGGTCCGAAAGTAGTTGGTAGAGCTTGTAGATATTAAGCTATTATCAAGATTATTTTTATTTCATGTATTAATAAACAAAATGAACATTACTATTTTCACGGCATTATTAACAAAATTAATTAATTTGTAAGTAAATGATAATAATCTGAGGTAAACGGATTAAGTATGGAGTTAGGCTGAAAATAGAAATCTCAAATTTTTATAAATGGATGGAGTAATGGCATTTTTATATAGATAAAGAAATTTAATTTTAGTTAATTTAGGGGAGAAATGAAAGGAAGGTTAAGACCCATTATAATCTTCCTTCCCATCGTTTTATTCACATTCTTATACTAAATAAAAGAAAAGAAAAGGTAGAAAACCTCTTTTAATTTTATCTACAAAAAAGAAGAAGAAGATAAAGGTGAAGAAGGAAGCTTAAGGAAAAACTCTGCATTCTTAACTAATAGGTGAATAATTATATCATTCCTAAGTTTTGATGTATTTTAATTTCATATTTGATGCAATCCAAATTTTTTTTATGATTCTAAAACATGGTTTTGGTTGAGATATTCATTTAAATGGATTTATTAATAATGCATGGTAAATAATAAATTGAACTTTGAATTTTCAAATTTGAAACCTAAGTTTAAATACCTCCAAATGCCATGAAATTTTGATATATGGTTTAAACATTATTTGGAGATGGGTTTTAAATTTCATAATTTTCCTTATTGATGAGAATTTTATATGAATTTTCTAAGTTAAGAAAAGGTTTATTTTTGTGTTTTAATTATTGAACGTATGAAAAATGAATAGTATACCTCAAAGATTTTATATATGGAAGAATAAAAAAATTGATTTTTAATAATTTTTGGGATTCCTATGTAATTTTGAATTGATATGAATTAAGCAATGAAGGGGAAACTAATAAAATGACATTTAATTAGTAAATTGAGGTAATAGTACGTTTTAATTTATAGAAGAATTCTTTCTTGAAATTGTCTATAAAAAATTTGGAAATTAAAGTGTCAACGGATTATAATTTAATACATTGAAAGATGTGGTGAAAAGTAAAGACTTTAAGGGGAAATAAATCGGTTTTAAAGATAATTATGGACCACCAATGGAAAGTCAAGAAGGTAGATGTTTCTCGCCACTCATTGAAAGTCATGTTAGATGTTTGTATCGCCTGATTTAAAGTCAAGAGGTTAGGTGTTCTTGCCACTCATGGAAAGTCGGGATGTTAGGTATATAGTACCACCTGTGAAAAATCAGGATAAAGGTGTTCGTGTCACCCTTGGAAAGCAAGTTGTTAATAGTGCATATCTGTATAGGGTACAAGACTGGACATAGGATATGATGTTTAAATTAGTATAAAAATTCCTCCTATCATTTACTTTATTTCTTTTATTTTAGTTTTACATTACTCATATAATTATCTACCTATATTTGTGATTTTGAGTAAACGATTTGAAAATTACAAGTTTGTAAAATAGTTGATGTATACTATTCACCCCTCTCTAGTATACGAGTAGCCTTAAGATCCATAATGCACTAGTGTGTTAGGGTAAATCACACATCCTACATTTGGTACCAGAGCATATGGTTTTCAAAATTCTATTATCTAAAATTTGAAAAAGTTAAATGGCAATACAATTGATAACATGTTTTTAAGCACATTTGTAGAAGAAAATCCACTTCTAGACCATCATTATTTTATGGTAGTAATTATGCATACTGGTTTTACAGGGTGAAAATTTTATGCAAATTGAGTACATTAAGCCCCAAACAAATTATGCATAATGAACGAACGGTCAAAGAGGCAAGCACTTAATAATTCAAAGGCCATGAATATTTTGTTTATGCCTTAGATAAAAGTGAGTTCAATAGATATTTTGTCTGTAAAATTGCATACGAAATTTAAAGGAATCAAAGTCACACATGAAGGCACTAATATTCAGATATGTATTCTCAGTTTAAGGATATATTGCATGCAATAATATCTTTAGGAAGATTTAGTAGAGTGGACCAAATCGCAAAGATCTTAAATTCACTCTCTACTGAATGGGATTAGAAGACTTTAGCAATCGAATAAGCCAATGATATTAGTACTATAGAAGTATAAGAATTAATTCGTAATCTAATTTCCCATGAAGCACAGTTTTGAGGTAGAAAAAAATGTCAAGCAAAAGAGAAGAGATCACAGGCATTTAACATTACAGCAAATAGTCATGGATCAGATGATGATAATGATGAGGAAATTGCATACATGACTAGAACTTTCAAAAATTTCTTGGTATAGTAAATGGAAAATATTAAAAATTACTGATAACAATGCAAACAATTCAGGAAATGGAAGTGTGATCATCTGATTTAAATGTGATATACTCAGTCATTTGAAAAGAGATTGTCCAAATCTAAAGAAGTCAGAGAAGTCTTCCAACACAGATGCATTTAATAAGAAAAGAAAACGGACATACAATGCAAATTGAGATGATCTAGACTCAACATCAAGCAATCATGATTTAGAAATCAAAGTGCAAACACATGCTTCATAGAAGATAATGACTGGTGTAATGATCCATAATTTCGAACACTTCGTTTTAAACATTCGAACTATTTAAATAATAGAATTTTATATAATGTGATTAAATGAATTTTATAACCTTATCAACACCCTTTTTTTAATAATTAATGAAGGTAAACTTGTTTTAGAAAAATGTTTATAAAATAATTAGTTCGAAGAAACATTGATAATATAACCAAAAATCGTTTTATCGATAAATAACGTTTTGCTCGGTAAAAATTGTTTGAACCTTTTGGACATATCTAATATATTAATATGTAATTACTTAGCAACTATATAACAATAGGGACATGATAAGAGGTGAGAAGGGAAGGAGCATCTAAGAGGAGGATGTGTGGAAATTTCCTAAAGAATAAATATTTTCCTTATGAAAGTGAGAGTTAAAGTTGCACATAAGAGGGAGATTACATGGTGATCTTCCATGGAAGGTAAGAAGTGGATGGTAACCCCTTTTGTAATTCTATTTAAACTCCTTAAGTGTTTAGGAAATTGGTTCGCAAACATTAAAGTAGAAAAAAACAGCATCTTCATTCTCTTCCCTACTCTTTAACAATTCTAAATAATGTAAGTCAACACCAAGCTCCACAGCTATAGTCCTAGTACAATATAGCAATAAGGTTTGGCAACTCAAAAATCAAATAAAAGGAGCGCACAACCCCACTCTTTCTAGGCCATGAGCAATACAGGCAAATCTAAGCCTAGACCTGATTACAGAGAGGTAAGACTGAATTTTGGAGCTTTCATTCATTAAGGTAGGAAATAGTGTTGAGGCAGTGGCCTATGCTTGTGTTAGCTTGGTTATCGGGTGAGTCACTCACCATTTGATAATATATATTGTGATATTATTTTTGTGATTGAATATAAAGTAAGTTATGTTTGGACCATACTTGCTTTTGAAAGCAAACGACAATTATTTATGGCATATCATCTCTTCTATAATGTTATATAACATGTGACATTGAACATATGGTTGATTGGGTGGTGTTTTCTTTGACTTGATTATGGAATGGTAATATAGTGATAGTTGCTATGAAAGCACTTTTAATCTCCGGGTGTTTAAACTTGTTCAAATAATTTATATAACATAATATTATGATATAATATGTTTGGTTCTTCTCTACACTTGTAATAGAGTAAGGAACAACAAGGATTGGTTTGGAAAAATTATAGAAATGATATAACAAAGTATGAAAAAATAGAAGAGAATTAGTTGTTATAAATGCACTTTGAAAATGTCCCATGTTCGGCTTTTTTAAAGTTAACTTTGGAAGACATCCTTTGTGGTTTCTTTGCATAGTTACTAAATAAAATAAGCAAAGTACTTACTATAAAATAATTGAATTTCAAGTAAATTGTTAACTAAATGAAAAATGGTCCAACTTTTATACATTTTTCAAGGATTCATTGTCCGAGATTTTAGCAAGACACATGGCAGCACTTTTTGGACTTATGATACTGTTTCTGGACTTTTATAATAGTAGTTATAGTAGTGTCATTTTAACTTTTTTTAATGATTTAAATGTCTTTGAAATGATAATTAAATTAACTATTTTTCTAGATTCATTTTAGAGATGTTTAATAACATGTATCAAAGTGTTATAAAAATGATTTTAAGTTTAAATATATTTTTAATAATTATTTATGAATTTTTAAAGGCAAAGGCTTTTAAAACTGGGTTTGGTGCATAAAAGGAATCTACAACACTTTTAATCTAAAATACTTCCTGGATGTTTCAGAATTATGACAGTAGTTCTATAAATGCTATTATTTTCTTTTTGAAACTTTAAATGGTTTAAAATGACATTTAAATCAAAACACATCCGGGATGTTTTAGAACTTTTGATGGCACTTCTATAAATGTTGTAGTATGTTATCGAGACTTTAAAATGGTTAAAAATGATATTAAAATAAAGTATTTTTTACAATCTTTTAAGGAATGTTTAATATCATTAATTAGAGTATTTTAAAATTTTTTGTAAGTTTAAATATATTTTTATTAATTATTTATAAATTTTTAAAGTAAATGCTATTAAAATGTAAAACATGCTTTTTATTGATTTTTATCAAAATTTTAAATTAGTTGTTTTTATGTAGTATTTTATATAGATGTTTAATACCCATTTATAAGTATTTATATATACAAATATAAGTTTGCAAAAGTAAGTTAAGTAATTTATAAAAGAATATGTGGTTTTGTTATAACCTTAAGTTATAATGTATGGTTGTTGAAAAGCTAATCAAAAGTACACTGCCTTGTTAGATGTAAGTAAAACTTTGAAAAGAATGTTTGAAGATAATGCTAAGTGTAAAATTGTTTTGGTTTTATCATAACGATCCTTGAGAAACATTTGTTTTTAATCCATTTAATCATACTTTCGTAAATGTGGAATCTTGTTTAGATTTATGTATATTCTTATACCATTTGCATAAGAATAGAAATGGACAGTGAAATAGCAGTATATATGTATATATATTTTGTAAAGTTATTTTATATATATATATATCTATATAAGTATTTGCCAAGAATTTTTAATTAATAAAAGAACTAATTAAATAAAAAAGGGATTGGAAGTCACTTATGTGACTTAATTGTACTTTGTGTGACTTGAGCTTGCTTTGTGTGTTTACTTGTTTGTGAAATTTAATCCTATACTTACAACTAAAAGTTGAAAAAGTAGATTTATTCTATTTATGAGGGTTAAGAATGTTGTTCGAATAGGGTTTAGAAGCAAATAGTGCTCGAACATACCATCCTCAGTCTTGATTAAAGGATAGTATAAGTTGAGAAAGTCATGAATGTGGTAAGTATACTAGAATTGGTTTCATTATGTGATAATTTTTTGATTGTAGTGGGTATGCATGATAGGGGGTTCTCGCATTGTGAACTATGGCGAAGCTTTGACTTTTACCCCTACCCACCCTTTTATGGGCTGGTTGTGAAGTCGAGTGGCTGGCCGTAAAATCAAATACGAGGTTACCATTTTTAGCCACTACCTTTAAGGGTGGACTTCGGGTTATTACACCTGGTATCAAAACTGAAGGTTAAGCAAGAAATTTGGCTTCGATAAGGTATAACTTATTAGAGATAGGTTAAGCAACGGCCTTGAATGAGTTGATTTATTATACATATAAGAATGTATTTGTATTTGCTACAACGTATACCTTAAAGGTAAATTCTAACCATAAAATTTAAAGGTCTTATATAAGGAAACTCATTTAAGTATGAACTACTAAAGTGTAGTTTAATTAATGTAGGAATTAATAATGTTCATTCATTAGCCCATATTAATTAGTTTAGCCATGCTCGGCCAGTTTATGAGCATTCTTATCCTTTGTAGAATGATTTGACATGGTCGACTAGTTTATAAGCATTATTGTCATTTGTAGATTTACTAGTTTAGTTATGCTTAAATAGTTTATGAGCATTGTTATCATTTGTTAATTGATTAGTTGTGCTCGACTAGTGCATGAGCATTTATTATTGTCTATTGATTTTTTATTTATTATGCTCGACCAGTTTTAGAGCAATTATCATTTTATTGCATGGTTGGGTAGATAATATTTGTGAGTGCTTTGAAATAAACACCTTGTGGATTAAATTTCATTGACTTTAAGAAGTTTAGAGATAATGTTGGGTTAGAAGTTTATTATAATAAAAGAAGTTTAGTATAAATTTTCTAAGCATGGTTTATAAATAAAGTGGATTTAAGCTGATATTTTGAGAACTCAAATCTCGAAGTCTTTGTAAATGTTTTTCATGATTTTGGACTAAATAATAGTAGCATAATTCGAAAGTATTTGTCATAATAAAGTTATGAAAGTGTTTTTTGATTTCTTTAAGTTTGAGGTTTTTTTTGAATTGACAAGTCAATTCGGAAGCACTATTTTTATGTTATCTAGTTCGGGTGGCTTGAAATAGACTAAAAATGGATAAGTGATTTGTTCGATTGGTAATCACTTTTCGTGAGAATTACCCTTCATAATAAGGAAATAAATCATACATCTTGGTAGGACCCATTTTCATAGTATTGTTTTTGTGTTACTCGATCTATACAAATACATATAAATATTATATATATATATCAAGAAATTATTGTGAAAGACAAAAAAAATTCAGCATTTTAGCTTCAAGGACAGACCTTCAGTATTTTAGCCTAAAGGACAACTTTCATTACGTATCAGTTTCTAGTTATTGATAGCATTTTTTTAGTATTAGTTTGTAGTTATCGATAGCAGTATTTAGGTATCGGTTTTTAGTTCGTTAGCAGTTTTGGAAGAATGTTTGTCCTTATGAATAATTTTGGAAGAATGTTTGTCCTTTTAAACAATTTTCAGAAGAATGTTTGTCCTTGTGGTTAAAATATTGAGGTCTTGTCCTTGAAGATAAAATTATATGAATTTTTGTCCTTTAAATTAATTCCCCTATATATATTCTATCGATTTTAAAGTATATATGCAGATTTTTTGTTTATAAATTGAGATCTTAATACTTAGTAATATTTATGAAGTATTGGATATCACATTGAAAATGATTCAGATTTCATCTCGAAAGTATGATTTGGTATACCAAAGATATGTGTGTGTATTGAATTATTTGAAATAAAACTCAGAGTTTAGTTCTAAAGTTTTCTTTAAAGAAGTTTGAAATATATATTTATGTGTATAAATATAGAGTAGTTTAATAAGGGTAGTTAGGTAATGCATGTTATGACATGAATTTTCTTATAGAATGGTTTTATTATATGCTATGTTGGATGCCCGAGTGGTAGTGGCATAACCAAAATAATTATGAAACATTTTCATATTTTCTCTTTTTTGTTAAGTGTGTTTAATAAATAAGTGAAACTTTGTTAATTAATTTTATTGACACATGTGTCTTGTGCATTAGGACAAAGTGATGTGCTCATATTGTTGTGATATGATTGTTTGATAGTTTTCATTCGTTAAAATGAAACAGTTTTTTGGCGATTTCGAGCTGCCTGAAACTTTCGAATCATTATAGAATTTAAAGTTAACTGTTTTTGAAAACAAAGATGAGTTTATATAACACTTTAATTAAGAAAGTACTAAGTTAACATATGTTTTAAATTTGTTAATCGTCTATGTTAAGTAGAACATCTATGTTACTGAGCCAACTAATAAACTTCTTTACCTTAAGGTTGTCTAAGGAAAGCAGACTCAAGTCTTAAGTTTGGGTACCAATGTCCTGCCCTTCCCAGCTACTTGCCTAAGCCGAAGTCTAAAGAAGTCGAAAGGTTTACTCGGTTATAAGACCCAGATTTCTTTTCGGCGTTCATCTGAATTTTAAAAAGTAGAATGAATTTGATGTATTGTATATACTTTTAGGAGGTAGTAGAGTATTATATGAGTAATAACTTGAAGTAATTATATTATTTTATAAATAAAGATAAGTCTTTATAAAATGTTTACAAACTTGAATTATGTTTTATGAAATGTTTCATAAATTATTTTAGCATTGAATGAGATAAATTATTGTAAACGAATGTGATATAAAACAAAATGAGTGTAGTCGTGTGTAACGACTTGGAATTTCAAACACTTCATATTTAAATATCTGATTTATTTGAATATTTGTATATAGGATTTAATGTTATTATAATGATTTAATAAAAAATTTAACCCACTTTTCAATCATAGGTAATGAAGATAAACTTGTTTTAGAAAAAGCGTTTACAAAAATAAATACTTTGAAAAAATATAAATAATGTGACCGAAAATCGTTTTAACGATAAATTGCTTTTTAACCATCAAAAGTTGTTCAGATTTTCTTTTACATACACTTGTTTGCTTAGAAAACTAATAGTATTAAATAAAATCCAATTTCCAGTTATGGAAATAAACTTTATGGATGATATCATGGGTGATGTCATCAAAGATATTTAGGAAATATCCTTTAATGGTAATACTTCACTTTTAAGTAAAAAGAAAGAGGTGTAAAGTTAACATGTGTAAAGGAGGCTCCTTTATAACCTTTCATGGAAATTAAGAGGGTTTTTAACCTCTTAAAAAATCCGATATAAGGAGAGGCATAACTTTAAGAATAAATCACTAATTCATTAAGCTTGAGATGAAGTATGAGATTTAAAAATGGTGGAAGTGCTTAAGCACTAATCCAGTTATTATTCTCTAACTTTTTCCAAAGTTAACCAAATCATCATAAATATCTTTTAAACTTTGAATATAGGCCTAAAACATCATGGTAAACATGATTAGCAAGTAAGAATTGGAAGAAGGTAAGAGAAACAGAAGGATCGATGGATGGCCATGAGCATGGATGGAGGAGGAGGTGCGTCTTTGACTTGGAATTGCTAAAGGTTGGATCTTTTGGATTTCGGTGATGGAGGGAGGTGGTTCTATTTTCATTGGATTTGTGCTTGGGGTTTTCTTGGATATAAGTGAGTTATCCCACTATCTATTAAGTATATATTGTGAATATATATGTTGTGTTTGAATTATAAATTTAAAGTGACGGTAACTAGGTAAAGTTATAAACTTTGGACACCCTTTTCTTTTGAAAGAAAATGACAACTTTATATTGTATAACATCACTTCCATTACCCTCTTAAACATGTAGCATGGCCTTGACTTAATGTTTAAATGGTTGTTTAACTTGTGCGTTAAACTGAAGTAAGTTTGAAAGTGTTTGGAACGAGAATAGTCGTTATAATTATACTCCGGTACCCCTTAACTTTAACTTATGTAACTTCGATATATATGATCTTAACTTGGGATAATTTGATTTGACTATTCTCTATAAATATTTTTGTGTACTCAACAGTAAAGAACTGGTTTGCAAAGTTATGGAAATTGCAAACAAAAGTTGTGAAATTTAAAACAAAAATATGGTTATAAATACACTTTGTAAATATAACCGTTTTTCGGGAATTTTTATAAATAGATAGAAAGATACTCTTTGGGATTTTTTTTCCAAGGATTTTGAGTACCCTAAGGGTAGTGTTTACTACAAAAAAATTATGTCTTAAAACATTGTTTAAGTGGTTAAAATTAGTCGTAAAGATTGTGCTTTTCAATGTTGTTTTAACTGCATTTATAAATGCTACAGTAAATCGCTTATGGTTTTAGGTGTTTAAAATGCGACATTTTGACTAGTTTTTCATGATTTAAATGGTTTCTAAATTCTTTTATTTATAAATTTTTTTATGTAAGTTCTTATAAAATTTATTTGAGTATGGAAAAAAATTAGAAGTTTAAATATAATTTTAATGCTTATTTACGTATTTTGAAAGTAAAGTGCTGCAAAATGTAAAACATTTCTTTAATCAAACTTCTAAATTAGTTATTTGTAAGTAATATTTTGCATAGATATGTAAAACCTATTTATAATTATTTCTAAAGTATTAGGTTATATATATATAAGATTTGACAAAGGTTATTGAGAAGGCTTAATGCTAAAAGCAAACCAGTAAACTTATCTTTTTGTGAGATTCCAGGATGAAGTGTCCAAGCAAGGCTTTGATGCAATCAGTGCTCTAATTTACCATGCTTCACTCTTGAACGAGGAATAGTATAGGTTGAAATTTCAAAAACATGTTAATTTTGTTGTTTACTTACTTGTTTAAAAAGGTAACTAATTTTGCTTAACGTTAAAAGCCGATGAAGTAGGCTTATCTATTTATGAGAGTTAAAGATTGATGTCAAGTAAGGATGGAGCAATGGAGCTATAACCTACCGGTTTCCTTCTTGAACAAGGAATAGTCAAGTCATGAATGTCAGAAATAGGTTAAACATATTGTTTGTTACTTGTTTATGGAAATCATTGATATTGAACTTAATACTAAAAGCCAACGAGTAGACTTATCTATTTGTAAGATTCGAGAATGAAGTGCCTAGGCAAGGCTTTGATATGCAACCAGTGGCCTAACTTACCTGGATTCACTCTTGAACGGGGAATGGTTAAGTTGAAATGTCAGAAACGAATTAGTTATACAAACATTGATTTGTATAAGAAACTATTTTGGCTAGATAATCGATTAGTAGACTATCCAACTTTACCTATTATTAAACTTATATATTTAAGAATGATAAGGATAAGGATAAGTGAAATGGTTTTTGGTTTGTTGTGAATGTTTTAATAACATTCATCTGTAACTCTTTTTTATTATACTTATGAACGTAAATGGATCTTTAAAAGAATGTTTAAAGATAAGCATAAGTGAAAAATGGTTTTGGGTTTGTAGTGACAACGCTTAAGTAACATTAGTCTTAAACCTTTTTGACTATATATTTGAAAGTACATAAATCCTTAAATGGATACTTTAAAGGAAGTTATAAGTAAGGAATCTTTTGGAAAAAGATAGAAAAAGTAGAAGGTTTTAAGTAAGAAATCTTATCAATTTTTTATGAACGTACTTATACCATTTGGGATAAGTACACGAATAATTTTTAAAGTATTGAAAAGAGTACAAATGAATTGTTTGGTAAATAATGTTTTATTAGACCAAAGTAGTTTTATTAATAAAAGAGGTTTTAAGTAATAAAAGATTAATCAAATGGAAAGGGGATTAGAAGTCTCTTATGTGACTTGATCGTGCTTTGTAGAACTTGGTCACGCTTTGTATGTTTGCTCGTTTACGGAAAACATTTAGTCCTATACTTAGAACTAAAAGCTGATGATGTATGCTTGTATATCTATTAGAATTAAGACTGATGTTCGTGTAGGGATATGAGCAATAGAGCTTTAGCCTACTGGCTTCATTCTTGATCGAGGGATGGTGAAAATATCGGAAACATAATAAGTATACGAGACTTGGTTTCCATATGTGATCGTTCTCATTATCATTCAATGACCAAATTCATCGAAGAGACCGGGATCAATAAGTGTTTTACTTATCGAAAACCACTTTAAGGCTGAGATACACATTATATCTCTTGGAAGTGGATCTGTTCGAGATGTGAGAATCTTTATGGAGATTCAAGATCTGTGTAGGATGCTTGAACACATGTAGTTGTTCGTTATCTATACTGGATATGGGAATCCAAATTTGACTGCATGATTTGTTGAGATATGGGAACCCATGTGTGGTTTCGAGATTTGTTCGAGATGTATGGATCTAATTCTGGATTCGTATTCCATTCAAGTGATGAAGACTCATGTGAAAGACGTCGAACGTGACCTCAACGTCGGAAATGGCTAAAGATTGAGTATGACTCACAATCTAGGGTTTAGAGACTCATGTCAAGGTATTATAAAATCCATATCTAGAGATATTTATTAATTATTGGCGGTAGGAGTTTATGATATTTGGTTCATGTTGTTCGTGTTTATGTTTGGACGATGGGTCTCTTTTGTTTACCTTATGGTATATATTTTATTTGGAAATATACAACGCTCGGAAGGTGGTTTTTGATCCTTATGCATGGAGATCAACTTCAGTTTACCAGAGGCATATCCATGGAAAATCCATTATGCGAATGTTTCGTATCGGTTTTGATTGTACCCTCTAATATGCTGTTGAATGCAACCAATGTAACCATTTCAGCTATGTTATAATATTTATATTCTACACCCTAGACGTTATCTATTATATCATCTTATATACTCATTACATGGTGGTTCTTTTGAGAGGATAATCGTTATGGCGTTCTATGTGGTCTCAATTTATTGTTATATGTTGTATACATATATTTATTGAGTTTCTCAAACTAGACTTATATCCGACGCTTGGTTTTTGTATTCCCTAAATTCGTCACGTGCTCTTTTGAGTAGTTTGAGAAAGGCAGGTTTTTCGTTGATGTGAACTAGAGCTCGATGAGATGAGATGGATGTTTCACATACCTTAATACTATTATTTCCACTGCATTATATATCAGCATTTTGTAAGGAGAGTTGTTATAACTATTCAGGCTGATGATAGTACTTAGGATTTTGAATTCCAAATTTCTTCTATCGGAGTAACCCTTTGTACTATTCCTTTGATATTATATATTATCGTTCCACTAGTTAGATGATTATGTTGTGTTCTCTTCTTTCTTGTTTATTTCCTTCTCTTTTATTTAACCCTAACAACTCGTCCTTCCGACACTTGAATGCTCGGCACTTGAATTCCGTGGATGTACTAGGGTTGACATTTGAGGATTAAAAGGGCGGATTGTTACACTTGATATTAGAGTTAAAGGTTAAGCGAAAACCCTAGCTTTGGTTGGAATGACTCATTAAGAGACAGAGTAATGGAATGCCCTAGCATGAGTCAAGTGTATTACACATATGAGAGCATATTTGTAATTTTATAAACGAATACCATAATGGTAATTATAATTGCAAAAATTAAAGATCTTATAAAAGATAACTTAAGTAAATTGTCAAAGTATAGTTTAATTAATATTTGGGTTAATAATGTTTACCTATTTTCCTCTTTAATTAGTTTACTAGTGCTCAGCTAGTTTATGGGCATTAACTATCATTTGTTCATTGTTGATTTGTGCTTGACCATTTTATGAGCCGTTTTGCCTTTTCACTGCATGAGTTGTATAGACAATAATTGTGGATGCATTGAAATGAATACCTTATGAATTTAATTTCATAGTTTGACTATAAGGCGTTCGATGATAATGTTGGGTTAAAAGTTCACTTTTTTAAAACTTTAACTTAGTAAAAGATGTTAATTTTGAATTTGAGGAAGATGAGATATTTTGCAAAAATAAACGTTTATGAAAATATTTTATACAAGAAGTGATTTTTTATAAGTTTGGTTCATAAAACATGATCTATAAACAAGGAGGAATTAAATTGATATTTTGAGAACTTAAATCCCAATGTCTTTGAACAGCTTTTTTTAAAGATTTTGGAGAAAATAATAATAGCATTATTTGAAAGTAAGTATTTGGGAAATCGGTTTGTAAAAATTGGGATCATGGTACTTGGTAATATTTATGAAGTATTTGATACCATTTTGAAATGATTTTGGTTAACTGCGAAAAGCATGAATTGGATGCACGCTCGGAAATAATCCTGATGATGACTTTGACATCATCAATGTTCATTTTTGGGTTTACAAGTACGGGGTGCTATAGGATTGTTTTAGCAAAATAGATTTCGATTTAATTTCAAAATTATGATTTGTTATACAAAAAATGTATTTACGTATTGTTATTTCAAAATGATTTGAAATAAAACCTGGTGTTCAGTTCTAAAGTTTTTCTTTGGAAATAAATCTGATATGAAAATTTTAATGTAGAAAATTTTTATATGTAGGGTGCCCAGGTGGTAGTGACATAGCCTAGAATAAATTTGAAACTTTCATGCTTTCTCCTTTTGGGTAAAGCGTGTTTAATAAATTATTGAAATTTGTTAAGATATTTTATGGACATATGTAGCCTATGCATTAAGGTTCTATGGTATGTGCATTTTATTATAATATATTGTTTGATAAATTTAATTTGTTAAAATGAAATGGGATTTTCGATGATTTTAGACAGTTGGGAACTTCTGAATCGTATAGAGTTCGAAACTAAGTGTTTTATGAAAATATAAAGTTGAGTTTATATAATAATAAAGTTGAGAAAATAGTAAGTTAAAACAATTTTAATTTGTTGAACATGCTTGTTAAGTAAATTGAATTTGATGTTTTGTATATACTCTCAGGATGTAGTAGAGTATTATATAAAAATGAACTTAAGTTGTATAATATATATAAACTTGAATTTATGTTTTATGAAGTTTCATAAATGATTTTAGTATAGAGATACACCATTTGGATAAAAGAATATGATAAAGGATATTGGTGTAGTTAAGAAACTAATAGGATAAGTACGTAAGTTGTACACAGATCAGTTTATTCACATGACTGTTCTTGATCCAGCATTCAAGTATATGATTTCGAGGCGATGTACATCGGTCCGAACAAGGATTTTTCACTTGATTCCTGGTGGTGAACACTTGATACAGATTCTTGATATGATCCCTGTTTGCGCCAAAATTGGTCGCAAACATCCAATTGCCGATGAAAGCACCAGTTTGCAATCACAGATCACAGTTAACAAGTATGTAGAGAAGTAAATATGAAGAAAACTCAGAGAATCCAAAAGAAAGCAGTAGACAATACAGAATTTATAGTGATTCGGTGATCTGACCTATGTCCACTTTGAAGGTAATGACTTCATTAATATTCTCTTGGTGATTACAATTGATTACAGTGGTTTACATGGAGTTATGGCCCTGAAATTCTAGTACAACAACAATGATGAAATGCAAAGTTGAATCCGGCAGAGTTTGGACATTGGAAAGCCAAAAAGCCCCATTTTCTGTAGGCTTTGGGGCCCTATTTATAGGCATAGGAGGCTGATATTTCACTCAAACTTCGAGAGACTCCTTTTGGCACGTGAGTGGGCCCACGCGATTGGTCTCAGGAAGTTTTGACTCGATCCGTGATCGATACGAACCAATTTCGTATCGATCAAGATTTTGTCCCATGGAGCTGAAACTTAGCATGAACCTTCCTTGGCTTATACGTAAGCTACTATAAAATTTCATAGCATTTGGACTTGTGGATTGTGAGATATGATCGATGCAAGATTGCGTTTTTATGAAGGCTGTCGCGTTCGAAACCATCCTTCGTATCGATCCAAGCACGTGATGATATGTTGACATGGCGTGCACTCTTCGGATCGATCCACTTTTTATGCCGAGTTGATCAAGTCTTATTTACACCTTGTTCGAATCGATGGCTCGTGTTCCATTTCGTATCGATGAGTTCGTATCGATATCTGGTGGTGTTTCATATCGATGACTCTATTCGCATCGATGATTAGAGTGCGTTGTTTTGTATCGATCATTAGAGGAACATTCGTATCGAATCTTTAAGGATCGATACGAACAACGAGTTTTGGATCGATGCGAACAAGATCGACACGAACAGTGTAATTCAAGCGTGAACATTATCGATGCGAACAGAACCACGTTATGACTCTCTGGATCGATTCGAGCACATGGGTACAAACAAGGCTTCCTAAATGGATTCGAACATGCATGAACCTGACCGATACGAACTCGATGGATTCGAACTATGCAATTACAGATTGTTTTGAATTGGTTGGATTCAAACAGATCGAGGCGAAGTCTCTGTGATCGATTCGAACTCGATCGATTCGAAGTCACACATTCCTGATGAATTCGAACCCGATCGATTCGAACAGATCAATATCATGTTATTGATGGATTCGAGCTCGATCGATTTGAAATCTGACCTCCCTTGATGGATGCGAACAACGTGTCTTTTCTAACTTGAATCGATCATATCTCAATTATACGAACTCCGATTAACCTGAAATTTGAGATGTCGGCTTTTATGGCTTTGCTTGTCATGTCTGGTCAATTATTGCCCGATCCGGACTCGAAAAAATTCGTTGATATCCATAGCGAGTTCGTGTACAACCCGTCTTCATGACGAATTGTCTTCGCTTTCCAGTTAATCTTTTGGTAGCGTGGCTTTGCTAAAAGGCGGGATAACACTTGCCCCCTGAAACATGTCTTGCGATAGGAAGGCGTGTTTTATAATGCCATAAGTCGGGTGTTCATATCCTGTAGATGACCTGCAAAGAAACTGATAGTCTTATCTGACCACAAATGACGGTCGTTGGGGATCGTATGACATTCAAGGTGATACATGACCGTTCGCGGCGAATGGTGACCATTCGCGGTTGAGGTGCCGTTCATGGCGAATTATGACCGTTCGCGATCGGGTGCCGTTCGAGGCTCGTTATGATCGTTAACGATCAGGTGCCGTTCGAGGCGAATTGTGACCGTTTACGGCCGGATGCCGTTCGAGGCGGGTTGTGATCGTTCGTGGTCGGGTGCCGTTCGAGGTGTGTTATGATCGTTCGCGATCAGGTGCCGTTCACGGAAAATTATGACCGTTCGCGGTCGGGTGCCGTTCGTGACGAATTGTGAGTGTGCCCCGGGGGGACTTAGTACCATCGATACCAGATTTCACGTTCGAGTGAGTTTCTGGATTGTTTATTAGGGCAGTTTATCGCCATCTCAGAGCATTCCTAAGGACCGTTCGCGACGCCGTACATGTGTAAGTTGCTTAGGCTTTTTAGAATTATCAAAACCAAATATTCATTCAACTGAGTTTTTCAACAGAAATGTCTGATAAAATCAAATCCAAACATGAGAAGCAAAAAACAAAAGCAAAACAGTGACGTCAAAGTGCAAACACCTACATT
This sequence comes from Allium cepa, assembly GCA_030765085.1. NCBI lineage: Eukaryota > Viridiplantae > Streptophyta > Magnoliopsida > Asparagales > Amaryllidaceae > Allium > Allium cepa. The sequence goes on from CM060935.1 coordinate 771,544,584, forward strand.
GATGTGGTTTATAGTTGTATCAGAGCATGCCTGAGGATCGTTCGTGGTCCTGTACATGTGTAAACAACTTAATCGCGTCGGTGTGGAGTTTTCCACTCGTTCTTCATTATCTCAATCAATTGATAATAAGCCGATGTCTCGCTCATGAGACGTCTCCAGTTGGTGCTGGCGGTGGTCGTTCTGGTTCCGCCATCATGGCCCTCCTTTTCACATATTGCAATAGCAAACCATTTTAGATATGCCCCTCAACTTCATCTTTCAAGTGTCTGCCATCGTTTGTGCTATGACCATTCAACTTGTGGAATAAGCAATACTTGTCTAACCTTCTCTCGTTGCTAGTTGGATCTCTCCTCATCGGCTTTCGATAAGGAACCTGTCCCTTGGTGTCTTGGTAGATCTGCTCCAAAGTCTCGTTCAGCTCCGTATATGAGGTGAATCTTGGTACCTTTCGTGGTCGTGTTGATCTACTATTGTTATCCTCAGCCTTTCGTTTCCCTTTGCTAGTTTCTGCACCTTTTTCAAGAGGATTTCCGCCTTTGACTGCATAAATGTCGATTCCTTCTCCTTCCTCTCTTTCAGCATTTACATCCTCTAACCATAAAAATCCTTTAGCCTCATGATAAAATTCCCCTAGATCCATTGGGGGTATCTCTTGTCAGCGAATTCTTGAATTCTGTGCCGTCAGCTATGCCCGATACAGCTGCCATCAAAACCATGGATGGATCCGGACGATCCACCGATGCTGTCGCTACATTGAATCGCGTCAGAAAGCTTCTCAAAGATTCCCCAGCTCTTTGTTTTAGTGCTGCCAAACTCATCACATTCTTAGATCTCGAATGTGAACCCTGAATTGCCTCATAAACCTTTCAGTCAAATCAATCCATGTTTTGATAGATCCACTCTCCAGTTGCCTAAACCATAGCGTCGCAATGTCTGCCAGGTACAATGGAAAGCACCGAGTCATGATCTCCTTTGATGCCCCCAGCACTTCCATATGCCTCATATATTTTGTTAGATGAACTGTATGGTCCGTCCTCCCATTATACATCTCCAACGATGGTAGCTTAAAATCCGATGGGTTCCTAGCTCGTCTGATAGCTGGAGTAAAGGGGCTCTTATTCACATCCTCCAAGTCTCTGTTTACCAATCCGCCTCTAATAGCTCGTTTGACCATCTTCGCCAATCTGTCACTATCTTCGAGCTGTAGTCCTCGCCCACTGCCTTCGACCTGCCCTTCGAGTTCACGAGGCTATCTTGGAATCTGTTCTCCTGGCTGAGCTTACACTTCTCTGCCAATGTTATGCTGCTTGGGTCCACATGATGCTCTTCCAGAGATTGGGTCAACGTGCTCTAGGTGAGTTCCCCTCGCTCTGGTGCCGTCCTAGATGGTCCTGCTCCGTTTTGAATTCTTGCAGCTCCATGCTCCCGATTCCTATCTCCTGCATTTCCTGCGGTTGCGTTGGCTCGATTTTGTACTCTGGTTTGTCAGGTTTGTCGAAGCAAATTTTGCATCATCTCTCCTTTCCTTTTTAGAAATTCTTCTTGCATCACTCCCATCATCATTTCCATTTCATCTCAGGGATGAAAGCTGAAGTCTGGTTCGCTCCTGACGGAGCCTCCTGGCTTCCTTTATGTCGACTTCATTTTGTTCTCTGTCTTCTACACGATTGCCTTGTCATAGCTCTCTAGATCTGAATCCTTAAACCTTTAAACCTAAGTTCAAATTCTCAGTGAAAGAACCAAAATGTTTGTGCCAAAATTGGTCGCAAACACCCAATTGCCGATGAAAGCACTAGTTCGCAGTCATATATCACAGATCACAGATAATAAGTATGTAGAGAAGTAAATATGAAGAATACTCAGAGAATCCAAAAGAAAGCAGTAGACAACGCATAATTTATAATGGTTCGGTGATCTGGCCTACGTCCAGTCTGAAGGTGATGACTTTATTGATATTCTCTTGGTGATTACAATCGATTACAGCGGTTTACAAGGAGTTATGGCCCTAAAATTCGAGTACAGCAGCAATGATGAAATGCAAAGTTGAATTCGACAAAGTCTAGACATATAAAAGCCAAAAGCCCCCTTTTCTCTAGGCTCTGGGCCCTATTTATAGGTGCAGGAGGCTGATATTTTGCTCAAACTTCGGGAGACTCCTTCTGGCACGTGAGTGGGCCCACGCGATCGGTCTCAGGAAGTTTCGACTCGATCCGTTATTCTTACGAACCAATTTTGTATCGATCAAGATTTTATCTTATGGAGCTGAAACATGGCATGAACCTTCCTTGGTTTGTACGTAAGCTCCTGTGAAAATTTCATAGCATTTAGACTTGTGGGTTGTGAGATATGATCGATGCAAGATTGCGTTTTTCATGAAGGCTGTCGCATTCGAATCCATCCTTCGTATCGATCCATACGTATCGATCCAAGCACGTGATGACATTTTGACGTGACACGCATTCTTCAGATCGATCCACTTTTTATGCCGAGTTGATCAAGTCTTATTTACACCTTGTTCGAATCGATGACTCGTGTTCCATTTCGTATCGATGGATTCGTATGGATATCTGGTGGTGTTTCGCATCGATGACTCTGTTCGCATCGATGATTAGAGCATGCAATTTTGTATCGATCGTTAGAGGAGCATTCATATCGAATCTTTAAGGATCAATACAAACATCAGTTTTGGATCGATGCAAATTAGATCGACACGAACAATGTAATTCAAGCGTGAACATTATCGATGCGAACAGAACCACGCTACGACTCTCTGAATCGATTCGAACACATGGGTACGAACAAGGCTGCCTGGATGGATCGAACATGCGTGAACTTGACCGATACAAACTCGATGGATTCAAACTATGCAATTACAGATTGTTTCGAACTGGATGGATTCGAACAGATCGCGGCGAAGTCCCTTTGATCGATTCGAACTCGATCGATTCGAACTCGATCGATTCGAAGTTACACATTCCTGATGAATTCGAACCCGATCATTTCGAATAGATCGATATCAGTTATTGATGGATTCGAACTCGATTGATTCGAAATCTGAGTTCCCTTGATGGAAGCGAACATCGTGTCTTTTCTAACTTGAATCGATCATATCTCAATTATACGAACTCCGATTAACCTAAAATTTAAGATGTCGACTTTTATGGCTTTGCTTGTCATGTCTTGTCAAGTGTAGCCCGATCCGGACTCGAAAAGAAATCGTTGATATCCATAGCGAGTCTGTATACAACCCATCTTCGTGATGAATTGTCTTCGCTTTCAAGTAATCTTTTGGTATCGTGGCCTTACTAAAAGGCGTGATAACAATCCCCTATCATAGTGTATGGCTATGTAAGGAGAATGGAGGTTTCTAATCAAGGAACCTGATTGGAATACACACTAGAGAGGTCAAGTGATCTATACTAGTTGGGAAGTGAAATTTATGTGATCGAGTGAATGACTAGAATTGAAATTGCGTACGGATGGTCCATATGTCTGTATGAGCTTTAGTGTATTTACATGCTATAATTTGTAGGCTTATGATGAGTTATGGTGATGACTATTCAATGTGTTATGGGTTATCATGGATTATTAACTATGTAGTAACCTAAGGCTGTTAAGCATAAAGTACACTTAGTAGATTGTTTATCATCCTTGTTCGATAAGAGGATTTTTGAACTTGAGAAAACTGTGAGTTTTTTACTAAGTGATTTTGAATATTGTTAATTATTTCTATGTGATATTTTCTTTGGTTTCTCATGTTGGAATTTCGAGGATGCAATATTCTAAGTGGGGAAGAATGTAGTGACTCATAATTTCAGACACTTTGTATTTAAATAACTGAACTATTTAAATATTTGAATCTAAGATTAAACATTATTATAATGATTTAATAAGATTTTTAACCTTCCTTTTAATCATAATTAATGAAGGTAAACTTGTTTTGGAAACATGTTACAAAAATAAATACTTTGAAAAAATATCGATAATGTGATCGAAAATCGTTTTATCGATAAACAACATTTTAACTGTTAGAAGTTGTTCAAATTTTTTTACATACACTTATTTGCACAGGAAATTAATAATATGAAATAATTTTTTTATCATTTTTGGAAATAAATGTTTAGGATAATTTCATGGGTGATGTTATCAAATATATTTAGGAAATGACTTTTTATGATAATACTTCACTTTTAAGTAAAAAGAAAGAGGAGTAAAGTTAACAAATGTAAAGGAGAATCCTTTGTAATCTTTCATGGAAAGTGAGAGGTGTCTATGACCTCTTAGAAAATCCTATATAAGGAGAGGCATGCTTTACTCGACTGCTTGGCCCGGCTACAAGGTGACAATTGTAGAGATTTTGATTGAATCAAGATGAAACTCGAGCTAGTTAGAGGTTAAAAATGTAGAAGATGGACCCGATTCCAGTAGCTCGGCCTGTGTACATGGTTCGACCTGCATACATGGTATGACCTACATATATGTTCGGCCTATATGTATGGTTCGGCCTGTATACATGGTTAGGCTTGCATATAAGGTTCGACCTTGAAACACAGTTCGACCGAGGAAAATTTGCGTGAGTCGCTCGGCTAAAGTTAGGGAACACAAGGCTCGGCAAAAGTGAGGGAACACAAGGCTCTGAAAGCGTGGTGGAACGCATGGCTCGGTCGTGATGGCCAACATGGATGCTCGGCCAATGAAGCTAAAGGAAGGGTGGTTCAGTCTGGATGCTCGGGGAAGGATGGCCCAACATTCTGTGGATTGGCCAGTATAGAGAGATAAAGTGGTTCGGTCCGAAAGGTCCAGCATATGCCATTGACCTAGGCGAGGTAGTAGGCATTGTTTAGTTGCGGTAGGAAGCCATTGTCGTTCGGTCAGTAGTGGTTCGGCACTAGAGGTCGGTCTATCTGGTTCGGTGTAATATAAAGGAGTTATCCTGTACATGGGATCAACAATGAAGTGAGGAAGCTGGCACTGCTTTGCTTCGAGATCCACCGCGAGTTGCTCCGAGTCCTTTAAGAGTTCGCTTCGAGTCAATTGCTCAATAACTACCGACCAGCCATACTGGGTTAGAATTTGTCGATTGGCCGTACTGGGTAGATCTTTGTCGATCGGCCGAAGGTCGCTCGGTATACCTGGGTTGGTCAACTTGAGATTCCCATATATGGGCTAAGATACCTTGGTTTTGGGACTGCGCAGGATATCTAACCTATCTCCGTCTATAAATAGAGGGGCAGAGGTACAATTGAAGGGACCTTTTTTAGGGAACTCCAAGGACACTCTGCCATATTCTGCACTAGCTTTCTTTCAGTTCAAACTTGTATTTGAGCTATAGGTTTACAGATTGTATCTATATTCATGTCTTTGAGGAAAGCAATAAAGATTATATTAATAGTAGACATAGGCAGTTACGTCGTACCACTATAATTCTGGTGTTCTCATTTCTATAGTTAGTTTTGCATGTATTCCGCAATTTTAATTTATTATCAGCATTAATCTCTCTACACAAATCCTTTCTTGAGTGTCAGTGACCGATTTTGGTGCTTTCACTGAGAATAGCATTCTCAGGTTGTTAGGATCTACTTTGTCGCTACTGGATTGAAGAAATCCCCCAAAGAAGATTCAAGTTCATTCACAAGAAGCTCATAGATTCTACTCGGAGTTTTGATCGATAACTCTACAATGGCAAGACAGCATACCCGATCAGCCTCCCACAACGCAGATGTCAATGAGACCGCTAGCATCAAACAAGTAGGATCCAGCAATCAACAAGCTAATCCAGGTGTAGGGACCTCCGTCGTCCTTACCAAATAGAAGTTGCCACTAGAATCGAGTTCAACGAGCTGATGAGAGAACTCGTGGAATGCAGTAGACAACTTAATGAGCAGATTCAAGCTAACACTAATCTCATGACCCAGCTTACTCAACAACATCATCAGAATGCTGGAGGAAGTCCCGCTACCTACTCATCATCTGATAGCTCTGCTTCGTCTGGTAAACATCCCAGGCGTATGCACCATAGATTTGAAACAGCACAAACAAGTGCGGTAGATCAATCCAACAGAAAATGGTCCAAGTTCCCTACCTGGAGCCATGGCCCCTCATCACTTGTACCTGGAAAACCGCTCTCAAGCTGGAATGTCAAACTTAGGATCTGGAGCACGAGTGGAAACTGACCAACCTGCTCACCAGGGACGTAATGAAGTAGGTCCCTAGGAACCTTTCTTGGGAGATCACCAATCAAGAAGGCACCAGCTGGGACGGTCGCGTAGGACGGAGTCCAACTTGCCCCCTCATATCCAGACCCCGTACTTGTCAGCCATGGTCAGACAACCGATGACGAAAATCAAGGCTTATCCGATGATGATTGGGGCATAGATAGAAGTCATATTCCATTCATATATGCTATCTTACAGGCTGAATACTCCCAGAAGTTTAGTATGACGACTATTCCAGCCAATAAGAGGAAGACTGATCCCCAACAACATGCAATGAGATACAAGTGGACTATAGACTCAGCTAGGGTGAATGATGTGAATAAGTGTAGATGTTTCCTAGTAACCTTATTTTGAATCGCTACCATGTGGTTCACCGACTTCCTTCACCATAGATCTTCAGATTTGATGAATTAGTGACGAAATTTGTGGATTAGTTTAGAATTCATACCACTCGTCCAAAGGACGTGATGTCTTTATCCAGTGTAATTCAAGCCCTAGGGGAGTCCTTAAAGGAATATTTGCAAAGATTTCACGTTGCAGCTACTTAAGTTAGCAACCCAAATGGCCACGTTATTCTCATGTCCGTGACGCGAGGAGTAGATCCAGACTCAGAGTTTGGTGATTGGCTGGCAGGAAAACCTCCGGCTACCGTGGAACATTTTTATTCAAAGGTACACCAGTTCATAAGAAGGGAAGAAGCCAGGTGGATGAGGCGAGGCAGTGTGCTAGGGCCTAGAAAACAGACGGTGCAAAGTAAAATTACGATAAAACAGGCTGGCGACAATTCTGGAATGGTCAAGGTTAATGTTCAAAAAAAGCCCGAGCAGTCTAAAACGTTTGGAAAGGAAAATTCTGAAAGAAAGAGGGAAGCGGAAAGTGGAAGTCAAGGATCCTGATCTACAACAAATACACTCCTCTAAACGCATCTCTGGAGAATATTTATTTGTCAACTTGTAACACGTTCCAACACTAGAAGCCGCGCCCAAAGGAATCCACCGAGGAATAAAAGCGGACTAGGAAGTACTGGCGATTTAACAAGAACTACGGGCAAAACATTGAGGAATGCAGACACCTATAGAAAAAACTGATTTCGCAAAAGAAGTTACAGTTTTTGTTAAGAATCCGTAGGAAGGCGGACAAGGAACGTTAGACCCAGGACGTGGGCAGGCCCCATGTCATCCTGAGAAACCTGCTCATACTGTAGGTAGACTAATCATAAACATGATAGTCGGTGGGCCTCATCCAGCAGACAAGAGTTGGCAAGAAACTGAACGATATGCTAGTTCATTGAAACATGCAGACTTTGAATGCTGCTCGAACTTGAAAGATGGGATTCCAGCAAAACAGCAGCGAATGACGACGGATGATATAGTGTTCAGAAGTAGAGACGCTAATTAGGTGGAGGCACTAACCATTGACCCGATAGTCATCTCGGCAATGATTGGGCTAGCATTTGTGAGAAGGATATTGACTGATTATGGGAGTTCTGTTAACATTATATTCAAAAAGGCATACGACCAAATGAAGATGGAAGCAAAGGATCTGAAACCATCTAAAGCCCGCGTTCACGGTTTTGATGGTGCAACCACTGACATGATAGGTTTTGTTGAATTATCAGTTGAATTCGGAGAAGGTGAACGTAGAAGTGTATGGATCCCACCATTTATCGTGTTGGATGTTGTTTCCCCGTATAATGTTTTTCTAGGTCGACCGGCCCAGGCAGAATTTCGGGCAGCCTTGGCCCCATGGTGTTTGGCTTTGAAGTTTTCAACAGAGAGCAGTTGGGGTTGTACATCATGATCAAGCGACAGGTTGAGCATGTTACGTGGCTGAGCTGAGAGAGAAGGGAATGGTTGTGGACAACTCTGTCCACATCCAGGTAGCGTAAAATTGAAAAGTAACGCTCGAGCCTTGGCTCGGGCAGTAGGGTCGGATCTACAGAGACATAGATCCAAGAGACAATGATGAAGAGCCTAAGGAGCCTAAAACTGCACCGGCTGAACTAAAGATTGACATTTCAGTCAGCCACGATGACCCATCATGGGTGCTTAAGATTGGATCATAACTCACTTCCTCGTTGATAGAGGATCTAACTGATTTCCTCCGAGCGAACCTGGATGTTTTCTCTTGGACCCACTATGATATGTATGGGATTTCTCCCGCCATCGCAAGTCATATGTTGAAATTAACCAAAAATATGTACCAGTGAAATAGAGAGGAGGTGGACAAACTCAAAGCCAATGGGTTTGTCGGCGAAGCCCTCTACCCTGAATGGGTTTATGACCCTGTGCTAGTGAGAAAAGCGAATGGGAAATGGAGGGCCTGTGTCGATTACTCAGACTAAACAAGGCTTGCCCTAAGGATAGTTTTTCGTTACCTAGAATTGACCAGCTAGTTGACACAACTGCCGGACACGAGTTATTGTCATTTATGGATGCATATTCGGGATATAATCAAATCCCAATGCACATTCCCGATCAGGAACACACTAGTTTTGTCACGGATGTCGGACTGTGTTGTTATGTGGTGATGCCTTTTGGGTTGAAGAACTCAGGAGCTACTTATCAGCGCTTGGTAAATCGGATGTTTAAAGACCAAATTGGCAAAACGATGGAAGTCTATGTGGATGACATGCTCGTGAAGTCATGACAGTCAAACGACCACATTCGAGACTTAGTGATGATGTTTGATATAATTAGATACTACGGAATGAAAATCAATCCACTATAGTGTTCCTTTGGTGTTGCGTCGGGAAAGTTTTTGGGCTTTATTGTCAATGCATGTGGAATTAAAGCTAATCCAGAAAAGATTCAGGCAATTCAAGACATACAAGCGCCCAAAACTATAAAGCAAGTACAAAGCCTAAATGGAAAAGTCGCCGCATTGAGTGGATTTATATCCATCGCAACCGACAAGTGTATCCCCTTCTACGACACGGTAAAGAAAGGGAAGAGAAATTTTAAATGGACACACGACTATGAGGATGCCTTCCGAGCTTTGGTGAGACATTTGGAAAGTCCCCTGATTCCGTCAAAGTCTATAGGCCATGAAATGTTATATGTGTACCTGGCTGTGTCTCAGCATGCCATTAGTACGACCTTGGTTCGCCAGGAGGACCGAATTCAAAAGCCGGTATACTATGTCAGTAAAAGTCTAACGGGACCAAAGAGAAATTATCCTAAAATTGAGAAGCTACCATACTGTTTGGTGATTGCGTCATGCAAACTTCGTTCATATTATCAGGCATACCTAATCAGGGTTTATACCGATCAACCTCTACGACAGGTGCTCCAACGACCCGAAACCTTTCGAAGGTTGTTAAAGTGGAACATTGAGTTGAATCAATTCGATATTACCTACCTGCTATGGAGGACTATCCAAGGGCAGGCTCTAGCAGACTTCATCATAGAATTCACCATATCAGGCGAGCCAAGCAGCAGGATGTTATCCCCCCATTCGATGGAAACTATACACTGATGTAGCATCCAACGACCATTGTTCTGGGGCTGGTGTTATTTTTGTAACTCTCGAAAACCGATTGATTTGTTATGCTTTGAATACCAATTTCCCGGCTATGAATAACGAAGCCGAGTAAAAAGCATTGATTGCTGGCTTAAAACTTACCAGGGAACTTGGAGTAAGATAGGTTGAATTTTTTTTGCCTCACAATTGGTGGTGTACCAAGTACAGGAAGACTATCAAGCAAAGGGTCAAATACTTGCACCATACCTTGCATGGTTTCAAGAGTTCTTGGCAGACCTCGAATATTATGATATTTCACACATCCCGTGTAACATCCCAGAATTTCGGGCATTAAATTTTGAACATTTAATTCATTTTAAGTGTTCAATGTAGATTTTGAATTGGTTTTGAAATAAAAAGAATTGGGTTAAATTTAAAATAACAAGTTATAATTTCTAATGAGGAAATTCAATTAGAAATTGAATAATAATAATTAAGTATTGGACTAAGAAAATTTGGGAAATTGGATGTGAATGGGTATAAAATGATGTCTAAATGTATTTTAAGTTAATTGGTCATAAATGATATTATTGGATTTTTGGATGAATTTAAAGTTAATAAATTAATATTTGGAATTTTATATTAATTTAAAAATGAATTTAATATTATTAAATATGCAATTAATCCGATTTTAGTCCGGATTGAGTCAGAATGTTTTCTAATGTGATTATAAATTTTATATGAATTATTGTTAAGGTAATAAAATTTTAAAAGTGGAAATTTTAAGCGTTTCCGTAAATTTCGGAAATCGCTCGATTTAATAGACGAGTTTAAATAGCCTTCCGGGGCACAGTCTCGGAATTCGACGAAACCAGTTTCATTGGATCCGTAATAGTTAATTATTATCGGATTTCAATTTTCGTAGTAATTGGGGTTGTTGTGTGGCCGTGGCAGCTCGAAACGCATCGAAATCATTTTAATCGATTTAATTTAAAATTGATCGTTTAATTCCGTAACTCGTGTATACGACCGAATTAGCTTACGAAACCTGTTCCATTGTGTTCGGAACGCGGAAAAACCCTAGAATCGTCTATCGGAACGCGTGAATTGGAGTTTGTTTGCATTACGATATTAAAAAGAGAATATTATTAATAAAATAATATTAAACTAATAGTATATAAGTTGCATTTGCTTAAACCCTAGCCCATTTTTGTGAGCCGCCACCTCTTAACTTTGAATGGCCGAAAATTATCGATTTTATCTTCCAATTTGCGATCAATTCGTCAAACAATCGCGGAAACTTCCAACATGAAGTTCGAAGAGGGCTTTGAGATCTTCGAGGTGTGCGGTAGAGATGGTGTTTCGAGTTGCGTGGTGGCCACGATCTGGCCGTGACGAACGTGCGTTCGTTCACGCTTTTCCATGTCTAGGGGAACCGAGATTGGAGCCGCTTGGGCCGAGGATGGAGTTGGGGTAGGCGAACGAAACGGCAGTACCTGATCGTCCTCTGGTTGATCGTGAGGGGTGCGGTTGCAAGCCCTAGGGGCGAGTGTTGGGTTGCGTTCGTGCTTCATGCTGTAGCGCGCATGAAGGAAGATAAGCAACAGGAGTGGCCGTGTTTTATTTTGGTAATATATATATATATATATAAAAGAAATTTGTTTTCAAATTATATTCAAACTTTAATAATTCATAACTTGTGCATACCTATTCAGAATTCAGCGAATTAGGAAGCGCCGGAATCGCAGAGACGGGTACTACGCGATGGTGCAGTTCCGGATTCGTTACGGGCAAGTAGAAATTTGGGTTAAATCGAACGTCGTTCGGTTTAATTTAAATTTCGAATGAGTTATTCTCACTCACATCTGGATATTGGCTGATTTAAATAATAAATATTTAAATATCTGAGTGATTGGTTGCATATTATTGTTATTATCAGTCTGGATTGATATTTATATATGTGATGTGCTAATATTTGTGGATGCAGGGAAAACGGGTTGGAGGGATCCAACTGGATTCCTCACAATGTAGTAATATTTTGAAAGTTAATGATGATGCCTGTTTTTATATTGTGATTGATAAATTTGGAATTGAATTGCGTTGTGATATTGTGGTATAAACTTTAAACCCAGAGTGTTAATTATAAAGAAAATTGGAGTTTTGATTATAAGAAATTAAATTGGGTTTCAAAATAAATTAAGAAATTAATGAATAAGGAATTTAAGGGAATACAAACATTGGAATCTGTTTGGATGGAAAACTGAAATAAAATTGTATTGGAATGTTGCTGAATAAATTATAAATCCAAAATCTAATTTAAATGGATAAATTGAATTTTGGAGAAATAAGTGATATTGTTAAATAATGAATTTAAAAGAATTAAAATTTGAAATCTATTTAGAATGGAATTGAAAAATTGTAAAATCTGGAATGATTAATAAAAAGAAAGGTTATTAGTTGATAAATGGGAAAATAATATTTATGTTATTAAAATATAAAACTAAATTAAAATAGTTTGACAGAAATCGTGAGAAGGATTTCTGTGATGTTTATGTGGAAATGAGGTTTCCTGGGAAAAACCAAGTTCGAGTTTAAACTGATTTTATAAAAAGAAAATTTTAAAAATTTAAAACTTGTTTAAATGAGAGTGTTTTGGAAGTTATTATTTTATAGTGATAATTTATGAATTAGCAATAGAAAATTTTATAAATACCTTAATAATTATTTTTATAAATGGATTTGTTTAAAAGACTAGTTTTGGACTTAAGTCATTTGAAATTAGTATTTATCTTATTAAAACACTACTTTTAAATTTAGTTAAATCAAAGTTGTTATCTAAATAAATGGTTTTACTGTACATATTTTGAATCTTATTTTAGTAAGTAACTAGAAGTGAATTTACGTATTTTAAAGTATATTTCAATATAAAATGTTTTTAACTATTTTCAAACTAAGTTGTTTGAACTTGGTTATTCCAATGGAAATATATAGTAAAGGATTTACCTTGTAAAGGAAGAATTTTGGGAAATTGTTTCAAATGAGTTTTGGAAGATGGAAAATATATCTTTTAAAGATATTTGGGTAAATAAATAATGTGGGAATTATTTATTGTGTGATGGATGCTTATGGATGTTTATGAATATAAATTGATAGTTAAATCACCGACTATCAATATTGGACAAATGCGCTGATCGTTTCGAAGAGACCGGGATCGAGATTTATTTCTCGAAAACCACTTCGATCCGATTTGCATGTTTCGTGCGAAAAACGTGTTCGGAGTCGAAGATGGAGCAGTGAAGTGCAAGGGCTAGTCGCTACTAATCCTGAGGATATTTCCAAAATGGATGTAGTAGGAGTAGTGCCTTCGGTTCCATTCGAACCTGGGACGGACTTGTATGGACGAATGCTTGCAAAACATTGTCAGGTGGACGATGGGCATTCTAAGTGAAAACGTTCTAAAGGTAACGCTTAGCCTCAAGCCTCGTCAACCGGGAATGACTGAAAATCAGGGGATATGCAGCAAGGTTAGGTGGGTCATGCCCAAGCAGGACAAGATATTTTCCCTGTCTAGATGTCCCTTATATATTTCGGCTTAGTGGGTGGTTGATCGCGCCAACCACAGGGTTTATCTTGTTCGGGACTGTTCAGTAAGGAATGATATCGGCCTTGTGTTACAGGGGATGAAGGGAGTAGTCCTCGGTACGGTGATCTAGGCCCCGTACTGTGACAGGTGGTACCCCAGTGCCTAGTCATTGTTGGAAATCCATTCACCCTACGAGCCTTGTACGAGTTTTGTTTGTATTACCCACTTCGATGGCTAGTAGCTGGAATTTAATGAATGTAACAATTTCGGCTATTTTATAAGTATTTGTAAAAAGACCCTATTATAATATCAGAGGATTTCTATAAAAAGTGTTTTAGCTATCGTAAGGTAAAAACCCGACATGTTTATTTGTGGCGTGGTCTTACGAGATGCTTTTGTTTTTCAAAGGATTTTTGAAACTTTAATAATCAAGTTGGATGCATATTTAGTATCAGTTGGTATTCCAGACTGACTCGGGTGTTATTTCATTATAATGCTCGGGTCAGACCGAGTATTATATGTTCAGGTTAGGTTGCTATGGAGCAGGAGAGGAGCTGGAGTCCGAGACGTATATATGTATATATATATATTCCGCTGTTGTTATTGTATGGTATGTCTGATTGGTATTTGATGATGTATGAGATACTCTGATTTTGTGATGTATAAACAGTTATAGAGGTCATTTTGTGTAAAGATCTATATTTACTATTATATTTTATTCCGCTGCGACTGTGAGATTCTGATATTGTTTAGTTTCTTCTTCTTCTATCTCTTCTTCTTTAACCCTAATGGTTCATATTTCTGTGCCACTTGAGTCAATTCGTATAGAATAGTGTTGATTCAAGGGGTACGGATTTGCGGGCTGTCACACTTGGTATCAGAGCTTAGGTTGGCGACAACCTAGGCTTTGGTGGGGAAATTACTTATTAAACAGAGTCAATAGTACTCTATAATGAGTTAAGTGTAATAACAGATATGAGAGCGTACTTGTTAGTGCATATAAAAATTGTTTTTATACTGTGTTGACTTATCGGTTGAGTGTTTATGAATTCTGGTCGGTGCGGGAAGTACAACCGTATCGATAGGGGTTTCTAAACTCTTGAACAAGATAAACCGACATAGTATTGTTTTTAAAGAGGGTAAATGAAATAATTTTACCTAAAATTATATTTTGATATAAAAGAAATGATTTTCTAGCTTATTATATATTGGGTGTTTTTTTGGATTGTTAATACCATGATCAAGTAAGAATTTTGAATTTGATCTAAATTTGAAATAATAAGCTCATAAGAATATAAAATACTAAAATGGTTTATAATCAAATAGAATTTATTAAATATGATGCAAATAAGAATCCAACATTTAATCTTAAGCTGGAAATGGTTATAACCAAATAAATCCTGTAAGTATAAACTATACAAAAGAAGAATAACTAGATTTAAACTAAACCAGAATTTAAATCCCGGAAGTTTTGAAAAAGATTTTAAATAAACTGGGAAAAAGGGTTTGGGAAATTTAAAATCCTGGGAAGGTTTGAAATGTTTTCCAATGTATTGAAGGCAATGATGAAATATTATTTTGAGTAATATGTTTGAATGGAAAACTGTTTGAAATAAATTTGGGAAAGTAAGAAGCATTGAACTCACTTCAGTCGCTGGAAAATAATCCTGATGATGCTGGCCACATCATTAGAATTCATTTTCGAGTTTCTAAAGTGATGGATTGCTTCCCTAGTATTTGGTTATGGTGTTGTTTGGATTTGTTGGGTATATTCGTTGTTCTGGACATTTCAAAAAGGAGGAAAATTTGTTTTGGTATAAACAAATTATTTTGGAAATCTGAGATTTGATTGATATACCGAATAGGTATATAATTGATATATTTCAAAATGGTTTTGATATAAAACCGGGAAATTGAATTCTGGGAAATTCTAATTTCATAATGTGTAAAGTTGAAATGAATTAACTATTAAACTTATTAAGTGAAGTTAATACCAATAAGAAGAAATGAAAATTGTAGTCTTAGAATTAAAATTTAACTTAAGTAAATGGAGGTGGATAAAATATATTGAAGTAAATAGAAATTTGAATTTAACTTGGATAAGATAAATAAATTGGACTTAAAATATAGTTGATTTGAATTAAATTAAATGTAAGATGACCTTGGAATTGAGGGTCATTGTGAAATGAATTGAACTCCTGAGCTATCAGGTGTTATGCTTATAGTTTGAAACTATGGATTTGGAATTAGCAAAGGATTCAGGTGAGAGAAAACTTATATCCTTTATAATTCAGCGATATATATATATATATGTGAATCTGAAATTGTGATTATAAGATGTAGATGGATTAAAAGAGAGCTATATAAGCTTTTAAAATAAATAAGTTGGTGAACTTATATAAATAAAAATGGAATTATAATTACAATGAGGAAATAGTGAAATGGTATGGTAAATTCAAATCTAATCTCAAATGAAATGTGAATTGAGATAAGGTAAAGTGGGATATAAAGAAGTGAATGAACTTCACTTAGTAAACAAGTTTTGAACTTGTATATGGAGAATTAAAATTTGAGAATTTGAGAATTTAATTAAATTTAAATGAATTGGAATTAATTTGAATTGGATATAAAGGTGAAATGTGAATTGCTTATTATTACCTAAAGAAATTCACATACTTAAGTTATTAAGTGTTATAATTTAAACTTGTGAATATAAAATGGAAATGAACTTAGATAAGAAATCTAAAATCTTGAATGAAAGTAAAATTTTAATCCATAAATGCAGAGAGTAGAATGGTGTGGCAAATTCAAAATTTGTCCATAAATGAAATGTAAAGTGGGAACATAAATGTGGATGTTCTTGAGTTAGCAAATAAGTCTTGGACTTATGTATGGGAAAAATGGTGATATTATAAATGAATTCAAAATGAATTGAGGAAGTGAATTAAAACCTAATATGGATTAGGTTAGCGGCTAAGTTAAATTACAATTAATTGGGAATTGTATTGAAATGAATAGAATTTTGATAGTTTGGTCCAAAATTTAGAAAGTGAATAAAAATCCAGTTGTGGCATGAAATTTTCAAATTGAGGTAACAAATATTGGAAGTGTGAATGCATAATGGAACTAGAATATAATAATGATGGTTTGGAATTGTAAATAGATTCAAGTGAGTGAAATAATTTAAAGTGGTTTCTTTGCTAATAAAATAAGTCTAAAATGGATTTAATAAATAGGCAAAGTGCATTAAAGTTTGTAATGAATTGGAATATGATTTGGATGAGAATCAAATGAAAATAAAATTGATATAAGAAGATAATGAAGATATTGCGAAAGAACTTAAGCAACTTAAAGGTAAAAAAAAATGTTTGTGAATGAGCTTTATTAAGTAATCTTGAGTGTAATCTGTTAGATAATTAAACTGAATTACAAGTGAAATGGTATTAATTAATAATTGTGATTAAGCTGAATAATGTGGTCTTGGATAAATTTGTTTGATGCAGAAATTGAAATGCAAGTGAAGAGAATTTAATTAAGTATTGTGATGGAGTAAGCAAGTATGAATTAAAAATGGGTGAGAGTTTAAATAATATAGAATGAGATGTTATTAATTTAAATTTAAGATGAATGTTTAAGCTAGTTGGATTAAAATTTGTAAATGGTTTGATTTAGCAATAATCAATTAAAATGGAAACAAATTGAGATATTATGGAATTGAAATCATTTAAGAAAGACGATGAGATGGATATTTTTAAGCTTATGAAGTAGCTTTAAATGAAATTTGTTTGCAAAATAAAATTTGGATGCAAGCAAATGACTTTTAAGATTGTAATTGTGAGAAAGAAAGAATATATTAGTTGTAAATAAGAATGGAATGATATATATAACTGAAAAAATATATCATAATAGTAATAATAATAATATAATAAAATAAACTTAAGATGATTAATAAATTTGAAGGGTGAGAATAAGGATTGAGTTAATAATTGAAATGGAATAAGAATACTTGGATTGTGAACCGTGAAGAATTTGATAAATTAATATGAATTTAAGTGGGAATTTATTTTAAAACTATTATAAGCTTAAGTAATGGGTTATTCCATGAATAACATGCAAATTTGCATTGTAAATTTGTCGAATTGTGGTAAATGAAGATAAATGTTTAAAGTAAGCAAATAATTGATTTTTGAATTAATTGAGATGGATTGAAATGTTATTAAGTAATTTTTGCATCAGAATAAAAATGCAATTATAAAAGAAATGGAAATGTTTCAAAATTTAAAATAAAATTGGTTTGTAAATCAATTTGAAATTGAACTGAAATAGATTGATGTTAATGAAGCATATATTAATCATATTGAAATAGAAATGAATTGGTTGTGATTAATATAAATGGTATATAATGAACTTGAATGTAAATCATTCAAGTTAAATAAAATAAAGTTGGTTTGGATGACATTAGGATGGGTTAAAAATCTTGGTAAATGGAAGTATAAATGTAAGTGAATCATAATTGCAAATGTTGCAAATTGAAATAAAACTTGTTTGTAAATTTCTTGTGTGCAATAAAATGGAATTCGGAATTAGAAAGGGGACTTTATGCATGCTGTAAAATATGGTTTACTTATGAAACCATGCAAAGTATTGTTTGGATTATGAAATGGATATGTTGGCTTACAAATATATTGGAAATGTTGTTAAAAGATTCATATCTTTGAAAACTAATGTGTTTGTTGAGTATAGTACAGGTGCGGAAGGCATTCGAGAGAGTTGGAGCGCGTATAAGCGTAATATTAGCTGCTCGCTATTAAAATTTGCTAAAAAGGTACGCCTACACAAATATAATTGGGAAAATGATATATATATAGTGATATATTTTGATTTCCGACCGTGTGGGTTGATGTATATATATTTGTGTGTATCACGATATCGCGAAAGCTCCTCCGTGCAGGGGAGACTCTGCCAAAATTTTCCGGAAATTTTGAGAGTTAGAAAATTTTGGGGTTTTGAAAAATTTAGTAAATAGTAAATTTGTTTTTAATATAATGGGGAAAAGAAAAAGCTTTTGAGTATAAATAACACAAATATGTTTGAATTTGAGCTAAAGAGTTTTGGGGAGTGTAAATAAGTTTAAGTTTGGGTTAAGTTAATGAGTGTAGGAGCATTCTTTCTACCTTAGCAAATTTCGAGGACGAAATTTTTATAAGGGGGGAGGAATGTAACATCCCAGAATTTCGGGCATTAAATTTGGAACATTTAATTCATTTTAAGTGTTCAATGTAGATTTTGAATTGGTTTTGAAATAAAAAGAATTGGGTTAAATTTAAAATAACAAGTTATAATTTCTAATGAGGAAATTCAATTAGAAATTGAATAATAATAATTAAGTATTGGACTGAGAGAATTTGGGAAATTGGATGTGAATGGGTATAAAATGATGTCTAAATGTATTTTAAGTTAATTTGTCATAAATGATATTATTGGATTTTTGGATGAATTTAAAGTTAATAAATTAATATTTGGAATTTTATATTAATTTAAAAATGAATTTAATATCATTAAATATGCAATTAATCTGATTTTAGTCCGGATTGAGTCAGAATGTTTTCTAATGTGATTATAAATTTTATATGAATTATTGTTAAGGTAATAAAATTTTAAAAGTGGAAATTTTAAGCGTTCCCGTAAATTTCGGAAATCACTCGATTTAATAGACGAGTTGAAATAGCCTTCCGGGGCACAGTCTCAGAATTCGACGAAACCAGTTTCATTGGATCCGTAATAGTTAATTATTATCGGATTTCAATTTTCGTAGTAATTGGGGTTGTTGTGTGGCCGTGGCAGCTCGAAACGCATCAAAATCGTTTTAATCGATTTAATTTAAAATTGATCGTTTAATTCCGTAACTCGTGTATACGACCGAATTAGCTTACGAAACCTGTTCCATTGTGTTCGGAACGCGGAAAAACCCTAGAATCGTCTATCGGAACGCGTGAATTGGAGTTTGTTTGCATTACGATATTAAAAAGAGAATTTTATTAATAAAATAATATTAAACTAATAGTATATAAGTTGCATTTGCTTAAACCCTAGCCCATTTTCGTGAGCCGCCACCTCTTAACTTTGAATGGCTGAAAATTATCGATTTTATCTTCCAATTTGCGATCAATTCGTCAGACAATCGCGGAAACTTCCAACATGAAGTTCGAAGAGGGCTTTGAGATCTTCGAGGTGTGCGGTAGAGATGGTGTTTCGAGTTGCGTGGTGGCCACGATCTGGCCGTGACGAACGTGCGTTCGTTCACGCTTTTCCACGTCTAGGGGAAACCGAGATTGGAGCCGCTTGGGCCGAGGATGGAGTTGGGGTAGGCGAACGAAACGGCAGTACCTGATCGTCCTCTGGTTGATCGTGAGGGGTGCGGTTGCAAGCCCTAGGGGCGAGTGTTGGGTTGCGTTCGTGCTTCATGCTGTAGCGCGCGTGAAGGAAGATAAGCAACAGGAGCGGCCGTGTTTTATTTTGGTAATATATATATATATATATATATATATATATATATATATAAAGAAATTTGTTTTCAAATTATATTCAAACTTTAATAATTCATAACTTGTACATACCTATTCAGAATTCAGCGAATTAGGAAGCGCCGGAATCGCAGAGACCAGTACTACGCGATGGTGCAGTTCCGGATTCGTTACGGGCAAGTAGAAATTTGGGTTAAATCGAACATCGTTCGGTTTAATTTAAATTTCGAACTAGAAATTTGGGTTAAATCGAACATCGTTCGGTTTAATTTAAATTTCGAACGCTCGCTGAAACTCAAGGTGAGTTATTCTCACTCACATCTGGATATTGGCTGATTTAAATAATAAATATTTAAATATCTGAGTGATTGGTTGCATATTATTGTTATTATCAGTCTGGATTGATATTTATATATGTGATGTGCTAATATTTGTGGATGCAGGGAAAACAGGTTGGATGGATCCAACTGGATTCCTCACAATGTAGTAATATTTTTAAAGTTAATGATGATGCCTGTTTTTATATTGTGATTGATAAATTTGGAATTGAATTGCGTTGTGATATTGTGATATAAACTTTAAACCCAGAATGTTAATTATAAAGAAAATTGGAGTTTTGATTATAAGAAATTAAATTGGGTATCAAAAGAAATTAAAAAATTAATAAATAAGGAATTTAAGGGAATACAAACATTGGAATCTGTTTGGATGGAAAACTGAAATAAAATTGTATTGGAATTTTGCTGAATAAATTATAAATCTAAAATCTAATTTAAATGGATAAATTGAATTTTAGAGAAATAAGTGATATTGTTAAATAATGAATTTAAAAGAATTAAAATTTGAAATCAATTTAGAATGGAATTTAAAAATTGTAAAATCTGGAATGATTAATAAAAAGAAAGGTTATTAGTTGATAAATGGGAAAATAATATTTATGTTATTAAAATATAAAACTAAATTAAAATAGTTTGACAGAAATCGTGAGAAGGATTTCTGTGATGTTTATGTGGAAATGAGGTTTCCTGGGAAAAACCAAGTTCGAGTTTAAACCGATTTTATAAAAAGAAAGTTTTTAAAATTTAAAACTTGTTTAAATGAGAGTGTTTTGGAACTTATTATTTTATAGTGATAATTTATGAATTAGCAATAGAAAATTTTATAAATACCTTAATAATTATTTTTATAAATGGATTTGTTTAAAAGACTAGTTTTGGACTTAAGTCATTTGAAATTAGTATTTATCTTATTAAAACACTACTTTTAAATTTAGTTAAATCAAAGTTGATATCTAAATAAATGGTTTTACTGTACATATTTTGAATCTTATTTTGAGTAAGTAACTAGAAGTGAATTTACGTATTTTAAAGTATATTTCAATATAAAATGTTTTTAACTGTTTTCAAACTAAGTTGTTTGAACTTGGTTATTCCAATGGAAATATATAGTAAAGGATTTACCTTGTAAAGGAAGGATTTTGGGAAATTGTTTCAAATGAGTTTTGGAAGATGGAAAATATATCTTTTAAAGATATTTGGGTAAATAAATAATGTGGGAATTATTTATTGTGTGATGGATGCTTATGGATGTTTATGAATATAAATTGATAGTTAAATCACCGGCTATCAATATTGGACAAATGCGCTGATCGTTTCGAAGAGACCGGGATCGAGATTTATTTCTCGAAAACCACTTCGATCCGATTTGTACGTTTCGTGCGAAAAACGTGTTCGGAGTCGAAGATGGAGCAGTGAAGTGCAAGGGCTAGTCGCTACTAATCCTGAGGATATTTCCAAAATGGATGTAGTAGGAGTAGTGCCTTCGGTTCCGTTCGAACCCGGGACGGACTTGTATGGACGAATGCTTGCGAAACATTGTCAGGTGGACAATGGGCATTCTAAGTGAAAACGTTCTAAAGGTAACGCTTAGCCTCAAGCCTCGTCAACCGGGAATGACTGAAAATCAGGGGATATGCAGCAAGGTTAGGTGGGTCATGCCCAAGCAGGACAAGATATTTCCCCTGTCTAGATGTCCCTTATATATTTCGGCTTAGTGGGTGGTTGGTCGCGCCAACCACGGGGTTTATCTTGTTCGGGACTGTTCAGTAAGGAATGGTTCCGGCCTTGTGTTGCAGGGGATGAAGGGAGTAGTCCTCGGTACGGTGATCTAGGCCCCGTACTGTGACAGGTGGTACCCCAGTGCCTAGTCATTGTTGGAAATCCATTCACCCTACGAGCCTTGTACGAGTTTTGTTTATATTACCCACTTCGGTGGCTAGTAGCTGGAATTTAATGAATGTAACAATTTCGGCTATTTTATAAGTATTTGTAAATAGACCCTATTATAATATCAGAGGATTTCTATAAAAAGTGTTTTAGCTATCGTAAGGTAAAAACCCGACATGTTTATTTGTGGCGTGGTTTTACGAGATGCTTTTGTTTTTCAAAGGATTTTTGAAACTTTAATAATCAAGTTGGATGCATATTTAGTATCAGCTGGTATTCCAGACTGACTCGGGTGTTATTTCATTATAATGCTCGGGTCAGACCGAGTATTATATGTTCAGGTTAGGTTGCTATGGAGGAGGAGAGGAGCTGGAGTCCGAGACGTATATATGTGTGTGTGTGTGTGTATATATATATATATATATATATATATATATTCCGCTGTTGTTATTGTATGGTATGTCTGATTGGTATTTGATGATGTATGAGATACTCTGATTTTGTGATGTATAAACAGTTATAGAGGTCATTTTGTGTAAAGATCTATATTTACTATTATATTTTATTCCGCTGCGACTGTGAGATTCTGAAATTGTTTAGTTTCTTCTTCTTCTATCTCTTCTTCTTTAACCCTAATGGTTCGTATTTCTGTGCCACTTGAGTCAATTCGTATAGAATAGTGTTGATTCAAGGGGTACGGATTTGCGAGCTGTCACATCCCGTGCGAAAAAATGGTAAAGCTAATTCATTGGAAAAATTCGCAAGTACTGGTGATGCACAGCAGATGGGCTTGGTTCCCATCGAAATCTTACATGCTCTGAGTATAGACGAGATGGAAATAGACTCTATGTTAGAAAAAAAATCGAGAAGGAGTCATGGATAAGCCCATTTAAGCAATACCTGCTACCTGGGGCTTTTCTTGAAAGGAAGAACGAAAGACGACTATTCATTCGCAAAGCTTCGCGATATATAATGCATGACGGAATAATGTATCAGAAGGGATTCTCAGTTCCCTTACTTCGATGCATCGCCCATGATGAGATAAAGTGGGTCTTAAGAGAAGTTCATGAAGGAGAATGTAGCGACCATACTGGGGGCATACATTAGCAAAAAAGATCCTCCTCTATGCATACTGTTGGTCGACTGTGAATCGGGACGCTGCAGACTATGTAAGAACGTGCGACAATGTCAAAAATATGCAAACATCCCGAAATCTCCTCCAACAGAACCTACACAAATGGTTAGTCCTTGGCCGTTTGCAATATGGGGAGTCGATATAATCGGCTCCTTGCCAATCTCCAATGGTTGTGTAAAATACGCAATTGTTTCAGTCGATTACTTCACCAAGTCGGTGGAAGTAGAGCCCTTAAACAATGGAACTATCATTACAGACAATGGAACTCGGTTCGAAATTAAGGAGTTCAAAGAATTTTGTCAAAAGCATGGCATTGAGAAAAGGTTTGCAGCAGTTTCTCATCCCAAAGCCAATTGACAAGTTGAAGCCGTAAACAAAATAATCAAATCCATATTGAAAAAAGTTTGGAAAAGGCTAGAGGTAAGTGGGTGGAAGAGCTTCCAACATCACTTCTGGCTTACAGAACCACCCACAAGTCCACGACTAGCCATACTCCATTCACATTGGCATATGGCACTGAAGCTGTTA
This sequence comes from Allium cepa, assembly GCA_030765085.1. NCBI lineage: Eukaryota > Viridiplantae > Streptophyta > Magnoliopsida > Asparagales > Amaryllidaceae > Allium > Allium cepa. Next base: position 771,568,256 of record CM060935.1, read on the forward strand.
TACCCGTGGAACTTGAAGTTCCTTCTCATCGGGTGACTCATTATAATAATCCTAAAAGAATCAGGATCTTTTGTTGGAATCGCTTGATTTTGTGGATGAAAAACATGATGAAGCTGATTTAAGGGCGGCTGCGTATAGGCACCGAGTCACTCGATATTATAATGAAAAAGTCCGACTGAGAATCTTTAATGTGGGCGATCTTGTATTAAAGAGATTTTTTTCCGATTCCATCGCATATGAATTCCATAGACAAAGATCAAAATATCATTGAATGGAAGCATGGAGAAGGAACTTTCAAGCTAGCGACCGTCGATGGCGTGACGCTCCCTGAGCGTGGAATAGCGAGCACCAACGTCGTTATTACACTTAGCCCATTTCTTTTGCATTTTAGTAATAATTGTTTCCAACATGTTTTTCTTTTTTGTTCTTTGTTTTTGGCATGTAATAAGGTAATTCAGTTTGTTCCTATTTGTTATGATCAATAAAGGCTTGAAGCAGCTTTTATATGAACAGTTGATGTTCAGTATGCAATAATTCTTCGCAAAATTTAAATCACATTATTTTGTCCAACGTATGAACGCGCACATAAAATTAAAAGTCAATCGATAAAATAAAAATCTCTAACTCCCCAGAGTGAAGACTAGAGTAATCTGAGTCCCTAGAGCGTTGACTAGAGTATAAACGACTAAAAATCTCTAAGTCCCTAAAGTGTGGACTGGAGTACTCTGAGTCCCCAGAGCGCGGACTAGAGTATAAACGACTAAAAATTTCTAAGCCCCCAGAGCACAGACTAGAATGCTCTGAGTCCCCAGAGCGTGGACTGGAGCATAAACGACTAAAAATCTCTAAGTCCCCAGAGTGCGGACTAGAGTACTCTGAGTCCCTAGAGCAGACTAGAGTATAAACGACATAAAAATCTCTAAGCCCCCAGAGTGCAGACTAGAGTACTCGAGTCCCCATAACGTGGTAGAGTATAAACGACTAAAAATCTCTGAGTCCTAGAGTGCGGGCAAGAGTACTCTGAGTCCCCATAGCGTGGACTAGGGTATAAACGACTAAAAAATCTCTAAGTCCCCAGAGTGTGGACTTGAGTACTCTGTGTCCCCAGAGCGCGGAGTAGAGCATAAATGACTTAAAAATCTCTAAGTTCCTGAGTGAGGACTAGATTACTTTGAGTCCCCAGAGCGTGGATTGGAGTATAAACGACTAAAAATTTCTATGTCCCTAGAGTGCGGACAAGAGTACTCTGAGTCCCCAGAGCATGGACTAGAGTATAAACAACTTAAAAATCTCTAGGTCCCCAGAGTGCGAACTAGAATGCTCCAAGTCCCCATAGTGCAGGCTAGAGTATAAGTGATTCAAAAAATATCTAAGTCCCTAGATCGTAGACTAAAAGTGTTCTAAGTCCCTAGAGCGTGGACTAGAGGATTTATGATTCCAAAAAAATTCGAGTTATATGGAGGTGAATTGGAGCTTGTGTAACTCACAAGATTTGGAATTTCGGCTACAAATTAGACAGTAAGATGAAGAGCGAAAATTATCGAAAACAAAGAAAAAAAGTTTTATTCACTAATCCAAAATAAAGTTCCACTACAATTTCTCCTGAACTTGGAGTCAAGAGTTTATTTACAACGACTATGAGAATAAATAGAAATAACTACATAATTCAGACTTGTTCGGGTTGAATAAAGCACGGTTGAATAACTACTTTTTTGATTTCTTCTCCTCCCTTGGCTTCTCCGAAGGCTTCTCACCCAAGCATTTTCTCTTGGATGTATTGCTTCCTAGTGAGAGGGTGCCCCGGAGAAGGAGGAGGAACTTCCAGTGGCATGGTCTCACCGGGGAGAATAACCTTCAAGGGCCTGTTTAGGAGATCGTCCAGTTCCACCACTTGGGGCTCAGCCTTAATTTCAGCTTTCTTCTTCCCTTCTTCCATGATTTGTTCCTCTATACTCAGTTTTGAAGTATATTCGGAGGCGTCCATGATTTCGACTTCGTCGTGTTCGTCTGTAGGTGAGGGATTCTCGAGTTTGTCCTCATCGAGGACCCCGATCATTTGAGCATCGGGTCCGAGAGAATTCCCAATGCGGGGAGCCTCTCCTAATTTCTCTTCCTTCTCTGTGGCGGCATCGCTTCCTGGAGTTGGTTCGGGATCAGAATGGCCTACAAGAAATCATAAGGGACTAGTGTTAGAATACACTTATTGTTCACTAAAAAGTGATGGTTATTTGAACTCTAGAAAGAAAGGCTAAGTACCAGTCACTGGCTGACTCTCAGCTATTTTGGGAGTCTCACCCTTTGGGATAGGGGATAGAATGTGGATATCAAGCCCAGGTTTCTTCGGATCATAGCCAACATGCTGTTCAAAAGGATCCAGTGGAGAGTGATCGGTCGGCTAAATAGAAGAAAGAACTTGTGGTTCAGCTTCGGACAGACTAACGGCGTTGTGTTTCCCTTTTAATGAGGAGGAATCTCTTCTATAAAGGGCTTTGGCAGTAGATAAGTTTGAAAGCTCGTTTCCTTGAAGCACTTCCTTCACAAGAGAATCCTCATCAACCTCCTTGTTACCCAGCTCCACTCGTTTGATTTATCAAGGTCTCCCATGCCTCAACTAGTGATTCGAGGTAACCCTCGCCCAGGAAAGATAGATCTCGATGCATAAGAACCCGAGCGTTATATTCAGCAATTAGCAGATCGAATAGGCATTAGATTTCTTCACTCCCGGCTTCAGCAGCTACCTTAAGACAAGGGTCAATTTCTGTTAATGCCATTCTATTACCCTCTTCATGGGCTACGTCCCTTAACGCTTCAGCTTTGGAAAGCTCTTCATCAAGCTTCGTTTTTTAGAATTCATGTAGCGACAATTTCATTGCAATATCGTTGTGACTCCTCATGAGCAATAGTTTTTTCTTCCTTTTCTTTGAGGAATAGCCCCTCTAACTCTTTGACTTGCTGAGTGAGGACATCTTACTTTTTTTAAACATAGTCTTTTTCCAAGGCTAAAGAGCCACAACATTGAACTGCCTCATCGATTTCCCTTTTGTGAGTAGCTTCCAAACGACTAACTGCCTCGGCAGTATCTTTTGCGTTCTATTGGGCAGCTTCAAGTGGAGATTTGTATGAGGAGAGCTCTTCATCCTGGGATTTGATGATGTCTTTATCATAGATGGCTTTAAGTTTCAGGCGATCGATCTCATACTGACGTTCCATAGAAACTTCTAAAACTATTTCTGCCAAGTGAACAAATGCATTGTGTTTGACGTATACGTCATTATTGCAAGCAATAGCGCTTTGTTTGACATGCCATGGGATTGGATGAATTGTAGGAAGAAATTTCAGCACGTCGAAGCATATCTTCGTAAATGTGGCTTTAAGGTTAGCTAATCTCTCAGCTATTGATGGATCATGTGCAGAAATTAGAGGAGTTTGCTTAGCCGGAGCCATAGACTTTTTATGAGGCTCACGAGATTGCTTTGTGCTAGATGAACCAGAATATTGTTCGTGGGGAGCTTCAGATTGAGACCCTTTCTGAGCAGATTTCTCCCTACTATACTCTGAATGAGGGGGAGGATCGTAGGGGTACGAAGAATGGCTGTATGTTTTTCTTTGCAAAGATGATGAGTCTCTGGGATGGTAGTCCCTATCTCCGTTATCATCTCTTTCTCAGCGTCTACCTAACCCCGACTTGAGTGGTGAAAATTAGAAGACCCGCGAAGGCGGTCGAATCCGTGAGTGCGCCCCATATCACCTACACAGAAGTAAAGTGAGGACGAGTTAGCGAGAATAATATGATTGCTGAAGTTTAAGTGCGGGGTAAAGTGTAAGCGTTCGTGTATGTCCTAGTGATTCCCCCGTTGGACCAGTTATTTTTCTTTACTTATTGGGGACGACTCTTCATGTCGACCACCCAAATCGCCTATATCGCCTCTCGTGGGCAAATTAAGCCCCATATCTCCTGGGTCATTAAAACCATAGTTCAGCAAGTCGTCGGGGATGGTCAAGTCTGAAAGACTTTTTGTTGAATATGCGCTTATATGATTTTTGTTTGATGATCATAAACATATATACATTCGTTTAAATGTATTTGATAATATACTATTTTATTTTTCACAGATTAAATAAATATTTGCTGAATAAAATAAATAACACGGAATTTGAATTCAAACGAATATTTTATTCAAACAAATATTTATTACAATTTTGAATAGTACAAATTCAAGCTCTCGCTATACACTATACAACTTCGATACAAATTTAATTACATCACAATTTCACATTTACAAATGTCCTCACTACATATCGCTCATTCACTCATATTTTATCTTCATCTTCATTCCAGTGAGAATCCAGCATCTGAGCAATCTGCAAAAATATACACTAACATAGTAAAATTGAAAAAGAAATATTTTTGCAATATAAAATAAAACGTGAATTTTGAAAATGATATTTGCCTCAGTTATTTGGGTTGTTCGTCATCATTTATATTTGAATTCATCACACGAACAGCTTGTGACATACACAATGTATCACTGTATATGCCACAAGGCCGTGCACACCGATATACACTTGATAATGATAAAGGGACAGGTGAACACAAGGTCAAACCCAAATAAAAAGACGAGTTCAACTCAGGTGCAACATAAATAAAATCTCGACTTCAACACAAGGTCAAACCCGAGTTGTAAAATTGGATTCAACTCAAGTGTAATGCACGGTCTACACAAATTCAACAGTGCATCAAAGCAAACTCAAGTAGATAGTAGCATATACTACAGGGATGAACACACGAGAATGGAATGCACAGGTCAGAGATGCAACAATGGAACCAACACAAAAGTTCATAATGCATCATGATCAACTCAACTCGACTAACAGTAAGCAGTACACAAACTAAACCAACATGAATGAAGATACAGTGAAGCATGTACATGGGTAAACAGCACAATTAAACTGCAACAAGGCAACAAGGAATGGCCAGAACCAAGGCAAGACCAAGCTGCAGTATACAAGTGACACAATGCTCAATGCACAGTGCAAACACACCAAGTAAATGCACAGCAAAAATGAAACCAAATCAAACTCAGTTCAACCAGACCGGATAGTACAAGCAAAAATGCAAGACAGTGGTAATGAATGCAGTAACAACATCGAGCCAGAGCCGTCAAGTTCAAATATCACAAAAGTCAAGGCCGCAAATGAAATGCAACACACATGTACATCATGATATCCAGACCAGAATGCAACATGGCCAAGATGAAATACCAGAGACTACAAATCAACTACCAATACAACTGACATTCAAATATAAGCCTCACTGAATCGAAGGAGCATCAAAAACATTAAAGTAATGATATCAAGTCAATGATATACAGGTTAAACCAAAACAGTAATTTTTCGGAACGAACATGAAGCAGAGATGAACCATTAGCTAAGTTACAGTAAAATCCAACAAGTCAATGTCAATGAAGCAGCCGAAGCAAGCAAATCGAGCATGAGTACAGTTCGAACAATATCCAGAAGAGCAGTTTAAAAATTCAAGATGGCCAGAGTTGAACAAATCAAAGCCGTGAGATGCAGTCAAGTCAAGAAGCCGTGTTCATACATAAAAATCAAGCCGTAGTCATCACAATCTCAAATCAACGCCGTGACCATCAAGTAACAAATATACGTTTTTGAACAAGTCAGAAAACATCTCAATCATCGAAACAAAATCAAGTGGCCGAGGTGAATAATATGACAAATTCAAATGATTTTATACGAAGGCAAAAATAGGAATTCGAGTCCTATATAAACCCTAGGATCATCATCAGCATACGCATCGAATTCCAGAAAGCATAAAATCAATAAAGCAAAAGCAAATAATTACATACCGAATCAAGGAAAGAATTCGATCAACGAAGCAGCCGAAGTGAGCAAAAATTGATCAAGGCTACACGCGAATAATCATCGAATCAATCAACATATTGTCGGCACTTCGAAAGCCCTAATTTGGATCAGGGACGAAGCCCTAAATTTGCAAGAAGAACGGCCGCCATTACGAACGAAGAAATAAAAGAGACGGGTCGAATTACAAAGGGGGCCAGCCTATTTTCTAAAAGTGTTTTTATTAAGGGCTTTAAATTTTTAATTAGGGTTTAATTTTAAATTGTTTTTAATTTGTATTTTCCTTTTTAAACCGTTTAAATTTCTAGTCGTGTGACTAGGGGACAAGCTACGTGGCGTAGCTTGAGAATTCGCAACTCAGTGGCTGAGTTGTGGCAAAGTTTTGAGCGTAGAGTTAGATTAGTCAATAGCGGGTATAGCGAGTTTACGTGTGTAAGCGAGGGACTATCTAATTTCTAGTAGAAACCTTGGGGGCAGCACGTAGGCAGGGTTTTGCCGAAGCTGGGTAAATTCTGTGTCGTTCTATTTCTGGATTTATTATTCTGCTATTATCTGTGCTGCTATTGTTTTGTGATCTGTGTTGAAATTATTTCATAAGCTTCCGCGATTAATTTTTATAATTTATACTATCACCCTATTCACCCCCTCTAGGGTGAAATTGATCCTACAAGTGGTATCAGAGCTAGGATCAAAAGCCGTTTTTGTTTTAAAAATTTGATTTTTTTACAAAAACCAATTTTTGTTTTAAAAATTTGAATTTTTAAAATGGCTTCTTTTAATACTGCTTTTGCTGAGGGTCAATCCATTGTTAGACCACCAATGTTCGATGGTGAATATGCTTATTGGAAAAATAGGATGCAAATTTTTCTGAAAACCATTGACGCATGGAATATTGTTGAGACAGGTTATAGAATACCAACTATAACTGTAGATAATCAGGAAATAGAGAAACCAAAGGAATAATGGACAGAACTAGAAAATAAATTACAAAATACCAATGCTAAAGCTATGAATTCTATTATCTGTTCATTGGATCAATTTGAATTTAATCGTGTCTCACATTGTCTAACTGCACAGGAAATATGGCACACACTAGAAGTGACTCACGAAGAAACATCTCAAGTCAAAGAATCTCGCCTTGCCATGCTAAGCAGCGAATACGAGAACTTCACAATGGCGAAGGAAGAAAATGTCAAAGAGATGCATGGACGACTTTCCAATATCGTTTACAAATCAAAAGCTCTTGGAAAATCATACATAGAGTTGGAGATAGTCCAAAAAATCCTTAGAGTCTTTCCACGAAAATTTGAAGCAAAAGTGACTGCCATTCAAGAATCAAAAGATTTGAAACAAATGAAAGTTGAAGAACTCATTGGAAATCTCACCACTTATGAGCTAGAAATGAAATTCAAGGAAGAGCGTGAAGGAGAAGATACTCGAAAAAAATCAATAGCACTCAAAGGAACAACCGAAAGTGATGATGATAACGATGATGATGATGGAGCAGCAGAGCTGGCGCTACTAATAAAGAAATTTAAAAGGTGGAATCGCAAATACGGAAATCCAACTCGAAATCAGGAATTGAAAAGCAGAATAGGCAAAGCACTTGACTACTCAGAAGAACAGGAAATCATCTGTCATAAGTGCAACCAACCCGGACACATCAAGCCCAATTGTCCTTAAAATCGACGCGACTTTGGAAAGAAACAGAAAAAGAAAAGTTTTGCAGCCACTTGGGATGAAATGGATGAGAATGATAAAAGTACTAGCAGTGAGAGTGAGAAAGTAGATATGTGCCTTCAAGGAAATATAACTGATAGCGACGATGACGAGCCAAGCGAGGTATCAAAACTTACTCACTCTGAATTGCTTATTTATTTCCATGAAGTAAATGGCTGTTATGAACGACTTAGGGAAAAATATGCCAAATTTGAATCTCAAAAGGATACTTTGATAGAATGCAATGAACAACTTGATCAATTAGTTAAGAACTATCAACGTAGGATCCCTAAGTGTGATAAGTGTCCAATATTCGAAGAGGAAATTAAAAAATCAGAAATCAATATAAAATCACTTGAAAATGAAATTCTGATTTTAAAGGAGAATGAAAATACTAGGAGAGAGAATTCTATTAAAAAGTGCACACAATTGTTAAACGAAAATGAATCTCTCAAATCACAAGTCCAACAATTGTCTACTACTTTAGATAAATTTTCCAAAAGTGAAAAATCGTTGAATATGCTATTAGAAAAGCAAACGGTTAATTCGGTTAGACAAGGACTTGGATATAATAGTTCGAAAATTGTTGAAAGCAATATTAATCAGTTAATTCTATGTGCACAATTTGTAGAAAATATGGACACAATCACAATAATTGTTGGTATAGACCCAAACATGTGAAAACTATACCGATTTGGGTTCCAAAAGGCACAAATATAAAATCTCTCAAAGTTAAACAAATTTGGGGGCCGAAGGGAACAATTATAAATAGTTCTGGGTCTTTACAAAATTGTTTTTCAAAATTTTCTGCCACTAACAACCATGGACCTATAAAAACAAATAGGTCACATAAATCTTTCATCGTGTAGGTATGGTGGCAGGCTAAGGAACAACAATAGTGTTCTCTGGATTTTTGGCTGTTCCAGAAACACAACGGACGACGAAGCAAAGTTCCTTAGCCTAGTTCAAAGGTGACAGAATCGCAATGGACAACAATGGAAAATTATCGTAAAGGTAAAACAGGTAAAGTTATATTTATTTGAACGATATATTAAATGTGATAATCTGCACCATATTCTGAATTAAATCAGCCAATAATGAAGATGATGAAAAAATGATGATTTTGATTCTGACTTATTCAAAATAGTTGGCCAATTTTATTCTTATGCCAAAAACACAATAAAAATCTCTAGATTCTTTGAATTACTTCATATATATCAGTTTGGATTAAAAATAGTGTTTTGTTGGATAATACAATTGGTTATAATATGGCTGACTCTATATTCACGGTTTTTTGAGTATTTACACGGCTTCAATTCAAATTCAAAAGAATGTCATATAAATTGCTCTGGCCGCTTGATGATGCTTGAACGATTGATGATTAATCTGACTTTGTCAAATTTGTATCTTTCACGTTTCTTGGTTGACACGGTTTTGCAATTCCATGACCATCTCTATATCTATCATATTTCTAACAACCATCACTCATCAAAATTCTATATAGTTTGTCGATATGTGGTACTTTAAGCAGGAATCGTTCGTTTTTCATTTTCACATTATTTAAAAAAACAAAAATAAATAAATAAATAAATACCAAAGTATTCACTCTCATTTAAAAGTCCTCACGGTTATGCATGGGTGAATTACTTGGAATTTGTTATGTGCTTCCATGCTTATTTAAAAGTCCTCGCGGTTATGCATGTATGGAACGCATATCAAAAGTTGATTTTTAAAATAAACAAGTTGATTCTAATCCCATTTAAAAGTCCTCACGGTTATGCATGGTTAGAAGATACTTGAATTCATTTTAAAAGAAATAAAATTGGAATACTACTAATCTCATTTAAAAGTCCTAACGGTTATGCATGGTTAGTAGATATTCAAATTCCTAATATAAATATACCACAAATAGACACAACTGTATGGTTTTATATGATGACATAATTCCCATCATTCTAAAAGTGGAATATACGCATAACAAAATATTTATGATTTTTGTTTGATTTTTTATTCAAATTTAATATTTATATTCAATTGAGTTTTAATGTTGGATTAATATCGATCACTTTATCTCTATTTTCTCTAACACTATTATTCTTTTGCTGATAACAAAAGGGGGAGAGAAAAGTTAAGATTTTGTCAAATAAAATCAAGCAAAGGTCAAATAATTTTCTATTTGCATCTAGGACTCATTTGCATATTTTTATTTGTATGCATATATGTAGGGGGAGGTTTATGTAGAGAGGAAGCATTTAAATAGGGGGAGCAAATTAGAGCATATTAATGATCAAATACATTTAACATATTCAAAATCTAAAATATATGTTTGTTATCATCAAAAGGGGGAGATTGTTGAATATGCGCTTATATGATTTTTGTTTGATGATAATAAACATATATACATTCGTTTAAATGTATTTGATAATATACTATTTTATTTTTCACAGATTAAATAAATATTTGCTGAATAAAATAAATAACACGGAATTTGAATTCAAACGAATATTTTATTCAAACAAATATTTATTACAATTTTGAATAGTACAAATTCAAGCTCTCGCTATACACTATACAACTTTGATACAAATTCAATTACATCACAATTTCACATTTACAAATGTCCTCACTACATATCGCTCATTCACTCATATTTTATCTTCATCATCATTCCAGTTAGAATCCAGCATCTGAGAAATCTACAAAAATATACACTAACGCAGTAAAATTGAAAAAGAAATATTTTTGCAATATAAAATAAAACGTGAATTTTGAAAATGATATTTGCCTCAGTTATTTGGGTTGTTCGTCATCATTTATATTTGAATTCATCACACGAACAGCTTGTGACATACACAGTGTATCACTGTATATGCCACAAGGCCGTGCACACCGATATACACTTGATAATGCTACAGGGACAGGTGAACACAAGGTCAAACCCAAATAAAAAGACGAGTTCACCTCAGGTGCAACATAAATAAAATCTCGACTTCAACACAAGGTCAAACTCGAGTTGTAAAATTGGATTCAACTCAAGTGTAATGCACAGTCTACACAAATTCAACAGTGCATCAAAGCAAACTCAAGTAGACAGTAGCATATACTACAGGGATGAACACACGAGAATGGAACGCACAGGTCAGAGATGCAACAATGGAACCAACACAAAAGTTCACAATGCAACATGATCAACTCAACTCCACTAACAGTAAACAATTCACAAACTAAACCAACATGAATGAAGATACAGTGAAGCATGTACACGGGTAAACAACACAATTAAACTGCAACAAGGCAACAAGGAATGGCCAGAACAAAGGCAAGACCAAGCTGCAGTATACAAGTGACACAATGCTCAATGCACGATGCAAACACACCAAGTAAATGCACAGCAAAAATGAAACCAAATCAAACTCAGTTCAACCAGACCAGATAGTACAAGCAAAAATGCAAGACAGTGGTAATGAATGCAGTAACAACATCGAGCCAGAGCCGTCAAGTTCAAATATCACAAAAGTCAAGGCCGCAAATGAAATGCAACACACATGTACATCATGATATCCAGACTAGAATGCAACATGGCCAAGATGAAATACCAGAGACTACAAATCAACTACTGATACAACTGACATTCAAATATAAGCCTCACTGAATCGAAGGAGCATCAAAAACATTGAAGTAATGATATCAAGTCAATGATATACAGGTTAAACCAAAACAGTAATGTTCAGGAACGAACATGAAGTAGAGATGAACCATTAGCTAAGTTACAGTAAAATCCAACAAGTCAATGTCAATGAAGCAGCCGAAGCAAGCAAATCGATCATGAGTACAGTTCGAACAATATCCAGAAGAGCAGTTTAAAAATTCAAGATGGCCAGAGTTGAACAAATCAAAGCCGTGAGATGCAGTCAAGTCAAGAAGCCGTGTTCACACATAAAAATCAAGTCGTGGTCATCACAATCTAAAATCAACGTCGTGACCATCAAGTAACAAATATACGTTTTTGAACAAGTCAGAAAACATCTCAATCATCGAAACAAAATCAAGTGGCCGAGGTGAATAATATGACAAATTCAAATGATTTTATACGAACACAAAAATAGGAATTCGAGTCCTATATAAACCCTAGGATCATCATCATCATACGCATCGAATTCCAGAAAGCATAAAATCAATAAAGCAAAAGAAAATAATTACATACTGAATCAAGGAAAGAATTCGATCAACGAAGCAGCCGAAGTGAGCAAAAATTGATCAAGGCTACACGCGAATAATCATCGAATCAATCAACATATTGTCGGCACTTCGAAAGCCCTAATTTGGATCAGGGACGAAGCCCTAAATTTGCAAGAGGAACGGCCGCCATTACGAACGAAGAAATAAAAGAGACGGGTCGAATTACAAAGGGGGCCGGCCTATTTTCTAAAAGTTTTTTTATTAAGGGCTTTAAAATTTTAATTAGGGTTTAATTTTAAATTTTTTTTTATTTTGTATTTTCCTTTTTAAACCGTTTAAATTTCTAGTCGTGTGACTAGGGGACAAGCTACGTGGCGTAGCTTGAGAATTCGCAACTCAGTGGCTGAGTTGTGGCATGGTTTTGTGTGTAGAGTTAGATTAGTCAATAGCAGGTATAGCGAGTTTAGGTGTGTAAGCGAGGGACTATCTAATTTCTAGTAGAAACCTTGGGGGCAGCACGTAGGCAGGGTTTTGCCGAAGCTGGGTAAATTCTGTGTCATTCTATTTCTGCATTTATTATTCTGCTATTATCTGTGCTGCTATTGTTCTGTGATCTGTGTTGAAATTATTTTATAAGCTTCCGCGATTAATTTTTATAATTTATACTATCACCCTATTCACCCCCCCTCTAGGGTGAAATCGATCCTACACTTTTAATGAACCCTCTGGATGTTGGGAATTTTTTCTCGACCAGGGTGATGGTAACTTTAGAAGTCCCGTCAACTGTTTTCTTCTTCAATTTATAGGCTAATATTTTTTGCCTCTTCGAAGAAGGAAGCGATTAGGTGATGTCAGGTACATCAATTATAGGCACAATATCAGAGCCTAAGTTCTCGTCGGTCATTCTCGGCGCCTCGGCTTCCTTTATTTCACCTTCTTCTGATATATCGGGGGTTCCTCTTGTAGAGGGCATCGAAGGCCCAGCTTGCCCTTTACCTTTCTTCGAGACAGGTCCGGTTATAGTGGCACTAGTTGGGAGACTTGTTTGACCACCTTTAGCCGACAATCTAAACTTTGGAAGAGATTCATTGGAGATAATAGATTTAATCTCCCAGTCTCCCACGGGAATGGATCGAATGGCCTCGAGGGCCTCGGAATACCCGGTACCTTCTGGATATGAGCTGATACCTGTAAAAATCATAAGAAGTTTAGAAACAATGCACTTCATGCCTTAGAAAAATATTGGTCCGAAAATGGAACTTACTCCCTTCCAGCCACCTTCTTGCAAAACCAGGGGGCAACGTACGTAAAACCATTACTGCTTATATTAAGAGAAATTACTCTATGCCCCCGTCAGGATCTGACACTTGGGGTGTGGCTCGAGGAACATGAAAGATGGGATGTCAGGCCGCCTTTTGAAGCGATAGATATAGCAGATATCACTAGGAGTGGGAGCCTGAATAAGATGCTCATGAAGAGAATACAAGTGCCATAGATGAGCGCGTGACTATTGGGATGTAGCTGTGCCGGGGAAATCCCGATATACTGTAACACATCACGGAGAAAGGAGTTGAAAGGTGGAACGCTACCAACCTAGCACATGAATTTATTGCAAGCTGTATATCCAGCTGGGGGTAAGTGAGGTCGATCTTGCCCCGATGGAACTAAAACGTCATCGAAAGGGATTCCATGAATTGTGCACAATCGACGAAGACCGGCTTCGCGAATTTTTGAAGCTTGTGAATCAATGGGATCATCCAGAATAACCGCTCCGTCTATCACATCAGGAGCCGGATCAATAATTGCAGCTAATGGATTTGGGATATCCTGTGTAGGAGTTGTCGGTAGATTCGAGGTTCTCACTACTTCCTGCTGAGAACTTGGCTCGTGTTTATTTGAAACTATGGCGGAGCTCGACCTTTTAGACATCTTCAGCGAGTGTGGAATATGGGTAGATACCTGTTTGGACTATACTTGAAAGACAATCAGTATTAGATATAACCACAAAAATATTCCCTCCATGTGGTGTGTGGACTAGTGCAATCATTCATGCATGATTATAGAAGAATTAAAGATTTAAAGAGTTGTGAAGTGTGATTGAATGTTAAACTATCATCTTCGAAGACCGTCATAGTTGACCGTCTTCGAGAGCTTGTCCTATCATCGGTAGTTAGTATCCTAGAATTGGGCATTACATTAATGGTTGAAGGCCATCATTTGCTTTGGCTGAGTTGAATACGTGTTTACATTTGTTAAAACCAAGAAGTTGTTAGTCCAAATCGGCTATATATGCTCATGTGCTTAAGTTCTTATCATTGTTCGTTTTTCTACGGTTAGGCATGAGAGTATGTGATCTTGACATATGTTGTGTTCACGTGGAGATGGTTTTGATTATCAATGCCCAACCCAAGGCCGATCGTATCTCTAAGCCTACATGCCGAACGACTCATCTACAAGCTGCCAGACGGCCCTCTAGACCAGCACACCGACCCACTCACTCTCCTCGACGACACTCTTTCCCTCGGCACCGAGCAACTCTCTCATTCAAAATACCAATCCACTCCACTAGACTTTGACCGACCCACAGCGACACACGACATTACCAAACCACATTTTCGCTCTCTCAATGTGACCGAACCGCTCTCTTTCTCTCGATACCAAACTGGTCCCTCTTAAAAATACAAACCCTTATCCCCAATAAGGGTTTGCCGACCTAGCCCAGCTCCAAAGACCTGCTATTTCTGCTCGCTAACTCTCCACGTCATCGAACTCAAGACTAAGGCTACTCTACTTCTCCTAGCAATCCTTAAATGAGTCTAGTCCTAAAACATAACCTCCACTGAGGTTTCCTTTTTTTTGCCATCTCCCATCGAACCTGTATACCCGAACTCAGAATGAGATTCTAGACCTAAAGGAGTGGGCTGGATAAAGGATTCACACCTATGTGAAAAGCTTGAAGCTCATGGCGGTTGTGGAGCTAAGAGTTGGAGGTTGTTCAGATTAGTCGGCCGCTAGAATGTTGATGTTAGAGGACTAGGTTTGGAAAAGAGGAGGATGGATTAAATAGCAGATGGCGATTGGGAGAGAAAAAAGTTCGTTGGCTTGTGAAAGGGGAACGAAAGTAGGAAGAAGTGAAAGGAGAAAGGGTTGGGGCTTTTATATATGTAGATGGGGATGTGAATTTGTGTTTTCGTGATGACCCAGTCACCGTGTTACACGGGTACGGCAAGGCGCAATGCCGAACCATCCCAGATAGGCCGAACGAGTGGGATCACTGTGAACTTAGATATCAGACGATTATCATTTCGAAGACTAACTGCTAATTCAGAGCACATCATAGTGGTCCACACAACGCACTTTGGGGGGAAAATGTTACCCGGCTGCTTGGCCCAACTATAAGGTTATAAATACAGAGATTTTGATTCATACAAGATGAAACTCGAGCCAGTTAGAGGTTGGAAATGTAGAAGATGGACACGATTCTAGTGGTTCGGCCTGCATACATGGTTTGGCCTGCATATATATTCGGCCTATATCAACGGTTCGGCATGTATACATGGTTCGGCTTGCATATAGGGTTCAACCTTGAAATAAGGTTCGGCCGAGGAAAAACTGGCCTCAGTCGCTTGGCTAAAGTGAGGGAACACAAGGCTCGACTAAAGTGACAGAACACAAGGCTCGGCAAGCATGGTGGGACGCATGGCTCGATCAAGATGGCCGGCATGGATTGCTCGGCCAATGAAGGTAAAGGCAGGATGGTTCGGTCTGGATGCTCGGGGAAGGATGGCTCAGCATTTTATGGATCAGCCAGTATAGGGTTACAAAGCGGTTCTATCCGAAAGGTCCAGCATATGCCGTTCATCCTAGGTGAGGTAGCAAGCATCATTCAGTTGCAGTTGAGAAGCCATTGTCGTTTGGTCAGTAGTGGTTCGGCACCAGAGATCGGTCTATCTGATTCGGTGTAATAATGAAGGAGTTAGCCTATACGTGGGATCAACAATGAAGTGAGGAAGCCGACACTACTTTGCTTCGAGATCCACTACGAGTTGCTTTAAGAGTTCCCTTCAAGTCAATTGCTCAATGACTACCATCCAGCCATACTGGGTTATCATTTGTCGGTCGGCCGTATTGGGTTGACCTTTGTCGAGCGGCCGAAGATCGCTCAGTATACCTAGGTCGATCATTCGAGATTCCCATATATTGGCTGAGATACCTTGGTTTTGGGCCCACACAGGATATCTAACCTATCTCCATCTATAAATAGAGGTGTAGAGGTATAGTTGAGGGGTCCTTTTTCGAGAACTCCAGTGACACTCTGCCATTTTCTGCACTAGCTATCTTTTAGTCCAAAAACCTGTATTTGAGCTATTGGTTTACAGATTGTATCTGTATTCAAATCTTTAAGCAAAGTAATAAAGATTATATTAATAGTGGATGTAGGCAGTTACGTCGAACCACTATAATTCTTGTGTTCTCATTTCTGCAGTTAATTTTGCATATATTCCTCCGTTTTAATTTATTAACTTCATTAATCTCTCTACACAAATCCTTTCTTGAGTGTTAGTCACCGATTTTGATGCTAAAACATACCCTTGGGAATAAATCACCAATACACCGAACTTGAGATGAAGTGTGAGAGTTATAAATGGTGGAATTATTTAAGCACTAATCCACCTATTATTCTCTAACTTTTTCAAAAGTTAACCAAATCATCTCCAATCTCTATAGGCCTAAAACATCATGGGAAGCATGATAAGAAAGTAAGAAGTAGGAGAGGGTTAGAGAAAGAGGGGTATCCATGGAGGGCCGTAAGTATTGAAAGAGGGGGAGGAGGAGGTGTGGCTTTGGTTTGGAAGTGCTAAAGGTTGGATCATTAGGCTTTTGGTGATGGTGGGAGGTGATTCATTATTCTTGTGGCTTTGTGCTTGGGCTTGTCGTGGATATAAGTGAGTTATCATACTATCTATTAAGTATATATTGTGAATATATATGTTGTGTTTTAATTATAAAGTTAAAGTGACATTAACTAAGTAAAATTATAAATTTTGGACCCCTCTTGCTTTTGAAACAAAATGACAACTTTATATTGTATAACGTCACTTCTATTACCCTCTTAAACATGTGTTATGGC
This sequence comes from Allium cepa, assembly GCA_030765085.1. Classification (NCBI taxonomy): domain Eukaryota; kingdom Viridiplantae; phylum Streptophyta; class Magnoliopsida; order Asparagales; family Amaryllidaceae; genus Allium; species Allium cepa. The sequence goes on from CM060935.1 coordinate 771,585,168, forward strand.
CTTGAATTAATGTTTAAATGGCTGTTTAACTTGTGTGTTGTTATCCCGCCTTTTGGCAAGGCTATGACACCAAGACTTGACTGGAAACCATGGATAGTTCGTCCTGGAGATCGTTAATACACAAATCTACTATGGATATCGGTAAATTTTGTCTGAGTCCGGATTGAGCTACAATTGATATGACAGGACCAGAAAAGCTATGAAAGACTATGTTTCGAATTTCAAGTCAATCGAGTTTATATGCTCAAGATATGATCGACACAAACCAAGGAAATCAACTCACACATATTCATCCGTTCGTATCCATCATGTACCATCCATCTGTTCGTATCCATCATTTCGCATGCATCTGTTCGTATCCATCATGCATCCATCTATTCATGTCCATCATTTCGCATCCATCTATTCATATCCATCGAAAACTTAGCACGAACAGTGCAAGAACGATCGACACGAATAGAACAATCGATCGATACGAACAGTGTAACAACGATCGATACGAACAGAACAATCGATCGATATGAACAGTGCAACAACGATCGATATGAGCAGAATAATCGATCGATGCGAACAAGGCAGAGGTGATCGATGCGAACAAGTTACACTCCAATGAAAGACTTAGTCACTCGGCATGTAAAGTGGATCGATCCGAGGAGCCATGTCAACTTGCAAGCATGTTCCTAGATCGATATGAAGAGGATCGACACGAACTAAACAGCCGACATAAAAACCAAACTTGCATCGATAGTAACTCGTAATATACAAGTCCAAATGCTACAAAATTTTCCCTGGTGCTTGCGTACAATCTAAAGAATGTCTATGATCGATCTTAGCTCAATTGGGAAAGATTTGGATCGATACGAAATTGGTTCGTATCGATCATGAACCAAGTGAAAATCACATGGGATCAATCATGTGGGTCCACACACGTGCTAGAAGAGGTCTTCCGAAATGTGAGCGAGATATTTGCGGCCTACGCCTATAAATAGCCTCCCAAAGCATACAGAAAAGGGACTTTGGATTCTGCTACGTCCATACTCTGCCGAAATCACCATTGTACTCAAACTTCACTGTTGTACTCGAAAATTACTGCTGTAATCCTGTGTAACAAGAGAGCAAAGTCAATAAAAGATTATCTTTTGAAGTGGACGTAGGCCGGAGATAGCCGAACCACTATAAATCTTGTGTCTCTGTCTACTTCTTTCCAATTTAAGTTGGTTAATCTTCATTTTTATTCTCTACCTTAGTTAGATCTGTGATCTGTGATTATATACTGCTGATCTATGTTTATACACTAGTGCTTTCATGATATTTGAGGTTTGTGACCAATTTTTGCACAAACACTTTGGTGCTTTCACTGAGAAATCTAACTCAGGGATTCTACCGCTTGGATATTGGATTTGAAGGCTTAAGGATTCAGATCTGAAATGTTATGACAAGGCTATTAAGTAGAAGACAAAGAGCAGAATAGAGCCAACAAGGGGGAAGTAAAGAGGCCTCTTTTGGAGATGGAGTAGGTCAAGCTTAGATCTACATCACTAGGGATGGTATGGAGGCTTTGATGGATTCAACGCATGAAAGATTGCTGAAGAGCCAACAAGAAATGATGTAGAGCTTCTTAAAGCAGATGAGAGCAGCTGAAGCCCAGAACCTTGGACCGGCTACAGTTGCTGCAATCATAGGACAAGGAGCTAAAGTTATAGAGACCAATGGGGGTCAGATCCAAGATTAGAACGAAGAGCATGAAGGCAATCAACAGGGACCTAGGGGTAGGCCCTCGGGATCTGACAGTGGAAGATTCATAGTCGGAGCTCAGTAGGCTAGAGCCAACGCCAACGTGAATGAACCACACGTAGAATATTACCCAAAATACCCTTCGAGACATGGGTTGTAGGATGGAAACATGCTAAGGATACCACCCTTGGATGGAGATGAACGAATGGCTAGACTAATGCGATATACTATGAGGGAAGGATTTCCGAGCGGAGGCTTAGAGGAAATTTGTCGGAGTCCGTTTACTCCGAATATCAGAAATGTAAGGAATCCTCCAAAATTCAAGTTTCCCATGTTGGAAGCTTATCATGGAAAGTCAAACCCGACCATGCATATTACAAGATATATCAGGTATATGGAAGTGATAGGGGCATTCGAGGAAGTGATGGCATGACGTTTCCCTTTATATTTGACAGATTTTGCTGTGCTTTGGTTCAGGCAGCTAGAGAATGGATCAATTGGAACATGGGGTGAGCTAGTGGAACGTTTCATGAGGCAGTTTAGGGTCCAGGCGACGCGACCCAAGAGTGCGATGACATTAGTGTCGATGAAACAGAGAATCAAAGAGTCCATAATACATTTTCTATTACGATTCAATGCAACGGTCGCTTCAGTTGATCGCCCAGATCCATCGATGATTTTGATGGTGGCACTAGTAGGGGTTGCAAAAGGCATAGAGTTCAAGGATTCGCTTGCAAGAGACCCACCACAAGACCTTGGAGAATTCTATCATGAAGCTGAAAGATTCATTCGGCTAGAGAATTCACATGCCGAGAGGAAGGGAATAAATGTTGTGCAAGGTAAAGGAACCTCCAAAGAACAGTCTGGAACAGACAAAGGAATGCAAAAGCAGGATGACAGATACGATGGTCCCGACAAATGGAAGAAACTCCGAGAACCCAAATTTAAACAATATGCTGACTTGACGGCAAACCTAGAACAGATCTACAAGGAGACTCAGGGACAACTCCCCTATGGAAAACCACCCAAGAGAGATCCCATAGAACGGGAACGTAAAAGTGGAAAGTACTGCGTGTTCCATGAGTTAGAAGGGCTACTACTGATGAATGCCGCCATTTGAAGGATGAGGTGGAAGAACATGAGTGGTAAATTTTCACAATACGTGAGAGATCGGACAGTGGCCGTAGGACCTGAGCAACTACCGCCTGCACCCAACAGAACTGATCCTAGATCGGGATCACGACTCATCAGCAATCGATCATGATGGCAAGGGCCAAGTTTAGGACTTGAACTTTGGTCGATTACATAAATTTCTTAGATTTGATTTCAAAATAACATGGCTATTCCACTTACACATCTAAGGGAAATAGAGAAATCCCCAGGCATGCTTTGAGATGGCAATAGACCGCTCTGCCTGGAGAGGCAGTATTTAACTTTTCCTTTATTTGTGATTGAACATTGGAATTTGAATTTAGTAAATAAGCTTGAATTTCATAAAATAAACCTTTGACTGGAAAGCTATAGGATGAATATTGAAAGTCAATTTGAAATTGATCGCTTTATGACCTTACCCGGAGTGATGGGGTCCGGAGTGCAAGAAGTGAGTTGCTTCGCCGGAGAGCGACAGGATCAACTCTTTTAACGTTGTTCACCATACACCGGAGAGTGATTGGATCGAGGTTCGATAAGAGCCCGGAGTGGCTACAATCGGCCTAGGATTTAGGCCATGACATCACATAATGTTCAGCGACGCTGAACCGAAGTGCGGGGGTGCCGTCGCTTCGCCAGAGAGCGACAGGATCGGCTCACCCGATGCTGTTTCCCCTTCACAAGAGAATGACAGGATGGGATTCGGCAAAAACCCAGAGAGGCTATGATCGGTCTAGAAGGACCAAGTCATCGCTATATGCCCTCGCTGGGGCCAGAGTGCAAGGGATAGAAAGCAACACCGGAGCATGACAAGATCTTTCTATTCAATCGTTAAGTATGGGATGGACTTAGAAAGAGTCCAAAGTGGCCATAGGAATTGATTACTAACTTCCACAAGTTGAAATGGATACTGATTCTTCTTTGAACAGCCACGAACTCGATTGAGCATACTATAGGTATGGATAGAATATGGACTCACAACATTGGATTTGAAGCTATTCGAAACACGCCTTTTACCAAAAGACATGTTTTGGAGTGAAAATGTTATCCCGCCTTTTGGCAAGGCCGTGAGACCAAGAACTTGACTGGAAACCGAGGATAGTTCGTCCTGGAGATCGTTAATACACAAGACTACTATGGATATTGGTAATTTTTATCTGAGTCCATATTGAGCGACAATTGATATTACAGGATCATAAAAGCTATAAAATACAACCTTTTGAATTTCCGGTCAATCTAAGTTCATATGCTCAAGATATGATCGATGCAAACCAAGAAAATCAACTCACACGCATCCATCTGTCGTATCCATCACGTCACACCCATCTGTTCGTATCCATCATGCATCCATCTGTTCGTATCCATCATTTCACATCTATCTATTCGTATCCATCGCCATGCAACCGTCCTATTCGTATCCGCTGAAAACACAGCATGAATAGTGCAACAGTGATCGATACGAACAGAACAATTGATCGATAAGAACAGTGCAACAACGATCGATACGAACAGGGATCGATGCGAATATGGTAGAGGTGATCGATGCGAACAAGTTACACTCCAATGAAAGACATAGTCACTCGGCATGAAACGTGAATCGATCCGAGGAGTTAGTTCATATCCATCATGTCGCATCCATTTGTTTGTATCCATCATTTTGCATCCATCTGTTCGTATCCATCATGCATTCATCTATTCGTATCCATCGCCATGCAACCGTCCTATTCGTATCCATCGAAAACACAGCACGAATATTACAACAACGATCGATACGAACAGAAAAATCGATCGATACCATGGTTTTAAATCTCGTATATATCGTCCGAGATCTCCTTTTCACACTTAAACGAGACGAGACATCAAATCTTCTCCATATCTCTCTCTACACTCATCTCATCTAAGATATTCAAATCTCACCCGAAATGTGGATTAAAATCTCAATCCAAGATCTCACCCGAAATTTTACATTTTTCTTGTTGTCCATAATATTTTTTTATTTTCATATTGATTCAAAAGGAACTACTCAATCCAATTATAAATTACCAACTTCTTGACCATATTCTTTATTTTTTATCATAATGAGTCATAGCGAAAGGTTTTTACTTCTTTATCATGTTCAAATAAAAAGATATTATTCAATCATTGCTAAATAAATTAAGCTAATCATGCTTCCACTCTTCTAAAAGTATTCCTTTTCCATGTAAATCAAGTATGTTACCATTTTTATTTTTACTAAGAAAGTTATAACCGTTAAATAAATTTTTGACGCATCAATTTTAGATACATAAGTACATCCGAGATATTCCCGAGATGCATTATAAGACCCGAAATATTAATCCAAGATGTACACCCGATACGTACTCATCTCGTCCGAGATCTCCCCCGATACGAGATAAGTTGTTTAAAAATTCCGAGACGAAACGTGACCGAAATCCGATATTTAAAACCTTGATCGATACGAACAGTGCACCACCGATCGATATGAACAGAACAATCAATTGATGTGAACAAGGTAGAGGTGATCGATGCAAACAAGTTACACTCCAATGGAAGACTTAGTCATTCGGCATGAAAAGTGGATCGATCCGAGGAGTTAGTTCCACGTCAACTTGTAGGCACGTGCCCTGATCGATACGAATAGATCGATATGAAGAGGATCGATACGAACTAAACAACCTATATAAAACCTAAACTTGCATCGATTATAACTCGCAATCTACAAGTCGAACTGCTGCTAAATTTTCACAGGAGCTTGCATACAACCTAAAGATTGTCTATGATCGATCTTGGCTCAATTAGGCAAGATTTGGAACGATACGAAATTGGTTCGTATCGAAAACAGACCGAGTGCAAATCACATGGGAGCGATCGTGTGGGCCCGCGCATGTGCTAGAAGAGGTCTCCCGAGATCTGAGCGAGATATTTGCAGTCTACACCTATAAATAGCCTCCCAAAACCTACAGAAAAGGGACTTTAGATTCTGCTACATCTAGACTTTACCGAAATCACCATGTACTCAAACTTCACCGTTGTACTCGAAAATTACTGCTGTAATTCGCTGTGACCAGCGGGCAAAGTCAATAAAAGATTATCTTTTGAAGTGGAAGTGGACATAGGCCGAAGATAGCCGAACCACTTTAAATCTTGTGTCTCTGTCTACTTCTTCCCGTTTTAAGTTGATTAATCTTCATTTTTATTCTCTACATTACTTAGATCTATGATCTGTGATTACATACTGCTGATTTGTGTTCATACACTGGTGCTTTCACGATATTTGGGGTTTGTGACCAATTATGGTGCAAACATGTGTTAAATTGAAGTAAGTTTGGAAGTGTTTGGAATGAAAATAGTCGTTATAAGTGCACTTCGATATCCCTTAACTTTGACTTCTGTAAATTAGATATTTATGAACATAACTTGGGATAATTTTATTTGATTATTCTCTAAACATATTTTGGTGATTATAAAGTAAAGAAATGGTTTGAAAACTTGTAACAGCCCGTTTTCCCATACCCTTTGAATCGATAATAAACCACACATGCCCAACTCAAGTTGTACGAATAGGCGGATTATTAAGGGTAGAAAGAAAATAAAGACGGAACAGAATCTTACACGAATGGAATAACATATATTATTTCAATAACAATCTTTACATTGGAAAATTTTAAAATACAACATCAGAGTCTAACCTAAATTCAGCTTGGATAGTTATAAACATATGTCCTTACAATTGCTGACAAACATCAAACAAAATACACTAAGTACAACGGATAATTGAATATGTCCATATGATGATGAAGATCTCCAGCTCTCCTCTAGAAACTCCAACCGTCTTCAACTCAACCTGAAACTACTCGGATCTGACCCAAGTATTAAAAATACCCGGATCAGGCTTGATAAACCAGCGTGAGGTCGATCTTTTAAAATGACTATGTCATCAAAATCTTAGAAAGAAGAGTATCTCATAAGACCATGCCCACACATAAACACGGACGGGTTTTTACCTTATGATAACCAAAACATTTTTATACCAAAATACACTTGATATTATTTTTAATGACATCTCTTTGAAAAAACTTTTCAAATAAACTTATTCAAATAAGGTATCAATACCTTGACTAAGTCTAAGGTAATATCCCGGACTAGGTCAACGGAATATCCCAAAGGAATATATGATACCAAAAGGGGTAGCTGAAATGTTTGCAAGTCATTACAACTATTTTGGGAATACAATCAAAATCGTAAATCTCGTATTGGGGTTGGATTTCCAACGTGATAGGAAACTAGTGGAAAGATCAATCTGTATCCACAAGCTTACTTCCATCCTTAACCTTAGTTAAACACCTTATTTTATCTTTCCAGATCTCACAGGCGGGACAAATGTACTCGTCGTTTCCGCATACTCAAATTTTAAACTTTATTTTGGAATTGCTTATAAATATTCCAAACTATCTTTCAAAACGCTTAATTATCCTTTTTTAAAACATTCACAATTGATTTTGGGAAACGTTGTTACATTTAAACTCATATTCCAAAAGTTTATAGAATTTGCAGTAGAAAAATGCTCTAGAAATTGTTGTATAAGCTTATTTGATTTAAACAACTTTTTAATATTTGAAAACTCAGATTTTCCATTCCAAATCTCTTTTAAACCATTTTACTAGATTTATCAAATTTATTTCATATTTTTAATCATTTAAAAATATCATTTATAAAGAAATCCCTTTTTGGATTCCGAACTGCAAAACCGCGATGTTTTTAGAAAATTGTTTTGGACATATTTCAAAATCTTCTTGATGAAATCTAGATTTTCTTTCTTCATTGGAAAAGTATGAGTATAATAGACTGGAAAATTCTTATCTTGAAAATTCCGAGCTATATTTCACTTTGTAAACACATTTAACTTTTATGGCGCGAAATCGCGAACTACCGTTACGCGACGGGCATAGTTTTGACTTATTTATCAATTTCTTTTTCAAACTTCTTGAAAACACTTTTAAATGTTTATAAAACATTTCTAAATCATTTAAAACTCATTTTAAACATTTTCCAAGTCGCCCAAAACCTTTATCTTCAAACTTAATTCCTTATAATATACACAGATCATCCATATGAAATATCTTATTCGATCTTCTATTCGAACACATAATTTCATTTCCGAATTAATATCGATCCCCCGATCCTCTAGTGCAGACTTTAATCAGGCTCTTTGCTCAAAAACCTTTGCTTTCCTTGCATAGTGCTCAACTATGATAGAAAACTCAAGTATCCAATCACAAACCCTAATCAATGTTTGCCGTCAAGAATCGAGTGATAAATCCTTTTTCGAATCAGCGTAAACACCTCAAAGTTCCAAACTCGAATCTTAGAACAAAATTTGTGCGATGAAATGATCTACATATAATATATGTATTTATTAACTTTCAAAAACTTTTCATAAACTTTTATCATAAGTCAAACACTTTATAAAGGTGCTTCATTATATAATCCCTTTGATTATTTAATTCCAAATATTTTTATTAAAGAAAAATATTCTGAAGAAACCATTTTTCACTCAAAAGATATTTTATCTTTAAAAGAGTCCTCCCACGTCTTTTAACTCGATATATTACCTTTAACATTATTGTTATTTATAAATCATTCGTAAAACTATTACTTAAGTTTATTACATCTTATAACTTATATAAATCAACCACATTTTAAAGACTTAAGTCCAATTCTTAATTTATGCTGGAATTTATTAATAAAACATTTTCTAGGTTATAATTTCTATTTTTTATAATCACATTTATAAATTATACTTATCCAATTTCATTTACTCAGAATATTTCACTATCTTTTAGTTTTCATAAATTCCTTAGCCGTGAGTTAGGTAAGATTCAGAAATTTTCAACTGTCCAAAATCATCGAGAATTCCGCTTTATCTTATCAATTAAAGATTCCAATCTATCTTTACTTTAAAATACTTTTATAAAGATTACTGATCAATGATTCACATTATTTCTTTAACATAAGAAAATTAATTTAGATCGAGTAAATCCAAAACAATCTAAGGAACTGGGTACTACAAATAGTATCATATATCCTCTTAACAAGAAGAGTAATACTTAAGAGAAGTGCTTACCATCTGAACACATCACTTGCCCATTTTTAGTTTATTTTTGAGCCAATCGAATTAGTTATCATAAAATACCTTTTTATATTAGAAACAATACCATTTTCAAAATCCTTTAGAGATTACTTTATAAAACCTATCTTATAAATTCATTTTATCTTATATTAATTAACTTCATTTAAATTACCATAATTCTTTAAATTACTTGAATTTAAATTCTCATTCCTTCTATATATAACTTTTATATTTATTGTTTTACACAATCATTTAAATACATTTTTATCCTTTGTCTTCATTTATTAAATAAATCTTATTATCAAATACCCTATAGTCAAATCGTGAAAATTAATTCATAAGGTATTTGTACTTAAACTTTTAAATCAAACAATTGATCAATTTATTATTTTGGCATAGGTATTAAAGATCTTAATTACCATATCAGATTACTTACTTATCGATAATCTTTATGAAATGTCCTATAGTCAAACTGCGAAATTCTAATCACAAGATGTCCATATTTAAATTTCATTAATCCTAATTTCTAACTATATAATTTTTACAAAATACACTCTATATTCAAAATATAATCCTAGGTAAAATTATTTCATTTACCAATTTTTCAAAATCAGTTTGCCAGTTCGCCTTGTTTAAATGTTAAGGAACCCTCATCGATAACGGTGGTCAGGCGTATCGATCAGAATCCATAAATCACTCAATAGATAAATCAACACAAAACAATTTATTAGTCACCAACAAATACGCGCTCATATATAATACACTCGAACTCATTCTAATGTGTTACTAACCCTATCTCTAATGAGTTACTCATCCTAGGGTATTACTAACCCTATCTCTGATAAGTCTTTACATAACCAAAGCTAAGGTTCTCGCTTAACCTTCAGCTCTGATACCAAATGCAACGGCCCGTTTTTTCGTACCCTTTGAATCGACAATAAACCACACATGTCCAACTTAAATTGTACGAATAAGCGGATCATTAAGGGTTGAAAGAAAATAAAGACAGAACAAAATCTCACAAGAATGGAATAACATATATTATTTCAATAATAATATGTACAGCGGAAAATTTTAAAATACAGTATCAAAGTCTAACCTAAATTCATCTTGGACAGTTACGAACATCTGTCCTTATAATTGCTGACAAACATTAAACAAAATACGCTAAGTATAGCGGATAATAGAATACGTCCATACGATGATGAAGATCTCCAGCTCTCCTCTGGAAACCCAACCGTCTTCAACTCAACCTGAAACTACTCGGATCAGACCCGAGTATTAAAAATACCCGTACCAGGCTTGATAAACCAGCGTGAGATACTCGAACTTTTAAAATGACTATGTCATCAAAATCTTGAAAAGAAGGGTATCTCATAAGACCACGCCCACACATAAACACGGACGGGTTTTTACCTTATGATAACCAAAACTTTTTCATACCAAAATACACTTGATATTACTTTGAAAACACTTTTCAAATAAACTTATTCAAATAAGGTATCAACAACTGGACTAAGTCTAAGGTAATATCCCGGACTAGGTCAATGGAATATCCCAACGGAATATATGATACCAAAAAGGGTAGCTGAAATGTTTGCAAGCCATTACACCTATTTTGGGAATACAATCAAAATCGTAAATCTCGTATTGGGGTTGGATTTCCAACGTGATAGGAAATTGGTGGAAAGATCAATCTGTATCCACGGCTTACGTCCATGACTCAAACGCCGTTATACAACAACAAAAATGGCTAAAAGTGGATGCAATCTACGAATAACATCCAAGGACTCGGACTTCGTGCATCCCTGCCATAAGGCCCGGATGTATCTGGTACTTGAGGCTCAGAACATATGATAACCCAAATCACTACTATCCGAAATGCGAGCATACATCTGACCACATAAAATCCAATCATAATCAGGGTATGAGGCTCGCGAGGCTACGCTCAATTTCTTCAAAGCCTCGCTTTTCATACAAAACCATGCTTTGATTATAACAGCTTTCACTTTGAATGCCACACTGCCATTCCATGTCACACGACTGATTTCTAGAAAAGTATAACTTCCTGAGCTCGTATGTCTCGGGAAAGTGTGTTAAGCAAAGAGAAGTTGTCTTCTCCGCCACCAACTTATACACGTTTATAGAAACCACTCAAATGTGATTTAGAATACAATGTCAGACAAACATCCATACAAGTTCATTCTTGGACTGAACGAAACCGAAGGCACTTTCCTCGGTCATCACTAGGCGAGAAGCCCATGCAATCCGAAAAATCTCCATCACGAGGAGACCACTGCTATAAATAACTCTATAATGGTGGCCAACCAGAGCATGTTCGACAAGCAGTCTTCACGCTATGAAGATCCACGATCTTCAAAAATCGTCATCTTCAACATGTCTTCACTTTCGAACGTATACATTGGTTCGAAATGGTTTTCGGATAGGAATCATCCAAACCTGACTCCGATTCCTTCGAAACCAATCATCACTTTTAAAAAGATGTTAAGTTCATACATGGATATCAATCATCAATCAATTACTTCATCTTTTATCTAATCAAATATCTTTCTTAGATATATTCTTTTCAAGTTATTCCATTTTCTTTTCAAATGTATAGATTCATTAAGCCTCATTTATCAAATCATTTGATTTATTAAACCTTTCTTAAATCCTAGAAATAATTCCAAATCATTTTCTCTTTTACTTAGGTAATCCTTTCCAAATCATTCATTAAATCTTAATCAAAGATTTCTTATATTCAAATTATAACTTTTAACTTAGGAAAAATATTCCCAAATCATTTATTAAATCTAAATCAAAAATTTTCTTCATAACTTCAAATCATATTCTTGCAAATCGAAGAATTTCATCATAAAGCACCATTGCCATCTTAGATATGGTAAATTTCACCTCCAGGGACTAATGGCAAGTTTCACCTCCATGGACTAATGGTAAATTTCACCTCCAGGGATTAATGGCAAGTTTCATCTCTAGGGACTAATGGCGAGTAATCCTATATTATGAATATCTTTGTTTTTAACGATCATTGTCTTCAATATATTTTATTTCGAAAATTAGTTTCTTTTCTTTTATCTTGGAAAAACTTAAAAATGATCTTTTTAGAGCATTCGGGCTTTCCTTTCGATCTATTCCATCCCTCACCTAGAAAGAGAAAACATAGGCCAGGCAAGTTCAGGGCACTGGTTGCTCCATCCCTAACCTTAGTTAAACACCTTGTTTTATCTTCCCAGATCTCACAGGCTAGACAAATGTACTTGTCGTTTCTGCATAATCAAATTTTCAACTTTATTTTGGAATTGCTTATAAACATTCCAAACTATCTTTCAAAACACTTAATTATCCTTTTTTAAAACATTCACAATTGATTCTGGGTAACGTCGTTACATTTAAACTCATATTCCAAAATTTTGTAGAATTCGCAGCAGAAAAGTGCTATAGAAAGTGTTATATAAGCTTATTTGATTTAAACAACTTTTTAATATTTGAAAATTCATATTTTCCATTCCAAATATCTTTTAAACCATTTTAATAGATTTATCAAATTCACTTCATATTTTTAATCATTTACAAATACCATTTATAAAGAAATCCCTTTTTGGATTTCGAACTGTAAAACCGTGATATGTTTAGAAAGTTCTTTTGGACATATTTCAAAATCTTCATGATAAAATCTTGATTTTCTTTCTTCGTTGGAAAACTATGGATATAATAGACCGGAAAATTCTTAACTCGAAGAATTCCGAGCTATATTTCACTTTGTAAACACATTTAACTTTTATGGTGCGAAATCGTGAGCTACCGTTACGCGACGTGCATAGTTTTGACTTCTTTCTCAATTTCTTTTTCAAACTTCTTGAAAACACTTTTAAATGTTTATAAAACATTTCTAAATCATTTTAAACAACATTTCCATCATTTCAAATTTATTTTTCATTTCCTTTCATATTATAATATTATATCATTATAATATTATTTCTAACCTTTTTAGATCATTTTAAATCATTAAGAGACTAAATAATTTCCATACACACATTTATATGGATTAATTATCATTTAATTAACTATGGTTAATTACTAATCATTTCTCTTATCATTTATCAAACAAGTTATCAACCAAATAAACAATCACATAATCAACCAATTTGCAACCAAGTTATCAATCACTCATTCGACATATTTAAACTTTCAAATCTGTATACTTGATACAATTTATGGATTTATTAGTAAATAAGAGTACTCACCTTTTACTTAACCAATTCTTCCTACCAACATTCATTTGCAACAACACTTCACTTAAACTTCAACTAATCAACTTCTACTCCATTTCTTTTGACGTATGCCGTCGACTTCTTTTTTCAAACTTCCGAAATCCGGCAGAGCTTTCGCAGCACCTTTAATTTGGTCCTAGCTGCTTGGACTGAAATCAACGGCACTTTCTTCTCTTTTTCTTGCTCCGGAGCTTCACGACTTGCTTTCCTTCTACCATAAGTTCGGCCTCCTCTTATTCTTCCCCTTTCTCCATCATTTCTTCACTTCTTAGATGCTAAACCATGTTCTAATGGTATTCTAAGATCTTTGACAAAGTTTGGTGGTGTTTGGAGTTAATTTGATATGCTTTTGAAAAAGTTAGTAAGCATTTGGAAGAGAAGAAGAAGCCATTAAAGCGGTAGAGAAAAGCTTGGAAAAGCAAGAAGAAGAAGTTGAAAAAAGTGAGAAAGTGGATGTTTATTTATAGAAAATTTTTGGATTAAAATAATATTTTGTAAAAAGACCAAAATACCCTTAATTACTTATAAAGTAAACTTATTTTTTTTCAACACTTAACATCACATTTCAAATAATTACTTTATGTCATTTTCACTTAGATATTAAGTAAAGTAAGTAATGATTATATTTCTTTGATTTGATGTTTTATTTTTTTCTTTGAAATGATATTTTTGTCTTTTTATGCTTACTTTTTCTTAATTGTTTTCTAGAAATTTCTAACCTTGTTTAGGAAAAGTAAACTTGATTAATGAATTAATTAATACTTATACTATTTGAATATATGTTCCTATGTAAGAAAATAAAGGTGCGACGACGTTGCGACAACTTCTAATCGACAAAACGTCGTTTTTCGACAAAATGCTTTACGGTCACATTTTGACGTTTTAGTTGAACTATTTATTTATGTAAACCAAATTTAAAAATGAACTTCTTACTTCTTTAAATAAATTAAAACACGTCTCTTTATATTTTAAAATCATTTTTAAATAATATCAAAATATCTAATTTTACGGTGTGTAAAACTGACAAGATGCGGCAAAATTTGGTTATTTTTGCAAAACGAATATTAACATACTAATAAGTATTTTAATACACTTTTATTATCTTCATTAGATATTTTCAATAAGATTTATCTTTTTAAGTAAACATTTAAACCTACTTATTTAAGCATTTATTTATTTTTAACAAAACTTAACTTTTGTTGATTTGTTTTAAAATCCAAATTTATACTTTTTAAATTATCAACTATAAGAATAAAAGATTTCTCTATTATTATCTATTATATATAACTTGTTTATTTAAGTTTTAAACCTTTTTAAATTTAAAACAAATGAAATCTCTCATTTTCCAAGTAGCGAAATTACGGATCGTTACATTCTCCCCTACTTAAAAGAATTTCATCCTCGAAATTACCCAAAACAAAAGTAGCCCAAAACCTTTATATTCAAACTTAATTCCTTATAATATACACAGATCATCCATATGAAATATCGTATTCGAACACATAATTTCATTTCCGAACTAATATCGATCCCCCAATCCTCTAGTGCGGACTTTAATCAGGCTCTTTGCTCGGAGACCTTTGCTTTCCTTGCATAGTGTTCAACTCAGAAAACTCAAGTAACCAATCATAAACCCTAATCAATGTTTGCCGTTAAGAATCGAGTGATAAATCCTTTTTCGAATTGGTGTAAACCCCTCAAAGTTCCGAACTCGAATCTTAGATCAAAATTTTTGCGATGAAATGGTTTACATATAATATATGTATTTATTAACTTTCAAAAACTTTTCATGAACTTTTATCATAAGTCAAACAATTTATAAAGGTGCTTCTTTATATAATCCCTTTAATCATTTAATTCCAAATATTTTTATTAAAGGAAAATATTCTAGAGAAACCATTTTTCAGTCAAAAGATATTTTATCTTTAAAAGAGTCTTCCCACGTCTTTTAACTCGATATATTTCCTTTAACACTATTGTTATTTATAAATCATTCGTAAAACCATTACTTAAGTTTATTACATCTTATAACTTACATAAATCAATCACATTTTAAAGACTTAAGTCCAATTCTTAATTTATGCTAGAATTTATTAATAAAACATTTTCTAGGTTATAATTTCATTTTTTTATAATCACATTTACAAATTATACTTATCCAATTTTATTCACTCAGAATATTTCACAATCTTTTAGTTTTCATAATTTCCTTAGCCCTGAGTTAGGTATGATTCGGAAATTTTCAAATGTCCAAAATGTCAAGAATTCCACTTTATTTTATCAATTAAAGATCCCAATTTATCTTTGGTTTAAAATACTTTTATAAAGATTACTAATTAATGATTCAAATTATTTCTTTAACTTAAGAAAATTATATAGATCAAGTAACTCCAAAACAATCCAAGGAATCGGGTACTACCAATAGTATCATATATCCTCTTAACTAGAAGAGTAATACTTAAGAGAAGTGCTTACCATCCGAACACATCACTTGCCCATTTTTAGTTTATTTTTGAGCCAATCGAATTAGTTATCATAAAATACCTTTTTATATTTGAAATAATACAATTTTCAAAATCCTTTAGAGATTACTTTATAAAACCTATCTTATAAATTCATTTTATCTTATATTAATTAACTTCATTTAAATTACCATAATTATTTAAATTACTCGAATTTAATTTCTCATTCCTTTTATATATAAATTTATATTTATTGTTTTATACAATCATTTAAATACATTTTTATCCTATGTCTTCATTTCTTAAACAAATTTTATTATCAAATACAATATAGTCAAATCGTGAAATTTAACTCACAAGGTATTTGTACTTAAACAAACTTTTAGATCAAATAATTGATCAATTTATTATTTTGGCATAGGTATTAAAGATCTTAATTACCATATCAGATTACTTACTTATCGATAATCTTTATGAAACATCCTATAGTCAAACTGTGAAATTCTAATCACACGATGTCCATATTTAAATTTCACCAATCCTAATTTCTAACTATACAATTTTTTCAAAATATGTACTCTATATTCAAAATATAATCCTAGGTAAAATTATTTCATTTACCAATTTTTCAAAACCAGTGTGTATGTTCGCCTTGTTTAAATGTTTAGGAACCCTCATCGGTAACGGTGATCAGGCGCATCGATCAGAATCCATAAATCACTCAATAGATAAATCAACACAAAACAATTTATTAGTCACTAACAAATACGCGCTCATATATAATACACTCAAACTCATTCTGGGGTGTTACTAACCCTATCTCTAATGAGTTACTCATCCTAGGGTATTACTAACCCTATCTCTGATGAGTCTTTACATTACCAAAGCTAAGGTTCTCGCTTAACCTTCAGCTCTGATACCAAATGTAACGGCCCGTTTTTCCGTACCCTTTGAATCGAAAATAAACCACACATGTCCAACTTAAATTGTACGAATAAGCGGATCATTAAGGGTTGAAAGAAAATAAAAACAGAGCAAAATCTCACACGAATGGAATAACATATATTATTTCAATAATAATCTTTACAGCGGAAAATTTTAAAATACAGTATCAAAGTCTAACCTAAATTCAACTTGGACAGTTATAAACATCTGTCCTTACAATTGCTAACAAACATCAAACAAAATACACTAAGTACATCGGATAATAGAATACGTCCATATGATGATGAAGATCTCCAGCTCTCCTTTGGAAACTCCAACCGTCTTCAACTCAACCAGAAACTACTCAGATCTGACCCGAGTATTAAAAATACTCGGATCAGGCTTGATAAACCAGCATGAAATACTCAAACTTTTATAATTACTATGTCATCAAAACCTTGACAAGAAGGGTATCTCATAAGACCACGCCCACACATAAACACGGACTGGTTTTTACCTTATGATAACCAAAACATTTTTATACCAAAATACACTTGATATTATTTTTAATGACATCTCTTTGAAAACACTTTTCAAATAAACTTATTCAAATAAGGTATCAACACCTGGACTAAGTCTTAGGTAATATCCCGTACTAGATCAACGGAATATCCCAACGGAATATATGATACCAAAAGGGGTAGCTGAAATGTTTGCAAGTCATTACAGCTATTTTGGTAATACAATCAAAATCGTAAATCTCGTATTGGGGTTGGATTTCCAACATGATAGGAAACTAGTGGAAAGATCAATCTGTATCCACGGCTTGCGTCCATGACTCAAACGCTGTTATACAACAACAAAAATGGCTAAAAGTGGATGCAATCTAAGAATAACATCCAAGGACTCGGACTACGCGCATCCCTGCCATAAGGCCCAGACGTATCTGGTACCTGGGGCTCGGGACATCTAATAGCCCAAATCACTACTATCCGAAATGCAAGCATACATCTGACCACATAGAACCCCAACATAACCAGGGTATGAGGCTCGCGAGGCTACGCTCAATTTCTTCAAAGCCGCCCTTTTCATACAAAACCACACTTTGATTATAACAGGTTCCACTTTGAATACCACAATGCCATTCCACGTCACACGACTGATTTCTAGAAAAGTATAACTTCCTGAGCTCATATGTCTCGGGAAAGGGTGTTAAGCTAAGAGAAGTTGGCTTCTCCGCCACCAACTGATATACTTTTATAGATACCACTCAAATGTGATTTAGAATACAATGTCAAACAAACATCCATACAAGTTCATTCAAGGACTGAACGAAACTGAAGGCACTTTCCTCGGCCATTACTAGGCGAGAAGCCCTTGCAATCCGAAAAATCTCCATCACGAGGAGACCACTGCTATAAATAACTCTATAATGGTGGCCAACCAGAGAATGTTCAACAAGCAGTCTTCACGCTATGAAGATCCACGGTCTTCAAAATCATCATCTTCAGCATGTCCTCACTTTCGAACGTATACATTGCTTCGAAGTGGTTTTTGGATAGGAATCATCCAAATCCGACTCTGGTTCCTTCGAACCAATCATCGCTTTTAAAAAGATGTTAAGTTCATACGTGGTATCAATCATCAATCAATTACTTCATCTTTTATCTAATCAAATATCTTTCTTAGATATATTCTTTTCAAGTTATTCCATTTTCTTTTCAAATGTATATGGAATAATTAAGCCTCATTTATCAAATCATTTGATTTATTAAACCTTTCTTAAATCCTAGAAATAATTCCAAATCATTTTCTCTTTTACATAGGAAAACCTTTCCAAATCATTCATTAAATCTTAATTAAAGATTTCTTATATTCAAGTTATAACTTTTAACTTAAGGAAAATATTCCTGAATCATTTATTAAATCTAAATCAAAGATTTTCTTCATAACTTCAAAAATTCTTGCAAATCGAAGAATTTCATAATAGAGCACTACTGCCATATTAGATATCGTAAATTTCACCTCCAGGGACTAATGGCAAGTTTCACCTCCATGGACTAATGGCAAGTGTAACGATCGCGATTTTTCGTTGCCGAAAAATCGAACCGTTAGGGTTTTAGAAGAAGAAAGAGGTAGAAGAAGAAAGAAAAGAAAGAGAAGAGAAAACAGAAAAACAAGTAACAGAACGAGAAACAATAACAGAATCTCACAGTCGCAGCGGAACAACATATAATAGATAAATGAATATTCATTAAAACAAAAGAACTATACATTTTATACATTACATCACATTACATCAATCAGAGTGTACAACAACAACAGCGGAAAAGAAATACTATATACAATAAATAATAGACTACGCTATCTGGCTCGCCTCCAGATCTGCACAGCAACTCCCGAATCCAGAATAACCTGATAACCTAACTCTAGACTGCCCGTGTGGAAAATAGTGGGCACCCAGAGTTTAGGAAAGGAACAATAAACTCCAGGTCAGTCATGTGACTGGTGTGAGAACTCAAAAACAGTTTATCTTTAAACAAGCAACAAGAAAATTTAAATTTTTAAATCCGCAATGCTTTTTGGAAAATGAAACTACCATAAGGCCTCCCGCCACACACACAATGCAAACGCAGAATTGGAGGAGATTTCTCCTTATGATAGTCAAAGATGCTTACTACGCGAAAATCAAATCATTTTTTTGATATTATTACTAGTGCATAGTGTAGAAAACAATTTCGAAAGTACAATATAAATCCTAGCCAGCATAGACATTCCGAACTATGCCTACTATAGCTACCATCCAAACAGTGGTGACCACCATAAGTGAATGGCAGGTAATACAACCAAAACCGTACAAGGCGCGTATTGGAGGAATGGATTTCCAACAAATGGTCAGGCTAAGGAACTTCCTACTGCCACATGGGATCGCCTCTGGCGGGACGTCCCGAGAAACTAACGTTACGGTTAGATCTCTGCCAACACAAGGCCGGGTTACCTCTGTAACTAGGTAACTACTACACGAATATGCCATCCCCCGGTCCTTTGGGACCTTTATCCGAGCGCTCGATACCAACAACACCACACAGAAATAGATATAGTGTTTCCACATGAGTAAATATCTGGGCTCCATACCATGATACCACCCTTTACCAGAAGGAAATGACATACCCTAAAGGGCGCGACCCTCATAACCTTGCCGCATATTCCTGTTTCGACCATTTCCGGGGAGTGAGGTCCTGACGAAGTCTCGTCCACAAAGCTACGCTTTGTGTAACAAAGCCATGCTTCGGGTCCACAGATGACCAAAGCAATAATCACAAAGATAAATGATCAAACAAATGATCATATCCAAACGATCAACCAATGATCATCACACAGCAGCACTCAGCATGCCACATTACCAGATTGGGAAATATCGCTGATAACCTTCAACTACATAACCTCTGAGCTCGTACGTCTCAGAGAAGGGTGTTAAGCTAAGAGAATAAATTCTCCGCCACCAACAGAAATGTATTTGAAAGAAATCTGCTATATCTCTCAAAATGTAATGTCAGACACGTAACCATACAAGTCTGTTCCGGGTTCGAACAGAACCGAAGGCACTTCCAAAGAAGCCCTTGCAATCCGGGTATCCACAATCCCGATAAAATTTCCCATCACAAAGGAAATCTCCATATCGTAGCTAACGATGCGGAGACAATCGATAGGTCATCCTATCGTTTTCACAAATACCCGGTCTTCACACCGGTCTTCAAATGCTATCCATAACGACGTATCACATATTCGGAATGGGATATACGACACAAAGGTCCTCTCCCGGCTAAACCGAATAGCGAGCGCTTATTTTAAAAATAAGTGTGCATTCAATTTCAAACAATCACAACAATTACCATCCAAGGGTAAATACTGATAGTCGGTTATTTAACTATCAATAAAGATGCGCCACATCATCAGATTCCAAATAATTTTTTCCAAAATTATTAAATCCCAAAATATCTTTGCAAGATATATATACACAATTTCCAAATAATTTCCCAATTTATTTGCTTTACCGAAACACCTTCACAATAAAATTTTCCACACTTTACCCATTTGAAAACCCATTTCAAATTAAACACCTTAACCATTTGAAAACAAATTTCAAATTACACAACTCAACCATTTGAAAACCAATTTCAAACTACAATTCATCTTTTATACCTTTTGAAAACAAATTTCAAAACAACATATAAATCCTTACCGATTTATTTTTAAATTTTACGCTCCAAATTCGTGAATTTTATTTCCATCTTTAAAAATAAATCAACATTTATTTTTAAACCAATTTCCCTTCCTATATATAAATTCCAAAGTGGATTTAAATCCCAAATACCCATTCATAATTGATTTCAAATCGATTCCAAAATATTCGCTTACAATTTACCTTTAAAAGGTGAATTCACAAAAACGTTCCATTCCATATTGGAAAATCATTTCTAAACTTATTTAAAAATAAGTAATTCACAATTCAATTTATTTTCAACAATTCGAAAATATTCCATATGCTTAAACCATAGTTAAGTATTAATTTCATTCCTTTAAAGAAATATTCTTTTATTCACATTTATTTGGGTTAAAAACGAATGTTGCGTAAAACATCGTTACGACAACCCAAAAACACTAGTATATGGATTTGAAATTAAAAATAGGTATATATAAATCCAATACTATACAAAACACCTTTAATTCGTTTTAAATTCCATTTAAAACATTCCTTTTCCAAAAACAAACCCATTTTATTTAATAATCTATTCAATATTCAAAATAGTGAATATAGCCCACTTAACAAATTCCCATATTTCAATTTATCAAATTCGATGAATTTCAAATTTATAAACATAGTTTATAAATTCCATTTCTATTATAAACCCCAATTTTATAAATTCCTTTATTAATCCGATGCAATTTACATAACCCAGTTTCATACCCAAAAAGCCATATTGTAAGTTAAATACTTATAATATTATTTATTTACCAAATCGTTCCTTTGAACTTCACCAATTTAAAATCTTATCACTTACAAGATTTCTTTATGGCTTATAATAATTTCAACAAATGAAATCTTCATTTATTAACAATTTCTATAAAATTCCCCTTTTTAATGCCCAAATCCATTTCTATAAGTTAATAACTTATAAACTTAAAATTTTCCAATAACCATTCGTTTTATAAATTTCACATTTATTAATCTATAAATCCTAGTGAAATTCATGTTATACATCAACTTAACACTTTATAAATTTATTCTATAACTTCAATAAATTTAATTTAAAAACATCCATTTATAAAATCCTTTATATAAACCATTAATAATAATAACTTCCCAAAAAACCAAATTTAACTATTTTATAAAAACCTATTATTGTTAAAAATTTCTTTTAAGTTATATTTTATAAAAATATAAATTTTTAAAACATAAAATTTTATCCATCTATTTACTTTAAAATTTAATCAATTCAAAAAATTTTTAATAAACCATATTCTTTGAAAAAATCGATTTAAAACCCCTTTTAAATTCAAAAACGTTATTTTTAATTTTAAAAATTTGAATCCGATGATGCAACGACATCGAATGGTCAATCACGGGACTAACATCATATATCAATGTGATTATCAACAATCAACATAATATTCATAAACAAATAAATATGTGAGGAATCCAGTTGGATCCCTCCAACCTGTTACCCTGCATCCACAGACGTTAGCACAATACCAATTCCACTTCAAGGTGGAATATCGCGGTATATGGGATTTTATAAATATTCCGCTTAATAACGGCGCAATAGGGTCTCATCCGCTATACGAGGCGGGAAATCAAATCCGATATATACATATGCCAATATATATATATCGCTATATATAGTATATATCCTAGTATATCTACTAACACAACCAATCAGCAATCAACAATCAACATTAACTATTTAAAATTTTAAACAAAACCTTTCGATTGAGTGAGGAGTTCTCACCTTGATTTTATTTCCGTTTTTCGCGTTCGTTTCGAATAAAATTAAACGAACGTTTAATTTTACCCGAAATTCACACGAGCTCCAATCGACTCCAAACCAGCTGCATTGCGAAGAGCACACGAATACGATTCCAACGCAAAAAATCTCGTCCGAATCCGACCTCGCATGCAAAAGTTATCACGTTTTAAACATTACACGATTTGAATTTTGAATTAAAAATAAAATAAAATAAAAGGAAACCTCACCCCTCAACGCACGTGGCCCCCACCTGCGCCCTTCTTCCCTGATCAACGCACACGCACCAGGCTATTGAACGCGTTCGAACCCATTTGCACGATCCCTTTGACCAATTTTCGCAACCACCACATCCACTTCTGCTTCGATCCACTAACGCCAGACGAACGGCCTCACTCCCCTCTACTATCGGCCAAGGACCGGCCTCAGCTAGAGCTGCCACCAGCTCGCGAATCAAGGTTGAACGCACGACTTTGAATGCCGATTGACAGCGATTGGCTGCTCCTTAAACGATCTCCACCGTTGGATAGGTTCGCCTCGCTATGCTCTACAACTTTCATGTTGGAAGTTTCTCGATTCGATGAGCGGATTTGGAGATTTTGAGAGGGGAAAATGGGATGATTTCGGCCATTGGACCTATAGGAGGCGGCTGGTGATAGTGATTAGGGTTTTGGAAAAGAAGATAACATATATGTTAATATTATTTTAATAATAAAATGCCCAATTTAACACTTTTGCAAACGAACTCCAAACGACGCGTGCCGCCAGGCGATTCTAAGGTTTTTCCGCATTTCGGACACAATGGAACAGGTTTCGTAAGCTAATTCGATCGTATGTGAGAGATATGGAATTAAACGATCAATTTAAATTAAAACCGATTTAAACGATTTCTAGGCGTTTTGGCTTGTACCGGACAAACGGCAAATCCAAACGACTTGAAATTTGAAATCTTGCAATAATATCACATTACGGATCCGATGAAACTGGTTTCGTCGAAATCCGAGACCGTTTGAAAAATGGCTATTTTAACTCGCCGAATTAAAATTAAAACGATATCGATGCGTTTCGAGCTGCCACGGTCAAACGACAACTCCGTTTGCTACGAAATTTGAAATCCGATAATAACTAACTATTACGGATCCAATGGAACTCGTTTCGTTCAATTTTGAGACTGTTCAAAAATTGGCTATTTTTCAGTCGATAATTAAATATTAAAATAATCAATTTTCACAAATTAATTCCAAATTCAATTTTACAAGTTCTAAAATATTTCTATAACTTCAATATGATAAAACAAAATTTTCCAAATCATTTTCAATCATATTTAACCCAATATTTAATTATTTGTGGAATTTCACTATTAAATAAATCGATTTAATTGTCCCATTAAATCCAATATTCGAAAAATAAATTATTCTACTTAAAAATTCCACTTATTAATATTTAAAATTAATTAAATACTCAAATTCAAATTATCAAAAATTCTGGGTCGTTACAATCTTCCCCCCTTAAAAGAATTTCGTCCTCGAAATTACAAGTTAAGGAGAATAATTCATAATCCGTTTATTATTTTTCCAAAACTAATAGTTTTACTAACTTTTCAAAACAATCTTTTTATTAAGGATTTACTATCATTTCAATTAGCTTTCCAACTCCAATTATAAGTTTCAAACAACATTGTTTACTTAACAATTTAAATTTAAATTTAAATTCAAATTTCAAACTTTCAAAATTTCTCAAAATTTCTCTAACTCCCTAAATTTTCGAAAAATTTCGCCAGAGTCTCCTTTGCGCGGTTAGATCGGTACGACTACAAAACGGCTCTACGGCCCCTCAGAATCAAAAAGAAAAGAGAAAGCCAAGTGGCTAGAGAAGGAAATCATCAAATCTCATACAAAAACTGAAATACGTACCTTTTTGTCGAGCCATTCAATTTTTTTAACTTCAAAATCAAAATTCCAATTCCTTTATATACCTGTATATCCTGCTAGTAGTAGTATCCAATTCTAATATTCAAACTATTTTGCCAATTCAATTATAAAATTTCCAATACATGCTTCTTATACATTTTTTTTAGTTTATTATTGAAGTTGCATATTCAATTCATTCGTTTCAATTAGTTACATTCACTAATTAAATTCACATTGGTTTATATTCAGCCCACATCAAATTCAATTCTATTCAAATTCATTTACTTTACATTCAATTTGAGTTCAATTACATAGCTTTCAATTGCGCTAGTTTATTTCCATTAACACTCAATGAATTTACATATAATCAATCAACAAACAAACAACATCCAATGAATATCCAATAGAGCCAAATTATTATTTTACTTACATTCAATTTGGTTCAACTGTTTTAATTCCAATTGGTTTAGCATTCAATTGATTTTCATTCTACTATTCAACTATTTTCAAATGAATTTACACTTGCATGCATCATTTCATATCAACTTATTCATATTCTATTGATTAACATTCAATTCATACTTTAACTCAATTGCTAGTTCTTTTTACAAATAAAATTGAATTTCATTTATATAACTTAAGTTCACCTCTTTAACAATTTCATTTACTCACTTTATTCACTTACTTTGATATTAACATCAATTCTTTCAACATTACTTAACTTGCATTCCATTTCAACTTTATTTACATCATTTAATTCACTTGATTATTTAACTTTGATGCAAATATCAATTTTTATTCAACTTTGCTTAAGTTATTCCATTTAAACATCATTTGTTAATTAAACTTAAGTTTTACTTATCAATTCAATTCGGATTTTAAATTCCAAAGTAAATCCTATTTAACCTTTACTTAAGTCAAATTCATATCAATATTCAAATTCATATTCCATTTTACTTAACTTAATTGTTTAACCACTTCAACAACTGGTTTCACTTACATTTTCCCAATTAATAAGTTACAAAACTTATTATTCAACTTCTAACTTATATTATAAGTTCAAAACCTTTTTCACTTATATTTATCAATTTCAAATTGAATTTTAATTTCAAATTGGTTTATTACAACAAAACTTCAATTTTAAATTCATTTTTGTAGCAAATCCATCACATAGAAACTCGAAAATGATACTGATGATGCTGCAGTCATCACCCTTATTATTTCCCAGTGACAATAGTGAAATCAATGCTAAATATTCTTTCAAAAAGTTTTCTTTCTATTCATAAATCACTTTTATAAACCTTTTACTTATATAATTTTACTTCTTATATACATACATGATTATCTTACAATTGTAAATCATTATCAATTATAATTTCATCTTATGATTCATTGGTTTATACCATTATTCTTTTACAATAGTTGCTTTTATTAGCTTATTCAAACAACTTTTAATTATTTTATATATATATATATCATTTACAACAACCAAGCAATCAATTATATACACACTTCAATAATTCTTGAAAAATTATTTTCTTTTTATATATAAAATATAATCGAGGCAAAATTATTTCATTTACCCAATTTAAAACAATATTGTGTCGAATTGTTCTATTCAAGTGTTTAGGAACCCCTTCGATTCAGTTTTCGAGGCTGCGCCGACGAAGGTTCATATACCACTCAATAAACCAATCATCACAATATAAAATAATTTTATATTCACTAACAAATACGCACTCATATCTATTATTACACTCACACTCATTCTAGAGTACTGCTGACTCTATCTCTAATGAGTAATACCCAACAGAGCAGGTTGTCGCTTAACCATATGCTCTGATACCAAATGTAACGATCGCGATTTTTCGTTGCCGAAAAATCGAACCGTTAGGGTTTTAGAAGAAGAAAGAGGTAGAAGAAGAAAGAAAAGAAAGAGAAGAGAAAACAGAAAAACAAGTAACAGAACGAGAAACAATAACAGAATCTCACAGTCGCAGCGGAACAACATATAATAGATAAATGAATATTCATTAAAACAAAAGAACTATACATTTTATACATTACATCACATTACATCAATCAGAGTGTACAACAACAACAGCGGAAAAGAAATACTATATACAATAAATAATAGACTACGCTATCTGGCTCGCCTCCAGATCTGCACAGCAACTCCCGAATCCAGAATAACCTGATAACCTAACTCTAGACTGCCCGTGTGGAAAATAGTGGGCACCCAGAGTTTAGGAAAGGAACAATAAACTCCAGGTCAGTCATGTGACTGGTGTGAGAACTCAAAAACAGTTTATCTTTAAACAAGCAACAAGAAAATTTAAATTTTTAAATCCGCAATGCTTTTTGGAAAATGAAACTACCATAAGGCCTCCCGCCACACACACAATGCAAACGCAGAATTGGAGGAGATTTCTCCTTATGATAGTCAAAGATGCTTACTACGCGAAAATCAAATCATTTTTTTGATATTATTACTAGTGCATAGTGTAGAAAACAATTTCGAAAGTACAATATAAATCCTAGCCAGCATAGACATTCCGAACTATGCCTACTATAGCTACCATCCAAACAGTGGTGACCACCATAAGTGAATGGCAGGTAATACAACCAAAACCGTACAAGGCGCGTATTGGAGGAATGGATTTCCAACAAATGGTCAGGCTAAGGAACTTCCTACTGCCACATGGGATCGCCTCTGGCGGGACGTCCCGAGAAACTAACGTTACGGTTAGATCTCTGCCAACACAAGGCCGGGTTACCTCTGTAACTAGGTAACTACTACACGAATATGCCATCCCCCGGTCCTTTGGGACCTTTATCCGAGCGCTCGATACCAACAACACCACACAGAAATAGATATAGTGTTTCCACATGAGTAAATATCTGGGCTCCATACCATGATACCACCCTTTACCAGAAGGAAATGACATACCCTAAAGGGCGCGACCCTCATAACCTTGCCGCATATTCCTGTTTCGACCATTTCCGGGGAGTGAGGTCCTGACGAAGTCTCGTCCACAAAGCTACGCTTTGTGTAACAAAGCCATGCTTCGGGTCCACAGATGACCAAAGCAATAATCACAAAGATAAATGATCAAACAAATGATCATATCCAAACGATCAACCAATGATCATCACACAGCAGCACTCAGCATGCCACATTACCAGATTGGGAAATATCGCTGATAACCTTCAACTACATAACCTCTGAGCTCGTACGTCTCAGAGAAGGGTGTTAAGCTAAGAGAATAAATTCTCCGCCACCAACAGAAATGTATTTGAAAGAAATCTGCTATATCTCTCAAAATGTAATGTCAGACACGTAACCATACAAGTCTGTTCCGGGTTCGAACAGAACCGAAGGCACTTCCAAAGAAGCCCTTGCAATCCGGGTATCCACAATCCCGATAAAATTTCCCATCACAAAGGAAATCTCCATATCGTAGCTAACGATGCGGAGACAATCGATAGGTCATCCTATCGTTTTCACAAATACCCGGTCTTCACACCGGTCTTCAAATGCTATCCATAACGACGTATCACATATTCGGAATGGGATATACGACACAAAGGTCCTCTCCCGGCTAAACCGAATAGCGAGCGCTTATTTTAAAAATAAGTGTGCATTCAATTTCAAACAATCACAACAATTACCATCCAAGGGTAAATACTGATAGTCGGTTATTTAACTATCAATAAAGATGCGCCACATCATCAGATTCCAAATAATTTTTTCCAAAATTATTAAATCCCAAAATATCTTTGCAAGATATATATACACAATTTCCAAATAATTTCCCAATTTATTTGCTTTACCGAAACACCTTCACAATAAAATTTTCCACACTTTACCCATTTGAAAACCCATTTCAAATTAAACACCTTAACCATTTGAAAACAAATTTCAAATTACACAACTCAACCATTTGAAAACCAATTTCAAACTACAATTCATCTTTTATACCTTTTGAAAACAAATTTCAAAACAACATATAAATCCTTACCGATTTATTTTTAAATTTTACGCTCCAAATTCGTGAATTTTATTTCCATCTTTAAAAATAAATCAACATTTATTTTTAAACCAATTTCCCTTCCTATATATAAATTCCAAAGTGGATTTAAATCCCAAATACCCATTCATAATTGATTTCAAATCGATTCCAAAATATTCGCTTACAATTTACCTTTAAAAGGTGAATTCACAAAAACGTTCCATTCCATATTGGAAAATCATTTCTAAACTTATTTAAAAATAAGTAATTCACAATTCAATTTATTTTCAACAATTCGAAAATATTCCATATGCTTAAACCATAGTTAAGTATTAATTTCATTCCTTTAAAGAAATATTCTTTTATTCACATTTATTTGGGTTAAAAACGAATGTTGCGTAAAACATCGTTACGACAACCCAAAAACACTAGTATATGGATTTGAAATTAAAAATAGGTATATATAAATCCAATACTATACAAAACACCTTTAATTCGTTTTAAATTCCATTTAAAACATTCCTTTTCCAAAAACAAACCCATTTTATTTAATAATCTATTCAATATTCAAAATAGTGAATATAGCCCACTTAACAAATTCCCATATTTCAATTTATCAAATTCGATGAATTTCAAATTTATAAACATAGTTTATAAATTCCATTTCTATTATAAACCCCAATTTTATAAATTCCTTTATTAATCCGATGCAATTTACATAACCCAGTTTCATACCCAAAAAGCCATATTGTAAGTTAAATACTTATAATATTATTTATTTACCAAATCGTTCCTTTGAACTTCACCAATTTAAAATCTTATCACTTACAAGATTTCTTTATGGCTTATAATAATTTCAACAAATGAAATCTTCATTTATTAACAATTTCTATAAAATTCCCCTTTTTAATGCCCAAATCCATTTCTATAAGTTAATAACTTATAAACTTAAAATTTTCCAATAACCATTCGTTTTATAAATTTCACATTTATTAATCTATAAATCCTAGTGAAATTCATGTTATACATCAACTTAACACTTTATAAATTTATTCTATAACTTCAATAAATTTAATTTAAAAACATCCATTTATAAAATCCTTTATATAAACCATTAATAATAATAACTTCCCAAAAAACCAAATTTAACTATTTTATAAAAACCTATTATTGTTAAAAATTTCTTTTAAGTTATATTTTATAAAAATATAAATTTTTAAAACATAAAATTTTATCCATCTATTTACTTTAAAATTTAATCAATTCAAAAAATTTTTAATAAACCATATTCTTTGAAAAAATCGATTTAAAACCCCTTTTAAATTCAAAAACGTTATTTTTAATTTTAAAAATTTGAATCCGATGATGCAACGACATCGAATGGTCAATCACGGGACTAACATCATATATCAATGTGATTATCAACAATCAACATAATATTCATAAACAAATAAATATGTGAGGAATCCAGTTGGATCCCTCCAACCTGTTACCCTGCATCCACAGACGTTAGCACAATACCAATTCCACTTCAAGGTGGAATATCGCGGTATATGGGATTTTATAAATATTCCGCTTAATAACGGCGCAATAGGGTCTCATCCGCTATACGAGGCGGGAAATCAAATCCGATATATACATATGCCAATATATATATATCGCTATATATAGTATATATCCTAGTATATCTACTAACACAACCAATCAGCAATCAACAATCAACATTAACTATTTAAAATTTTAAACAAAACCTTTCGATTGAGTGAGGAGTTCTCACCTTGATTTTATTTCCGTTTTTCGCGTTCGTTTCGAATAAAATTAAACGAACGTTTAATTTTACCCGAAATTCACACGAGCTCCAATCGACTCCAAACCAGCTGCATTGCGAAGAGCACACGAATACGATTCCAACGCAAAAAATCTCGTCCGAATCCGACCTCGCATGCAAAAGTTATCACGTTTTAAACATTACACGATTTGAATTTTGAATTAAAAATAAAATAAAATAAAAGGAAACCTCACCCCTCAACGCACGTGGCCCCCACCTGCGCCCTTCTTCCCTGATCAACGCACACGCACCAGGCTATTGAACGCGTTCGAACCCATTTGCACGATCCCTTTGACCAATTTTCGCAACCACCACATCCACTTCTGCTTCGATCCACTAACGCCAGACGAACGGCCTCACTCCCCTCTACTATCGGCCAAGGACCGGCCTCAGCTAGAGCTGCCACCAGCTCGCGAATCAAGGTTGAACGCACGACTTTGAATGCCGATTGACAGCGATTGGCTGCTCCTTAAACGATCTCCACCGTTGGATAGGTTCGCCTCGCTATGCTCTACAACTTTCATGTTGGAAGTTTCTCGATTCGATGAGCGGATTTGGAGATTTTGAGAGGGGAAAATGGGATGATTTCGGCCATTGGACCTATAGGAGGCGGCTGGTGATAGTGATTAGGGTTTTGGAAAAGAAGATAACATATATGTTAATATTATTTTAATAATAAAATGCCCAATTTAACACTTTTGCAAACGAACTCCAAACGACGCGTGCCGCCAGGCGATTCTAAGGTTTTTCCGCATTTCGGACACAATGGAACAGGTTTCGTAAGCTAATTCGATCGTATGTGAGAGATATGGAATTAAACGATCAATTTAAATTAAAACCGATTTAAACGATTTCTAGGCGTTTTGGCTTGTACCGGACAAACGGCAAATCCAAACGACTTGAAATTTGAAATCTTGCAATAATATCACATTACGGATCCGATGAAACTGGTTTCGTCGAAATCCGAGACCGTTTGAAAAATGGCTATTTTAACTCGCCGAATTAAAATTAAAACGATATCGATGCGTTTCGAGCTGCCACGGTCAAACGACAACTCCGTTTGCTACGAAATTTGAAATCCGATAATAACTAACTATTACGGATCCAATGGAACTCGTTTCGTTCAATTTTGAGACTGTTCAAAAATTGGCTATTTTTCAGTCGATAATTAAATATTAAAATAATCAATTTTCACAAATTAATTCCAAATTCAATTTTACAAGTTCTAAAATATTTCTATAACTTCAATATGATAAAACAAAATTTTCCAAATCATTTTCAATCATATTTAACCCAATATTTAATTATTTGTGGAATTTCACTATTAAATAAATCGATTTAATTGTCCCATTAAATCCAATATTCGAAAAATAAATTATTCTACTTAAAAATTCCACTTATTAATATTTAAAATTAATTAAATACTCAAATTCAAATTATCAAAAATTCTGGGTCGTTACAGCAAGTTTCACCTCCATAGACTAATGGCAAGTTTCACCTCCAGGGACTAATGGCAAGTTTCACCCTAGGGACTAATGGCGAGTAATCCTATATTATGAATATCTTTGTCTTTAACGATCATTGTCTTCAATATATTTTATTTCGAAAATTAGTTTCTTTTCTTTTTTCTTAGAAAAACTTAAAAATGATCTTTTTAGAGCATTCATGCTTTCCTTTCGATCTATTCCACCCCTCGCTTAAGAAGGGAAAACATGGGCCAGGTAAGTTCAGGGCACTGGTTGCTCCATCTCTAACCTTAGTTAAACACCTTATTTTATCTTTCCAGATCTCACAAGCGGGACAAATATACTAGTCGTTTCCGCATACTCAAATTTTCAACTTTGTTTTGGAATTGCTTATAAATATTCCAAACTATCTTTCAAAATGCTTAATATCCTTTTTTAAAACATTCAAAATTGATTTTGGGAAACATCTCTACATTTAAACTCATATTCCAAAAGTTTATAGAATTCGCAGTAGAAAAGTGCTGTAGAAAGTGTTATATAAGCTTATTTAATGTAAACAACTTTTTAATATTTGAAAATTCATATTTTCCGTTCCAGATCTCTTTTAAACCATTTTAATAGATTTATCTAATTTATTTCATATTTTTAATCATTTAAAAATATCATTTATAAAGAAATCCCTTTTTGGATTCCAAACTGCAAAACCGTGATGTTTTTAGAAAATTATTTTGGACAAACCTTCTTGATGAAATTTTGATTTTCTTTCTTTGTTGGAAAATTATGGATATAATAGACCGGAAAATTCTTAACTCGAAGAATTCCGTGCTATATTTCACTTTGTAAACACATTAAACTTTTATGGCGCGAAATCGCGAACTACCGTTACGCGACGCGCATAGTTTTGACTTGTTTCTCAATTTCTTTTTCAAACTTCTTGAAAACACTTTTAAATATTTATAAAACATTTCTAAATCATTTTAAACTCGTTTTAAACAACATTTCCATCAATTCAAATATATTTTTCATTTCATTTCATATTATAATATTATATTATCATAATATTATTTCTAACCTTTTTAGATCATTTAAAATCATTAAGAGGCTAAATAATTTCCATACATACATTTATGTGGAATTAATTCTCATTTAATTAACTATGGTTAATTACTAATCATTTCTCTTATCATTTATCAAACAAGTTATCAACCAATTTGCAACCAAGTTATCAATCATTCATTCAACATATTTAAACTTTCAAATCTTTATACTTAAAATAATTTACGGATTTATTAGTAAATATGAGTACTCACCTTTTACTTAACCAATTCTTCCTACCAACATTCATTTGCAACAACACTTCACTTAAACTTCAACTAATCAACTTCTACTCCATTTCTTTTGCTTTATGCCATCGATCTCTTTTTTCAAACTCTTGAAAATCCGATAGAGCTTCCGCGACACCTTTAATTTGCTCCTAACTCCTTGGAATGAAATCGGCAGCACTTCCTTCTCTTTTTCTTGCTCCGGAGCTTCACAACTTGCTTTCCTTCTTCCATAAGTTCGGCCTCCTCCTATTCTTCCTTTTCCTCCATCATTTCTTCACTTCTTAGATGCTAAACCATGTTCTAATGGTATTATAAGGTCTTTGGCAAAGTTTGGTGGTGTTTGGAGTTGATTTGATATGGTTTTGAAAAAGTTAGTAAGCATTTGGAAGAGAAGAAGAAGCCATTAAAGAGGTAGAGAAAAGCTTGGAAAAGGAAGAAGAAGTAGCAAAAAAAAGTGAGAAAGTGGATGTTTATTTATAGAAAAAGTTTTGAATTAAAATAATATTTTGTAAAAAGACCAAAATACCCTTACTTACTTATAAAGTAATCTTATTTTTTCTCAACACTTAACATCACATTTCAAATCATTATTTCATGTCATTTTTACATAGATATTAAGTAAAGTAAGTAATAATTATGTTTCTTTGATTTGTTGTTTTACCTTTTGCTTTGAAATGACATTTTTGTCTTTTTGTGCTGACTTTTTCTTAATTGTTTTCTAGAAGTTTCTAACCTTGTTTAGTAAAAGTAAACTTGATTAGTGAATTAACTAATAGTTATACTATTTGAATATATGTTCCTATGTAAGAAAATAAAGGTGCGACGACGTTGCGATAACTTTTAATCGACAAAACATCATTTTTCAACAAAATGTTTTACAGTCACATTTTGACGTTTTAGTTAAACTATTTATTTATGTAAACTAAATTTAAAAACTAAATTTTTAGTTCTTTAAGTAAATTAAAACATGTCTCTTTATATTTTAAAATCATATTTAAATAATATCAAAATCTCTACTTTACGGTGTTTGTAAAACTGACAAGATGCGACAAAATTTGGTTATTTTTGCAAAACGAATGTTAACATACTTATAAGTATTTTAATATACTTTTATTATCTTTATTAGATGTTTTCAATAAGATTTATCTTTTTAAATAAACATTTAAACCTATTTATTTAAGCATTTATTTATTTTTAACAAAACTTAACTTTTGTTGATTTGTTTTAAAATCCGAATTTATACTTTTTAAATTATCACCTATAAGAGTAAATAATTTCTCTATTATTATCTATTATATATAACTTGTTTATTTAAGTTTTAAACCTTTTTAAATTTAAAACAAATGAAATCTCCCATTTTCCAAGTAACGAAATTATGGGTCGTTACAAAACAGTTATCCCACCTTTTGGCAAGGTCGTCATATCATTGACTTGCCTAGAAATGAATGGTTATCAACCTTAGGAATCGATTATATACAATACTATGGAGAATGGTCTAGTAGATTCAAGCCATGTCCCAATCGAGGTGTAATCCTCATGGAGTGATTAGCATAGCCCCGTGAGGTTATATTTCAAATTTGGAGTCAACCGGACTTTGTATGCTCGAGTTACGGAGAAAGCGAGGATTTATATAGATTGATCGGGAACGATCCATAAATTGATCAGTAAAATAGCTCAAATCAGCGGAGATCGATCCATATCTCAAAATCCACAATTCCAATTCACTTGAAATTTCAAAACATCATTATATTGAAGAGTGAAGCCCATAAAAACGATCATGCATTAATACCTTAAGGTATGAAGATGGCCGATCATTCTAGGACAATCGTTATTGGTTGATCCTTTATAACGATTGGTGAACGTTCTAAGTGTAGCAAAGGTTGATCCATATCTCGTAATCTACAACTCAGGTTAACTTCATATTTTAGGGATAAGTTCAAGAGGCATGTGGGATCCTCAAAAAAGATTGCACGTAAAGTGGAGACAAAAATCACGATTGGCTTAACTTTGGCCGATCGTTCCAAGACATCAAGTTAAGGACACCAATCGTTATGGTGGACCCATATGGATCCAGAGAGCCTTCTGCTGAAATCTTAGCGAAATATCTCGTCATCTCCATCTATAAATACAGGCCTTATGGTTCATTTGGAGCATCTTTACGCTGTTGATTACTCTAGTCTATATTGTAATCAAGTGTATGCTATTTACTACCGCTGTAATCAGATTAAAAAATGATTAATAAAAGATAATCTTAAAAGTGGACATAGGCATACAATGTCGAACCAGTATAAATATATATGTCTCTGATTACTGGTTATTCTCTGTCACCTATTTATTTATCTACTCAGTTTAATTTTGTTTTTCTTCACTTACTTCTCTAAAAAACTATTCTTGCGTGTTTATGACAAATTTAGTTGTAAACATTTTGGTGCTTTCACCGAGAGCCTTAATTCTTAGCTTGCCATGATCCATTTATTGCTACTAGATTGGATAAATCCCCAAAGGAGATCTGTAGTTATCTTTAAGAATTTGCTAATACTACTCAGATTTGTAGAAATCTAAGCAAGGCTATTAATAATGGTGAGAAATACTAGATCTACTTCTCAGAACATGGAAGGAAATGAGTATTCTAGCATTCAGCAAGGAGAACCAAGCAATCAACCAACAAATATGAATGCTGATCCAGTTGAAGTCCAGAATCCCATATATTCTATTACAAGAGCCGAATTTCATAATTTAATGAGAGAGCCGACAAAGAGCCATCGAAAACTAATTCAACAAATTCAGATCAATATCAACTTGATGAACTAACGCAATCAGCAGCAGTAAGGAAAAGCTAGGAGGTATTCCACCTCTTACCCGGCATCGGAGAGCTCTAGTTCGTCGGATGGGTATCACAGATACAAGCATCGTAGAACTGGTGGTTACCATGCAGAAATTTCAAGACGTCAATAGGCAGACCATCGTCATCTTTCAGGAGTGATCGGTGCTAATCCCACCACTAGGGAAGAAAACTCACCTATGCACGCTGGGATTCAAAC
Source organism: Allium cepa (assembly GCA_030765085.1). Classification (NCBI taxonomy): domain Eukaryota; kingdom Viridiplantae; phylum Streptophyta; class Magnoliopsida; order Asparagales; family Amaryllidaceae; genus Allium; species Allium cepa. The sequence goes on from CM060935.1 coordinate 771,621,468, forward strand.
CGGAGCTGATATGGTTTGTTTGGATGATGGAGTCTGATTGAATGCTAACTAGGTACTTCCCTTGAATGACGATGATATGATTGCACAAGATGCACATCGGGAAGATGGTGAACCAAGAAGGCATGAAATGACCTGCAGACATCGACCGGACCATTCACGTGAGGTGAAGCACAACCACCGCTTAGTACCAACCATCCAAACACCGGACCTATCAGCAATGGTCAGACAGTTGGTGAGAGAGATCCAAGGCTTGACTAACAATGACTGGGGAATCTCGAGAATTTATACCTCGTTCGCTAACAATGTTCTCCACATGGAATATCCGTGGGGGTTCAATATGCCATCAATGAGATGTGAATGGCTGATGGATTCTACATGAGCAGATGATGCAACCAAGTGTAGATGCTTTCACATAACTCTCTCTAGAATAGCAATGATGTGGTTCACAAGACTGCTCCACGATCAATTTCAAGTTCGATGATTTGGCAACCATGTTTATGGAGCAGTTCTGGATGCACGCAACTCTCCTCAAAGATGTGATGTACCTTTCCAGCATGATTTAGGCTCTAGGAGAGCCAGTGAAAGATCATTTGGATGATTTATACAGTAGTTATGGAAGTCAGTAATCCAAATGACTATGCAGTATTCATGACCATAACGAGAGTGATTAATCTAGAGTCTGATTTTGGTGATTGGCTGGCCAGTAAACCGCCTGCAATGTTGGAGCACCTTTACGCAAAGGCGGCTCAGTATTTAAGAAAGGAGCAAGCCAGGTCCTCTAAAAAAAGAATGTTGCGGGACTAAGCAAAGAGGGAGTGCAGAGTAACATCGCAATAAAATAATATGATCATACATCTAGAAAAGTCCAATTGATTGTCTAAAATTAACCAATCGGTAAAAGTGAGGCAGAGATAAGAACCGAGAAAGAAAGAGTGATTCTGGAAGAGGAAATCCTAGGATTTCGATGTATAATACGTACACGCCATTGAATACATTCTTAGAGAATATCTATCTGTCTACTTGCAATACCATGTAGTATAGAAAGCCACCTCCAAAAGAATCAATAGAGAAGCAGAAATAGACTGAGAAATATTGTCTGTTTCATAATGGGCATGATACAATGAATGCAGTCATCTCCAGGATGTTATCGAAAAACTGATTCGAGAAAGGAAATTACAAAACTTTGTGAAATCCCCGTAGCATTGAAAGCATGGAACATCTAACCCCAAACGAGTAAAAGCGCCGATAGGGCTAAGGAGCCTGTGTGGACTAGTGGAAGACTGTTGATAAATACGATAGTCGAAGACCGCACCCAATAGATAAGAGTTGCCAAGAGATGGAGTGCTATGCTAGCGCGATTAGGCATGTAGATTTTGAATGCCATTCGAATACGAAAGAAGGAGCTCCAGCAAAACAATAACGTACGATGGAGGATGATATGATGTTTGGTAATAGGTATGCAGATAAGGCAGAGGCTCTGATGATTGACTTAATGGTCATTTCGACCATGATTGGTCCCGCTTTAGTGATATGGATATTGATTGATTGTGGAAGTTTACTAAATATAGTTTTCAAAAACACTTGATTAGATGATGATGGAAGCCAAAGATTTAAAACCATCTAAAGCTTGTATACACGGTTTTAATAGTGGTGCAACTGAAGCTGTTGGTTATGTTGAAATACCTGTAGAGTTGGTAGAAGCAGACCCAAGGAGAGTGCGAATCTTGCCATTTGTTGTTTTGGATGTTGAGTCTCCTTACAACATTTTTTTGGGACGACCGACCCTAACCGAATTCCAGGTAGCTCTTGCCCCATAGTGTTTGACTTTGAAGTTTTCAATAGATAATGGTGTTGGAATTATTCATAGTGATCAGACGACTGGATATGCCTATTATGTAGCTGAGTTAAGGGATGCTCTGCGCAGAGAAAAAGGTTAAGGCTGTGGACAAGACTGTTTACATCTAAACTACCAAAGATTGACAACTAGCACCTAAAGCTTGGCTCGGGCGCCACAGTTGGTTCTATAGAGATATAGATCTGACATATGATGAAGAGGAGCCCAAAGAGACCAAGGCTGCACCGGCTAAGCTAACAATTGATGTCACGGTCAGCCACGATGAACCATCATGAGTCTTAAAGATCGAACCACAACTCAGCCCTCTACTGAAGAAAGAACTTTCTAAATTTCTCCAAGCGAATCTTGGTGTATTCGCTTGGACTCAGTTTGACATGTGCAGAATCTCGCCTGCCAATGAGAGCCATGCATTGAATATTGACACGAGACATGTCCTGGTGAAGCAAAAAAGACATGGCATGGATCTGAAATGATCTACCACTTTCAAAGAGAAGGTGGATAAATAAAAGACAATGGGTTTATTCGCAACGCCCTTTACCCTTAATGGGTACATAATCCTATACTTGTGAAACAAGTGAATGGGAAATTGAGAATATGCATTGATTATTCAGATTTGAATAAGGCGTGTCCAAAAGGCATTTTTCCCATTTCGAGGATCGACCAGCTGGTGGATTCAACCGCGAGACACGAATTGTTATCTTTCATGGATGCATACTTAGGATATAACCAAATCCCAATGCAAATTACAGATCAAGAGCACACCAGTTTCATTACCGATGTTGGATTGTACTGCATTGGAAAACAATGGAAGTGTATGTGGATGATATGTTCGTTAAGTCACGACGATCAAGCGACCACATTAGAGACTTGGAAGAAATGTTCGACATCTTCTGACATTATAAGATGAAAATCAATCATTTGAAGTGTTCTTTTGGTTTAGCATTAGGGAAATTCTTGTGCTTAATTACTAAGGCTTGTGGAATAAAAGCTAATCCTAAGAAGATCCTGGCCATCCGCGATATCCAACCGCCAGAGACTATTTAGTGAGTACAGAGACTGAATGGGAAAGTTGCTACTTAAGCCGATTTATTTCCAAGGCCACTAACAAATGCATTCCTTTCTTTGACTTGATTAGGGAAGGGAAAAGAAACTTCGGATGGACCTAGGATTATAAAGAGGCATTTCGAACTTTGGTGAATTATTTGAAGAGACCTCCCATCTTTTGTCAAAGCTAGTGGATTATGAAGATTTGTACATTTATTTGGCCATATTAGCACGCGCTATAAGTGCCGTATTACTTCACAAGGAGGATTGGATCCATAAGCCGGTGTACTATGTCAGCAAATGATAAACGAAAGCTGAAATGAACTATCCAAAAATAAAGAAACTAGCATATTGCTTGCAGATTGCAACATGAAAGCTTCACCCAAACTTCCAAGCACATCTGATCAATGTTTACACCGACCAGCCATTACGACAGATCCTACAGTGACTTGAGATGTCTGAAAGGTTGCTTAAGTGGGATATCGAGCTCGGTCAATTTGATATAACTTATCTCGCTCGGATGGCTATCCACGGCCAGTCAGTGGCATATTTATAGCAGAGTTTACTATGCATGATGATTCTTTGGAAGGTAATGAAATCCCTACTGTATGGTGGAAATTGTATACTGATGGAGCATCCAGTGATCATTGTTCTTATGTTGGAATTATGCTTGTAACTCCCGAGGATCGGTCAATCTGTTATGCATTAAAGGTTGATATCCCAACAACGGACAATGAAGCTGAGTACAAAGCTTTGATTGTTGGACTTAAACTCGCCAGAGAAAAGGGAGTAAAGTCTTTTAATAAATTTTGCGATTCGTAGTTGGTAATGTACCAAGTCAGGAGAGATTATCAAGCTAAAAGACAACGGCTTGCTACATACCTAATCCAAGTCCAATAGTTATTAGTAGAATTTGAGTACTACGACATTTTGCATATTCTGCGAGATCGAAACAGAGAGGTCGATTCATTGGCAAAGTTTGCTAGTACCGGTGATACACAATAGATGGACGTGGTTTCGGTTGATGGATTGAATTCCCCAAGTATAAACGTTATAAAAATCGATCGAACACTGGAAGCGGGGCCTGAGAGGGAATCGTGGATGATTCCGATCAAAGACTATTTGCTATAGCGTGTTCTTTCTAAATGAAGGGATAAAAAGCGACAAAACCTTTGTAAAGCTTCACAGTATATCATGCAAGAAGGAACAATGGACAGGAAAGGTTTCTCTATTCCCCTACTCCGTGTGTTACTCATGATGAGATAAAACGTGTCCTAAAAGAAGTTCATGAAGGGGAATGTAGTGATCACACTGGGGGGCAAACTCTGACAAATAAAATACTCTGGTTTAAGTATTGTCGGCCAATTATAAATTGAGGCACCGCTAACTATACCAGACGATGTGATAAGTGTCAGATATATGCAAAAGTTCCAAGAGCTCCGTCGACGAAAATCACACAAATGGTCAGCCCATGGCCGTTTTCCATATGGGGTATAGACATTATTGGTTCCTTACCGATCTCTAAAGGTGGCGCAAAGTTAGTTGTCATTGCAGTTGATTACTTCACCAAATGGTCTGAAGCAGAACCTTTAGCCACGATCATTACCAAAAAAGTAATCAATTCTATTGTCAGAAACATCATATGTCGTTCCAGTCTAGCAAGAACTATTGTAACAGATAATGGAACTCAATTTGATAGTGCCGAATTCAAAGACTTCCGTCAGAGGTATCGTATTGAAAAGAGGTTTGCAGCAGTCACTCACCCTCAAGTGAATGGATAGTTAAAGCTATAAACAATATCATATAGTCCATTTTGAAGAAGCGATTGGAAAAGGCTCAAGGCAGGTAGGTAGATGAACTCCCTACATCACTTACTTAAGGTTCCGAAGCCATCATTCTTAATGAGCTCAAAGTTCCTTCTCATCGAGTGACTTACTATGATCCCAAAGCGAACAAAGATCTCTTCTTGGAATCTTTTGATTTTATGGATAAGAAGCGTGAGGAAGCAGATTTGAGGACAACTGCGCATCGACATCGAGTCGCCCGATATTACAACATTAAAGTCTGACCTAGAACCTTTGAACTCAATGATCCCATCTTAAAACATCTTTTTCCTACCCTATCGCACATGAATCCAATCCGAGAAGGACCATATGTCATTGAACGGAGGCTTGGAGAGGGAACATTCAAGCTAGAGACTGTCATGGCATCATGCTTCAATGGGCATGGAATAACGAGCATCTACGAGCTATTTTACTTAGTTTACTTCTTTTTCATTTCAGTTGTATTTGCTTTAAGAATATGCTTTATCATTCGATTTTCCAGATATGTAATAAGACTGATTACGTCATTCTTTTCCACTTAGCACATAAAATCTTGAACTCCCTTTGTATTAATGTCTGTTGTAGCATTGTGTATCAGTTTCATGTCAGAATTGATATAAAATAAGAGAAATAATGACATGACATATAGCTAAATAAATATAACCCTCGGTCCTTGAGGGCAAATTAATTGATTAAGTAGAGTACGATCTGACTGCTCTACGAAATAACTCCAAATCCCCAGAGTGGGTATTGGAGTATAAACGTACATCAAGTGTGATTCAACCACCTAAAAAATAACTCCAAGTCCCCAGAGTGTAGATTGGAGTATAAATATAAATTGGGTATGACTCGACCACCTGTAAAATGAATCTGAATCCTTAGAGTGCAAATTGGAGTATAAACATAAATCAGGTGTGAATCGACCACTAGCAAAATAACTCAAAGTCCCAAGAGTATGGACTAGAGTCTAAACATAAATTGGATGCGGTTCAACCATCCATCAACTAACTCTTATCCCCGGAGTGCGGACATAAGCATAAACAAATAGATGAGTGCAGTTCGACCGCTCACTATTCCATAAACTCTGGAATGAAAACGACAGGAGTGTAAACTCACTAAGGATGGAGTTCAACCATCCACCACATAAATCAGCTGACCCGAGACAAAGGGCAAGAGTACAATTACTCAAACTGTTGACTTCGACAAGTGTAACATTAAGGCTTGAGCCTAGTGTTTGATACCACTCAAGGCCACAACCTCAAGGAGGCCTTGGGATGAATAAATCAGATCTACATTCGATCTGACGAGCAACGAATCACAAATACATAAAATGAAAAACGTGTTAGCTCTAACATTTAAACAAGTGTATACTAGAATCATACACAAAAATAAAAGAATTCTTATTTACACTAAACCTGCTATACACAATACAAGTTTATCCAAAATGAAAAATAAAAGTGGGGATCATACCCAAACAAACGTGATCGACGAAAAGAAAAGGTAGCCGTCCAAGCTATTTACATATCACTCCAACCCAAAGATTATTTCTTAGATTTTCTGTCTTTCCTTTTCTTCATTAGAGTAGCTCCTTTCGAACTACCGCTCGACCCTTTCTTTGACCCTTTTCCGCCTCATCTTTTCTTCGAAGAAGCATCTTCGGTTGTATGGATCAAGGCAGTATCGTCTTTATAAAAAGGAGGGATCAAGGCACTCTTAGCACCAAAAGCGTGGGAGGGGAAGGGGGGAGGGAGGAGGGGATTTCATCCCAAGGAATTATTCTATGGAGGGATCATGTGGAGCAGGATAGGGATCGGTTCGTTGAAGTCCAAATCAATAGGCTCAGTTTTTGCTTTCTTTTTCAACAATTATTTCCTCTCAATGAATTCTTTCATGTTGAACTTTCAGTGGGGTTAGAAGACCCATAATCACGACATTTCATCAAATGGAATTTCATGGTAAGGGTCACTCACTTCCTTGAATAATGCTTCAATGAATAGATCATCAATAACAAAAGCTTCTTCTTGAGCACCATGAGCAGCGACCGAAGTTGCAAATTTAATAGATTCTATCTTATCTGCTTGCGATTCCAATCGAGGATCTTGTGAGGGAAGAGGAACGACACCTAATAGACTCAAAGCTGAGAAATAATAGGCAAAAAGATTATAAATATCAACTGATAACACCCTAACTTTTTGAAAGACGGAAAATGCCGACGGAATACCTTCCTCGGTGTGGCTCCTAGGTTAAGCCGAAACATGCTCAGAACCGCGTTCGAAAATTGGAGAAACCTATGCCTTGTTTGGATCTTATTTAGGGATGGTTTAAGAGCCTACCATGGAGCTAGGGATGACCTAGGGTGTAAGGGGCAATTCAGTTGTAATATCGGGTTGCGTCGACCCAGATCCTTCACCCACTTTATGTGAAGAAGTAGCAACAGATTCTTTCTGGAGTGTAAGCTAGAAATCGTGTAAACTTTTGGGTTCATCGCCTAATAGCATTTCATTTTTAAGCTTAGATAGGTGGATATCTCCGAATTAAGAAATTTCTTTTCTTTTGCAACAAGAAATTCCCATGCGCACTAGAGCTGCTAGGGATTTACGTCACCAAGCCATGTTAAATTTCTATGCTTGAGATCATTGGTGTTGAAAAGAATGAGAAGTCGGTCAAGCTCATTCATTATGTCCTCCCTAACCTTGTCCTTAACAGCTTTTACTTCATGCTGAATAAGTGCATCAACATTTTTAGCCCATTCACCTACCGTGTCTCTCTCAAGTTTGACATTTACCAGCTCATCACTAGCATCTTGAGTGATTTTCCCAGCATCATCTTTTTACTTATTTACATACTCGAGTTAGCTTTGAGATCCGCTATCTCCATCAAGGTTGTGGATTTATTACTTCGAGCTGTATCCTGCTCAAGCACTATCTCTTGATTTCGATGATGCAATATTTAAACCATATCAAGATGACTGGATTTCATTTCCTCCATGAAGTTGACAGTAGCATTAGCTCTTCATTCGGCTTCTTCTAGGGAGGTCCAAGACTCCTGAAAACCTCTAGCACGTTTGTCAAAGTGTTGATAATTCTTTTGCCTTGAGCTTCCTAGCACTTTGGCTTTTCAATTTCCATCACACGCTCAAAAGAGACTTTCGACATTTTTTCTACTACCATCATCCATTCGCGGTACTACATGTGGATGTCAGTGAAATAGTCAATAGTCATTTTTTTGAACATGGTCCGGAACCCTTTTCTAGTTGGAAGGAAAATAGAACCCTTCAAAACATAAGTTTGGAAATTCTTCAGGAAGCTGTGCCATATGAACAGTTAGATTGAGTGCAGGATCTTCAATAGCAACTTCAATTTCAGTACTTTCCTTGCTAGACCTTTGGGCAGCGGCCATTTCACTATGGTGACAATGATCACTTGGTAGATGAGAATGAAAGGAAACCAAAGGCTGTGGAGGCACAGAAGCGGGAGGAGGACTATGAAAGGGATCAATAGTTTGGTCCCCATGATCAGTTGGCTTCTTGGGACTCTTTGAAGGAGGAGATCTCAATCTTGATCGATGTTTTTCTTGAGGTGGCTTATCCCTATCACCTCTGCCTAAATGAACTTGGTCCCGAACGGGATGATAACTAGAATCATAATACTCTTGACTACCACCTTGACGGTAAGAGCCAGAGCATGAACCAGAGGATTGACGATGAATATCCCATAGGGAATCAAACATATTCCTTCTCTTCATCATCGTTTCTGCAAAGGAAAACAGAAAGTCAAACAACTTTAAGTATTAAAAGCACAAGTCAAGCATAATGCAATGTTGAAGGGTGCAAGTTTGTGCAAGTGCCCTTGTGTAATCCCTCGACAAACCAGGTGTTGGAGCTTTGCTCATTGGTATAACTTCTCCTCTAGAAATTAGAATCTCAGTGCAAATTCTGGTGGGAGATTCGATCCTTCGATGCTTGCATCGGTAAAATGAAAAGCATCATGGTCATGCGGAATTGGTAGATCAGAAAAAGAATCAAGTGGTAAACTTGTACGCTTTGACGGTTAAGAAGAAGATTCATCTTGAATGATCTTAGGAGCCATTGATGAATTGGATTGATCAGAGAGACAACTTTTTGGAAATTTATGTACAAATGTTTTCATCTTTCTTATATCAGGAACCAAGGGTTTTGAGGTCTGCGTGTATCCAACATCAGCCCCAAGACTAGATTCATCACCATTGTGACCGGGCACATCGTCTTTATATGCTTCGGCATCAATATCAATGAATTCATAAGCACTCATGACTAGGCGCACCACGGGATCAGCTCGATTGTCCATTTGACTGAGTGTAGCCGATGGTCTTACCCCTGTAGTTTGGGCCACTTTGGTTTTCCTTACGCTAATGCCCTCTTCTATTGAGCAACAAGTAACGAGACGTTCGTCCATAAGCAGATATTCGATGTTCCTGTCCTCAAGTGGTGCATTTTTCATAGTTTTGACCGCCTCTTCATATATGTTGCCGCTAGGTCGAGTGACGATACCTATATAGGAGTAATGTAATCAGGAATACGACCTGAATATCATCATTCCATGCTAATGTAAATGTAGAGATAACACTTACATCTTTCCAGCCATTTTCGAGTGAAACTGAGCGAACAACGAACATAGAACCATTCACTTTTAAAGGCGCTTAATTTTTTCAATGCGCCAATTAGAACCCGGCACCTCCTCGTCGACTTAAGATATGTAAATGAAAGACTCCCTGTCCGTCACTTGAAAGTGAATATGAATTGAATGCCATTGATGGTCGGAGGACGGTGTAGAAACTCAATAAATACCATATAAGTGCAGTTGAGAAGAGCCTAGCCATTTGGGTGAAGCTGCACTGAAGCTATCCTTAAATAATGAAGAATTTCCCGAACGTATGAATTAAATGGTGGGATATGTCGGGCCCAACACATGAACTTGTTGCATGTCGTATACCCTTCTGGAGGTCTATAAGGCCTGTTATTCGATGATGGAACCAATAGGTCGTCAAAAGGTATCCCATGCCTTACGCAGATTCGATGAAGAGCATCTTTCATAATTTTAGAGGCCACCAAATTAGTAGGGTTCTCCATAATAATTGCATCATGTAGAGTGTTGGGAGCAGGATCGATAACCTCCTGTGGAAGGGTGAGAACTGCATTAAAAAGATCAAATTAAGGGTCCGGGCTTTTCGGTTGTTCCAAATGGTCACTAGAGGACATACTATCAGTTGGAAAATTTGATTCAACATCAAGGTTATCCTATTAAGAATATGATCCAGTTCACATAGCTGCAAGATGCCCAGAACATCTAGAACCCATGACTATCAAACTTAGTAAAAATCATGGTTAGATAAAGTAACACGCACCTCCCAGTGGATAGTGAGTGCCAATGTAGTGCGGTAAAGTGTTATACAATATAGTAATAAGGTGTTCGAAACTAAAGACGGCAAAGGCAACGAAACTTCAACGTTCAATTGGAGAGACTGTCGTTCCTGACCGTCTTAACCTTTTGCCTGTCATGGGGAAACGATGCAGTTTGAGTTTCATGATCGATCGTTAATAGGCAAAAGTTTGATTTTTTTAAGACATTGATGAGCTTCAAGAGAATAGTCAAAGGCATTGGTTTGTGCCGTAGTTTTTAGGTCATTTGTTACGAATCTGCAGTTCAAATGATATACAAGTCGTATGTAATTTTAGATGTCCATTCTAGTATGCAAGACCGAAGCTCATCATTTAGTTCAAGTTCACTTGTTTAAGTTTCATTTTTAAAGTTCGTTTGCTGACAACCGATCGTTCCCCAAGCAAGCCCGATCGTTCATAAAAACACTCCCACCGATCATTTTCCTTAATGCCTCGTTATCGGTCATTCCATAGATAACATCTACTGATCGTTCGCATTTGGCCATGTCCACCTATTGTTCTCCATAGCCTTCAATGCTGATCGTTGTCTCCATGCCATCAACTGATCATCCCATTATGCCTTATCCACCGTAAAATCCTCCAACTCCAAAACATTATCGATCATTTGTAGATGATCGTTAACCACTCAAGTCTCAATGTCCTAAAGTTTTACCGATCGTCCAAGAACGATCAATGGATCGATCGAACCGCTTCCCCAACTCCACTACTTCATCATCCTCAATAAACGATCGGTTAAGACCACAATCTCCTTCAATTTACATCTCCTCCAATCTTTAACTGATCCACTACTTAATTCTAACATCAAGAAATTGATGAAACCCAAAGTCTCGTGCTCAAATCATAAAGCAAATTCAAATCAGGCTACCTAAGCTTGAACCTAAAAGGGAAATGAGTTCGAATTCGTAACTAGGTAATATTTTGAGGAGCACTTGAAAGGCGATTAACTTAAAGAGATGCGGCTTAGTCTTAGGAAAATCGAATCGTTTCTTCGATTGATAAGGAGCAGAAGTGAAGCGGTTTGTTTTTCTTCTCAACTTAAAATGATACAAAATGATGGAAGAAGAAGAAATGGCTAAGTGTAGGTTCTTATATAGGAAGGTCAAATGTCGATCTTTCGTGGCCCAAAGTGATACTAATAATTTCATAACCAAGCTAGATGCCGATCATTATAGAGCAAGGGTTTTAAGCCGATCGTTCTATAACTAGGAATGATCCAGAATTTCTTCCTATGAAGTAAACGGTCGATAAAAAAAAGGAGAATAGGAATGAGAAAATAACAATCGGCGGTGAACTTTTTTGTAAGATATGTATGTAAATAAGAATAACAATCGATTGAGATTATTTATAAAAATTTCAAAACTTGACAATGACCCGTAACCATTATCGGAATTCAGGTACAAACACGTATATATGCTAGTATATGTTTTGAAATCGACAAAATTGAGTGATTACCTGGAATCGATTGGAGAAAATTTAAAACTAAGTTGCTGAAGCTTAGAAATTGCCAAAAAAAGGCAGGATGATCGCTAACAATTTATGATCCCATATTTATGCTATTGGAAATCAACCAATCATCATGACGAATAAGGAAAATACGACCCTCGATATGAAAACAACTCAATGGAAGGATAATGATTATTCGATGAACCAGATGGATTTCTTTTCGATGATTCTAGCTTGCGATTATTCAAATCATGTCATGTTCAAAACAAGGCGATGTTATCCTTCCTTTTGGCAAAGCCGAGATATCATTGAATTGGTTAGGAATGGATGATTATCAACCTTAGGATTCGATTATATATAATACTATAGATAATGGTCGGTAAGATTCAGACCAGATCCCAATCGAGGTGCAATCAACATGGAGTGACTGATAAAGCCCCGTGATGTTATATTTCAAATTTGGAGTCGCTCGGAGTTCATGTGCTCGAGTTACGAACAAAAAATGATTTATATGGATCGATTGACCGATCCATAAAATAGCTCAAATCAGCGGAGATTGATCGATATCTTAAAATCTACAAAGTCGATTCAGTTGAAACATTTAAAGCATCAGTATATTGAACAGTGGAGCATGTAGAAATGATTGTGCATCAAGATCTTGGGATATGAAGATGGTCGATCATTTTAGGCTGATCGTTATTGGCCAATCCTTCATAATGATCAGTTAACGTTCCAAGTGCAGCAAAGGTTGATCCATATCTCGTAATCTACAACTCATATTGACTTTATATTTTATGGATAGGTTCAAGAGGTGTGTGGGACCCTCCAAAAATGATTGTACATAAATTACAGACAAAAATAACGATCGGCTAAATTTTAGCCAATCGTTCCAAGATATCAAGTTAGGGCCACCGATCATTATGGTGGGCCCTTATGGAACTAGAGAGCCTTCTGTCGAAATCTTAGTGAAATATCTCATCATCTCCCTCTATAAATACATGCCTTATGGTTCATTTGGAGGATCTTTATGCTACCGGTTACTTTAGTCTCCATTGTAATCAAGTGTATGCTATTTACTACTATTGTATTCAGATTAAAAAGCGATTAATAATGATAATCTTAAAAGTGGACGCAGGCATACAATGCCAAACCACTATAAATCTTTGCGTCTTCGATTCTACTTATTCTATGTAACCCGTTGAATTATCTGCTCAATTTAATTTTGTTTTTCTTCACTTACTTCTCTACAAAAACTATTCTTGGGTGTTTGTGATCAATTTGAACAAAAAGCTACGGAAATTGTGAATTAACGTTGTGAAAGTTATAATAAAAATATGGTTATAAATACACTTTGTAAATATTGCCCTTTTTAGAAATTTTTATAAATAAATGATAAGATATTTTTAGGTATTTCATTCCATTGTTTTTAAGTGCGCTAAGGGTAGTACTTACTATAAATAAATTTAAGTCTTAGGTCATTTGTTTAAGTGTTTAAAACTAGTCGCAAAAATTGTTCTTTTCATTGTTGTTTTTACAAGGACTATAACAACATTTATAAATGTTGTAATAAATCACTTATGATTTTAGGTGTTTAAAATGCTGTGTTTTGACTGGTTTTTCTTAATTTGAATGGTTTCTAAATTCTTTTCTTCATAAAATCATTTTACGAACGTTCTTATAAAATTTATTTGAGTATGAAAAAAATATTTAAAGTTTAAATGTAGCTTTAATGATTATTTACAAATTTTGAAAGTAAAGTGCCGTGAAATGTAAAACATGGGTTTAATCAAACTTCTAACTTAGTTATTTTCAAGTAATATTTTATATAGATACTTAAAACCGATTTATAAGTATTATAGGATTATATATATATATATATAAGTTTTGACAAAGGTGATTGACAAGGCTTAACACTAATAGCCGGCCAGTAAACTTACCTGTTTGCGAGATCCAAGAATGAAGTGTTTGGGCAAGGCTTTGATGCAACCAGTGCGCTAACTTACCTGACTTTAGTCTTGAAGGAGGAACAGTATAAGTTGAAATGTCAAAAATGTGTTAGTCTTATTGTTTACTTAAAAAGGTAAGTAACTTTGCTTAATGCTAAATGCCACTGAAGCAGACTTATCTATTTCTAGGAGTTAAATATTGGTGTTGAGTAAGGATAAAGCAATAGAGCTCTAACCTACTAGTTTCTCTAGAATAAGGAGTAGTAAAGTCAGAACTCAAAAATGGGTTAAACATATTGTTTGTTACTTCTTTATGGAAATTAGTTATATTATACTTAACACTAGAAGACGACAAGTAGATTTATCTATTTGTGAGATTTAAAAATGAAGTGTTTAGGAAAGTCTTTAATATGCAATCGGTGTCTAATTTACCTAGCTTCACTCTTGAATGAGTAATGGTTGGTCAAAATGTTTGAAACGAGTTAGGTATATGAACATTGATTTGTATAAGCAACTGTTTTGGCTAGATAATCGATTAGTAGACTATCAAGCTATACCTATTATTAAACTTATATTTTTAAGAATGATAAGGATAAGGATAAGTGAAATGTTTTTTAATTTGGTGTGAATGTTTTAATAACATTCATCTTTAACTCTTTTTGATTATACTGATGAATGTAAATGGATCTTTAAAAGAATGTTAAAAGATAACATAAGTGAAATGGTTTTGGGTTTTTAGTGACAATGCTTACGTAACATTAGTCTTACCCTTTTGAATGTATTTTTGTAAGTACATAGATCCTTAAAATGGATACATTAAAGGAAATTATAAGTAAGGAATCTTTTGGAAAAAGATAGAAAAAGTAAAGGTTTTACTAAGAAATCTTATCAATTATTTGTGAATATACTTATACCATTTGAGATAAGTATATGAATAGCTTTCAAAGTATTGAAAAGAGTACAAATTAATAATTTGATAAATAAAGTTTTATTAGAAAAAAGTAGATTTAATAATAAAAGTGGTTTTAATTAATAAAAGATTAATCAAACAAAAAGGAGATTAGAAGTCGCTTATGTGACTTGATCGTGCTTTGTAGGTCTTGATCATGCTTTGTATGTTTGCTCGTTTACGGAAAACATTTAGTCATATACTTAGCACTAAAAGCTGATGAAGTAGGCTTGTCCATCTATTGGAATTAAGACTGATGTTCGTGTAGGGATATAAGCAATTGAGCTCTAACCTACTGGCTTCACTCTTGATCGAGGGATGGTGAAAATATCGAAAACATAATAAGTAAACGAGACTTGGTTTCCATATATAATCGTTCTCATTATCATTGAATGACCAAATTCGTCGATTCAGTCTTGAAGAGACCGGGATCAATAAGTGTTTTACTTATCGACAACCACTTCAAGGCTGAGATACATATTCTATCTCTTGGAAGTGGGTCTTTCAAGATGCGAGAATATATATGGAGATTCGAGATCTATTCAGGATGCTTGAACACATGTAGTTGTTTGTTATCTATGCAGGATTAGGCAATCCAAATATGATTCCGAAATATGGTAAGATATGGGAATCCAAGTGTGGTTTCGAGATCTATTCGAGATGTAGGGATCCAATTCCATATTCTTATTCTATTCGAGTGATGAAGACTCATGTGAAAGATGTCGAACATGACCTCAACATCAGAAATGGCTAAAGGTAGAGTAGGACTCATATTCTGGGGTTTAGAGAGTATTATGAACTCCATATCTAGAGATATTTATTGATTATTAGCGGTAGGGGTTTATGATATTTGGTTCATGTTGTTCTTGTTTATGTTCAGACGCTGGGTCGCTCTTGTTTACCTTGTGGTATATATTTTATTTGGAAATATACGACGCTCGGAAGATCGTTTCTGATCCTTATGCATGGAGATCAACTTAGTTTACTGGAGGCATCTTCGTGGAAAATGTATGATGCAAATGTTGCTTAACGGTTTTGATTGTACCCTCATGCGCTCATGAATTTAACCAATGTAACCATTTCAGCTATGTTATAATATTTATATTCTGCACTCTAGACGTTATCTATTATATCATCTTATATACTCATTAGATAGTGGTTCTTTTAAGCGGATAATCATTATGGCGTTCTATGTGGTCTCAAGGTACTGCTATATGTTGTACGCATATATTTCTTGAGTTTCTCGTACTAGACTTATGTCCGACACTTGGTTTTTGTTTTCCCTAAATTCCTCACGTGCTCTTTTGAGTAGTTTGAGAAAGACAGTTTTTTCATTGATGTAAATTAGAGCTCGATGAGATGAGATGGATGTTTCACATACTATTATTTTCACTGCATTACTATATAGTATATATCAGCATTTTGTAAGGAGAGTTGTTATAACTGTCCAGGCTGATGATAGTACTTAGATTTGTAAGTCTAAATTTTTTTATCAGATTAACCCTTTGTACTGTTCCTTTGATATTATTTATTACTATTCCACTAGTTAGATTATTATGTTGTGTTCTCTTCTTTCTTGTATGTTCCTTTTCTTTTTATTTAACCCTGACAATTCATCCTTCCGACACTTGAATGCTCGACACACGAATTCTGTGGATGTATTAGTGTCGACATTTGGGGACTAAAAGGCAGATTGTTACACTTAATGTTAGAGTTTAAGGTTAAGCAAAAACCCTGGCTTTGGTTGGAATGACTCATTAAGAGAAAGAGTAATGGAATACCCTAGCATGAGTCAAGTGTATTACACATATAAGAGCATATTTGCAATTTTTATAAATGTATACCATAGTGGTAACTATAATTGCAAAAATTAAAGATCCTATATAAGATAACTTAAGTGAATTGTCAAAGTATAGTTTAATTAATATTTGGTTAATGATGTTTACCTATTTTCCCTCGTAAATTAGTTTACTTATGCTTAGCCAGTTTATGGACATTAACTATCATTTGTTCATTGTTGATTTGTGCTCGACCATTTTATGAGCAGTTTTACCTTTTCACTGATGGGTTGTATAGACAATAATTGTGGATGTGTGACGACTCAGATTTTGCCCGCTCGAAAATCGACATCCGTACTTCAAATCGTACTCGAATGCCATAGATTCGACCGTTCAGATCCGATTCGCCGGAGCTTATAACAATCATTAAGTAAACAACACAGCGGAATAAAAGAATAATACATTGATATACAGCTTTGATACAATATCTGATACAACAGATGATCCAATAGATATCAATATACATCAGAGATATGATACAATAAAATAGCAGCGGAAAAAAATAGATAACATTTAACAGCGGAACAAATAACTCTAAGATAGTCTTCAACGAAGAACTCCAAATCGGAACTGTAACTCCATTTCCAAGAATCAATCCAGCAGTAGCTCGAACTCCCAATAACATATCACCAAGCTCCGCAAGACTGGTGTGGTCCAAAGACTGAACCAACTCCAGATAATCCACTATATCTAACTATCTGTAAAACCCAACTCTAGACTGCTCGTGTAGAAAATAATGAGCACCCAGAGTTTAGGAAAGAAACAATAAACTCCGGATCAGTCGTGGGACTGGTGTGAGCAACAAAACAGTTTATCTATTAAAAACATTCAACAAAAGATTTTCATAGTCAATTCGCAATGCTTTTTAAAAATGAGACTACCATAAGACCTCCTGCCACACACACAATGCAAACGCAGACTTGGAGAAGATTTCTCCTTATGATAGTCAAAGATGCTTGATACGCATTAAAAAGAAACATTTGATATTATTACTAGTGCATAGTGTAGAACAAATCATTTCGAAAGTAGAATATAAATCTTAGCCAGCATAGGTACCATTATATTATGCCTACTATAGCTACCTCATGAGGAAGCAGGTTCTACAACTAAAACCGTACAAGATCGTATTGTTTCTTTGGATTTCCAACGAATGGTCAGGCCAAGGAACTTCCCATTGCCACATGAGAATGCCTCTGGAAAGACATCCCCGAGAACCAAACTGGAACTCTGCCAACACAAGGCCGGGTTACCCCTAACTGGGTAACTACTGACACGAGCACGCCATTCCCCGATTGTAAACGACCTTTCTCACGGGATCCCGAAAACCAACAACCACAAAGTAATAAATTCGTAGTAACCACATAGGTTAAATATCTGGGCTCCATACCATGATACCACCTTTATCCAGAAGGAAATGTACATACCCTAAAGGGTGCTACCCCTCATAACTTTGCCGCATCTTTCCTGTTTTGACCATTTCCGGGGTGTGAGGCTCGACGAAGTCACGTCCACAAAAACATACTTTATACAAAAGCCATGCTTTGGGTCACCAAATGATCATAGAAATGATCACCAGGATAGACGATCAAACAAATGATCCTATCACAAATAATCAACACAATGATCATTTCACAGCAACACTCAGTATGTCACATTACCAAATTGGGAACATATCGCTGATAACCTTCAACTATATAACCTCTGAGCTCGTACGTCTCAGAGAAGGGTGTTAAGCTAAAAGAATAAATTCTTCGCCGCCAACAGAAATATATCTGAAAGAAATCGGCTTTATATCTCAATTTGTAATGTCAGACATACAATCCATACAAGTCTGTTCTGGGTTCGAACAGAACCGAAGGCACTTACAAAGAAGTCCTTGCAATCCGGATATTCACAATCCCGATCGAATTTTCCCATCACTTAGGGAGTTTCTATACCGGCGCGACTCGGTGCAGAAACAATCGATAGGTCATCCTATCGCTTTCGCAAATACCCGGTCTTCATCACCGGTCTTCAAATGCTATCCATAACGACGAATCACATATTCAGAATGGGTTATACGACCCAAAGGTCCTTTCCCGGTTAAACCGAATAGTGAGCGAAACATTTTAAAAATATATGGATATTGGGATTTCAATTAAGTCACAACTTAATAATTCAAAACTTTCTTTTCAATGGTTTAATCCAATTACCATTTCAATCTTTAAACAAAAAGATTCATTTTCACAACCTTTAACGGTTTAAACAATTTTCACATTTTAATCTTTTAAAAAAAAGATTCATTCCCAGATTTTCCAAATCAATTTTCGTTTCAATTTGATTAACTCGTTAAATCTTTAAATCAAAGATTTAACTTATAGCTTTTAACAATTTCATTTCAATTTGATTTAAACAAATCATCAATTTAAATCTGTTAAAAATAAACAGATTTAATTCATAGCTTTCAAAAAGAATTCATTCATAACTTTAGGAAAATCATTTCTCTATTCAATCTTGAAATTTCCATGATTAACTGGAATCTCAGTTCTTATCTAAAAGTGTTTATCATTTGAAAACAACAGTTTTCATTTTGGAAATCTGATTCATTTATAGGAGTTGAAATCGTTAGGTTAAATTCAAATTCCCAAAAACAATACTTAAAAGTGGTTTAATCCCTATATAACCAATATGACATCTTTAATCCTTAATTTCAAATCATAGAATTCAATTTCAAGTATTGAATTTAAATTTAAATCAAATTATTTAAATTCCAAAACTTAATCAAGTAATTTAAAAATAATAAATTTTATTTTGAAATTCCATTCCAAAAGCTTTTCACATTTATTCCGATTCCATTTCCAAAACATTTGAATT
This sequence comes from Allium cepa, assembly GCA_030765085.1. Lineage (NCBI taxonomy): Eukaryota > Viridiplantae > Streptophyta > Magnoliopsida > Asparagales > Amaryllidaceae > Allium > Allium cepa. The sequence goes on from CM060935.1 coordinate 771,640,656, forward strand.
TAAAAATTCAAATTTAACTATTTCAAAAATCTGCGACTTAATCGATTTCCTCGTGAAATCCATATTTGTGTGTGTATGGTGTGGTCCAGGGGTTTTAACACACAATAGTGCAACAACATTCAATCATCACAGATTAACAGATAATATACAGATGTATCATCCATAAATGAATAAATTTTACATACCACAATCTACAGAACAAAATATCACATATCAGATAGGACAATCATTTCAAGGCATCTCATACAATACAATCATTCATAAGTAAGGTCAAGTATTCAATAATCATTTATAAGCAGAATTAATCAATTGATTAATCCTAATTTATTCAATTATTTCCAATCAAATTTATTCAATTCTGATTTATTAATTTCAAATCATTTGATATAAATTAATTTATCAAACAAGTTAATTATTTAGATTATTCTTAATTAATCATATTTATTAAATTGATTTTTTTTCTTTAAACCAATTTCATAATTAATTAACCCTAATTATTTAAAGAAATTTAACCTTTAATTACTTACCATAAAGCAATCATCTCATAACAATTCATCATTAATTCCCAATATATCTAATGATCTTCTTAAATTAATTAAACTAAATAAATTAACTTTAATTAATCAATTTATCCAAAATTAATTTCAATAAGTGATAAATCTTCAATTACTTTCATTAAGTAATTGCATTTTGCAATTTATAATTTTGATTATCTGGATTAATAAATCCAATTAACTATTAAAATTAATCACCTTAATTAATATTTGACAATCCTTAGTAAATCGTCTTTATTAACTAATAACACTTCTTTAATTACTTACTTAAGGAAATTTCATAGATTAAAATCATTATTAATCATTGCTAATTCATTAATTTATAAATAAAATAAATCATTCTTTAATTACCTTATTAATTAAATTATTTTCACTACCTTAATTATCTCTAAGATAATTAATTTCTTTATTAATGACTTCATTAATATTTAAGTGTATTTCTATCATTGCACTTTAAATTTTAAATTCAATTTAATTTAAAAATACACTTAATCATTCATGTTATTCAGAACAATTTAAAATTCAAAAACTTCTTTTATTACAAAACTAAAATTCAAATTTAGATTTGAATTCCAGATTTAAACTTTGATTAAACCTTTATTAGAATTCATTTCCTTAAAATTTCCAAATTCCATTTTTAATTCAAATTCTTTAAAACATACTTTAATTGCTTAAACTCTTTTATTTAAAACAAATTTAAATTTTTAAACTAAGTTTCAAACCTGAACTTGAGTTATGTTAAGCTTTGATTTTTTCTTTCCTACATAGATAAACTTTTGCTTTTGAACTTTAAAATTCAGTTTTATATTCAAATAAAAAGAGAAACAGGTTCTGTTAAAACCTGTACAACATTTTCGACCCGAGACACCCCTGTTCTTGCTTCGAGACCAACCCACATCGTCTCGAGTACAACTTCGAGCAAACTCGCGAGAGTAAGCTCTATTATTCCCAGGCAAAAGTAAAACAAATTTTTCCAGATGCACAACATTTTCTCACGTGCATGTGCACCGCTCCACCGCCTCCCTCCGGCCATCACCTCACCTTTGAGCAAATCGAAGACCATCCCCCAATCGACTTCCAATCGCCAGAACTCCCTTATCTCATCAAAAACGAATTGAAGCCCAAAAGCCCAAACCTGGAAACACGATCAGGTCCACGCCCCAAAACTTGTCATCGCCCTGTTCACCCAACCTCGGCCATCGGAGTTCGTGCAACTCCGGTCACGTGATCATCAACTACCCCTCTACCATCACCCACGGTCGCATGCAACTCGGTGCACGAGAGAAACCGCGTCACTCGATTCCCTGACCACTCAAAAAATTAGGTTTACAAGCTTAAACCTTGCGCCGCCGCCACCACCGTCATCACTGACGCCACCACCCATTTTTCGCAGCACCCTGGTAAACTCCACCACCTTCAGGAAGAATCGCAGCCACCACGATCCACCCAATTGCCAGAGGCAACTCAAAATCCCCAAATTGGTTAACAAAGGAATGCTCAATCAAACCTTCACTAAAAAATGTAATTTTAGTTTTAAAAATCAGAGTTTTGATTAAGCATTCAGTTCATATTCTTAAATTGAAAATTTAAGATATTGGAAATATCACTTGTATTGAGTATTTACTGATCTTAAGGTCTTCAGAGCAGTTTTGCTCTATTTTTCTTAAATACAAAATTTAAGAATTTACTCTATAATCAAACAAACTTATTTTGCTTAGATCCTAAATCATAACATCAAGTAAATTGAGAGGAAATAAGTTTTGAATTAAACCTGAGTTGAAAAATCTTTAAGTACAGGGGTAACTTCAGGTTATACTGACATGCAGATATCATGTTTCACACACACAAACTTCACCAATAAATAAACACCAATTCATGATCTGCTTCATACTTAAATCAAACAACAAGATAATTTAGTTTATAAATAAAGTTACTCACTTGCTTAGATTGAACAGGGCTTTTACTTTGAATCAGGCTTTTGAAATTGCCAGCTGAAATCACCTTCTTTGATTTCTCTGGTTGTAGTTTGTTTGCAGTTGAAGTTTTGTTTAAACTTTTAGTTGATACTCATTTCAATTTTTTTCTTAGCTTTGAAGGTGAACGAAATGAAATGGAAGATGGATATATATAAAAGAAGTTTTACAGGCTATCTTTATTTTATTTATAAAGATAGGGTATGGGTGAATATGCTTGCTTGTACTTGTTTATACATATAAATGTATTTGTTTATTTCACACCTGCATATTGTATACTTGGTGGCTGCAGTGGTTTGGTTACTTTTTCTTTGTACTTTGGTGTGCACAGTTCATTTTGCTTTACATAAACATGTACATAGATACTTTATGTTTCATATTATATGTTTACATTGTGTCTTGCATTAAATGCATGTGTACATGCTTATATACATTTGTTTGTCTCGGCTGAAAGGTTTTTTTTTGTTTGTTTGTTATTTTACTTTATTTTGTTTACTTTGTTTGTTTTGTTACTTTACTTTGTTTTGGTTTTGTTTCACTTTCACACTATACATTCATATGTCCTTCAGCCTTGCATATCTACGTATATTTATTTAATTAGCTTGCAGATTCCAACATATGTTTACTGTCTTGCTTTCCTTTGTATTGGATTGTTTACATGATGCTATATCTTTGTTTTGGCTAAAATGTTGAATTTTGTACTTGTTGATTCTTTTGCATACTTATGTATTTGTTTGTTATTTTTACTTTGTTTTAGTTTTATGTTCTTTTAGCTAGCTTGTATTCGAGCTTTGCTTATTCTTGCATTTTTATTTTACTTTTATTACTTTTGTAGCCTACTCCATTTGTATTATCTTGTATTGATTTATTAATATGAGATTAAGATATATATATATATATTTACTTTATATTGTTATATCTTATATTTTATTTACTTCTTATTTATTGTCTTGTATTTATTATATATTCTCATATATACAAATTTTCAAATCCATATGACTTTACATATCTTCTATTTGAATCGGGGAAACTCGCTTCCATTTAAAATTAATTTTATAAATTTTTATTCAAAATTTCATTTAATTATCAATTTAAATTAAATTAAAATCTAGGGTCGTTACAAACTTCCCCCCTTAAAAGAATTTCGTCCTCGAAATTCGCAGGCACGAAAACAACACAGATAGATGAAAGATAGAGAAATATCTTTTCAGATCAAGCTGGATATCAGTTCTGCATTTGGCTCACCAAATCAGAATATCAACAATAGATACAAGAAATTATAATAGAATTTCAAATTTGGTTTTAATCAAAATCATTTTATCGATACAATTCTAATCATTCTTCATATTCTATTAATCAATTTAACTCAATTTAAAATTTAAATTTCTAATTTATTTAAAATTCTCAATTTCAATTTGCAAATTCATATTCATTAAGGTTTTAAATCAAAAAGCTGATAAGAAACTGATGAAGATACGAAATAAAAATTTCCTACAACGATTCGTAGGCCTTCATTACACCGAAACTTCTTTCTGTAACCGTCATGAATCAATCAAAAGAATTTGGAAACGAATCAAAGAAAATTGATAGAGAAAGTTGTTTCCACTATTGTTACAGAGTATCGACCATTTATAGTCGTATTTCCCTGTCCTCTATCTCGTTCTCTTCTTATACTCATACTCACTATCAGTGGATAGTAAAAGAATTTACTGAGGCATTCAAACGGATATCTTAAGGATTACTCATTCTAGGATTTACTTCACCCTATCTCTAATGAGCTACTTAATGTGTTATACTCCTGAGCTAAAGTTCAACCTTAGCTCTGATACCAAACTTGTGACGACTCAGATTTTGCCCGCTCGAAAATCGACATCCGTACTTCAAATCGTACTCGAATGCCATAGATTCGATCGTTCAGATCCGATTCGCCGGAGCTTATAACAATCATTAAGTAAACAACACAGCGGAATAAAAGAATAATACATTGATATACAGCTTTGATACAATATCTGATACAACAGATGATCCAATAGATATCAATATACATCAGAGATATGATACAATAAAATAGCAGCGGAAAAAAATAGATAACATTTAACAGCGGAACAAATAACTCTAAGATAGTCTTCAACGAAGAACTCCAAATCGGAACTGTAACTCCATTTCCAAGAATCAATCCAGCAGTAGCTCGAACTCCCAATAACATATCACCAAGCTCAGCAAGACTGGTGTGGTCCAAAGACTGAACCAACTCCAGATAATCCACTATATCTAACTATCTGTAAAATCCAACTCTAGACTGCTCGTGTAGAAAATAATGAGCACCCAGAGTTTAGGAAAGAAACAATAAACTCCGGATCAGTCGTGGGACTGGTGTGAGCAACAAAACAGTTTATCTATTAAAAACATTCAACAAAAGATTTTCAAAGTCAATTCGCAATGCTTTTTAAAAATGAGACTACCATAAGACCTCCTGCCACACACACAATGCAAACGCAGACTTGGAGAAGATTTCTCCTTATGATAGTCAAAGATGCTTGATACGCATTAAAAAGAAACATTTGATATTATTACTAGTGCATAGTGTAGAACAAATCATTTCGAAAGTAGAATATAAATCTTAGCCAGCATAGGTACCATTATATTATGCCTACTATAGCTACCTCCTGAGGAAGCAGGCTCTACAACTAAAACCGTACAAGATCGTATTGTTTCTTTGGATTTCCAACGAATGGTCAGGCCAAGGAACTTCCCATTGCCACATGAGAATGCCTCTGGAAAGACATCCCCGAGAACCAAACCGGAACTCTGCCAACACAAGGCCGGGTTACCCCTAACTGGGTAACTACTGACACGAGCACGCCATTCCCCGATCGTAAACGACCTTTCTCACGGGATCCCGAAAACCAACAACCACAAAGTAATAAATTCGTAGTAACCACATAGGTTAAATATCTGGGCTCCATACCATGATACCACCTTTATCCAGAAGGAAATGTACATACCCTAAAGGGTGCTACCCCTCATAACCTTGCCGCATCTTTCCTGTTTTGACCATTTCCGGGGTGTGAGGCTCGACGAAGTCACGTCCACAAAAACATACTTTATACAAAAGCCATGCTTTGGGTCACCAAATGATCATAGAAATGATCACCAGGATAGACGATCAAACAAATGATCCTATCACAAATAATCAACACAATGATCATTTCACAGCAACACTCAGTATGTCACATTACCAAATTAGGAACATATCGCTGATAACCTTCAACTATATAACCTCTGAGCTCGTACGTCTCAGAGAAGGGTGTTAAGCTAAAAGAATAAATTCTTCGCCACCAACAGAAATATATTTGAAAGAAATCGGCTTTATATCTCAATTTGTAATGTCAGACATACAATCCATACAAGTCTGTTCTGGGTTCGAACAGAACCGAAGGCACTTACAAAGAAGTCCTTGCAATCCGGATATTCACAATCCCGATCGAATTTTCCCATCACTTAGGGAGTTTCTATACCGGCGCGACTCGGTGCAGAAACAATCGATAGGTCATCCTATCGCTTTCGCAAATACCCGGTCTTCATCACCGGTCTTCAAATGCTATCCATAACGACGAATCACATATTCAGAATGGGTTATACGACCCAAAGGTCCTTTCCCGGTTAAACCGAATAGTGAGCGAAACATTTTAAAAATATATGGATATTGGGATTTCAATTAAGTCACAACTTAATAATTCAAAACTTTCTTTTCAATGGTTTAATCCAATTACCATTTCAATCTTTAAACAAAAAGATTCATTTTCACAACCTTTAACGGTTTAAACAATTTTCACATTTTAATCTTTAAAAAAAAAGATTCATTCACAGATTTTCCAAATCAATTTTCGTTTCAATTTGATTAACTCGTTAAATCTTTAAATCAAAGATTTAACTTATAGCTTTTAACAATTTCATTTCAATTTGATTTAAACAAATCATCAATTTAAATCTGTTAAAAATAAACAGATTTAATTCATAGCTTTCAAAAAGAATTCATTCATAACTTTAGGAAAATCATTTCTCTATTCAATCTTGAAATTTCCATGATTAACTGGAATCTCAGTTCTTATCTAAAAGTGTTTATCATTTGAAAACAACAGTTTTCATTTTGGAAATCTGATTCATTTATAGGAGTTGAAATCGTTAGGTTAAATTCAAATTCCCAAAAACAATACTTAAAAGTGGTTTAATCCCTATATAACCAATATGACATCTTTAATCCTTAATTTCAAATCATAGAATTCAATTTCAAGTATTGAATTTAAATTTAAATCAAATTATTTAAATTCCAAAACTTAATCAAGTAATTTAAAAATAATAAATTTTATTTTGAAATTCCATTCCAAAAGCTTTTCACATTTATTCCGATTCCATTTCCAAAACATTTGAATTTAAAAATTCAAATTTAACTATTTCAAAAATCTGCGACTTAATCGATTTCCTCGTGAAATCCATATTTGTGTGTGTATGGTGTGGTCCAGGGGTTTTAACACACAATAGTGCAACAACATTCAATCATCACAGATTAACAGATAATATACAGATGTATCATCCATAAATGAATAAATTTTACATACCACAATCTACATAACAAAATATCACATATCAGATAGGACAATCATTTCAAGGCATCTCATACAATACAATCATTCATAAGTAAGGTCAAGTATTCAATAATCATTTATAAGCAGAATTAATCAATTGATTAATCCTAATTTATTCAATTATTTCCAATCAAATTTATTCAATTCTGATTTATTAATTTCAAATCATTTGATATAAATTAATTTATCAAACAACTTAATTATTTAGATTATTCTTAATTAATCATATTTATTAAATTGATTTTTTTTCTTTAAACCAATTTCATAATTAATTAACCCTAATTATTTAAAGAAATTTAACCTTTAATTACTTACCATAAAGCAATCATCTCATAACAATTCATCATTAATTCCCAATATATCTAATGATCTTCTTAAATTAATTAAACTAAATAAATTAACTTTAATTAATCAATTTATCCAAAATTAATTTCAATAAGTGATAAATCTTCAATTACTTTCATTAAGTAATTGCATTTTGCAATTTATAATTTTGATTATCTGGATTAATAAATCCAATTAACTATTAAAATTAATCACCTTAATTAATATTTGACAATCCTTAGTAAATCGTCTTTATTAACTAATAACACTTCTTTAATTACTTACTTAAGGAAACTTCATAGATTAAAATCATTATTAATCATTGCTAATTCATTAATTTATAAATAAAATAAATCATTCTTTAATTACCTTATTAATTAAATTATTTTCACTACCTTAATTATCTCTAAGATAATTAATTTCTTTATTAATGACTTCATTAATATTTAAGTGTATTTCTATCATTGCACTTTAAATTTTAAATTCAATTTAATTTAAAAATACACTTAATCATTCATGTTATTCAGAACAATTTAAAATTCAAAAACTTCTTTTATTACAAAACTAAAATTCAAATTTAGATTTGAATTCCAGATTTAAACTTTGATTAAACCTTTATTAGAATTCATTTCCTTAAAATTTCCAAATTCCATTTTTAATTCAAATTCTTTAAAACATACTTTAATTGCTTAAACTCTTTTATTTAAAACAAATTTAAATTTTTAAATTAAGTTTCAAACCTGAACTTGAGTTATGTTAAGCTTTGATTTTTTTTTCCTACATAGATAAACTTTTGCTTTTGAACTTTAAAATTCAGTTTTATATTCAAATAAAAAGAGAAACAGGTTCTGTTAAAACCTGTACAACATTTTCGACCCGAGACACCCCTGTTCTTGCTTCGAGACCAACCCACATCGTCTCGAGTACAACTTCGAGCAAACACGCGAGAGTAAGCTCTATTCTTCCCAGGCAAAAGCAAAACAAATTTTTCCAGATGCACAACATTTTCTCACGTGCATGTGCACCACTCCACCGCCTCCCTCCGGCCATCACCTCACCTTTGAGCAAATCGAAGACCATCCCCCAATCGACTTCCAATCGCCAGAACTCCCTTATCTCATCAAAAACGAATTGAAGCCCAAAAGCCCAAACCTGGAAACACGATCAGGTCCACGCCCCAAAACCTGTCATCGCCCTGTTCACCCAACCTCGGCCATCGGAGTTCGTTCAACTCCGGTCACGTGATCATCAACTACCCCTCTACCATCACCCACGGTCGCATGCAACTCGGTGCACGAGAGAAACCACGTCACTCGATTCCCTGACCACTCAAAAAATTAGGTTTACAAGCTTAAACCTTGCGCCGCCGCCACCACCGTCATCACTGACGCCACCACCCATTTTTCCCAGCACCCTGGTAAACTCCACCACCTTCAGGAAGAATCGCAGCCACCACGATCCACCCAATTGCCAGAGGCAACTCAAAATCCCCAAATTGGTTAACAAAGGAATGCTCAATCAAACCTTCACTAAAAAATGTAATTTTAGTTTTAAAAATCAGAGTTTTGATTAAGCATTCAGTTCATATTCTTAAATTGAAAATTTAAGATATTGGAAATATCACTTGTATTTAGTATTTACTGATCTTAAGGTCTTCAGAGCAGTTTTGCTCTATTTTTCTTAAATACAAAATTTAAGAATTTACTCTATAATCAAACAAACTTATTTTGCTTAGATCCTAAATCATAACATCAAGTAAATTGAGAGGAAATAAGTTTTGAATTAAACCTGAGTTGAAAAATCTTTAAGTACAGGGGTAACTTCAGGTTATACTGACATGCAGATATCATGTTTCACACACACAAACTTCACCAATAAATAAACACCAATTCATGATCTGCTTCATACTTAAATCAAACGACAAGATAATTTAGTTTATAAATAAAGTTACTCACTTGCTTAGATTGAACAGGGCTTTTACTTTGAATCAGGCTTTTAAAATTGCCAGCTGAAATCACCTTCTTTGATTTCTCTGGTTGTAGTTTGTTTGCAGTTGAAGTTTTGTTTAAACTTTTAGTTGATACTCATTTCAATTTTTTTCTTAGCTTTGAAGGTGAACGAAATGAAATGGAAGATGGATATATATAAAAGAAGTTTTACAGGCTATCTTTATTTTATTTATAAAGATAGGGTATGGGTGAATATGCTTGCTTGTACTTGCTTATACATATAAATGTATTTGTTTATTTCACACCTGCATATTGTATACTTGGTGGCTGCAGTGGTTTGGTTACTTTTTCTTTGTACTTTGGTGTGCACAGTTCATTTTGCTTTACATAAACATGTACATAGATACTTTATGTTTCATATTATATGTTTACATTGTGTCTTGCATTAAATGCATGTGTACATGCTTATATACATTTGTTTGTCTCGGCTGAAAGGTTTTTTTTTTTGTTTGTTTGTTATTTTACTTTATTTTGTTTACTTTGTTTGTTTTGTTACTTTACTTTGTTTTGGTTTTGTTTCACTTTCACACTATACATTCATATGTCCTTCAGCCTTGCATATCTACGTATATTTATTTAATTAGCTTGTAGATTCCAACATATGTTTACTGTCTTGCTTTCCTTTGTATTGGATTGTTTACATGATGCTATATCTTTGTTTTGGCTAAAATGTTGAATTTTGTACTTGTTGATTCTTTTGCATACTTATGTATTTGTTTGTTATTTTTACTTTGTTTTAGTTTTATGTTCTTTTAGCTAGCTTGTATTCGAGCTTTGTTTATTCTTGCATTTTTATTTTACTTTTATTACTTTTGTAGCCTACTCCATTTATATTATCTTGTATTGATTTATTAATATGAGATTAAGATATATATATATATATATATATATATTTACTTTATATTGTTATATCTTATATTTTATTTACTTCTTATTTATTGTCTTGTATTTATTATATATTCTCATATATACAAATTTTCAAATCCATTTGACTTTACATATCTTCTATTTGAATCGGGGAAACTCGCTTCCATTTAAAATTAATTTTATAAATTTTTATTCAAAATTTCATTTAATTATCAATTTAAATTAAATTAAAATCTAGGGTCGTTACAGGATGCATTGAAATGAATACCTTATGAATTTAGTTTCACAGTTTGACTATAAGGCATTCGGTGGTAATATTAGGTTAAAAGTTCACTTTTTTAAAAGTTTAATTTAGTAAAAGATGTTTATTTTGAATTTAAGGAAGATGAGATATTTTGCAAAAATAAACATTTTTGAAAATATTTTATGCAAGAAGTGATTTTATATAAGTTTGGTTTATAAAACATGGTCTATAAACAAGGAGGAATTAAATTGATATTTTGAGAACTTAAATCCCAATGTATTTGAAAAGGTTTTATAAGATTTTAAGGAAAGTAATAATAATATTATTTGAAAGTTATTATTTGGGAAAATGGTTAATAAAAATTGAGATCATGGTACTTGGTAATATTTATGAAGTATTTGATACCATTTTGAAATGATTTTGGTTAACTGCGAAAAGCATGAATTGGATGCACGCTTGAAAATAATTCTGGTGATGACTTTAACATCATCGACGTTCATTTTTGGGTTTCTAAGTAGGGGATTCTATAGGATTTTTTTATTAAAATAAATTTCGATTTAATTTTGAAAGTATGATCTCGATCCATTTTTTGGACTTGCACATCTCAAATAAGGAAAACAATATCCTTATTATAAAGTATTCCATCCATCATGTTATGTTGGAGCTTGATGTCTAATTCTTCTTGCGTTATTCAGTTCTAAAGTTTTTCTTTGGAAATAAATCTGATATGACAATTTTAATGTAGAAAAGTTTTATATGTAGGGTGCCTGAGTGATAATGACATAGCCGAGACTAATTTTGAAACTTTCATGCTTCCCTTTTTGGGTAAAGTGTGTTTAATAAATTATTGAATTTTGTTAAGATATTTTAATGCTTATTTACGTATTTTGAGAGTAAAGTGCTGCAACATGTAAAACATGTTTTTAATCAAACTTCTAAATTAGTTATTTGTAAGTAATATTTTACATAGATATTTAAAACCTATTTATAAGTATTTCTAAAGTATTACTTTATATATATAAGTTTTGACAAAGATTATTGACAAGGCATAATACTAAAAGAAAATGAGTAAACTTATCTATTTGCGAGATTCAAGGATGAAGTGTCCAAGCAAGGCTTTCATGCAACCAGTGCTCTAATTTACCTAGCTTCACTCTTAAACGAAGAATAGTATAAGTTGAAATGTCAAAGACGGGTTAATTTTGTTGTTTACTTATTTGTTTAAAAAGGTAACTAATTTTGCTTAACGTTAAAAGTCGACGAAGTAGGCTTATCTATTTATGAGAGTTAAAGATTGATGTCAAGTAAGGACGGAGAAATGGATCTCTAACCTACCGGTTTCCCTCTTGAACGAGGAATAGTCAAGTCATGAATGTCGAAAATAGGTTAAACATATTGTTTGTTACTTGTTTATGGAAATAATTGATATTAAACTTAACACTAAAAGCCGACGAGTATTTAAGAATGAAGTGCCTAGGCAGGGGTTTGATATGCAACCAATAGTCTAACTTACTTGGCTTCACTCTTAAACAAGGAATCATTGAGTTAAAATGTTTGAAATGAGTTAGGTATACGAACATTGATTTGTATAAGCAACTGTTTTGGCTAGATAATCGATTAGTAGACTATCAAACTTTACTTATTATTAAATTTATATCTTTAAGAATGTTTTAAGGACAAGGATAAGTGAAATGGTTTTTGGTTCGTTGTGGCTATGTTTTAATAACATTCATTTTTAACCCTTTTTTTTATACTTACGAATTTAAATAGATCTTTAAAAGAATGTTTTAAAGATAAGGATAAATGAAATGGTTTTGGGTTTATAGTGATAATGTTTAAGTAACATTATTCTTAAACCTTTTTGAATGGATTTGTGAAAGTACTTACATCATTAAAGTGGATATTTTGAAGGAAATTATAAGTAAGGAATCTTTTGGAAAAAGATAGAAAAGGCAGATTCGAGAAGTTTCACCTGAATTCCTCGCGTGCTCTTTCGAGTAGTTTGAGAAAGGTTGTTTTTCGTTGATTTTCATTGGAGCTCGATTAGACGAGCTGGATGTTTCACCTACTATAGTATTCTTATTTCCACAGCATTACTATATTGTATATATCAGCATTTTGTGAGTACAAGTTGTTATAACTGTCCAGGCTGATGATAGTACTAAGGTTTTGTAACTCCAGAATTTTTGTATTGGAGTAACCCTTTATACTATTTCTTTGATATTATATATTTCCATTCTGCTAGTGAGATTCTGAGGTTGTGTTCTCCTCTTTATTTTCTATTTCTTTTTCTTTTTATTTTACCCTAACAATTCATACTTGGTACTTGAATGCTTGGCACACGAATACCGTGGATGTATTAATGTCAACATTTGAGGGCCGAAAGGTTAGGTCATAGCATTAAGAAACTAATATGATAAAATATGTAAGTTGTACATAGATCGTTTTATTCGTATGAATGTCTCGATCCAAAATTCAAGTACATGATTTCTAGGAGATATACACCAATCTGAATAAGGATATTTCATTGGTACTTGACGGTGAATGTTAGTAATGGATTCTTGATATGATCCCGAGGTTTTCTATCATAGTATATGGCTATATAAGAGAAATAGAGGTTTCTAATCAAGGAACCTAATCCGAGTCTGCACTAGAGAGGCCAAGTGATCTATACTAGTTAGGAAGTGAAATTTATGTGATCGAACAAGTGATCAGATCAGATATTACATACGGATGATCCTTGCACATTGTATGGACTTTAGTGTATGCATACTATGTTTTGTTGGCTTATGGAAATTTTAAGGAATAACCCTTTGACTTGTTCTAGGTAGCATGCATAATCGTCTATGTAATAACCTAAGGCTGATGAGCGTAAGCTACGGTTGTAGATTATTTATCATCCTTGTGCGATGGGAGGGTTTTTGAACCTGGGCGAACCGTGAGCTTTGTTTGCTAGCGATTTTGAATACCATCTAATATTAATGCTGCTTGTTTCTTTTGTATGTTAATCATGTTTGAATTTTTGGGGCGAAATGTTTTAAGTGAGGGAGAATGTAATATTCTAGAATTTTGAATGCTTCTAAATACCTGAATTATTTAGGCATTTGAATCTTGTATTTTATGTGATTAAATGGATTTTATAACCTTGTTATCCCCTTTTTAGTAATAATTAATGATGATAAACTTTTTTGAGAAAATGTTTACAAAAGTAAATAGTTCAAAGAAATATCAATAATGTAACTGAAAATCGTTTTATCGATAAACAGCTTTTTTCTTGGTAAAAATTGTTTGAACTTTTTGGACATGTATAATATATTACTATGTAATTAAATAGAAACTAAAAAAATTTCTCTAGTTTTTGTTAACTAAATGGAGGAGTAGGGACATGATAAGGGGTGAGGAGGAAGGGAGCATGTAAGAAGAAGGTGTATGGAAATTGCCTAAAGAGAAGATATTTTCCTTAGGAAAGTGAGGTGTAAAGTTGCAAATGATATAGAGGTAACTTTATAGACTTTCATGGAAGTTAAGAGGTGGATGGTAACCCCCTTGTCAAAGTCTATTTAAACTCCATTAAGTGTTTAGGAAATTGGTTTTGAAACTGTAAACATAGAAAAAAACAGTTCCTTCATTCTCTTCTCTCTTCTCATTAACAATTACTAAACAATGCAAATCAACACCAAACTTCATCAAACTCAAACTATAGTCCTAACATAATATATGAATAAGGTTTAGCAACTCAAAACTCAAAGAAAAGGAGAACACCCCCCACTTTTTCTATAGTTGATAAATATAGGCAAAACTAACCCTAAGCCTTGAATATAAATAGGTAAATTGAACTTTAGAGCTTGATTTGGTTGAATATAAATAAAAAGGCTTGTTCTTGTGTTAAATTGGTTATGGGTGCGTTTAATCACCATTTTATGATGTACATTGTGATATATTGTTGTGCTTGAATATAAAGTAAGTTAATTAACTAATTAAAGTGTATTTTTGGACCATACTTGCTTTTGAAAGCAAACGACAACTATTTATTGAATATCATTCTTCTATGACCTTCTATAATATATGACATAGCCTTGACATGTGTATATAGGGTTGATTGGATGGTGTTTTGTTTGGACTTGAATACGGAATGGTAATATAATAACAGTCGGTGTGAAAGCTTTCTAAATCTCCTTGTGTTTAAACTTGTTCAAATGGTTTATATGTTATAATATTATGATATAATACCTTTTGGTTATTCTCTACACTAATAGTATAGTAAGGGACAGCAAGGAATTGGTTTGGAAAATTATAGAAATGATATAATACAGTTTGAAAAGATAGAAGCGTAGTAGTCAATATGGATGCACTTTGAAAATGCCTTGTGTTCAGCGATTTTTAAAGTTAATTTTGGAAGACATCGTTTGGGATTATTTGCATAATTATTAAGTAAAATAAATAAAGTACTTATTATAAAAAAAATTAGATTTTAGATCAATTGTTAATAATATGAAAATTGGTCAAACTTTTTTGCATTTTTCATATGTTCTCTGTCCTGGATTTTTACCAGGACATACGGTTTAGACCTATGGCACCGTTCCTGGACCTTTTACAACACTACTGCTGTAGTGTCATTTTAACTTTTTTTAAATGATTTTCAAATGTCTTTTAAATTATGATTACATTAATTATTTTTCTGGAATCTTTTTAGAGATTATTAATACCATGTATAAGAGTGTTTTAAAAGTGGTTCCAATTATAAATCTATTTTTAATAATTTTTTATTAATTTTTAAAGGTATTAGGATTCAAAACTTTTTTTGGGGTTAAATAGGAATCCGCAAGACTTTGAATCCGGAGCACTTCCTGGGGGGTTTTAGAACTTATGATAATAGTTCTGTATATGCCATCGTTTTCTATTTGAAACTTTAAACGGTTTACATAACATTTAAAATGAAACACTTCTAGGGTGTTTCACAACTTTTAATAGTCTTCTGTAAATGCTGCAATATGTTATTAAGACTTTAAAATGGCTAAAAAGGATATTAAAATTAAGTATTTTTATACCTTTTTTCAGGAGTGTTTCATAGCATTAATTACAGCATTTAAAAGTGGCTTTGATTTTAACTGTATTTTTGTTAATTATTTATATAAATTTTAAGTAAAGGGTTTTAAAATGTAAAACATGCATTTTGTTGATTTTGTCAAATTTCTAATTAGTTATTTTCAAATAGTATTTTTTTATATAGATATTTGAAACCTATTTATAAGTATTTTTAAAAGTATTTATATATAAGTTTGGTATAGTAAGTTAAGTAATTTATAAAAGAAAAATTGGCTTTGTTATAACCTTAAATTATAGTGAATTATTTTTGAGGAGTTAATTAAAAGTACAATACCTTATTAAATAAGTGTAGATGTAACTAGATCTTTGAAAAGAATGTTCTAAAGATAATGCTAAGTGTAAAATGGTTTTGAGTTTATAGTAACGATCTTTTGACAACATTTGTTTTTAACTCATTTTATTATACTTTTGTAAAATTGAAATCTTGTTTAAGATTTATGAATATTCTTATACCATTTGGATAAGAATATGAATACTTTTCTAACTATTGAAAAGAGTATAAATGAATAGTGAAATAATAGCATATATGTATGTATCTTTTTTAAAGGTATTTTAAATACACACACACATACAAGTATTTACTACGCAATTTTAATTAATAAAATAATTAATTAAGTAAAAAAGAGATTTGGAGTTGCTTATGTGGCTTAATTGTGCTTTGTGTGACTTAAGTGTGCTTTGTATGTTTAGTTGTTTATGGAATTTAATCCTATGCTTAACACTAAAAGTTGAAAAAGTAGATTTATTCTATCTATGTGGGTTAAGAATGATGTTTTAATAGGGTTTAGAAGCAAACAGTGCTCTAACCTATCGGCTTCACTCTTGGCCGAGGGATAATATAAGTTGGAAAAGTCGAAAACATGATAAGAAAATGAGACTTGGTTTCCATATGCGATTGTTTCTGTTTTCTACTAGGTAATCGACCATCACGTATTGATATGGTTTGAGATCCCCTGGAAAGGACTCATTCATATGAGTCGTATCTTGCTTTAAGAATGTATATAAATGAGATCTCCCAAGGATGACTCCTTTATGTCACTCGGTTACTTCTTAAAGAATCGCAATTGAGTTAATCAGAAATTCACCAATTTAGTTTTGAAGTGACCAGAATCAGATAAGTGTATTACTTGCTGAAAACCACTTCAAAACTAATATATGAGTTTAATGCAATTGAATTAGTTATGGAGTGGAATGCTATAGGGTTGATTTGTCAATCCTATGTTTAAGTCCAACAAAGAGGTTAGAGCCAGCATTCGTTGGACGACTTATGTTGGGACCCATAGAGAGATATGTGAACCGTTCAAGATGTCGGAATCCAGAGAGAGGTTCAAATTATGCTCGGCTGATGACAACTTGTGTGCTAAAATATTGAACATGGCTTCACCATAAGTAATGATAGGAAATAGAGTAGGACAAATAGCCAATGGGTTTAGCTAACCCAAGGGTACATCAAATTCAAACATCTACAGATGCTTTGGGTTATGGTGCACAAGAGTTGTTGGTATTCAGTATCATGTGTTCGGGCGTTGACCTGTAATTTTTATCTAGTCGCATATTTTATTTAGAGATATGTATAATTTTGAAAGGTATTTTCTGACCCTTATCAACAGGCCTCTTCAGTTTACTAGGGGCGCCTCTAACGGAAATCCCTATGTGAATGTATCTTAATGGTTTTAGTTGTACATCTAATGATATTGCATTGTGAAATGCTAGCCGCTCGGCTATGATTTGATTTAAGTACACCCTTTAATATATCTATTATATTTCCATATGTACTTATTAGATGGGTTTAGTCCTTTTGAGAGGATAACCGTTACGGTGACTCGAACAGTCTCTAAATTACTATTATATGCTAGCCACAAATTTCTAGAGTTTCCCATAACATACTTATGTCTGACTCATGGTTATATCTTTCCTTTAATTCCATGGGTGCTATTTGAGTAGTTTGAGAAAGATAGATTTTCGTTGATCTTCTTTGGAGCTTGAGGAGACAAGATGAATGCTTTCACCTACCGTAGAATTCTTATTTTTGTTGCACAACTAGTATGTATATATCGGCATTTGTGAGGACATGCTATTATAATTGTGCAGGCTGAAGATAGTACGTAAGAAAGTAACTACGAAATGCAATGTATCTTAGGATAACATTTTGTATTGTTCTTTTGATATATATGTTATCGTTTCACTGTGAGATTCTGATGTTTTGTTCTCTTCCTTTTTATTTTACCTTAACAATTTGACTTTCCAACACTTGGGTGCTTGAATGTGAATACCGTGGATGATTAATGTTGACATTAGGGGTCGAAAAGGCAGGTCGTTACAACTAGGCACTTATTGATCATACAACCAGTGTTAAGAATGATACATAGATGCTTAAGATACATGATTGGAAATCTAGAGTTATTAAAAGATATTATATACAAAGATGGTGGAGCCATAAATTTTGGAGAAAAATAGAAGGGATACATCATCGCATCAACAACGTTTATAATTCTAAACCCTTATTATTTTAAATATTTTATTAGTTATAAATTGAAAACATAGTTTGCTACGTATAAGTCAGTTATGTGATAAGGGTTTCGAAATAAAATATAAAAATAATAATTGTCATATCATAGATCAGGACTCTAGAATTATATTTGAAGGTATTATTAAATAAGAAATATATGTTTTAAGTTTAAAGGCATCCTGTAATGACAAGTTATTCTTATGGATGATTCATGCGACCCATGGATTTTGCATAAACATTTTGGTGATTTAAATTTTAAACACCTAGGTAAAAAATTTAGTATGGACTTATGAGAGGCCTTAAA
This sequence comes from Allium cepa, assembly GCA_030765085.1. NCBI lineage: Eukaryota > Viridiplantae > Streptophyta > Magnoliopsida > Asparagales > Amaryllidaceae > Allium > Allium cepa. Next base: position 771,659,192 of record CM060935.1, read on the forward strand.
AAATGAACTTCAAATTAAATAATCTTTATGCTGCTTATTAAATTTGAAAACTCAACAAGAAAATATTTGAATCTAAGGATACGATCTTTACCTAAACCCTTTAGAACTTCCTCATATAAATCTTCTGTACCGTCAAAAATACAAATAAGTAAACCATAATAATATTCCTTTGTAATTATAGACGATTTTCTATGATATACTTGGACATTTTTCTAAAACATAAAAACGATGCATTGAAATGTTTAAAACTTTTTCTAAAAGAATTCAGAATCATAACTCTATCAAAATTAAAACTATGCGGAATGATCATAAAGAAGAATTCAAAAAAAAATCTGTAAAATATGTAATAAGAAAGGTATCACAGAGAAGTTTTCTTTTCTAATAACTCCTCAACAAAATGGAGCAGTAGAATGTAAAAATAAAACTAGTCAGGAGTAGAAAGGATGATGTTACATGACAATAACTTACCGAAGATTTTTTGGCTAAAGTAATTGCTATGGCATGTTATTGATGGGTCCATCCCGTTTCGGAAATAAGCAAAATAGGTAAATATTAAAAAATTCCTTATTTGAATCTTAATACCTTATGCAATCTATTAACTGGTATTAGATCTAATCTATTTATTAAAATAAAATCATATTTTATTTTAAAATACTTTGAATTTATTTAAGCAATCACGTTAATTAAGTTTATTTAATGATTATTTTGAACATATCTAATATACTCTTGCTCTAACACGATAACATAATGATGTACAAACATATGTACAACTATATATATGGAATATTGCTATGGACATATATATATATATATCTATTATATAGTTACATATTTATATGATAAATTCATATGCATATCATAAGTATAAATACCTAAGAATATACATATGTTTAAATACACTCAATATATATGGTTTGTATGTGTGTCTGTGTGTGTATATTAATATTACCATATATCTATAGTTTAGAACGTGCACACACATGTATGTATGTACCTGTTTATGTATCTATATGTATGTGTGTTTGCTCATAAAATAGGCAAACACCTCCAATCTATTTTATAGTAGTGTTATGAACATAGGGTGTATAACACAATTGTTGTATTTTTATTATGATTGATTTTCTGAGAGAAAATTACATAAAAGTTGTGTAGAAATTAAATTATAGTAAAGTAAAGATCACAAAGATTTATAGTGGTTCGACTAGAATATGCCTTCATCCAACTGTCCTTTTTCATTATCCTTTATATAGATCTTTGGTGCAATGATTGGTGTACAAAATATTTTGATTTTTTGCTCAATAGAAAGTAAGATATAGGCCTAAGGATGTTTATTTGGCAACTTCTATTCATCTATTCCTGTTTATTTATTCCAATTCAATTGTTCATGTTCGGCTATTCCTGTAAGGCTGTTCCTGTTAGCCTATTCCTAGCTTTCTCTGACTTGCACTCCACTATTATTCTAAGCTTTGCTCTCCAAAATTGTCCCTCATTATTGTTGAAAACCTAAGTATTTATAAGAGTTAAGACATGGGAAGCTAGGCCAACAAAATTGGGGATTTCTTTATTTGGCTCGCTTGATTCGGTTATTTCCATTTATAGAAGATACCATCCAATTTGTGTAGAAGATTGAATCAAAGATTTCTATATATGCATTATTGGGTTCAGCTCGGCAATGTGTGTCCGCGTGTATCTATTCCAGTTCCCTCTTGGTTAGGTAGTCATGTTTGTTTGGTCATGCCTTGGTTCAATGGAAGACTACTAAACAAGAACTGCACGGTATTCTCAGTTCGGTGCTTTGTTTCAGATTAATTGGCGCGGTAGTGTTTGTTTCGGTAGTGCCTTGTCCAGCGATGCTTGTTGGTTCGGTGGTAGGTTGCCGAACAGGATTTCGTGTTGGTAAACAACCACAGAATAAGATTATTTATTTGGCTATAAGCTACCTAACTATCAGTCTTATTTAGTTGTATACTAAACAAAGCATTTAAACCTTATAATACTTGTGCCATCTTCATACCTTCTTTTTCTAATCCTTTGATCAAGTGATGATGCTCTTATTTCCAATTGCTACGATGTTTCCTAGATCGCTCCAGATCGGTTACAACAACTATGGGTTGCTAGATCTCTGATTAAAAAAGCTCTGTGTCATAAATCTTAAGGTTGGTCCACCACAACTCAATGTTGGACAGTGGACATTATGGTTGAAGGTCATTAGATAAGCCTGAGATGATTCCTTTCTCTCTAGAAGTGCTCCAGAGATTTTGTTAAGCAAGATCTTGTTAGATAGAGAATTGGTTAGGTATTTTCTAGAGCTTCAAGTTCATCTGCCATTATTGCTCATCTGTTCTCCTCGCTTTATTTGTTATGCTAATCCATGAGGTATTTATAGGTGAGAGATTAGGTAGTAATCTATTAATTAGTAAATAGTTAGGTTTCCTATCAGAATATTTCTCCTATTCCATAAGTATAATGTGCTTCCTAGGAATCGAACTCCTGACCTTTTCATTGGAAGTTTGACTTACAACCACCTAAGCTACACATGTATTTTTTTCTTGTAACTCCATCTTTTTAAGTCAAAATTTAATGAAACTTAGATCAGTAGCTTCATATCATTGAGTAGAACACTCTAATGCCTTTGGTTGTTCCATTTGCTTGAGTATTCAGTAGCCCTCCTTAGTGGGGGCACCAATCAGTGGAGATTTTAAGATGACCTTATCTTTGGATCTATAGCTTAGGCTGAGATGCGGTTTTGAGCTAGGTGCATATCTTGACCTTAAGAAAAATTTCCAATCGGTTTGAGTCTATTTTAAGACTACCAATTTTTCCCTTAACACTTTGCCTTACTCTTGTAGTTATTATTCTTGCAGACCTTCCAGCCATTTCTATGCTTCTTGATGTCTTTTCGTATTCACCATTTTGTAGGCAAAAACGCCCATAACAATACGTATGTATGTAAATATTCTATATTTCCATTTATTTATTTTCGTATTCTTGATGTCTTCCTCTTTTACACACCATTGACTAAAACAAGTCTAATTTGTTGAAGAAATGAGAAATATGATTCCATGGATGTCAATAAACAAATTATTTGGCAATAAATTTCTTAAACTTTAAACATCACAAAAATAACTATAACTAAACCATTTTAAACAATGTTACAATTAAGATTGTTCTAGTAGTTAAGAATTTCATATTGATATCCATATTCAATTTCACTCTCCATCATATATATACCAAACGATAGATGAATTCTAAATAGAGAAATGTATTAAATTCAAATATTAAATATTTTAATTTAATCGTATGTATATATATAATATTATTAATTGTAACCTAACATAACATCATATATCATATTATATATTATAAATAAGAAGTATATTAATAAATTTAACTAAAATTTTCAAACCAATTTTAAACAAAATAAATTTGATCTAATCTTGGATAAAAATATGACCAAATTCAAACATTATTAATATATATATGTATGTATGTATGCATATATACTTCGCTCGTTTGTAATTGCAATGATGTACAATTTATATCAAATCAAACGATTATAATCAAAATTCAATAATGGAAATATAATGTAAATAAGTATTATAAAATACAAATATATATGAAATGGTGACTTGTTAAAATAATATAAGAATGTTTACTTAATAGAACTATCTCTTTATGACACCATGATTTGTTAATTGCCTCCTAGATTGCTTGAATCACCACCCGATATTGCTAGAACCACCCAATCTTGCTAGAATCGAATGAACTATCTTTATTTTGTTTAGTTTGATGTAATTTTAGGTGCAAAAATTTACGATCATGGGAATGATGGATGAAATGGCTGCCAAGAAGAAAGAAGGAGGAATCTCTTAATGAATTATAATAGGGAGATTGGTTTTCATGGAGAGCATAAATATCCTTCACATTCTCTCTCAAAAAACTTCCTTCTTTAATTCCCAATTAACTCCAGATATAATATATAGATGACTCTGTAACATTCCTCACTCTAAGACTCAAAAATGGACGCCGATGATGTTGTCATCATCAAAATCATTTTCAAGCAAAAAAGTAGGTCCAATATTTTTTTGCACAACACTAAGTGAACAGAGCAGCTAAATAAATTTCCGTTAAATCAAATTTTTTTACATGATTATTTATTTCATCATTAACCCTTTCATTCCCATGCAAGGAAAATACAACAAGGAAAAAAGAGTAATTGCATGTTCAACATATGAAGATGCAACACGACACATAACCAGTTATAATTCTTGGTCTTACACAACATAATTTTCAAAATAACTTTTATTAGCTTAATATGCCTCCTGCTTCATCTTTGGAATCTTTATTCATATTTCCAAAAGCTACCTGTCTATTCGTTAAACTCGGCCTACTCAAATAAATATTTGCGAGTTTATAGAAAATAATAAAAACATGGGTCAGACATAAAGTTTAGTATGAGTAAAATCTTTACTCTAATCATCCACAGTGAGACCATGCCGCTACGTAGAACAGGTTTTCCCCTTACATTATCATCACAACAATTGCATCATAACATGTAAACATGTATTACACCAAAAGCAACCATATGCACCATATTCAATCCATAAGTGTAATCTACAGTTCTCATCGAATTATGAACCATGTCATATTTTTATTTTTATTTCCAATTAAGTATACCATGCATTCAACATGCATTCTTGAACCAAGTCATCCAATCATCCATCGTCCATTCAAACATAACCTAAAATATTATTTTAGATGTTTATCTTTAAGTTCTCGTTAACTTATTTTAATGGTTACCTCCATAGGTCTATTTAATACTAATTTATCTTTTCTCGAACAACATCACCTGATGAAATGACAAATCTCCACAAATGGGAGCCTCCCTTATTAGAGCCACCCCGATTCTCCAAGAAGGTTAAATGTAAGCACCCTAAATACATTCTAGTAAGCATCCTTACTAAGTGTCAATAACCCCTCTTAGTCCCTGAATCATTGTCATTCACCTTTTCTATTTATTTATTTTAGTTATAACACTACCCTAATATTTTGGCACCTTGCCATAACTCTTCTTTAGAGTTCATGAAACTTTTAGAATTGAACCCTATCGTAGCATCCTGCCATATAAAATTGGACTTTAGACTAATAGTCAAGGTACTCTTCCATCCAAACACTCCTTGAACCAGTATATTTCCATGATCATAGTCCAACCCCTTTCTATCATCCATTTATAATGTACTCTAAACTTTATTTAGATAAAACACCTTTATCTTTGATTAAATGATACCCTATCATTTATTAGCTTCTCTAACATTTCTTCCATTTCAAAATAACTTAACATATTTGTTAACTTATAAAATTCCTCCTATATTTCATCCTTATGAAATAGTTCGATTACCACTTGGAAGTTGTCTTCTATAGTGTACTGAGTATTTCTTATTTTACTTAAAAAATATAGCTTTCCAAGTTATCGCAAGTTGACCCTAGTTGTTACATATTAGCTATGCCACAATTTCTTGAGCCTAACTATCACACATTGGCTATCCCATAGCCATCGCAAGTTGACTTCTCTAGGCCTTCACAAGCTGACCCTTATCTAGCTATCTCATGTTAACCCCAAGTAGTGATCGCTAGTTGACTTCCCTAAGCCTACGCACCTTGAGCTTCCATCTAGCCGCTGAATGTTGACTCCCATGAGCAATCGCATGTTGATTCTTCCCAAGAGCCTTCACATATTGAAACTTCCCAAGAGCCATCGTATGTTGGTAGCCTATGTTATCGCAAAATGATGGCTCAAATAGCTATCTCATGTTGATTTTTAAGTAGCTATTGAGAATTTATATGGCATATTTGTAATTAATGTGGAAACAATTTTGTTGCCTTATAACGTAATTACTCGTCATAAAATCCCATTTGACATTGAATTCTTATTGGTCAACAAATTACTTTATAGTTCTCTTTTCAGAACTTAGGGACTATATCTTCAATAAATCAATTATTCATATTTAATTAATTACTCTTTTTCCTCAGCTAAATAATTTATATAAACTTGAAAATTAATGACAAAAGTCTTAACAATTCACCAAAAATCAAGTTCATGTTATTTTACCTCATATCAAAATTTTGAGTCAAAAGAATTATTTTTATTATTTATAATAATTAATTTACTCTGAATTAACTCTTCTTTAAATGTTGAAAATTCATATCGATTCCAAATAAATTTCAAAAATTGTGAAATTGAAAACCCATCTTTATTTCATCGTCATAAACTCTATATTAAATTTTTGTGGCTTTAAGACATCACTACATCATGTTTTACGCTAAATATGAACAAAAATATTTTTTTAAATTTCAAACCATAATCCAAACAATATTTAATCATCCAAACATGTTAATTTTCATCAAAACATTCATTTATAATCAAGTCCAAATCCAAATGGTTAGGAAAGTTTTTGGAGATAATTTTACTCGCCTTGGTTAAGAAAAATCATGTTTAATCTTCCTTGTCCCTTAAAGTTCAAAGCTTGATCTTCTTGCTTTAGTTTTCCTCTCCCTTTTGCGAAATGGTGAACGACCATGATTTAGAGTTTTAGGGATTGGTTAAGAAAATGAAATAAAGTGGAAACGAGGGGATATGGCTAAAGGAAATGTGCTAGTGCTTTTGGCTTGGGCTAGTATCACTTCTAGCCTAATCACACCAATGCATCTCCCTTACAAAAATCCTTCCTATCCAAGGTTTATTTATTTACTCTCATTAGCAAGGCCAACCTTAATTGATTATTAGTCCATTCAATTAACTTTTTAAAGTGCCTTACACTTAAATAATCAAATCTCTTTTAGGCATTTCTTGCAATTAAACTATTTTATTCATCTCTTAAATAATCTCTTCTTATTATTAATTTATTTCCCACCTTATGGACCCTCCAAAATATGGGGCGTCACAGTCTTCCCTCTATATAAAAATTTTGTCCATGAAATTTCGATTAGGAAAACAAAATTTACATTAACACCCTAAAAGTGTAAAGTCGTTATCATTTAAGTACACATGGATGCAAAAGATTATTTAAGTACTCTACTAATGTAAACCATCAATCATCAAACATATATGCATTAATGCAAATACTAACACATAAAAATATCATGCATGAATATGCTAATACACTACTAGTACGGAACAACCAAACAAAGCACCATGTTATACACATGAATGTTAAAAACATCTTGGTATCAATATTCCTAATCTAATTCTCCTTCTCCTAGGTACAATATTTTATGTCATCATACCACTGGATGTGAATATGTCTAATAGCCTTGTTCCTCAATTCCTTACTATCACGACCTAATATTACTTTCGGTCATTTCATGTACTTTAAATTTTGCTCTATGGATAAATATTTTATCGCCCTCGTTTCCACTCTTGAACTTGGGTTATGCACACATTTCTTTAAATGCGATATGTGAAAAATATTATGCACACTTGCCAAACTACTTAGTAGCTCAATTCGATAGGCGAATTTACCAATCCTCTCAATCATTGAAAATAGTCCTATATTTCTACGCACTAAATTCCCTGCTTTCCTAAAGCTCATAACTCACTGCATTGGAGAAACCTTCACGAACACATGATCACCTTCCACAAACTCAAGCACTTTCCTTCACTTGTCCATGCAACTTTTTTCCCTTCATTGCACTGTCTTCATCCTGGAACGAATTAATTTTACCTTATTAGTAGCATCTCTTGCCAAATCGATCCCTAACATAAGTCTATCTCCCTTGCCCAACCAACAAATAAGTGACTTACACAACCTACCACACCGCGCCTCAAACTCTGCCATCCCGATAATTGATCGGTAACTATTATTGTAGGCAAAGTCCACCAAATGCAAATAATCTTTCTAAGATCCACTGAAATCTAAGACATATGCTCTTGGCGAATCCTTGAGTATGTAGTTTACCCTTTATGTCTGTCCACCTGTGTGTGTGTGTGTGTGTGGGGGGGGGGGGTAATCCAAGGTTAAGTTCAACTCCATACCAAATGTACTCTGCAAACTTCTCAAGAACTCACCGATGAATAATGAGTCTCTATCACTAACAATGCTACTCGAAACCCCATGCAGCCTCATCACATTCTTCCTATATAGCTTCGCTAAGCTAGTCATCATCCCTATCAACTTACTGGGATAAAATATGCACTCTTATTCAATCTTTAAACCATCACCAAAATGCTATCATTTCCTATTCTCGACCGGGGCAACCTATCAACATAATCCATAGACATGGAATCCCACTTCCAAGTGGGTATTTCCAAGGGTTGAAGTAAACTGCTCGGCTTCTGATCCTCAACCTTCATTTGTTGACATGTGAAACACTTCTTCACATTCTCTTATATTCTTTTCATACCTTCCTAAAAGAAGACTCTCTTCATGTCCCGATGCATCTTCGTGCCCAAAAGATGAATACTAAACCTCGACCGATGGCTTTCCTCCAAGACTACTTTTCGAAGGTCTCCAATATTTGAAACACATTGTATTCCTTTCTTTCTTAGACATCCCTTCATGTCTATCTCAAATCCTTTCAAATCCTCACATCCCCCATGTCTCTAGTCGCCAAATGCTTTCGCCAATTAGTGCATCTTCCTTCTACCTTGCAGCAATTTTATCCACACGTGTTGGACATAACTCCAAACTTGCTAACATGTCTAGATATCTACTCAATATAGTATTCTGCCTATAATGCACTTCGCAAAAGGTAACGTTTGTAATGTCTTCCACTCTTTAATCATTTAACACTTCATTCTGATGCTTTCTACTCAAAGCATCAACAAGCTTGTTCCCTTTTTCTAGCACATATTCTATTCGAAAATCGTATGCCGCCAAGAATTCCAGTCATCTCTATTGTCTTATATTCAACTCCTTTTGAGAGAATAGATAACTAATGGACTTATAGCCGTATATAACTCAAAAAATTCTCCCAATAAATAATGTCTCTAAATCTCTGACATAAATAACACCTCACCAAAATATAAGTCATATTTGATCTCATGTGGCCTTAGCTGCCTTGATGCATATGCTATTACTTTGCCTTTCTACATCAACACCGTTGTCAAGCTCGTTCCACAAGCATCGGTATATACTACTAACTCCTGATTCCCTTCATGCATGATTAAGACAGGAGTGTTTGTCAACAACTTCTTCAACTCCTAAAATGACCATTTATATCTATCTGTCCATGCAAGCTTCATATTCTTTCTTGTTAGCTTAGTTAAGGGTGTTGTTATATGCGAGAAATCCTTAATGAATCTACATTAATAGCCAGCCAAATCCAAGAGGCTCCTCATCTCTATGACCATCTCTGGTCTCTTCCAACAGTTAATAGCTTATATCTTTGATGGATTTACTGCTAATCCAATCTTTGAAATAATATAGTTAAGAAACTCCACCTCCTATTTCCAAAAAGACATTTCGAAAACTTCACCTTCAACTTATTTTGTCTCAGTGTCTCCAATACAAATCTAAGATGGACTTCATAATCTCTCTCATCTTTAGAGTATGCTTATACACCATCAATGAAGAACAACACAAATCTATCTAACTGATCATGAAAGATTCAGTTTATAAGATCAACAAAGAACATAGAGGTATTAGTTAGTCCTAATGGCATCACTAATCACTCATATGAATGATACCTTATTCGGAACGTAGTCATTGGAATATTATCTTCTTTTACTCTTAGTTGATAAAACCCATTACCAAGTCTGGCTACGAGAAACCTGAGCTCCACTAACTGATCAAGCAGGTTGTATATTCTGGGCAAAGGATAACGATTATTCCCTATCAACTTAGTCAGCTTTCAATAGTCCATGCACATCCATAAAGATCCATCATAGTTCTTTAGGAATACCGAGGATGCTCCCCCTAGTGAACTACCCAACCCAATGGAACTTTTATCCTCGAGTTCTACTAGCTACTTCTTCAATTCCTTCATCTTCTTAGGTGACATTCTTGTTTGTGCCAAAATTGGTCACAAACCCCAAATACCGTGAAAGCACCAGTGTATGAATACAAATCAACAATATTCAAACACAAATAACAGATCTCAGCAAATAACAAGCGGCAAATCAGAAATAATGAACAGAGACACAAGTTTTATAGTGGTTCGGCTATCTTCGGCCTACGTCCACTCCAAAGTTTTATCCTTTTATTAATTATCCTTGCTGGTTACGAGTGATTACAGCAATTACGAAGTCCAAATTCGAAATCAATGACAGTAATGAAGATATGGAGTGATCCTGGCAGCGTCCGGGCATGCTTCTTCTTTCCAAATTCTCCGACCCCTTTTCTAAATGACCAGGGGCTCTATTTATAGGTGTAGGAGGCTAATATCTCTCCTAAAAATCAGGTAGACCGCTTCTGGCACATGAGGGGGCCCATACGCCCGGATTCTGGAAATCCGGACCCACTTTGGGACCGATTCGAACTAGGGTTCGAATCGATCAAGAAAGCATCCAATTGAAGTGAAATTTGGTGTAGAAATTCTTCCACATGCATGCAAGCTCCTGTAAAAATTTCATTGCATTTGGATCAATGGTTTGGAAGATATGATCGATTCGAGATCAAAGCTCCATGTGTTCTACCTGGTTCGAATCCATGCTTCGAACCCATCTCCTTCGACTCCATCCAAAGCGCGTGCGCATCGATGATGTGTCGCGAATTCTCCGGATCGATCCACCTTTGTCGCCGTATTTAACGCTTCTTTTCCTAAAGACGCGCTCGTATCCATGCTTTGTACCTCAGTCCGTATCAATAGGTACGAATCCAGAATCCCAAAACTGCTACTTCTTTTTCGTATCGATCCAATGCTTGATCGATACGAAGGACTTCTGCGCATCCATCTCGTTACTCTTCAACGACGCGAAGCGCATCGATTCGAAGCAAACTCTTACATTTCCTCTTGATTGATACGAACTGTATCGATTCGGACCACCATCGATACGAACCAATCTGTATACACCTTATGGATACGAAGGTGACCTATGTTGTCATCGAGTTGAAGTCCACCTGTCCTTCTCTTCCGATCGATACGAAATAACCGAGTCTTGTCCATGCTGATCGATACGAAGTGTATCGATTCGAAGTCATCATTTCCCGATCGATACGAAGTGCATCGATTTGAACCATCCTTGCGCCGTCCCTTCGATCGATGTGAACCTGATGGAGTCGAACTTAACAACCTGATGGGTTCAAATCTGATGGATTCGAAATGAGCACCACCTTGACCCCTCGATGGATTCGAACAGCATGCCTTTCCTACCTTGCATCGATCATAACTCCTTTATATGAACTCCGATCAACCTAAAATTTGAAACGTAGCCTTTCCTAACCCTTATAATCATATCCAATAAATTTCGTCCTGATCGGAGTTCAACCAAATTTTGACGACATCGATCGCCGCCTTGCTTCCAATCGATCTCCAATCCCTGATATCCATCATTCCTTGCCAGCTTGTTGATATTCTAGTTTTGACCAGAAAGTGGGATAGCACTTTGCCCCCAAAAACATGCCTTGTGATAAGAAGGTGTGTTTTGAATAGCTCCGATTCCAATATCCAAAGTCCATAGCAATACTGCCAGAGTATGTCATCCTTGACTGCTCCGAGTCGATGTCCAATTCCACATCTAATAACCAAAGCCTTAACCAATCCCTTATCCATCCGAACTCGACAACTGAGTCCTGATCCATCCTTATCCCATAGCCAATAACTGAATCCAGGACCTCTCCGGGTCGATATCCGAATCCATAACCTCTCCGGGCTCTTGCCAAGCACAATCCACACCTGGCGACCGTGGTCAGTGTCCCTGGACGTTGAGCTAACCTCTCCGGGTTCTTGTCAAGCGTACTTCACATCTGACGACCGTGGTCCAGTGTCGCTGGACGTTGTACAAAGCCATGGATTAAGTCCTAAGCCGAATCCTGGTCTCTCCGGACCCTTGTTAAGCATAGTCCATACTCAATGACCTGAAAATAACAATTGATAATACATGGCCTAAGTCCTAGGCTGAATCCGGTCACTCCGGACCCTTGCCAAGCATAGTCCATTCTTGACGACCTGAATGAGCCAATTTGCCGCGTTCGGGCAAAGTGACTCACCCCTTGCCAGGCACAATCCATACCCGACGACCGTTTATCAAAAACCAGATAAAAATCCAATCAAAATCCAATCCAGAATCCAAATCCCAAAATCCAAATCAAAATCAAAGAATCAGAAATCCAAACCAGCATCCAAAACAAAAAACAATCATCCAAAGGAAAATCCAAATCAAAAAGCAAGCAAAACCAAGAGTTCAATCCAAACTCCAAAACCAAATCCAAAAAGAAAAGCAGTGTCCAATCAAAAAGAAAAAGATAAATTTCACAAACCACAGTATCGTAGTTTATCATCATTCAGAGCATGCCTAGGGGCTATCTCCATCCCCGTACATGTGTAAATGACTAGATTGCTCGCCAGTAGTTCGCTACTTATTTGATATTATCCCGATTAGTGGATGATCAATCGACCATCATCCCTGGGCCTCACATCATCACAGTGTGAGGTAGTTGGTGGTTGCTCCTGCTCCACCGTTGCATTCCGAGTTCCGACATATTGTCGTAATTGTCCATTCCTTACACGCTCCTCGATTATATCCTTTAAGTGCCTGCAGCTGTTGGTATCATGTCCATCTAAATCATGGAAGAGGCAGTGCCTTCCTGATCTCCTCTCCTGTTCTGATGGTTCTCTCCTAGCTGGCCTCCGGTTGGGAAGGTGATTCTGAGTATCCAGGTATATCCGCTCCAGCGTCTCGTTCAATCCTGTGTATGTGGAAAACTTTGGATCCTTCCACCACTTCCTAGCGTTTTCGGAATCATCATCCAACTTCCTTTTCCCTTTGTCTTTATCCAAGCCTTTGCTGAATGATCCTCCACCCTCAGTTGCAGTAACCTTTTTCACCTTTAAATCCGTACTTGCATCTTTTTGCCGAAGGAACCTTTCTGCCTGGTAAAAGAATTCGTTGAGATCCTGTGGGGGATCTCGTATCAGCGATACCTTGAAATTCGAGTCCTCCCTGACTCCTGATACTGCTGCCATTAAAACCATCGATGGATCAGGCCGATCCACCGAAGCGACTGCCGCACTGAATCGAGTTAGAAAAGCTCTAAGCGATTCATCCATCCTTTGCTTCACCGATGTTAATGTCATCACATTCTTCGGCCTCTTGACGTGAACCCGAAACTGTCCCAAAAACCTTTCCACCAATTCCCTCCAGGTCCTGATAGATCCTTCTCCCAGCTGCCTAAACCACATTGCGGCTAAGTCCGTCAAATACAAAGGGAAGCATCGGGCCATCACTTCATCAGATGCCCCCAGCACCTCCATGTGTCTGGTGTACCTCATCAGATGATCAGTTGGGTCTGCCTTGCCATCATATATCTCCATGCTAGGTAGCTTGAACTTAGGTGAGTTCTGAGCCATCCTTATTTCCCAAGCGAACGGACTCCTATTTACTCCTTCCAAGTCTCTGTTGGTCAAACCACCTCGCACAGTTTTCCTGATGATCTCCATTAATCCAGTATTTCTGTTGGGGGTTGCCCCCCATGCCCCTGGGGGAACTTAGGCACATACTCTTCGTGTGGCTCACTAGCAGCAACGTTAGCTCTAGTCTGTTGAACTCCTTCCAAAGGTCCTCCTATGTTGGATCCTGTGGGCCTGCCCCTAAGCCCTTTTTGATTGCCCTCTGGCTCCGCATCCCGTCCTCCATTGGGTTCCACAACCCTAGTTCCTTGTCCTGCATCCACCGTGGCTGTAGATGTTCCTAAGTTCTGCATCCCTACAGCTCTCATTTGCTCAAAGAAAGTCTGCATCATTTCCTGTTGGCTCTTCAACAATCTCTCTTGCAAAGAATTTTTCCATGGCTTCCATCTCATTCCGGGTTATGTAGATTGAAGTCTGTCTTTCCCCAGCTCCGGAGGATGCTTGTCGACTTCCTTCCTGTTGGCTTCTCTCTGCCCTTTGCCTTCTACTATTTTGCCTAGTCATTGTCTTCCAAATCCAAACTTCTATCCGATGCAGCGGGTGCTAGTCCATCTCGGTGAAAGCACCAAAGTATTTGCGCCAAAATTGGTCACAAACCCCAAAACCGTGAAAGCACCAGTGTATGAATACAAATCAACAATATTCAAACACAAATAACATATCTCAGCAAATAACAAGCGGCAAATCAGAAATAATGAACAAAGACACAAGTTTTATAGTGGTTCGGCTATCTCCGGCCTATGTACACTCCAAAATTTTATCCTTTTATTAATTATCCTTGCTAGTTACGAGTGATTACAGCAGTTACAAAGTCCAAATTCGAAATCAATGACAGTAATGAAGATATGGAGTGATCCTGGCAGCGTCCGGGCGTGCTTCTTCTTTCCAGATTCTCCGACCCCTTTCTGAATTACCAGGGGCTCTATTTATAGGCGTAGGAGGACGATATCTCTCCTAAAAATCCGGTAGACCGCTTCTGGCACGTGAGGGGGACCATACGCCGGATTCTGGAAATCCGGTCCCACTTTGTGACCGATTCGAACTAGGGTTCGAATCGATCAAGAAAGCATCCAATCGAAGTGAAATTTGGTGTACACATTCTTCCACATGCATGCAAGCTCATGTAAAAATTTCATTGCATTTGGATCAACGGTTTGGAAGATATGATCGATTCAAGATCAAAGCCCCGTGTGTTCTGCCTGGTTCGAATCCATGCTTCGAACCCATCTCCTTCGACTCCATCCAAAGCCCGTGCGCATCGATGACGTGTCGCGAATTCTCCGGATCGATCCACCTTTGTCGCTGTATTGAACGCTTCTTTTCCTGAAGACGCGCTCGTATCCATGCTTTGTACCTCAGTTCGTATCGATAGGTACGAATCCAGAATCCCAAAACCTCTACTTCTTTTTCGTATCGATCCAATGCTTGATCGATACGAAGGACTTCTGTGCATCCATCCCATTACTCTACAACGACGCGAAGCACATCGATTCGAAGCAAACTCTTACATTTCCTCGTGATCGATACGAACTGTATCGATTTGGACCACCATAGATATGAACCAACCCGTATACACCTTATGGATACAAGGAGACCTATGTTGTCATCGAGTCGAAGTCCACCTGTCCTTCTCTTCCGATCGATATGAAATAACCGAGTCTTGTCCATGCCGATCAATACGAAGTGTATCGATTCGAAGTCATCACTTCCTGATCGATACGAAGTGCATCGATTCGAACCATCCTTGCGCCGTGCCTTCGATCGATGCGAACCTGATGGAGTCGAACTTAACAACCTGATGGGTTCGAATCTGATGGATTCGAAATGAGCACCACGTTGACCCCTCGATGGATTCAAACAGCATGCCTTTCCTACCTTGCATCGATCATAACTCCTTCATATGAACTCCGATCAACCTGAAATTTGAAACATAGCCTTTCCTAACCCTTATCATCATCTCCAATCAATTTCGTTCCGATCGGAGTTCAACCAAATTTTGACGACATCGATCGCCGCCTTGCTTCCAATCGATCTCCAATCCCTGATATCCATCATTCCTTGCCAGCTTGTTGATATTCCAGTTTTGACCAGAAAGTGGGACAGCAATTCTGCTACGCGTTCTACTAATAGTCTACACCCCTAACATCGGTTCTATTTGGAATTTGATTGCCCATCTTAGCAGTAACCCCATTATAGGATCAAAAACATCTATGAATTCTCCAATCATTCGTACTCCACTTGTCTTATCGTTATCTTCCATAGCATAAAACATCGAGTCTGACTTCTCCTTCATCACGTTCAATGCTATCATAATTCTCTTTATCTCTATGATTCCATAAGGCAATGACCTAATCCAAAAATATATCCTAGCATCATTACACAGCAACCAATCCATATCCAAAATCATCCTATACTCTACAAAGCCAAATACAAATGGGTTTCAAATAAAAAAATATCTACGCAGATAAAACTCAAATCGGTGCACCTTAACCTGAGAGTGGCATACCGCCAATCATATTAAGCATATGTAAGGATGTAATCAAATAGGTGGTATCTAACTCTAACCTATCAACTGGGTCTTTCAAAATGAAGGAGTGAGGTGCACCAATATCAAACAGAAATCTAACTAATATACTGGAAATTGAAATCATACCTCTAAGCACACCCTTTCCCTTCTCCTTAGCAATTAGTCTAGTCGAAGGCCCTTCTAAAGCGTAAACCTTAGCCTACTTAAGTTCCCGGCGATCCCTCTTCTTATGACCAAGCCTATTACATAAAGCACTTGGTCCTTTCCTTATTCTCTGGCTCAATACACTTAGCGGAGTAGTGTCCCTTCCAGCCCTAGTTCAAGCAAGTAATATCCGCTGCATTTGATTTTTGAGTTCCTCCTTTAGAAGACTTACCACCCTTCTGATTCTTTCCGCCTTTCTGATATAGATTGAATCTTTTATCCTACTTACCCTTAAGTCTAGCATCATCATTCTTTTCCTCTTTAAACAAGTGGTCATACCATCTTGCTATTTACACCTCCTCATCAAAAGTAGCTAATATATGAGCTATTGCCTTATGATTTAGCCTCTTCTTCTGATCTTCAATGAACTTCAAATTCTTTTTTAGAGGAGTATTTATATGCTTCCTTTCATAATTCGACAAAGTGTTAAAACATTGAATTTATTCTGCTAAAGTCATCTTTCTTTGCTTCAAGTTAAGGAACTCCCTACATAAAGCACTCTTATGAGATTCAGGATAAACTGTACTTGGAATTCTTCTTAAATCGCGCCCAGGTTATCTCCTCCTCTAGAACGTCAACGGTCATAGTCTCCCACGTATCCAATACATCCTTCTAGAGACAAAGAGAAGCCATCCACCTCTTCTAAACAGTATCATACCCTAAATCACCAAAAATTCATTCACGCACTTTCAACCGGTTTAATACTTCAAAAGCAGACTCCTTCCTCATAAGCTCCTTTCCTGTACAACTCTTGAAATCCTTGTTCATCTTAGAAAATAATAATTCTCTTATGACCTCATGTTTCAGCTCAAAAACTCCTGCCAGTTGTTGCCTCATCATCTTCATCACAAATTGGTGGAAAAAAGCATTTACATCCATTCCTTCTTCATCCAGAGCAGGCACTTAGGTGCCATATTAAGTATGAACTTCCAGGTCTACCACCCTTTTTAATTAGTTTGCGTATCAGCACAACCACTAGGGTTCACTCTTGCACTTACAATGGTTAAACGTGGAATACGTAGGTCCATTCTTGCCTTTTACCTAGGAAAAAGTTCGTAAGAAACAAAAGTAAAGAGAGTGAGAGCAATAGTAGAAGGGGTGGAATATTTTCATATATATATGTATATGTATGTATATGTATGTATGTAAGTACGTTATATATAGTGTATACCCTCCCCAAGGTGTTTGCTTCGTACTAGTTAGTTTCTACTTAACCCTGTTTTACGTAAATGTTCACCTAACCTAACCTCTGATACCACGTTGTAACATCCCTCACTTCGAGACCCAAAAATGGACGTCGATGATGCGGCAGTCATCATCATATTATTTTTTAAGCGATAAGGTGAGTTCAATAATATTTTGTACAACACTAAGTAAACCGAGCAGCTAAATAAATTTCCATTACATCAAATTGTTTTACATAATTCTTTAAATTATCATTATCATTATTAACAGTTTTCGTTCCTACATAGGGATAAATACAATAAGAAATTAAGAATAGTGTCATGTTCGACATATGAAGATACCGACATGATAAATAACAAGTTATAAGGCAGAATTTTCAAAATTACTTTTATTAGCTAGTTGACCCTCATCTAGCCGTCAATTGTTAACTCCAAGTAGCTATTGCTAGTAGACTTCCTAAGCCTTTGCACCACGAGCTTCATCTAACCTTTGAGTTTTAACTCCCATGAGCTATTGCAGGTTCACTCTTCCTAAGAACATCGCATGTTGACTCTTCCCAAGAGCCATCGCATCGCAAGTGGACTCTTCCCAAAAGTCATCATATGTTGATTGCCTATGTGCCATCCCATGTTGATTGCTCAAATTGCTATCGCATGTCAACTTTTACGTAGCTATCGTGTAACGACCCATATTTTTAACCATTTAAAATTATTAAATTTGATATAATTATTGAAAAAAAATGGTTAAAAATAAAAAAATTGATTTATTAATGTAAGTTATTGGATATTAACTTGAATAAAATTTTGAAATAAACTAATTTTGAAGATTTGCGATAACGAGTATTGAAATGAAATTCTATATATTAACTGGGTTTATAATCAATATTTGAAGTTGAATAATAATTGCGACAATTATTTAGATAGAAATAAACTAATGTTAACAACTAAAATTTATTTGGAACTTAATGAATTATTTTTATTGATTTATAGGATAAACAAATTGTTAAATTAAATATTGGAAATTGTTTAAATAATTGAATCTTGAATTAATATGAATGAAAAAGATATCAAAAATTGATCTAAGTTTTATTAAATATGAATGAAGATTGTTAACATTTAAAATTGGGTTTAAAAGCGAATAATTGAAATTGAAAATTTTATATTATAATTGGCAAGTAAAAATAGACATTTTGGCCACAGTCTCGGATTTCAACGAAACCAGTTCCATTAGACCCATAATAGTGTATTATTATCGTTTTTCAAATTTTGTAGCATCCAGAGTTAACATTTGGTCGTATGGGATAAGAATGCGTTGAAATTTATATTGAAAAATTAATATAATAATTGCGTTCAAAAAGCAATCTTCTCCATACGATCGAATTGGGGCTTGAAACAGTCCCATTGCTTTCAGAATAGGGATATAACAATATGAACGCATGGCGGCACACCTCTATTAGGAACCAAAATTTTAGCAAGATATTTTTTGAATTTTAAATAATATATACGTTGACTTGACCATATATTCACACCAGCCTCCAATCTTTCACCTCAGCCACTTTCTTTCTCAATCAGCCACCCTAACACCCTAATCTATGTTATTTTCTACCCCTAGCCTTTTAAAATCATGTTCCCTTTTCATTTTAAATGTTGAAGAAAAACAAGAAAGAGAAAATGAAAAGAAAAAGAAAAATTAAAACAGCACTTGCATATATTCCCTTCATTCTTTCACTATCCTTTTTCCATTAGTCTCCAGATTTTTCAAACCAGCGACAAAAGAAATAATGACCACGAGTTTGGGAAATTCAAAAAAAAAGGAGCTTCAAAAATTCATAACTCGAATCTACTTGATAAAAATTTCTAAAACCAGTTGTAAAAATCAAGATTTATTAAGGTCTTAGTATGCTGTTTGTGGAGTGCGATCGATATTTGGTGATCTCGACAGTGAGTCGCATGGCAGTTTCGACTACGGTTCCTCAATGCGAGCTGTGTCGTTGGAGTTAGGTGCCGCGGTGGATTGAAATGGAATGGTGGTGAGGAGGAGCAGCTACTGGTGGAGTTTGGGAGCGTGTGACATTGTTTGTAGGGAGGCGACGTTTATGCAGGCGATATCGAGTAGCAGGCCATAACACTTCAGAGGTGCTCAAGTTTCAATTTGAGGAAATGGATAGATCGAGCGCATGAGGAGATGGCGTTTGGTGGCTTCGGTGGGTAGATTTGTCGTGTCAGTTGCCATATCAGTGGAAAACATGCAAGCGACATTGGGTTTATTCTCATGTATAAGGGGAAAGGTTTGGGGAAGAAGGAGCTCGGTTTGGGCTGGGCCAGAATGTTCTAAGGTATGGGTTTAGAAAAAATAAAGAAATTAGTGTTTAATTTAATTTTATTTAAATCGATGAACTAAAAGTTTAATAACTCGTCCATACGAGGTTAAATCGAGGCATGGATTTTCGCATTTGCGGTCGTGATGACGAGAGGTTTGAAATGAAATTAGTTTGCACAGATTTGGAGACTGTTGAAATTTGGGCTAAAATCGGACGTTGTTTGGTTTTAGTTCCAACCTGAAACGTCTCATCACTAACAGAAAAATAAAAGGTGAGTGTTTTATTACGCTCACGATGTACTAGAATATTTTTATGTTAGTTAAAATTAAAATTTTGAATGGTTTAAATTTCTTGATTGTTATTCGATAATTTTAATTGAATTTAAATGGGCATCTGTGTGAACTAGAAATTTAAGTTAACGGTTAAATTGAATTGGAATTAAACTGTAAGTAAAATTCCCGACCATTGATAATTGGTTAGTTGATACGATTTATGGATTATTTTGGATGTTGATTGTGATGGATGCCATTAGTTGATGTTTAGGATGATTTGGATGTTTATTTATTTTGAGATATCCTGCTATCATCCTATATATTATTTACAGTATATTAAACTTTAAATCAAATTATTTTGTATAAACTAAGAAATAGGTTGAAATGATATATACCTATGACATTTATTTTGGACTGAGATAATATATATCCATCCTTGAAATTAAATTGAAATAATTGATTCACTTGGCCATCGGATATAAAATTATATACAAGTACCTAATTGGTTAAATTAAATGATTTTAAAATTTTGATTTGAAATTATTTTAATGTTTTTGATTTTAAGAAATAAAAATCGAATTCAAATGAAAGTGGAAATTGAAAGTGATTTGAATTGGAAAATTTGGAAATAAATTAGTTTGACTGCGAAACTACTTTCAAATGAATAATTTTAATATAAACTACTTAAGTCAATCTTTTTAAATTTTCAAAATTAATTCGATTTACCAAGCTATTTACTGTATAAACTATTTTAATACTCAAATCTATTTTCTACTAAACTAGGTTAACTATTTAACTATTTTAAAATTATTTAAACTATTTTTTAAAAATTCAAACTGGTCAAATGAATGAAATGTTTATAATTAAATCTTGAATTTATGTATGAATTGGGTTAAAATGAAGTTATAACCTAAATTGAAATTCGAAACGATTTTGGAAGCGAAATCAAAATATTGAGGCCAAAATGATTTTGAAGTAAAATGATATATTTTGAGTAAATATGATGATTTAAAAATGAATTTGATATTCAAGAAAATATGATATTTTAATATCAAATACGAATTGTTTTTGAAACGCAAATATGACGTTTGGTTGTTGAAGAGACCGGGGCCTCTTATTGCCGTACTCTCTGTCAATATTGAAACCACTTTAACAACTGTGTACGTGGAGTGATGTTCCAAAATGAAGTGGTTGGATTTGGTGTCATTTGCTGGATATGAAGAAAGAGAATGATGATGGATTGGCCTGACATTCGTGTCAATTTGAAATGACTAAAACAGAAGCTGTATCGATCAATGAGGCTAGCTACCTCTAGCAGATGCACTTCTTCATATTACCATCATTTACGTTGTGATTGATTGGTGCGCACCCTTGGATTTTAGGAGTGTTAGATGTGGTGGACGATCATGACTATGATGCGTTACCACCAGCCAGGAAGGATAAACTAGTATTTTCCTACCTTGGGAATTGCCTCACATGGTTTGTCATACTTTTATCCTTTTATGAGACCCCTACAATTTTGGTTTAATATTGTCGTATCACGGCGCATCCCTGTCCACCGACGGTTTATTAGTGTTTTACATGAAAACTGTACGACAATGCTTAAAAACGCATTAAAGGGGTTTATGTAAAGCTTTAACACTACGAATAATATTTATTTTACCGATTAGACATTATATATATAGTGTATTCTACTATACATAAATATTTTGATGGATCCTTAAGAGATGGAAAATCCCGTAACATCTCTTGAGTTATTGTACGCACGTTATACACTGGATAAGAGATGTGAAACCCCGTAAACATCTTTAAAGCCACGACACTCATGTTATATGTGATATTGATTGACTCACATAATAATATTTTAGTCCTGACTCGAGTATTTTGACTTTTCATTACGCTTGAGTCAACTTTGAGTTTTCATCTTATTGAAGTTTTATTCTGGAGGAAGAAGATGAAGATTTGGTATAATATTACTATTAGTATTCCTGCATCATGCTATCTGCTGCATTCTTTATTTATCCTTGATGTGTATATAACTATGATAAATGATGTATAGATTATAATCAAATGTATAGTATAAACATCTTCATGAACTGTTTATTTGATTATTATATTTTATCGTCCCGCTGTGAGATTCTATATTTGTTTTCCTCTTCTTTTCTTATTATCTCAACTAACCCCATTAATCATCTATGTACTGGGTTGTTTGAGTCGGACATGTGTGGATTATTGTCGATTTAAACCTTTCAAAATATGGGTCATCACAGTTGGTACCAGAGCGAGGTTTAGCGATAACCTTAGCTTTGTGGGGTTTGACTCATCAGAGATAGGGTTAGTAATACCCTTGAATGAGTCTGTTTGATTGTATATATATGAAAGAGCGTATTTATTAATATTGTGTAAAATGTTTTATATGGTGTTATTTGAATTATTAAGTTTGAATTGTTGGTTTTGATCGGTACGTGGGACGCCACTATATCCATAGGGATTCCAAAACACTTGAACAAAGCAAACCAACACAATATTATTTTCGAAATTTGGTAAATGAAATAATTTTACCTAGGATTATATTTTATTTAAAAGAATGGTTTTCTGAAATTTAGATAGTTAAATGAATTGGTTGTTAGAAATGATGATATTAATCATTGTCATTAATTGTTTGATTAGTCAATATTACTAAACTATTTGCTATTATATGATTATAAGAAAATGAAACTGTATAAATGTGATTTAGAAAATATAATTTGCAAGTAAAAGAAATATAAATTTGAGAATTTGAGAAATTTAAATTTTGGTGTTTCTGAAAAAGGTTTTCAAGGTTTGGAAAATAATATCAGTATTATTTAAAAATATATATACATACAAATTGTTTTAAAATAAATTTTAAAAGGAATGAATTCAATACTCCCCTCTTTTGTCGATAGAAAATAATTTCGGTGATGACTGCGTAGCATCATCAATGTTTATTATTGAGTCTCAAAGTGGGGGAGACTTCTGAGAAGCTTTACCATGAAATTGTTTTGACAAACGGATTTTGACTTAAACTCCAGAAGTATGATTTGATATACAAAAGATATAAGTATACATACTTATTTCAAATGATTTGAAATTAACCCAATATTTAATATTTATAAGTTCTGTTAGTTAATAATCTTCAAATTATTTGAATGTAATATTTGAATAACCAGAACTTATAAAATAAGATAATTAAGAAATCTAACCTAAATGTTTTGAGAAACTTTGAGTTGAAGTTTACAACTCTAAAATTCAAAGTAGGGAAAATTTAAACAAGTTAAAAGAGCGAACATTCTAACTAAGTAAAATGAATCAGATTAATTTGTATAATATCAAATTGAATTCTAGTAACATATAATAAGACTTACCAAAAGTTAAAATGATGATTTCGATATGTAATGGGATATTCTTAAAAGTAATTAAAATATATATAAATGAAAATTTAGTTGTAATAATAAATGTTATATATTTAATTAGTATATAATGAAACGATTAATGACTAAATGGAATAAGTAAAGTGGGACTTAAGAAAGTAAACAAATGAATTGAACAATATCTGTGTAAATTGGGTGTAGAATTAAATATAAATTCGCAAAGAAATTTTGAAATTTGATTTGTAACTTTCGAAATAATTATAAACTTAGATAAAGTCATATATAAGAAGTTATAACTTTTATAAAATGATTATAAACTAAAGTGATGATTAATAAAATGTTTCACATACAAATTTGTTATTAAATGAAATTGTGAAAATAAATGTGAATTTAATTGTAAAGAAATTTAAGTAAGGATATATGAAACAATTCATTAATGATGTTGATGCTAAAAATGGAGATATGAACATTATAATTCAAATGTTTCATGAAAATGTAAAGTAAAGTTCATAGTTTATAACTGTTATCCCACCTTTTGGCTAAGGCTGAGATATCAACAAGTTGGCTATAAAGGATCGATATCTGGATTGGGGATTGATTGGAAACATGGCTATGACCGAATATCATCAAAATTTAGCCGAGCTTCAATCAAGGTCGGATTGATTGGGAATGATGAACAAGGCTAGGAAAGCGACCTTTAAAATTTCAAGTCAATACGAGGTCATATGTTCAAGATATGATCGATGCAATCTAAGGGAATTAATTCGTTCGTCTCCGTCTATTCGCATCCATCAAGCTTCATCTGTTTGCATCCATCAGGCTCCATCTGTTCTCATCCATCTATTCGTATCCATCATTTTGCATCCATCTATTCATATCCATCGGCCACTACATCTCTACGTGTCCATCAAAGCCAACTACTTCGTATCCATGGAAAATTGTCGTTTCGTATCGATCGTATTTGCTATATTTCGTATCCATCAGCAAACAAAACTTCGCATCGATCTCACTAAAACGATCGATATGAAGTGGAGTGCACAAAGAAATGAAATACATACCGTGCAATGATGATCGATGCAAATAGGGCGATGACAATCCATACGAACAAGGCAGAACTACGTTGATACGAACAACAAGCAAATAATGGGAAGGCTTGGTCGAATAGCATGAAAAGTGGATCGATCCAAGAATTTAGCGCCGCGTCAACTCACAGGCACATGCCCTGGTCGATACAAACGGATCGATGCGAATAGGATCGATACGAACTAAACAGCCTACATAAAACCCAAAATTGCATCGATCATAACTCACAATCTACAAACCCAAATGCTACCAAATGTTGACGAAAGCTTACGTACAACCTAAAGAATGTTTGTGATTGATCTTGGGTCAATTGGGCAATATTTGGATACGAATGAATCATGTTCGTATCAATCACGAATCGAGCCAAAATCGTTCGAGATCAATCGTGTGGGCCTGCGCACGTGCGAGAAGAAGTCTCCCAAGATCTGGGCCAGATATTTGCAGCCTACACCTATAAATAGTAGTCTAAGGGCTTCAGAAAAAGGATCTTCTTCTTGTTCTTCTACGCCGCTACTCTGCTGAACTCCATTGTAATTCAATTATTATCAACTATACTCTTGTAACCAGCTAGTGATTATCAATAAAATATCAAATCTTCGAAGTGGACGTAGGACGTAGATAATTGAACCACTATAAACCTTGTGTCTTTACTGCATTCCTTTTAATTTATTGAGTATTCTTCATTTTATTCTCTACATACTTGCTACCTGTGATTGTTTGCGGGAGCTTTCATCAACAATTGGGTGTTTGTGACCATTTTTGGCGTAAACATTTTAGTGCTTCCACTGAGAACACTAACATTTAGAGATTCTACAGCTTGGACTTTGGATTTGAAGACTCAAAGATTTGGATCTGAAAAGATATGGCAAGGAAATCGACAAGAAGAAAAAGGACTGAAAGGAGTCAGCATGAAGGGAGTTAAGAGGCTTCCTCAGGAGCGAATCAGGCATCAATCTTCACCACTAGAGACGAGATGGAAACAATGCTCAAGAGACAAGAGGAGATGATGTAGAGCTTACTTCGACAAGTTGGACAAGTTGGAGTGCAGAATCAATGGAACGCAACTTTAGGAGATGCTAGTGATAGGAACCGGGAGCATGAAGCAACCAGAGTTCAAAATGGAGTACGAACATCCGGTGCAGCACCAGAACTACGAGGCACTCACCCAGAGCATGTTGGTCCAGTCCCCGGCAAAGTATCAAGAGGAGCCGAGCAACATGGCATTGATAGAGGAATGTATTCTCATCTAGGAGAGAAGATTCCAGGATTACCTCGTGAACTCGAGAGGTAGATCGGAGGCAACAAACAGGAACCAAAGCTCGACGATAATGATAGGTTGGCGATATAGTTAGATGAGCCATGAGAGGCGGATTAGTGAATAGAGACTTGGAGGATGCGAATAGGAGTCCCTTTGCTCCTACGATCAGGCAAGCTAGGAACCCGCCAGATTTCAAATTGCCAACACTGGAGGTGTATAACGGGAGAATGGATCCCACTGTTCAATTGACGAGGTACTGAGGCATATGGAAGTGTTAGGGGCATCGGAGGAGGTCATGACACGATGTTTCCCCTTATATTTGACAGATATTGCAGCATTATGGTTCAGATAGCTGGAGAGTGGCTCCATCGGCGCATGGACAGAGCTGATTGAAAGGTTAATGAGACAGTTTCAGGTCCACATAGTCAGACCCAAGAACGTGATGACTTTGACATTTATGAAACAGTGGAAAGGGGGGTCTCTTAGAGATTTCTTGACCAGATTCAACGCAATAGTGGCTTCGGTGGGTCGACCTGATCCGTCGATGGTTTTAATGGCAGCAATCTTGGGAGTTGCAAACAATTCAGACTTTAAGATATCATTGGAACGAGACCCACCGAGGCATCTCGAGGAGTTCTACCATCGGGCAAAAAGGTTTCTAAGGCAAGAAGATGTGCAAGCTAAAAGAGAAGGGAGAGAGGCTAAAGCTTACGCAGTAAGGGGTGGAGGTCCACCTAGGGAGGACCTAGTCAAAGATGATAGAGGAAAAATGAAAACCAAAGACAATGGTAGCACTTCAAAAAGGCCATTGAGGGAGTCAAAGTTTTCTTCTTACACGGATCTGACTGAAACCATGGAAAGGATTTACTTGGGTACTCGAGAGCGCCTATAGTATTGAAGGCCGGCAAGAAGGGAACCTTCAGATTACGTGCAGGCATCGGAAAGGCATTACCTATTCCATGAGCTGGATGGGCACAACATGAACGACTACAGGCATTTAAAAGATATCGTTGAGGAGCATGTAAGGAATGGTCATCTATAATAATATGTTGGGAATCGAGCTGTGACTGTGGGACATGAGCGGCCAACGCCCGCCTTAAATAAAGATGGCAATGGATCTAGGCAACGTCAGCTTGTTATCAACTAAATAAATTAGTAGCATTGAATAAGTGGTAGTGCTCAAAGTAATACGGCTAAGTCGCTTACACATGTATAGGATAGAGGGCGGTCCCTAGGCATGCTCTGAGACGATGACAAACCACATTGCTCGAGTCTATGAAATCCTGTTTTCTTTCTATTTTCCTATAGACTTTGGTTCTTTCTTTGGTTACATGGACATTTGTTTAGTTTTCTCTATTTGTTTGGATGTTCAATTTGTTAACTGGATTCTATAACAAGTGAATTTGGATTAGCATAATAAATAACACAAAGTCCTTGGCCGGAGAGCCGAGGCCGGAGAATATACAAAGTCCTTGGTCGAAGAGCCGAGGCCGGAGAATATACAAAGTCCTTGGCCGTAGAGCGGAGGCCGGAGAACATAAAAGCCCTTGACCAGAGAGTCAGGGTCGATGAGATAACACAACCGAGCAGGGTCTAGGATTTGAAGTTGACCCAGACAGGTCATAGATTTGGATTTTCGGCTTAGGATAAATGGACCCGGCGAGGTCCTGGATTTGGGAAAGGGCCCGAAGTGGTCCTAAATTTGGGTATCCACCCAGATGGCTATGGAATTGGCTAAGGATTTGGTTATTAGACTTCGTATTGGACATCGACTCGGAACAGTCATGGATTTGGCTATGACTATGGCACTGTGAAAGGATGGCTTGGCAGTGAATGGAATATGGATTTTGGACATTGGATTCGGAGCTATTCAAAACACACCTTCTTACCATAAGGCGTATTTTAGGGGGCAAATGTTATCCCACCTTTTGGTCAAGGCCGGGATATCAATAAATTGGCTATAAAGGATGGATATCAGGATTGAGGATCGATTGGAAACAAGGCTATGATCGATATCATCAAAATTTGACCGAGCTCCAATTAAGGCTAGATTGATTGGGAATGATGAACAAGGCTAGGAAAGGCTATGTTTCAAATTTCAAGTAAATCTGAGGTTATATGTTCAAGATATAATCGATGCAAGCTAAGGGAATCAATTCGTTCATCCCCATCTGTTCGCATCCATTAAGCTTCATCTATTCGCATCCATCAGGCTTCATCTGTTCGCAACCATCTATTTGTATCCATCGTTTCACATCCATCTATTCGTATCCATCTGCCACTGCATCTCTTCGTGTCCATCAAAGCCAACTACTTCGTATCCATGGAAAGTTGTCGTTTCGTATCGATCATATTCGCTACATTTTGTATCCATCAGCAAATCGCACTTCGCATCGATCTTACTGAAAACGATCGATACGAAGTGGAGTGCATAAAGAAGTGAAATACAAACAATAGATATGAACACTACAACGATGATCCATGCGAATAGGGCGATGACAATCAATACAAACAAGGCAGAACTGGGTCGATACGAATAAGGCACAAATAATGGGAAGGCTTGGTCTAATGGCATGAAAATGGATCGATCAAAGAATTTAGCACCATGTCAACTCACAGACACGTGCCCTGATCCATACGAACAGATCGATGCGAAGAGGAAGGATACGAAGTAAACAGCCTACATAATATCCAAACTTGCATTGATCATAACTCACAATCTACAAGTCCAAATGCAATCAAATTTTCATAGGATCTTGTGTACAACCTAAAAAATGTTTGTGATCGATCTAGGGTCAATTGGGAAAGATTTGGATCGAAACAAATCTCCTTCGTATCGATCACAAATCAAGCCAAATTCGTTTGAGATCGATCGCTTGGTCCCATGCACGTGCAAGAAGAAGTCTCCCAAGATCTACGTGAGATATTTGCAGCCTACACATATAAATAGTAGTCCAAGAGCTTTAGAAAAAGGATCTTCTTATGGTTCTTCTACACCGCTACTCTGTCGAACTCCATTGTACTTCAATTATTATCAACTATACTCTTGTAACCAACGAGTGATTATCAATAAAATATCAACCCTTCGAAGTGGACGTAGGGCGGAGATACCGAACCACTATAAACCTTGTGTCTCTACTGCATTCCTTTTAATTTTTCAAGTGTTCTTTATTTTTATTCTCTACATACTTGCTATCCGTGATCTGTGATTTTGAGGGGGAGCTTTCATCAACAATTGGGTTTTAGTAATCAGTTTTTGGGCAAACAATAACTTTGATAAATGTTAGTCAAACAAGATGTTAAATTAATTGAATATGGATGTTAAAGGAAGGAAGCTAACATTGAATTATGAAAGAAACTTTAACTTATGAAAAGCTAACCAAAATGAATATATGGAAGAAGTTAATGAATTGTATTAATAAAATAAGTAAATGAAATAACATTGATTTAAAATAAAAATGAACTTACTGTAGAATGAATATGAATAACTGAATTGATATGAGAGGTTGTTAAACGTAAAATGAAATAATTGAAATTTAACAAACTGAATTAAATAGAATTGAATGCAAATGAAATAGATTTGAATAAATTGGAAGTAAACCAATTAGATGCTAATAAAAATTAATGTTAATCAGAAATGAAGTGTACAAATTAAGTGTTGGCATTGAATGATTTAAATTAGTATCATTATGAATTAATTGGATCAATACTAATAATTAAATGGTTTCTTTCATTGTAGATCATCGTTATAACTGTTTTATTGTATGTGATTGTTATTTGTCGTATGTTAATGCTAATGTTATGGTTTGGACTTAAAATTCATGTTATATGCTTCTATAAAACACATATATGCTTTCTATAACTCATATAAACGACTGATATTCTAAATTGAGTTGAGATAGATATATATGAAGACCGTTTGGACGTATACGCGGGCTTTTATGTGCTTTTGATCGCTTAATACGAGCGAACTCGCTCGTATTAATAATAATAAGGTACACATCTCGGATCACATACCGCAGTTTTATATTTTTCTCTTCGGGATGCTTCATCATTGAGATGAGATGTATATTTGGTTTATATTGGATATATATTGGATATATTTGGGTTATATATTGTATTGTATAACGTTTTCGATCGAGTCGAGCAAATGAGACTTTGTCGAAATTTTCCTTAAAACCGAGATTTGGAATTTTTTTGATGTTTTAAAATTTTTATAACTTATTTTGATAACTAAGTTGCAAATTTCGTAAGCCGGTAGGAGTAGTGTAGGGGACACATAGTAATGGTTTTATAAATGAGGTTTAATGTTCTATAAGTTGATTGTTTTGAATAAAAAAAATCAAGTGTTAAATTCTTTACTC
This sequence comes from Allium cepa, assembly GCA_030765085.1. NCBI lineage: Eukaryota > Viridiplantae > Streptophyta > Magnoliopsida > Asparagales > Amaryllidaceae > Allium > Allium cepa. The sequence goes on from CM060935.1 coordinate 771,689,363, forward strand.
AACGCCTTTTCGAGGATGAAATGTTTTTAGTGCAGGAGAATGTAACAATCCATAATTTTAGCTATTTCAAATTATTAAATTTGATATAATTATTGAATAAAATTGGTTAAAAATAAAAAATTTGATGATTAATTAATATAAGTTATTGGATATGAACTTGAATAAAATTTTAAAATAAACTAATTTCGAAGATTTGGCGATAACGAGTATTGAAATGATATTCTGTATATTAATTGGGTTTATAATCGGTAATTGAAGTGAATAATAATTGTGAATTATTTAGGTAGAAAAAAAATAATGTTGATAACTAAAATTTATTTAGAACTTAATGATTTATTTATATTGATTTATAGAATAATTAAATTGTTAAATTTAATATTGGAAATTATTAAATAATCAAATCTCGAATTAATATGATTGAAAATGGTATTAGAAATTTATTTAAGTTTTATTTGAATATGAATGAAGATTGTTACATTTATAATTGGGTTTAAATGCGAATAACTAGAAATTGAAAATTTTATATTATAATTGACGAGTAAAAATAGGCATTTTGACCACAGTCTCGGATTTCAATGAAACCTGTTCCATTAGATCCATAATGGTGTATTATTATCGGATTTCAAATTTCGTAGCACTCAGAGTTATCGTTTGGCCGTATGGGATAAGAACGCATTGAAATTTGTATTGAAAAATTAATATAATAATTGAGTTCAAATCCACTGAAAATATAATTCGGTTATGACTATGTGTCTTAGTGATATCTCCCCATCCTAACAAAATATCCTAGCCTTGTACCTTCTTAACCATTTCATACCCAAAATGATTTCGAAATCTACGAAATTGAAAACGTATAGACTACATACAAAATTATGACCTAACAAATCAAGTTCTATTTGTCACATCTCATCCCCACAGTCGCATACCCTCATATTAGATTCACAAGCCTTAATGAAGTAAAAAGATACGTGGGTTCTAAGCATAACCTATCAACCAAACACTAGGATATAAATGAATGCGACGCCCCGGTATCAAATAGTATCCTAACTGGTATATTGTGAATAAAAACATACCTTACATCACAGTCTTCCCTTTTTAAACTGCAGTTGGCTTAGTAGATGATGGTCCAATAGTAAAAACCTTTCCTTTGTCTGCCTAACTGGATTTGGACACTTATTCTTAGAATGCCCAACTTGATCGCAATTGAAGCACTTCACATTCTTCTTATCTGCAGCCTTCTTCCCCTTGCCTGACCGACACTCATTTGCATAATGACCCTTCTTGACACACTTGTGGCAAACTAAATCAGCCTTTGCCTTCTTGGCAGCATCTCCTTTTTGGTCTCTCTTCTTCTTAAAGAACTTCCTTTTCTTTTTGTGAGAACCTTGGGTTTCAACTGGCTTCTCTCTAGCACAAACAACAAGCATCTCCTCATGGAGAATTGCCATCTCCAAAACTACATTACAAGGACGATGGATATGTGTTAGGGTCGCCTTAGCAAGCTCAGGTTTCAATCCCTGAATGAACCTCTCATTTCTCCTAATGTCAGTGTCCATAGTAGCATGTCCATATCGAGACAGCTCATCAAACTTAGTAGTATACTCAATTACCGACATTTCTTCCTACACCAAATCCATGAACTTCCTCAACAATGTTGACTTAGCAACTTCAGATAAAAACTCTGTTCAAATCTTCCTCTAAAATCTGCCCAAGTCTACTCCTCCTCCGGAACCCCGGTAGTGACACTATTCCATCAATGAAGTGCTGACCCTTGCAACTTCCCAGAGGCCAACCTTCTCTTTTATGCATCATCCAAACTCAAATCAGCAAAGATTCTCTCACAATGTAACAACCAATCCTCTACTTCAATGGCATCCTCCATTCCCATAAATGGATTCCCCCCCCAGACTAGTGTAATATCTGCTTAGCTTAACATAATTATTCCCAACTGGAGCTACAAGATTAGCTTCTCCAACATTTCCGGCAACACCAGCAACGGCTCCTGCTTGCAACATATTGACTAATAACTGATACATCACCCCATATTTAGTGGCGGATTTCCAACACTCACATTGGCATCAACATTTTTGTTAGCATTAGCTTGTTTACCTTGGTTCCTCTGGGTATTAGGTCGAACATGTCATTGGTTGTGGTGCTTCCTCCATCGAAATTTCCTCTTTCGTTTTCTGCTTCCATATCTTCTTTCTCTTAAATCTGCATACGAGCCTTGGTAAGATATAGAAGAACGGACTAAGAGAGGTAGGAATATGTACTTTATATATGTATGTATGTATGTATGTATGTATGTATGTATATACATATATATATATATATCAAATACAAGTACGTGACTATAGCGTTATCTAAAACCCCGATCATATTTCCGATTCATTAGATTAGGTTTTGAAAATATTTTGGGTTTAAAATTTCTTTTAACTTTCATAAACATCTGCTCTGATACCAACTTGTAACTTCCCCTACTTGGAGCCCCAAAACTAATGGCTACAGATGTTATAGTCATCCGTAGTCATTAATCATCGACGACCAAATACGGTAATGTTAGATACATTGATACACAGAAACACATAAATATGAAAAAAAATTAAAACGTCAAACAAGTTCCACATTCCATTTCAAAACATTCCAAATTCATTATATAATCTCACAATCGATAACCACGTTCAGAGAAAATATATTTATTACAACATACGTCAAGAGCGACATATGAAGATTCCCCTGGATGAAAAGAGTATATATATATAAGCAATTTAATAACTTTGCCTTTACAACAACACAATGGAATGAAAATAAAAGAGAGCTCTAGATAACTATCATTCCTTTTGCACGTCTTCAGAAGCTTATTCCTTTGAAAAGGTACCTGAAAACCTCAACTCTCAAATTACTCAAAATCAATTGAGTACCTGAGAATTTCAAGGGAAAATATAAACTCCGAGTCAGACATAAATCTTGGTATGAATAATAATCTACCATCTCAAACCATTTAGATATCTAGTGAGACCACGCCGCTTAGCAGAATGGGTTTTCCCATCACTAGTACCCTAAAACCTTTATAAAACCATATACTGTGCTCCTACATCAACAATGGTTAAAACATCCCAAAACAATATGATGATATGCAAAAACAAGTGAATCAATTTAGGATTATCCATCCCCATTCATTTCTGACTATCTGTTTCAATTATACTTTCTAGGGTTACTATTAACCTAATAGTTTTCATGGGCTAACTAATAACCGGTTAAATGTTTATGAACTCCCTATCCTATTTCATAGTTTTCATGGGATCACCAAGAACCTATTGGCCCTTGCCAATATCTTTATTGTTTCATGGGTTCTCCTCAAAACTATTGGTAACTCCAATATCCTTCTCTTATCCTAGTTTTCATGGGTTAACTAGGAACCTATTGACATCTGTTAACATCTTAATTCGGATATAGTTTTCATGGGTTAGCTACAAACCTATTGGACCCTGCCAATATCAAATCATAGTTTTCATGGGCTAAATATGAGCTTCTCTTTCTAACATCTTCATTTATACATAGTTTTCATAGGTTTACTATAAATGTATTGGCCACTACCAATATCTTGTCCTATATACAGTTTTTAGGAGCTTGCCATGAACCTATTGTCTCCTGCCAATACCTTTAATTAATTTAATTTATATTCACTACTAGATCAACCTAGCTAGTTATTCTAACCTTCCTCAAATATAGTTATGGGTCCATTACAAAGTAAATATATATACATATATGAAGAAGCAAACATAATAATTGGGTTAATCCTTCTAACCTATTAATCAAGGAAAACTTCTTCAATAACTCCATTTCAAAATACTTTATTTATTTATGCCATGGTTTTCCTTTAAAATGAGATTGGGTTACTTGTTTTAAAAACAAAGGCTTTCGAAACCTTCAAAACTTTGCTTTCGAATTCACTAGATAACCTCATTCGAAAGCATATAAATCTCTTTTCAAAACACTTGGCCCCTACCTTTTGAAACACATTAAAACCTCTCTTTCAAATCCTTTCGAATGTAATAAAGTATTACTTATTAACTCTTGAAAGCATAGCTTCGAAACCATTGAAGGTACCCCTTTCGAAACCTTTGGAAGTATCCCTTCCGAACCACTGAAAATCCCACTTTTGAAACCTTTGGGTTTATATTTAAAAACATCATTTGGGTCAAAGTGAATATAAAAGAAAGTATCTCTTTCGAAACCATTCCCTTTTATATAAAAGTATTGGGGAAAACATGATGGCGTCGGCACCATACTTTCGAAAGCTTCAAATCATTTAAGAAAAACATTGAAGGATAGCACCGAAACCCCCTTTTGAAGCCATTGCTTTCGAAAGCCTTGGACCCTTCCGAAAGCATTTAAGAAATGGCTTAGTATAAGTTTAAAATGAAAACTACACTTCGAAAGCATTGATGACTTCAACACACTCGAAAGGTATAGAAATGGCAGCGGAGTATCAACAAGGTTAGATTTATCATTTTCGAAAGCATTATTTCTTAAACAATGTTCTCAGTCGAAAGCTCTACTTTTAAACAAAGAAAGGCGGCAACAAGTTCGGAAGCAACTGGGTATCGACTGGGTCGAAAGGACCTTTCAAAAATAGGAATTTTAAAAGTAAACAATGGTTTTGTCTCTATCGAAAACTAAGCTTTTGACACCCTGCCTTCCACACTTCATCAATCCACTTCATACCAATCTCATACCGTGTGTGTTGGTTCGGCTTTAGTAAGTTTCGACTAGGTTGGTTTCGACTGAGATGAAGCAGAGGCATTGGAGTCAAAAGGCACTTCTAAAGGAGTGGTAACCAACCTTTCTAGGTAAAAATTGATTAATACCAATCAAAGAAAATACTTTCTAACCAACCTACCCACGAGTAAACATGTGATTGGTTGTCTTAACTTTTTAGTTTATTTACAAAATAACCATCTCTTATTACCAGATCTAAATCAATGAAATTTTAACACTTAAGCCCTATCATTAAGAAAAACCAAAATTGCACTTAAGTCCTTCTTATAAAATAATATAATTTACATAACATACTAATTAGGAAAAATCCCTCAAAATCAGAGAATTCACTTTTAATATGTTATCTGACATATCTAAATATCGTACCTAAATTATCAACATAATTTCTAAATAAATTTCTAAAACCAATCAACCATATTTTTCTTTGAAAATTCATAATAATCTTTCCATAGCTTGGAAAATTATCCAAATTAAAACCCAACTCCTAAACCATGTTTTACATAACATATAATTTTTCTGTGGCATTAAAACATCAATTTTAATTAGTTTTGCGCTAAAAACGAATAAATCCCCATTTAAACAATCTTGTTTAAATTTAATAAATTATATTACAAGCATATCATCATCCATATCATCATAAAAATGAATCTAATCTTAAATCCAAAAATATATGATCTTAAAACAAATAGAGATGGTATAAATTATTATTCGCCTTAATTAGGATAAGGAGATTGGATTGAGATTATTTCCCCTAAGCTTGAATCCCTAGCTTTTGATTGAATTCTTCTTTTCTTCCTTTGTTAATGGACGGCACCTCTATTAGTTGGCATTTTACATTTTTTTAAATGACGTGAATGGGAAAAATGAAACGTGAATGGGAAAGAGAATATATATATACACATATAAGGACAAGGGTTATGTGCGGCTATTTTCCTATATACCCTTGTGTAGATTAATTAACTTATAACCCATTCTTAATCCCATTTAATTTATTAAGCATGGTCTTAATTTTATTTTCATATCTCAATCCCTTTATCACTTAACATTTACATTATTATATTTAATTGATCTAATTAAATCTCTCAAATAATATAATTAGAAATTAGATGTGTTATAGTCTGCTTAATTTTTCGCATAGGAGATATTTAGATGAATTTAGATCTGATCCACATCCAGGGGATTTCTTAAATTTACCATAAGTCAAGTCAATTCCTTATGAGTTGCCTCCTGAAAAACTTCAATATTATAAGGATGAATTTGTTTCTTAGTTATTCAAAAAAACAGTTTTGTATGAACTACATAACATTTGTAATTATGTAATATGAATTTCCTATATTAGTTTCTTTTTGTACTTAGTTGTGATTATTACGTTATCATGGGATAAATATATCTCAGGAAGCCCAGTTTCTAGAGATTATTTAAGAAAATACATCGAATTAAGAAGAGATTATATAGAAAAGGCTTCGCTTTCGAATTCTTCAAAAATTGCCAGATACTGCTTTCTTAGACACCTGTAGAGGCTTTATATGGAACTTCCCTGTCTACATTTCGATTTTCTTAGTAAAGAAAAAGAAAAGCTTCTCAAGGAAATCCAAACATATCATACCAAATTAACATGTGGCCACGGTAGTCCTCCTGCCAGGGAATGTGACTATAGCAAATATCGTCCAGTTATTACCTCGGAAGGATTTAATGATCCTTTTGATTCAATAGTTACTCTTTCAGCTAATTCCTTAAACAAAGTCAAAAATGTTGTTTCTCAACATTAAGTGTAATAAACCAAGTGTTTGATTAAAACAATGGAATTATACTTTTTTTATTTCTTCTTGAGTTGTAATATCTTTTGTTGTTATAAAAGAGATTGGTCATTTGAGTCTTAACTTTATTTTCTTATTTATATAGGACTCACAATTAGCTATCGTGCCACTCTCATTGGATTCCTTATCTCGATTCATTTGCATCAGAGATTGATTAACGTAGTGTTGAAAAGAGGCATTCACTTAAGGATCCTTTGTCTACTCATTTTCAAGGCAATGCAGATGCAATGGAATGGCATAAGAGATGTTTACTCCAAAATACAATTGTTAGAAACCTTAATGATCAAACTGCCAATCTTGAAGTAGACATCAAGAATAAGGATAAACAATTTCCATGTTAAAGCGCTAAATTAAATCGAATCCTTTGATTGATTACGATCAAATGTCTAAGCTTCTCTAGTTGATAAATGATTTGGAGATTAAGTTAAAAGATAGTCAAGCTCAATGCAAATCATTAGAATTCATCATGGGGGACAACATTTTGAATATTGATTTATCAACTTCTCTAATCAGCTCATCTATCGTAAAATCAACAAGATATTCATCTCTCACAATTCAAAAAATTCCTGCTACAGCTAACCTTCTTCCTGGTTTAGACCAGATGGTAGTATGAGAATGGTACAGGAAGGTTAAATTCGAAGTGATGAGATATTTTAATGACTAATAGAGGGCGAGATATTCGCAACGCATCAATGAATATGCAGACAAGATTCAAAGATTTGAATGTGAAAAGTATCTTCTTCAAAAGTGCATTGCTGATTTATAGCGATATAATAAAACCCTTAAAGGTGCTAATAAAGCGTTCAACTATGCTTTAAAAGCTTGTATTGATTCCATCGATGATGCTAACGAAATAAAGAAAAAGGAGAAGAAGCTTAAAAAGATTCTTTGATAGCAATTTAGCATATTGTTGATCTTTTAATTGCCAAAAATCTAGATAAGACTGTTCGGGATTTATAAAACATACACTTGTGCCATATACTTGTAAATAATTTTATAAATTATATAAATTATGTAAATATCACCTAATTTGTATCCCTTTCTTGTTCTCACTGAATCTACTTTCTAATAACTTGGACTATGGTTTCTATATTTGTTGGACCATTCTGTCTTACTTACTGATCTCATTTCCCTGAAAAGCACGAAGTAAAAAAATATTCTTTATCGTTAACTTGAAATCTATATAATAGTTTATCCATATTATTAGTGGAAGTTAACATATAATAATAAGTGAGAAGTAATTCCATAATTGGATACAGTTGAATGCCTTGAAATCCATCTTTGGTAATGATGAGGGAGAGAGTGAGGAATTCAACTTCAACTATATTGACAAAATACAAAAAAATTAATCATAGAGAACAAGCAATCCAATTCCGGATTCAAATATAGAAGTTTAGGAATTCCCATTTTATAAATTACTAATAGAAATTCAGTAATAATTGTTTTGTAAAGTCCATAAATCATCATTTGAAAGTTTGTAGTAGAAGTCCAGTAACCCTAATTTGGGCATTAGTAAAATAGATCTCGAATTTAATTGAAAACTAGAAATTCATAGAAATCTCAATATTAATTGCTGTAGAATCTAGATTCGGGCATTGATGAATGAAATTTAAAAGTTAAATGACCCAAAACTAGGCCTATCAACGGATACTTTCAGATGCGGATAGTGCCATATCCACATCCACATCCGAAAGGATTTTTGGATATCGGATATCCGCTTCAACAGATACGGACGGATATCGGATAATTATCCAATTCGCTAACGACTGATAAATCGAGAACTACAAATATAAATTTTATGTTAGATAAACATTTTTTTCAATCCAATTGATTATAAAAGTGTAAATATAAACAAATATGGTGAAAATATATAGTTTTGAGCAGTTAATAAGTATAAAGTGCATATAATATAAACTACTAACTTGATAAAACAATAAATAAATATCTTTCATTATACTAAAATACATATAATTTATACTATAATCATGACAAAGACCGGGTGGAAAATTTTCGGATGTGGATTTTTTCGTATCCGCATCCGCATTTGTTTTTTTGGATATCGGATATTATCCGCTTTTGGATATGGATGCGGACGGATTTCATATTTTTAGGGATTCGTTGACAACCCTACCCGAAACTTAGATTCCGGTATTAGTGGATGACAACCATAAATCCATAATATTGGTCTCCGTGATAGAAGTCTAGAGCCCAGACTCAGGCGTTAATGAGTGAATTCAGAAATTAATAATTATAGTCCCGAAACCTAGATTCGGTATGGTGAAGACCAGAGATTAATTGTAAAAGATCTGAAACCCAGATTCGTGTTTTAATAAGTGAAGTTTTGAAATTCTCTTCTTGGGAATTATTCGAAGGCCGTAAATTCTTATTTAAGCCTTCTGTTCTGCATTGCTCTTTGGGTTTTTATTCTTTTGACAAGTGCCACCCATTAGGCCTTGTATGTTGTCATTGTTTCACATGCCACTTCACGGTCTTAGAAGTCTTAGTCCATTATTTCATATGTCGCTTCTCGGGCTTGGATGTATTAGTCCGTTGTTTTATATGCCGCTTCTCAGGCTTGGACGTCTTAGTCCATTATTGGTTGATGTTCTTGGTTAGCTTATCCACAAGCAGGACCCAAGGACTTACCTGATCTTCCTCCAAGAGGCGCTCTAGCCAGGCCTTATAGGAGGGATTGAAGGCTCGTTCGGTGAATTAGCCAGGCCATGGCATGGTGGGACCAAGGGCTTACTCCGTCCTCCCTTTAGGAGGTGCCTTGACCTAACCATAGTGTGGCATGGTCAAGCGCTTACGGATGCTTTCACCTGACAATAGCTCAGTGAGGATAAAGGCTTACTTTAACCTCCCTCCAGGAGTCGTCTTGACATGGCCATAGCGTGACATGATTAAGGGATTATCGATGCTTTAACTTGGCCATAGCATGGCTTGATTAAAGGCTTACTCTAACCTCCCTCCAATAGGCTCTTTGATCTAGCCAACTTGGTGCGGACAAAGGCTTTAACCGTTTAAGGTAATTTTCAAGTGCAATGAGAATTCTACTCCCAACCATGTAGACTATTCTTATGAAAGTGGTACTTCATTGAATCCGATTATGATCTTTTTACAAATCTATTGATTTTTCCTTATCTGAAAAGGTTGATTACCATTCCTTTAAGTGCTCTATATTGATTTGTCTCATGCCCATTCATCATGTGATAGTGGCAATAGGATCCTCCCCGATTCCTTTCATATTTTGGTTTTTTCTTCTGCGATGGCCAATAGTTGAGTTCTTCCTTGGTTAGAAAATAAACATTCTCAATTGATGTAGTCAAATTGCATTTCTTGGGAAGTCTCGAATTGAAGCTTGTCTTTTGATGATGGTTTCTATGTCTTTTATTACTTGGTTCTGAAGCTTCGCCCTCAATGACCAATTTCTTTGTCAAAACCTTTTGGAGCTCACACGTACACAATGTCCCACTTGTTTCTTGATGGCATTTTGGTGCAATGGCATTGTAATCAGCCATCATTCCATCCACAAAGATTATGCCTTTGGTATAGAGTTGAAATGTCGTTTTCATTTCATCGAACAAGTTGTCACTTTTGTCCTTTGTTCCCCCTAAGGAGAAGATAAGTGTGGGGCCAACATGAAAAGGGTTTAAACTCCATTTTTCCAGGTCATAAGATTCAACTCTCTTCTTCTTCATGATCCTTAGAGCATCCAATCTCAACATTTTCTCTTCATAGTCCAGAATCATTAGTTGTTCTTTGAGAGAATCCAATTAGATGTGGCTCTAAGGATCCTTGTTCGAACTTTTAATCTTGCTAAACAAGGTGATGTAATATCTAAAGTTAGTAAACTTGGAATAGAATTAGGTTAGAGAAAAATAAAGTTGGAAGTTCAACAAAGTCCGAGGTTTAAGCCCTCCTTCTAACGCTAAAAATGTTAACAAGAAAACTTGTCAACACCCTAAAACAAAGCTTAAAGAGTAATAATCCAGTTGAACCACCTTTAGAACAGGTAGTGGTAGTCGAAACTCTTTTTTGATACTTTTCGACACGATCGAAACACTTGAATCCCTCTTTGGAAATTCCTTTCAAACTAGTTGATTTGGTTTAGGACCCTACCGAAATTTCCCTTTCGAAGTGGTCAAGGTAATTCAAGGTTAAGGTCTAATCGTCTAAGGATATTGGTTGAATTATTAGGTTTTTCCTTCCTTGAAAGGTATCCTTTCGATCATATCGACACAAGTTAAACATAATCATAATCATGTAGAAACATTAAATCTACAAACATAACCTAAAAATGCTGTATACCTACTATGACAATATTTTCCTTTATTGTTGGTAGCTTAATTAACACAAAGTAGTCAAATCCCCAATCTAATTTTAGAATTAGTGCTTTAAATTCAAGAAATCACAAGAATGATGTGAATGAAATCGGATCCCAAAACCAGACCCCTTGGATCTTATTTATCGGTGCTGGTTTGCACCTTTCGAATCAGTTCTTTCGACCTGGTTTGAAAGGCAGCCTTGGTGACCTTTTGTTGCTGCTAACATTAGGGCATCCTTTTTCTTTGTTTTTAAAGGGAACTTGAGTGCTTTTGACCCCATCGAAAGAAATAGACACGCTCCCTACTTTTTTCCCGATGCGCTGTTGCAAGACATGAGGCTTTTAAATCTATCGATACGTGAATCTTCAAGGTTTCAAAGGCATAGTTGTTAATGATGCGGAAGCCTACTGGCTAGTGTATATGAATGTCGTATGAACTTAATTGAGCTTTACTTTATAATTATGAATGGTATCGACCGGCTCGAAAGGCTGATTTTTCTTTTGAAGGGGTAGCATTGTCCAATTGTTCTTCTCTAGGATTTGAATGAAGGCAAAACCCAATGTTTCAAAAGGTCTACGTGTATGTGAAGACTTGCAATCTGTTTCCTTTAAAAGGTTTTCACTAACTCATTCGGAATGTCATCATGCATGGAGAAGCTACCGTTTATGGAAGCAGAAGGGTGCCTTTGTAACCTTTCGAACTCTTCGAAAGCTCATCGAACATTTGACTTTTGCATATGTATCCCTTCGACTCTTTTGAAAGACCTAGCTTTTACTACCATTCCCTGTGAATTCCTCTATTATATTCTCCATGGTTTGACAAGGTTGAAGTGGATATTGATGGTAACATTATGAATTATTTAACTTAATTAATTGAAGTTTTAATTGTAAAATCTATAATTATTGATGAAAAATCATATTTTTTTATGTATGTTATGTTTTATAGATGATTATTTAAACTATTACATTATTTTGAGTGTATCGTGCATTGATTGGATAATTATTGTTGATTGCATTATTTTTGAATATATAATTATAATTAATTGTTGATTTTAATTGGAAATTAATTAATTGAAATAAAATAAAAACAATGAGAGAATTAGATAAATGAATAATAAATAAGGTTATTTACAAATGGATTTTGTAAATAATGATGATTTAACGAACTTTACTCAAACTAAAATATGGAATTGGATAAAGTTATTTTATGAGTTTCTAGGAAAATTCACAGATAATAACATAAATTATATTTAACAATATTTGGGAAGCTTATTATTTAGAATGAGGTTTTAAATAATAATATAGTTTTAAAATGTGCTTTGGTGAAGATTATTATTTTCGATTTAAATACGATATTTTAGGTATTTGAATAATGGAGTAAAATAAAGGGGTCTTAAGCATATTACTGTTTTGGAAGAATTATTATTGTTTTTGTGATAAATGAATAAAATTGGAATGGGGAAGCATATTATTGTTTCATAGTTTCCTTGGCCCCAAGGTTTTCATCAATTTCTTCTTTAATGGGGACCATTCCCCTTTCAATTTCTTCTCCCGCCATTCCATCCCTTCCCTCCACTTCTTATCAGTCCCGTCCTTCTTCCCCTGTTACTGTACCTTTTTCTGCCATTCCTACATCGAAAACCATACTTCCTTCTGACCCATCGTCCTTTCATCCAACTTCCACACGCTCTTCACCAACTATTCTTGTACCATCTTCTTCTGTGACAGCCTTGTCCACTGATCTACCCCCTGTCCTTTCATCCCCTATTCAACCTTTAGTAGAATCATCTCCACACTTGTCTCATATCCTACCACCACCACCTTGCCCTCCTGTTGCCTGGTCCTCCTTGTTTAAGTCCAGACCTAACAACGCTGGTAAGTATGTACCGCGTGATATCAAGTTAGTGTTTGATGGTGATGCAATTGTTCCCCCATCTGAAGTTGTACAGGCTGGCAACTTGAAGTGGAAAGAATATCTGGTTGGGTTCTTTCTTGATAAACCACTACCATACACTACTGTCCTATATCATCTTAAGAGAGCATGGAAACTGCAGGGAACAATTAGTGTGAAATCTGATGGCTTTCCCTTTTTATTTAAGTTTTCAAATAAAGAAGATAAGAATAGAATTGCTGAGTCTGACCCAATTGTTATGAAGAATAAATTAATTATTGTTAAACCCTGGGACGAGAATGTTGGTAACTCCTGTAGTAGCATTAAAGCAGTTCCAGTGTGGATTAAGCTATCCAATATACCATTGTTTGCTTGATCCACAGTGGGTATCAATTGGCTTGCATCCAGGGTGGGGAAACTCTTATGTTTGGATGCATCAACTAAAAAATTTGATAGAATCTCGTATGCTAAATGTATGGTTGAAGTATCCCCTCATTCTGAACTTCCTGACACCTTTGCTGTCAAGCTTCTTGATGGCACTGGACAAATAGTCGAGGTGGATTATTTGTGGAGACCTGCTATCTGCACTAATTGCAAGGAGTTTGGACATACGAAAACTAGTTGCAATAAAATGGAAATAGCTAGTGAAGGGATAAACAGGAGGATGGGAAGTGATGATGATCTAAACCAGTGTGACCATGTTCAGAGTAAGGAGACAAAAGGGAAAAAGTTGGAGAAGGAAAGTAAAGTGAAGCAAGTTTGGCAAAAAGTGAACAATAACAAGGGAAAAAAAGAAATGTAACTGTGGAAGACAAAGCAAATGCAATGAACAAGACCAGTGGAAAAGGGATTTTATTATCAAACTTGGATAAGGAAGAAAACAAGTCTTCCTTAGTTGTGCACACGCCCCCTAGTGATGGTACCAGAGAATTAAACCAATTTTCTGACAACAACAAGTTTAGTCTACTTCAAGACATTGAAAATGAGCAAGGAATTATAGAGTTAGTGGATGTTGAGGAAGGAGAGATAACTAATCATGCGAACACTTTAGTAACTGATGATACACTGTCTTTGTGTACTGGAAACTTGTTTGAAAGCAACACTGGAACAAATAATGAATCAACTCAGACAATAGATGGGGTGGAGCTACTTATCCCAACTAGTATAAAGATTACTGCTAGTAACTGTGGAGTGGTATCAGTGACTCCTGACCAAACTGTGCATGTGCACACTGGAGTATCTGACTTTGATGCAAAGTGGTGTCAGTCCTATGAACAACAAATAAAACAAGTCATTCTCGGCATGCACCAAACAATTGTGGATAAGCCACCTGTCGTTCCCTCTGATTACAACTTTACCATTGCAATACCAGGATGGCCTGACAGGTCCCCACTCCTGTTCATCTTGCTTCACCAAATTCCCCCACCACTATTCCCAATTCCTCTGAAACAACCACCCTCCCCTCTCAGTACATTTCTGGTATTGAAACAAGATCTCTTTCAGCAAAGAGAGGAAAAAAAATTCATCAATCCCTTTAATATATCCATGTATAAAAAACTAGCTTCCTGGAATGTTAGGGGTGCACATTCGAAATTGAAACTTGATCAAGTCAAAAGCCTCATCAATATGTATGATATTTGTCTTTTTGGCATTCTAGAAACCAAGCTCAACCTTCCCTTATCAATTAAAGCTGCTAATTACATAAATCCACAGTGGGATTATCACCACAATCTTGATACTGCATCCTATGGTAGAATTCTAGTAATTTATGACCCTACTGTGTTGACCTTATCCCCTATCTTATCCACTAGACAATTTATTCATTACAATGTCCACCTCTCTCAAACTCAAACTTCTTTCTACTTAACCCTTGTATATGCAGACAATTCTTCTCTTTTCAGAAACTCACTTTTTAACTCCCTCCCACCACTATGACAGAACACGCATCCCTAGGTTGTTCTCGGTGACTTTAACTCATGTTTCAGCATTGATGATAAAATGGGAGGATCTCCTCTTCTTCCAAATGACATTGCACTTATCAATCTTGCGATTACTGACTCTGACCTGATCTTGGTTAACAAAGCTGGTGCAAAATTTTCTTGGAACAATCACAGCCGTAGTGGTGTTCGCACTTTCACTACTATTGATCATGCTTTTTGTAATATTCCCTCCCTTAATCAATGGCCTTCCTTATCAGTGTACCTTCCTCACCCAATAATGTTGGACCACTCACCACTAATCCTTTCTCTTGATCCTCATTTAAGAAGAGACAAACGAAGTTTTAAATTTTTTAATGCTTGGGCAAAACATGATGACTTTCTTGATAAAGTAACTACTGTACACAATACCTATTGCTGTTTTGGTAACCCTATGTATAAGTTTTGCAGGAAATTGAAAAGTATAAAGCAAACACTCAAATCATAGGCTTCCTCCACCTTTGGGCCTGGCAATTTGCTCTCTACCACTCTCATTGAACAACTCAAGGCAAAACAGGAACACATGATGGAAAATCCTGATGATGTCAATGCTGCCAATGAAGAAGGACGTATATACTTGGAAGTGAATAAAGCACTACAGCTGGAAGCAAGTATGAAAAGCCAACAATTAGGCAACAAATGGTAAGAAGAAGGTTATAAGAACACTAAAATTTTCCATGACTCACTTTGGGTCAAGCATGCCAGAGAAAACATTTACAATATAATGGATGAACATGGTAATGAATTCTCTTCACCTGAAACTGTGGATAAAGCCTTTGTTGATAATTTCTCTAAAGTTTTTACCAACAATTCTTGCTTCACTCCTGACCTTAGCCTTATTTCTTCCCTCCCGCTGCCATGCATTACAGTTCTTCAAGCTGAAGCATTAATAAAACCTGTTACTGATGAAGAAATCAAGAATACCCTCTTCTCTATGAACCATCATTCTTCTGCTGGACCTGATGGTCTAAATGTTACCTTCTTTATTGCAACATGGTCCGTGCTTGGCCATGAATTTTGTAAAGCTATCCATAATTTTTTCAACAAGTGTAAAATGCTGAGAGAGATCAATGCAATGAATATTGCCTTAATCCCTAAGGTTTTTCCCCCGACAAAGTTTCATGCTTTAGGCCTATATCGTGTTGTAATGTTATGTATAAATGTATTTCAAAAATCCTTGCAACTAGGTTAGTTTGTGTTCTTCCAACAATTGTGTCTCACAATCAAGCTGCCTTTATCCCTTCTAGAAACATACTTGATAATGTTCTTATAGCCCATGAGTTGATGAAAGGTTATGGAAAATGTAATTCCACTCCTGCTGCTGTGCTTAAAATCGATATAACAAAAGCTTATGATTCCATACACTGGGAATCTATTGTGAGGATTATGGCAATGGTGGGCTTCCCCAAAACCTTTATTTCTTGGATATATACTTGTATTTCTTCCCCTACATTCTCTGTCATTGTAAATGGAAGGCCTGTAGGCTACTTTGGTTGCCAAAAAGGAATAAGGCAGGGTGACCCTATTTCATCATATATATTTCTCTTAGTTATGGAAGGGCTCAATGTTATACTTCAGAACAAATACACACAAAGACTCATTAAGTACCACCCGAAGTGTTCTCTGCACAACATATCTTCCATCATGTTTGCTGATGATGTAATGATTTTTACAAAACCTGAAGCATCCTCTTTAAGTGAAATCCTTAGTGCTCTGCATTCCTTTTACCTTATGACTGGTTTATCCATCAACAGGTCCAAATCCTCCTTGCTTTTTGCAGGAATCTCTGATGTTCAAGCAGCTGCCTTGTATCGGCATAGTGGGTTCTCTAATATGCACGCTGACATGAGGTATCTAGGCCTTCCCATCATAACAAAAAGAATCTCCATAGCTGACTATCTTCCCCTATTTAATAAAATTACTACTGTTATGAATGCTTGGGAAAATCGAAGAATGTCCCAAAGTGGAAGGCTTGTGCTCATTAAATCTGTAGTTTTCCCTTCCTTGGTTTATTGGGCACGCTCTATTATTCTACCAAACAAGCTACAACACCTTGTACGCTCTGCCATGAACAGATATTTCTGGACAGGCAGCATGTTCAATAAGAAACTATTGCCATGTTCATTTTCTAATTGTGAAACTACGCTACAGTTGGGAGGTCTGGGCATTATTAATGCTAAAAATTGGAACAGAGCTGCATTCAGTAAACATTTCCATGATGTAATAATTAAGAAAAATAGTATATGTGTCAAATGGACATGGACGTACAATATCAAGCATAGGAGGTTTTGGTTGATGGATATAGCACAAGACAATAGTTGGACATAGAGGAATATTCTTAAACTCAGGGAAGTGTTCCTTCCTATGATCCAGTACCATGTTCACCATAACACTAGAACTAGTTTTTGGGATGAACCCTGGGTTAGTTCTGGTATGATACTATCTACTTTTTTTGATCATGCTATGATTGTCCAATCTGGAGTTAATCGTGAAGCAAAAGTTAGTGAATACCTTAATGATGGAAGTATCCATCTTCCATACAATAGTAACCAAGTTGTTAGGCAACTGTGGAACACTATCTTGAGTACTAGCTTCAGTACTGACCAATCATTAAACGTGACATGGAATAATAAGCCCCATAGTATTAAGCTGGTATATAAACTCTTGAGTAATGACAATGTCTACCCTGCTGCTAAGTGGTTCACCGTGCTTTGGAGCAATGATTCACCACCGAGAGAAAACTTTATGTTCTGGAAGGTTGTAAGCAGTGCTCTCCTCACCAGACAAGTTTTAATCAGTATGGGATTAGTAGTACCCCTGAACGTGTATTTTGTGACCAGTTTGTTGAAACAATTGATCATCTTTTCTTCGACTGCCCTAGTTTAATTGCTCTGGTTGATATGATTGTGAGTAGTCTACAAAGAACTGTTGCTGTTCCCTTTTCAGCAATTGATTGGAACATAATCCTGAAGGCTACGAAGTGGAAGAATAGTGGTTACAGAGTTGTGATCATATGCATTAAAATATATATGGATGTGATATGAAAAGAGAGAAACACTATAGTCTTTGAAAAAAAAGAAAAGCTTTAGTACACTTTGGTCTGAAGTAAAGAAAAGAACTTACATGCAACTGAAAAGGAGGGAGTGCCATATCCCTGACATCATGATTGATAGCTGGAGGTGATGTTTGTTTGTTCATTGTTTTTCTTTGTTGTCTTCTTTGTTTTCCCCGTACTTTCTTTTTCTGATTCAAAGTCTGTTTTGAGTCATTTTTAATGTGTTGCAATAAACCGGTAGGGAACCAGTTAACCCCGCAGGCTTTGCCAAAAATAAAATAAAATTGGATTTATAATAAATAATAATAAAATGATTCATGAGAACAATGGATGTAAATATATTATTTTGATGATTATTGAATATATGTTTATATTAAAAACAATAATAAAATGATTCATGAGAACAAAAGGAAAAATGGTTTCAACTATGTTTGGATTTAAAATAAAGGTATGTTCGATATTTCACCAATGTTACTACTAGTTTATTAGTGGTTAATTATAGTAATTTGACGATGGATGTTGTGTCACCAATGTTGATTGGATTAGTACACATTTGATGATCGATTTGTGTCACTTTATGGGACGATCTTCACACATTTATGGTTTATACTTACATTAGTGATGCGTTACTAAAATGAATGACTAGTGTTTTATTATCATCTTGTTTGATGATTAGGATTGGCATTGAATGTTGTTGATAATTGATGAATGTATACTATATCTTATTAATTTTTACCACATATGATAATTTGTTGAGACGGATGAGTCGGAATACTATTTTATATTGTTATTATTTGCATTGAATGCATTGTTTGTGATGGTCGCATGGATGTGATGGTTGTAATGTACTAACAAGCATTTGGATGCAGGAGAAGAGAGGGAAATAGAACTATGTGGCTTCATCCCCCAAAAACAGTACGTAGGTAATCTTTTTCTATGCAATAGCCACCAGATTCCTTAGGTTGGGCTAGGGTGCATAGGGTTAGGTGTAGTCCAAACATAGTTGAAACTAATTTTTCTTTTATTATATATATCTATACAGTTGTGAATTTGTAGGTTGAAGCAAAAGAGGGAATGGTAATGTGTATGAAGGCTAGATTATAGATGCTGATATGGTATATTATTTTACACTAGTTTTATACTGTCCACAAGTTATTGATAATTAATGTAATGAAATAGGAACTAATGTAATCAATTTTATAAATTGTACCATAGAGTTTATGTTCATTTACTCTAATGATTGATTCCGCTGTGAGGTTTCCCTTTCTATTCGTTGTTTTATAAAAAAATTTAAATTTTTATCTTCCCATGGTCCACTTCTTTTAATATCTGAAATTAGTTGCAAGCTTATTTTTACGTCATTAATAATTAATTTTATAAACAGTAGGTTGTCACATCTTTAGTATTTCTAAAATACTTAAGTAGACATTTTAAAACAATCTGATAATTCTCACCATGATTAGACTAGTATCGGCTTTCGCGTCTTAATGCATAAGACGCATAGCTCGGTGTACATTGTTAAACCGATTGCAGATGCATATGATATTTTTTTCAAACCCTTCTTCTCACCACTATGAGGAGTATCTCCTTAAAAAAGATAATTCCCGACTACATCGAATCATTTCTATGCTTGGAATTCTCCATACCAAACCTTTTCAGCATAGTACTTACGTACAGGGATTGAGACGATCCTAGCAAGCTCTTAGATATATAGATCTTAGTATGTAGCTACTTCCTCCAAATCCTTCATGGAGAAATTCTTGGATAACCTTACTTTCATTGATTGCAACAATGCAATGTTGTTGCCAATCAGTAGTAAATCCTCGAAATACAGAGCTAAGAATACTAAATGCATTTCCTTATTCTTTTTTCTATACACACGCTTCCTTTGTATTCTAATAAAAACCAACCTATTTGATTTCTTGATCAAAATGCTTATTCCAACTTCTTAAAGCTTGTTTAAGACCATAAAATTATCTTAACAATTTGCAAGCCTTGCCTTCGCTCCCACTGGCCTCGAAACCCTTGGGCTGTGACATGTAAATAGTCTTTTCTAAATCATCATTTAGAAATGCGGTTTTCATGTCCATTTGCCATATTTTGTAGTCACAGAATCCGACGATGGTAAGAATTATCTGAATGGAATTAAGCATGGCTAGAGATGAAAATGTTTCGTCATAATAAACAACTTGAATTCGACGAAGCCCTTCTGCAACTAGCCTTGCCTTATAAGTCTCTACCAATCCATTTTCATTTATCTTTTTCTTAAACATCCATTTATCGTCGATAAGGTTTATCCCTTCAAGTGTGTCAGCCAAAGTCCACACTTTTTTTTCATACATGGTATCCATTTTGGTTCATGGCTTTAAGACAGAGCATTTACTCTACACTGCTTGTTGAAATGAGAAAGGAGTATTATCTTCTAAGAAGTTGTCCTCTTTTTCGTCATCTACGAGAAAACCAAAGTATCTCCCTAGCACATGAGATTTCCAATCAAACATTTTATTAGGTTGCATGTTTTCGTATAATGGTGAATTTGATTCTGTGCAGTTGAAGCGCTTATCGGTTCCGTAGCGATGAAGGTGCAAAAAGTTTTGGCAAGGATATAGCAGAAAATAGCAGAGGTTTAAAATGCTTCATTGGATATACAACCAAATATTTAACGTTAATTTGTTGTCGTTCTCACATATTTATGTAGGAAAATAAATATTGTGTGATCTTATATAACAAAATCTTAGTATATAAGGATTTATGCAGACTAGATTTGGTGGCTATAATAGGTTTCTAACTTATATTGAGCACTTATGCCTTAAAACTTGGTCTTTATCCTGACTTTGTTGATTTGTTTTAAAAGAGAACTAATCAAATAAACCTTTGTATATTAATATTGCTAAAGCATGTGCTATAAGGCCTTGCTTTAGTGGGTGTAGCAAAAAATAATAGGGCTTGTAGTGGATCTATTGTTTCATATAAATTGAAATAGCATAGCAGTCATAGAGCACTATGTGCTATAGCGGGGATTTTGTAGGGCTTTAGATACATAGATTTCATTCTCTAACTGGCTCAACCTTGGTGTTAATTTATCGAATCTCATCCAAGTCTACAACTTCACTTTAATTTCTTCTATTAGGGATTCCTTTTCCAAAAAGACAACATGCCAAAAAATAATAACCTTTTACTTCTCGATATTGTAGAAAATATATCTCATTGAATTCTCGAGATATCCTATAAGTTTACACAACGTTGATCTTGCCTCAAGTTTATTGGGGCCAACATTCTAAATGTAGGTTAGACAACTTCACACCTTCAAATACTTGGATTAGTGTGTTCTTCCCACACCGCATTTCATATAAGGTCCAAAGCATAGATTTAGTAGGCATAAAGTTCAACATGTGTGTTGCGGTTTCCAGCACATATCTCAATAAAAAAGAGATAACTCGTCTTTAATCATCATGGAACAAACCATATCTAATTGGGTTCGATCCATTCTTTTCAAAACACCATTTTGGTATGAGGTATAGTTTGTAGTAACGTAGGGTATAATCCTATTATCCTATAAGTACTATAGGAGCTCTTGTCCGGCATACCCACATCCTTGATCAGATCGAAGTATTTTAATCTTATGGTCTGTTTGTTCTTCAACCTCATTTTTATAAAATTTACATTACTCACATACATCGAATTTATTTTTCATAAGATATATGTATTTTAGTCTTGGTAAATCATTAGTAAATGTTATAAAATAAGAATTATCTTTGGTAACTATAGGCATTGTGCCACATACATAGCATGTATGAGATTCAAGAGTTCATTAACTATATCGTTGCTCCCACTAATCAATTTAAACATGACTTACAAATATCAAATGATTCAAAATCAAATCACGTTAAAAATCATTCGGTTTTTAATTCCTTGTAGTCATTTATCACTGATATAACCTAGCTTATAATACCATAGATAATTATTACTAAGATTAAGTACATAAATTCCATTATCCCAAAAAGCATCACATATATTTTTCCACCAAACATGGTACTCATAATACTATTGTTAGAATGAAAATTAAAACTAGTTTTAGATAATATTTACTACAAATAAATTGTTTACATAATATCAATTATTAATAACTAAATCAAGATAACTTGGCAAATGTAAATGACAGTGCCCAAATGCAATTGCATCTTCAATGGATTTATCAACAACTTAAATTCTCATTTCTCCGTTTTCCACATATCATCTACTCTTAAGTCCTTGTAAAAAATTATAGATATGAGTTCCAGATTCAGTATCTAGAACCTACGATAATCTATTGATTGCAAAACAATTTTGAATCATAGATAAAACTGTAAAAGTGGATGAACTATTCTCCTTGTTCTCTTTGACAAATTTTATGTTATTTGGACAATTCCTTTTCTTATGTCCCTTCTTGTAACAGTGGTAACATTCACCCATTTCATTAAGAGCATTCTTCTCACTCTTCTTGTTAACATGCTTTCTCTTCTTCGAACTAATTGAAGACGCTGCCTTTCCCTTTATAGGAAACATTATGCGTTAATCTTTGGATGAGTTCTAGGTTGATATCGATATATTTAGTAGCTCCACAAGGCTCACATTCAATTGGTTCATATTGTAATTCAATATGAATGTCTCAAACTGTGGAGCAAGAGACCCTAAGATCAAGTCCACTTGCAACTCGTCACTAGCTTATAGTAACATCTATGTGTAAAAGTCCATCAATATTGCCTTTAATCAATAACACATATTCCACTACATGTTTTCCCTCTATAATCTTCATATTGAAAGTTTCTTAGTAATCTTGTACCTTGAGAAATGAGGTTGCACCCCAAATAACGTTGTATGGATATCAAAGATTTGATGGACAATCATGCTTCAGTGCACTCTTTTCAACGGTTTGTCTAAAGTAGACCACATCTAAACTTAGGATATTTCAAGATCCATTACCCATTTGTTTTAAGAAATCTACTAATTTATATTCTGCATTTTTAGTAAGTTTTTCTTTTAGAGTGTATATATAACAATAAACATAACATAGACCAGTGCTATTTTGATTGTTCTTAGCCAGTGATTATAATTAGTTCCGGTGAGCTTGTCATTTTCTGAAAATACCTTTGATGTGGGCATTTTTTGTAAATTTAATTTCAGTAGATTAGGACATTTATATATAGCAAATGTTGTTATATTTTTGGTGAGGTTAAACATGTTTATTTCACTTATTAATAAGCTCCCATCTGATTTTTATAATTCTCAAAACCTATAGAGAAATGTAGAAGTCTTTCGACTTCTCTAATGAGTGTTAAGGCTTACTTGCCTTGGGATTCTGACATTGAGTTTACTCAACAAATCATAGGCCAGCAAGCGATGGATAGCACATTTTTTGTTGTATCATATACAACCCTAAATTTGTGGTCTTTATCCTATTCTCATTTTGACCTTGAGGTTTCCAAACAAATCAAATTATTCACTCATAGTTACTATTTTGTAATGGCTACGTATAATGTATGTACCATGATTTTGCTTAACGAATACATATAGTTATCTTAACTCATCTAGTCAATATATTAATAATAGTGGAAATTAGCCAGAAGGGCCTGTTTAGCAAGTGCGATTAGTTTCTAGGACACACAAAGGATATAATTACTTTTAAGGACAAAATGCAAAATAATTAGTTTCTAAGGCCTAAAAACCTATGAAATTATGTCCTTGAAAGTAATTGGAGTGTTGACTTTGTCCTTAAAAGTAATTATTCTGCTGACTTTGGTCTTGAAATTAATTTATATAGATGTGTGTTATAGAAACTAATTGGACTGCAAAGTTTGTCCTTCTAGTGAAATGCCCCTTAATAATACTACACAAAACATCTCTAGCTTGAATTTGACAAATAGAGAGTATGCAAGTAATTTATTAGTATATACATGGTAAAAGACAACTTCATGTTAGATATTCATAATCTTTAGTATATTTATTAAAGTGATACCAATTTATGTAATAATATATTTCTTACGAAGTACCCTCGTAATTCAAATGCCATACACATCTGAAACCATGGTATATGTATTATACATATGTATTCCTTAAAGCTAATTTGGGTTTCTTATAGCTCCAATTTCTTAACTGAATAATATTTAACGTTAATTCTATTAATTAAAACATATTTAACTAATCATATTATTTATTTAATTAATACTTTAACTAATTTAATTTTATTCATCCTAAATATTTTAAAAGTTAAAATTAACTATACCATTTATAGTAATTTTTGATACATATATCATTATACATGTATATTATTTACTAATTATATTTTTATTAGTTAAAATAATGTTAATCAAAATAAAAATTAATTTCAAAATTTTTATTTTTATTCACCTTAAATATTTTAAGATAAGTATACGCATATAATCATAATATCACATAACTCTTCTTGCATTCAATAATAGCGTCTAATGGTAACATATACCTTTCTTCTCTAAATCCGAATGCTTATCAATTTTTTTTATCTTTGTAGATAAGTAATCATACCTTTACTCAAGTGGTCAAAGTGAATACCCAAAATATTCCAATCTACAATGCTGCCATAGACCCACCTTACTTCCGTGAATAGGCTTATCCAATGGATCAATTGAAATAAAGGAAAATTGTTTTGTGGTGTGGGGAGCATCACACAAAGCACACTAGTGTGGAGACACAATTAGATGTTTTGGCGGTGGAAATTTGGGTCATAAGTGCATATTGTACTCGAACTTAGCTTCAATATACAAACCTAAATGATTGTGTGCCAACGATTCAGTGAAGGATAAGAGGAACATGGATTTCAACTTGTTTACAAATGTATGCGATTGAAAGGTTTATTGCATTTGGCCTTCAGATTAACAGGGAACAAGGCATTGGATTACTAGAAGATATTGTTTGCTATTTCAATGAAGCTTTTTGGGAAGGCAATGTAATGGAATTGCCATTGCCAGCAATAAAACAACCAAAGTCAAACCCAGTTGAAAAGCGACACAGATAAAGGGAGAAGCTTGAAACGGGTGGAAAAGAGAGATTGAAAGAGGCATATTTTATATTTGATGCACTGCCACATTCATGTTTAGCAGCTACCTAACTTTCTCTTCGAGATCCTCTATTTTTAAATCCCTTTGTATGTTGTTTAGGCCAACAACTATCGACCATCTCGGACCAGTCTCAGGTAGGTCTTTTTAGATTGGAGTGTTTTGAAACCACAGAAGACTTTATGGCTTTGGATGGTTTGGTGGATTAAGTAAGGTTGCTTAATAGAATTGTGGGGAGTTTGCTAGCGGTGGATGGTCAATCGAATAGATTTTCAGTTGGCAAATAGCTAGTGTCATATTGGGACCTCTAATTCTAGGCTTGGATAAATCTGTCAATGATATGATGGTGGTTATTTGATTGCATAGAGAAAATAGTTTCGAATTGGGGTAAAAAGGTTGCATTAGGGAAGGATGAAACATGGGAGTTTGTAACATAATTGCTGTAGGAAGTGTGGTTGCTAATAAGATGTATTTGGTGAAAGGTGGTTTAGGTGGTTTGGTAGAGTGAATTGTTGTGGGATAGAAGGTGTGGAAGCTTATGTTTTGATGATCACGAGGACACGAATTTATATTGTGTATATGGAACCAAGCAGGATAATGTAGGTGGTTATTTAAATGATGTTCGCGTGTCAAAGGGGAGTGATTTCAGGATAAGGGAAATATGTTATTCTTTGAGGAAAGAAATTTCTATACATGTAGTGGTAGGAGCTGCGGCATAAGCTTTATCATGGGGAGGAATCATGGTCTTATTATATTAGAGCTATATGCGGACATGGCAGTTCAAGATGCAATGATCTTGGCTAAGTTGTGGGTGTTTCTGTTAATGGGATAAATTTGGATATGGGTACACCTTGATTGTGATCATAATGGTCGAGTAAGGAAAAATCGATCCAAACAAGAAGATAGATAAGGAGGAGCGCATGTCTTTAAGGGGTTTCCACTCCCTCGGCGACTAGAGCCATTGGCTCTTTCTCAAGTTTGGTGGTTTTCTTGGGTAGTAATTGATGTTCTTTTATTATTAAATGGGAGGTCCACTAGCTCTATGCTTGACGTAGCTAGGAGGTCATGTTTTGTCCATAACATAGATCATGGTGACATTGACTGTATTAGAAACATGGAAGGAAAAGGGTTCGAACACTTAGGTAATGAAATACATTAGTTAGAATGTTAAAGGTACAAATGAGCCCGGTAAATGTAATAAAATTAGGAATTTCTTAAAAGATACAAATATTGACAGTCTTATTAAGGAACTAAAATAGACAGCCCTGATTACTACTTCAATAGTAATTTAAGGAAGGCTGTACATTAACACTGGGTTTGCCTCCCCGCTAGTTATAGAGGCTTAATGGTAGGTTGGGAACAAAACAACGCTAAGCCATACGGTTCACTATTAAAGCTCGTTCGATGCACCTCATTTTCACCAACTAAAAGGACGACTCTTTGTTAAACACATCGAATGTGTATGGGCCACACAATAAGATTGATAGGAGAACCCTTTTGGAGCAAGTGTTTAGAGTTTAGATACCTTACCTTAGGTTCACGGGTCATAGAAGGGATTTAGACATCATCAGAATTTTAGATGAGCACTCGCTTGGAGAAAGGATATTTCCATCATGTAGGAGTTCGACCGATTTATTACTATTAACCAGGTTTTTTAGTAATTTAGAAGTCAATGGAAGTTAGAACATCAAGATGAAGATGAAGCAACTTGAAAACATAGGAGTGCACTTAAAAAATCTAGAGAAGGAACTTGGAAAAGTTTCGTTCAAATTAGGATTAAGGGTATAACTCGATGTCGAGTTATATAGGTCGGCACCGACCTATATTCCCCCTGTTTTGCTTCCCAAACTCCATATATCTCACATAACACTTCAACTACTCATGCACAAGTGGAATTCCTAATGTATGGGTGAGAAATTCCAAGGATTAATGAGAGGAATCGAAGAAAGTAGGATGATTCAAGTGTTATCAAGAAAGTCATTAAAGTCAACTCCAAGTTGATGGAAAAGAGCTTGGAATGCATCATGTAAAAGATGAAAGAGCAAAGCAGGTAAAAAAGTTCACTTTTCACTAAAGGAAATAGGTCGACACCATGTTATTTAAGTTGGTACCAAATTATTTCCTTAGTTTACGGGCCTCCATGCTCACATGTATGACATCGGACTAGCTTTTGGACTTTATTACATGCGGTTTTTTGTCTCCATGTACCTATTTCCCTATAAATACTAGCTTAGCTACAACTAAATAGGGATCTAATTTTTGCAGGTTCTTCTTCGCTTCTTATCTCCTTCATAATGGTTGCCTAGGAAGCTAGAGAACTCACCATACCCTTGTATTAGTGACTTGTACTCTCAAATTCTATACAAAAACAAAAAATAAAACTTTAAAGTGCACGTAGGCCAGAGATTACCGAACCACTATAAAAATCTTCTATCTATTTCTTCTATTTTCTTTTATTTCCTACACTATCTGCTAGATCCAGATCTCACAGGTTCCCTACAACTCTTTCTTGGGTGTTGATCCATTATTTACATCAGCGTTTTGGTGCTTTCACCGAGAAAAATTAATCCAGGCTTGGATCTAGCTCCCTACTTAGGTTTTGAAGGATCTAGAATTTAGATCCAGAAGTTTTACGTGAAGAATTTGAGGATTTACTGTTAGAAATCCATGATGCCTAGAAAAGGAAGATCTACCTCTAGAAGATCCATGGAACCAATAGTTGGTGGTGATGAAGGAAATACCCACCAAACAAAAGTTAGTAATGGAAATGGAGTACCCAAATCCTTTGCTTAACATGAACTATGGACCAAAGGAGAGTTCAATAAGATGATCCTTGAATTTAACCAGAAGATAGCAGATAGCCAAAAAGCTCTATGGACAAGATGGATGATTTGCTCAATCTACAACCCCAAACTGCTAGGAGAACAAGACGGGGAACTTCACCTGTTATAGAACAAGAGAATTCCTTTGTTTTTAGCCTAAACAGGAGAAATAGGAAGCAAAAGCATAAGGAAGTAGTTGGTTGAGTTGTAGGAGGACTTGCAAGAGGAAGTAGGAGTGCTCTCGCCTTAAGAAAACAGATCGGTACTTAGAGAATTTCCCCTGACACTAAGAGAAATGCTCATGCAAATGCCGCTCAAGAAGGTGATGTTGTTGCTGTCACTAATAAGGATGTGGACTTTCAACATGATGATGATGATTTGGAATTGGATGTTAATGCCGATGAAGATGGAGTTTATCCCGCCTTTTGGCAAGGCTATGATGCCATGGATTTCATGGTCATCAAGGGAGGAAGCCTGGTGAGATGATTATTAGGTTCAGAGATCAGTTATAAGTAAGGCTGTGGATGATAGTCAAGTGTGTTTAGGCAAATGGTACCCTGGAATTGGCTAAGTATGGATTAGAAATTCTCTTAGGTAAGGGATCGGATCGGATCACTATGGTTATGGATCACTCGGATTGGGAGTTCAACTCAATAATGATCGCTCAATAACTCAACAAACAACAAAGGATTCAAGAAAACAACTATGGAAGCACAAAGAGGAAGCGGAGGTGGACCACCATAATCGATCACGTAGCGCTATGTGGCCCAAACCACTAATCGGTGTCGATCGGTCATATGGCCCCAAGCGGGCGTTATGTTTTCTGGACCGGTCTTTCCTAACTTCGGTCTTGCACACGTGGATTTTCAGATGGATATTTGCATGTCTTCGCTAGTAAATACAAGACCATTGACTCATTACAGTGGGATCTTCTTTTGGCTCTTCTTCATTTTTCTCTTTCCTTCCTCTATTAATTTTATAAGGATAAAAAAACTGTATTTATAATCCTATAGTACAATAAAAAGATTATTGGATTGGACATAGGTCAGAGTTTGTCGGAACACTATAAATTTCATGTGTTCATGTACTTTTGCCATTGAATCTGTGATATGTGCATTTAATTCTCTATCTAGAAATTGTGATTGAATTTATGGTGCTATTATATTAGTTAAGTGTTTGTGACTAATTTTGGTGCAAACATTTTGGGTATCAGAGCAAGCTTACTTGCACTTGCAAATTTGAAAATAATTTAGAGCTTGGATTTGGATCAATGGTCATGCAATCTACAAGGAAAGCACCTACGGATAGGAGTCACCATGAAGGAAGTCAGAAGGCATCTTCAGGTGCTGGAGCTAATCAACTAACATAATTTAGGAGATTTATTTAGATAAATTAAATAGAATAATATAAATGTTAAATGATAAGGGGGTTGAGACTTGAATAAATCTAATTAAGGTCATGCTTAATGAAATAATTAAATGGGCTTAAGAATAGGTTATGAGCTAATTAATTTACATAAGGTTATATTGGGTATTTGCCACACATAACCCTTAAACAATATATGTTCTCGTTCCTTCCATTTCATTCCCATTCATGTCATTTTGAAAACGTAAACAAAAACTTAAAGAGGATCTGGCCATTAAGAGAAGAGAAAGTAAATCAAAAGCTAGAGATCAAGCTTAGGGGAAATCAATCTCAATCCAATCTCCTTATCTTAATAAAGGTGAATAATAATTTAATTTCTAATTTTTTTATATTATATGTTCTCATATTTAAGGGTAAATTCGTTTTTATGATGAATTGGATGATGATATACTTGAATATTGACTTGTTTAATTTAAACAAGATTGTTTAACTGGGAATATACACGGTTTTAGAGAGAAACAGGTTATATTAATGTTTAAATGCCATGGAAAATTTTTTGTTGTATGAAACATGATTTTGGAGTTAGGTTTTGATTTTGATAATTTTCAAAAAAATGTATGATTAATTGGGTTTATAAATTTATTTTGGAATATATTGAGAATTTTGGTCTAAAATATTGATATGTTAGATAACATGATTAAAGTGAATTTTTGAAAGTTTTGGGGATTTTTCCAAAGTGATTTGCTATGCAAATTGCAAATTAAATTATTTTAGAAGAGGGACTTCTTTGCAATATTGTTTTTGCTTAATGGAAGGGCTTATTTGATTAACTTAACCATGGTTTTGATCTAAAATTAGCGGTAGGTATTTTAGTGAAGAATTTGAAAAGTTAAGGCAACCAATCTTTTGTTTACACACGGTAGTTTAGTTACAAAATGATTAGCTTTAATTAGTACTAAAAAGGTTTACCCAGAAAAGTAGGTTCTGCCTTCTTTAGGAGTACCTTTCGACTCAGAGCTTCCGCCTTCAACCCAGTCGAAACCTAGTAAGCAGAAACGAATAAACAAGATATCACAAAGATGGCAGTGGATTGGAGAAAGGAGGAAGGTTAGCTGTCGTAAGCATTGCTTTCAAAGGGGTCGATACCTTGGTTTGTTTTAAAAAGAAAAGCATCTTATGCCTTCGAAGGATTCGAAGCATATTTTTCAAAAGAGGTTTTTAAAAGCTTTCAAAGGGGTTGCCATCCACTTATGTTTTCTTTTGAATTGGTTCATTACTTATGAAATAATGCTTTTGGAAAGAAGGGATTCCGACCTAGTCAAAGCCTGCTGCCGTTCTTTAGCCTTTCGATGGTACTGAAATCATCAATGCGTTTGAAAGGAAATGTTTGTTTTTAAAGATATTTAAAGCCTCTTCCTAAATGTTTTCAAAAGGGTCTAAGGGTTTCAAATGCAATGGCTTTGATAGGGGTTTCGACGCTATCCTTTAATGTTCTGTTCAAATTGTTTGAAGCTTTCAAAAGAGATGGTGCCGATGCCATCATGTTTTCCCCAACATTTTTATTTAGGATGGTTTCCAAAGAGATACATTCGCATATATTCACTTTGACCCAAATATATTTTAAGTATAAACCCAATGGTTTCGAAAGGGGGACTTTCAATGATGTCTGAATGGTTACTTCCAATGGTTTCGAAAGATGGACTCCAATGATTTTGGAAGGGTTACTTCCCATAGTTTCAAAAGGGGTAATTTCAATTGGTATTGAAGCTATGCTTCTAAAGTTAAATGTTTATACTTTAATACATTCTAAAGGTTTTGAAAGAAAGGTTTTAAAGTGTTCAAAAGGCGGGAGCCTAATATATTGAAAATATATTTTTATGGTTTCGAATTAGGGTATCCGGTGAAGTTGAAAGCAAGGTTTCGAAATCTTTGCTTTTTCAAAACAAATAACCCAAACTCACTTTTAGAGGATGAACCTATGGCTAAATTAAAGGAGTTATGTAATGCTTTCAAAAAAAAGCTTTCCTTGAAAATATTAGGTTAAAGGGATTAACCATGTTTTTATGAAAATGATTTCAAGGATTTAAAACCCACAGGAGTGGTATTATTATTTTATTATGTTTACTTCTTCAAATGTAAATATATATTCATATTATAATAGACACATAACTGAATTTTAGGAAAAAAGATATAAAAACCAACTAGATTGACCAAATAGTGAATATAAATTGATCAAACACCTGGATGAATAGAATTGCATCCAAGAGGTCAGGGAGACCAGAATATAGATGGCTAAATATGGAAGTTGTCAGGGAGACAGGTTCATAGTGCACCCATGAAAACTATGATTGGGAAGTATTGGAGTTACCAATAGGTTCATAGTGATCGCATGAAAACTATGTTATAAAGAGTGGTTGGTAGGGACCAATTGGTTTGTAGCACATCTATGAAAACTATATCTAGATTAAGTTATTGACAGTTGTCAATTGGTTCCTAGTCAACCTATGAAAACTAGGATAAGAGAGAAGTTATTGGAGTCACCAATAGGTTCAGGGAACCCACGAATTAATTAAGTTAATTGGCAGAGGCTAATAGGTTCATAGTGCACCCATGAAAACTATGAAATAGGACAGGGAGTCCGTATATTATATAAAGGTTATAAGTAAGCTCATCAAAACTAATGGTTAACAGTGACTCTAGAAACTATAAATATGATAGGGAGTCAATTATACAGAGGACGGGAAATCCAGAATTTTTTAACATGTTTTCATATCATCATAATATTTTGAAATGACTATGTTTTAATCATTGTGGATGTAGGAGCATAATATATGGTTTTATAAAGGTTTTTAGATACCAGTGAGGGAAAAACCTGTTCCGCTAAGTGGCGTGGTCTCATTGGATATCTAAATGATTTAAGATGGTCGATTATTGTTAATCATACCACGTTTTATGTCTGACTCGAAGTTTATGTTTTCCTTTTAAACTCTTGGATACTCAACTGATTTTGAATAGTTTGAGAGTTGAGGTTTTCAGGTACATCTTTAAAGAAATAAGCTTCCGGAGACATGTAGGAGGCATGATAGCTATTTAGAGTTCTCTTTTCTTTTGATTTTGCTATGTTGTTTGTAATGGAAAAGTTGTTAAATTGTCTATATAAACTTTGATCATCTAAGGGGGTATCTTCATATGTCGCTCTTGGTGTGTGTTATAATAAATATAATTCTCTAAACGTGGTTTATGATTATGGGACTATGTAATGGATTGTAAATGTTTTGATATGTAATGTGAACTTATTTGAAGTTTTAAAAGTATATTCCATATTCATGTTTTCTGTTTATCAATGAATCTAACAATCCCTTATTTGGTCATCGAGAATTAATAACTTTGGATGACTGCAGCATTCGTAGCCGTTAGTTTATGGTCTCCAAGTAGGAGGATGTTAAAAGTTGGTATTAGAGCATAGGTTTATGGAAATTTAAAGGAAATATAAACCCAAAAGATTTTCAAACATAATCCAACGAATTTGAAAAGAAGATCGGGGTTTGGGTTAACGTTATAGGAATGTACTTGTATTTGATACACACACACACATACATACATACATACTCCCCTCTCTCTTAGACCATTCTTCTGTGTCTTACTAAGGCTCGTACGTAGATTTACGAGAAAGAAGATATGGAAGTAGGAAACGAAAGAGGAAATCTCCATGGAGGAAGTACAATAACTATTGGAAATGCTCGACCTAATACTAGAAGGAACCAAGGCCGATGTGCTAATGCTAACCAAAACGCCGAGGCCAATGGTTGTGTTGGAAATCCACCAGTATGTGTGGATGGTGTTTCAGTTGTTAGCCAATCTATTGCAAGATGGGGTTGTGGTAATGTTGGAAAAGCTAATCCTATGGCTCTAGTTGGGAATAACTATGCTAAGTTGAGCAGAGACTACACCAGTTTGGGTGGAAAGCTTTGGAGCAGAGACTACACCAGTTTGGATGGTTTTGGTATAGAGTATACTCCTAGAAAAGGTAATAAGGTAGCGGATGCTCTTAGAAAAAGACACTAGAATGTGGTGTTGGCTATGTTGGTAGAATGAAAGGATTTAAAAGCTTTGGTCTGTTGAGGTGTGCAGTTAAGATCGACTGCTAGTTCTAGTCAAAGTACTGCCATGTTTTCCTATTTAGAAGTTCGACCAGTGTTAATCGAGAGAATTGCTTCTAAGATGAAGGAGTATCCACTATTAGCCGAAAGGATTAAAAAGCTTTTGTCTTGACCAAAGAGGATGGTTGAGAAAGAAGGGTGATTATATGTTTCGAATTTAGAGAACATAAGGAGAGAAGTTCTTGAAGAATGTCATCGATCCAAATTTACGATTCATCCTGAAGGGACCAAGATGTATCAAGATAAGAAGTGAAGCTTCTGTTGGGAAGGCATAAAGTGGGATGTTGGATTGTGGGTTAGGTAGTGTGTAAATTATCAACAAGTGAAAGCCGAACATCAAAAGCCAAGTGGATTGCTTCATCATTTAGAGATTCCTAGGTGGAAATGGCATTCGACATCCATTAATTTTATAGATGGGTTTCCAAGGCCAAGCAGACGAAATGAGAGTATATGGGTCATTGTGGAAAGGTTGACCA
Organism: Allium cepa; assembly: GCA_030765085.1. NCBI lineage: Eukaryota > Viridiplantae > Streptophyta > Magnoliopsida > Asparagales > Amaryllidaceae > Allium > Allium cepa. The sequence continues at coordinate 771,723,104 of CM060935.1, forward strand.
AGAGTGCCCATTTCATTCCAGTAAAGTTGACTAGGACGACACTTGTTTTGGCAAAGCTATTCATGTAGAGCACAGTTAGACTACACGGAGTTTCTAGTAGCATAGTCAGTGACAGAGATGCTTTATTCACTAACGAATTCTGGAAGAGTCTACATGATGTGTTAGGCACTATGACCAAGATGAGTACTGCATATCACCCTCAGACGGATGGGCAGATAAAGAGAGTCAATAAGGTACTCGAGGATTTGTTGAGAGCTTGTGTGTTGGACTTTGTTGGATCTTGGGAGGATCACCAACATTTGGTTGAGTTTTCCTATAACAATAAATATCAGACTAATATAGGAGTGGCGTCTTTTGAAGATTTGTATGGAAGGTCATGCAAATCACCAGTATGTTGGTTGGAGACTAGAGACAGATTGGTCTTAGGTCCAGATTTGGTTAGGAAGGCGTTAGAGAAGATTGAGTTGATCCGAGAAAGGATGAAGGAAACTCTATCCAGACAGAAGAGTTATACAGATAAGAGGCATAAAGACCTAGAGTTCTCAGCTAAAGACAGAGTTTTCATTACGGTATCACCGATAAATGTGTGGTACGGTTCGAGAAGTCAGGGAAACTAGCACCGAAATATGTTGGTGCATTCCAGATTATAGAAAGGATTGGAAAGCTTGCATATAGAGTAGAGTTGCTGAGCAGTATGGCAAGTGTCCATAATGTATTTCATGTGTTTCATCTTTGTAAGTATGTGCATGATCAAGAGGCTACTATTCCTCCGACATGTTTGGAAGATCTAGACATAGAGCCTAATTTGACACTTTTTAGATAAACAGTTAGGGTTGTAGCGAGAGATGAGAAGAGATTAAGGAACAAGATAGTCAAGTTGGTGAAAGTTCAATGAAGAGACAACGAGAAGGACTATACTTAGGAGACAGAGGACAAGATTCGAGATACTTATCCTGATCTTCTTTGAAGGTATGTCTATATTAGATTTATATAGATAATTCCTAGTCAGGTGGATTAGTATGGTTGTTAGGGGTCATTACAGATGATTGCTATGTTTAGTATTTAGTCCTTACTGAATTTCGAGGACGAAATTCTTTAAGGAGGGGAGTCTATAACATGCCTAATTTTTTATAACATTATTCAAGAGATTTAATTAGAAAAATTAAATATAATAATGTAAATGTTAAGTGATAAGGGGGTTGAGATTTGAATAAATCTAATTAAGGTCGTGCTTAATGAAATAATTAAATGGGCTTAAGAATGGGTTATAAGCTAATTAATTTACATAAGTGTATATTGGGTATTTATTGCACATAACCCTTAACCCTAATACATTCTCCTTCCTACCATTTCATTCCTATTCACGTCATTTTGAAAATGTAAAAAAAAGACTTAAAGAGGAGCCGACCATTAAGAGAATAGAAATTAAATCCAAAGCTAGAGATTCAATCTTAGGGGAAATCAATCTCAATCCAATCTCCTTATCTTAATCAAGGTGAATAATATTTCCATCTCTATTTTGTTTCGTAATTATATGTTTTCATATTTAAGGGTAAATTCGTTTTTATGATGAATTGGATGATGATAAGCTTTAATATTAATTTGATTAAGATTGTATAAATGGGAACACACACGGTTTTAGGGAGAAACCGATTTATATTGATGTTTAAATGCCATGGAAAATTTTTATGTCGTATAAAACATGATTTTGGAGTTGGGTTTTAATTTTGATAATTTTCCAAGATATGGAAGGATTATTGTGAATTTTCAAAGGAAAATATGGTACTTAGGTTTATAAATTTATTTCGGAAAATATATGGAGAATTTGGATCTAAAATTTTGATATGATAGATAACATGATTAAATTGAGTTTTTGGAATTTTTGGGGATTTTTCCAAAGTGATTTTATATGAAAATTAAATTATTTTAGAAGTGGGACATCTTTGCAATATTAGTTTTGCTTAATGGAAGGGCTTATTTGATTAACTTAACCAAGGTTTAGATCTGAAATTAGCGGTAGTTATTTTAGTAAAAAATTTGAAAAGTTAAGGCAACCAATCTTCTATTTACACATGGCAGGTTAGTTAGAAAAGTGTTTGCTCTAATTAGTACTAAAACAGGTTTACCTAGAAAAGTTGGTTCCGCCTTCTTTAGAAGAACCTTTCGACTCATAGCTTTCGCTTTCAACCTAGGTGAAACCTATTAAGCTGAAAAATACACAAGGTATCACAAAGATGGTACACAGTGGATTGGAGAAAGGCTAAAGGTTAGGTGTCGAAAGCATGGCATCCGAAGAGGTCGATACCTTGATTTGTTTTAAAAAGAGAAGTTCCTGCCATTGTTTTATTTAAGCCTTCGAAGGAGTCAAAGCATATGTTTTCAAAAGAAGTTTTTAAAAACTTTAACGGGTTTCCATCAACTTATGTTTGCTTTCCAGTGGGTACCTTACTTTTATGAAATAATGCTTTGGAAAGAAGGGGTTCCGACCTAGTGAAGCCCGGTCGCCATTCTTTAGCATTTCGATGGTAATGAAGTCATCAATTCTTTCAATGGTAGTATTTGTTTTAAATATGTTTTAAGCCTCTTCCTAAATGCTTTGTAAAGGGTCCAAGTGTTTGGAAGCCAATATCTTTGAAAGGGGTTTCGACACTACCCTTCAATGTTTTGTTTAAATGGTTTGAAGCTTTCGAAAAAGATGGTGCCGATGCCATCATGTTTTCCCAACACTTTTATATGAAAAAGGATGGTTTCGAAAGAGATACTTTCACCTTTATTCACTTTGACCCAAATAATATTTTAAGTATAAACCCAATAGTTTTGAAAAGGGGACTTTCGTTGATTTCAGAAGGATTACCTTCAATGGTTTTGAAAGGGGGACTTTCAATGATTTCAGAAGGGTTACTTCCAATGGTTTCAAAAGTTTGGTACTTTCAATTGGTTTCGAAGCTATTCTTCTAATGTTAACCATTGATACTTTAATACATTCGAAAAGTTTCAAAAGAAATTTTTTAAGTGTTCGAAAGGAAGGAGCCTAATGTTCTGAAAATATATTTTTATGCTTTTGAAGGAGGCTATCCAGTGACGTCGAAAGCAAGGTTTCGAAGACTTTGTTTATCAAAACAAAAACCCAAACTCATTTTTAAAGAAAGAACCCAAGGCTAAATTTAGGGTGTTTTGTAATGGTTTTAAGAAGAGGCTTTCCTTAAAAATATTAGGTTAAAGGGATTAACCATGTTTTTATGAAAATGGTTTCAAGGATATAAAACCCATAGGAGTGGTATTATTATGTTATTATGTTTGCTTCTTCAAATATAAACATATATTCACATTATAATAGACCCATAATTACGTTTTGGGAAAAAGGGTAGAAGAACCAACTAGGTTGATCCAGTAGTGAATATAAATTGATTAAACTCCTGGATGAGTATAATTGCATCCAAGAGATCATGGTGACCAGAATATTGGATGCCTAAATATGGAAGTTGTCAGGGTGTCAAGTTCATAGTGCACCCATGAAAACTATGATTAGGAAGTTATTAGAGTTACCAATAGTTTCATGGTGATCCCATGAAAACTATGTTATAAAGAGTTGTTGGCAGAGACGAATTGATTTGTAGTGCACCCATGAAAAATACATTTGGATTAAGTTATTGACAGTTATCAATAGGTTCCTAGTCAACCCATGAAAACTTGGACAATAGAGAAGTTATTGGAGTCACCAAGTACGTTCGAGGGAACCCATGAATTAATTAAGTTAATTAGCAGGGGCTAGTAGGTTCATAGTGCACCCATGAAAACTATGAAATAGGACAGGGAGTCCATATATTATATAAAAGGTTATTAGTAAGCCCATGAAAACTAATAGGTTAATAGTGACCCTAGAAACTATAAATGTGATAGGGAGTCAATTAAATTGAGGATGGAAAATATAGAATGTTTTAACATGTTTTCATATCATCATAATATTTTGAAATGACTATGTTTTAACCATTGTGGATGAGCATAGTATATGGTTTTATAAAGATTCTAAGAAATTGGTGAGGGAATAACCGTTCTGCTAAGCGGCATGGTCTCACTTGATATCTAAATGATTTGAGATTGTAGATTATTATTATTCTTACCAGGCTTTATGCGTGGCTCAAAGTTTATATTTTCCTTTTAAACTCTCGAGTAATCAATTGATTTTGAGTAGTTTGAGAGTTGAGGTTTTAAGGTACTTAGGCTTCCGGAAATGTGCAGGTGGCATGATAGCTATTTAAAGTTCTCTTTTATTTTGATTCTACTGTGTTATTTGTAATGGAAAATTTGTTAAATTTCATATATGTACTTTGGTCGTTCAAGTGGGCATCTTCATATGTCGCTCATGGTGTATGTTGTAATAAATATGTTTCTCTAAACATGGTTTACGATTACGAGATTATGTAACGAATTGGAAATGATTTGATATGGATTGTAATCTTATTTACAGTTTTAAAATCTTTTTCCATATTCATGTATTTCTATGTATCAATGAATCTAACACTGCTGTATTTGGTCGCCGAGAATTAATAACTATGGATGACTGCAGCATATGTGGCCATTAGTTTTGATCCTCCAAGTAGAGGGATGTTACATCAACCATTTGTCTACATCATTAGGAATGAGATAGAGACTTTGATGGATGCTACGTAGGAGTAGATGATGAGGAGGTAAGAGGAGATGATCCCCAAGCAAATTGGATAAGTTGGAGCACCCATGGAGAAGTTGGAAATCAAGATATATAAGTTGGAGTAGAAGGAGTTACATAAAATTAGAACTAAGAACATGGAGTCCAATCCAACAGACGAGATAACAGAACGAAGCAGTCGCAGGCAATTCCTAGCCAACATGGAGGGATCGACACCAATCCCTCCATAGGGATCAACACCGATACCCCTATAAGGAGTGGCAACGATCGCCCGTGGCAAGGGGCTTTCCCTTGGGTAACGCTGGATTGGTCCGTGATAGGGCAGTGGTTGTTGTTGCAATTTGGTGCGGATCAAAATGCGGATGGGACCCTAAAGGAATACGTTCCGGCATTACCTCGTATAGATAGGGGGAAGCTAGAAATGATGATCAAAGGCTACCTTTGGATGGTTGTGACAGGTTTGCGGAAATGATTAGACAAGCTATAAGAGAAAGATTGGTAAACTGGGATCTGGAAGAGGTGACTAGGAGTCCAATTACTCTTAACATCAAATATGCTAGGAATCCACCGGAGTTAAGTTACCAACATTGGGGGCATATGATGGAAAATAGGAATCTACAGTTCATCCGATGAGGTACATAAGGCATATGGAGGTGCTGGGGGCATCGGAGGAAGTGATGGCGCGATGTTTTCCCTTGTACTTGGTAGATATAGGAGCAATGTGGTTCGGGCAAATAGATGACGATTCTATTGGTACTTGGACGGAGTTCATTAACTAATTCATGATGCAATTTTGGGTCCACATCATGAATCCTAAGAGCGTAATATCTTTGGCGACACTACAGCAAAGGGCATGAGAGTCCTTAAGGAGTTTCTTGACATGGTTTAATGCAATAATTTCTTCTTTGGATTGGTCGGATTCATCCATGGTCTTAATGGCGACGGTATCTGGGATCGTGGACGACATGAACTTTAAGATTTCATTAGAGTGGGACCCACCAATGGATCTAGGAGAATTTTTCCACAAAGCCAAGAAGTTCTTGCGATAAGAGGATGCTAAGGCAAGTAGAGAAGTGATAAATGTAGTTAAGATGGAGGACAATCTGGGGAAGATTCAAGCAAAGACAAAGGAAAGTGTAAAGCGGATGATGGCTTCGATAAATCGAAATAGCAAAGGAGAAAACCGAAATTCTCCTCTTTTACCGATTTGAATGAGATTTGGAAAGGATTTATTTGGATACTCGAGGACGCCTTCCATACCTAAGGCTGGCAAGGTGAGAGCCCATCGAGTGTGAGTAGGCAGTAGGAAAATACTGCCTAATCCATGAACTTGATGAGAAAACTAACAATGATTGCATGCACTTGAAGGATATGGTTAAGGAACATGTCAGGTAGGGTAGGTAATAAAATATATAAAAAGTCGGACTGCGACGATGGAACATGAGTGGCCACCGTCTGAATTAAATGGAAATGGCCTTGGATTGAGGTTACGGATTATCATCTCTTGATCGGGATGGCATGAAATAAATAAATAATAAACTTCATTATAAAACAACTATGTCACTTACACATGTATGCGATCGATGGCGGCCTTAGGCGTGCTCTGAGAAGTGACATATCGTCATGCCCGGAGAGGCTGTGCTTGGTTTTTCTTATTTTTGGTTTTCAAGTTTTTTGGTTGTAAGAACTTAAATTAAATAATTTAATGAATGGATTTTTGAATGGTCAAATCTGCATTTAAAAATAATAAATGAAACAGGTCGCAGTTGTCCTGATCGGACAAGCAATAACCATAAGGTATGAGTCCCTTTGTCGGAAAGCGACATGATGGAATCGTGCATGGATTAAGTCCTGGATTAGTTCTAACCGGGGAGACGGAACTAGAGAAGCAAGAAGTAGGCCGCTACGTAGAAGAGCGGCATGATCGACATGTTTATCATTTGTTCCTTTCTTGCCAATGAGTGAATGGGTCCAACAAGGGTCTAGAGAGACCATGCTCGGCCTAGGAAGACCATAACATTGCTCTATGTTCAGGGACATTGAACTGGAGTGCAGAAAGTAATGCCGCTTCATCGTAGAGCGATAAGATTAGCTTACTTATCACTGTTCCTCCTCAGAGAGTGACTGGATGAGGTCCAACAAGAACTCAAAGAGGCTATGATCGATTTAGAAAGACTATGAACCAGGATATTGGTCCAGCTAGACCTTGGAATTGGCAAACTATCTGGTGCGATCATGGATTTGGTTACTGGCTTTGGATGGATATGGATTCGGTTAAGGATTTTGAATGGTTTTGGAATAAGCTATCGACTCGGAATAGTTGCGGAATATGGCAATTTGGCTTTGCAAAGGGTTAGATTCTAGATTGAAAGATTTGGCTATCGATGGATGATGGACTTTGGACTTATGGTGATTCAAATCACGTATGCCTATTGCAAGGCATGTTTTGAAGGGAAAATATTATCCCGTCTTTTGGCAAGGCCATGATACCATGGATTTGGCTAAATGGATTTTATAGTCATCGAGGTAGGAAGCCTGGATAGATGATTATCAGGTTCGAAGATCAGTTATAAGCAAGGCTATGGATGATAGTCAAGTGGATTCAGGTGAATGGCATCCTAAAAATTAGCTAAGTATGGATTGGAATTTCCTTTAGGTAGGGGATCAGATCGGAACACTATGGCTTTGGATCACTCGTATTGGCATTTTAACTCAATGACAATCGCTCAATAACTCAAAAAATACCAAGGGTATCAAGCAAATAACTATGGAAGCATGAAGAGGAAGCGGAGAAGGTCCACTACAACCGATTGCATGGTGCCACATGGTCCCCACCACCGGTCGACGCTGATCGATCATATGGCCCCGGGTAAGCCCCTTTTTTCTAGATCGCTCCTCCTTGGCTTTAGTCTTCTATATGTGGATTTGTAGCTGGATATTTGCACGTCTTCTCCTATAAATACAGGATCATTGGCTCATTACAGTGGGATCTTATTTTAGCTCTTCTTCTTTGTTTCTTTTTCCTTCCTCCATTAATTTTCTAAGGCTAATAAGAACTGTATTTGTAATCTTACAGTATAATAAAAAGATTATTGGAGTGGATGTAGGCAAGAGTTTGCCAAACCACTATAAAATTTGTGTGTTCATTTACTTTTTTTCTATTGAATCTGTGATCTACGCATTTAAATCTATATCTGGAAATTGTGATTGAATCTGCGGTGTTGTCATATTTGTTGAGTGTTTATCACCAATTTTGGTGCAAATAACCGCAGCTCAAAAAATCATACGCCCACCAAATACCGAAAGAGTGGTACTCCCAAAGACAGAAGCACCCGTGTCAATAGCAAAACGGAGACGGTTTGCGTAGTCAAACACTCGATGTAACCCCTAATAGTCGACCTTCAAATTAGCGTGCCAGCGAGAAGTACATCACTGACATGGTGAAATGATTGGTTGAGAAAGCTAGGGTGGGAAAAACAAACATTGAGATTCCGCACCAAGTCGAACTCCATTCATTGAAAATATCTTGAGAGAGAAAGACCCAGAAAGTTCACTATGTCGACAATACCACCCTACAGAGAAACTACCGATCCCATGAAACACTTACTCAAGTACGAATGACATATGGATGGAGCTAGAGCTACGGATGCCATTTGTTGTAGGTATTTCTCTATCTTCTCGGAGGGAGTTGCTTCCATGTGGTTAATTAGGCTTGCACTGAAATCTATATCCATTTTTGACAAATTGGCTAAGAATTTTTTGGAGCAGTTTAGGCTCCACACGACACAACCAAAAGACGTGATGTCTCTTTTTGGCTTCTCTCAAGGAACCTAGGAGTCGGTGAAAGCTTTCCTAAGCCGGTTTAATATCGTTGTTACGGAGGTTAGCAATTTGAGGGAAGATCTTGTATTCATGACACTTGTCTGGGGCATTCGATTTAATGCGAATTTTGGTATGTGGATAAAAATGAAGCAACAAACTACCTTGGAAGAATTCTACCGAAAGGAAATTCAGTTTCTGAGGCTAGAAGAAGCAAGTATAGTTGAAGTAAAGCCTATCGATGAGTAGTCAAAAGAAGTGATTCAAAGTAATGTTGTGTCAAACAAGTTGGGAACAGTTCCAGAATTACTGCAGGAAATGCAGGAAATACTGCTAAATAGAAGAAGAGGAATTGAATGACGATAGGCGTGACGAGGAAAGGAAACATCTAGGGAGCCTGAGACCCAACGACTATACGACTTTGAGTGATGGTTTGGAAGTCATCTATCTTGCAACTTAGGAAACTGAGAGGTATAACAAACCCAACAATAAAGAAACGACTAAGCAACAAAAATGGTCGGGAAAGTATTACCGCTTCCATGAAACTCACGGGTATAGCCAAAAACAAATGTCGGTATTTGAAGGACTTAATTAAATAATTTATAAGAAACAACGGACTCGAGCAGTATGTGAAGAAACCGCAAAATACCGATCAACCTATCGGACCATAAGGGCTAGTTGCTAGAGGGAAATTGCCTAGACCCAGTGGAAATATGCCTAGGTGATAGATAAAAGATTGGTCACAAACACCATTATGGGGAACCTCACCCAATGCAAAAGAGTTGGGGTCAAATAGAGCGATATGCTGGTTCTTTAACGCATGTACCGCAGTAGAATTGCTATACCGTCGAAGATGGAGCTCTGGCTAAGTAGCAAAGTATGATTGCAGATGACATTATGCTTAGGAATCGGGACACTAAAGGCATAAAGACATCGACTCTCGACCCAATGGTGATAATGGTTGGGATCAGACTAGCAGCTGTGCATTGAGGGTTGGTTGACAATAGGAGTTCTATCAACATTCTATTTCGGAAGACATTTGACCAAATGAACATTATCATGAAGGATGTGATAGCCACCAAAACCAAGATTTATGGATTTATAAGTGAAGCTAAAAAGCCGATTATAACGGTCGACCTTCATGTCGAACTCGGGGAAAGAGAATGAAGGGTGGTCTACATCCAGACCTTCATGATTGTTGATTAGTATTCTACTTATAATGTTTTCTTGGGTCAACTAGCCCTAACCGACTTTAGAATCGCTTTGGCTCCATGGTGTTTGACAATGAAATTCCTAACGAAGAATGATGTAAGAGTAATAAGAGGAGACCAAATCACTGCAAGGAAGTTCTACATTGCTGAATTCTATAAAGAAAAATGCCATTTAAAGGGGAACAATGTGGGGAAGTCTCTCCACATTTAGGAACCGCAAGCATAGAATTTGCAGGACAACCCCAGGCTTGGGGACCATAGCCGCTTCGACAAGGCTATGGATCCCAGGAAGAAATCGAGGGAGATATGGGTAGCACCAGCAAAAATTACAGTAGATGTCCCTGTCAACATGGATGACCTGACATAGGTCTTAAAGATTGGTTCTCAGCTAGGAATTAAGTTACGTAAGGAATGATTAACTTTCTTTAAGAAAATTTGTACGTGTTTGCTTGGATGCATTTCAATATGTACAGGATACTGTGAGAGATTGCGTATAACACACTTAACACCGATCCCAAGTTCACATGAGTGAGATTGAGAAGAGATGCAGCCTAGGTCCAGATCGATCAATTGCATTAAAGGAAGAAGTGGATAAGATGTTGGCCATTGACTTTATCCATGATGCTAAATATCCTGAATGGGTGTCAAATCCTATGTTGATTTGAAAATCAAGTGGAAAATGGTGAGCTTGCATTGACTTCTCAAACTTGAAAAAAGCCCGCTTGAAGGATAGCTTTCCGTCACTCAGGATCGACCAGCTTGTTGATGGAACAGTGGAGCATGAACTGCCCTCATTTATGGATGCCTGTTCAGGGTAAAATCATATTATGATGCATGAACCAGATCAGGAGAACACCGGCTTAATTATAGATATGAGACTATATTGCTATCGTTTAATGTCGTTCAATCTGAAGAATGCCGGAATTAGCTATAATAGATTGGTAAATACAATGTGTGAGGACCAAACGAATGAATGATGGTAGTGTACATAGATGAAACGCTGGTAAAGTTGTAAGTGTCTAGAAACCATTTGGATAATCTCTCGGAGATGTTTGAGATCCATCGGAAATACGATATGAAATTGAGCCCATCAAATGTTCATTTGGAGTTGCTTTTGGAAAGTTTCTTGGTATTATTATGAACAGAGGGCATTGGGCACATGCAGAGTACATTGATGCCTTACGAAATGTTAAAAGCCTCAATGATGAAGAAAGAGTTACAAATCTTAAATGGAAAGATCGTAGCATTGAGGCTGTTTATCACCGGAGCAACAGTTAAGTGCATACCATTCTTTGATGCATTAAAGAAAGGTAAAAAGAACTTTGAGTGGAATTAAGACTGGCAGAATACTTTTAAAGAATTACCGTGACATATGGAGACACCACTAGTTCTGTCTAAACTGGTGTATAGGGAAGACTTGTTTATTTACCTAGCTTTGTTTTCCCATGCATTAAGTGAAGCAATTGTGCATGAGGAAGCTAGAGTTCAATGACCAATCTACTACATTAGCAAATGATTCACTATAGCGAAATCGAACTATCTAAAGTTGAAAAAGCTGGCACACTATTTGCTAATAGCATCCACGAAATTACAACCATATTTCGTGGCCCATCAGATCAACCCACTGACGGATCAACACTTAAAACATGTACTATATGCCGAGACCTCGGGATGACTTCTAAAGTGGAACATCAGGTTTAGCTAGTATGATGTGACTTACCATCCTCGAAGAGTGATTAATGGAAAGGTGCTAAATGACTTCATCGCCGAGTTTACTATTCGAGATAGTGAGGAGGAGGACACTATAGTCATGGTATCCTAATGAAAATTGCTTGTTGGTAGCACGTCAAACGAATTTTACATGAGAGTGGGAGTTGTGCTTGAAACTCCAAAGGATGATCAATTTGTTATGATTTGAAGTTGGAATTTCCTACAACTAACAATTATGGAGAATACGAGGTACTGGTAGTAGGATTAAAGATTACGAGGGAGCTAGAAATGAAAAACTGTATATCTATAGCGATTCCCAACTAGCCATCTATCAGGTTAGAAGGGAATATCAAGCTAAGGGCAAGAAACAAGCCCCTTACTTTTCCAAAGCTTGGAAGTTGCTTAATGGAATTGAACACTACAAGATATCTCACATTCCTAGAGTGAATATGTAGGCTGATTCTTTAGTTAAGCTAGTCAGTTTTGGAGAAGCGTAGCTGATGGGATTAGTTCCAAATGAAGTGCTAACTGATTATAAAATAGACCAAATGGATGTTGATTTGTTTTGGAGACTAAAGAGGAGGTAGAGTTATGGATCATGCCAATAAAGGACTACTTATTCAGGGGAATACTCCTCAGAGACAGAAACGAATGAAAGAAGCTCTTTCAAAAGGCACCAGGATTCATAATGCAGGACAGAGTGCTATTCGTAAGAGGATTATCTTCCCTCTTACTTAGGTGTGTAACCAAAGATAGAGCCAAAAAAATTCTTGTGGAAATTCAGGAAGGCAGCTACGGGGATCACAATGGTAGTAGACGCTAGCAAAGAAAGTGCTCCTTTATGGATACTTCTGGCCAACGCTAAATAAGGATGAGCCTAATTATACGATGTGATTGACAAGTGCAAGAGATTCTCAAAGATTCTAATGGCCTTATCGACAGAGCTTATGTAGATGGTTAGTCCTTAGCCATTTGCGATCTAGGAATCGTTGTTGTCAGTGTGCTACCAATTGTGAAAGGAGGAGCCAAATACACCATTGTTGAAGTTAATTAATTTATGAAATGGTCTGAAGAAGAACCGCTTGCCATGATCACTACCAAAAAAAGTAACTATTTCATAATGAAAAATATATCTATAGCCTTAGAGTGCCTCAGAAGATTATCACAGACAACAGGACTTAATTCAAGTGCATTGAGTTCAAAGATTTCTATAGGCAGCACCGAATCGAGAAGAGCTTCTCCACATTAGTGCATCCACAGGAAAATAGGCAACTAGAAGCAGTGAATACAGTCATCAAATCCACAATAAAGATGCGATTTACGAGAGCTAAATGGAATTTGGTTGATGATCTTCCATTTGCACTATGGGCTCACAAGACAACACACAATCTAGGATTGGTCACTCACCGTTCACCTTTGCATATGTTTTGGAAGCTATGATCCTAGTGAAACCGAAAGTTTCCTCTCATCGTAGAAGACACTTTAATCAAAAAGAAAATAAGCAACAAAAGCTCGAATCCCTTAACCAAATCAATGAGCAGTGGGAAGAAGCTTAATTGAGGGTTGCAGCTCATTAGACGAGAGTGGCTTGAAGTTTCAATGCAAAAGTCCATAACCTCACCTTCGAAATAGGGGACCTTATTCTGAAACAAGTTATTCCAAGCATGGGAACACTTGGTCCGAACTAAGAAGGACTCTATGCGATCAACCGGATACTTGGAGTCAGAACATTCAAGCTGGAGACAATCGATGGAATTTCTGATTCCACGTGGTTGGAATAGTGACTTGGTGCAACACTACACTTGATATTATTATTTATTATTTTTGCAAATAAGAAATCAAAGGACACTGAGAGTATTGTAAATAGGCAGGACTTGATATTTCTTCTATTTATCAATATAATTAGCTTCTTGAACCAATGGAACAGTGTTCTCGTAAGCAAAACCTCTGGGTCGATGGTGAAAATCGACCCCTAGCTTATGAGAACTAGCATTGCTCTGGCAACATCAGGAAGGCCAAAGATCGCTGGGTCGACGGTAAAAAACGGTCTCTATCTTCTGAGGACTAGCATTGCTCCGACAACATTTGGAAGGCCCAAGATCACCGGGCTAACAGTGAAAATTGACCCATACCTTCTATGAAATGACGTTGCTCTAGCAACGTTTGGAAGGCCCAAGACCACTAGGTCGACAATGAAAATTGACCCTACCTTCTAAGAACCGACATTGCTCCGACAATATCGAGAAGGCGCGAAATAGTCGGGTCGATGATGAAAATCAACCATAACCTACTGAGAATTGATGTTGCTCGGACTATGTTAGGAAGGCCCAGAACTGCCAGGTCGACGGTAAAAATCAACCCTAGCCTTCTAAGAATTGACGTTGCTTCGACACCATTGGGAAGGCCGAGAACTGCCGAGTCGACGGTGAAAGTCAACCCTAAAACTACTATGAACCGATTTGCTCCGGCAACGTCGAGAAGGCTCAGAACCGTCGGGTCGACGGTGAAAGTCGACCTAGCCTATTGATAATCAATGTTGCTTTGGCAACATCAGGAAGGTCCTAAATACCGAGTTAACTGATATGTCGAATCAAACCTCTTAGAACTTGACGTCTCCTAGAGAAAGGCGGTAATAAAATGAATTAGGCAAGACCTAGAGATAGGCAATGTCAGGGAGAAATACACAAAGTTGAGCCACTCCTGTACAAGTTTTCGAAGATATAAACAGATACATGATTGGGATCTCAACACTGAACCAGGAAGTATTTGTTATGACGAAAGATGACAATGACACAACTTTACGATACATGCATCCAGAATGACATTGGTTGGTGATGTAAATTATTTGGAAGAATTCAAATTCAGCCAAGGAATATGTGGTAGTGAAAATAAAGTGCTTAGGATCAAGTAGTAAAGTCAGTATTTCCTAGAGATAGGAATTATCGTGCGAGTCAGGCTAGGGATACTCAAATAATTTACTTAAGACATCCAATCTCTCATAGATGCCTAAATCTAAACATTCAGCCATGTTGATAGGGGAACATACGCCAACACTTGATCGAAGAGAAATAGACCAAGTTGGAACAAGAATATCTGTAGAGTTGGCTAGAATAACAATCCAGTTGCAGCAAAAAGAGTATTTTGGTAGTCAAAAGGCAATGCTAAGTATAATAAAGCAATTGCACGAATATTATTTGCATACATAGAGTTGTGGTAAATAAACGTATCACATGGAATAGGAATATATAATACAGGAAATTGGAGTACAAGCAATGATATTATATACACTAACAGTCATCCATAAGCTGGCATTATACATAAAATGAAAAAAATACGTAGAAGAGAGAATATGAAGGAAAAACTAATTTTTCATTAGTAATAATCTTTTATATACAGTCAAACAATGGGGGCTGTACCCCCACAATCTCCGCCTGTTTAAATGAAGAAGCAAAAAAATACAAACTCAACTACCACAACCACACAAAAACCAAATGCTCAGCTACCACACACACTACTAAGTCTTCCCCTCCCTGCCACCTCAGCTGCCTTTACCTACTCGAATGGTTCTTATGTTTCTACCATTTTTTCCTCCTTTCTCTAAGAAATCTCACCTTCTGAGTGAGTAGATTACCCATCGGTAACAGCGTGTAGATTTACGGACTGGCTTGCTGAAGTCCTAATAGAATTAGTCTTAGGCGACCAGATCTTTAGTATGAGAACATTTTGGTGGGGATTGTCAGTTTTGAAGACATGGGCTTGATGGACTCAGGCTCCTTTTTGACAATCTTAAGCTTTGCAGCTTTAGCCTGAGTCTCTTTTCCGTGGTAACGGGTCAATAGGGTCTGAAGTGCTAGTAATTTGAACGTCTTCTTTCTAGGATATAGACATGTCCATTATACCTTTCAGAGCATCAATCTTCTAAGCTCCAGAACCTGGTTCAGAATGGGAAGGCAACTCTGAAGCAACAAGTCCTATGGAGAAGGAAGTGGATGCGGTAAAGATAGCAGTAGCCCCTGACCCATATGTAGTTTGAGATGGAGGAGGCAATTGAAGTTGACCTACAGGTTGGCAAACCGGGTGATAAATTTTAATAACGGATTCTCATAAGAATTAAAGCTTCTCGAAGACTAGTTATACCTGTAGTAGAATACTGATGAGATACGATGAACTTGCCTTCTTCTATCCCAAGCTCCCCGGGCTAGGTCACGATAGAAGGAATGTATGGCTCATAAGTTGCAGTCACTGCTGGGGTAGGAATCAACTAGGTCATTATAGAGCTAAATCCAGGGACGCGGGAATAATTGCTACCGGCTCTTGAGATTTCGAAGCAGATGTTTCACCCTACCCCGAATAGCTTGGGCCAACCTTATCTTTGGCAGCATCAGCAACAGCATTATTGGTAGCCTCTTTAGCAAGGAGAACCCTTCTAACAGAAAGAGATTTGATGTCCTCGGCATCGAGATACACAGCCGTTAGCTCCTCCACAAAGCAATAGTCTCTAGCTTGTGCAATCCTGTGTAACACTTCTACCCAAGCGTCGGCAAGGGCCTCGAGATAGTCATTCCCCAGCCATCTCAGAATTATAAACATGACTACGTTGGTATGGAAGTACATCATCTTTGCATCAAACTTAGCTAGGATTTGGTCTTATCATCTTGAAGCTCTTTAAGCTCTTGCATTGAAACTACAAGCTCAAGGTCACTGGCATCCTTCTCTATGGACACCTTCTGTAGCTCATCGGTAGTTTTTTTCTCTCTTTATTGAGTTTATGATTTTCTTCTGGGAGCTTAGGAGTTCAACGGCTTGTTTAGCAATGGTCAAGTACTGAGCCTGGATAGTTTGGTCTTTATTAGAAATTTTCTTCTTCAGCTAAGCCCTCTCTTCATGCGTAACTTTTAGGTTGTTGTTTGTCACTATTTCAATTTTCTTATGAGCATGCTTCAACTCTATCACTAAGCTGTCAGTGCTGGTTTTTTGCTTCTGAACGAGGTATCTCTCTCTAGAGACCTAGATTTAATCATCCTCCCACTCCTTAATCATTTGTTCAAAGTCATCTCTGTCAGACTCGAAGGATCGAATGTTAGTATAATTACCCCGTTTACTTCAAAGAGAATAGTGCATAGTTTATTCCACTTAGATTCTTCATTGACACTCCATCCGATGTTCTTTAAGTTTTTAATCATCACCTCTTTTGATGTGTTTGAGATATCTTGGTTAAATGTGACACCGTGCGAAAGTAGATATGGGAATGCGGCCTACAAACGGGGTAGACTGGGCGGAAGAGTAAGTAATCGAGAAGAGAATCCCTCAGGAGCAGGCGGAACAATAACCACTAAGGCTTGAGAGGCTGGAGCTTGATGAGTTAAAGAGGTCTGAGCCTATGCATGAGGGGAAGCGTTAGCACAAATAGGCCCATGGGGTTTAGTGTAATTTCTTGGGCGTTTAGTATGGTCGCGACATAGCTCAGTATCGGCTTCTCTCTTTCTTCTTTCCTTCTCCCTTTCCTTATCGTTCTCCCTATTGGCCTTATGAGCTTCTCGGGATCACGGTCTTTCATCCTTCATTTCTCTTCCTAATTCTTTTAGCAACAAGGCAAATTGAGATCAAGAGTTTGTTCGTTGTGTGCGCTTGCAAGGCTGGAGAATTTCTCATAATAACCATGGAGCATGGAACCTGAAACAAGGAATTAAATGGTATTAATATTGGAATTACGAAGTAAGATCAAATGCAAGAATGTGTGTCCACGATCCCAATGAAATATGTGGTGCCAATGACCCCTTAAATACTGCCCCAACTGTATTGGAAAGGAAATAAAGTGGGGTCTCTCCACCTTCGCTTATAAAGCAACTTAGCGAAAGAGTGATGTCCAAACCAGCATCTTCTAGAATGTGGCTAATGGTGAAATTGATCTCGTCGATATCACTCAGGCCAATGAAAACATCACTAAGAGGGCGAAATCGGGCTATATCCTTTTCTTAAGGCATCACAACTTGGCCCCTGGCTGCCTCAAAACTTTTAATAACCATGCGGTCTGGTAGGTGCGAACTGGGAGAACATGACTCAAGCCGGGTAATTCACCAAATGATTTATCCCTTTCTTCACTAGCATGATAGTTGCTTTCGCTATCACTGGCACCTTCTCCCTCCTCTTTAACCATCATTGTTTTTCCCTTTCTCCTCACGACTTGTTCATTTGCCTCTGGCATTATGGACATTCCGACTGCTTTATCCCCGCCTCTCAAAGAATTACCTCATATGGGTTGTTTGATTTCTCTCTCTAGGGCCTCCTCTATATGCATCTCCTCTGTATGCATCTCTCCAGATGGACCCTCAACTTCCTCTTGAAGATTATTGCCGGAGTTGCTAGTGGGGATAAAAGAATGAGTATGAGCTTGAGATTTTTACTGTGCTTGAGACTCGGTGATAGCAAATCTGCCGAGTCGAAGATTCTTCGATCGCACCACCATAGATTTTCATTTATTAAAAGTAATGCGACGGTGCTTCGATTAGATCTGACTTCCTTCATGGCCTAAAGTGTTGTACTATGTTCAAAACTTTCATTCGAGTTGGGTTGCCTATGTGGAAGTATATATCAATTTAAAAACTAAGAAATTCTTTCATGGGAGGAGCAAGGGAAAAGAGGCGTACATCTAGATAACCAAAATTGGTTGAAACCATGTGGGCATCGCACGAAAAAACATTCATTCTTGAAGAAAGAATGTTTGTTATGGAGCTTTTCGTTAAATTTGCATCCCATCTAGGCTTTGATTATCAGGTAAGATGGTGAATTCTGCCTCCTCTTGAATTAAAGGAAATATGTAAGCTCATTGAACCATAAGGTGGGTCGAATCGATTGATGAAGAGGACATAAAGCAAACTCAATAAGACTTGGAATCGACATGTCTAGTTGGATGGACTTAGAATGGACCTAATCCGAGTTCTAGTGATACCATCATGAGGAAAGGATTGAATGGCGAGATGACACCGCCTAAGCTCATGTGCCCATTGTATGTTGCAAATTACGGTGGGGGATTGTATGCGAACTATACCATTGTTGTTAGATGAATGTCCTCCTCATGAATACCACGTTGAAGGAATGTATTCTGGAGCGACCTAGAAGATAGAATTGAAGGCATTTGCTCTAGCAAGTTGTTCAGAATCCTTACACCCGGAGGTAGTTAACCCATTAATGACATGATTGGGACTATTTGACCATAGGATTCGGGAGTTATAGGATGGCTAGGCTTAGCAAGGATCGACGTTGAAGCCAGAGTTATAGACGACCCAGCTTCCGGAGGAGGGAACATGCCTTTACCAAACTTAAATCTGATGATCCGCGAGTCATTCTAAACAATAAAACTTGGCTTCGACACGGTATGTTTTGTTTTAAATAATAAACTCATACGACCAATGCTTGAATCCAAAGGATATCGACATTTGTTGACTAATCGGATTTTGAGCATTGACCAAGGCAAGTGAAATGTGTTAATCTATGCGGTGTGAGTCCACTATCTCAAACACCATGAACATACCATCCTGTGTGGATAGCTTTCTCTTGCTGGAAAAATGAGATGTGTCATACTTTTAAATTATATTTTGGGACTTTCCCTTTATCGATGAGCAATCGATAATGGAGCCATTGTTCGAGCGATGCGGAAAGTTTTTCTTTTTAGGAACACTAAAGGTGTAGAAATAGGCAAATGTGATGCGATGGAATCATCCAATATGACTAATTTTGGAATAAGCTATCATATTGGAACTCAAGAGAGGATTCGGACTTAGCCGAATATTGAAAGAGATAGCTAAATCCAAAAAACAAGACATGTCTCCAGAACTGCGTGTACTTTATTGGGGTAAAACTTATTTCACCATAAAAATTCTTTGCAAACAATCAATTAATAAAAGCTATTAAGTGGACATAGGTCAGAGATTACCGAACCATAATAAAAATCTGGTGTCTCCCCATCTTTTTCTTTGATTTCTACTATTATCTACTAGATCTAGGTCATACAGGTTCCCTACAACTCAATCTTTGGTGTTGATCCATTCTTAGCATTAACATTTTGGTGCTTTTGTCGAGAGAACCGAATCCAGGCTTAGATCTAGCCTGTTGTGTGGATTTAAAGAGACCTAGTAGATCTAGAAAACTTACTCTAAGAAGTTTGAAGACTTTCTATTGAAGATCAATGGCATATAGAAAAGGAAAGTATGCTTTCAGAAGATCTATAGGAGCAGTGGCTAATGGTGATGAAGGAAACACTCATCACACGGAAGTAAATAATGGAAATCCACTATCTGAATCCTCTACTCAGCAGGAAGTTGCCACTAGAGGAGAACTTAATTAGATGATATATTAAATTAACTAGAAGTTTACAAATAGTCGGAGAGCTCTAATGGATAAAATGGATTTGTTACTAACCTTGCAACCACCAACAGCAAAAAAATTAGAAGAGAAGCTTCTTCTATAATAGAACAAGAACACTCTTCAGTATCTAGCTTAAACAAAAGAGACGTGAAGTAAAAGCAGAAGAAAGTAGCTATCAGGTTTCTAAGAAATGCAGAAGGAGGAAGTAGGAGCATCCCCCCACAAGAAAACAACATGGTACCAAGTCAATACAATTTGGTACCGACCCAAATCTTAGGGTGAACACTCCTCAGGAGGACGATGCGATGCTTGGTTTTGATTCTAAAGACGACATCCAACTTGATGGTGACGACTTGGAGTTGATTATTGGTGTTAAAGGACAAAATAAATGAATTGGCGTTCAAATTACCATGGCAAGACCAACCGATCACCAACAGAACTCTATACGTGTGATTCTCCTAGAGAATGGAGAACCTAGACATCAGTCGGCAAACGAAGACCATTTACGAAGTCACACACTCTATGAAAACCCTAGAATTGTACCTAAAGATTACTATGTTAGCAAAGAGAACATTGCTAACATGGTCAAATGGTTGATGGAGGAGAGCACGGGCAGGAAAAATGAAGACTGGGGTTCCATGCTTGGCCGAACTCCATTTATTGAAAATGTTTTGAGAGAAGAATATCCCTAAAAATTTACCATGTCGACAATGGTGTCATACAACAGGATAACGGACCCCAAATGGTACTTATTTTAGTATAAATGGCACATGGATGGAGCTAGGACCTATTTTAGTAAAATGAAGACAGGGGTTCAAGGAGTCGCTTTTATGTGGTTACTAGGCTCACACCTAAGCCTATTTCCAATTTCGACGAATTAGGAAAAAAGACTTTGGAATAGTCCACACTGCACGACCAAGGATGTGATGTCCTCATTGGGCTTTTCTCAAGGCCCCAAGGAGTTGTTGAAAGCTTTCTTGAAATGGTTTAACATTGCTATTAGATGTTAGCAATCCATAGGAAGATCTTGTCTACATAGTGCTAGTCTGGGCATTCACTTGGACATATATTTCGATAAATGGATAAAAATGAAACAACAAAAAATCATGGAGGAATTCCATTAAAAGGAAAATCAATTGTTGAGACTAAAAGAAGAAAATATGATTGAAGGCAAGCCTGTCGATGAGTAATCGAAGGAAGTGATTCAGAGTAATTTTGCGGTCAAACAGGATGGAAATAATTCTGGAGCTACTACTGGAAATGCAAAAAAGACTGCAAATCAGAAGAAGAGGAAGTAGAACACTCGTAAGTGTGATGGGGATAGGGAGCTTCTAAGGAATCCGGGACCCAAGGAATATACATAACTGAATGACAGTTTGGCTCAGCAAGATAAGCGATATAACAAACCACCAATGAGGAAAGAAACTAAGCACCAAAAGAGATCGGGGAACTTTTGTCGTTTCCATGAAACTCACGGGCTTAATACAAATGTATGTCAACATCTGAAGGATCTAATTGAAGAATTGATAAAGAACAACATGCTCTAGCAGTATGAGAATAAACTGCAAAACCCTGATCAATTTGCTAGACCCCAAGCATCGTATGATCAAGGAAATCATCCTAGACCTAATAGAGAAGCGCTCAGGTGAACAGATCAAAGACTGGTTATATATACCATTACTAGAGGACCTTATCTAGGGTAGAAGAGTTCGAGTGAGATGGAACGACATGCTAGTTCTTTGAAGCATGCACCATAGGAGAGTTACTACACTGTCGAAGATAGAGCTCCGGCGAAGCAACAAAGGATGATTACGGATGGCATCGTGTTTAGGAATCGAGACATTGAAGGCATAGAAGCGCCAACCCTTCATCCAATGGTGATAACAATTAGGATAGGACCAATAATTCTACATCGAGTTTTGATTGACAATGGAAGTTCGATCAATATCCTATTTTAAAAAACATTTGAGCAAATAAAGATTAGCATGAAGGATGTGACCGCCTATAGAACAAAGATCCAAAGATTTACAGGAGAACTAAATAGCCAGTACGAATGATCGACCTACCTGTAGAACTCAAAGAAGGAGAACGGAGGGTAGTTATCATCTAAGCCTTCACGATTGTTTGATGACTATTATGCTTACAATGAAATTCCTAATAGAGAATAGGATATAGGTAATAAGAGGAGACCAAAGCGCTAAAAGAGAATTCTATATTGTTGAATTGCATGAAGATAAATGTCGTGAAAAGAGGAAAAATATGAGGAAGGATCTTTGCATTCTGGAACCGCAAGCATAGACATTATAGAATACCCCCTAGCTCGAGGACCATAGTCGCTTCAACAAGGCTATGGACCCTAGAAAGAAGAGCTCATGGGAAATACGAGAAGACCAATGAAGATTATGGTGGATGTCCCTATCAACGTGGACGACCAAACTCGGGTCTTGAGAAAGGTTCATAGCTTGGAATAAAGACGCGAAAGGAGTTGATAAATTTTCTTTGCGCCAATCTAGACGTGTTCGCTTGGATGTGTCCTAATATGTACGGGATATCATCGGAAATAGCATCTCACAAAATTAACATCGATCCCAAGTTCATGCCAGTGAGGTAGAAGAGAAGCAGCCTGGGTCTAGAGCAATCTGTTGCGTTGAAAGAAGAAGATAATAAATTGTTGGTCAAAGGCTTTATCAGTGATGCAACATATCCTAAGTGGGTGTCAAACCCAATATTGGTTTAAAAATTGAACGGGATGTGGCGAACCTGTATTAAATGCTTAGATTTAAACTAAGTCTACTCAAAGGATAGCTTTTCGTTTCCCAGAATCAATCAACTTGTTGATGGAACTATGGGGCATGAAATGCTTTTGTTCAAGGATGCCTACTAAATGTACAACCAGGTTATGATGCATGAACCGAATCAAGAGAACACCAGCTTTATCACCTACTTGGGGCTATACTGTAATCATGTTATACCGTTCGATTAAATTAATGCCGGAGCTACATACCAAAGACTAGAAAATATGATGTTTAAGAATCAAATTGGATGAACAATGAAAGTGTATGTGGATGACATAATAGTGAATTCATGAGTGTGTGGGAATCATTTGGATGATATATTAGAGATGTTTGAGATCCTTTGAAAGTGCGAAATGAAATCGAACCTGCTTAAATGTTCATCTGGAGTTGCTTCTAGGAAATTTTTCGTTTTTTGTGAATGCAAGGGGCATTGAAGACAATCCGAAGCAGATTGCCACCTTATAGAATGTTAGAACCCCAATAACTAAGAAGGATTTACAAAGCTTGAATAGAAAGATCGCAACATTGAGTCGATTCATCTCCAATGTGATGGATAAGTGTATGTCATTCTTTGATGCATTAGAGAAGGGTAAAGAACTTTGAATGGAATTAGGACTGCCAAATTGCTTTTGAGGAATTACTGTGACATATGGAGACACTACCGGTCTTGTCGAAACTAGTGGACAGAGAGTACTTATTCATTTACCTGGCAGTATCTGCCTGCACATTAAGCGCGTTGCTTATGTGTGAGGAAGCTAGGATTCAATAACATATTTAGTACATTAGCAAATGGTTCACTAGAGTTGAACGAAACCACCTGATGTCGGAAAAGCCGACATACCGCTTTGTAATGGCATCTTAGAAAATGACCATATTTCCAAGCTCTTTCGATCAAGGTTTTGACGGATCAACCCTTGAAATAGGTACTCTACGACCTAAGACCTTAGGATGGCTTATAAAGTGGAAGACCAAAGTGACCCAATATAATATGGCTTATCATCTCCAGAGAGCGATTAATGGACATGTGCATCTTCGGGTTCACTACTTAGGATGATGAGAAGGAGGACATCACAGTCACAGTATCCCACTAGAAATTATTGTTGATAGTGTGTTAAATGAATTCCACTCAGGAGCGGGGTTATGCTTGAAACTTATGAAGGACGATCGATTTGCTATGCTCTCAAGTTGGAATTTACTACGACTAACAAAGAGGAAGAATACAAGGTGTTAATAGTGGGATTGAAGATTGTGAAGGATTTGGAAATAAAGAATTTGCATATCTAAAGTGATTCCCAACTTGTCATCTGCCTGGTCAAAATAGAGTATCAAGCTATAGGCCTGAAACTTGCCCCTTACTTGTCAAAAGCTTGGGAGTTGTTTAATGAGATTAAACACTACACGATATCTCACATTTCCAGAAAGGAGAGTATGAAGTTCGATTTCTTAGCTAAGATAGCTAGTGCCAGAGTAGAACATCTAGTGGGATTAGTTCCAATAGAAGTACTGACTGCTCCTGACATAGATCAGATGGACGTCGATTGTGTTCTAGAGACAATAGAAGAGGAAGAGTCGTGGATGACGTTGATAAAGGACTACTTACTCAGGGGAATACTCCCCAAAGACCAAAATGAAAAAAAAGCTCCTACGAAAGGCACCATAATTCATAATGCAGGATAAATTACTGTACAAGAGAGGATTTTCCTTCCCCTGGCTCAGGTGTGTAACCAAATACGAAGCTAGGAATATTGTTATGGAAATTCATAAAAACAGCTGTAGTGACCATACTGAGGGGTAAATACTTCCAAAGAAGACACTCCGCCATAAATATTTCTGGCCAAAAATAGTGGAGATGCAACGGACCACTCCAGATAGTGTGATTGATGCTAGAGATTCTCAAAGATTTCGAAAGCCCCGTCTTCAGGATATATGCAAATGGTCAGTCCGTGGCCTTTTGCGATATAGGGAATCGATATAATTGGTGTACCACCAATAGCAAAAGGAGGAGCCAAATACGATATCTCTATCGTTGATTAATTTACAAAAAGGCCTGATGTAACATCCCCTATCTAGAGGCCCAAAAATGCAGCACTATAGACCTAAAACGAAGCGCTATATATACTGCAGTCATCTATAGTGTTAGCTTCCTGCGACTAAATATGGCTATGTTAATGGTATCTATAATATCAGAAGCACTTGAACATGAAACAAAACACAGATTCCGAAACAACTTTTCTTCATTACATTTAAACAGATATTCCATAGTCATTTTACATAATCCTAATATGTTCCCAGGAACAGATAAAATATACTTACTACAAAATATGCCAAGAGAGGTATATGAAGATATCCCCTTGGATGATCAGAGTCATATAGTCATAAGAGACTTAATACAAACATAGCGAAAGTACAACAAACAAAAAATTGCAACTCCTAAGTTGCTATCCGTTTGCCTCCTGCATGCTTTCGGTAGCCTTATCATCATCCTACTAAAACCTGAAAAGACCCTAATCGCTCAGCCTACCCAAATTAATTTTGAGCACCTGACAGTTTGAGGGGAAAACATAAACTTCGAGTCAGATAAAAACCCTGGTGTGAATAATATATACATCCTGGTTTAATATGTTAAGTGAGACCACGCAGTTTTGCGGGATGGGTTCCCTTCACAAACATAATTTTAAAACATATTTTTGCAAAACCTTTTCCTGCAACAAAACCGATTAAACATTGCAAAGCATCCTTAGGTAATAATGAACTATCTATTCAAACATATAAGTTTTGTTTGGCTAACTTTTAACTTTTGGCTGACTCGGGCCTACCAAGCAACATAAACAAAATTTACCTAACACCGATTAGACACCCTCTTCTGGACGGTTTGTCCTTAACTATCTGTTAAATAGTTCGCTTTTGGAAGGTCTGTCCCTAGCGTAATCATCTCTCAGGTTTTCTTGATCCTATTGGTTTTTCGAGCTCATCAATAACCTATCTGTATACAAGCATATATTCCTTTCGGTGTGTTATCATAATTCTAGTCTACCTGTGACCAAGCCCTACACATTGTAATTTTGGACAACGATCAGTTGGGGCTAATAGCTAATGTATAGGGCGCGACCCTATACCAGTCCCATTAGGTATTCTAATATCTGAGTCATTTTCACTTAGGGATCCCTTCCCCTATTTTTCCTTGAAAACATTTTCAAAATGATTTAAAATATTTAAATCAAACTTACACAAGGAAAATAATTAATCTTTATACTCTACTCAAAATCACATGTTGTATATATATCTTTTTTACTTAAACTTTAATTGATGAAAACATTTAAAAATTTGAAAGTACCTCTTTCTAAAATTTTGAAAGCGTCTCTTTCGAAACCCAGTAAAACCATTTAATTACATACACTAAGAGGCCAAAACATTACCTTTCGAAACCATACTTCAAACCTTTCAAAACCATTGAAATCATCCCTTTCGAAAGCAATAAAACTTTAGGCATCCTACTTTAAAACACTCTAGAACATTGCCCTAGAAAACCCTTGGAAAACCTTCCATTTAAACCTTTCGAAACCATTCAGAAAACAGAACCCTTTAACCTTGTCAGAAGCTACCTTTTGACCCCTTCGAAAGCTACCTTTCGACTCCATCGAAAGATTTGCTTTCGACCCCTTTGAAACCATTCAATAAATAATTACTTTCGAAGGCATTAAACCTTTAAAAACATAAACCTTCGAGAACTTATTGGGCTTAATTTAAAACATGTGAAAACTCTTCTTTTAAAACCTTTTGACTTTTTCGAAAGCAAAGTTTTCGACCCCTTCGAAAGCTTAAAGCTTAACTTTAAAAACAATACACTTTAGCCTTTAATATACCTCCTTCGAAAACTTGGGTTATACTTCAATTAGAAAACAAGGGCAAAACATCTAAGTCGGAAGCTTCCTTTAAAAAGCATGGAGAAGCGGCTAGTTTTAAAAACAAGTAAACCATTCGACTTTGTCGAAAGCAACAACTTCGAAAGGTTGGAAAGCGACAGTAACCCTTTTACCTTGTTGAAAGGTTTTATAGCCTTTATTTTAATTATTTGACCTGGCCGAAAGCAACCAAGTCGAAAGCATTTATTTGAAAGAAAAGCAGGCAATTCTTTTGGTTCATAAAACAAACATACTCCAACCTCTTTGGCAACTAATCTTTCGATTAAGTACCCTTCAACCTTGCCCAATTCATTACATACCAAGCAACTTGATATCATATGCATTGGTTTGATCTTGTCGAAAGTTTTGATACCCTTCGACCTTGTTGAAAGGTTTGGGTTGGAAGGTTTGATGCCAAAAGGGCATAAACATGCTAAAAGCATGATTTTCTTGTTTTTAACTTAAAAGAGATAAATTTTCAACTAACCTGCCTTTGTTTTTCAAATTTCTACTGGTTAATAAAATACTTTTCAGAAAAGCACTGCCACTAATTTCAGAATTAAATAATGATTTTATTTTTAAAATGCAGTTTGCATCAAAATGGTCACAAACCCCAATATCGTGAAAGCACCCGTATATGAATACAAATCAGCAATATTCAACACAAATCTTAGATCTAAGCAATATCAAGCACAGTAATTCAACAATAACAATCAGAAACATAGGATTCATAGTGGTTCGGCGATCTTGCCTACGTCCACTCTGAAGCTTATGATTTTACTGATTCGCTTGATGATTTCAATCCGTTACAGCGGATTACAGTAGGTTATCACTTTGATGTTTGAATACAATGGTGACAAAATGATGTAGAATTGAATCCGGCAGAGTCTGGACGTTCAATGGCCAAAAGATTCCTTTTCTAAAGTCTCCAGGGTGCTATTTATAGGCGTAGGAGGCTGAGATCGCACTTAAACTTCGGGAGACTTCTTCTGGTACGTGAGTGGGCCCACGCGACCGACCCCACCAAGTTTCGACTCGATCTATGATCGATATAAAATGATTTCGTATCCATCAAAAATTGATTCAATCGAGCTGAAACTTGGCAGGAACAATCATTACCTTGTATGGAAGACGCTGTAAAAATTTCGTAGCATTTGGACTTGTGGTTTGGGAGATATGATCGATACGAGTTGGAATATTTCGGTTAGCTGTTTGTTTCGAACCCATCAATTTGAAACGATCCCTTCAACTCGATCACCTCACTTGGTCTCGTGATGATGTGGCATGCACACTTTGCCTTGATCTGATTTTTACTCCGAGTTGACCGTATCGACTCCATAAATCTCGCCTTGTTCGTATCGAGGGATGACACGTCACCCAGGCTCGTTGACCTGATGGATACGAACAAGCCTCTGCTCATGGATTCGAACATGGTCCCGTGATGGAGACAAAGTAGCGAATCTCTGATGGATGCGAAGTTGACGTTAGGTGATCGTTACGAAGTAGACTACATACTGATGGATTCGAACAAGAAGCCATGTCGATGTATTCGAATAAGACTCTCTAGCCGAAATTTGATCGATACGAAGTTCATCGTCGTGAAGAAATGGCCATTACGATCGATACAAAGTAAGCCAGCTCGATGGATACGAACTATGTATGGTTGATGGATACGAAACGCACCAACCTGATCGATACGAACCGTGGTCCTTTGATGAATTCGAACATCACATCATCCCTAACTTTCTTCGACCATATCTCATTCATACAAACTCCAATTAACCTGAAATTTGAAATGCTGGCTTTCATGGCTTTGCTTGTCATGTCCTATCAATTGTAGCCTGATACTGGCTCGGACAAAATTCATCGATATCCATAGTGAAGCAAAGTATAACCAATCTTTGAGACGAACTATCTTTTGTTTCTGATCGATTTTTTGGTATCACGGGCTTGCCAAAAAGCGGGATAACATTTGCCCCCCAGAACATGCCTTGCGGTAGGAAGGTGTGTTTTGTAATGCCATAAGCTGGATGTTCATATCCTGTCAACAACCTGTAAAAAACTCGATTGTTCCATATGACCTCGAATGACTATCGTTCGGGATCGTGTTGAGGTGAATCTGGACCATTCCCGGTCAATGCCGCTCACGGCGAATGATGAGATGGGACCGTTCGGGGTCGATGCCGTTCGTGGCAAATGATGACATGGGACCGTTCGCGGTCGGATGCTGTTCACGGTAGATGGAGAAACGAGACCGTTCGAGGTCGGACGCCGTTCATAGCAAATGATGAAAGGGGACCGTTCGTGGTTGGATGCCGTTGCGGAAAATGGTGAAACGGGACCGTTCGCGGTTGTGTGCCGTTCGAGGCGAACTGCGACCGTTCGAGGTCGGGTGCCATTCGAGGCTAATTGTGATCGTTCACGATCGTGTGCCGTTCGAAGCGAATTGTGACGTTCGAGGTCATGTTCCGTTCGAGGCGAATTGGTATGCCTAGGGGGACTTAGCATTATCGGTGCCAGATTTCACGTTCGGGTGAGTTTCTGAACAAAAGACTTTGGCGGTTCATCGCCATACATGAGGTGCTCGTGGACCGTTCGCGATCCAACGGGCATACAAGTAATTTTTTTTCACAGATTTGCAAATATTAGAACAATGATCATACAAACTCCACAGAAAAAATGTCCAAACAAACTAAGTCTAAATGTCCAAATCAAAATCAAAGCAAAAGAAAGACGAAGATGTCAAAGCGTAAACTCTTAATATGGCGCGGTCAGTAGTCATTCAGAGCATTCATATTGATCGTGCGCGATCTCATACATGTGTAAATGATTTAACCATGTTAGTAAGAGGTTTATGACTTGTTCATCGTTATTTCAATCAATCAATCTATTGATAACCAAACGTTGTCCCGGTTCAGGGTCACCTCTAGCTAATGTAGACGGTGTTCGCTCTGGCTCCACCACTGGAGCTCGCCTCCTCACATACTGAAGTAGCATACCGTTCCTGATATGTCTTTCCACCTTATCCTTCAGATGTCTACAATCATTAGTGTTATGACCGTTCAGTTCATGGAGTAAGCAATATTTATCTCATTTCCTCTCGTCGGCAGTTGGATCCCTTCGCATTGGTCTACGATATGGAACCTGCTCTCTGGTATCCTCATAGATTCTCTCTAAATTTTCATTCAGCTCTGAGTATGTGGTGAATCTTGGTTTCATTCGCGGTCGCATTGATCTGTTATAGTTATTCTTAGCCTTTCGTTTTCCCTTGCTAGTTTCTGTACCTTTCTCAGGGGGATTTCTATCTTTGACCGCATAAACATTAATTTCTTCTGATTCTTCTCTTTCAGCACTTGCATCTTCCAATCGCAAAAACTTTTCTGCCTCGTGATAGAATTCTCCCAGATCCATCGGCGGATCTTTAGTCAATGAATTTTTGAACTATGTGCCATCATCTATTCCGGACACAGCTGCCATCATAACCATAGATGGATCTGGTCGATCCACCGATGTTGTTGCCGCGTTGAATCGCGTCAGAAAACTCCTCAAAGACTTCCCAGCTTTCTACTTCAAAATTGCCAAACTCATCACATTCTTGGGTCTTGCAATGTGAACCCTAAATTGCCTCATGAATCTCTCAGTTAAATCTGCCCATGTTCCTATGGAGCCACTCTCCAGCTACCTAAACCATAACGCTACGATATCCGTTAGATATAATGGAAAGCACCGAGCCATAACTTTTTGTGATGCCCCCAGCACTTCCATATGCCTCATGTACCTTGTCAGATGGACCGCGGGGTCCGTCCTCCCATCGTACATCTCCACTGATGGTAACTTGAAATCTGGTGGGTTCCTAGCCATCCTAATTGTAGGAGAAAAGGGACTCCTGTTCACATCTTCAAGATCTCTGTTTACTAATCCGCCTCTCATAGTCCGCCTGACCATCTCCGCCAATCTATTATTGTCTCCTAGTTGCAATCCTCGTTCATCGCTGTCGACCTGCCCCCCGAATCCATGAGAGCATTCTGGAATCTACCCCCCCGGCTGAGCGTTCATCCCTATGCTACCTCCAGGTTGCTCAGATGCCCCTATCTCTCTCCGGGATTGGATCAACATGCTCCAAGTGTGTGCCCCTAATCCAGGTGCTACGTTGGATGGTCCTGCTCCACCCTAAACTCCATCTGCTTCTCGATTCTACACTCCAAGTTGCCCAATCTGTTGAAACAAGCTCTGGATCAACTCCTCCTGTCTTTTCATCATCGTCTCCATTACATCCCTAGTGATGAAGATCGATGCCTGATTCGCTCCTGAGGAAGCTTCTTGACTTCCTTCGTGTTGACTTCTCTCTGGTCTTTGCCTTCTACTTGTTTGCCGTGTCATAGCTCCTTAGATCTGAACTCTTAAATCTTTAAATTCAACTTCTCCTGAGTTCAATTCTCAGTGAAAGCACCAAAGTGTTTGCACCAAAAATGGTCACAAACCCCAATATCGTGAAAGCACCCGTATATGAATACAAATCAGCAATATTCAACACAAATCTTAGATCTAAGCAATATCAAGCACAGTAATTCAACAATAACAATTAGAAACACAGGATTTATAGTGGTTCGGCGATCTTGCCTACGTCCACTCTGAAGCTTATGATTTTACTGATTCACTTGATGATTTCAATCCGTTACAGCGGATTACAGTAGGTTATCGCTTTGATGTTTGAATACAATGGTGACAAAATGATGTAGAATTGAATCCGGCGGAGTCTAGACGTTCAATGGCCAAAAGATTCCTTTTCTAAAGTCTCCAGGGTGCTATTTATAGGCGTAGGAGGCTGAGATCGCGCTTAAACATCGGGAGACTTCTTCTGGTATGTGAGTGGGTCCACGCGACCGACCCCATCAAGTTTCGACTCGATCTGTGATCGATATGAAATGATTTCGTATCCATCAAAAATTGATTCAATCGAGCTGAAACTTGGCAGGAACAATCTTTGCCTTGTATGGAAGAAGATGTAAAAATTTCGTAGCATTTGGACTTGTGGTTTGGGAGATATGATCGATACGAGTTGGAATGTTTCGGTTGGCTGTTTGCTTCGAACCCATCAATTCGTAACGATCCCTTCGACTCGATCACCTCACATGGTCTCGTGATGATGTGGCACGCACACTTCGCCTCGATCCGGTTTTTACTCCTAGTTGACCGTATCGACTCCATAAATCTCGCCTTGTTCGTATCGAGGGATGACACGTCACCCAGGCTCGTTGACCTGATGGATACGAACAAACCTCTACTCATGGATTCGAACATGGTCCCGTGATGGAGACGAAGCAGCGAATCTCTGATGGATGCGAAGTTGACGTTAGGTGATCGTTACGAAGTAGACAACATACTGATGGATTCGAACAAGGAGCCATGCCGATGGATTCGAATAAGACTCTTTAGCTGAAGTTTGATCGATACGAAGTTCATCGACGCGAAGACCTGGCCATTACGATCGATACGAAGTGAGCCAGCTCGATAAATACGAACTATATATGGTTGATGGATACGAAACGCACCAACCTGATGGATACGAACCATGGTCCTTTGATGGATTCGAACATCACATCTTCCCTAACTTGTATCGATCATATCTCATTCATACGAACTCCGATTAATCTGAAATTTGAAATGATGGCTTTCATGGCTTTGCTTGTCATGTCCTATCAATTGTAGCCTGATCCGGGCTCGGAAAAAATTCATCGATATCCATATTGAAGCAAAGTATAACCAATCTTTGAGACATGTCTTTTGTTTCCGATCGATTTTTTGATATCACGGGCTTGCTAAAAAGCGGGATAATATTTGCCCCCAAAACATGTCTTGCGGTAGAAAGGTGTGTTTTGTAATGCCATAAGCTGGATGTTCATATCCTGTCAACAACCTGTAAAAAACTCGATAGTTCCATTTGACCTCGAATGACGATCGTTCGGGATCGTGTGCCACTTGAGGTGAATCGGGACCGTTCGCGGTCGATGCCGTTCGCGGCGAATGATGAGACGGGACCATTCGAGGTCGATGCCGTTCGTGGCAAATGATGACATGGGACCGTTCGCGGTCGGATGCTGTTCGCGGTAGATGGAGAAACGAGACCGTTCGAGGTCGAACGCCGTTCATGGCAAATGATGAAAGGGGACCGGTCGTGGTTGGATGCCGTTGCGGAAAATGGTGAAACGGGACCGTTCGCGGTTGTGTGCCGTTCGAGGCGAACTGCGACCGTTCGAGGTCGGGTGCCATTCGAGGCAAATTATGATCGTTCACAATCATATGCCGTTCGAGGCGAATTGTGACCATTCGAGGTCATGTTCCGTTCGAGGCGAATTGGTGTGCCCGGGGGGAGGGGGGTGGAGGGGACTTAGCATTATCGATGCCAGATTTCATGTTCGGGTGAGTTTCTGAATCAAATACTTTGGCGGTTCATCGCCATACAAGAGGTGCTCGTGGACCGTTCGCGATCCAACGGGCATACAAGTAAATTTTTTTACACAGAATTTCAAATATTAAAACAATGATCATACGAACTCCACAGCAAAAATGTCCAAACAAACTAAGTCTAAATGTCAAATCAAAATCAAAGAAAAAGCAAAGCGAGGATGTCAAAGCGTAAACTCTTACAATGGCGCGGTCAGTAGTCATTCAAAGCATGCCTATGGATCGTGCACGATCTCATACATGTGTAAATGATTTAACCGTGTTAGTGAGAGGTTTACGACTTGTTCATCGTTATTTCAATCAATCAATCAATTGATAACCAAACGTTGTCCCGGTTTCGGATCACCTCTAGCTGATGTAGACGGTGGTCGCTCTGGCTCCACCACTGGAGCTCGCCTCCTCACATACTGAAGTAGCATATCGTTCATGATATGCCCTTCCACCTCATCCTTCAGATGTCTACAATCATTAGTGTTATGACCGTTCAGTTCATGGAGTAAGCAATATTTATCTGATTTCCTCTTGTCGGCAGTTGGATCCCTTCGCATTGGTCTACGATATGGAACCTGCTCTCTGGTATCCTGATAGATTCGCTCTAAATTCTCATTCAGCTCTGAGTATGTGGTGAATCTTGGTTCCTTTCGCAGTCGCATTGATCTGTTATAGTTATTCCCAGCCTTTCGTTTTCCCTTGCTAGTTTCTGTACCTTTCTCAAGGGGATTTCCATCTTTGACCGCATAAACATTAATTTCTTCTGATTCTTCTCTTTCTGCACTTGCATCTTCCAATCGCAAAAACTTTTCTGCATCTTGATAGAATTCTCCTAGATCTATAGGCGGATCTTTAGTCAATGAATTTTTGAACTCTGTGCCATCAGCTGTTCTGGACACAGCTGCCATCATAACCATGGATGGATCTTGTCGATCCACCGATGCTGCCGCTGCGTTGAATCGCGCCAGAAAAATCCTCAAAGACTCCCCAGCTTTCTGCTTCAAAATTGCCAAACTCATCACATTCTTGGGTCTTGCAATGTGAACCCTAAATTGCCTCATGAATCTCTCAGTTAAATATGCCCATGTTCCTATAGAGCCACCCTCCAGCTGCCTAAACCATAACGCTGCGATATCCGTCAGTAATAATGGAAAGCACCGGGCCATTACTTCCTGTGATGCCCTCAACACTTCCATATGCCTCATGTACCTTGTCAGATGGACCACGGGGTTCGTCCTCCCATTGTACATCTCCACTGATGGTAACTTGAAATCTGGTGGGTTCCTAGCCATCCTAATTGCAGGAGAAAAGGGATTCCTGTTCACATCTTCAAGATCTCTGTTTACTAATCCGCCTCTCATAGCCCGCCTGACCATCTCCGCCAATCTATCATTGTCTCCTAGTCGCAATCCTCGTTCATCACTTCGACCTGCCCCCCGAGTCCATGAGAGCCTTCTGGAATTTGCCCCCGGCTGAGCGTTCATCCCTCTGCTACCTCTAGGTTGCTCAGATGCCCCTATCTCCCTCTCCGGGATTAGATCAACATGCTCCAAGTGTGTACCCCCTAATCCAGGTGCTACGCCAGATGGTCCTGCTCCGGCCTGAACTCCATCCGCTCCTCGATTCTACGCTACAAGTTGCCCAATCTGTTGAAACAAACTCTGGATCAACTCCTCTTATCTTTTCATCATCGTCTCCATTTCATCCCTAGTGATAATGATCGATGCCTGATTCGCTCCTGAGGAAGCTTCTTGACTTCCTTCGTGTTGACTTCTCTCTGGCCTTTGCCTTCTACTTGTTTGACTTATCATAGCTCCTTAGATCTGAACTCTTAAAACTTCAAATTCAACTTCTCCTGAGTTCAATTCTCAGTGAAAGCACCAAAGTGTTTGCACCAAAAATGGTCACAAACCCTAGTTTCATGAAAGCACCCGTATATGAATACAAATCAGCAATATTCAACACAAATCTCATATCTAAGCAATATCAAGCACAGTAATTCAGCAATAACAATCAGAAACACAGATTTATGTGGTTTGGCGATCTTTCCTACGTACACTCTGAAGCTTATGATTTTACTGATTCACTTGGTGATTTCAGTCCATTACAGCGGATTACAGTAGGTTATCGCTCTGATGTTTCAATATAACGGTGATAAAATGATGTAGAATTGAATCCGGCAGAGTCTGGACGTTCAATGGCCAAAAGATCCCTTTTCTGAAGGCTCCAGGGTGCTATTAATAGGCGTAGGAGGCTGAGATTGCGCTCAAACTTCGGGAGACTTCTTCTGGCACGTGAGTGGGCCCACGCGACCGACCCCACCAAGTTTCGACTCGATCTGTGATCGATACAAAATAATTTCGTATCCGTCAAAAATTGATCCAATCGAGCTGAAACTTGACACGAACAATCTTTACCTTGTATGGAAGATGCTGTAAAAATTTCGTAGCATTTGGACATGTGGTTTGGGAGATATGATCGATACGAGTTGGAATGTTTCGGTTGGCTGTTTGTTTCGAACCCATCAATTCGAGACGATCCCTTCGACTCGATCACCTCACGTGGTCTTGTGATGATGTGGCACGCACACTTTGCCTCGTCCGGTTTTTACTCCGAGTTGACCGTATCAACTCCATAAATTTCACCTTGTTCATATCGAGGGATGACACGTCACCCATGCTCGTTGACCTGATGGATACGAACAAGCCTCTGCTCATGGATTCGAACATGGTCCCGTGACGGAGACGAAGCAATGAATCTCTGATGGATGCAAAGTTGACGTTAGGTGATCGTTACGAAGTAGATTACATACTGATGGATTCGAACAAGGAGCCATGCCGATGGATTCGAATAAGACTCTCTAGACGAAGTTTGATCGATACGAAGTTCATCGACGCGAAGATCTGGCCATTCCAATGGATATGAAGTAAGCCAGCTCGATAGATACGAGCTATGTATGGTTGATGGATACGAAACGCACCAACAAGATGGATACGAACCGTGGTCCTTTGATGGATTCGAACATTACATCTTCCCTAAATTGCATCGATCATATCTCATTCATACGAACTCCGATTAACCTGAAATTTGAAATGCTGGCTTTCATGGCTTTGCTTGTCATGTCCTATCAATTGTAGCCTGATCCGGGCTCAGAAAAAATTCATCGATATCCATAGTGAAGCAAAGTATAACCAATCTTTGAAATGAACTGTCTTTTGTTTCCGATCGATTTTTTGGTATCATGGGCTTGCCAAAAAGCGGGATAACAAATGCGTCTTCTTCTTAATTAAATATATAAAACATTTAAGTCCCATACCTTAAATAATTTTATATATTCACCAAAACACTTAGGAAAAATCTGAAAAATTTACAAAAAATCTATTTTAATATGTTTTCCAACATATAAAATTTTCAAATCCAAATTATTATTATTATTTTAGCCGTAAATAATTTATAACCCAATAAATCATTTTCTTCACTAGAAAATTGATTAAAATCCATATTAATTCAGATAATTATGCAAATTGGAACCCATGTCTAAAATATTATTTCTGATCTATAGTTAAATTTTCAAGGCATTTGGATGTCATCTAATAGGGTTTTTATATCAAACATATCACAAAAATTAATATGAACATGCATAATTCACCAACAAGCATATGTATAACTTTAATAATCAAAACATGGCATATACTTGCAAAATCATTTCGGATCTAATCTTAAAACCAAAAATCCTAGAAATGGGATGAAATAATTATTCACCTTAGCTTTCAGATTAAAAGATTGGAGATTTGATGTTGAATTAGTTGATTAACTTCTTCCTCTTGATTCCTAGCTTTATCTTCTTGAGAATAAAAATGGTGGCCGGCCTTAGATGTTTTTGGTTTGCTAAAATGAAATAAACGGAAGTTTCATTTCCTAAGGGTTCAAGGTATAAGCCTCTCCTAGTTTTCATATTGCCCTTACTCATTTCCTAACACATTAGTCTATATTATCTTATTTTAATTTACACATTAACATGGTACGGCTACCCTTAGTTTAATCAAGTCTCAAATTATTAATCTTCACGTTATTTTATATAATTTAACTAATTGAATATCCTAAATAATGTTAAAAAATATAGGGTATTACACTCGAAGTGGAACTGCTTGCCACGATTACTACTAAAAAAGTAATTAACTTTGTAATGAAAAATATTATTTGTAGGTTTGGAATACCGTAGAAAATTATCATGACAACGAGAGTCAGTTTGAGAGCATTAGTTTCAAGGACTTTTGCGAGCATAATCGGATCGAGAAGACATTTTTTATGGAAGCACACCCATAAGCAAACGGGAAAGAAGAAGTAGTGAATAAAATCATTAAATTCGCCATAAAGAAGCGACTACTAGAGCTAAAGGAAATTGGGTTGATGATCTTCAACTTGCACTGTGGGATTACAGGACGATGCACAAATCTGCGACCATGCACTAACTGTTTGCCTTGGCATATAGTTAAGAAGCTGTGATCGAAGTCCCCTCTCATCATAGAAGACACTTTAATCAGAGAGAGAATGAACAACTACTACTCAAGTTTCTCAATAAATCGATGAGAAGCCGAAAAGGCTGAACTAAGTGTCGATGCTTGCTAGAAAAATCTGTCGTACCACTTTAACGCCAAGGTTCACAACTATACATCGAAGTGGGAGATTGTAACGACCGGGAATTTTCGATCCCGAAAACTCCAGATAGTTAGAGAAAAGAAAAAAAGAGATAGAAGAAGAAGAACAGAAACACCAAAACACAATCTCACATACGCAGCGGTTAAAATGTAATATCAAATAATATTCTTTACACAAAGAAAGCTATATCAACAAATTTACATTTTTAATGTATCAGAGTTACAACATTTACACAAGCACTGGTCAGCTAAAATAACTTGTTCCAAATATACAACAGTATATCACAACGGATACGCTCCATATGTTCCTACCATCCTGCTTGCCTCCTGAACTCCAGAACATCCTTACTTGAAAATCTGTACTCGATCTGACCTGAGCATTACATCAAAGTAACACCCGGGTCAGGCTGGAAAACAACGTGAGTAAACCCATCTAACATGGAACACAAAAGCATACAACTTATATAAAACTGGGTAACTTGTATCAATTTACAACTTCACAAGTCGTTATAGACATCACTTACATAACACATCAATTTCTAAATACCAAAACATAGAATAAATGGCCCAATTCACTTAAATCATTCCATTTCAGCCTATTGATTCCACATATCCATTTATAAAGAATCGATGTGGTTTTGGGTATTTACGTATAACCGACTCCGGTCTCTTTGAATTCAATACCATCCTAACCCAAGTTATTCAAGTGAAATACAATTCAATTTTAAATTCACGTTGTCCCTTTTTACACAACAATTCATCATCGATAGATATCCACATTATCATTGTCCATCCAAAAATATCACATCACAAAACATTTCATATCAAAGATATCAATCAATTCAAGACATTTATTCATCATTCAATCATTCATAAGCAAGATGGATCATTTCCAAAATCAATTTAATTTATGTCTAATTAAATTAATTTCTAATTCTTTCATTACTTAGATTACCTTTACTTAATCATTAATTAATTACAAATCAATTAATTAATGATCTTTTTATTATCCATCTTAATTAATCATCCTTGATTAATTATCTTCAATTACATAAAGTAATTATCCTTAACCATTTATAGTAATCAATCTTAATTACTTTCATTAATTACATTAATTAATTACATTAATTAATGATCCTTAATTAATTACTTCCACTAATCAGTCTTAATCAATCATAAACAGTAATTAACCATCCCGTAATTACTTTCCTTAATTAATTAACTCCTCAATTAATATTAATCCTTTAATTAATTACATCAAGTAATTAATCCTTAATTACTTCTCTTAAGTAATTAACCTTTAATTACTTCCCATTAAATAAATTCCTTATATTAATTACATCCAGTAATTTATCCATCTACTACTTCATTAAGTAATTACACTTATCAATCTCATTAAGTAATTACACTTAATCAATTACCAAGCGACTATCTTTAATTGATTAACAAATTAATTAATCACATTCATCTTATTAATTACAACTGGGTAATTCATCCCTTAATTACCCTATAAATCAATTAATTAATCTTTAATTATATATTAATTATGCTTTAATTATTAATTAATAAACCTTTAATTATCAATTAATCTCCTTCAATACAAAGTGGCACAATAGGAATAGATGGCAAAGCGGCGGTTGTAGAAGATCTAGCTTAAGGTGGAGTGGACGTTCCTTCGCCAGACTTAAGTTGGGGTGACCGATAAGTTATTCTAACTAATTAAATTAGGCGTGTAACACGGTCAGACAAATTTTACTTTGAATAATAAACCCGTGTGGCCAACGCATGAAATCCAAAGGACGTCGACGTGTGTTGACCAATCAGATTCCGAGCATTGTCCAAGGCAAGTGTAGTTCGTTAGTTTTTCCAGTGTGAGTCTAGTGTCCCATACACTACGAACGGACCATTCTCTGTAGATAGCTTGCTTGTGCTAGAATACAAGCTGTGTGGTGCATTGAACTTATATTTTGGAACTTACCCATTATCGATGAGTAATCGGCAATAGAGCCGCTATCTGGAGCAAGGTGGAAGGCTTATCAGAATATGAGTCACTATTCATCACACTAGAATTCAATCAGAAATCGAGACTTAACCAAGTTTTGAAGAGAGATGGTTGAATCTGGAAAACAAAACTTGTCTTCGGAACTGTATGCATTCGACCAGGGCAATACTCAAATACATCATTGATCAAGCACAATCCAAATTCATCCATCTCCCTTCAATTGCAATCAACCATACCCATATCACCATCACCATCATCATCGTCACGAAG
Source organism: Allium cepa (assembly GCA_030765085.1). Lineage (NCBI taxonomy): Eukaryota > Viridiplantae > Streptophyta > Magnoliopsida > Asparagales > Amaryllidaceae > Allium > Allium cepa. Next base: position 771,762,957 of record CM060935.1, read on the forward strand.
GCAATCATCTCCAACCTCAAATTCAAAATCAAATGGAGCTAGGTTATCGAAGTGGGATCACGCCTGAGTTTTTCATAAGGCGGATATGGCGATGACGACGCTGATGAATAGCAACTAGCTACTGCAGATGACCACCTACAAGAAATGAAAATATCTTAGAATTTTTTTATGAGTGTTGAGTTATATAGGTCAAGTGAAAACCATATAGCTTGGTGCCTTGTTTTTCTCCCTCATACATCACTTAAAAGGCACGACAAAGGGAAGATATGCTGGTCTAAAGAGCGAAGCAATCTCCGAAGTGTCGACCACGTTCTCAATGCAGAAGAATGAAGTTCCAACTATAACTAAACCAAACATTTAAAGGAAAATCAACCAAGCGATAACTTCATCTCGAGATAGCACTTGAGCGATCAACTAGAGTTTACATGATAGCAGCCCGAAACACTTCTTGATCCAGAGAATGCTTTGTTTTTAACGAAAACATAATCTGGGGGAAAGTGTAAATCTGGTTTTTAACCAAGTAGATGTCAATGAAAGTTAGGACGTGAAAAAGAAGATGAAACAATTTGGAAACTTGGATGCATACTTAGATGGAATGGAGAAACACCTTGGAGAAATTTCAAATAGATTGGAGCCAAGGACATAGCTCAACACCTAGCCACGTAGGTTGGTACCTACTTATAAATCCCCGATGGATCACCTCCCAAACTCCGTACTTCTCATATACTTCTCTAAAAGCCTGTAATCAATTGGTTTTCACAAAATATAAATGACCAATTCCATGTTTGATGGGATGAAAGCCAGGAAAGGAGGGTAACTCAAATGATAGAGGAAAGATTACTAGAATTAACCAAAAGTCAATGAAAAGGAACCAAAACCTATTATCAAGAAGATAAAAGAGCAGAGCAAGAGTTGAAGTTGGATTTTCACCAATAATTATAACTCGGTACTAAGCCACATAGGTCTGTACTAACCTATCTTATTCGGTCATGGTGCTTTGGTTTCTTTTGTACAACATCAGAATTCATTCAGACTCCAGTGCAAGCAAGCTTCTGACCTATTACCTTTATATTCCCACAAATACAAACCTTGCTGCAACCAAAAAAGGGGCCGAACTCCGCTTCTCTTCTTCATCTCCCGCGTCCTCTCCATAATCACCTGGGAAGCTACTCTCGGCAATTCTAGGATTCAAAACTTGTCAGACCCCATGACTTATACCCTCTCTAATTCTCTGTAATCTCATACAAATTCTCTGTAAATAATCAATCAATAAAAGCTATAAAGTGGACAAGGCTAGAGATAGTCGAACCACTATAAAAATCTTGTGTCTCCCTATTATATTTCTACCGTTATCTGCTAGATCTAGGTCATATAGGTTCCTTACAACCAAATCTTAGGTGTTGATCCATTTTTAGCGTCAACAATCAAATTTGTTATTCCAATATTAAGTATCAATTATTATTTTTCAATTCTCATTTCTGATGTTTTTTTATGAAGCAGAAGTGACTATTCACTCTCTCATCTCAACTGTACCTTAAATTACATCCACTCTTGTACATTCATATTTTTTTCTAAATGGTCGAACCATTCCAAGAAACCTTACTACAACATCATAACAAACTCTTTACAAAGATGCATTTTATCATCCTTAATATTTAAGCACATAATATATGATGCTCCTTATGTAAAATGATCAGACTAATATGTTAGCGATCGAATTCTTAGATCTTTCTAGTAATTTTGGTCAAGTTAACACATATGGTCCATTTATAATCAATCAAGTGGAGTACTAGATCTCACAACACTGTTTATTAGTTAGTGTCGAATGTACTAATTTCGTCGTAGTATTATACATTACGTACTATGATCGTTACCCTTATGAAACTTATATGCGATAGTATATGGATCAAATATCCATAATCTTGTATTGATTTTAGAGTTCAAAATACAGAGGATGCAATACACGTTCTCGACCAAATAAACACATAAGGGAACAAATTATGAACGTATTTAGTAGTTGTAAAATTAGGCACTTTCATGAGTATAAAAATGTTCACATGCAGTATTTAATTATTAGTAAGAATATGTCATATTTCTATTTTTAAATCTAATTAATCTGTATATCTTAATTAATAAACATTTTATCAATCATTTTAAATGCACAAATTTATCAATGTAGATTATTATAACAATATATAGCAGATGTTTTATAATATTAGAAAGGTTAAATTTTATCATTTCATTTTTCTAATAAGGCTCTTACTAGTCTTTTATGTTTCACCAAAACCTAAGTCGAAACATAGAAGTCTTTCAGTTTCATTACTTGGTGTTTGGACTTATCTGTCTTGAAACTCCGACCTTGAATTGCTCAACAAGTTATAGCTCCACAGACAATTGATAACTCCTTATACATTGTATCGTATACACCTCCTAACCCTTTGGTACTTCTGCTTCGACCTTGAGTCTTCTCAACAAATTAAAACAAAATTGTTCACCAATATCTACCATATCACGATGGCATTGGTATAGTATATGTAATTTGAGTTTGCTCAACAAATACGTATAGTTATCTTACCACATCTATTTAATATATTAATAATACTATAGATAACATCTTCATCTTGAGTATGCTCAATAACTGAGGAGTATGCAAGTAATTTATATATATGTGCGTATTTATGTGTGTGTGGTAGAGGATAACGTTATATTGAAGATTCCTAATCTTCAATGAATATATAATATTGAGTGATGTCAACTTATGACATAATATAATTCTTATGAACAACTCTTGTGATTCAAGTGTCAGACATATCGAGAATTACGATATACAAATGTTTACATATATATTTATTCCTTAAGTCTATTTACGGTTTCTTTATGTTCCACTTTTAATTATACATTCGTATTATATAAGTTTTATTATTATTTATATTTCGTGTTACTTATATAATAGTCTTATATACAATATTATATTAGATAATTAACATTACAATTGGTTTATAATATTCCACTATAACATTTATATTGAATATTCATTATATACTATAACCTTTATAGTATAACATATATATATATATATTATTTAATTAATTAACCTTATAGTTAATTTTTTTAATTAATTTTTTTAATTAATTTTTTTTAACTTCGAGATTCAGTTCATATACATATATGTATACTCACGTTATTTTAACATTTTAAAACAACATAACATATATCATATGTATCACGCATGTATATATTAGTAAATTAATTAAATTATTTATTAATATATTTTATTAACTTCATTATTAAATTTTATAAAATTTGAAATTAATTTATATTAATTTTCAAACATTTTGAAACTTTTTATTATATTATAACATTTATAATATGTATATATTTCATTTTAAATTAAAATCTTATATTTTTAGTTTTCAAATAATTTTGAAATTTTATATTATAACATTTATAATATTTTTCTTATTTTAAATTTAAAACTTTTATTTTTTATTTCAGAACAATTTTGAACTTTGCCTAAAGCCCAATTGAAATTGGGCCTTTTCTATTAAGGGCAACCTTTTAGGCTCATATATTTGTTCGGGCCAGGTCGGTAGTTAGGTAGGGGAAAGTACTTAATTACCTAAACTCAATCCTTCGACGCTGCCTTTCTTAGACACCTAACGAACTAGGTTGTGAGCTAAATTAGTTAACCCTAACATGAATACATAGATCCTTAGGCTATTGGGCTCTGGTACCATTATTGGAATTGAGCCAGCATACAAACGGAAGTTATGTGTGAATTTCAAAAAAAAAGCCTCCCTTATTGGATCTTTATTGGGCCTATGAAGTCTAACTCACATAGAACATTTCTAAATTTTATTTAAATAAATTCTCCTACTTTATTTAAACTTAAAATCACAAAGAGTTTTATTTAATTTATATTTTATGCATATAAATGTACACATATGTATCATATACATATATGTATGTATATATGTGTAACATGATAACTCGTACAAGTTATAACATGCCTATATATAGATATTGGGATTTACATTATAATGGATATGTTAGCTCATTCGATATTAATTGTATGTTGTTCAAATATATGTATCTATTTAAACTTATTATTTATATAAATATTATAAATTGATATATGTATATATATACACACATACGTATATACATATAACTCATATATATGTAAAATATTAATAATTTGTATACATGTTGTGTGTGTATTATTGTAATAAATATTAAAATAATATACATACCTAATATAAAAAAAACTTAAACTATGAACTAATATATATATATATATATATATATATATATATATATATATTACAACAAAAATTATTTTATTAAATAAATATATATATACATTCATAAGCAATTTTATAATATTTAAATATACACACAAATATATATTAATAAAATTAAACAATTTTTTAAACACTTCAAAATCGCATTCACGGCATAATAAAATTTTATTATATTAAAAAATATTTACAAATTGATTATTATTCAAAAAATAGTAAAATATTTATAAAAAAATTTCTAAACGTATTATTCTAATTTTAAATTTCAATTTTTTTTTATCATGACTCATAATTTTCTCAACTAATTTTTTTATTAATTAATTATTTTTTATCGCATATTATAATAATTTTTTAAAATAGAAAATATGATTATTTTTATTCTTATTTTTTGGCCAAGAGCTTATTTCATGATATAATAATTTTATAGAATTAAAAATATAATTTTTGAAATATATTAAATTTTATATAAATTATTTACATAGTATATTGATTTAAATAATAGTAAATAATTATTAAAAATATTCTAAAGTTACCAGATATTATAATTACTATAAATATATTTGTATATAATATATGTTTAATTATTGGCATGAAATGATATTACAATTAAATACAGACCGTATAAGTATTATTAAATGATATATTAATGTATATATATACACATTTATTAATTAATATAATAATAATTACTATAAAAAATTATTCGGCTTCGCAAATCTGACCTATATGTGAAAAAAATAATTAAATGAATACATACATATAACCAATCTAGTATGTGACAACATCAATATATATAAGAATCGTCAGTTAACTAACAATATAATAATAATATATATGAATAATAAAATATTACCCAAAATTATAAACTATATAATATAGTAAAAACATACCTAAAACAAATGCCTTGAAGCACACCTTATAACGATGAACTCTCTCTCTCCTTTGAAAGCTATTCGATTAGGCAAATTGTTAATCTATTCGAACCATAGACCTTTGATTATCATATATCAATTGTGTTTTCAATTGATTTGATTTGGTTAACTAAAGCTTCTAGGGGATGAAATCATCGAGCAATGGATGGGAATAGTGGCAGCCAAAAGATGATATTCAATTAGGGTTTGAGGTGTTTAAATACTGATTGAGAGAAAAAAAATAATGGATCATATCTTGTACCGATTCTCACTAAATCTAAGCCATCCAATTCTAAATCCCTAACATATTTTAGTTTCCGTCTATAGCCCTCATTACAGGCAAAACTATCAACCTCTCATCATGGGCTAATATCGCATTTATACCTAAAGAAATGTTATTAAATAAATCTAATTTAATTGCTTATCGATATCGCATATCGATCTATATATTTATAACTACTATAAATATTCAATGATATTTATTCCGCAAATCATATTCAAAATTTTATGATTAATATTTCATAGATATTTGTTAATTTTTAATAGTTATAAATTAGTTAAATCGTTTGGTCTAAAGAGATTTGATCATTTCAGTTATGTGACTCACCACATTAGAAATTGGTCATCGATTAACATCGAACTATTCGAATATTAACCTTCACACGTCACTCAATAGGTGGTGTGAAATTTTAGGTGAATTTACTACTCACTTGATTTTGGTAAAATCCAATTTTATTTTGTTGAGCATTACCTGGTTGTGACTTTTATTTATACCAATTTTCTTCGTCCAAAGTATATCGCTTTGGACTTATGGAATTTGGTAATGGTCAAATTCTAAAATCATCTATATTCAACTCCATAGTCCAAACACAAATTCCTTAGTTTAGTAACGATAATTATTATTAACGGACTCCTCTGACTAGTGACTTTGAATTTGAGTTGACTTTAGTTGACCGTGACAGTAAACTCATATAATTAAGGAGATGAAAACGAATCCTCTCTTGAATATTTCTTCACTTCCAATACTTCCACCTGACCCAACTATAGTCACTCGTTTGTCGCCGTGACATGATTCAACTATAATGAAAGTGAAGCTTTCATATTGAAGATCCATAGTATTCTCAAGTTGAGAGAACTCTGTAAATCAGTCACATCGATATTTTTTGTTTGACCTTAGTTATATTAACCAACAGAAAACTATTGAGTGGTTCGTTCCATGGTTATCCAATAACTATCAACACTTAACCTCTAGATGCCCCCAATAGTCATGAGTAATACACCGTGTAACATTTAGAGAGTGTTAAAATTTCGTCTCAACGCATGCATCAATATCCAGTTTTCGATCATCTTGACTAGGAGCATTTAAAATAGTAATTTTTTTCATCGCGATAAATTACTCACGGCTAAAAAACTTTTTAAATACTATCACAAAACATACCATTTATGGATTTTCTATTAAGTATACTTTTAGTTAAATTATGTATTTAATATAATACATTATATTAAGTATATAATAGGAAGAAAAAAAGAAAGCACCGTTAATTTAAACAATATTGGTTAATGAGTTAGATATATGTAACAAATTACATACCCCTATAGCATACCACTAACTCTATCACATGGTCGACTGTGTGGCCATCGTTCAATCATTTTATCCGCACAATCCTGCATTTTATGAAGCTCACTTCGGTCCAATTGCATTGAAATAACTATTCTTTTTTAAACATCATGTATATTATATTTTATCCACCATTTGCATCATAAGCCAAATGCCTAAGAGATCCATAATCTATTTAGATTTAAGTGTCGAAAGGGTTCTCCTTCACACATTTTCTTGGAACCTGCTAGGGACTGTCGAATAGCATTGGGCCTCTAGGATAAGCTAAGCCAATTTCTCGGTTTCGCACAAAAGTGGCTATTTTGAACTATGCAGTTAATATCGGATAATATTACTGATATATTTGATATTGCTCCTAAGTCGATATCTTTTTATATATCGCTTAAAATATCATTACCGATGTATTGCCTGATATTTGCCGAAATATCGCTTCGATAATAGTGTAAAATACCCAATATTTTTCAAGGATATCATTCATTATTATATGTGTTGGAGAAAATATATTTACAAATAAATATCTTCATGTTCTCACTATTTGTTTCTTATATATGGTGAATGACAATATCTATACCATATTAGAAATCCAATGCACTATTTTTTATTTTATCCATATATTTTAGTCTTCTTCATTAGTCTTTCAATAAAGAAAACTCTATATATTCCATTATTTTATATGTTTTATTTTCTATGAAGACTTTACCGATAAAAATAAGATTATTAAAGACCTACTTTTTCTTATTTGATTTTTTTTCACTGTTCCTAATAGGTAAGTTAGCTTATGAATTTTTTTATTAGTTATTATCATGCACCAAGAAACCTTGTTAACAAGCTTCAAGTCCATGGTCCATGGAGGAACATGCGGACACATCCATACTTTCACGATACTACACACTTTCTCTCTTTGCTTTATGTTTTCATCTTGTTGGTGTTAACTTGCCCATATTTCATTTATAGATTCGATGGAGCATAGGAATCTTATGACACTATTTAGAATCAGGTGAGTAAATATAAAAGGCTCAGATCGTTCGATCGTTATCATGGTTCATCCCATGATTCTGACTTAGGAAGGAACTTGGGTTGGGATCATAAGAGTCATACTACAAGAGAAAGGGCAATTACCGACAGCGCGCGGCCGTCGCCAGCCGCCGTGAGCCGTCGAAAATGCCATGGAATATGGACCACGCCTTTCATCCACTTCTGACAGCTTTGACAAAGGAATGGTGACGGCTACTAATGGCTCTTCCGATGGCGTTTTCGACGGCAACAAAGACCATGTGGTGTGGAAATTTTCCATTAAGTCGTTGCTAGCGCTAGCCGTCGCAATTTTCCCCAGATGGCCATCGCTGGCCGTCAAAATAATTAGTCATTAAGCCGTTGAGAGCCGTCGAAATTGTGGGTAATTTATTTTCTGTAGCCAAGCATCACATCCATACTAGTATATAACACAACTCATCGAAATCAATATCGATATCAATTTAAACTCAAATATCATCATATCAAACGCAAACATATTCAATCAATACAAAACAAACTTTCCATCATCAGTTTCACCCATCCAACTGCAATATTTACGTCCAACATCAATGTACAATATATACATCCAATATCAAAATCCATATATGAACTCCACAAATAAACCACACAAATCAATGTCAAAAACCACATGTTCATAAATCAACCTCACTATCACTCAATGTTTATATACACCAGTTTCAAAAAAATTGCAAATCGTACCTCATTACTCATCATCGGCTCGGGAACCACTAGGCGAAGGGAATGCTCCATGACGCTCTACATACTCGGCCAAACGCTGGTTCAGTTGCTCCGTTTGCACTGCTTGGAGGCGATCCTGCTCATGCAACTATGCAATCTACTATTGAAGCTCGTTAATCTTTGCGTTGTCCTAAGCCTTTCGGTAAGCCCTTTTTGATGTTCGAGCCTACAAAACAAGTCAAAATATGTTTAAGTTATTACGTAACTTCTATAAAAATTATGAAAATTTTACAATGTAGTTAATTTTCGTAAATTACCGATTGAGTACCGTAGTCATAGTGCATATTTCTCTAGGTCGGGTCCATAATAGAGTCAAAGGTTGCATCCTCCTCGTTAGTGGTCAACTTCTCCTGTCCTGAATGCTCAAGCATCTATGCAAGTGCTTGCATAAATTTTTGTGCAACGCAAAATTAAATACAAATAAATATTACATGACATTATTATAATATTTTATATCTAATTAATTAAAATGATCATTATTAATAATTTAAAAATTAAAATATACTTACATGTGCGGCGTATGCTCTATCATCCTCATGCCAGATATACGACAAAGATCCCTCGTCGTTTGTCTGCCAAGCGGCATGTGTATGCTCAAACACGTCCTTATACGAGATGGGACCCCCACATGCTCTTTCCTTCAATAATTGGTGTATGTTATTGTTGTTCATACAAATTTATACTAAAAATGTAATAACTCTTCATAATTGCAATTAATTAATTTACCAGGTCCTCGCGGTGGTGGCTCGTGTTGAAATGATTTTGAGCCACCACGGTGTGTGATTGGATTTTTCTGCCTGTTCGCAGAGTTCTTGTCAGACCTCGCCTGCAAATTAACAATTAAGATTATATTTTACAGGTATAAATTATGTATTCCATACTTAATAAATTAAGGTGATATCTGATAGACTTACCTTTAATTTTTCTTTACTCCATCATGCGATCCAAGCGTCCCAAACGCTAGCGCTTATCCAGCTTGGTTTCTTCCCAGTTTTTCTTATGGTAAACATCCTATCCCTATAATTATTTGCCACTTTTGTGTTCTAGTGGCATTGGCAAAGAGACACGTCCTTCTCTTGTAAGTCTACTGCCCGATGTATGCATGCTGAAAAAAAATAAAAGTTATATATTTATACTTAGTCAGCAAATTATGAAGTGATTGTAGACAATTGTCTTTAATTTTACACTTACTAGGAAGTCCTGCCATATGCTCTCTCGTATATGGTCTGGGATCATGCTCCACTTTGGCCAGCATGTAGTTATACGGCTCATGTATGCCTGCTTTGATATGCTGAGAATAATGTTAAAGGCTCAAGCTCAAAACCCTTGTATTAAATATGATACTGACAAATCATGACTAATATATCATACAAAATATTTACAATGCTAAAGTCAATTTAATACTTACGAGCCATCAGCTTTCAGTAGCAATCTAACTACCGTACTCGGCGCCTCCTACAAAGGACCGCTACCATCACCACCACTGTGACCTATCCCTCTCTGAGATGCGGAGGAGGAACTGGATCATGAAGAACTCCGTCGCGTAAAGGACACCTGTAATACCTGTCATATACATATTATTTTATTACGGCATAACATATCATTTAATTCTGAGTAAACATATTGAGACTTAACAACAATAATCGCATGTAACATACAAGAAAAGTGTGACATCAATATTCCATAAATTACCTTTTTTCAACATGTGCACTATTAAATTAATCCTCATCATTTTCTGATTCAGACTCGGTGTCGTACTCTATATTGTTTTCCTCTGTGGTCTCAAATGCTTCTACTAATACATTTGATACATCATTTAGAGGTCCTAAACCGTTTTGATCTTCTATTATTGCAAAATCGCCATTTTCCTCAATATTCGCTTGGTACGCTTGTTTGTTCGGAATATTCTTTCCATTAAACGTAAATCTTGCCTTCGTTTTAAAAACCGCCAACCAATCTCCTTTATCTCTTTTTATAGACGGATAAGGAGCATAATAAACTTGTAGGGCATGTTTTTCTAATATAAACGAATTGTACTTATGATAACGTGATGTATGGTTTATTTCAATAATATTATGTTTTTGGTGCACGTTGATTCCATAAGCTGGAATATTACTGAACCAGTTGCGAATAAACAAATAAACTTCTTCTGTAGGTCTAGTGAAATATGTTAATTGCAAAACCTGAGTTGACACACTGTAAATCATTCAAGTAATCATTTGGATCATCACCACCTTTAACATATACACCAGTATTGTTAGTTAATTTCTTAGCCCAATATTCTTTGGTGTTGAATTTTTATCCTTTGATAAAGAATATTGAATATGTCTTGACTTTTCTTTTTGGCCCCATCAGAATGTTTCAACCTTTCGTCGCCCACATAATTTACCATATCATATACGTTGTTCGAAAACCAAGTAGTAATTTTTTTTATGATATCCCCGCTTGGATGCTGTGATTCATAAACACTACATATATATATATATATATATTGCATTATAATCAATACACACATGAATTATCCAAGTAAATAATTTTAGATGTGGTCATTAATACCCAACAAATGGCACTTCTTCTACACAGTTAAGAAGAATATATATGTTGGCTACATGGTAATCTCTGTCGTCTAACCATACTTCCGCACATTTTCCAACAGGGCATCCTTGCTATCTAAAAATAGATAGCATTGATTCAAAAGAATCTTGTTCAATGCCCTCATCATTTCCCGTAGCCCTTTCAAAACATAAGTTTACATGGTCACTGAAATAATGAGATAAAAACAAAAGGCCTCTTCTTCGATATATGATTTGCATATCGAACCATCAACTCATGCTTTTTGTCTTACTTTTTTCTTAGATGATTTGAGTACCTGTTAAGAATAATTATATATAAATTTTATTGCATGTGGTTAAACTAAAATTTAACGTACTCAATATTAATACCTTTCAAAGGATACATCCATCTATATTGCACAGGACCTCAAAGATGTGCTTCAAACAGGAGAAGAACCGGTAAATGCTCCATTACATTAAAGAAACCAGGAGGAAATATTTTCTCTAGTTTGTAGATTAGCATAGGAATTTCTTCCTCAAGTTTACGTAGGTGATCAACTTTTAAGGCAGATGAACAAATTTCCTTTTAAAACAAACTAAGTTCTGTTACAACCGTCCAAACTTTTATGGGCAACAGTTCTTTGAAGCGACGGGTAAAAATGTTCCATCACTACATGACAATCATGACTTTTCATCCCACTTAGTTTACCGTTCTTATAGTCGAAACATCTATGAAGATGAGAGGAAATCGCATCTGGAACTTTTAATCCTTCCACCCACTTTAACAGTACTTTAAATTGGTTATTGTCTTGCTTATAATATGCTTTGGGTGTTTCTGTGTCATTTGGCTACATATGAGGTTTAGGGCGATTGCATATTGCTTCTATATAACGTCTTGATTTCAAATCGTCTTTTGTCTTTCCTTTAACATTTAGAATTGTGTTAAATACATTATCGAATATGTTTTTCTCGTTGTGCATCACGTCGATATTATGATGAATTAGGAGATTTTTCCAATAAGGAAACTCCAAAAATATACTTTGTTTGCACCAATTATAAATCGTCGATTTAACTAAATTTCTGTTTGTTTGCAGGTTTCATGTATCTTTAGATAATCCTTTACAAGCTCATAAATATCTTCGCTTGATCAAATCGTTGGTGGTCGCAAGGTATCAACTCTATTACTTGTAAAGTTTTTTTTTAATCTTTTCTAAAAGGATGATTAATCTGGAGAAAACACCGATGACAGGAAAACCATGAAATATTCTTCCCATGCACAAAAGAAAATGCTCGTGTTTCTTCCATGCAATAAGGGCAAGCTAGACTACCAGCCGTATTCCAACCCAATAGCATTGCATACGCAGGAAAATTGCTTAAAGTCCACAGTAGAGAAGCGAACAAACAACTTTTATTTTGAAATGTCGTATGTTCCAACGCCTTCATACCATAGTATTTTCGACTCTTCAATCAACGGTTGTAAATATACGTCGATTCCTTGTATTGGATCATCAGGGATAGGGATTGCAATAGTGAGAAACATATAGAGAGTTTTCATGCACATCCATGGAGATAAATTGTAAAGTGTAACGATTATTGGCCAAGATGAATATTTGAACCAAACTGAGAGGACGGTGAAAATCCATCGATACATAAACCAAGTCTAACATTACAGCTCTCCGCTACGAAGGCGGGGTATCTATTATCAAAATGCTTCCACGCTTCTTCATCGGCTAGGTGTGTTAACATACCTTCTTGATGTGTTCTCTGACAATGCCATCATATATGATGCGCGCTTACAGAAGATGCATATAACCTTTGAAGCCTAGGAGTGATGGATAATTAGTACATATGCTTGTATGGAACTTCTTTTCCCTTCTTTTTTCTTGGTTTGTATCTTTCCTAGTTACATATTTTACAATTCCTAAGACTAATGTCTTTTTTCCAAAACAACGTGCAACCATTTAAACATGTATCTACTTTTTGATATGGCAAATCAATAGCATGCATAAGTTTTTTTGATTTTCGCACATTAAATTATCGGGTGGCATATGAAAGAGGCTATGCGCTAGGATCGTATAATATGGAATAGTGGATGGCATAGGTAAATAACAATAAGCAATAAGTAAAGTAGATGCCAGGATTTTATACTGGTTCGGACCTCTAGTCCTACGTCTAGTCCCTAAGCTTCACTTAGGAATTCTACTAGCTAAAACCCTTTCTTAACCCGGAGGAATAGGTTTACAACTTACCCGAATAACCGAACGGGATTTCTTGCCTCAACTACCAAAGAGGACTTCAACTCAATTACTAAAAAACAATATTCGACTTGTTGTGTTCTTGTCAACACTAATGAGTCTAATGTAGTACAATGTTCCTATAATCTTATCCTCGAGAGTATGCAATGTGTTTGTGAAGATTTAGAAAATGTGAATTGCTATGAATCAAAAGAGTGTTATAAACAAAACAGAGATTCAAGCAATAGATTGGTGATTGCTTTGAAAACTTTTAGATAATATAAAATATGTTCAAGAAAGTAGTGAGATTAAAGCATAAGAAAATTGGTTAAATTGAAGATGTTAGAACCATGTATTTATATGTGTAGAAGAGATGCATTTGTTGCCTAGAGATGCAGACAAGAGATGCTTCCATTTCCATTGGAGAATGGTTGCAACTCTTGGGAGGAAGAAGGTGTCCTTTCAGAAAAAATTCGTAGGTTTAAATTCAGTCGACTGTGCAGGGATTTCAGTCAACTGGAAATGTAAAGTAAAATTTTCAGGAACAAATTCAGTCGACTGAGCAGGGTGTTTCAGTCGACTGGAACTGTGCATGTTTGTGTATGTGTAACAGGTTCAGTCGACTGGGCATACCTGTTTACTCGACTAAACTATTGATTTTTGCACAGTGAATTTTTATTCTAGAAAATGAAGTTTATAAAATGTGTTCTAGTGTTTGTGCTAGCCTCTTGAGGATAGATTTTAACAATAAATCTAAACTAAGACCTATATAGAAATCATACTAATGTTTATCCTTGGTCTTCATCGTTCTTCCTTTAGCTTTGCACATATCTCTTCCTTTTGTTGAAGCGCATTGTCATTGATCAAAATATAGCGTATCAACATTCTCCCCCTTTTTGGATGATGACAATACTGAAACGTGTAGAGATGTAATTATTTCCTCCCCTTGAATATATGCACTGTCTTTTGTACAAAAAAAGTTTAGTAACATATATTTCTCCCCCTTTGTCATCGACAAAAAGGAAGTAATAATCGCAGAAGTATATTGTCAAAACAATCACTAATATGCATAGCTATAGTTTCAAAAACTTAGAATGTAGCACAGAATGTAGCATAAATAAATAAAACATAGAATGTAGCATGAATGAAACATAGAAGGCTATTTATACAAGCCTTTTGATTAGTGTTTTTTGAAATAAAAAGTCAAACCATAAGAGAGTTATTCATCTTTATCCCAATCATATGAGGCTTCTCTCCCCCCCTCGGTTCGCGTATAACGGGTCCATCTATGGGTGGTCTATAAGCTCTTCCACCTTGACCACCGCTATTCCCACTTGTGCTGCTGCTTGGATTTTCTTCGGATGATGTCCATGTGAAAGTTGGTGCCGGACGCTTGCCACGGGAGGTTGAAGCAGTAGTGGAGCTCGTGCATGAGATGGCATCCCATAATTTATTGAAGAACCCTTTAATTCTATCAACTTTGTGGTCTACCTTCTTGAGGCGATTATCAAGAATTTGTTGATTTCTTGATAAAATTCCTAACGATTGATTGGTAGTAAAACTTGGTTCAATGATATGAATTTCATCATCTTGGTCGAAAGTTTCTTCATGTTGAGCTTGAGGAGGTTGTTGCGGTTCTTGATGTCTAGCTTCCCAATCAGCAAGAGAAATGATGCGAGGAGGTCTAGCCGAGAGTTGCATAAGGCTTATAGTCTGTTGGTTAATTTGATGAACCATTGTATTTTTGAACCCTGGTAATGGCATGTCAACGTTGAGGAGTAGTCGCACGATATACTCGCCAAAATATATTGTTCGCATTTTGCCATTATTGAAAGTAAGAAATTCATCAAGAATTAGTTGGACCCAATTAACATGAATATTACCCCAAATAGCATATAGTGCTCTATAATTGTTTGGGTATACAAGTTCATATGAGCCTATTCGAGGAGTGATGGTTCGCATAAGAGCTTCGTGGAGAAGCCTTGCTCTTGGTCGTAAGGAAGTTGATTTAATATCCCGGATGTTGATGTTATCATCCAAAAATTGATGATTTATGTTGTGTCGAATATTTGGATTAAATTTGATTTCTTCAAGCTTCCTTCCCATGTTAAGAGATCCTAAAATGTGTGCAATTCGGTCTAGGGAAAACCATACCTTTTTGCCGCACGCCATACTCCAAACACTATCGTTTGGATTTCTTGGAGTTTGGTGTCCAAGGTTAAGATTTGCATAGAACAATTTGACCATAATATGATTGATTGCATGGTCATTCCTTTTTAGGTCTAAGAGAGATGTTAAACCCGCTTGATCCGTCAAAGCTTGTATGTTGTATGTTGTATGTTTGGAAACTCTAAAAATCAACGAAGGAATGTTCAAAGATCCGAGAATTCTTCATTTTGTTCCACCTTGTGATCGCCACACCATCATAAAGCCATTGAGCAATTTGAGCGTCAATTGGCCCGGAGGAGGTTGAAGTTGAAGCCCTTGATCTTTTTGGAGCCATTTTTGTGAGACTTTTGAGAGGGATTTTGAAAAATATGAAGATTGGGGGCTAGGGTTTTGAAGAATAATGGTGAAGAAGGAGCTTTTGGAATGGTAAAAGTGAAAAGTAAAGGTAGGGATTTGGTGGTAAAAAGAGAAAAAGTAGCCTGGGAAACGACGTTCAGTCGACTGAATTGCCTGTTCAGTCAACTGAATTTATGGCCGAAAATTTTCTGTGTTAAATTCAGTCGACAGAACAGTGTTTTTAGTCGACTGAACTATTGGATAATTGTTTTTTCCTTAGATTTAGTTGACTGAGCAGTAATGTTCAGTCGACTGAACCTTGTGGTTTTGATGTTCTCCTTAAATTTTCAAAGAAAAAATTTTATTGAAAGAAATGTTTACAATTATATAGATATATTATAATATAACAACATGATTTGACCTTAAAGATAATCATTTCTTTGGAGATGGACTATTTTCGTATTTTTTTTCTTATTTCCTTCATTCGCCATATAGTTTTTGTCCCATGAATTTGGACTATATTGAGGAGTTTTTGGCGACATCCAAGGATTCACGGGATCGACTGGTGTACGGTATGATGAAGATGGATCATACGAACTAACTGGTCGAGGTAGGGGCTCAGTCACATCGTTTTTCTTCGAGCTACAAAAATGTAAACCGATTTGCTCAAGAAAGCTTAATCGTCTAGCCATTACTTTTTGTTTATAATTCTCGTTGAAGATCAATTTGTTGTTGTTGAAAGTGATGAATCTCATCAATCTTTCTTTTCGTATCAGGTGAGATAAAAAGTCCACGTTTTGCCTTCTTCGATTCCGATGTGTAGCCAGTTCGATAGTTTTCCCATTTATAAACCGGTTCATGCTTTGGTGTTAGCATAGGAAGTTTTGGTGATGTAGGTGAGTTATCGACTGAGGAGGTGATGTTGATTGGAGAGTATGAGTTGTTGGAAGACATTTTTGTATAGAATTTTCAAACTTTTTAATTTTTGAAAATAACATATGTATAAACGTATATATATAGTGTAAAAATGCTAAGAAAAATGTGGTGGTAAATTAATAAGGTTTTAGAACCAATCATTGTTTCATTGGTTTTAAAAAAATTGGTTAGTAATGGATGGATTAGAGACATCCTTTAATATATTATGTATTATGTAGCTGAATTGAAACATATACATTGAATAATTTTGTTTTTGTTATTCAGTCGACTGGGCAGAGTTGTTCAGTCGACCGAGTTTTATAATTTTTACAATATTTGCTATAAAACATCTTTAAAAGAAATTATTCCTAACTCTCGTCGTAATTTTATAAAAGAGTTTTCTAATAAAGGTTTAGTAAATATATCGGCAATCTAATTTTCGGTAGAAATATGTTCTAAATTTATGATTCCTTTTTCGATATTGTCACGTAGAAAATGGCGACGAATATCAATATGTTTTGTACGAGAATGATTTACCGGATTTTTAAATAAATTTATTGTACTTGTATTATCACAATATATTGTAGAATTTGTTAAATTTACATTAAAATCTTTAAGTGTTTGTTGCATATAGATGACTTGAGTACATGCTAAAGCGGCTGATATATATTCCGCTTCACACGAGGAAAACGAAACACAATTTTGTTTCTTACTAAACCAACATACAAGTGATTTTCCAATGAAATGGCATATACCACTTGTACTTTTTCTATCTGTTCGAGATCCATCAAAATCAGCATCACTAAACGATACTAACTTGAATGGACACTCTTTTGGATAGAAAAGACCAAAATCTTTAGTATAGTTATGATATCACATAATTCGTTTTATAGCTCGTAAATGTGATTCTTTAGGGTTAGATTGAAAACGTGCACATAGACATACACTCGTCATTATGTCTGGTCTACTAGCGGTTAAGTAATGTAAGGAGCCTATCATACTTCTAAACAATTTTTGGTCTACACTTTCGCCATTTTCATCTCGATTGAGATGAGTAGTGGTACTCATAGGAGTAGGTTTAGCAGATTTCCATTTCGAAACATTTAATTAGATTAGCACAATATTTTTCTTAGTTTATGAAAATTCCATTTGTTAATTGTTTAATTTGAAGTCCGAGAAAATAGGATAATTCTCCCATAAGAGACATTTAAAACTCCTTAGTAATTATATTTGAAAATTCTTTACATAAGTTTTCATTTGTCGAACCAAATATCATCTACCTATATTTGAATTATTAGAATATCTTTTGTAGTATTTTTAATGAAAATAGTTTGATCTAATTTTCCAATTTGAAATCCCGAATTTAATAAATAACTTTTAAGTCTTTCGTACTAAGCACGAGGTGCTTGTTTAAAACCATATAGTGCTTTCTTTAATTTATATACATGATCCGGATATTTTTCATGTATAAATAAAGGAGGTTGTTCTACGTATACATTTTCTTTTATAAAACCATTTAAAAATGCACTTTTAACATCCATTTGATAAAGTTTAAAATTGTGAAAACATGCGAAGGCTAATAGAATACGTATTGCTTCAAGTCTTGCAACTGGAGCTAAAGTTTCTTCAAAATCAATAACTTCTTCTTGATTATACCCTTGTGCTACTAGTCTAGCTTTATTCCTAGTTATATTACCTTGTTCGTCTACTTTATTTTTGTAAACCCATTTTGTTCCATAACTGATTAATTATTCGGACGGGCAACTAACTCCTAAACATCGTTACGTTCAAATTGATTTAATTCTTCTTGCATAGCAACAATCCAGTAATCGTCTGTTGATGCTTCTTTAGGATTTTTAGGTTTTATTGTTGAAATAAAAGCAACATGTCCCATTTGATTTAGTTGACTTCTTGTCTTAACTTGAGAATTCATTTCACCTATTATATTTTGCGCTGGGTGATCTCGTAATATTCTTGATGGAGATCTTAGTTCATTATCACAATTTTCAAGGTTTGTATTTTCTATATTTATAAATTCTTCATCATCTTTTATACTCAAATTTTTATTAAAATTTTCATCAAAAGATATATGTAAAGTTTCTTCAATTATGTTTGCTTGTTTATTAAATACTCGATATGCTTTACTTCGTTCTGAGTATCCTACGAAAATTCCTTCATCGGCTTTTGGATCGAATTTTCCTAGTTGATCTTTTGTATTTAAAATAAAACATTTTGATCCAAATACTTTAAAATAAGATATATTTGGCCTTTTGTTATTAAATAGTTCATGTGAAGTATTTTTAGTTAATGGTCTAATTGATATACGATTTAATACATAACATGCAGTAGCTATGGCTTCTGCCCAAAAATGTTTTGGTAGAAAACTCCCATTTAATAATGTTCTTGCACATTCTTGTAATGTTCTATTCTTTCTTTCTACAACTCCATTCTATTGAGGAGTTCTAGGAAATGAAAAATTATGATTTTCCTTTCTTTTTACAAAAAGATTCAAAAGCTTCATTTTCAAATTCGTCTCCATGATCGCTTCGTATATTTTTAATCTTCAAATCTTTAGTGTTTTGAATTCTTTTCACAAATGTTTTAAAATGCTCAAAAGTATCATTTTTATTTTCATAAAAATAGTCCATGTATATCTTGAGAAATCATCAACTATTACAAACACATATCGATTATAATTAATGGATTGAACTTGTATTGGTTCAAATAAATCCATATGTAGCAATTATAGTTGCTGTAAGGTCGAAATATTTTTCTTAGATTTGAAAGATGACTTTGTTAATTTTCCTTTTTGACAATCATCACAAAGATTTTTTATTTTAAAGTTTATTTTAGGTAAACCTCTTACTAATTCATTTTTAGAAAGTTTTCTAATAGTTTTAAAATTAATATGACAAAATCTTTTGTGCCATAACCAAGGATCATTATCTTTGGCTAGTAAACACATACTTGTATTATGATTAATTTTCATATTTAGAACGTAAATATTCCTATCTCTATTTCCCTCAAAAACAAGATTTTGGTTTTCATCAAAAATACTACATTTATTTTTCGAAAAAGTTATTTTAAAACCTTTGTCACAAAGCTGACTTATGCTAAGTAAATTATGTTTTAGATTTTCAACTAATGAAACATTTGTAATAAAAGGTAAATTTGATGTACCATAATTGCTCACATCTCCTTTTCCAATGATATAGCCTTTTGAATTGTCTCCGAAGGTAACCGAGCCACCATCAAAGTATGTGATGTTTGTAAGCATATCTTTGTCTCCGGTCATGTGTATTGAGCAACCACGTCCAGTATCCATTTCTTCTTTTTGAGTGGGACCTGAAAATAAATACGAAATTATTGGTACCCACCTTTTAATAGGGTCCTAAAAGTTAGAGCTTTGGAAACCAAACCCAATTCGGTTCAGTATCCTTTTTATAAATATAGTTATTATTATGATGAACACTATCCATAAATGTTTTAATATATTTATTCCTAATTAAAATATTGTTAGTTTTTGGAACCCAAATTTTTACTATCTTAGTTTCTACTTTTGTTTTAATAGGTTCTCTTAATAACATTTGTTGTTTTGAATCAATATTCCTCTTAAAATTTGTATTTTTCTTTTTAGGAATTTTTGACTCCTTTTTATATCATAATCCACGTTTATTTGAAGAGAATTGAGAATTTTCTAAAATCTTAGATAAATTTTCTCTTCCTTTGTTAAAGTTAGAAACATTTTTTGTGATGTTATCTAATCTATCTTGAAGACTATTATTTTCTAACTCAACTTGTTTAATCTTAGTTTTTAACTCATGATTTTCAGAAACAATTATATCATTGTTTGTCTTTTGAGTTTCAATTTCTTGACTTAAAAGAGATAATTGAGTTTCCGAATTTGAATGAGATTCTTAAACTTTTTCAAGTTCTTCTTTTAGAATTTTCTTTTCGTCTTTTAACATATCCCTTTCAAATTCAGCTTTGTTTTGATTTTCACGAGTTTCCTTGAGTTTCTTTTTAAGACTTTTTATTGTGCTCAAAAGTTCAGTATTTACTTCAATTAAATCATCGAAAGTTAAATTACTAACCTCGGATTCTTGAGCCATAAAGCATACATTCGCCTGTTCACTATCGCTATCATTTTCACTTTCAGATGAAGAAGAATCTGAATCATCCCATGTTACAGAGAATGTCTTCTTTTTGAATTTCTCTCTCTTGTTTTTATTATTGAGAGCTTTCTGATTCTCCTTCTTTTGCTCTGGACAATCCTTGTACATGTGACCTTTCTTGTGACAGTTGAAACATTCTATATTCGAGGGTGTAGGTTTGTTCAAGAAATTCTTATTGAATCCATTTTTATTTCTTTTCTATATTTTAAGAATTTCTTGAAATTTTTGGCTATAAATGCTAAATCCTCATCTTCAGACTCTGATTCTTCCTTTTCCCCATGAAAAGATACATTCTTTCTTTCTTGAGCTTGATCTTTCTTAGCTTGCATATTTACTTCATACGACATAAGATTTCCAATTAATTCCTCTGGTTTTATTGTAGATAGATCATTTGCTTCCTCGATTGATAGTACTTTTATCTCCTGTTCATCAGTGAGTGAATTTAGAAATTTAGACACAATGTCTAAGTCATTTTTCTCCTAGTCCTATTAAGGCATGATGAATGTCTTGAAATCTCGAGTACATGTCATTGATGGATTCATTTTGTCGCATTCTAAAGTTTTGGAATTGGTTCTTCAGCATGGATTCTTTGTTTGTTTGACCTTGTTTGTGCCTTCATGTATGACACTAAGTGTTTCCCATATCTGATATGTAGTGGTACATATGCTAACATGGTTGAATTCATTTCTATCCAGGGCGGAAAATAGCATATTCATAGCTTTGACATTTTCACTAGCTTCATTCTTCTGAGTTTGTGTCCATGTAGGATAATCGGTCATGGGTACAACGAACTCTGCTTGAGTGGCATTCCAGGCTTCGAAACTTGTTGCTTGCATATAAATCCTCATCCTTGTAGACCAATAGTTATAGTTTAGTCCATTGAATAGGGGGGTCTTTGTGTAGATTGTCCTTCCGCAAATGTAGAACTATAGGCAGATGTTGTGCTTGTACTTGCGTTATTTTCCATATTATCAATATGTCTAATAACGGTGTTATGGTTATAGGATGGCCAAGCTCTAATACCAATGTTGATACGCTATATTTTGATGAATGACAATGTGCTTCAACAAAAAGGAAGAGATATGTGCAAAGCTAAAGGAAGAACGATGAAGACCAAGGATAAACATGAGTATGTTTTCTATATAGGTCTTAGTTTAGATTTATTGTTAAAATCTATCCTCAAGAGGCTTGCACAAAAACCAAAACACGTTTTATAAACTTCATTTTCTAGAATAAAAATTCACTGTGCAAAAATCAATAGTTCAGTCGACTGAACAGGTACCCAGTCGACTGAACCTGTTACACATACACAAACATGCACAGTTCCAGTCGGCTGAAATACCCTGCTCGGTCGACTGAATTTGTTCCTGAAAATTTTACTTTACATTTCCAGTTGACTGAAATCCCTGCTCAGTCGACTGAATTTAAACCTGCGAATTTTTTCTGAAAGGACACCTTCTTCCTCCCAAGAGTTGCAACCATTCTCCAACAGAAATAGAAGTATCTCTTGTCTGCATCTCTAGCCAACAAATGCATCTCTTCTACACATATAAATACATGGTTCTAACATCTTCAATTTAACCAATTTTCTTATGCTTTAATCTCACTACTTTATTGAACATATTTTATATTCTCTAAAAGTTTTCAAAGCAATCACCAATCTACTGCTTGAATCTCTGTTTTGTTTATAACACTCTTTTGATTCATAGCAATTCACATTCCTAAATCTTTACAAACACATTGCATACTCTCGAGAATAAGATTATAGGAACATTGTACTACATTAGACTCATTAGTGTTGACAAGAACACAACAAGTTGAATATTGTTCTTTAGTAATTGAGTTGAAGTCCTCTTCGGTGGTTAAGGCAAGAAATCTCGTTCGGTTGTTTGGGTAAGTTGTAAACCTATTCCTCCGGGTTAGGAAAGGGTTTTAGTTAGTAGAATTCCTAAGTGAAGCTTAGGGACTGGACGTAGGACTAGAGGTCCAAACCAGTATAAAATCCTGGTGTCTACTTTACTTATTGCTTATTGTTAATTACCTATACCATCCACTATTCCATATTATACGATCCTACTGCATAACCTCTTTCAGCATATGTCGTTTTGCAGCTTGTACTATTGCTATAAACCCGGCATCTATGAAGTTTTATTTTGATTTCATCACAATGTATTCTATAGTTACTAATAGCTGAGTTCCACTTGTAAAACCATCCCAAAGGGGTTTCTTAGCAGTATCCAATAAACCCATAGAAAAATTTGCTCCAATACTTGGTTCTTCTTCGACATTAACATCGTTACAATCAACTTCAACAGTAGGGAACAATGAACGTGTTGCATCTTCAACCATATCTTCTATGATATTCGTCAGAACAACTTCATTATTTTCCTCCTCCTCCAAATGTACGAGATTATGTACTATAAGTTCTCCATGACGATCCCACACCAAATAATTCGGCATGAAACCATATTGGCGCAAATGAACTATTACCATATCCGATATCAGATGCTTCAATAATTTCCACCTACAACATGGATATGAATTTTTTGGTCGTTTCCAATATTACGTAAAGCAAATTCAATAAAGACATGTATACCATTTTGAAAATGTTAACTTATTAAGTCTCCAATTTCTCTACTTTGTTAGTATATCCAGTTCCGATTGATAAAATAATCGACCATTTTTCCTTCTTTAAAACATAAAAATGCATTAATCATTTACGTATTGATATTTTATTTTTCAAATAAATCATACATTTAAACTTTCACAAATATATAATATTATTCTATTTTATTTTATTTTCATTATTCTATTTAATTTTATTTTCATACGGATTTACACAAATTATTATACGAATATAATCTACAATTTTTAGGTCATTATTTTACATTTTGATGGTTGGTCATCCTACTTCCTATTACAAACACAATAGTGATTATATTTTGCAAATCGTTCTATTTTAAACGGGTCAACAAAATTTCGGCGGCACTTTCCCTTTGTTCCATGTATCGTACACATGTGTGTGTACATAAGGAAACAAAAGAAAGTGTTGTCGAAATTTTATGAACCGTTTAAAATAAAATGATTTGCAGATTATAATTACTACTGTGTTTGTATCTTATCCAATACAGAGACAAATTCGGCAAATATTGTATAGGATGAATATAAATGTCCATTCTGTGATAAAAACAAATGTCCAGACAACAATCATATACAATATTTGTCAAACGGGCCAAAAACTCTCTAAGGGATTTATAAAAACCAACGCGTATTATACAATAATTTTTTTACATTCTGAGAAACGTATACACTAAATCATTCTTTTCGTCATCTTGAAAACACCTACACCAAATTCTAAGCATCGACTCTAATTAATCCAAAGTAGCCCTAATGCGCATGTGCGCTACTTAACGCACATATACACTAAACAAAAAAATTCTCAACGTTTCAAGGATATACCAAACAATCAATGGGGTATTATACACAACAACAAATTAATCCTAAGTTAACAAATCAAAATAAATTAGAATATAGGAATAAAACCTGATTAGAGGTTGATGAAGGGGCTAGGCTTGTTGAGAGTGGAGAATGATAAAGTTGGAGAAACTTGGGGAGGCACGGCTGCTGGCTGATGACCGAGAGGAGGTGGTCAAGGTAGGGTTTTTGTTTAATTAGTGGAAAGATGAATAATGAAGTAGCTCTCGGCCAGGAAGCCTGTATGCACGATAACTTTTGATGGCCAGTGACGGCCGCCGATGGCTTAGTTGTTTCGGTTTTCGACGGCTAATGACGGCTAGTATAATTTATTTACGAAAATGCCACAGAGTTCGACAGCTGTCGCTGGCCGTTAGAAATTTCCGTTGGTGGTCGTTGGAAGCCTTCGCCATTATTTACTGTTGTTCTAGTAGAGTCAAGATAGAGGTTACAAGTCTCGTGATCCATCTCCACAACACAAGTCTCATTCGCTCTTGCTGCATAACATAGATAAGCATTTAATGAGAACTGTTGCTATCTTGTCCATTGAGATACTGATTGTCCCTATTTCAGTTCCACCAATAACACAAATGACAACATCTACTCACTTTCCACGACACTCTGAGCTATCAATTAGGATGGTTCCCTCCGATTCTCCTCACTTAAGATCTAATAAGAAGCCGATTGTAACCCCTACTACTACAAAGATGGAAGTTGTTTCCAATCCTCATGTGGCTGCCATGAAGCTTGCTTTTTCAAAAATTTGCTTCGATGATGCTTCATTGTTCCTCGTCTAAAGGATATCCCTCCGGGGTTAAATCCGAAGTCGTAGCCTATGTGGCAATGTATACCACCAATATTCTACGTGGAAGAGCATAGCTAAGGCTGTTTTTGAGGTCTCATACAAAAGGAAGTTATAGCTCGAAGGGATGAAACAAATTCAAGAACACGACAAGCAATCTTTTCCACTCTTGATAACGAAGCTGAAGGGCTTAATGCCCCGTTGGCTGATGCTAAGAAAAAGATAGAATATTTGACTATGTCGATCAAGGAGGATCATCATAAGCTAGCAAAACCAAATCAAGACTGCTTATCATGGGAGCTACACTCTATTGTTTGAAAATGATAAACTCAAGAAAACTATGGAAGATAAAGCCTTAGAAATAGTGAAGTTGAAAAAACTATGGGTATATGAAAAGCAAGAGAAGGACGATGCTCTCAGCCAGGCTTAGGTTTAATGCAAGGAATTAGTAGTCCCTCGCAAAGCGAGAAATTAAGCAGAGGCCCAAGCAAGGGGTGTTGAGGTGCAAGTTAAGGCTACAGAGAATAGAGCCAAATATGAATTTGCGCCTATTCTTGTGTGTACAATGCAAATATTATCAAGTTTGGCAACTTGAAATGTTGGATAAGGGATATCCTAGGCTTTGACCATGGCCTAGTAAGAGAACATGAGATAGGAGCAGGAACAGTACGATGGAGCTGATGTCAATGAAGAGAAGTTAAATCTCTACATTTTGGATGCTAAAGACCTAGTAGCACTTAAGGTTGATGAGCTATCTTACACTCTAAATTGACTGATGAGGATAGAAAGACTGGGATGAGAGTTTCAGGTTTGTGATTTATGATTCAATAGTGAAAATTATGGCTTCTGTTATTTTAGAGCCTCTAATTATTGAAACAATCAGTTCTCTTCCTAGCTTCAGAGCCATTTTCACTATCAGGATAACTTTTAGTGTTTTTACTATTTCGCATCCTCGTTGGATGCTCAATACAACCCTGAGGAGCTTTGGCTTTTGAATTTACCCGTCTTATCTCTCGTTTTGGAGGAAGGGTCTAATGGCACTCTAGTTCATAACGAGTCCATATCTCATAGAGGCATATCATTAAATTCACCTATATTTGAGATGGCTCAAATGATACCAATCAATGTGACTAATCTCTACTTTTATATTTTTCATGTTTCTAGTCAACCTCCCATCGTTCCTCTATCCGAAGGAAGCTTACATTGGGTATACAAGCTACATTGACCAAATCGGTCGTTATATTTTCCCTATCCTTACCTCGGCCTCTCTGGCGAGTACCAGTCCAGGTCCTGATGATGAATGATCCATGCTTTGGATGAGGAAGCTAGGGCGACCTTCACCGGGCTGATGAGGATGAAGACTTGACTATT
This sequence comes from Allium cepa, assembly GCA_030765085.1. Lineage (NCBI taxonomy): Eukaryota > Viridiplantae > Streptophyta > Magnoliopsida > Asparagales > Amaryllidaceae > Allium > Allium cepa. The sequence goes on from CM060935.1 coordinate 771,789,588, forward strand.
AGTAGGTTACCAAATGCTCATTTGGAGCCTCGATGTTGGAGATACAACAATTTTAAGTTATATTAGGAAAGAATTTAAAAAAAAAAAAGACTAAAGACATTCCTCCCCCATCTGTTTCGTTGCCTTCGAAAGCCATTGATGTTCCAGCTTTTGCCCTCGTTTCTGGCAATATGCAGGATGAGGTTCTCGAATATCCGAGGAGCGACTACGATTAGGAAAAAGACCCAAAAGGTTACTTCCCGAAGGAAAACAAATGCAAAGGAACTAGCAAAAGAAAACCCAACGGTACACCCCCTAATTTTAAATAGCATTGTTTAAACATTTAATTAGGTAAATTAAATAGAATAATGTAGAGACTCGAGTGATAAGGGAATTGAGAACTAAAACTAATTAAGGTCGTGCCTTAACTAAAATTAATTAATGAGAAAGAGTTATGGAATAAAAACCTAAGAAAATAAGGCAAGGGCAATAGGGAGTCGAATCCCGATAACCACTAAAATTCCACACCAAGTTATCATTCTCATTTACATTCTTACAAAACAAAAACATAAACAAAATAAAAACAAGGCTGACCATAACTTAAGGGAAGAGGAGTTTAAAAATCAATTAGAGGCTAAGATTTAAGCAAGGAAGATTAAAGTGTAGAACAAATCTCAAGTTCTTTATTCAAACAAGGTGAATAATGATCTAAACTATCTCATTAAGTCATCTTGAATGTTTTAATTTGGATTTGAGGTTTAAAACCGTATGATTGGATGATGATGATATGTCTTGATTTAAATGCCATGTCATAATTTAAACAAGGATTTTGTGGAATAACATAGTTCAGTTTTAAGGAAAAATCATGCAAATGATTTCCAAATGCAACGGCTTTTGAATATGTTATGTAAAACATTATTTTGGAGATGAGTATAAATTTTCATAATATTCCAAGCTATGGATAATTTATTATGAATTTTTAAGTGAAGAAAATGATATTTCTGGTTTTAATTAATTTGAGGAAGTAATTTATTATTTTTGGGCTAAATTTTTTTATGATAAAGATATTATCATTTTGGAATTTATGTGAATTTCTGAGATTTTTCTCAAGGGATTTGGTTGAATTATGGATTTAATTAGAAAGATTAGTATTTAATGTAATCATTAAATAAAAAGGGTTAGTTAATAATTTTAATTAAGTATTGGAGCATTGGGGGACTACATGCAGCAGCAAATTCTTAAAAGAATTTTAAAAATGTTTTTCTATCTAATAGAAAATTTACAACATAAGGGGTTAGGGAAAATGAAATTGATTTACTTAGTTAAAAATCAGATTTTATGATAATTACAACAATGCTACATGCCTTTGAAAGCATTAATGCCTTTAAAAGCATTGATTCTTCTTCCTTTAGAACACTAAGGGGATAGGGTTATCATCGTAGTTAACATACACTAGAATGAAGGCGGAAGGGACCTTCTACACCAATCAATAGTGTTGAAGGGGTCCCTCTGCATACATACACTTTAATAAGTGTGCACTGCCGCATTAATTGATCTAGCTATCATGGAAAGGATCTTTTTGCTCTAGTAGATAGTGTCGAAGGGGTTCCTTGCGCTCTTATATGCTCAGCAAGTATGTTAATCAATGGAGATAGAATGGGTGTGCCTCACCAATCAATTATGTCCACGGCATACCTTCCGCACATTTATACTTGAGTTAGTCCAACCCTTACAGAGGGTACCTTCTGCACTAGATGATAGTGTCAAAAGAGTCCTTCTACATGCATGTTTAACTACATAGGTGGAAGGGCTGTGCTGCACCCAATCAATAGTGTCGACATGGACCTTTCACATGAGAAGTAGTGGAAGGGGCCTTCCGTATTGCTTAGGCAATGATTTTGAAAGGTCCTGCCACTAGAGTAAAGTGGTGAAAGCGTCACAGCCGCTTGTTCGAACCTATTAGTTAAATGGGAGGGAACAGAGGGCTTTGTTGCTCTATGATGTCGAAAGGGAGAGTGATGGAGTGTAACTCATGATGTCTTAATGATCTAAAGGAAACAGTCGAAAGCCTTAGTTTTCAAATTAGAGAACCCAATCTCATTATTAAAGTACACATAACAACGTAAAAGAGTTTTGAAATGGCATTTAACTATGAAATTTTAAGGGAAGCTTCTTTGCTAAAGATAATGGGTTAGAAAATGATTATAAAGAATTAAACCATGGATGTTTCTATATTATGTTATTCGATCAGTTATCATGTATGCTTGTGTAATCATATTCACTTGGTTATTAACCCATAACTACATTTTGGGGTGTTAAGAGAAGAAAAATAGGCTATGTTGACCCAATAGTGAATATACATTGAATTAACTCTTATGTGAGAAGAATTGCATATAGTAGGTAAGATAGACTAGAATATAGGATGCCCAGGACTGATCAAAAAATTATAGGTTTAGACAGGTTCTTAATAAGCCCATAAAAACTATGTTATGAAAATTGTTATTGGCGGAGGCCAATAGGTTCTTCGTGATTCCATGAAAACTATCTTCGAAACTGGTTGTCGTTAGAGATCAATAGGTTCATAGTCAGCCCATGAAAACTATGACATGAGAGATGTTATTGGAGAATCCAATAGGTTCATAGTGAACCCATGAAAAATATGGTTGGACGATGTTATTGGTAGACACCAATCGGTTCTTAGCAATCTCGTGAAAGCTATGAAACCAGATAGATAGTCCGTAAGCTTGGAACAAGTTATTAGTTAGCCCATGAAAACTAATAGGTTAATAGTGACCTTAGGAACTATAACTTGAGATAAATAGTCAGATGAATGGGGATGTAAAATCCAGGATATATTGTATAATTGCATATCATCATATTATGTTAATTTTAACCATTATGGATGTAGGTGCACAATATATGGTATTGGTTAAAGTACATGGAAGGGAAAACCAATTCTCAATGGCGTGGTCTCACTAGATATCTATTTGGTTCGAGATAGTATATTATTATTCATGCCAGACTTTTTGTCTAACTCGAAGTTTTTTTTCCCCTTAAACTCTCGGATGCTCGATTTATTTTAAGTAGCTTGAGAGTTAAGGTTTTTAGGTTCTCCTTTAGGCGAATAAACTTCTAGAGACATGCGGGTGGCAAGCTAGCTATTAGGATTCTATTTGATTCCACTATGTAATTAGATGTGATGGAATAATTATTTAGTGCCTATATTTAGACTTTGATCAGCCAAGGGGCATCTTCATATGACGCTCTTGGCATAGTTTGTAATAATTATATTTCTTTGAACATGGTTTACGAACTGGGATTATGTAATGAATTTTAAATGCGGTTTGAAATGGAATGATAAGTATGTTTTAAAATTGAGTTTTTTTTTCATACCATATGGTGTATTAATGTATCTAACATTACCGCATTTGGCCACCAAAAAATAGTAACTATTGATGGTTGTAGCATCTGTAGCAGCTAGTTTTGGACCTCCAAATGGGGGACGTTGCAAGTTGGTATCAGAGCATAAGTTTATGTAAATTTAAAATAAATTTGAACCTAAAAGATTTTCAAAACATAACCCGATAAACCAGAGAATGAGACCGGGGTTTGGGTTAACGCCACAATAGCGTACTTGCATTTGTTATATATATATAAGTATGTATTCCCCTTTTCTCTTAGATCGTTCTTCTATATCTTACTAAGGCTTGTATGTAGATATATGAGAAAGGAAGATATGGAGGCAGGAAATTGAAGAGGAAATCTAGGTGGAGGAAGCCTCACAACTAATGAAAATGCTCGACCCGATAGGAGAAATCCTAGTCGACGGGTAAATGCTAATCCAAACGCAGATGCCAATAAGCACTGAAACCCTACTAGTAGATATGGGGATGATGTATCAGTTCTTCGTCAATCTGATGCAAGCTGGAGCAGCTGCAGGAGTAGTGGAGGGAATTGTTATGAATGCTAGGAGAGCAAATCCTATGGCCCTAGTTGGCAATAACTATGCCAAGCTGAGCAAGGATTACACCAGTCTTGGTGGGAAGCCGCTTTTGGTAATAGTAAACATATTTGAAGTAAAAACTGGGTATTGCACTGTGAAAGAATTCTCACTTACTTGGGATTGGATAATGAGCAGAAGAGGTTACTTTCTTCTAGACAATTGTAGGGAGTGGCACTTTATTGCTGGACCGGTATAACCATAGGAGTTTCCATAGAAGAGTTGACTTGGGCAGAGTTTCAAATGAGATTTGAATAGAGGTTCTTGTCTGAAGTTTCCAAGTTGCTGAGAAAGTTCATGGACTTACTACAAGGTGAGATGTCGGTGATTGAGTATACTACGAAGTTTGATGAGTTGTCCAGATATGGATACGGCACCAATTACACCATCATCAAAAGAAATGAGTGGTTCATTAGAGGGTTGAATCCTGAGATTGCTAGGGCGAACATGCCACGTCTCCATGATCCATGTATAGTTGTAGTGGAGATGGAAATCAGGAACGAAGAGATGCTCTCTAATTTTGGAAAAGAGATGTAGGTTAAAACCTAGATTCTCAAGGCAAGAAGAGAAAATTCTTTTAAGAAAAAAGGAGCTTAGAAAGGAGGAGCTGCCAAGAAAGGGAAGGCCAATGTAGTATGCTACAAGTGCCAAAAAAAAAGACTTTTTGCTCATGAATATCGAACTAGAAAAGGGAAGAAGGTTGTAGATAAGAAAAGAGTGAAGTGCTTTAATTGTGTCCAGATTGAGAATTACAATAATCAGTGTCTAGAATCGGTTAGAGCAGACAAGGGAAAAGTTTTTACCTTGAAACCATCATCTTTTAGACCAATCGCTATTGAGATGAGAAAGACTGTCGGAAGGTACGCTTTTGATTAGTAGTATACCAGTTAGGGTACTATTTGATACTGGTGCATCCCATTTATTTATATCTCAATGTTTGGTAGATAAGTTATGTTTAGAACCCACATACCTTTTTACTTCCTTAACGGTTGCAAATCCGATAGGAGGGCATGCAACTATGGAGATGAGATGTGACCAGTTAGAACTTGATTTGTTAGGCCAAAAGTTTGCATACAGTCTGTATGTTTTTGATTCCGAGGTTTTGGGTTCATATTAAGTATGGATTGGTTAGATAGATATGATGCTAGCACATCTTGCCAAGTTGAGGAAATATCACTAAGACACCCTAATAGTCGTAACCGAATTATATACTCAATGGAGAATTTAGATCTATGCGCTTGTGCATTATTGGGGGATATGGAAGTAGAAGAAAAGTGGAATCAGGTGTTGGTACCAAAAGAGTTTGCAGACTTTTTGAGCCAATCATAGGACTAACATCGAAGCGAGCCATTGAGTTTTGGATAGATCTTGTGGTAGGAGTAGAACCTGTAAGTACACCACCTAGCAGGATGACCTATTAAGATGAAGGAATTGAAGGTGAAGCTAGTGGATTTAGAAGGAAAGAATTTTGATAGACCAAGCAGCTTGCCTTGGAGTGCAACTGCAGTGTTTGTGAGAAAACCAGACTTGTCGTTCAGGATGTGTATCGACTATCGTAAGTTGAACGAGAAGACAATCAAGAATGGGTATCCTCTGCCGAGAATTGATGATAATTTGATCAGTTGAGTAGAGCCAAAGTATTTTTCTAAGTGGATTTGGCAATAGGTTTTCATCACCTAAGAGTAGCAAAGAATTGTATTCCATTGACGATGTTTCTGACTAGGTATAGTCCGAATGAGTGGTTCATGATGTCATTTGGGTTAATGAATGCGCCAACTTTCTTCGTGGATTGGATGAATCGAGTTTTCCAAGAGCACTTGGATAGATTTGTACTAGTATTCATATTTGACATCTTAATATACTCTAAGGATGAGAGAGAGCATGAAATTCATCTTAGAGTGGTGCTTGAGACGTTGAGGCAACATTAACTAAAAGTGAAATTTTCAACGTGTCATTTCAGGAAGAAAGAAGTTAAGTTTGTTAGTCACGTGGTTTCAAAGAAGGGTTTGTTAGTTAATTCGGATAAGATCGAAGATGATCGCAACTTGAAGAGACCAGAGACGGTGATTGAGATTAAAAGTTCTCTTGGGTTGCAAGTTCCTACCGGAGGTTTATTAAGGATTTCTTGCGGATAGTAGCGCCTTTGACTCAGCTAACCAGGAAGGACTTGAATTTTATCTGGTCTGACAAATGTGAGGAAGAATTCCTTAAGTTAAAGCACTTGTTGAACAACACACCTATATTAGTAGTTCTAGATGGGAATTAGGGATTGGTGGTGTATACAGATGCATGCGGAACCGTATTAGGAGCCGTATTATACAGAAAGGTAAAGTTATTGCCTATGCTTCATGACAGCTTAGACCGCACAAAGTAAGATATCATACCCACGATCTAGAGTTGATTGGGGTATCTTCGCATTGAAAGTATGGAGACGTTATCTCTTAGTGGAGAGTTTTGAATTATACAAAGATCATAAGTCCTTAAGGTACTTATTCTCTCAGAAGGAGTTGAATATGAGACAGGAGAGGTGGTTGAAGTTTTTAGCAGCTTATGACTTTGGTATGGAGTATACACCTGGAAAAGGAAATAAAGTAGTCGACGCTCTTAATAGAAAACATTAAAATGTGGTGTTAGCTATAATAGCAGAGTGGAAGGACCTAGAGCCTTTGACTACTTGTAGTGTGCAGTTAAGATCGAATGCTAGTTCTAGTCAGAGCATTGCCATGTTATCCTATTTGGAAGTTCGACCGAGATAGATCTAAAGGATTGCGTCTAAGCAGAAGGATGTCCAAGTGTTAGATGAGAAGATTAGATGGCTAGAGGTTGGAACTGAGATTGATGACCTGAAGGATTTTAGTCTTGAATAGAGAGGGTGGATGAGAAAGAAGGGGCGACTGCGTGTCCCGGATGTAGAAAACCTAAGGAAGGAGGTCCTTAGAGAACGTCATCGATCAAAATTTACGATTCAGCCTCGAGGGACCAAGATGTACCAGGATGTGAAGAGGAGTTTCTATTGGGAAGGTATGAAGAGGCATGTTAGTTTATGGGTAAAGTAGTGTGTGAAGCTGTCAACAAGTTAAGGCCGAACATCAGAAGCCAAGTGGTTGTTTCAACCTTTGGAGATACCAGTTTGAAAATGGGATTCGATATCCATGGATTTTATCGACGGGTTGCCAAGGTCAAATCGAGGATATGAAATTATATGGGTTATAGTGGACAAGTTGATCAAGTGTTCCCATTTCATTCCAGTTGAGTCAACCAGGACGACACTTTTTTTGGTTATGTTGTTTACGAAGAACTTAGTTAGACTACATCGGATTCTTGGTAGTATAGTCAGTGAACGGTATACTTTTTTTACTAGCGAGTTCTGAAAGAGTCTATAGGATATTTTAGGTACCATCAAGATGAGCACTGCTTATCACCTTCAGACGGATGGGCGGACAAAGAGAGTCAATAAGTTACTCGAGTATTTGTTGAGAGCTTGTGTGCTAGATTTTGGTGGTTCATGTGAAGATCACCTACACTTAGTTGATTTTTCATATAATAACAGTTATCAGGCTAGTATATGAATGGCGACTTTCGAAACTTTTATGGAAGGCCATGCAAGTCAGTAGCATGTTTGTTGGAAACGAGAGACAGATTAGTCTTGGATCAAGATTTGGTAAGAAAGGCCATAGGGAAGATTGATTTGATCCGAGGTAGGATAAAGGAAGATAGGATTATGCAGATAAGAGGCATAATGATCTACATTTCTCAATTGAAGATAGGGTTTTCAATAAAGTATTACCGATGAAGGCTGTGGTACGATCAGAAAGTTAACGAAATTTGCATCGAGATAGGCTGGACCATTCCCAGTTATAGATAGGATCAAAAAGCTGCATATAGAGTAGAGTTGCCAAGCAGTTTGGTAGGTGTCCATAATGTGTTTCACGTGTCTCACCTTCATAAGTATGTGCATGATACAAGGACTACTATCCCTCTGACTGCATTGGAAGACTTAAGAGTGGAACCGGATCTAACTATTTTTAGGCAACCAGTTTGGGTCGTAACGAGAGATGAGAAGAGGTCAAAAAAAAGACAGTAAGGTTTGTGAAAGTTCAGTGGAGCGACAACGACAAGGACTGTACTTGGAAGATAGAAGACAGGATTAGGGATACTTATCCCGATCTATTATAAGGGTAGTTCTATATCTGTTATATATATGCACTATTTGCTGGTTAGGTAGGCTAGTATGCTAGTTAAGAGATGTTACAGATGATTGTTATGCTTAGTATATAGTCCTTATTGAATTTCGAGGACGAAATTCTTTATGGAGGGGAGCCTGTAACAACCCTAATTTTAAATAGCATTTTTCAAGAGATTTAATAAGATAAATTAAATAAATAGTGTAGAGACTAGAGTGATAAGGGAATTGAGAATTAAAAACAAATTAAGTTCATGCCTTAACTAAATTAACAAATGAGATAGGGTTATGACCTAAAAACCTAATAAAATAAGGACAAGGGAAATATGGGAATAGCTGAACCCCTATAACCCCTTACCAAGTTCTCATTCTCATTTACATTTTTACAAAATAAAAAACATAAACAAAAGAAGAACAAGGTCGTCCATAACCCTAGAAGAAGAGGAGCTCAAAAATTTATTAGAGGCTAATATTCAAGCTAGAAAGATTAAAGTGTAGAACAAATCTCAAGTTCCTTATCAAAACAAGGTGAACAATGATCTAAACCATCTCATTAAGTCATCTTGGATGTTTTAATTTGGGTATGAGGTTTAAAACCATATGATTGGATGAATGACGATATATTTTGATGTACATACCATGTTACAATTTAAACAATGATATTGTGGAATAATATAGTTCAGTTTTAAGGGTAAAATCGTGCAAAATGATTGCTAAATGCCATTATTTTTGAATATGTTATGTAAAACTTTATTTTGGAGATGGGTTTAAATTTTCATAATATTCCAAGCTATGAATAATTTATTATGAATTTTTGAGTGAAAGAAAACGATATTTCAGGTTTTAATTAATTAATTATTTTTACGCTGAGAATTTTATATGATAAAGATATTATCATTTTGGAATTTATGTGAATTTCTGAAATTGTTCTCAAGATATTTTGATAAGTTTTGGATTTAATTAGAAATATTAGTATTTAGTAATTAATTAAATACATGGGGTAAGTTAATAAGTTTAATTTAAGTATTAGAGCACTGGGGGGTAGCAAATTGTGAAAAGAATTTTATAAAGGTTTTGTTATCGAATAGAAAATTTACAGCATAAGGGTTTAGCTAAAAAGAAATTGCTTTACTTAGTTAAAAATCAATTTTTTTGATAATTACAGCAATGCCATTTGCCTTCGAAAGCATTGATGCCTTCGAAAGTATTGATTCTTCTTGCATTAGAACACTAAGGGGATTGGGGTGTCACTATAGTTAACATATTAGAATGAACGTGAAAGGTTCCTTCCGCACCAATCAATAGGGTCAAAGGGGTCCCTCACATACATACACTTTAACAAGTGTGTGCTGCCGCATTAATTGATCCATCTATCATGGAAAGGATCTTTCGTTATAGTAGATAGTGTCGAAGGGGTTCCTTCCGCACTTATGTGCTCCGTAAATATGATTAATGAAGATGGAAGGTGTGCATCGCACCAATCAATGATGTCAACAATCCATACCTTTACACTTGAGTAAGTCCAACCATTATGGACGGTACCTTCCGCTTTAGTTGATAGTGTTGAAAGGGTCCTTCTACTTGCATGTTTAACTACAGAGGTGGAAGGGTTAGAGATGGATATTATTATTTACACTGGACTTTTTGGCAGACTTGACGTTTATGTTTTCCCTTTAAACTCTTGGGTGCTCAATTGATTTTAGCAGTTTAAGAGTTAAGGTTTTCACGTTCTCCTTTAGACGAATAAGCTTCAAAAGACGTGCGAGAGGCAAGCTAGCTATTAGGAGTTTTTTCTAGTTGATTCCACTGTGTATTTGGATGTAATGGCAAAATTATTTAACGCCTATATATAGACTCTGATCAGCTAAGGGGGCATCTTCATGTGTCTCTCTTGAAGTAATTTGTAATAATTATATTTCTTTGGATGTGGTTTACGAATTAGGATTATGTAATGAATTTGAAATGTGATTTGAGATGGAATGCGAAATCGGTTTTTAAATTGAGTTTAAAATTTTTCATGTCCATGTGTTCTTGTATATCAACGTATCTAACAGTACCGCATTTGGTCACCAAAATATAATAACTATAGATGCATACAGCATCTGTAGCGGTTAGTTTTGGGCCTCCAAATGGGGGATGTTGCACTAGCAAATTTCATGCACATTCTTTTGAAGCAGGGAGTGAGGATAATAGAGGAGGAAGAAAACTTAGTCACGGTCCATCCTTATTTTTTGTTGCATTTTGTTTTAGCTTTGGGACTTGTGTATGTACGCTAGTTTTATGTAGGTATAGGTACTACTTTTTTGTTCAGAAAGTTTATTAATAAAGAATTTATTTTCCTTTCAAATCCTACATCCATTTGTTTATTTGTTGAGTAATATTTTCATTCAGCTAGCTTAGTAGCTTGCTTTGCTTATCTTTAGCCGAGATTCATTTGACTAGTGATAGTGATAAAGTTTATATCACTTTTTATGCTAAGAGATTTATAGCTTCGATACCTATCTTTAGGCATCTAGGTTTCGTCTCACAAATCTCCAAGTATTGATCGAGATTGATGATCTTGAGTGGTGTTTTGGACATCTATTACTTAGACATTTTCTACCTGATCTTTCCTAACTCTTGACATCGATTACTCATGCCTTATTCATGGGGCTAAGTTAGCATGACACCTATCTCTGGACGTCGCAATGTCTATCTCTGGACGTTTCCATCAAATCTCGCCTAACTTTGGGCATTGATCGTTAATTTTGAAGATATTCGAGCAATGTTTCGATGATTTTCCTATCTTCGAGAACAGTTTCTTTAAGGCGAATTATATCGGTCGACCCATATGTGTTTTTACTCCAACGCCCAAGTTATGGGTCAAAGGAGTTCCTCGAGTCTAGTGGCGGGCCATAAAATTCGATTGGCACCTATCTCCAGCCACCTGCATTCATGCATTACATAGGTGTAATTGTTCAATTATATTGTTGTTCACAACGCAGGATATGGCTAATGAGAATACAAATTCATCGATCGGCAAAGCCAATTTGTTTTATATCCGCGGTAATAGAATATCATGCCCTGTTACATTGAAATCGAAATAGTATATATAACGATAGTTTTAAGCGAAATAACGTAGTAAATGCTTGCTATTTCATGCCCGTGGAAGTGGGATTTCATTAAGTGTTGCTAGCTTAAATGTTCCATCTCCAAGATTATGTTCGATGGCATGTTAACCTTTTCAAATGAGGCCCATGTTCACTAGACTGGGGAAGATTTGTTTAAGAATGTGATCGACTATCCTGAAGGTCCAATTCCTGACCTTTTTGTTGTAATGCTAAGTTACTCGTTTTTGGTGAATAGTGGATCTCAAATCAGCTTCGTCTCACTTCTCATCGATCATATCGAGAGACTCTACAGGATCTCCTTATTAATTTTAGGATCATAATGGATCTTCTGATGAGATTGCACTTTCAACTCAATTGGAATCCTAGCCACTGATTCGTAGGCCAAAGCGAATGGAGTGTGCCTAGTTGTAGATTTGCGGATCCTTCAATAGACCCAAAGTGCCAGAGGTAGTTCATCAAGCCACTTGCCTTTGACCCATGTCAATTGCTTTCTCAGAATGTACTTGATGATTTTATTTACTGCTTCCACATATCAATTCGCCCGTGGATGTGGTATTGTAGAAAATCTTCTCTCTATCCAACATTTACTGTAGAAGTTCTTGAATTATGCACTGTTAAATTGGGTCCCATTGTCGGAAATGATCGTTAATGGGATCTCAAATCGACAGATAATGTTTCTGACAACAAGTTGATCATCTTCTTCGTGGTGATCACGGAGAGCAGTTCAACTGCAATCTATTTCATGAAATAATCAGCTGCACCAATAGCATATTTTGCTACATCCTTTGACAATGGTAACACGCAATAATGTCGATTCGCCATATCATAAATGGCATGGGGTGACCATTTGTGTAATCTTCGTAGGAAGGGCTCCAGGAATTTTTGCAAAATTTTGACATCGTCACACCACTATATGTAATCGGCTGACGGTCGGCTAGAAATATCCATTACGAAGAATCTTCTTCGCTAATGTTTGCCCATTGTGTGATCGCCACATGCTCCTTTGTGAACATCCACATGGATTCTCATTGACGACATACTATAGTAGGAGAATAGAGAACCCTCTTTTATATTGTACTCCCTCTTGAACAGTGAACCATGGAGCTTGGTGTAGGAGTTTTCTTTGTTCATTCATGTCCGGTGGGTTCCTTTTAACAGACACTCCTTAATTGGAGTCATCCATGATTATTTCACAAATTCCGCCTTTAAGATCCAATCGACATCCATCTGGTCGTTGCTCAGAGCTGATAATATCTCCAATGGAACTAAACGCATGAGATACGCATCCTCGAAACTGGGCAGCTTAGCCAATGAATCGGATTTCATTTTCTCCTTCTTGGGATGTGCGTTATCATGTAATACTTGAAGTCATTGAGCAATTCCAGAACCTTCGTCGATTATAAGGCTAGCTTTTCTCCCTTAGCTTGGAATTCTTCCTCACCTAAAAAACCACAAACTGAAAGTCACTATATATATGCAAAATTTTGAATCCCAGTTCTTTTTTTATCCTAAGTCCCGCGATCAGTGCTTCATATTCAGCTTCATTGTTCATCGTAGGGAACTTAATATTTAGGGCATAGCAAATCGATCGTTCCTCAAGGGTTACCAAAAACACTCTTACCCCTGAGCAACGTTTGTTGGATGCCCCATCTTTGTATAACTTCCATATTGCACTCCACTCTATAACCACTTCACTTTTATCGTCTGAGTGGTGAACTCGACAATGATATCGGATAGTGCTTGGCCTTGGATTGCTCTTTTAGGATGATACAGTTCTTCATGCTGACTCAATTCGATGTTCCATTTTCACAATCTCCCATAAGACTCATGTCATTGCAGGACCTGTCTAAAGGGCTGATCAGTCAGCACCTTAATTGGATGTGCTTAGAAGTAGGGTGGAGTTTCCTTGATGCAATCAACAAGAAATGGACCAACATTTCAAACTTCTAGTAATTTCTTTCTTCTCCTATCAATGGCTTACTGATATAGAACATTGGCCTTTGGTTTCTGTTTTCTTCATGTACAAAGGCAGCATTAAAAGTGTGAATAGATACTGCTAGATAAACAAATAATTATTCCCCCTCCAAAGCTTTCGATAAAACAGGTGGTCTTTTCAGATGATTAACCAAGGCTTGAAAAGCTTCTTTGTTATCTTGCATTTAGGCAAAGTTTCTCCTCCTCACTTTGAGGACATTGGATGAAATACATTTATCTATAGCATTTGAGATGAATCAGCTTAGCGACTACCTTTCCATTCAAACTCTATAACTCATTTCTCTTCTTTAAGGCTTCTACATTTCCTAAGGCTTCAATCGTCTCTAAATTGGCCTCAATTCCTCTTGAGTTTATAATGAAACTCAAGAACTTTCTTGACACAATTATAAATTAGCATTTCAGTGGGTTAACTTTCATTCCGTATCTTCGGAGTGCACCAAACATTTTTGACAAGTCCTTTGAATGGTTTATCGATCATCATGACTTTACCAGCATATCGTCCATGTAGACTTCTATTGAACGTCCAATCCGATCTTTGAACATTAAATTCACTAGTCTCTAGTAGGTGGCTTCGGCGTTTTTCAAACCGAATGACATGACGGATAGCAATACAATGTCATGTTGGTTATGAAGGTGGTATGCTCTTGGTCCAGGATATGCATTGGAATTTAATTGTAGCTGGAATAAGCAAGAATGAATGGCAGCAATTCTTGGTCGGTAGTTGAATCCAATAGTTGGTTGATCTTTGATAATTGGGAACTGTCCTTTGGACACGCCTTACTTAGGTTAGAATAGCCGCTATAGTCCTCCATTTCCTGTTGGAATTCTTGACTAGAATTGGATTGGATACTCCTCAAGGTATAGAGCGTTGCAGAAGAAGCCATTGCCTTTTGTCTTAACTATTTCTTCTTTCAGTGTAATGGATCGCTGTGGATCCAGGCTGCGTCGCTTCTGCATCACAAGGAGAATATGGTGTTCAAATTCAATGCATGGTACGCTATCTCCATCGATATTACATACATATCGGAATGCGTGTAGGAAAACACATCATGGGTTGCCTAGAGAAAACTCCGACTCTTTCCTTGGGTCCATATCTTTATGGAACTTGCTATACTAACCATGCTAGGGATTATGCGATGGTTTCTATACATCCATTGACTTGACACAAAGAGGCTTCACTAGGCCTTATCCCTTCATGGATTGCTTTGCTTCCCTCATCTTTACGATGTAGCATTCATGTCCTAAATTCCAATAACTTGAATAACCCCCGTTCCATTTTCAATGGGAAATTTCATTATTGAGCACCAAAAAGCCATGGCCACTTGAAAACTAGCATGGGTCTGTCACCTAAAAAGGCATTATAAGCTGAAAAATATCCATCAACATGAAGACACACACGTACTCTCTTGCGGTTACCTTCTCCTAAAACTATAGGTAAATCCACACATCCTACAGACCCTACAACCTCCCAAATAAATCCATGAATTCGAGATTTACAAGGCTTCAGGTCCTAACCATCCAGCATCATCTGGTCATAAGCTCTCTTAAACTGTGTATTAACAAGACTTGCACAATCAGCAAACACTTTCTTCATAGTTGTTGGACAATCATGGTTGTTACCACCAAATAATCAAGTGTAGGTGCTTCGATCCTATCAGCATCATGACTTATGTACACAATTTCATCCTTGATAGTCCTCAATTGCTTTATTAGAGCTCTGTCTTCAATGGAAAAGCAACTCTTTTGTAAAACATGCTTCATAAAACTCCCGTATCTTTCTGTCTCATTCCTACTCTTCTGAACTGAATGAGATCCACCTGTTATTGTGTTGATAACAAGTCTTTTCTCATGCTGCGTAGGCTCGTCACCACTTGGCCTAGCCTGGCCTTACTGGAGAAGTTGCCCTTGGAGTTGAAAATTTCCTTTCCTGCCATCCTATGGGGCATTCATATACCGTTGAAGCAACTACTTTTGGATCAGATCCTCAATCACATCTCACAAATGCCTACTTTCATTCGTGTTATGACTATGGGTCTCGTGAAAGACAATACTTTTCGAAACATTTCTCCCTCTCAATCGACTCCCTCGAAGCCGACTTCTTGTAATGCTCAGTACCTTTCGTCGCACGGTATAGGTTCTCAATCGAATTGTTCAGTGAAGTATAATCATCGTATTTCGAATGTCTCAGACATTTATTGAAATCCAGCTTCCTACCTTCATCACCTTGATTATTTCTTTTAAGGTTATTGCCTTTATTTCCCACATTAACAACGATATTCGTGGAAACTTTGCCGAATTTCTTTACAACCACATTACTTTGAATCACTTTAGCTGATTGTAGGCCATTGTAACATCCCCCATTTGGAGGCTCAAAACTAACCGCTATGGATGCTGCAGTCATCCATAAGTAATAATTTTTTGGTGACTTAAATACATTGATATGCTAGAAACACATGAATATGAAAAGTTTTAAAACTCAATTTAAAAAAAATTCTCATTTTATTACAAATAGCATTTCGGATTATTACATAACCCCACATGTATGCCATGTTCATAGAATTTACAATTGATTACAAAATATGCCAAGAGCGACGTATGAAGATGCGGCTTGGTTAATCAGGTCTAAATATAGGCACTAAACATGTTTGCCATTGCCTTCAATAACACAGCGGAATCAAACAGAAAGAACTCCTAATAGCTAATAGCCTCCTGCATGTCTTCGGAAGTTCATTCGTCTGAAGTAGAACCTGAAAACCTTAATTCTCAACCTACTCAAATCAATTTAGCACCCAAGAGATTAAGGGAAAAACAAAAACTTCGAGTTGGACAAAAAGTCTGGTGCGAATAATAACCTACCATCTCGAACCATATAGATATCTAGTGAGACCAAGCCGCTTAATGGAACGGTTCCCCTCACTGGTAAACTAACCCAATTTATAATAACCATATACTGTGAACCTACATTCACAATGGTTAAGACATAACATAATATAATGTATCACAATGATATGCAAACATGCAATACGCTTTGGATTTTCCATCTCCATCCACCTGACTATCTGCCTCAAGTTATAGTTTCTAAAGTCACTATTAACCTATTTGTTTTCATGGGCTAACTAATAAATTGTTCCAAGCTTACAGACTATCTGTCCGGTTTCATAGTTTTTATCGGTTCACTAAGAACCTATTGGTGACTACAAATAATATCATCCAATCATAGTTTTCACGAGGTCACTATGAACCTATTGGATTCTCCAATAACATCCCTTATGTCATAGTTTTCATAGGAAGACTATGAACCTATTGATCTCTATCAACAACATGTTCTAGACATAGTTTTCATGGGATCGCTAAGAACCTATTGGCCCTTGTCAATAACGATTTCCGTAACAAAGTTTTCATGGGCTTACTATGAACTGTCTAAACCAATAATCTTTTGATTAATCTTGACCATCCAATATTATGGTCTATCTAACCTCTTGAATACAATACTACTCAGACGGGAGTTAATTTAATATATTCACTATTGGGCCATCCTAACCAGTTATTCTGTCCTTAATATAAAAAAATGCAGTTATGGCTTAATAATGAAGTGAATCTGATTACATAAGCATACATTATAACTGATCAAATAACACAACAACATAACCATCCATGGTTTAATTCCTTGTAATAATTTTTAATTGAAATTTGGTTAATAACCTTAACCCATTATTTTCAGCAAGGAAAGCTTCCTCCAAAAGTTCGAGGTCAAATGTCATTTCGAAACTCTTTTCTATTGCCTTGTGTTTACTTTTAAAAATGAGTTAGGGTTCTTTAATTCGAAAACTAGGGCTTTTCACTATATCCTTTACATCATTACTTAAAATCTTGGGCATTCTCTTTCAAAACCATCCAACATACCTTTTGAGCAATTGGAAACATTCCTTTCGAAACACTCAAAAACATACCTTTCGAAACACTCAGAAACATACCTTTCGAAACACTCAAAAACATACCTTTCGAAAGAATTGGAGTTCAAGTTAGAATTTATGGAAGCATAACTTAGAAACTAACTAAAGTATCATTTCAAAACCTTTGATTGAAAAAAAAAAACTTCAAAGTATATAAAAAGGGAAACATTCGAATGTTATCCTCTCGAAAGACCTATGGTCACAGCAACATGCTTCCGCATATGTACTTGGTTTTAAATAAGCGGCACCCCACCCTTTCACATGTATAAGTTAAAAGAAAAGCAGCTTCAATTGTTGTGGAAAGGTATCGATTCGTAACCTTATCCTCCGAACTCATTGATTCAAAGAGTTACAAAAGCGGCCTATTACTAAGGTGAAAGGTTTTAACGTGGAAGCTAGGCTATCGAAGGGGTTCGAAAGCAGCAACCCTTTTGAAAATATAAATCAAAGGTAGGTTTATTGATTCTAAACCTAGAAACACAACTTCACCTCTTACACATGCATACTTTTATCACCTTTGCTACCTTTCGCATAGGTCCAATACATTTCATACCACTAGCTTGATACCATGTATCTTGGCACCGAATGGATGTGGAAGGGTTAGAGGTGGGTGTGTATGAAGTTGAAAGCTAGTAGGTTTGAGCGGTGATGATGTAATTTAGATAAAAACTAAATTTTTGCTTATTAAAGAAAATGCTTTTCGGCTATCATCAATATTTGTCTCAATCTTGTTGGTTTAGAAAACTTTATCGATTTTTTTCCAGAATTTATTGTAGAAATTAAATTTGGATTTGAAATAACTTAACACTTAAGCCTTTATCCCTAATAAAATAATTAAAATATTCAAGTCCTCTGACTTAAATAATTTATTATCCATAGTAATACACTTAGGAAAAATCCTTAAAATCACCATAATTCATATTAAATATGTTTTCTAACATATATAAGTTTCAGACCCGAAAACATTATTTAATTGCCATAAATAATTTTAATCTGAAATTAACTACTTTCTGTTTAAGAAATTCATGATAAATCCATAATTACTCAGAAAATTATGAAACTTGAAGTCCAATTCTAAAATAACATTTTTGACCATGTATCAAAATGCAACACTTTTGGAGGTCATATGATAAGTTTTCCATCAAAACCTATCATAAAATTCATATTAAATTATACAAAATCATCAATAAGCATACATACATATATACATATACACACACACACACACACACATATATATGTATGTATATATATATCCATTTAATCTAGCAAACATGTCATCATTCATCCAATCATATGGTTTTAAACCTAAAACTTAAATTTAAAACATTCAAGATGACTTATATAAGATGACAGAGATCGTTATTCACCTTGTTTGGATAAGGAACTTGAGATTTGTTCTTTCTTTAATTTTCCTAGCTTGAATCTTTAGCCTTTAAATGATTTTTGAGCCCCTCTTCACTTAGGGTTATGGCAGGCCTTGTTTTTACTTTTCTTTTAATGTTTTTTATTTATGAAAATGTGAATGAGAACGAGGTAAGGGGTTATGATATACAGCTATTACCATTTTCCCCTTGCCTTATTCTCTTATGTTTCTAATTTATAAATAACCTTAAAATTTCATTAGTTAAGGCATACCTAATTAGTTTCCAAATCTTAATTTCTTTACCACTCCAACCTCTAAATTATTCAATTTGATTTATCTAATTAATCTCTTGAATAATGTTATTTAAAATTAGGTGTGTT
The DNA here is from genome assembly GCA_030765085.1 of Allium cepa. NCBI lineage: Eukaryota > Viridiplantae > Streptophyta > Magnoliopsida > Asparagales > Amaryllidaceae > Allium > Allium cepa. The sequence continues at coordinate 771,808,554 of CM060935.1, forward strand.
ACAGGCTCCTCTCCTTAAACAGTTTCGTCCTTTAAATTCAGTAAGGACTAAATACTAGTCATAGCAATCATCTGTAACATCTCCTAACTACCATACTAGTCTACCTGACTAGGAGCAGTCTGTATGAAGTAAATATAGAACAAACCCTTAAAGCAGATCAGGATAAGTATCCTTAATCATGTCTTTGGTCTTCTAAGTATAGTCCTTCTCGTTGTAATTCCATTGAACTTACACCAACTTGACTATCTTGTATCTTAACCTCTTCTCATCTCTTGCTACAACCTGAACTCGTTGTCTAACAAAGGTCATATTCGGTTCTACTATTAAGTCTTCAATTGCAATCAGGGGGATAGTGGTCTATGGATCATGCATATAGTTACGAAGATGAGACACATGAAACAAATTATGGACACCAGCCAAACTGTTCGGCAACTCTACTTTATATGCGAGATTTTTGATCCTCTCTATATATGGGAATGGTCCAACATAACTCGGTGCCAGTTTCCCCAACTTTTCAAATTGCACCACACCCATTATCGATGATATTTTAATGAAACCCTATCTCCAACTGAGAACTTTAGCACCTCTCATCTAAATAACCCTTTTGTCCAAACTGAGCTTCCTTCATCATACCTCAGATCAACTCAATCTTCTCTGTTGCCTCCCTTACCAGTTCTGGACCTAAGACTAATCTGTCTCCAGTTTTCGACCAACATGTTGGTGACTTTCATGGCCTTCCATACAAAGCTTCGGAAGGCATCATTCCTATACTAGTCTGATAACTGTTATTATAGGAAAAATCAACTAAGTTTAGGCGATCTTTTCATGATCCAACAAAATCAAGTACACAAGCTCTTAACAAATTCTCGACTACCTTGTTGACTCTCTCTGTCTTAGTGTGATAAACAGTATTTATCCTGAGCTTAGTACCTAACACATCCTGTAGACTCTTTCAGAACTAGCTAGTAAACAAAGTATCTCTATCACTGACAACGCTACAAGGAATCCCATGTAGTCTAACTATGTTCTTCATAAATAATTCAGCCAAAAGAGGTGCTATCTTGGTTGACTTAACTGGAATGAAATGGGCACTTTGGTCAACCTATCCACTATGACCCATATACTTGCATTTTCTTGATTCAACCTCGGCAACCCATCAATAAAGTCCATGAATATCGAATCACATTTCCAAACTAGTATCTCCAAAGGTAGAAGCAACCCACTCAACTTCTGATGTTCGGCCATCACTTGTTGATAGTTCACACACTGCTTTACCAACAAGCCATCATCCCTCTTCATACCTTCCCATTAGAAACTCCTCTTCATATTCCGATCTTGGTCCTCCCAAGATGAATCTTAAATTTTGTTTGATGACATTCTCTAAGGACCTCCTTCCTTAGGTTTTCTACATTCGGTACACGCAACCGTCCCTTCTTTTTCAACCATCCCCTCTTGTCAAGACTAAAAATATTTTATATCATCAATCTCCGATTCAACCTCAAGCCTTCTAATCTTCTCGGCAAAACATGGATCCTCTTTCTTTGTAGAAGCAATCCTTTCAATCAGAATTGGTCGAACTTCCAAGCAGGATAATATGATAGTGCTCTGACTAGATCTAGCAATTGATCTTAGCCGCACACTATAAGTTGTCAAAGCCTCTAGATCCTTGCGCTCTACTAACATAGCTAACACCACATTCTAGTGTTTTTTGCTAAGAGCATCCGCTACTTTATTTACTTTTCCAAGAGTATACTCTATACCAAAATGACAAGCTGCTAAAAACTCCACCCACCTCTGTTGTCTCATATTCAACTCCTTCTAAAAGAATAAGTAACTCAAAGACTTATGATCTGTGTATAACTCAAATCTCCGCCCTAATAGATGATGTCTCCACACTTTCAATGCAAAGATCATTGTATCCAACTTTAGATCATGAGTAGGATATTTCACTTAATGCACTCTAAGCTGTTGAGAAGTGTAGCATCTTCCTACTTGGAGGCCTAAAACTAACGGGTACGGATACTGTAGTCATCCATAATCATTAATCCTAGGCGACCAATTATAACAACATTAGATACATTGATACACAGAAACACAACAATATGGAAAAAAATTAAACAACAAACAAATTCCACATTCCATTTCAAAATATTCAAAATTGATTACATAAGCCCAATTCGCATCCCACGTTCAGATAACATATAATTGTTGCAAAATTTGCCAAGAGCGACATATGAAGATGTCATCTTGGTAGATCAGAGTATATAGATAGGTAAGAAAACAATTTGCCTTTACCAACAAAACATACAGCAGAATAAAAGAACTTTAATAACAAGCTTGCCCCCCGCATGTCCTCGGAAGCTTTATTCGTATAAAAGATCGATTGGAAACCGTAACTCTCAAACTACTCAAAATTAATTAAGCCCGAAACTTTAAGGCGAACAAAAACTTTGAGTCAGACATAAAGCTAGTATGAATAATAATTTACCATCTCAACCCATTTGGGTATCTAGTGAGACCTTGCTGTTTAGCGGAACGGGTTTTCCCCTCACTAGTATCCTAAACATTAATAGAACCATATATTATGCTCCTACATCCACAATGGTTAAAAATATTATTTCAAAAACATTATGATGATATGAAAAACAAGTAAATCAAATTTGAATTACTCATCCCCATTCATTCTGTCTATCTGTCTCAATTATAGTTTCTAAGACTAATATTAACTTGTTAAATGTTTATTGATTATCTGTCCAATATCATAGTTTTCATGGGATCAGTAAAACCATATTGGTAACTCAAATATCTTATCTCTTATCTTAGTTTTCAGGGGCTAACTAGGAACCTATTACTGACTATCAATATCTTAATTCGGATATAGTTTTCATGGGCGAACTACAAACCTATTGGCCCTTACGAGTATCAAAACATAGTTTTCACGGGTTGATTATGAACCAATTGGCCCTTGCCAATATCATTGGTTATATACAGTTTTCATGGGCTTACTATAAATCTATTGGCCTCTGCCAATATCTTTTGTTTCAAGGTTTTAACATTCCTTAATTTATGTTCACTCCTGGGTCAACTATCTAGTTATTCTGCACTTCCCCAATATACATTATGGGTTAATAACAATGTGAATAATATTTTCAAAATCTTTATTTATGCCATGGTATTTCCTTTAAAAATGAGAATCAGTTATTTGTTCTGAAACATTAAAACATCATTTTCGAAACCACTAGATGACTTCTTTCAAAAGCATAGAAACTTCTTTTCAGAACTCTTAAGCATATATATTTCGAACCAGTGATACATATCGATGGTATCAAGAAAACATTCTTTTAAAAAAACATGGCTTTGAAACAAATAAAGTACCCTTTCGAAAGCATTTGGTTTACTCTTTAAAAACATCATTTGTGTCAAAATGGTTATATACAAAGTATCTCTTTCGAAGCATGGAGTCGAAACCCCTTTACGACTCCATCACCTTCGAAACCCTCGACTCCTTCGAACGCATTCAAGAAAAAGGCTTAATTTAGGTTAAAACAGAAGTAACCCCTTCGACAACATAGATGACTTCAATGCAATCGAAAGGAAATTAGCTGCTAGGTCTTTACTTGGTCAAAACCAGTCCTATCGAAAGCTCTTATTTAAGAAAAATACCCCTTCGAAAACTATCTCCTTCGCATAGCATAGCAACCTTCTTCGAAAGCCATTCATAAAACCTTTTCCAAAGCATGTGTTTTGACTATGTTAAAAGATTTAAATAAAACAAGGAAAGACTTTAACTTCTGAAAACAAAGCAGGGTTTCGACACTATCGGAAGCTTACCTTTCGACATCAAGGCTTTTGCCTTCCTTCCAATTCATTGCGTACCACTAGGTGATACCTTGTGTATTGGTTTCGACTAAGAAGGTTTCGACCGAGTAGGTTTTGACTAGGATAGGGCGGAATCATTGGAGTCGAAAGAGGCTATTAATTGAGGCAGAATGCCTTTTTCTAAATTAAAGGCGGAAATGTTACTTCTTTTAGTAATTTCTTTATATAAACTTGCCTACTTGTAAACCATTGGTTGGCTGCCATAAAACTTTTTGAATGCTTTACAATTAAAACTGCCACACTTATATCAGATTTAAACCATAAAAACGTAACGTTTAAGCCTTTCATATACCAAATCTAATTATTTTAGAAAAGTCCTTTTAAAATAATTTACTTTATTTAGTAAATCAATTGAGAAAAATCTCCAAAAATCACAAAAATTCGATTTCATCATGTAGCAAACATATTAAAAATTTACAACCAATTACTTCTTGAAATAGTCAAAACAAATTTGAAACCCAACTACATCATATTTATCATCAAAAATTCATAATAAAATTACCATAGATTGGAAATTTTTAAAAATTAAAACCCATCTCCAAAATCATGTTTTACTTAACATAAAAATTTTCCATGGCATTTTAATATCAATAACCCATGGTTTTGCCCCTAAAACCGTACAAATTTCATGTACAAATAAATTGATTAAATCAATAATTCATAGATTAAGCATACCATCATCCATTATATCTTAGAAAAAAATCAATACTCAAATCCAAAATCATAGGATCATAAAACCAAAAAGAAATGGAATTAATTATTATTCACTTTAGATTTGATAAGCAATTTGAGATTTGTTGTTGATTAATCTTTTCTAGCTTTGATCCTTAGCTTTAGATTGAAATTTCTCCTTTTTCCTTCTTGTTAATGGCCGGCTCTATCTAGTTTGATTTGCGTTTGTAAATAATGAATAGATGGAACGTAAATGGGCAAGAATAAGATGTGTACAGCGGTGTATAATAGAGTGGCTAATTGCCACTATGCCCACATGTAAATTAATTATCTTATAAACCAATTTAAAGCCATTAAAAAAATTATTATTGAGCATGGATCATTTTATAATTTATTTAAATCTCAATCCCTTTATCATCGTTATTCTATTTAATTTATCTAATTAAAATTTCTTGACAATGTTATCAAAAATTTAGGATGTTACAGACTCCCCTTACCCCTTAATGAATTTCATCCTCAAAATTTAGTAAGCACTAAATACTAAACATAGCAATCATCTATAACAACTCCTAACAATCATACTAGTCTAACTGACTGGCAGCTATTTATATAATTCTAATATAGACATACCCTCAAAGCAGATCAGGATTAGTGTCTCTAATCTTGTCCTCTGTCTATCAAGTATGGTCCTTCTCATTGTTGCTCCACTAAACTTTCACCAACCCGAGTATCTTGCTACTTAATATTTTATTATCTCCAACCACTACTCGAACTAGTTGTTTAACAATAGTCAAATTAGGCTCTACCACTAAGTGATCCAACCCTGTCAGAGGAATAATAGTCTCTGGATCATGCACAACTTGCGAAGATGAGGTACATGAAATACATTGTGGACACCTGCCAAACTGCTCGGCAACTCTATTCGATATACGAGATTTCCAGTCCTCTCCATAATCTAGAATGAACCTACATATCTTAGGGCTACCTTCCCTTACTTTTCAAATCATATCACACCCTTCGTAGGTGATACCTTAATGAAAACCTTATCTCCAGCTGAGAATTCTATGCCCTTACGCCTCTTATCTGCATAACTTTTCTGTTTGGACCGCGCTTCCTCCATCATTCCTCCGATTAACTCAATCTTTTCCGACGCCACTCTAACCAAATCTAGACCTAAGACTAATCTGTCTCCAGTCTCCAATCAACATTCTGGTGCATGGTCTTCCATACAAAGCTTCAAACGGTGCCGTTCCTATACTTGTCTGATAATTATTATTATGGAAAAAAAATCAACCAAATGTAGATGATCCACCCAAGATCTACCAAAGTCTAATACATAAGCGCTCAATAGGTCCTCAAGTACCATGTTGACTCTCACTGTCCACCCATCTTTCTGAGGGTGACATGCAGTACTCAATATAAGCTTAGTACCCATCATTTCTTGTAGATTCTTCTAGAATTCACTTATGAACAAAGCATCTCTGTTACTGACTATACTGTTAGGAACTCTATGCAGTCTAACTATGTCCTGAAGGAACAACTTAGCTAAAACAGGTGTCGTTCTGGCTGAATTAATTAGAATGAAATAGGCATTATAAGTCAATCTGTCCCCTATAACCCATATACTTTCATTACCTCTATTTGACCTTGGAAACCCATTTATAAAATCCATAGATATCAAATCCCATTTCCAAACTGGAATCTCTATAGGCTGAAGCAACCCTCTCGGTTTCTGATGTTCAGCTTTTACTTGTTGATAGTTTGCACACTACCTAACCCACAAGCCAACATCCTTCCTCATGCCTTCCCAATAGAAGGTCCTCTTCGTATCCTAATACATCTTGGTTCCTCCAGGATGAATCGTAAACTTGGCTCGATGACATTCTCCGAGAACTTCCATCCTCAAGTCCTCTACATTCGGACCATGCAACCGTCCCTTATTTCTTAGCCATCCTTTATGGTCAAGGTCAAAATCATTTAAATCATCGATCTCTGTTCCAACCTCCAGTCTTATGATGCTTTCAGCTAATACCGAATCCTCCTTTTGCTTAGAATCAATTTTCTCAATCAATATTGGCCAAACTTCTAAACAAGATAATCCAGCGAAATTATGACTAGAACCAGCAGTCGATCTTAACTGCACATTACAACCGACTAAAGCTTCTAAATCCTTCCACTCCGCCAACATAGCTAACACCACATTCTAATGTTTCCTGCTAAGAGCATCAGCCACTTTATTACCTTTTCCTGGTGTATATTCTATACTAAAATCATATGCAGCCAAAAACTCCAACCATCTCCGCTACCTCATATTCAAATCCTTCTGTGGGAATAAATACCATAAAGACTTATGATCGGTATATAGCTCAAACCTCTCCCTTAGGAGATAATGTCTCTAAGTCTTCAATTCAAAGATCATGGCTGCCAAATCCAAATCATGGGTGTGATATCTAACTTCATGCAGTCTAAGCTGCCTAGATGCATAGGTAATGACTCTATCATTATACATCAATACTGCTCCTAATCCAGTTCTACATGCATCAGTATACACCACCAATCCTTGGTTTCCATCTAGAACTACTAAACGGGTGCATTGATCAACAAATGCTTTAACTTAAGAGGAATTCCTCCTCACATTTTTCAGACCAAACAAATTTCACTTCCTTCCTAGTTAGCTTAGTTAAGAGTGCTACTATCCACGAGAAATCCTTAATGAATCTCCAGTAGTAGTCAGCAAGTCCAAGAAAATTTCTGATCTCAATCACCATTTCTGGTCTCTTCCAACTATTCACGGCTTCAATCTTATCTGGACCAACTGACAATCCTTTCTTTGAAACCATTTGACCAATAAATTTTACCTCTTTCTTCTAGAAATGACACTTGGTAAACTTCGTCTTTAGTTGATTCTGCCTCAGCGTCTCAAGTAACACTCTAAGTTGAACTTCACGCTCTCTCTCATCCCTAGAGTAAATTAGAATGTCATTTATAACATCAACACAAACCTATCCCAATACTCTCCAAAAACTCGATTTATCTAATGCACAAAGAAAGCAAGTGCATTCGTTAATCCAAGTGGCATCACAAACCACTCATATGAACCATACCTAGTTTGAAATGCTGTCAAAGGAATACTGTACTCTGCCACTCTTAACTAATGGACACCTATTGCAAAATACAATTGGAAAAACACTCTAGCTCCACTTAACTGATGAAATAGATCATTTATCCTTAGCAGAGGGTAGCTATTCTTGATCATCCTTTCGTTTAACTTACGATAGTCAACGCACATCCTTAACGACCCATCTGTTTTCTTTACGAATACCGCGGTTGCTTCCCAAGGCCAACTGCTTGGTCTAATAAAATTTCTTCCCTCAAGATCCACTAGTTGCACCTTCAATTCCTTTATCTCTGTCAGTGTCATCATACTAGGTGGTCTGCTCACAGGTTCAACTCCTAGCACAAGATCTATCTAAACTCAACAGGTCTTTTCGCGAATAGTCCGGTTATTGGCTCAAAGACAATTGCAAACTCTCTTACTACCCGAACCTGATTTAACTCATTTCCTACCTCCATAGCATTAAGCATAGCACTAACACTCCGATCATTATTCTCTACTGAGGATATCACTGGGTTATGACTATCAGAATGTCTCAGTGATATTTCCCTATCCTGGCAAACTATTCCAGCCTCATACCTACCCAGCCAATCCATACCCAAAATGATTCTGATATCTATGAAATCAATAACATACAAACTGCATGCAAACTTATGACTCAACAAATCAAGTTTTAACTGGTCACATCTTAACCTTAGAGTTGCGTACCCTCCTACTAGATTCGCAACCCTTAAGGAAGTAACTAGGTAGGTGGGTTCTAAGCAAAATCTATCAACCAAACATTGAGATATAAATAAAGGCGATACACCGGTATCAAAAAGTGTTTTAATGGGAATACTCTAATCAAAAGCGTACCTTCCACGTTGTCTTTACTTTATCAGATGGGGCAGGCCTAGCTGGTCCTGTAGCAAAATCTTTTCTTTTGTCCTCCCTAACTAGAACTAGACACTTATTGTAGTAATGCCCAACTTGATCACAGTTGAAGCACTTCACATTCTTCTTATCTACAGCTTTCTTCTCATTTCCTAACCGGCATTCACTAGCAAAGTGACCTTTCTTGTCACACTTATAAAAAAACTACCTCAGCCTTTAACTTCTTAGCAATATCTCCCTTCTAGACTCCCTTCATTTTAAATAACTTCCTCTACTTCCCCTAAGAACCCCGAGTCTCCACTGACTTCTCTTTGGCTGAATCAACAAGTAACTCCTCATGGCGAATGGCCATCTCCACCACTATATTAAAAGGATCACAATCAACTGTCATGGTCATTCTAGCAAGCTCGGGCCTCAATCCCAAAATGAACTTCTCATTCCTTTTGATGTCAGTATTTACAACAACATATCCATATCGAGACAACTCTTCGAACTTAGTAGCATACTCGACTACTGACATCTCTCCTTGAACTAAATCCATAAACTTCCTCATCATCTCAGACTTGGCAAACTCAGATACAAACCTCTGCTCAAATCCCATTTTAAAATCAGCCCAAGTTAACTGCTCTTTCGGGACTGTAGTAGTGACACTATTCCACCAACGTAGTGTTGACCCCTGCAACCGTCTAGAGGCCAACATCCTCTTTTGTCCACGATTCAGACCCAAATCAGTAAATATACGCTCATAATGTAATAGCCAATTTAGAGCCTCTACGGAACTCTCTTTTCCTAAGAAAGGCTTCCCACCAAAACCGGTGTGATCTCTACTCAACAAAGCAATATTCCAATTGGAGCCATAGGATTTTCTCCTCCTACATTTACATCAACACCAGCAGCTCCATCTTGCATCAAACAAACAAAGATCTGATGCATTGCCCCCATATCTACCGATGAATATCCAACACCCACATTGGCATCAGCATTTGACTACTAGCATAAGCCTATCAACTAAGCATTTCCATTAGTTATGTGCTTCCTCGACCGAGATTTCCTCTTCTGTTTCCTGCTATAGTATCTCATTTCTCGTAAATTTGCATATGAGCCTTAGTAAAATACAGAAGAACAGTCTAAGAGAGCGAGGAATACGTAGTTATATATGTATACATATATACAGAAAATACAAGTACGTTACTATAACTATAACGACAGTTTTTCCGTACCCTTTGAATCGACAACCACACATGTCCAACTCAAATTATACGAACAAGCAGATCATTAAGGGTAGAAAGAAAATAAAGACAGAACAGAATCTCATATGAATGGAATAACATATATTATTTCAATAATAATCTTTACAGCGGAAAGTTTTAAAAAATACAATATTAGAGTCTAACCTAAATTTAGCTTGGACAGTTATAAACACCTGTCCTTACAATTGTTAACAAACATCAAACAAATTACACTAAGTACAGCAGATAATAAAATACGTCCATATGATGATGAAGATCTCTAGCTCTCCTATGGAAACTCCAACCGTCTTTAACTCAACCTAAAACTACTCGGATCTGGCCTGAGTATTGAAAATACCCGGATCAGGCTTGATAAACTAGCGTGAGATACTTGAACTTTTAAAATGACTATGTCATCAAAATCTTGAAAAGAATGGTATCTCATAAGACCACGCCCACACATAAACACGGATAGGTTTTCACCTTATGATAACCAAAAAAAATTATACCAAAATACGCAAGATATTATTTTTAATGGCATTCTTTTGAAAACTCTTTTCACATAAACTTATTCAAATAAGATATCAATATCTGGACTAAGTCTAACGGAATATATCCGAACTGGGTCAACAGAATATACCGAATGGAATATATGATACCTGAAAGGGGTAGCTAAAATGTTTGCAAGTCATTACAGCTATTTTGGAAATACAATCAAAATCGTAAATCTCGTATCGGGATTGGATTTCCAACATGATAGGAAACTAGTGGAAAGAACAATTTGTATCCACAGCTTACGTCCATGACTCAGACGCCGTTATATAACAACACAAATGGCGAAAAGTGGATGCAATCTGCGAATAACATCCAAGGACTCGGACATCGCGCATCCCTGCCATGAGGCCCAGACGTATCTGGTCCTGGGGCAAAGAACATCTGATAACCCAAATCACTACTATCCGAAATGCGAGCATACTTCTGACCACATAGAATCCCATCATAACCGAGGTGTGAGGCTCACGAGGCTACACTCAATTTCTTCAAAGCCACAGTTTTCATAAAAAACCACGCTTTGATTACGACAGGTTCCACATTGAATGCCACACTACCATTCCTTTGATCACTATTTGACTCCCACAAAAATGCAACCCTTGAGCTCGTACGTCTTAAGAAGGGTGTTAAGCTAAGAGAAGTTGCCTTCTCCGCCACCACTGATGTACATTTGTAAAAGATAAACGTTGTGTCTCAAAAATGCAATGTCGGACATTCGTCCATACATGTTCGTTCTAGGACTGAACGAAACCGGAGGAACTTTCCTCGGCCATTACTAGGCGAGAAGCCCTTGCAATCCAAAAAATCTCTAACACGAGGAGAGCACTGCTATAAGTAACTCTATAATGGTGGCCAACCAAAGCATGTTCAACAAGCATTCTTTATGCTATGAAGATCCACGGACTTCAAAAATCATCATCTTCAACATGTCTTCACTTTCGAACATATACATTGGTTCGAAGTGGTTTTCGGATAGGAAACATCCAAATTCGACTCCGGTTCCTTCGAAGCCAATCATCGCTTAAAAAGATGTTAAGTTCATACATTGATATCAATCATCAATCAATTACTTCATCTTTTAAATCAAATATCTTTCTTAGATATAATCTTTTCAAGTTATTCCATTTTCTTTTCAAATGTATATGGAATCATTAAGCCTCATTTATCAAATCATTTGGTTTATTTAAACATTTCTTAAATCCTAATCATTTTCTCTTTTACTTAGGAAAACTTTTCCAAATCATTCATTAAATCTTAGTCAACGATTTCATATATTCAGTTATAACTTTTAACTTAGGGGAAATATTCCCAAATCATTCATTAAAACTTAATCAAAGATTTCTTATATTCAATTATAACTTTTAACTTAGGGAAAATATTCCCAAATCATTCATTAAATCTTAATTAAAGATTTCTTATATTCAAGTTATAACTTTTAACTTAGGGAAAATATTCCCGAATCATTTATTAAATCTTAATCAAAGATTTCTTTCTTAACTTCAAATCATATTCTTGCAAATCAAAGATTTTCATAATAGAGCACTACTTCCATCTTAGATATGGTATAATTCACCTCCAAGGACTAATGGCAACCAATCCTACATCATGAATATCTTTGTCGTTAACGATCATTGTCTTCAATATATTTTATTTTGAAAATTAGTTTCTTTTCTTTTATCTTGGCAAAACTTAAATATGATCTTTTAGAGCATCCAGGCTTTCCATTCGATCTGTTCCACCCCTCGCCTAAGAAGAGAAAATATAGGCCAGATAAGTTCAGGGCACTGGTTGCTTCATCCCTAACCTTAGTTAAACACCTTATTTTATCTTCCCAGATCTCACAGGCAGGACAAATGTACCATTCGTTTTCGCATTCTTAGTTTGTTATTGTATTCAATCTTCTTCACTTTTTTATTTAAGTGGTATAAACAATTCATCTTAACAATTTATTCAAACTCTTATTAAAACTTTCATATCATCTTTACATTACTTAATTATTCCTTTAAAATCGTTCACAAAATATTTAGGAAATAATTGTTAAGTTTAAACTTATATTCAAAAGTTATAGAATTCGCAGCATAAAAGTGCTACGGAAAGTGCTATACAAGCTTACTTGATTTAAACAACTTTTAATATTTGAAAATTAATATTTTCCAGTCCAAATCTCTTTTAATCCATTTTAATAGATTTATCAAATTTATTTCATATTTTTAATCATTTAAAAATATCATTTATAAAGAAATCCCATTTTGGATTCCGAACTGCAAAACTGCGATGTTTTTAGAAAATTGTTTCGGACATATTTCAAAATCTACTAAATAAAATCTTGATTTTCTTTCTTCGTTGGAAAACTATTATCATTGTGAATAAAGAATTTTTATTTCGAAGAAATCCGACTTATAAATCATTCTCTACGTCGATTTGAAGTTACGGGTCGAAATTTACGAACTGACGTTACGCGACAAGCTCGATTTTGAACAATTTTATGAATTGCTTCGGAACTTGTCCGAAACACTTCAAATTATTTTAAACCATATTTAAGCTATTTTAACTCATTTGAAATCATTAAGAGGCTAAATAACTTCCATGCACATACTTGTATGGATTTAATTTCCATTTAATTAACTATGATTAATTACTAATCATTTCTCTTATCATTTATCAAACAAGTTATCAACCAAATAAACAATCACATAATCAACCAATTCGCAACCAAGTTATCAATCATTCATTCAACGTATTTAAACTTTTAAATCATTATACTTGAAATAAGTTATGGATTAACTAGTAAATATGAGTACTCACCTTTAACCAAATTGTTCACTTCCTACCAACATTCTTACTAACAACACTTCACTAAATCCTTTTATCTTCACCAAATCTTTTCTCTAGACTTTCCTTTTGATCATGGCAGAACTTCCTTCTCTTTTTCTTGCTCCGAAACTTCACGACTTGCTCCTCTTCCACCATAGGTTCAGCCATGCCCTATTCCTTGCCTTCTTCCATCATTTCTTCATCTCTTAGATGCTAAACCATGTTTAAATGGTATTCTAAGGTCATTGGCAAAGTTTGGTGTTGTTTGGAGTTGATTTGATATGGTTTTAAAAAAGTTGATGAAGCACTCACCCTAAGTCGCGGACGACTCATCGATGTCTCGCCATCCACCTTAAGTCGCGACCGACTCATCGAAGTTGTCTCGGCCTCCACATTAAATCGCGACACCTCCAATAACTCGCGAACGACTTTGCCGACTCATCCCCTCCACGACCCAACTCCACCTTCCCCTCAATCCTATAAGTCGCGATCTACGACTCCTTTCCCCATCAATTATTTCACCAACACACGACTCAATTCCACTCTTCGATCGCAGACAAGCCAAGTCCAATTCCCCAAATTTGCAGCCGATCCATTCCCTGAGTCATCACCGAGTCATCGAGACTGCGTGCTCTCTCGTGAAGCCCTAGGTCGCGATCGGCATAAGCAAGTCGCTGATGACTTAAATCCTGAGTCGCGGCAAATTCATTTGTATAAGTCGTTGCCGAGACATTCCATAAGTCGTTGCGAGATATACTGAGTCGCGGCCGATCCATTTGTCTTTGAATCACGAAGATGAAACTCCAGTAAGTCGCGAGTCTTTTGTTGAGTCGTAGCCGGGTTAATGAACCGTTACCGAGTCATCTTCAAAACGCAAAAAAGGAGCCGAGTCACTGCATTTCTTAAGTCGCGTATACTGATTGCGTTGTAATTTTTTTAAGTCTTTGTGTTGTGTCATAAACCCTATAAATAGGGATGTAATGTCATTGTTGTAAGTAGTTGAATATTGAATAAAAATTTCTTGTTGATTGCTTTGTGCTTTCTTCTCTAATTGGTAGTCGAGTGAAATCTCCTATCTCCACCTACGTCATTCGAGTGCGCTCGAATCTTCATTTGTGAAGCCGATTCACGGAATCAAGTACGCTTGATCAACGTCGAAGAATTGTAGATCTTTGTTTCTCGGTATCGTGCGCGATCAACGAGACGAAGATAGCTAGAATCCGGCATCTTTGGATCAACGGATTTGGGCATTACAGTATTTTCAAATCACCGATTGCTACATTTCATCAATTGAAGTTTGTTTTGGAATATCCGCTGCGTCAGTTTGGTATCAGAGCGAGATTGCAAGGAGTTTGCCTAATTTGGAGATTTGGGTTTCAAGAAGTTGAAGTTTAGAGATTGAATTTGCAAATTGTCGAGAAGTTTGAAGTTTATATTCGTCGTGTTCATATTGAAATTGCAACAAGTTGAAGTTTTTGATCCATCTCATTTTGGATCTAGAGTTTGTTGAAGGTGTTTGAATTTGCGTGGGAAAGGTTTCACGCCAAAGTGAAGTTCGAAGCAAGCTTGAAGCCGTGCTAGTTGATTTGAGTTGAAGCTTTGGAGTTGTTTTGTTTGAAGATTTTTGAAGTTTGATTTGTTGAAGTTTATTGTTTAAAGATCTTGCGAAGTTCAATCATGCCACCGAGACGAGCTCAACGTCATCGCAATATTAATGCCTTGTATGGAAGAGAAGAGGCCGATGAAATGGAGCAACGAATCCACGAGAGCTTTACTGAAAAGTTGAACGAAGGAATTGGTCGATTAGAGAGAATGATGCTTGAAATGAATCAAAGTAGAAGAAGAATTTCACCTGAATCAAACCGTGGGGGTAGTAGAGTTTCATCACATTCAGAACGGGAGAGGAGAGAAAGTCAAGAGCATAGGAGTGTAGATAATCGAAGTAGAAGGAATGTTGATGATCGGGATCGAAGGGATGTTGGTAGTAGGAGTGGTGGTAGAGATGTTGGAGGACGTGAACGACAACGGTATACTTCAGATTTTGATGAGGAATTTGTTGGTGACAGAGGGAGTATGCATCGAGATAGAGAACAAACACGACGTCAGTATCGAGATGTAGATGATGATCGTCGATGAGAATCGGGAATGAAGATGGAGATTCCAGAATTTAAAGGCGGGATGGTTGCTGAGGAGTTCTTAGACTGGTTATCTAATGTTGAAGAAATCTTTGATTTCAAGGAGGTGCCGGAGAATCGTCGAGTGAAGTTGGTTGCTACTAGATTGAGGGGAAGAGCATTGGCATGGTGGCAGCAAACTAAACTTACACGAGAACGGATGGGGAAGTCGAAGGTTGTTGAGTGGGATAAGATGAAGAAGTTGATGAGATCTACTTTCTTACCTTACAACTATCAATCACTAATGTGCCAGAGGTTGCAGAATCTGAGGCAAGGGACAAAGTCTGTTAGTGATTATGCTGATGAATTTTACCAACTCATTGCCAGGAACGATATTATGGAAACTGAAGAACAGTTAACTGCTAGATTCATTGGGGGATTGAGAATGCAGATCCAGGATATGGTTAATATGTTTGATCCAAGATCTGTAGCAGAGGCACATCAGAAAGCGTTGGCTTGGGAAAAGCAGGGAAGGCGTGGAGGTGGTGTGTTTACTAATTCTAACAATCAAGTGAAGGGGGCCAGTGGAAGTTCTAATGTTCCTAAACCTGTCAGTAAGCCAATTGTGAAAGAGGGTGAGAAGGCGAAGGTTAATAGTGGGTTCAAATGTTATAATTGCCAGGAAATGGGTCATAAAAGCAACGAGTGTCCGAAGCCGAAGAAGAGAACTATGATAGTTGAAGCTGAGGATGAAGATGAAGAGGCCGAGTGTTCTAATTCCTTACCGATTGAGGAGGAAGACTTGTTATTGGGAGACGAAGGATATTCACTGATGATGAGAAGGAGTTGTTTGACACCAAAGCAAGAGGAGGGAGACAGTTGGTTGAGGAATAACATATTTCAGTCTACTTGCACTATTCTTGGAAGAGTTTGTAAATTCGTTATTGATGCTGGGAGTTGCGATAACATTATCTCTACAGAGGCAGTAAAGAAGTTTGAATTGAAAACCGAGAAGCATCCTAAACCGTACAAGTTAGCTTGGTTGAGGAAAGGAGGTGAGGTGAAAGTTGGGAGGAGAGCTTGTGTTAAATTTTCAATTGGGAAGAAATACAAGGATGAAATTTGGTGCGATGTTGTAGACATGGACGTATGTCATCTGTTGTTGGGCAGACCATGGCAGTTTGATAGAGCAGTTCAACATGATGGTCGTGCTAATAGCTATAGTTTCATGTTTGAAGGCACTAAAATTACTTTAGTTCCCAAGAAGCAACAAAAGAAAGAAAGCAAGCTGGAGGAAATTGAAGAATTGAAAACTCTGTTAACTTTGAAGGAGTTTGTCAAGGAAGTCGAAGAGGAGCCTGAAGTCTATTTGTTGATTGGGTGAGAGTGCAGTGAAGAGGTTGATATTCCTGAGGAAGCAAAACCAGTTTTGAAAGAGTTTGAGGATGTATTTCCAGAGGAGTTGCCTAAGGAGTTACCGCCATTGAGAGACATTCAACATCAAATTGATCTTGTTCCGGGAGCAGTGTTACCACATCGACCACATTACCGAATGAGTCCGAAGGAACATGAAGAATTACGAAGGCAGGTGGAAGAGTTGCTAGAACAGGGACGTGTTCAGGAAAGCTTGAGTCCTTGTGCAGTGCCAGCTTTGTTGGTACCGAAGAAGGACGGGATGTGGAGGATGTGCACTGACAGTAGAGCATTAGATAAGATTACGGTGAGATATAGATTTCCTATGCCAAGGTTGGATGACTTGCTAGATCAGTTGAGTGGGGCTACTATCTTTTCAAAAATTGATTTGAAAAGCGGTTATCATCAAATTCGAATTAGACCTGGAGACGAATGGAAGACAGCCTTCAAAACGAGAGAGGGGTTATACGAATGGTTGGTTATGCCATTTGGTTTGTCAAATGCACCTAGTACATTCATGCGGGTGATGAATCAAATCTTCAGACCATTCATTGGGAAGTTCGTCGTGGTTTATTTCGATGATATTCTGATTTACAGCAGGAGTACGGAGGAGCATGTTCAACATTTGAGGGAAGTATTGAATATTCTTCGTGAGGAACAATTTTATGCTGCTACGAAGAAATGTGTGTTTATGACGCACAGTGTTTTATTTCTGGGTTATGTTGTTTCAGGAGAAGGTATTCAAGTTGATCAGAGTAAAGTTGAGGCAGTCAGAAATTGGCCACAGCCAAAGACAATTACGGAAGTGAGAAGTTTTCATGGGCTAACGTCATTCTACCGGAGATTCATTCCACACTTCAGTAGCGTAATGGCTCCAGTTACTGATTGCATGAAGGGTAAACAGTTTTCGTGGACCGAAGAAGCCAGGATTGCTTTTGAACGAACCAAAGAACTGTTGACGACAGCGCCAATTCTCGTTTTACCAGATTTTCAATTATTATTTGAATTGCATACTGATGCGTCGAAGGTGGGAATTGGTGGAGTGTTGAGTCCGCAGGGGAGACCTATTGCATATTTCAGTGAAAAGTTATCAGGGGCAAAGATGAGATACAGTACATATGACGTTGAATTTTACGCTGTTGTGCAAGCTGTTAAGCATTGGAGACACTACCTATTTCAGAAGGAATTCGTTCTTTACACTGATCACGAAGCTTTGAAACATTTACAGGGGCAGGATAAAATTTCAGCGAGACATGCATCATGGATTTCATATTTACAGCAGTTTACCTTTGTTGTTAAACACAAATCCGGAGTGACGAATCGTGTGGCTGATGCTTTGAGTAGGAGGAGTCATTTGTTAACAACATTGAAGGTTGAAGTGACGGGATTTGAATTATTGCCAGAGATGATTGAGGAAGATCCTTACTTTGTGAAATATGTTGAAAAAGTCAAGGAAGGGAGTACCGATGAATTTATGTTGGTTGATGGATTCTTGTTTAAAGGAAATCAGTTATGTATTCCAGAGGGCAGTTTGAGAATGAAAATTATCAAGGAGTTGCATGAAGAAGGCCATGTAGGTAGAGATCGTACATTGCAGTTGATTTCTCGATCTTACTTTTGGCCGTCGATGAGGAAAGAGGTTGAAAGATTTGTGGAGAGATGCCATATTTGCCAGGTTTCGAAGGGAACAGCAACGAATGCAGGGTTGTATATGCCGCTACCTGTACCGTCTAAGCCATGGGTTGATATCAGCATGGATTTCGTTTTGGGTTTGCCTAGAACTCAGAGGGGGAATGATTCCATATTTGTTGTGGTGGACAGGTTTTCGAAGATGGCACATTTTATAGCCTGTAAGAAGACGGCGGATGCAGTTCGGGTGGCTCAGTTGTTCTTTAAAGAAATCTATCGTTTACATGGATTGCCGGAGTCTATTGTGTCAGATAGAGATACCAGATTTTTAAGTCATTTTTGGCTTAGTTTGTGGAAGATGGTGGGAATGAAGCTGAATTTTAGTAGTGCTTATCATCCGCAAACAGATGGACAGACAGAGGTGGTGAATAGATCGTTGGGAAATTTGTTACGATGTCTTGTGAAAGACAATTTAAAGAGTTGGGATGTGGAGTTGTGTCAAGCTGAATTTGCTCACAATCATGCAAATAACCGAAGTACAGGTTTCAGTCCATTTCAAATTGTATATTCAAGTTTACCAAAGGGGCCGTTGGATTTGACGATGGTTCCACAACTGAAGGGGACAGTTAAGCGGGCTGCGGATTTTGTTGATGGGTTGACGGAATGCCATAGAATCGTTCAGGAACGATTGGGAAAAACAAATGAAAAGTATAAACAAATGGCGGATAAGAAACGAAGAAGTGTAGTCTTCAAAGAGGGTGATTTGGTTTACGCGGTATTGACGAAGGATCGTTTTCCAATTGGAACTTACAATAAGTTGAAAGCACGAAAGATTGGACCAGTAAAAATCTTGAAGAGGATCAATGATAATGCGTATCGATTAAGGTTGCCAAGAGAGGTCCATACTTCTGATGTTTTTAATGTCAAACATTTAATTCCGTATTATGGGAAGGAACTTGACGAAGATGACGGAAATGCGAATTCGAGGACGAATTCCTTCCAACAAGGGGAGGATGATGAAGCACTCACCCTAAGTCGCGGACGACTCATCGATGTCTCGCCATCCACCTTAAGTCGCGACCGACTCATCGAAGTTGTCTCGGCCTCCACATTAAATCGCGACACCTCCAATAACTCGCGAACGACTTTGCCGACTCATCCCCTCCACGACCCAACTCCACCTTCCCCTCAATCCTATAAGTCGCGATCTACGACTCCTTTCCCCATCAATTATTTCACCAACACACGACTCAATTCCACTCTTCGATCGCAGACAAGCCAAGTCCAATTCCCCAAATTTGCAGCCAATCCATTCCCTGAGTCATCACCGAGTCATCGAGACTGCGTGCTCTCTCGTGAAGCCCTAGGTCGTGATCGGCATAAGCAAGTCGCTGATGACTTAAATCCTGAGTCGCGGCAAATTCATTTGTATAAGTCGTTGCCGAGACATTCCATAAGTCGTTGCGAGATATACTGAGTCGCGGCCGATCCATTTGTCTTTGAATCACGAAGATGAAACTCCAGTAAGTCGCGAGTCTTTTGTTGAGTCGTAGCCGGGTAAATGAACCGTTACCGAGTCATCTTCAAAACGCAAAAAAGGAGCCGAGTCACTGCATTTCTTAAGTCGCGTATACTGATTGCGTTGTAATTTTTTTTAAGTCTTTGTGTTGTGTCATAAACCCTATAAATAGGGATGTAATGTCATTGTTGTAAGTAGTTGAATATTGAATAAAAAATTCTTGTTGATTGCTTTGTGCTTTCTTCTCTAATTGGTAGTCGAGTGAAATCTCCTATCTCCACCTACGTCATTCGAGTGCGCTCGAATCTTCGTTTGTGAAGCCGATTCACGGAATCAAGTGCGCTTGATCAACGTCGAAGAATCGTAGATCTTTGTTTCTCGGTATCGTGCGCGATCAACGAGACGAAGATAGCTAGAATCCGGCATCTTTGGATCAACGGATTTGGGCATTACAGTATTTTCAAATCACCGATTGCTACATTTCATCAATTGAAGTTTGTTTTGGAATATCCGCTACGTCAAAAGTTAATAAGCATTTGGAAGAGAAGAAGAAGCCGTTGCAGAGTGCTTCAAGGAAGAAGAAGAAGGTAGAAAGTGGTGTAAAAGAAAGTGGAAGAATGGTGGTCTTATTTATAGAAAAAGAAATGAAGTGGTAAATTATCAAAATATCCCTTTACAAAATTACCAAGATAACCTTACTTACTTCTAAAGTAATCTTAATTTTTTGAACACTTAACATCACATTTCAAATCATTACTTTATGTCATTTTCACTAAAATATTAAGTAAGTAATAATTATGTTTCTTTGATTTGATGTTTTACTTTTTGCTTTGAAATGACATTTTATTCTTTTTGTGCTTACTTTTTCTTAATTGTTTTCTAGAGGTTTCTAACCTTATTTAGTAAAAGTAAACTTGATTAGTAAATTATTTAATACTTGCACTATTTGAGTATATGTTCCTATATAAGAAAATAAAGGTGCGGTGATATTGCGACAACTTTTAATCGACAAAACGTCGTTTTTTGACAAAATGTTTTACGGTCACATTTTGACGTTTTAGTTAAACAATTTATTTATGTAAACAAAATTTAAAAATGAACTTTTTACTTCTTTAAATAAATTAAATCATGTCTCTTTATATTTTAAAATCATATTTAAATAATATCAAAATCTCTAATTTTACGGTGTATGTAAAACTGACAAAATGCGATAAAATTTGGTTATTTTTGTAAAACGATTATTAACATATTTATAAGTATTTTAATATACTTTTATTATCTTCATTATACGTTTTCAATTATATTTATCTTTTTAATAAACATTTAAACCTATTTATTTAAGCATTTATTATTTTTAACAAAACATAACTTTTGTTAATCTGTTCTAAAATCCAAATTTATACTTTTTAAGTTATCAACTATAAAAATAAATAACTTCTCTATTATTATCTATTATATATAACTTATTTATTTAAATTTTAAACAAATGAAATCTCTCATTTTCGAAGTATCGAAATTACGGGTCGTTACAATAACCTTAACCCAAACCCCAATCTTATGATCTGATTTATTGGATTATGATTGGAAAAATCTTTTACGTTTAAGTTTCTTTATAGTTTCATAAACCTATGCTCTAATACCAACTTATAACATCCCCCTACTTGGATGCCCAAAACTTATGGCAAAGGATGCTGCAATCATCCATGGTTATCAATCCTTGGTGACCAAATACGGTGAAATTAGATACATTGATACACATAAATATAAGAATATGAAAAAAAATAACAGTAAATAAATTCTACAATCCATTTCAATATATTCCAAATTAATTACATAACCCCAGTTCGCAGACCACGTTCAGATAACATATAATTATTACAAAATATGCCAAGAGCGACATATGAAGTTGCCCCCTTGGTAGATCATAGTATATAGATAGGCAAGAAAATAATTTTCCTTTACAGACAAAACACACAGCGGAAATAAAAGAACTCTAATAACAAGTTTGCCTCTCACACGTCCCCAGAAGCTTTATTCTTCTAAAAGAACACCTGG
The DNA here is from genome assembly GCA_030765085.1 of Allium cepa. Lineage (NCBI taxonomy): Eukaryota > Viridiplantae > Streptophyta > Magnoliopsida > Asparagales > Amaryllidaceae > Allium > Allium cepa. Next base: position 771,830,418 of record CM060935.1, read on the forward strand.
AAACCTTAATTTTCAACCTACTCAAAATCAATTGAGTACCCTAGAGTTGAAGGAGAAAAAAAACTTCGAGTTAGACATAAAGCCTGGTATGAATAATAATTTACCGTCTCAACCCATTTGAATATCTGGTGAGACCATGCTGTTTAGCGGAACAGGTTTCCCCCTCACTAATATCCTAAACATTTGTAGAACCATATACTGTACTCCTACATCCACAATGGTTAAAACATAGTATTTCAAAAGCTTTATGATGATATGCAAATTAAGTAAATCAAATCTGGATTACCCAACCCAATTCATTTTGACTATCTGTCTCAATTATAGTTTCTAGGATTACTATTAACTTGTTAAATGTTTATGGACTATCTGTCCAATATCATAGTTCTCCTATATCTTATCTCTTATTCTAGTTTTCATAGGCTAACTAGAAACCTAATTATTGACTGTCATAATCTTAATCCATATACATTTTACATAGGCTAACAAAAAACCTACCGGCCCTTGCCAGTATCAAATCATAGTTATCATGGGATGACTATAAACCTATTGGCCTCTGCCAATATCATTAGTTATACACAGTTTTCATGGACTTACTATAAACCTATTGGCCACTGCTAATATCTTCAGTTTTAAGGTTTTAACATTCCTTAATTTATGTTCACTACTCGGTCAACCTATCTGGTTATTCTGCCCTTCCCCAACATACATTTATGGGTTAATAACAATGTTAATAATGTTTCCAAAATCTTTATATATGTTATGGTATTCCATTTAAAATGAGAAAGGGTTATTTGTTTTGAAACTTTAAAACATCACTTTCGAAACCACTGGATGACTTCCTTCGAAAGCATAGAAACCTCTTTCCAAAACTCTAAGCATATACATTTTAAAACCATTATAACTTTCGATGTCTTAAGAAAACATTCTTTTAAAACATAGCTTTGAAACAAATAGAGCAACCTTTCTAAAGAATTGGGTTTACTCTTTAAAAACATCATTTGGGTCAAAATGGTTATGTACGAAAGTATCTCTTTTGAAACCAACTAAAATTAATTTGGGGAAAAGTTGGTGGTGCCAGAACCATCTAGTCAAAAGCAAAGACCTTTAAAAATTAAAACTTCGAAGTACAGAGTCGAAACCTCCTTTCGACTCCATCACCTTCGAAACCCTCAACCCCTTCGAAAGGATTCGGGAAAAAGGATTAGTTTAGGTTAAAATAGAAGTAACCCCTTCGACAACATAGATGACTTCAATGCAGTCGAAAGGAAAATTAGCGGCTAGGTTTCGACTTGGTCGAAACTGGTCCTTCCGAAAGCTCTTATTTAAGTAAAATACCCCTTCGATAGCTATGTCCTTTACATAGCACAACAACCTTCTTCAAAAGCCACTTATAAAATCTTTTGAAAGTATGTGTTTCTACTATGTCGAAAGCTTTAAATAAAATAATGCAAGACTTTAATTTTTGAAAACAAAGCAGGGTTTCAACCCCATCAGAAGCTTACCTTTCGACACCAAGGCTTCCGCCTTCCTTCTAATCCACTACGTACCACTAGGTGATACCTTATGTATTGGTTTCGACTAAAAGGATTTTGGCTAAGTAGGTTTCGACTAGGATGGGACGGAATCATTGGAGTCGAAAGAGGCTATTAATTGAGCAGGAACACCTTTTTCTAAATTAAGGGCTGAAATGTTGCTTCTTTTAGTGATTGTTTTATACAACTTGCCTATTTGTAAACTATTGATTGACTGCCAAAAAACTTTTCAAATGCTTTACATTTAAAATTGCCGCACTTATGTCAGATTTAAACCATAAAAATGTAATGTTTAAGCCCTTCCATATACCAAACCAATATTTCAGAAAAGTCCTTCTTTTAAAATAAAACTTTCCTTAGTAAATCATTTAGGATAATCCCCAAAAAGCATAGAAATTTGATTTCATCATATAATCAAACCTATTAAAATTTTAGACCCAATTTCTTTTTGAAATATTCAAAATAAATTTTAAACCCAATTACATCATATTTATCATCAGAATTAATAATAAAATTTCCATAGCTTGGAAAAAATAATGAAAATTAAAACCCTTCTCCAAAATCATGTTTTACTTAACATAATAATTTTCCATGGTATTTTGAGATCAATAACCCCATGGTTTTTCCCCAAAAACCATATGAATTTCATGTACAAATAAATTGTCAAGTCGAGTAATTCATAAATTAAGCATATCATCATCCAATATATCTTAGAAGCAAAATAAATACTCAATTTAGAAATTATATGATCATAAAACCAAAAAGAGATGGAATGAATTATTATTTACCTTAGATTTGATAAGGAATTTGAGATTTGTTGTTGATTAATCCTTCCTAGCTTTGATCCTTAGCTTTAGATTGAAATTTCTCCTTGTTAATGGCTGGCTCTATTTAGTTTTGATTTGCGTTTGTGAATAACGAAAAATTGAACGTGAATGGGCAAGAATAAGATGTGTATAGCCGTGTACAATAGAATGGCTAATTACCACTATGCCCAATTGTAAATTAATTATTTTTCAACCAATTTAAAGCCTATTAAAAAATATATTATTAAGCATGATCCATTTATAATTTTTTCAAATCTCAATCCCTTTATCCTTATTATTCTATTTAATTTATCTAATTAAATAATGTTATCAAAAATTAGGGATGTTACAAGAAGCGTAGGCAATGACCTTACCCTTCTATATTAACACAGCCCATAATCCGGTTTTACATGTATCGATATACACTTTTACTCCTTAATTCTCGTTTGGATCTACTAACACAGGCGTGTTGGTCAAAAAGTGCTTTAACTTAAGGAGTGCTTCCTCACATTTTTCAGACCAAATAAACTTTATGCCCTTCCTGGTTAGCTAAGCCAAAGGCATCGCTATCCACAAGAAATTCTTAATAAACCTCCGGTAGTAACCAGCAAGTCCAAAAAAACTCTTGATCTTAGTCACCGTCTCTGGTCACTTTCAGTTGTCAACAGCTTCGATCTTATCCGGATCAACTGACAAACCCTTCTCTGAAACCACGTAACCAAGAAACTTAACTTCTTTCTTCCAGAAATGCCACTTTGAAACTTCACTTATAGTTGATGCTGCGTCAGCGTCTTAAACACCACTCGAAGATGAACTTCATGCTCTCTTTGTCCTTAACGTATATTAAGATGTCATCTATGAATACTAATATGAACCTATCCAAGTGCTTTAAGAAAACTCGATTCATTAAATCCATGAAGAAAGATGGCGCGTTCGTTAAATCGAATGGCATCACTAACAACTCATACGAACCATACATAGTCCAAAACGCCATCAACAAAATACTGTCCTCATCCACTCTTAATCGATGGAAACTGGCGCCAAATCCAATTGGAAAAATACTCTAGCTCCACTCAAGTGATCAAATAAACCATCGATTATCGACAAAGGATACCTATTCTTGATCGTCCTATAGTTCAGCTTATGATAGTTAATACACATCCTTAACGACAAATCTAGTTTCTTCACGAACACCGCGGCTGCTCCCCAAGGCGAACTGCTTGGTATAATGGAATTCTTTGCTTCTAAATCCACTAGTTGCACCATCATTTCCTTCATCTCGGTAGGTCTATCCCGCTAGGTTGTTTACTTATAGGTTTTGCTCCCGGCAAAAGACCTGTCTGAAACTCAAAGGCTTGCTTCGATGGTAGTCCTATCACAGGCTCAAAAACATCTACAAACTCTTTTACTACCAACACTTGATTCAACTCTTCTTCTACTTCCGTAGCCCTCAGCAATGCACAAGCACTCGGATCTGAATTCTCCACTGAAATATAGTTCGGTTATGAATATTAGGTTGTCTTAGCAATATTTCCCTATTATGGCAAAAAATCCTAGTTTCATACCTATCTAACCAATCCAAACCAAAAATTGTTCTGAAGCTTATGAAATTGAAAACATACAAACTACATGCAAACTTATAACCTAATAAATCAATCTCTAGCAGGTCATATCTCGTTCCCAGAGTTGCATACCTTCCTATCAGATTCACAACCCTTAAGGAAGTAACAAGGTATGAGGGTTCTAAACATAACTTATCTACCAAACACTGGGATATAAATGTATGCGATGCATAGGTATCAAATAGTATCTTAACTTGTATACTATTAATCAAAGGTGTACCTTCCATCACAATCTTTTCCTTCTCAGCAGCGGTTAGTCTAGAAAGTGATGGTTCCAAGGCAAAAACCTTTCCCTTATCTGTTTTGACTGGTTATGAACATTGATTCTTGTAGTGCCCCATCGGATCACATTTGAAGCATTTCACTCCTTTCTTGTCAACGACTTTCTTTGCTTTTCCTGTCCGACACTTTTGAGCAAAATGTCCCTTCTCATCACACTTGTAGCAAACTACATTGGCCTTTCCTTTCTTGGCAGCCCCTCCCTTTTGAATTCCTTTCTTCTTAAAGAACTTTCTATTCTTTCCCTAGGGATCTTGAACAACAACTGACTTCCCCTTACTAAACATAGAGAGCATCTCTTCGTCCTTGAGGCCATCTCCACTACAACATTGCTTGGGTCCTGGAGGTATGGCATAGTTGCCCTAGCAATATCAGGCTTTAGTCCTCGAATAAACTTTTCATTTCTCTTGATGACAGTGTCAGTCATGGCATGTCCGTATTTATATAGCTCGCCAAATTTCGTAGCATACTCAATTACTGACATCTCGCTATGCACTTAGTCCATGAACTTCCTCGGTAATCCTGAATTGGCAACTCAAACAAGAGCCTCTCTTCGATTCTTCTTCGAAACTCTACCAAAGTCAACTCATCCCCAGGAACTCTTATGGTAAAACCATTCCACCAATAAAATGCTTCTCCCTGCAACTGTCTAGAAGCAAGTCTCTTCTTCTTCTTATAATCCAATCCCAAGTCAGAGAAAATTCTTTCATGGCGCAATAATCAGTTTTCTACTTCAACATCACCCTCTATTCCGAAAACTGGCTTCCCACAAAGACTGGTGTAATCCCAGCTTAACATGGAATATTTATTGCCAACTAGGACCATAGGATTAGCTCCTCCGACATTCACGACATTTCTCCCAACTACTCCTACAACTACTTCAACTTGCATCAGATTACCGAAGAACTGATACATCATCCACAAATCTATTGGAGGGGTTCCAGCACTTACATTGGCATTTTAATTTGGATTAGCATTTGCCTATCGACCCGGATTCCCCCTGGATTCGATCGAGCATTTATGAAAAACCTCCATTTGGAGGCACAAAACTAACCATATGAATGTTGCAGTCATCCATAGTTATTACGGTGACCAAACACGGTAATGTTAGATACATTCATATACTAGAAATACATGAATATGAAAAATTTTAAAACTCAATTTAAAACAAATTTCTCATTTCGTTACAAATAGCATTTTAGATTTATTACCTAACCCTATATGTAAGCCACGTATAGAAAAATTATAATTTATTACAAAATAAGCCAAGAGCAACATATAAAATGCCCCTTAGATGATCAGAGTCCAAATATAGGCACTAAACAACTTTGCCATTGGATCCAATAAAGCAAGCCAATCAAACTGAAAGAACTCCTAACAGTTAACTTGCATATTGAACGTCTCCAGAAGCTTATTTTTCTAAAGGAGAACCTGAAACCTTAACTCTCAAACTACTCAAAATCAGTTGACCATCCGAAGTTTAAAGGGAAAACATAAAATTCATGTCAGACAAAAAGTTCTGGTGTGAATAATAACCTAACATCTCGAACCATATAGATATCGAGTGAGACCATGCTGCTTAGTGGAATAGTTTTTTTCCTCACTATTATCCTAACCCAACTTATAATAACCATATACTGTGCACCTACATCCACAATGGTTAAGACACAACATAATAAAATGTACCATGATGATATGAAAACATGCAATATGCTTTGGATTTTCCATCCCCATTCACCCGACTATCCATCTCAAGTTATAGTTTCTAGGGTCACTATTAACCTACTAGTTTTTATGGGCCGACTAATAACCTATTCCAAGCTTACGGAATATCTGTCTTGTGTCATAGTTTTTATGGGATCGCTAAGAACCTATTGGCGTCTACCAATACCATCATCCAATCATAGTTTTCATGGGGTCATTATGAATCTAATGGACTCTCCAATAACATCTCTCATGTCATAGTTTTCATGGGCTGACTATGAACCAATGATCTCTATCAACAGCTTGTTTCGGACATAGTTTTCACAAGATCACTAAAAACCTATTGGCTCCTGCCAACAACAATTTCCATAACATAGTTTTCATGGGCTTACTAAGAACCTTGTCTAAACCAATAATCTTTTGATCAGTTCTGGTCATCCTATATTTTGATCTGTCTGACCTCCTGGATGCAAATCTACTCACACAAGAGTTAATTTAATATATATTCATTATTGTGTCAACTTAGCCAGTTATTTTGTCCTTAACATCCCAAAATATAGTTATGGGTTAATAATGAAGTGAATATCATTACACAGGCATACATGATAGCTGATCAAATAACACAACAACATAAACATCCATGGTTTAATTCATCGTAATCATTTTCAAATGAAATTTAGTTAATACTCTTAATCCATTATTTTTTGCAAGGAAAGCTTCCATTAAAATTTCAAGGTTAAATGCATTTCGAAACTCTTTTATACTGCCATGCGTTCACTTTTAAAAATGAGTTAGGGTTCTTTAATTCAAAAACTAAGGTTTTCAACTATATCCTTTGTATCATTACTTAAAACCTTAGACATTCTCTTTTGAAACCATCCAGCATGCCTTTCGAACACTTAGAAACATTCCTTTCGAAACACTCAAAAATACACCTTTCAAAACACTAAAAAACATGCCTTTCGAAACACTTAAAAAAATGCCTTTCGAAACATTTAAAACCATGTTTTTGAAAGAATTGGAGTTTAAGTGAGAATTTATGGAAGCGTAACTTAGAAATCAATGAAAATGTCACTTTCAAAATCATTGATCCGAAACAAAACAAGCTTCAAAGTATAAATGGGAACACTTTTGAAAGGTACCCTTTTAAAAACATTGGGTAAGACGGCTTTAATGGTAGTGGAGGGGTATCGGTTCAAAACATACCTTCCACACTCATTGGCCTAAGGGCTATAAAAGCGGCTGCTAACTAAGGTAGAAGCATAGGTGCGGTAGCATGGGTATCGAAGGGGTCAAGCGGCTTCGACCCTTTCGCTAGCATACCTTCGATACCATTCTTTCCTTCCGCTTTTCTCCAATACACTATGTACCAAACGCTTGATACCATGTGCATTGGTTTCGAATGGATGCGAAAGGTTATAATGGGGTATGGTGGCGACACAAGCATGGGAAGTGATGAAGTTGTAATTTGCTGTAAAACTGATTTTTCGCTTTTTAAGTAGGTCCTTTTTACTTAAACATCAATATTTGTAAAAATTTCATTGGCTATGAAACCTTTATCATATACACTTTTGAAAAACCGTTGCCACGTTAATTTAAAATATTTGTAACATTTTAAACTTAAAAAAATAGCCTAAAATCTTAAATACAATTAAGCCCTTCTAGCTTAGATAATTTATTTACCTTAGTAAAACACTTAGGAAAAATCCTCAAAAATCACAATAAAGATTGTAACACCCCTTAAAAATGGGAATAATAGTCCCACATCGTGGAAAAACACTTGAAGTGGGTGCTTATATACCAAAGCCTTCACCTCATAAAAACATCAGGCTTTTTGAGGAACAAAAACTCACACCTTGGCTTGGCCCATGAGGTGGAGGTGACTAAGTTAGGTACAATATCTGCGTTAGATGAAGCATGGGTTGTTACAATGGTGTCAGAGCCATACCCAACCAGAATTATGGTTTATACGTGTTACGGCCATGACACTTGGGTGGTGCTGTGTCCATTAGCCAACGAGGGTGTTGGGCTCTAAAGGGGTGGAGATTGTAACACCCTTTAAAAATGGGAATAATAGTTCCACATCGCGGAAAAACACTATTAAGTGGGTGCTTATATACCAAAGCCTTCATCTTATAACAACCTCGAGGCCTTTTGAGGAACAAAACCCCACACCTTGGCTTGGCCCATGAGGCAGAGGTGACTAAGTTGGGAATACTGTCTACGTTAGGTGAGGTATGGGCTATTACAAATAAGTTCACATTAAATATGTTTTCTAACATAAATTTCTGACCTAAAAACATTATTTAATTGCCTTAAATAATTTAAACCCAAAATTCACTATTTTCTCTTTTGGAAAATTCATAATAAATTATCCACAGCTTGGAATATTATGAAAATATAAATCATCTCCAAAATAATGCTTTACATAACATATTCAAAAATAATGGCATTTGGAAATCATTTTGCATGAATTTAGCCTTAAAATCAAACTAGACTATTCCATAAAATCCTTGTTTAAAATTATAATGTGGCATTTAAATCAAAATATATCATCATTCATCCAATCATACGGTTTAAACCTAATGCCCAAATTTAAAACATTCAAGATGACTTATATGAGATGGTTTAGATCATTATTCACATTTTTTCGATAAGGAACTTCAGATTTGTTCTTCACTTTAATATTCTTAGCTTGAATCTAAGCCTCTAATTGATTTTTTGAGCTCCTCTTCACCTAGGGTTGTGGCCGGCCTCGTTTTTACTTTTATTTATGTTTTTGTTTTTGTAAGAATATAAATGAGAATGAGAATGTTGTTAGTGATTATGGGGTTCGGCCATTTCCATATTCCTCTTACCTTATTCTCTTAATTATTTAACTTATAAACCATTCTTATAGATTCATTTAGTTAATGAAGGACCTCAATTAGTTTTCAAATTCAATTCCCTTATCACTCTAGTCTCTACATTATTCTATTTAATCCATCTAATTAAATCTCCTGATTAATGCTATTTAAAATTAGGAGTGTTACAATCTTTATTAGTTGTGGTGCTTCCTCCACCAAGATTTCTTCTTCTATTTTTTGCCTACATATCTTCCTTTCTCGTATATCTGCAAACCAGCGTTTGTAAGATACAAAAGAGTTGTCTAATAGAGAGGGGAATACAGACTTACATGTATATATAACAAATGTAAGTACATTACTATAGCATTAACCCAAACCCCAGTCTCATTTTCCGATTCGTTGGGTTATGTTTTTAAAATCTTTTAGGTTCAAATTTCTTTTAAGTTTACATAAACCTATGCTCCGATACCAACTTGTAACATCCCTCATTTGGAAGTCCAAAACTAACTGCTATGGATGCTGTAGTCATCCATAGTTATAAATTCTCGATGATCAAATATAGTAATGTTAGATACATTAATATATAAGAAATACATGAATATGAAAAGTTTTAAAACTCAATTTAAAAAAAATCGTTTCATTACAAATAACATTTCATATTCATTACATAACCCCATACATAGGCCCTGTTCGGAGAAATTGCAATTTATTACAAAATACGCCAAGAGTGACATATGAAGATTCTCCCTTGGTCGATCAGAGTCTAAATATAGGCACTAAACAACTTTTCCATTGCACCTAATAAAATAGCAAATCAAACAGAAAGAACTCCCGATAGCGAGCATGCCTCCTGCACATCTCCGGAAGCTTATTTGTCTAAAGGAGAACCTGAAAATCATAAATCTCGAACTCAAAATCAATTAAGCACCCAGGAGTTTAAGTGGAAAATATAAACTTCGAGTCAGAAAAAAGTCTGGTGTGAATAATAACATACTATCTCGAACCATATAGATATATACTGAGACCATGCCTCTTAGCAGAACAGGATCTCCCCTCACTAGTATTTTGACCAAATTTAGAATAACCATATACTGTGCACCTGTGTCCATAATGATTTAAGACATAACATAATAAAACGTATCATGATGATATACAAACGTGCATAATGCTATGGATTTTCCATCCCCATCCACCTGACTATCTGTCTCAAGTTATAGTTTCTAGGATCACCATTACCTATTAGTTCTCATGGGCAGACTAATAACCTGTTCCAAGCTTATGCACCATCTGTCTGGTATCATATTTTTTATGGGATTACTAAGGACATATTGGTGTCTACCAATAACATCATCCAATCATAGTTTTCATAGGGTCACTATGAACGCAATGGATTCTCAAAATTACATCTCTCATGTCATAGCTTTCATGCATTGACTATGAACCTATTGTCTTATAGCAACAACTTATTTCAGACATAGTTTCCATGGGATAACTAAAAACCTATTGGCCCGTGCCAATAACAATTTCCATAACATAGTTTTCATGGCCTTACTAACAACCTGTCTAAACCAATAATCTTTTGATCACTCTTGATCATCCTATATTCTAGTCTTTCTGACCTCTTGGATGTAATTCTACACACATAGGAGTTAATTCGATATATATTCACTACTGGGTCAAACTAGCCTGTTATTCTACCTTTAACATCCTAAAATGTAGTTATGGTTCAATAATGAAGTGGATATAATTACACAAGCATACATGATAACTGATCAAATAAAACAAAATTATAACCATCCATGGTTTAATTCCTTGTAATCATTTTCAAATGAAATTTGGTTAATACCCTTAACCCATATTTTTAGCAATAAAAGCTTCCTCTAGAAGTTCAAGGTTAAATGCCATTTTGAAATTCTTTTATATTGTCATGTGTTTACATTTAAAATTGAGTTAGGGTTCTTTAATTTGAAAGCTAAGGCTTTTGACTATATCCTTTGTATTATTACTTAAAACCTTAGACATTTTCTTTTGAAAACCATCCAGCATCGAACACTTGGAAACATTCCTTTCGAAACACTCAAAAACATACATTTCGAAACGCTCAAACATTCCTTTCGAAACACTCAAAAACATACCTTACAAAGGCATTAGAGTTCAAGTGAGAATTTATGGAAGCATAACTTAGAAACTAACTGAAAGTATCACTTTTGAAACCATTGATCGAAAACAAAACAAACTTAAAAGTATATAAAAGGGGACATGTTCAAAAGCTATCACTTCGAAAGACCTATGGTGACGGAAACATGCTTCCGCATGTGTACTTGGGTTTAAATAAGCGGCTTCAACCATGTTGAAAGGTATGGGAGTGGCACCCACCCTTTCGCATGTATAAGTTAAAAGAAAAGCGACTTCAATGGTTGCTGAAGGGTATCGATTGGAAACCCTACCCTATCAACTCATTGATTCAAAGAGTTATAAAAGAGACCTCTTACTAATGCAAAAGGTTTTAATGCAACGGCTAGGGTATCGAAGGGGATCAAAAAAATAAACCCTTCGAAGATATTAAACAATTGTAGGTTTATATATTCGAAACCTAGATATACAACTTCGCCCCTTACACATGCATACATTCGACACCTTTGCTACCTTTCGCATAGGTCCAATACACTTCGTACCACTAGCTTGATACCATGTATATTGGTATAGAATGGATGTAGAAGGGTTAGAGGCCAGTGTGTATGAAGTCGAAAGCTAGCAGGGTTAAGTGGCAAAGATATAATTTGGGTAAAAACTGCATTTTTGCATATTAAAGAAAATACTTTTCACCTACCATAAATATTTGTCTCAATCTTATTGGTTCAGAAAACTTTATCAATTTCCTTTTTCGGTATTGCCGAAATAAAATTTGGATTTGAAATAACTTAGAACTTATGTCCTTCTCCTTAATATAACAATTAAGTCCTCTAACTTAAATAATTTATTATTTGTAGTAATACACTTAGGAAAAATCCCCAAAATCACCATATTCATATTAAATATGTTTTCTAATATATATAAATTTCAGATCTGAAAACATCATTTAATTGCCTTAAATAATTTAAATCTGAAATTAAATACCTTCTCTCTTGGAAATTCATGATAAATCCATAATTGCTTCGAATTGAAACCAACTTTAAAATAACATTTTTGACCATATATCAAAAATGCAACACTTTTGGATGTCTTATGATAAGTGTTCCAATCTAAAACCTATCATAAAATTCATACTAAAGTGTATAAATCATCAATAAGCATATAAATACATTTAATCTATCAAAACATATCATCATTCGTCTAATAATATGGTTTTAAGCTTAAGCCCAAATTTAAAACATTCAACTTGATTTATATGAGATGGTTTAGATCATTTTTCACCTTGTTTGAATAAGGAAATTGAGATTTATTCTTTCTTTAATCTTCTTGGCTTTAATCTTAGTCGCTAAATGGATTTTGTGCCCCTCTTCTTCTTAAGGTTATGGTCGGCCATTAACTCTCTTTGCTTATGTTATTGGTTTATAAAAACATGAATGAGAATGACGTAAGGGGATTAGGGTTACGGTATATGGCTATTCCCCTTTTTTGTTGCCTCATTCTCTTAAGTTTCTAATTTATAAATCACACTTATAATTTCATTAGTTAAGGCATGATCATAATTAGTTTCCAAATCTTAATTCCCTTACCACTCTAACCTCTACATTATTTTATTTAATTTGTCTAATTAAATTTCTTGAATAATGTTATTTAAAATTAGGGGTGTTACAGCCATCAGCTTTCCTAGCAGTCTTACTTGCCTCTTCCAAGCACAAGAACCAAGTCATCTTTCTGTAAAAATCCTTCATGGTTAGTGGCGGTTTCATCTTCAGTAATTTACCGAAATATGTTCCGGGATGTATTCCCCTAATCAAAGCCATCAAAACAATATCTTCCTTGGCATTGCTCACATCCGTTACAGCCAAGTTAAATCTACTCAAAAAGTCCTTTAACGATTCTCTAAAATTCTGAAAGAGGTTTGATACTGACATTGCATCTTTTGGAAGGGTTGTATGCAATTGAAAATGGTCGACAAATCTCTTATCTGATAAATTAAACGAGGATATGGACCTCGACGGGAATTGATTAAAGCACATTATAGCATATGCTCTATAAACATCGGGAAACATCGACATCTCACCGGCTCTGTTGACTTTGCCGTGTCCATATGCTATTCGTACTTCAATAAGTGCTGCCTTGGATCTGTCGTTCGGCTACAAGACGACATCATTGGCATTGCGAATCTTTGGGGATACTAATCATGCAATATATCTTTAGTGAATGGGTTCCTACTTGGAGAAGAGACCTACACATCATTGTTTCTATGCTAGTTTTCATTTACCAACTTCTTTACCATATCCACTAGTGACTGTCGCTCTATTGATTTACTGGACAGTGATAATCATGGCCCATCTAGAGTGTTTGGCCCTGCAAATGGTCTCGATTAGTTCCATGGTTCAACCATTCATCCAGTTGATCTGTTTATATGATTTCTATGCGGTGGATCCACAGCAGCCATCTAATCTCAATATTCTGTCCATCAACAACATAACCATCTCCACCACTAACATCGTCGTCTAAGCCAATGCCACCTTCTGGACCAAAATCACGATGACTGGGCTTGGTACCGATCCCTGGCAATGATCGGTACATATCTACGCCCTTGCACTATGAGCATTATCAAACATGTTTCTCTAATTCCTGGTTTCCTTTCTTTTCATTTTCTACTTCCCTTCTCTGCAGTTTCCACTGGTAACGAGGAACTATCTTCTTCTAGGTCGAAAGGCGACAAGTCTTCCCCATTCCTTCTATGACTATAGTTTACTGGTTCAGCAAATCTAGAATTTCCCTCCTATGTTCCCTCATTTCATCCTAATTTGCATGCATCTTATCATTCAACTCCATTATCCCATCCATCTTAATCCGCGTTATCATAACTGATGGGCTTTGAATTTCAGCGGCGTTGGGTTGAGCGACTTCTTTGACATGTTGAGGGTCGGTGTTCTCAACATTGTTAGAAAGCCTAGAGGCGGTAGATTTTTCTATAGTGTTTCATGGAGCCATCAGTTCAGTTAATCATATGATAAATTTTGCAAAAATACAAATAGCTGCGTAATATAAGAAAGAAACTGATAGATACTTCGTAGGCTAAAGCAACCCAAAACTAGAAAATAGATCCAATTAGCTAGAGATCGATATGCTCTTAGTGGAAGAACCAAAATATTTACGCCAAAGATTGGCACAAACACCCAAAAGGTTATTGAAGAGAATTAAATGAACAAATTAAGTGAAAACGAGATGAAAATCACACATAACAATTATAGTGGTTTGACTAATCATTGGCCTACGTCCACTTTAACTTCATTTATGAGTCTACAAAGTTTTTACAAGGCCGATCGGTTCGGTAGTTTATGGATTGGTGTAGGTCCATGAGATTACAATAGAATTATAAGAAATTAGAATGCAAAAAAAAAGGATCCCTTAAACCACGCTTATCATCCTTTATTTGTAGCTGAAGTTGATAGAATTCTTTCAAACATGTGCTTCCTTACATTCCCATGTCCTGAAGGAGCCACCCTCAGAAGATCGTGGACAACCCAGCAAAGTCCAAGGATCGCTGCCGAACCATGCTGTATGGATTGGTACCGATCCATAAGTTAGACTGCAGAGTTTTCTTTTACCCCGTCCCCCCCCCCCCCGATGTTGCTTGTATGGCTTGTACCCTCAATCATGGATCTTACATGTATTGGTGCCAGCCCTTACTTGAGTAGAAGTAATGGTTTGGTGGCAGATAAAAGCTTGTGGTTTATTTGTTTTGCAACTTGGACTTATTTACTGGTTGTTCAAGTAATGATAGGCTAGCGAACCACCAGTATGGCATGTATTGATTCACAATTACTCTGATTGTCCATGGCATGAACGATTTGGTGAATTTAAGCTATTATAAAGGATCGGTACCGGTCTATAGCTATGGATGGTACCAATACAATTCATACCTTAATGCTTCTTTTTTGGATTTTAAACTTGTAGTGGGTTAATTTTTAGGCTATCCTTGAAGACTCCTGACAAGATTATGGTTTAATATATTGATCATGTTTGGTTCCTGAGTTCAAAAGTGATGTTTTGGACATCTGTTCAAATATTTTCTATTTGATCCTTTTGGCTCGTCCAAATACTATTTGGTCACAAAGTAGGATAATAATCATAAAATTTTATATGATACCATTTTTACTATTACCTAGTGTTAAATATGGTTTGAAAGGAATCAAAAAATATTTAATAACTTCAACCTCCTTTTTGTACACCAATTTATTTCATTATGATGTTTTATACAACTGGGTGGCTAATCCCATTATAAATTGGCTAGTAAGGTTTATTTCAGAGATGTTCTTAAATATGTAAAAAGTCAAATAACTTTTTGAAAGTAAATATAGGCGTCAAAAGTCGAATAATATGTGTGTGTGTGTATAGGTTCGTTGCAAGTGGTCTCCAACTTACTCTTTATGTTATATTATGCTCATTTGGAATGGATGTTGCTTCTTTTTTTCCTTTGCTCCATGATTTAGTCTTAATTTAGTTCCACAAAATTATTTTTAGGTGCACTTGGGGTTTTTTTTATTATACATTATAAAGGAGGGTTTTGCTACCTACTAGACTTATTGGCAGCTCCTTTTTGAGTGGGGAATAAATATATGAGTGCTCTCCTCTCCTCCTTGGGAGGATCACTCATTTCCTCAAAAAATGTATCATAATATATATTTTAATTTAATTAGTTAAATTTTAGCTAATTATTTATTCAATTAATCCTTTTAATTAAAATAAAATTTTGAAAATAGTTATTAATTTTCATAAAAATCTTTGAAAATATTTATGAAATTCACTTTATATTTTAAAATTAATTTTCAAATTTAAAATATTATTTTAATTTGAAAATAGATTTTGTAATTTAGCCCAAGGCCCAAAAAAATTTGGGCCTTTATGTTGGAGATAACCTTTCGGCTTACATCATCCTTTAGGCTAGGCTAGTAGCCAGATAGATTGCTTGATTAACCAAATCCAACCATAAACAATACCTTTTTAAACACTATATTAAATTGTTAGTCTTACTAAGTTAGCCCAAATATTGCTAATTTAGACCACGTAAGCTCTTGGGCTCTAATACCACTTAAGGAACCGAGATAGGTCACAATAGGTTAAACGGGTAATTTTCAATATATTTTATAGTTTATAATCTTTGTTGGTCCTATAAAGTCTAGTATGATTTTAAATCCAACCTAAAATATTATTTAAATAAAATATATTTAATTTAATTTATCAGTTTAGTTAAATAATGAATTTAAGTTGAATTTAAATTTAAATTTAAGTATATTCAAATATACATGCATATAGTGCACATGCAACATATAAATACTGTCTACGGTTAATGTGTATGTATATAAGTATTAGAATTTACACCACAATGGACACATTTGTCCCTTTATATATGCCTTTGTTATCCAATATTTTTTTTTTAAATTATATATATATATATATATATATATATATATAATTGTAAATTTTTAGCTAAAAGTTTTGACCAATTCAAAATATTTTGAGTTAATATGTTAAAAATCTTATGGTAATTTAAAATTCAAAATTATATTTAGATTTAAGTGCATATCTATTTTAAATTTTATATTAAAACTAAAAATAAATTAATTTTTATATAAATATATAATCTTAAAATATATTTTTAAATTTGAGATGTAAAATTGCATATGTTTTATATTTTGATTAAAAATATATTTACGTATATATAAATGATTAAATTAGTACGCATATAAATAAATTTTTTGGGGCCAATATGACTATATATATACATTATGAATTTGTTTTTAAAACATATATATTTTAAATGTAAGTTACACATTAATGTATGTAAAAATAATTTAAAATATATATTAATTATTGTTATAAAAAGTAATTTTTTATGTAAAATTCAAAAGTGAATAGTATTAATAAAATATTTTTTAAATAATTTAATATGTGTGTGTGTGAGTTTTGTGTTTGTGTGTGAGATATCTATTTTATAAGTATATAACTACATTTATCATATAAAAAAATTATTAAAGCTAATTAAAATTAGTTTTAACTTTCAAAATTAATTTTGATTAATTAAAATATGGAAAAATTAGTTATGTATAATAATGATGTTTCCAAGTTTGTTTTGAATTATTGAATATACAAATTAAATTATACATCACATAAACATATAAATTCATTATAGCATATATATCAGATCTAATATAAATAAACAATTGATGTGTGATAACCCAGATTTTGGTTATGTGTTAATTGGTAATTAACAGGATAATTTTTTTTAAATTACTAAATTTTTAAATTGAACAAATAAAATTCTGATATATATATATATATATATATATATATGGATATGTACATAGATGAATTTGAGCTATAATATATGCATAATTATTTGTTTAATAATCTCCTGATATAATTATTTAAATTGGCCAAATTCATTTTTGTTCAAAAACAAACTAAAAATGTATTTGATTATGTATATATCTAAGTAGATTTTAAAGGAAATTTGGATTTGAAATTCAAATGTAAACATCTTAGAAATAAATTAGATTTAAAATAATATGTATATATGATTTTTATTGGTATGTAATTAGTTTTATATCATTATTTTTAAAAGATTTTATAAGTATAAATAAAGGATATATATACTGTTATATCTGTATAAATTTATTTATAAATGTATAACTGGATTTTTATTACATTTTCATTTAAGTTATTCATAGATAAACAAAAGAAAGAGTTTAAATATAAAACATAAAATATTAATAAATACAAAACTAAAGTTGAAAATATCATATAAATATAAATATTAAGGACATATAAATTCATAAGACATTTATAAAAAATAAAACTAAATTGTGATTATTTTATAAAATACATATTAATTACTAGAGCAAGATAAATATATATAAAATTTAACAAATGTAAGCTTAGGAATGCATGTAATCACAAGTGTAAACAAGCCTTATCATACAATTAGCAAGTGTCTTTGGTTTCTTTTTATTTTTCAAAATAATTAATAAAAGAGAAAATAGGTTATATAAACATCTCCATCCCTATCTTTCATTTCTTTTATCTCTTCGATTTCAAAACCCAATAGAAAATAACTTATAACACAAACCTGGAAGTAAATTAAAAATATATATATATAAATCAGGCAAAAATCAAAGCTAAATCAAGATCAGATTCAACACTGAAACAGCAAACAAATCATCTCAGATTAAAGCAAGATCGTTTCAACAACTAAATCAAAGCTTCAGATCATTTTCCAGTTTCCAGCTCTACATTTAGTTTCAGAGCAAATCAAAACTGTTCTCTGTTTCTTCATAAACAGGTGAGTCAAGTTTATGTGGTTAAAATCCTAATGTTTAGGGCAAACATATGAAGTTGTTGCGAGAAATGTTGGAATAGATGATTAAAATATACCTGTATGTCTACGTATATACATATATGTGGCTGGATATATGTCAGCGCTTATACATTCACTCTGTTATGTTTTACAAGCTTGATATTTTATTTTCAAAAATTCATATCCACCAATTTATGCGAATTGGAGTTAGGATTTTTGAAGAAAAGATGGTTGGAACAGTATAATATCAATGAAAAAAATAAGTTCAAGATTTTATATTGAGAATTTATTTCAAGAATAAGGAATAACAGTCAAAAATCAAAATAGGTCCAAAATCATACATCTAGATTTCATTTTCTGATTATATGAATTGATGCAAATTGTTAAACGGTGAATTTTGATAGTAATTTCAGGATTTTTAGATTTTCTTGTGTCGAGATATTGCGAGTTGATCGGGTAGTGCTTTTTCGTCGATTATCGACAATCGAAGGAGGTCTAGTTGTCGAGATGAAGTCTGATGGTAGCTTGGAGATTGGGGATCTGGGAAAAATAGTAACTGGATTTCCAAACCATCATGGTGAACATATGGCGTCCATGTAGGGTTTTAGGCAACGTTTTGGTAGAGCTGGGTTTTGGTTCGATGGTGGTGTCGTTAGACAATCGGAGTGATGCACACGGAGGGAGATGGATGTCTTAGGTCGTGATGGAGCTTTAGGTAGGGGTCCAGTGGTTAACGGTGATAGTATGAGGCAGGGGTTGGCGATTTTCTGAACTTGGTTTCGACCGAGTTTGGGTGGAAAGTTTGATTTCTTAGAAATCGAAAGTTTGGTCAAGATTTGTGGGTATCTGTGATGGTCGTAGTATAGGCGACTTGAGGAATAGACGGCAGTGAGTCATGTTAGTGTGAGATGATGGTTTTGATGACAACAACCTTAGAATAGATTATAAAATATAAATACTAACAGTGTAAGTTTAGATATATATGTATATGCAAAATTTAACCATGCAGGTAACAAGAATGAAGACTGTACAGTATAGAGATTCAAGATATCAAGATTGAAGACTCATGAGTATCAAGATTATCAAGAGTTCAAGTAATTTATTATTTTTTAATTAGAAATTTTGTTAAAACTCCTAGAAAAGCACTAGCATCTTAAAATCCAACTTATTCGTGGAAAGGAATCCACTTAGAGCCTGTTAAAAGGATGGAACCCTAAGTAGGATGGAACCTACGAAAAATCTAGTGGAAAAATGTTTTGTATCCAATAACTTTTTATTCAAAATAATTTTTCAAAATTATATCCTTTTTCAAAATGATTTCAAAACCTTCCTTTTAAAAAGCATCAAAAACATCTATCATGATTTCAAATAATTTTAGCCTCAAAATAATCTTGAATTTCAAAATCGAATTATCCTTGGTTTTATACTATATTTTAAAATAAAAGTATATTTACTTTTTTTAATATTTATATATTTAGATTTAAATATAAAATTATAATAAAATTCTATATATACATTATTCTTTATATATACTTATGTATTTTAATTATAGTCACGTATATTGATAAAGTTTAAAATAGTTTTAATATAAGATAAAGGTTATTTTCAAAGAAAATCAAAACACCAAAAATCCCTTTGGGATGTCGACATACTCAAGTACCCCATGTCAACATGGTGTCAGTTGAGTTCAAAATTTAAATTTCAAAAGAAGTGTCTATTCATCATAACCCTTCACGATATGGACATGGCTGTTGTTATTCGATAAACATGGGTTAGTTTCAATGAATTTTAATTCAGTTTTTCTGATTTTTCACTCCTCTTCTTCTTCTATATTTCTATATACATATTCTTACCATTACTTTGTCGAAATCAACATTGAATCTAACTAGATTATCTCTGGTTTGATTCTCTATCACTATCTCAACAAGATCCTTAGTGCTATTCAGAGTTATAGGCTTGTTGTAATCAACTTAGCAAGAAAAGGTGTGATTGTGGCCTTGGAAATCAATCAAGCGAGATAAGGTGTGATTGTAGCCTTGGGAAATCAACTGGGTGAACTTGTTGCCCAGGAAATCAAGTATCTCTACCCAGAGGATTGTGATTCTGGAGGGTGTATCTCGTTGCCTTGAAATCCAGGGTGTACTTGTAAAGATTGTTTTTTGAAAGGAAATATGTACTTGTGTGCGGGACTGGATGTAGGGTAACTCCGAACCATTATAAAATCCGGTGTGTTCTTTCCTTTACTGATTTTACTTTATATTTGCATCTGTGTTTGATTCTGTGATCATATCTGTGTCTGAATATTGCATACATTTGTGTTCAAATTAACAAAAACTCAAAAACATTTAACAATTCTCTAAAACACTATTCACCCCCTCCCTCTTTAGTGTTTATTCTAGCCTTAAGATCCTTAATCCGCATTTCTCACATTTGGTATCAGAGCAAGGTTTTCAAAGTTTCATAATCCAATTTTTGAATTTTTTTTAAAATGGCTATGTTTGTTAATACTAGTTTAGAAATACTCAGATCATCATTGTCTTTTGAGTCTGCATATAATCAATGTTCAAATTCAAGTTGTCCACCAAAATTGTTTGATGTGCAGGGATCATTATGGCTATTGAGGAATCAATAGACAATAGACAAATTGTGCAGATCAGAAAGGACAAATGGACACTCGATAGTGGATGTTCTAGACATATGACTGGAAATCCAGATATGTTAAATGACATAATTTACAAAGAGGGAGGACCGGTTAACTTTGGAGACAATTCAAAAGGATATATGATTGGCATCGGCAAAGTCGGTAACTTTGAAACTCCTATTATTACTAATGTTTGGCTAGTTAAAAATCTGAAACATAATATGCTAAGTAAAAGTCAACTTTGCGATAAAGGATATAAAATTAAATTTGAAAAAGATAAATGTCACATTGAAGATAACAATTCAACCATAATATTTGAGGGAGTTAAGGAAAAAGAATATTTATATTCTTAGTATGAAAGTTTCAAATGATAACTTATGTCTTTTGGCAAATACAAGTGACCCTTGGATTTGGCATAAGAAATTTGGGCATTTGAATTTCAAACTCTTATCTAGACTGCCAAAACATGATCTAGTAAGAGGTCTCCCTAAAATGAATTTTAAAGTAGATAGTCTATGTGATGCATGTCATTTAGCAAAACTTAGAAAAAGTTCCTTTAAATTAAATGATATGATTTCAACTTCAAAACCTCTTGAATTACTTCACCTTGATTTATTTGGTCCTTTTCAAATTCTGTCAATAAATCATAGTAAATATGTTTTTGTAATTGCAGACGATTATTCAAGATTTACATGGGCAATATTTTTAAAATATAAAAGTGATACTTTTAAATGTTTTAAGAACTTTACAAAAAGGATTCAAAATCAACTTTCACTAAAAATTATAACCATTTGTAGTGATCACGGTGGTGAATTTGAAAATAAAAGTTTGAGGAATTCTGCAATAAAAAGGGAATAACTCACAATTTTTCATTTTCAAGAACTCCGCAACAAAACGGAGTAGTAGAACGTAAAAATAGAACGATTCAAGAGTGTGTGAGAACTATGCTTTCAGAAAGTAAATTACCAAAGAATTTTTGGGCAGAACCAGTTGCTACCGCCTGTTATATTTTAAATAGAATTTTAATTAAATCTTTAACTAATAAGACTTCTTATGAACTTCTTCACTCTAAGTAACCTAAAGTATCTTATTTTAGAATTTTTGAAAGTAAATGTTTTATTTTAAATACTAAAGATAATTTAGATAAATTTGATCCTAAATCCGACATATGTATCTTTATCAGATATTTAATTAAAGTAAAGCGTACAGAGTATTTAATTTAAGAACTAAACCATCGAAGAAACAATGCATGTGTCATTCAATGAAATTTTTTTGAAGATTCAAATGATGAAGATGATTTAATTACTAAAAATCAAGAGTCAACTGAAAATTAATAATGAAATTAATCATCCTAATAAAAGGACTAAACTTTTAAAAGATCATCCTATTGAAAATATACTAGGAGATATGCAATCTATAGTTAAAACTAGAAATCAACTAATTCAAATGAGTAATGTAGCTTTTATATCAACTACTAAACCGAAAAATCCAAATGAAGCATCATCCGATGATTCATGGATTTTGGCTATGCAAGAAGAACTAAATCAATTTACTAGAAATGATGTTTGGGAACTTGTTCCTAGACCTGAAAATAAAACTGTAATTGAAACTAAATGGGTTTATAAAAATAAAATGAATGAACTAGGAGAGGTAGTTAGAAATAAAGCACATTTAATCGCTCAAGGTTTTTGTCAAGAAGAAGGAATATATTTTGATGAAACCTTTGCTCCCGTAGCAAGTTTAGAAGCCATTTGGATTCTACTTGCTTTCGCAAATCATAATAATTTCAAATTATATCAAATGGATGTTAAAAGTGCTTTTTTGAATGGATTTGTAAAAGAGGAAGTATATGTTGAACAACCACCACTTTTTGAAAATGAAAAATTACATAATCATGTTTAAAAACATAAGAAAGCTTTATATGGCCTAAAACAAGCTCCTAGAGCCTGGTATGATAGACTAAGATCTTACTTATTAAAATCAAAATTTTAAATTGGTAAAGCAGATAATACTCTTTTTATTAAAAGAAATAAAAATGATGTTCAACTAGTACAGTTTACATATATGATATCATTTTTGGATCAACTAACTTTGAAATGAATAAAGAATTTTCTGAAATAATGACAAAAGAAATTGAGATGACTCATAGGGTGAATTAAATTTCTTTTTAGGATTACAAATAAAATAATTAGATAATGATATCTTTATTAGTCGAGAAAAATATGCTAAAGACCTAATTAATAAATTTGGTTTGACCACTATGCGTGGAAAATCCACTCCCATGGCAACCAATGAGTACCTTAATAAAGAAGTTCTCTCTAAAGATGTAGATCAAAAGTTATATAGAGGAATGATTGGATCACTACTCTATATTACAGCGAGTAGACCTGATATCATGCATAGTATTTGTCTCTGTGCAAGATATCAATCTCAACTTAAAGAGACCCACTTAAAAGCCGTAAAACGTATCATAAGATATGTTAAACACACTTCTGACTATGGCTTATTTTACCCTAAAAATAATACCTTTGACTTAATATCTTACTGTGATGCTGATTATGCTGGTTGTAAATCAGACCGAAAAAGTAAAAGTGGAACTTGTCACTTTTTGGGGCATTCTCTGATTTCCTGCTTTAGTAAAAAGCAAAACACAGTTTCTTTATCAACAACTGAAGTAAAATATATTTCTGCTGCTTTGGCTTGTTTTCAAGTAATATATATGCAACAAACTTTAAAAGATTATGGTTTAAGTTTTTTGAAATCACCAATTTATTGTGATAATACTAGTGCGATAAATTTATCCAAAAATACTACTCAACATGCTCAAACTAAACATATTGATATCAGACATCACTTTCTCAGAGATAATATAAGTAAGGAAGTAACCAATCTAGAGTATATCAATTTTGAGAATCAAATTGCTGATATCCTAACAAAACCTTTAAATGAATCTATATTTACTAAATTAAGAAGAGAATTAGGTATTTGTTCAATAACTGAAATATAAAATATAAATAAACAAAAGTATAATTAAAATTAAATCAAAATTAACCAATTAATAAAAAATTTAAAGGACCATGTCGACATACCCCCCAATCCGTGTCGACATATAACATTTTTTATTCCTAAATTTTTTCCCACCAAAATTCAAAATAATTGTATATATATTCTTCTCATTTTCGAAATTTTATTCATCCTTTCTGTTATTTCTCTGTTCTATCCTCTGAAATCAAATAATCAATGGCCTCCTCTTCAAAATCTAACAAAAATTCTACCTTTCCGTTTCCTTCTCCTAGTTCTGGTCTATTTCAACGTACTACTCTCGCTCGTGTGACAAAAATGGAGGATTCTCTAAAGGATACACTTCAGTTAATGACTGAAATCCAAGTAATGCAACTTCGAATGGGCAAGGAACAAGAAAGGCAAGGCAAAATCCTTAGAAATTTGCAAAAATTTCTAATGGACAATCATGTTAACCCGATCTTGATTGAAGAAGAATCTTCAGGAGATCATGTACAAGAGGCTAGCGAAGAAGAAGAAGAAGAACCCATGGAAGATGTGTACGCGGAGGATGACAACAAAGTTGTGCGCGTTGGAGAAGTGTGTTCTGACAAAGATGGGAATCTTGTCGAACAACGTGGAAATTTATGTTTCCACTATCCAAACTGTTCGATTCATATATCTCCTATGTTCAATAACACACATTAGTTTCTTCTCTTTTTTTATCATTGTTTTATGTTTCTTCTTACGTTTCCCATGAAAATGTGAATATAACTATATGATTAATAAATAAATTGTATTCTAATAAGTGTTCTTCCCTATTAATAAATATAACTATATGGTTATTATATACTTAGAATAGTTAGTAGTTTAGGATTAGGTTTATTATTAGATCTAAATGTTGATTATTTATGATAACACTATCATTATAATCACATGTCATAGAGTATAAGATTTAGGGGGAGTTATTTAGCTTGGAGTTATATAGTTTAGAGTTAGTCTTTTTTGTTGATGACAAAGGGGGAGAAGTATAAAATAGGATAGTTAGGCATAGATTAAGGAGGAGTTATTAGGATAAAAGTAATATTTTATAAACAAAGGTTGTCATCATCAAAAGGGGGGAGATTGTTAGTCCGTGAGATGATGGTTTTGATGACAAGAACCTTAGAATAAATTATAAAATATAAATACAAACATTATAAGTTTAGATATATATATATATATTTGCAGGATTTAACCATGCAGGTAACAAGAATGAAGATTGTACAGTATACAGATTAAAGATATCAAGATTGAAGACTCATGAGTATCAAGATTATCGAGAGCTCAAGAGTTCAAGTAATTTATTATTTTTTAACTAGAAATTTTGTTAAAACTCCTAGAAAAGCAATGGCATCTTAAAATCAAATTTATTCGTGGAATGTAATCCACTTCGAGCCTGTTAAAGGGATGGAACCCTAAGTAGGATGGAACCTACGAAAAATCTAGTGGAACATTGTTTTGTATCCACTAACTGTTTATTCAAAATGATTTTTCAAAATTATATCCTGTTTTCAAAATGATTTCAAAACCTTTCTTTTAAAAAGCATCAAAAACAACTATCCTGATTTCAAATACTTTTAGCCTCAAAATAATCTTGAATTTCAAAATCAAATTATCCTTGGTTTTAAACTATCTTTTAAAATAAAAGTACATTTAATTTTTTTAATATCTATATATTTAGATTTAAATATAAAATTATAGTAAAATTCTATATATATATATATATATATATATTATTCTTTATATTTACTTATGTATTTTAATTATAGTCAACTATATTTATAAAGTTTAAAATATTTTTAATATAAGATAAAGGTTATTTTCAAAGAAAATCAAAACACCAAAAATCCCTTTGGGATGTTGACATACTCAAGTACCCCATGTCGACAAGGTGTCAGTTGAGTTCAAAATTTAAATTTCAAAAGAAGTGTCTATTCATCATAACTCTTCACGAATGGACATGGTTGTTGTTCTTCTATAAATATGGGTTAGTTTCAACGAATTTTAATTCAGTTTTTCTGGTTTTTCACTCCTCATCTTCTTCTATATTTCTATATACATATTCTTACCATTACTCTGCCGAAATCAATATTGAATCTAACTAGATAATCTCTGGTTTGATTCGCTATCACTATCTCAACAAGATCCTCGGTGCTATTCAGAGTTATAGGCTTTCTGTAATCAACTTAGCGAGAGAAGGTGTGATTGTGGCCATGGAAATCAATCAGGCGAGATTAGGTGTGATTGTAGCCTTGGGAAATCAATTGGTGAACTTGTTGCCTGGGAAATCAAGTATCTCTACCCAGAGGATTGTGATTCCGGAGGGTGTACCCCGTTGCCTTGAAATCGAGGGTGTAATTGTAAAGATTATTTTTCCGAAAGGAAATCCGTACTTGTGTGCGGGACTTGATGTAGGGTAACTCCGAACCAGTATAAAATCATGTATATTCTTCCCTTTATTGCTTTTACTTTATATTTGCATCTGCGTTTGATTCTGTGATCATATCTGTGTCTGAATATTGCATACATTTGTTTTCAAATAAAAAAAAACTCAAAAAGAGTTAACAATTCTCTAAAATACTATTCACCCCCCTCTAGTGTTTATTCTAGCCTTAAGATCCTTAATCCGCATTTCTCACAAGTCATCGCCGACTGGAATTGTGTGCACATGCACAAGGGGTGGCCGTGCATCAGTATTTGTTTCGAGGAAGAAGAAGCTTCTGCCTCGGGTGAAACTCGAGTAAGTATTAAGTTTGCCTCGAAGTGATGTGGTTGACGAGGAGCTTGGGGTTCCGTGTAGAAAGGGAAGCGAGATGGACGGGTTTAACTCGATTGTGGTCTCGTGTAAATTAGAATGGGGCCTGGGTATTTTGGTTATGTTTTTAAAACTAGATTTAGAAATAAGAAAAGGTTCTAAACAAGTTTTCAAACAAATATTTTTCAAGGGAAGATTAAGCAAGTTTCAAATAAGGTATGGATCGGAATTTTAAAAAAACAAGTTTCAATAACTAAGAATGTCTTTGATTTTAAAATTGTTTTGGGTTGAATAATTATAAGGATAATTAATTAATAATTCATAAGTGTTTTCATATGAGATTAAGTAAGTAACTAAGAATAAACACTTATGAAACTGATTAAGTATTAATTATTTAATGTAATTAATTAAGTGATTACTTAGCATAAGTAATCAATGGAAAATTACTAAATAAGGAGGATAATTACTTTATGAAAGTAGTTAAGGAGGAATTACTTAATGTAATTAATTAAAGGATAGTTAATCCTGAATGTGATTAATTTAAAGAGTAATTAACAAAAGTAGTTATAGGACCATTAATTAATTACTGGGAGTAATAAAATGAATGGTTTAAGAATAATTAATTTATGTAATTAATTTAAGGTTAATGTAATTAGAGAATGATTAATCAAGGATGATTAATTGAGAAAAATAATTATAAATGGTTAATTAGTTGGATTATGATTAATTAATGTTAAGTGAGCAGGATTAAGGTAAACCAAGTGATTTAAGATGGTAATTAATCTAATTGGACATTAATTAAATTGATTATGAATTAATCAAATCTTGCTTATGGACGATTGAATGTTATTGGGTATTTTGGGTTGTGTGATTTGTTGTGTGACCATGATACCTTGTATTATAGTTGATTTGTATCCCTTTAAACTAGAATTAAGATGACATTGTTTCGAAGAGACCGGGGTCGGGTATCAGTAAATACCCAAAACCACTTCCATTAGTAAATTACAGTAATTCTTTACAATTTGATTAGAGGCAAACAGGCCGGAATGGAATGAATTGAGTAACATGTACATTTAACCTGAAAACTGTTTTGTGTGATAAGAACTCGTAAATGTATGGGTTACCCTGATATTCACATATGCTATGACTTAGTATTTCATATTATATGGGTTTACTCACGCTGGTTTCCAGCCTGACTCGGGTGTTACTTTGTTGTAATGCTCGGGTCAGACCGAGTATTACAGATTTTGAGGTAAGGACGTTTTGGATCTCAGGTGGCGAGCTGGATGGCAGGAACATATAGAGTATTCTGGTATGAGATATTTGTTTATCTGGGACATGTTGATTTTTAACTATCCAGTGTTTATGTAAATGTTGTAACTCTGATGTATCAATGTAAATTAACTGATGCGGTTTTCCTTTGTACAACTGTTATTTTATTTGATATTATATTTTGATCCACTGCGAATGTGAGATTCTGTGTTTCATTTCTATTTCTTCTTCTATCTCTTTTATTCTTTTCCAAATTATCTAGAATTTTCGGGATCGAAAATTCTGGGTCGTTGCATATCAGAGCAGAAGGTTAAGCGAGAACCTTGGCTCTAATGGGTTTACTCATTAAGGATAGGGTAAGTAGTACCCTAGAATGAGTTGAGTGTAGTATACATGAGAGTGCGTACTTGTTATTTTCTTATAAAATGATTTTAAAAATGATTTTTATATAAGTTTATATTTTGAATATATAAAGCAATAGTTTTTCCAATATGTAAAGAAATTGGTTATTGATTATGGAATTAAATAAAAATAATGAGAATTAAGTGATACAACCAAATTGAAAGTGAATGAAAATAAGTTTGAAATGGATCCAAACTGAAACTAAAATCCTGAATTTGTAAATGTATTTTCAGAATAAGATGATAATGAATTGGTTTTTAGATATGACAATCTTGGTTATTATCATAAATGGTTGTTGTATTTAATAACGAAACGTGTGTTAATGAGTAAGCAAAATGAAATTTTTTAAGGAAACAAAAATTTAGGTGAATATGACTTATAAAATGGAATAGAGGATAATTTAAGTTGTGAAGTTTTAAATCTAAGTCCTGAAAATTTGGAATTTGTTTTGAATTAAAACCAAAGGTGGTTTAAAAAGATTTAAGGTATAACTTGGTGTGTAAAGGAAATAATATGTATAAATGAGGATATACATAATACCAAAGATGATTTGAAATAAAATCTAAGTGTTGAGTTTTACATTTTTACTTGGAATGTGATGTAAAAACCCGAAGTGTATAAGTTTTGAACTTATAAGTATGAAGATTATCAATGAGAATTTTAAAATTTGAAATGAAAATTCAAATTGAATAATGTCGACTGGAGTAAACTGAATTTAACTTAGGGAAAGTTAAATAAGTTTAAGACAAACAACCTGAATTAGAAATTTCAAGATGAAATTGGATTTAACTTGGGAAGTTAAATGGTTGATTTGAATTGGGAGTTTGTGTGATCTCAACATGGGTTTGAAATCTGGAAATTGGATATGGATGGATGTTTTAAAATAACTTGGATAATATTATCCTATTGTTATTAATAATCTTTAAACTATGAATTGGATTTGTTTAAATTAATGAATTGTGGTAATAAATCCATTATTGAGATAAAAGGGAAATTAAACTTTATTTTGAAATTAAGGATATGGAATCACTTTGAACTTATGATTTGAATGTTAAGAATTGAATTTGTAAATTAAAATTTTTGAAGAATCGGTTTCAAAGTTGGAAAATAAATTGGGTAATAAATTGAATTTTAAAGATAAAATTGTTTTAAACTCTTATTTGAATTTTGAAATTAGTTAAGTAAAGATAATTTAAAATGGAATTTTGAAATTTGGAATCAAAATTTAATTGTTTAAAGATTCAGATTGTTGACTTAAAAATAAAGGTCAATTTGATTTAAAGGATTAAATCGACATTTAAAATTTAACTTGAATTTATATAATTCGAGATGGTTTAAATTGAATTAGTTCAAATTGAATTTTATTTGAATGAATTAGAATTGTGATTAAAGATGGATAAGTTTAAAATTCAATGGAAAATTTGAATTGAATTAATTTAAAGTTGTATAAATTTGAAATTCAAATGGGAGTTGATTGAATTTGGGATAGGAATTGAAGTTAATTTAAATTCAATTGAAATTGAATCGATTTAAAGAAAGTGGAAATTGATTGAAAATGGAGATTGGGAAGGTGAATAGTTTGGCTCTGAACTATTTTTTCAAAAAAAATGTTTTAATATAAACTATTTTTAAATATACTTTTCCTAGCTATTTATTATATGGCTTTTATTTTTAAACCCAAAACTATCTTATACTTGTTTTACAACTACTTTTGAAACTATTTAACTATTTTACAATAATTTTACAACTATTTTATAAACTAATTACTATTTTACAACTATTTGACTATTCTACAACTACTTTGAAATTACTTTACTATTCTACTGATTTTACAACTAATAACTATTTTACAATTACTTAACTATTTTAAAATTTCCAAGCTATTTTCTAAACTCAAGCTAGTCAGAGTGCAAACTATTTATAATTGAAGTGATAACCCAAATGGAATTGAAAGCAATTGTGGGTGAGTAAATAGAATCAAAATGAAGGTGAATAGAAAAGAGAATTTATTTAGCTAATAATCAATAAAGATAAATACGTATGATGTACGTATATTATTCTATTCGCATAACGATTTGATCTAGATTCGAGCACAGAATTTCAAGATAGTATATCGATCCGATTTGTGATATTTTACTCGATTTTCATTGGCGAACCTGGATATGGATTTTTAATTGGCTTTGGATATTCTCTATCATAGTTATGACTATGCAAGGTGAATGATGGTTTCTGATCAAGAAACCAGATCTGTGTCTGTATTAGGAAGTCGGGTGGACGATACTAGTTCGGAAGTGAAATTGTGTGATCGAGTGAGCGATCAGATTGATATAGCGTACGGTATGTGTACATCGTACGGGTTTGAATGAAATTGATATTGAAAATTTGTGGATAAAAACTGTAAAATGTTTTTGAAATGAAAAGTATATTTTGTGAAATACATGATGAAGTGAAATGGAAATTGGAAATTTCTATGATTAAAGGTTCACTTTATGAAGAAAAGTAATGGGAAATCAAATTTAAATATTTGATTTGGAATAAACAAAGTTATGTATCTTTGTTACATATATGATAAAACTCCCCTTGTTGAATCTATAGCCAGAAGAAAAGATTTTTGAAAAGATTTATAGTATAAAAAGGGATTTTATACAAGTATGAAATGATTCAAAGATTTTCAAAGTTATATATATATCTATATATGTAAAGGATCTTATGAGAATGATTTTGGAGAAAAGGTTTTTGGAACCTATGGATTTTGGAAAGGCTTTTGACTTTTGGGGGAAAATCAATTTTGGAAATTTGGAAAGCCTAGTTTGAAAATTATCGATTTTGAGAAAAGGAGATTTATATTGGATTCATACTAGGTGTATGATTTGGAAGATACTATATGTGTATAGTATAAAGTGTTTTGAAAATAGCTCTGGAGAAAAAGACGCTTCCTTGAAATGAACTTCTTAGGAGTACCATAGGTTGGTACTGCCTTGAACCTCAATGGGGGGAGGCTCTAAAGTGGATCTCATGAGGAAGTCCGGACAAGCTGAAGTTCCTGAGGATGATTGGGTAGCGAAAGTCGAGGGCGCTGATGCCTACAAAGGCATTTGGGTTATGTTGTGACGACAGTGTAACTCGGTGCCGCTGCGATCTAGTGTGGACCATAGCGGAAATCGCGTGGAGGTGAGTGTCAACCGTCTACGCTTGATTTTGCTGGGAAGGCAACGTAACATCGGTACTGCGATCTGTGGTCGAGTGGAGTGGAGTAGTTTCATTTTTTTGGCAGCGGAATTCGAGGGCATCGATGCCTACAATTATATGGTTTTTGCAGTGATAGCAACGTAACCCCAGATGTAGCTGCAATCTATAGCGGGTTCCATGGCGTAATCGAGGGGCGAGGAGTGCCTACAGTTATCTATGGATTTTGCCGGGATGGCAACGTAACCATCGGGTTAACTGCGACCATGGATAGGGGTGATGGTTTCTAAAGCATTCTCACCAAAGATGTTTCCTCTACTTTCAAAAATGTTTTCTATATTTTCAATAAAATTATTTTCTATGTATTTTCACTGAGTGTTGAAAATGGGTTTACCAAGTACTTATAGATTTTCGATCTTACGCCTGATCAACGTATGACCGAATTTCCGTGAGAACAAGGATGGAGTGGTTAAGACATCGAGTTATAAAAAGTATTTTTATAAAACTATTTTGACAATATATATATATAGAGATTTTTAAAAGTGTTTTAAAATTACTTAATAAAAAGATTTTATAGCAAAAGTGACGAAAGAGTACTTTTTCTGATAATAAGCATTTTAATAAATTCTGGCTTCGTTCCTTTTCGAGGAAGTAAAGATTCTAAGAGGGGAGGAATGTGATAACACATATTTTGGATATTTGTTAATTGATAATTAACAGGATTAAAAAATTTAAATTGCTAAATTTGTAAATTGAACAAATAAAATTCTGATATATAATATATCTGGATATGTACATAAATGAATTTGAGCTATAATATCTGGATAATTATTTGTTTAATAATCTCCTATTATAATTATTTAAATAGGAAAAATTCATTTTTGTTCAAAAAAAACAAAATGTGTATTTGATTATGTATATATCTAAGTAGATTTTAAAGGAAATTTGGATTTGAAATTCAAATGTAAACATCTTGGAAATCAATTAGATTTAAAATAACATGTATATATGATTTTTGTTGGTATGTAATTAGTTTTATATCATTATAGTTAAAAGATTTTATAAGTATAAACAAAGGATATATATATACTGTTATATTTGTATAAATTTATTTATAATTGTATAATTGGATTTTTATAACATTTTCTGTTAAGTTATTTATAGATAAACAAAAGAAAAAGTTTAAATATAAAACATAAAATATTAGTAAATATAAAACTAAATTTGAAAATATCATATAAATATAAATATATACATATATATATATATATATATATATATATATATATATATATATATTAAGGACATATGAATACATGACATTTATAAAAATAAAATAAAATTGTGATTATTTTATGAATACATATTAATTAAAAGTGTAAGATAAATATATATAAAATTTAACATATGTAAGCTTAGGAATGCATGTAATCACAAGTGTAAACAAACCTTATCATATAATTAACAAGTGTCTTTTGTTTCTTTTTATTTTTCAAAATAATTAATAAAAGATAAAATAGGTTATATAAACATCTCCATCCCTCTCTTTCATTTCTTTTATCTCTTCAATTTCAAAACCCAAAAGAAAATAACTTGTAACACAAACCTGGAAATAATATATATATATATATATATATATATATATATATATATATCAGGCAAATATCAAAGCTAAATCAAGATCAGATTCAACTCTGAAACAGGAAACAAATCATCTCAGATTTAAGCAAGATCATTTCAACAACTAAATCAAAGCTTCAGATCATTTTTCAGTTTCTAGATCTACATTTAGTTTCAGACCAAATCAAAACTGTTCTCTGTTTCTACATAAACAGGTGAGTAAACTTTATCTAGTTTAAAACATGATGTTCGGGCAAACATATGAAGTTGTTTGGAGAAATGTTGGAATAGATGAATAAAATATACATGTGTGCCTATGTATGTATATATGTGGTTGGATATATGTCTGTGCTTATACATTCACTCTATTATGTTTTACAGGCTTGATATTTTAACTTAAAAAATTCATACTACCAATTTATACGAATTGGATCTAGGATTTCTGAAGAAAAGATGGTTGGAACAGTATAACGTCAATGAAAAAAAGTAAGTTCAAGATTTTATATTGAGAATTTATTTCAAGAATAAGGAATAACAGTCAAAAATCAAAATAGGTCCAAAATCATACGTCTAGATTTAAATTTCTGATTATATGAATTGATGCGAATAGTTAAATGGTGAATTTTGATAGTAATTTCAGGATTTTTAGATTTTCTTGTGTCGAGATATTGCGAGTTGATCGGGTAGTGCTTTTTCGTCGATTATCGACAATTGAAGGAGGTCTGGTTGTCGAGATGGAGTCTGATGGTAGCTTGGAGATTGGGGTATCTGAGAAAAATATATACTGGATTTCCAGACCATTATGGTGAACATATGGCGTCGATGTAGGGTTTCAGGCGTCGTTGTGGTAGAGCTGGGTTTTGGTCCGATGGTGGTGTCGTTAGACAATCGGAATCATGCGCACGGAGGGAGATGGATGGCCCAGGCCGTGATGGAGCTTTGAGCCGGGATCCAATGGTTAATGGTGACAGTATGAGGCTGTGGTTGGCGATTTTCTAAACTTGGTTTCGATCGAGTTTGGGTGGAAAGTTCGATTTCTTAGAAATTGAAAGTTTGGTCAAGATTTGTGGGTATCTATTATGGTCGAAGTATAGGCGACTTAAGGGATAGACGGCGGTGAGTCATCGTCGACTGGAATCGTGTGCACATGCACAAGAGGTTGCTGTGCATCAGTATTTGTTTCGAGGTAGAAGAAGCTTCTGCCTCGGGTGGAACTCGAGTAAGTGTTAAGTTTGCCTCGAACTGATGTAGTGGACGAGGAGCTTGGGGTTTCATGTAGAAAGGGAAGCGAGATGGACGGTTTAGCTCGATTGTGGTCTCGTGTAAATTGGAATGGGGCTCGGGTATTTTGGTTATGTTTTTAAAACTAGATTTAGAAATAAAGAAATGTTCTAAACAAGTTTTCAAGCAAATATTTTTCAAGGGAAGATTAATCAAGTTTCAAATAAGGTATGGATCGGGATTTTAAAAAACAACTTTCAATAATTAAGAATGTCTTTGATTTTAAAATTGTTTTAGGTTGAATAATTATTAGGATAATTAATTAATAATTCATAAGTGTTTTCAAATGAGATTAAGTAAGTAATTAAGAATAAACACTTATGAAACTGATTAAGTATTAATTATTTAATATAATTAATTAAGTGATTACTTAGCATAAGTAATCAATGGAAAATTACTAAATAAGGAGGATAATTACTTTATGGAAGTAATTAAGGAGGAATCACTTAATGTAATTAATTAAAGGATTAATTAAAGTAAGTAATTAAAGGATAGTTAATTTTGAATGTGATTAATTTAAAGAGTAATTAACAAAAGTAATTAGAGGATCATTAATTAATTACTGAGAGTAATTAAAGTGAATGGTTTAAGAATAATTAATTTATGTAATTAATTTAAGGCTAATGTAATTAGAGAATGATTAATCAAGGATGGTTAATTGAAAAAAATAATTAAAAATGGTTAATTAATTGGATTATGATTAATTAATTAATGTTAAGTGAGTAGGATTAAGGTAAACCAAGTGATTTAAGATGGTAATTAATCTAATTGGAGATTAATTAAATTGATTATGAATTAATCAAATCTTGCTTATGGATGATTGAATGTTATTGGGTATTTTGGGTTGTGTGATTTGTTGTGTGACCATGACACCTTGTATTATAGTTGATTTGTATCCATTTAAACTGAAATTAAGATGACATTGTTTTGAAGAGGCCGGGGTAGGGTATCAGTAAATACCTGAAACCACTTCGATTAGTAAATTACAGTAATTCTTTATAATTTGATTAGAGGCAAACAGGTTGGAATGGAATGAAATGAGTAACATGGACATTTAACCTAAAAACTGTTGTGTGTGATAAATGATTGACTATAAGAACTCATAAAAGTACGAGTTACCCTTATTCACATATGTTATAACTTATTATTTCGTATTATATAGGTCTACTCACGCTAGTTTCTAGCCTGACCTGGGTGTTACTTTGTTGTAATGCTCGGGTCAGACCGAGTATTACAGATTTTCAGGTAAGGACGTTCTAAAGCTCAGGTGGCGAGCTGGATGGCAGGAACATATAGAGTATTCCACTGTGAGGTATTTTCTTATCTGGGACATGTTGATTTTTAACCGTCCAGTGCTTGTATAAAAGTTGTAACTCTGATGTATTAATGTAAATTAACTGATACAGTTTTCCTTAGTATAACTGTTATTTTATTTGATATTATTTTTTGATCCGTTGTGAATGTGAGATTCTGTGTTCCATTTCTGTTTCTTCTTCTATCTCTTTT
The DNA here is from genome assembly GCA_030765085.1 of Allium cepa. Classification (NCBI taxonomy): domain Eukaryota; kingdom Viridiplantae; phylum Streptophyta; class Magnoliopsida; order Asparagales; family Amaryllidaceae; genus Allium; species Allium cepa. The sequence continues at coordinate 771,866,411 of CM060935.1, forward strand.
CTTCCTTTCCTAACTATCTGGAATTTCGAGATCGAAAATTCTGGGTCGTTACATGATGTACATATAAATGATAATAAAATGAAATGAATACCTAAAGAGATAGCCTATAAAATGCACCTTGAATAAAGAACAACTCCTAGATTCGATTGAACCACCTCCACAGATTGCCACAAACTAGAGATGGACACCACCCCTTTATTTATTTAATTTTGAATTGAATATTGTTTTCAAAATAGAAGGCAATTATGCCATAATGCTTGCGGTTAGGATAGAGTGGAAGAGGGATAGCCAAATGAATGATACTGAGGTGTTCAAATAGGCATTTAGGAAAAGGAAAATGTGTAGATCTTTTCTCCTTTCTTTACTCGTTCTTCGTTTTTCATTTCAAATCAACATTTGAACATATAAACCACCTCCTTTTAGCTCCTGTGGCTGACTGTACTAGAGGCTATATGGGCCTTCTATAATTTCCAGCAACACTTAGTAATTAGTCAATTTAAACCAGATTTAAATATTTATTAATAATACATATTGATACATACATATATAAATTTTATATACACACCAAATTAATTACAAATGGCACCCAAATTTTTTTTTAATAAATAATATTTCAAAAATACTAATTTAATTAATTTACAACAATTAAAAAATTGTATGTTATTTCGAGGCATTCGACGTTACGGTTGTATGACTCAAAGGTGCAACTTCAATCAACGATTAATATTGAACAATTCAAATATTAACATTTGCATGTCATTTTAGCAAATAGTGTGACGGTTTGGCCGAATTTATCACTTAAATTTTGGTAAAATCTAATTTTATATTTTAAGTTATACGTGATAATGATGATTATTTACACCAATTCTGTTCGTTGTGCAGTTAAAGCTCTGTAAAATCCTCACTATAGTGCATAGCGCTCTTTGACCGCTAGGCTATTTCAATATAGCACTATTAGATGGGTGATCCACTTTAAGCCCTGCTATTCTCTAGTACACCTGCTAAATCAAGGAATTACGGAATCCGCTTTAGCAAAATTTACATAAAAAGGTTGATTTGACTAGTTCTCTTTTGAACCAAATTAACGAAGTTAGTGTGAAGACTTAATTTTAAGGCACAAGTGCATAATATAAGTTAGAAATTTATTGTAGTCGCCAAGTCTCGTTTGCAAAAAACTATGATATTGTTCAGTTTTATTATATAAGACTAAATAATATTTCTTCTTACAACACAAATGATGTGAGAATAAGAAAAGTTAACTTTAATATTTTGTTTTATATTTAATGATGCCTTTAGCTCCTCCGCCATTTCCTACGACATCCACTACAAATTTTAACACTTTGCACCACCACTGTTACAGAACCGCAAAGCGCTTTAACTGCACAGTTTGTTCTTCAAAACCATATCAATTTAGAACTCATGAAATTTGGTTTTGGTCAAAATTTCAATATCTTCCACATTTAACTTGTTTAGTCTAAATACAAAGTCATGTTTCAATATTAATAATTAGTAACCGGATTGCTTTGGTTAGAGTCTTTGACTTTAAATTGAATATAATTGACAGTGATACTAACCTCATATAACTAGGGAGACTAATTCTCTATTAAATAGTGTTTCACTTCCAATGCTTTAACTTAGACCCAACTATAGTCGTTTGAAAGACATCATGCCACGATTTATCTATAATTAAAGTACATCGTCCACATTGAAGTTGAACGGTATTCTCAAGCCGAGAGAACGGTGTAATATCATCACTTTAAGATTCTCTGTTTGACCTTAGTTATTGTAACCATCAGAAAACTCTTGAGTGAGTCCTTTCATAGTTATCCAATAACTATCAATACGTAACATGTTGGTAGTCCCAATGGACATAATGCACTGTCCACCATTTAGAGAGCGTTACGTACTCTATTCTCAATGGATGTATCAATATCCTATCTCTAAATAATCTTGATTGATATTATTTAAAAAATATGTTATTTTTAAAGTGGTAAATTTCTCATGATTACAACACATTGTAATTACTATCACATAACATATTGTTTAAGAATTTTCTAATTAATATACTTAAATTAAATAATTGACTAAATAACACAATATGACAAGTGTATAATAGAAAGAAAAACACATTTTTAACGATATTTTATTACAGAGTAAATAATTTATAATAGATTATAGAATTCCCATACGGCACACCCCTAACTCTATCACATCCATGGCTAGACCCAAAAAAGATAAAAGAAAGAGGAAGGCTAATATAGATTTGAACTCTAAAGAATCCAAAGTGGGAACCGTAGTTTCCTCTTAAACTGACTTAACCAAAACTCTAGAGTGGATTTATGTAGATACTAGGTGGAAAAATCAATGCTTGAAACCTCGTGAAAGAGAGCCCATGGAGTGGGAGACAAAGTGAAGGAAATATTGTCAATTCCATGCTGGATGGACACAAAACAAACGAGTGTAGACTTTTGAGATATTTGATAAAAGAGCGGGTTTAGAAAAAAAGTTACAACAATATGTAAGGAACTCAATAATTGTTGCACAATCTTTAGTGGTTCCACAACTGCAACCATTATGGTAGACGACCCTGAACATAGCCATGGATATGGACAGAGCACGGTAATCCCATGACCAGGATAGATTGGAATTATGTTTACCTTTCCATTTTTTCATTTTTTCTTTGAATGAAATGTAAAGGTTTACTATCAAGCTACTTACACATGTGCATGACCTCGATTGGTCCAATTGATATGCTCTGAGTTAAAGCCTAAGAGTAATACTTGATTGGACTACTTGCTCAGGTTTCTATTCGATTCACTTCGATTTAGATTCTATGAATAATACGCTGATTGATATTTAGCCATGACCTCATTTGAATATGATATGCGATTTTGACATTGCTACAAGTATCGACAAAACTTGGTTATCCCATATATTTGATAATAGATTAATATTATAGATCACTTGACTAGAGAGACACGGTGATGAACTATGAATTAAAGGTCCCCTCGTCAGAGAGTGAATGGATGGACTTGTAGAGGAGAGTGAGTCTCGTAAAGTAAGTGGATGAACTCGTCTTAAATTGATCCCGTTCACCAAAGAGTGGGTTGATGAGTTTAGTATAGATTCAAAATTATTTAATCCAGAGAGATAAAAATTCAACTTTAAGGCATCAACACCTTTTGATTTAGAATGACTTTGTTATGATTATTGAATGAATGGTAGATATTATTGCTTGATCCGATTGGACCTACATATAATGGGATGTTGGGGGATACTAGATGATTTATATGTAACTCTTCAACTAGGGGAAATATATCAACTTAATATAAGTTCACTACTAGATGAAATTTTGATCTAGTTAGACTTGCTTATAATAGGATATGGAAGGAAATTAACCAATTTGTAAGCAATGATCCAACAAGAATTGCATGATAGCGTGATATATGATTTATTTATGTCATATTAATCCCAAAAGAACACGGATTGATAATGAATCATGATTGATATTTAGACAAAGATTGAATCATTGATCTTGATGGTTGAGTGACCTTTGATTTGCAAGTGAGTTGAAGGGAATTGGATAATTCAACTTAGTTGATCTGATAGATAACATATAGACATAACCGACAATTTTCCAATATCGGTACATGTTCTTAATCAAAGCATGCTTTCCATAAAAGCATGCTTTAGATGGCAAGTGATTTCGACAAATTTTCTACAGTCTTGGAATTGACTCAAATCAGAAAACTGGCCTAAAAATGATGAGGGAATGAATCGAGAAGTTCAGAAGATGCTGAAATTGAATCATAGAGCAAATTGATCAAGTTTGGGAGGAATTTTATTGACCTGTATCGATCGATTATGATTGGTATCGAACAATCCAATGAGGACAATGGGACGCTCTCTAATTGAAGATGAAAAGATACAAGTGATTGAAAAGACATCGATCGATACAGATCCATATAGATCGGTATCGAACGTTCTTGCTCTCTTCCTAGTAGTACCAACTTTGAAGACTTAAAGAGGTAGAGGAGATATAAAATTAACCATATTGATCGACATCGGTCGATCAAGCTTACAAGAAAGCATTTGATTTGACATGTTCTTGTTGTTGGAACATCGGATCTGGAGATATTTTCTCATTTAAACCAAATCTAGTGATTATCGTACTTGGGTTCACCTATAAATAGAGAAATTTCATCTATTATGAGAGGACCTTTTGGGAATTTTTGGAGAATCTAAGATCTTGCCTTTATATTTCAAGATTCCATTATGAATTGGGTATTCTAGAAAGAGATAACCATTGCCGAACCACTGTAAAAATGTTATGTTTCTATTCTCTTTTTCTCTTTGATTCTTTATTCACTTACTTTGTTTTTCCGATTTGGATGTTAGCCAGAAAAAAGGCTAACAGTATTAATATTAACATAATCGTAAAATCAAATTTCCATTCAAATATATAAATATATAAATCACTTGATCGATATATGTACGTGAAGGACCTCCCTTATAATTTTAATATATAAAATATGCTTCCTTTTAATTTTATATAAATTAGGTCAATGGTCATGTTTTTCCTTTACAACCAGTTGATATTCTCACACCCATATTAATAATTCACATCTTATTTGATTTCAATATTTAAAATGTAATAACATTTTTTAGAATACCATATTAACAAAATATTTTCACCATTAAATCATAAATTTTATCATCTATTAAATAACATGTTTTGTGCATAAGTATATATTTAGTCGTAGAATTTTTTTCTGAAAAAATATAACTTTTTCTTAGAAATAATATTTAAAACTACATTGTTAAAAATGCAACCGCAATTACATCATTTAAATCACAAAGTTCAAAAATAATAAATTTTCACTATTCTAACTACATTATATATATGCATTTATAACTGCATTTTCTTAATGCAGTTAAATTTTGCATTAAGATCAAATATTACTGCATTTTCCAAATGCAGTTAATTTATTAAGTACATAAATATTATATATAATTATCAAATGCAACCAAAATTGTTACTACATCAAATAAATATATTTAAATTAATTTAAGAAAATATTGTCACGTTCGATAAAATATTCAAATGCAGCCAAAATTTATGACTACATCACATAAATGTAAATAGAAAAATGTACCATCATTATGCTTCTTAATCAAATATAATCATTACTGCACTTTCACCTTTATTCTCTGACCATTTGCTTACCTTCGATTACAAAAATATATGGAGTATGCCATTTTCCCACCACAACTGGTACATTAAATTAGGAATTTCCTTCCTGAAACCTGTGTTCATTCATAATGCTTCACATGAACTAAAGTTTAATGGGTCCGATGTAATCTCTTTCCAATTTTTTTCTTTTTAAGAATGGTGGAGTACCATCAGATGTTATTGATCCTGCATAATACTTGTTTCTATGATATATAATCTCTACTTATAGGTAAATGTTTCTTTGATCAAATTCTAATTGGTTTGTATCATCAGCATATGTACATAGGCGGACTGCACTCACCTATTCTTCTTTAGAACACATGGAACATTTCCTACATATTATAAATCTATTAGATACAATTTTTAGATTGTACTATAGGAAAACTCTTAGCATTAAATGTTCGCTTTACTCTTCCCAATAGCTCTAAGAATGTAGTAACATTTGATGACAGAGGTTGACCAACAACTGGAATGAAATAAACAAAAAAAGGCATTTAAATTTAACTGCATCATAATGCAATTAAATTATAACTGCATATATGAACTAAGGCAAAAAATGTGTCTTAATTAATTGTGTTTTCTTAATATAGTAATAAGTGCATTTTCTTAATGCTGTTAAAATTATTATATGCAACCAAAATTATTATTGCATAATATAAATGCAACCAAAATTGAATAAAAACTTTTTAGCAATTATAATTGCATTTTCTTACTACAGTTAAAAATGATATGTAGTACCAATAATAGATATCATTGAAAAGTTTATTAAATTTGTGATTTAATTGTGAAAATTATTTTTAAATCTGATTAATCGACAAGAAGTTATTACATTTCAAAGATTGAAATTAAATGAATTTGATGGATAATGTTATCTGTCGGGTATGTAGTGTTAAAGAGTAGGGACCTAATTTATAAAATTATTGATAAGGCCCGCTTTATATTTAAAACAACAAATATGGGCGTGAAGTTAATATTGTAAATTATATACATAAAAGATTGATAAAAAATTTAATTTTCAATCGTTTTATCATGTTATATCTATCGAAGGAAAATATTCTCAAGGAAAAATTTAAAAGCTTTTTTACTATCTAGGACAGCCTACTAATATTTTTCCATAAGGATAAAAGCGTATTAGCATTTTAACGAGACCTAACTATCGTTGTCGCGCTCTCTTTTTCTTCTTGACTTCATTTCTTTCTTCTTTAATTCTTATTTGCTCTGTCTTTTACACGTTGAAAGTTAAATTCTCTTCTTCATGCTTCTCTATTCTCATACATGATACATTCATATTTTCCTGATTTAGAATCTCATTTTTTTGGACACTGTAATTTTCAAATTTAGGTATGCTACTATTGCTCTATTTTTGTTTTTTGTTCCATCATATTTTGATTTTGGTAGTTTCTAATTTTTTAACGTGTTTCTTTTTAGAAATTAAATTCCGTTTTTTTGCTATAGTTATTTCTTTAATATTATGTGGCAGAAAGTAGCAGCAAGTATCTTTTGTTTCCTTCTCTTCTTTATGCACTATTATGTTCTTATGCATTTTAAATTGAATGTTATTTGTTTTTTTATTACTGATGTATATCTTACATTCATATTGATTTGATTGAAAATGTATTGTTGTGTTGAGTCCATCGAGGATTAGTTTTTAGGTATCATTTTTGTTTTTTTCTTTGTACCATTTTTCACAATAATGTAGTGATGAAGTATTTTAATGTTTTATTTGTTTGAGTATATAAAAATATGAAGTTGTTACAAAGTAAATATGATGATATGCACTAAACAATCAATGAGTTGAATTAGTGTTTTGTTAGTATCAAACATTTAATAAAGTCTGTTTGAGTATCAGTTATTAGGTATCAGTTTTATATACCGCAGGTATCAATTCTAAAAAAATGTTTTATTTTTTGTTTTTGATTTTTGTTGCGTAAATAAAATTATTGTACTAAAATGACAATATGAAGCAAACATTTTTTATCGATGTTTTATTTTTGCAGTCGTGATAATAGCCTTCATGTTTTGTTTGTATTTAATGATAATATTTTAAGCATTGGGTTGTCCATTGATTGTTCTTTTCGTGATTAAAAGAATAAAATTTATCATTATTGGTCTCAACATACTTCTTTGTCCATTGAGACTTCTTTTGTGCTTAAGAATAAAGTTATCGTGGTTGATACAGATTCTGATCGTCAAAGTATAATTTATATTCAATTATATAAGGAGAATGCATTCTTTCCTTTTACTATTAAAGTAAGAGTACTCTATAGGAAAATGATGGTGCTATTTCTATTTCGATGTCATCTACTTTTCCTAGTTATTCATCTTTTAATGAATCTTTGTATTTCGATGTTGTTGTCCACAGTAAAAGTTACTTGAAGGATATGTTGAAGAGAGGTTCGAAATTATCCATTTCTAATTTTGTTGGCTTTGTTTTGGAGGAGCTTATGATTTTGGAGAATTTTTGATGGAATACCAAATTCAAAAAGAATATGAATTAGTGTTTTGAAGAATTATGCTGTGAGAATTACTACTCTTTGCACTTCGTCTAAGGATGGTTGTCTTTTTAAAGTGCATGGTTCTTATGATTCTAAACAACTAAATAGGTTTTTTTATTAGACATATGATTAGCGATAATTCTTGTGGGGATAATATTAGAAATATGAATAATCCACATATTTCCGGCGCACTTTTTAAATAATTGATCATTGATGAGATTCGTATTTATCTTAGTAAAAAGCCTAAAGAAGTAATAGATGATTTTAGAAGAGAAAATCATTTTCATTTGTCTTACTCTTTTACTTATTTTGGAAAACAACTTGCTTTGATGGAATTGCATTGTAATGTTGCTACAATGATTTGAGTTGGTATTCAGAAGTGTTGAAGAAGTATAATCTAAGTAATTATGTCGATATGGATATTAATCTTTGCAACAATCAATTTGAGAGGGTGTTTATTGGTTTTGATGCTTGCTTACTTGGTTTTAAGTGCTGTCAAGCTATGATATTTTTAGATGCTCATTTAAGGGGACTTCCATGTGTTTTGATGGGTGCTACTGTGAAAAATGGTAATCAAGGTAAATTTTTATTTATTTTTGTTTATGAGTTATGTGTTGATGCTATGTGATTACTGCAAAAACTAACTAGCATCAATTTTCATAGCTTCATTTTTAGTTTTAGTGATTGTTCATTTTTGGTTTTGTTAGTATCATTTTTATTTTAGTATTAGTTTTTGTTAGTATCAGTTATTGTGCAAAACGTGATATTTTGTAGTATTGCATATGTGGCAATGGTGTGTGTTAGATTATTACTTAGTATCAGTTTTTAGGTATCAGAATTTAAACATGTTTTACCATATAGTATTAGAATTTAGTTATCATTTTTTAGGTATCAGTTTTCCAATAGCAGTTTTAGGTATCTATTGAACTTAACACTTGAATAAATTTTGTTTTAATGTTATTTATTTGCATGTCTTTTTTCTCCTTTAGCTATGGGTATAGTGTCTCTAGAAAATATGGATAATTGGAAATGGTCTTAAAATAAATGCTTTAAGAAGATCGTAATTTTTTTTTTTACATTAAATCGCCATCAAGGTTTGATTTTATATGTTTGTCAAGTTTTTTCTTCATCCCTCCATAGTTACTGTTGTCGTCCTATGGAACAGAATCTTCTTTCAGCTGTAAAGGGAAAAATGCAAAGTTTTCTGTTTTTGATTTGTTCGAAATATTTTTAAAGCTTCTAATATGTATGAATTTGAAGAAGTATGTTCTAAATTTTGTGAAATATGTAATATTGTTGCTGTGAATTTTTTGAAGCATGAGATTTATGATAAATGGGTTGATTTGTTTTTTTTTTGGAAAAACGTTATCGTGAATATAGTTCAAATGCTACTATAAGTTTTATTAGTTGAATTTTGGATGAACAAGCATTGTCTTTACTTTATGTTTAGATGGTATTCATGTTAAAAGTTATGAAATAAATGGCTAGAAGGGGAGAGGAGTATTGTTTGTAGAATACCGATCTTTGTCCTTCTATTGAGTTTCATTTAAGTGAATTGATAGAAGAAGGATTTGGATGGGAAGTATACAAGTCTTCGGAGTTTATTTATGAAGTGAAATCATCAATCTCTCATCATGTTGATATTAAAGAATGGATTTGTAGTTGCAATCAATGGAAAGTTATAGAATTTTCTTGTGCTCATGCTATTAAGCGCATGAACAAGTCAAAATTGTCCATTTATAATCTTGTTGAATATTATTTCACTGTGGATGCTTATCGTTCTTTTGATGCTAATGTTGTTAATCCTATTCTTAACTTTGATAAGCCTATTATTTATGCAAATGTTGAAGATATTATTAAGCCACCTAAAGAGAAATGTGGTGGTGGTAGAACCTTTCTGAAATGGAAAGGAGGATTCACATATTTTCAAAATAAACAAAATAGATATAGTGTATGCAAGCAATTTAGTCATAATACACGTCATTGTTATGCTTCTAAAAGAAATTATTTGTTTACCATGTTTTTATGGATTTGTTGAGATTTATACTTGGTCGTATGTCTTTTTTGGTAATTTTATGTAATTGAATTGATTATATAAGTATATTGGTTTAGCATATTTTTAATTTGACATTGATTTTCTCTTTGTAATTTAACTTGGTTACATAGTATCGTTTTTAGGCGATTGTTATGCATTGAGAATATATAGGTGGCATAGTAACTGGTGGGTTATTATGTTTTTATGTTGGTTACTTTATTCAATATTATTTGCTGTTTGATACTAGTTTTTGGTACTGTTAGCGTCAGTTTCAGGCATGTAAAAATATGGTATCTGTTCTTTATGCTATTAGTATCAGTTTCAGGTATTACAAATTATGGTATGATTTTTGCATGTTTTTAATAACAATTTCAGGTATAAACAATTATGATATCATATTATGCGTGCTATTAGTGACAATTTCAGGAATAACATAATATGGTATCAATTTCTGCATGTTATTTGTATCATTGTCAAGTATAGCAAAATATTGTATTGTTTTTCGCATTGTATTAGTACCAACAATAGTTTCAGGTATGTCAAAAACTAGTATCGATTCATGCACACTGTTAGTATCGGTTTCATGTATAAATAGAAATAAAATAAAGCCATAACATAACATCGAGTGTATGAAAAGTTAAATAAAGCTAATTTTTACAACATCAGAAATAAGATAATAGGTTTTACAACAAATTGATAAAATTTCATCAAGTGTTCATATCTACCTAAAAAATGTTAGATTCATTTAATTCTAACTCAATGTCTCAAATGTTTATTTCTTGAAAATCATATCACATCAATTTCTACTACAAATTCACTTCGTTATATTTTCTCTTTCTTCAAGTCTTGACGTAAAATCAGCCAAACTCCGGAAGTGCTCATTGTCCATCAATATCGCATGCACAATTCTTACTTTGGTTTGCAACATATCCTTAGGTTTTATCTTGATCGGTATTTGGATTTTATTCAACGGGATGATAAATATCATAACATAAATCCCACATCAACCCTGTTCAAAGCAAAATATATTTTTAGAATCAATTGGCATCATTTTAATATTACATGTATAACAAAAATTATATTTAATAGCTGATGGTGCAAATATTAAAAGTTTTGGTATCAATGTTAGCATGAGTTTTAACATCAATTTTTTTGTCTATATGTATCGTTTTTAAAATCCATGATAATTGTTTTATTTGATTTTTAATTTTATATAGTTGCTATCAGTTTTTATGTCTGTAGGTATCAGTTTCTATGCCAGTAGGTATCATTTTATTGGCCTGTTCGTATCAATTTTTATATGAGGCAAATGTTTACTGAATTGAAAGAAAATATTTTGTGTATCAATCGAATTTAATTCAATGTACTAGGCATATTAAAATGTATAGTACTTTATATAAAAGATCATAATGAAACTGATACTATTGGCGTCAAAATTGGCACCAACACCCAATTATAAGTGAAAGCACCAATATCTAGTTACAAATCATAGATAGGATATATATATATATATATATATAGAATATGAAAAATAACCAAAATTAAAATGAAAGCAAGTAAAAGAGACAAGATTTATAGTGGTTCGGCTAACTCCTACCTACGTCCACTCCAGAACAATCCTTTTTATTATACTGAAATTTGATTACAGTTACAATCCGGAATTCCAGAATAAAAATGGAATAGTAGCCTCTATGTAGAAGATGAAGAGAAGCAGAATGAAGATACCCTTTCTGAAGCCAAGCCTGTTGTATTTATAGGTAAAACTTCTGCTACAGGGCCTTCTCACCTACGTGGGCCCATTAAAACGATCGTCGAGCCCAATTGGTCCATCTTATGCTGACCCAAAGTAAATTATTTTCCGACCAAAAGAAGAACCTATGCCGACCCGAAGTTGACCCTTTCTCAATGCCGACCCGAAGTTGAAACCAATGTCGACCTGTAGTTGCTTCCTTGCTGACCCGAAGCTGATCAATTGTCGACCAGGAAAACATCCTATTATATATCGAAGTAAACTCTTTGCTGACCTAATCTATGCCTTTCTCCAAGTCTTGCATCGTTAATCCATCGACTATGCTTAATCTTGGCTTTATATTATTGTCAATAGTTGATTGTCTATCCATCCATCTGAACTAAGTCTATGATACTCCATAATAGCTAATCGTGAAGTCTACTGGGTTAAATCTGTCTATATACTTCCTTACCAAAAGGGGGGTTAACACTTTGCCCCCCAAAACATGCCTTGTGATAGGAAGGCGTGTTTTGTATTTCCGTAAGCCCGATATTCGAAACTTGTGGATGACCTATGAAGAGATCAATAATCTTGCCTGATTGTTAGTAAAGATCATTCGGGACCATTAATAAAATTCATAGCCGTTCTAGACTGATTATTATAACGACCAAGAATTTTTAATATTTGAAATTTGAATATTAAATTGATTTTTAATATTTAAAAGTTAAATTTTAACTTGAATTTCAAATATAACTAATTCTTGGATAATTTAATTTCTGAATTTAATAAGGGAGAATTGGAATTTGGAATTTAGGCTTGATAAAAATAATTTAAAGGCTTATAAAATTTATATTGATAGTATTGAAGACAATACAAGTTTTCAAATTGAAGTTGTGATTTGTTCAGTTTTAAAAATATATCGTTTAAGTTTACATTTAAAAATAGCGATTCGGGGCACAATCTCGAAATTTGACAAAACCAGTTCCATTAGACCTGTAATAGTGTATTATTATCGAATTTCAAATTTTATAGTGTTTGGAGTAATCATTTGGTCGTACGGTATATAAACGCGTTGAAATTAATATCGAAATTTAATATTATAATTGGGTCCAACAAGCTATCTTCTCCATACGATCGAATTAGGACTCGAAACCTTTTCCATTACGTTCGGAATAGGGTATAACATTATAAACGCCTAGCGACATGCCTCGATAGGGGTTCGATATTTTAAGCTACGAAAATTGAGATATTTTGGAAATTTAGTTTTATATATTCGTATAGTCAAACATGTCCTTTCCTATGTAGCTTAGAGTTGACCTTACTTATTCTAACATGCCAAAATCACATCCATATCTTCCTCTCTTTTCAAAATCTATTCATGTCACCTATTCACTATTTTAAAATCGCGTCCCTCCCTCTCCCTCTATCTGTTCGAAAAAGAAATTCAATTCATTTAATCAAAAATAAAGAAAAGGGAAAAATTCAAAATCCATTCAGAACAAAATCCTGATCCAGAGAGAACAAAAATATGTATAAATCAGTCCAAATCGCGAGTTTCTTCCCTCCGCTCTTCAGTCGAACGAGACCGGAATCGAGAACGAAATCAAATAGCGTAGAAAAGAAGAAGGGATATACGTCGGAATTGCGATTAAACCAAAATCACGATCGAATCATGTTGCAAGCACGATCGAGGGTGAAAAGGGCGACGTGGTGTGATCGAATTGCGAGGCATTGGTGGAGCGTCATGTGCGCAAATTTCATAGGGCGGAGGGCTGAAGTCGTGATGGTTTGAAGGCCGCGTCATTCGTAGCCGAGGGTGGAGCTGTAGTCGAGACTAGCGGAAATTGATGGGGATGACGATCACGAGTGAGAAGTCGAGGGAGGCTGGGCTTGTAAACAAGCGAAGTCGAGGTCGCGATGGACTCTGACGGGTCGTCGGCGTTGACTGGTGGCAGGGGAAGAAGCAAGAGTGACGCTGGGAAGATGTCAGGTAGAAGTTGATCGAGGTGATGCTAGGATTTTTCATTTGTTTTGGGTCCAACGTTGTTGTCATGTGCTCGAGTAGACTCGGAAGTGGAAGCTCTCTAAAGGTAGTTGCCTTCGACTGTAACGGGAACGGGTAGAGGAGGGGAGGGATTAATTTATACGGATAATTAAATTTTCTTAAGACTAGAATTATTTCAATCTTAATTATATATATCGTATAATCTACTATTCGAACGTTTAGAATTTTATAATCTATTTATGCAAGGTCTAAAAATTATGAAAGCAAGTCGGGATGGGAATGGTTTGCAAATAAAAGTCAAGATGAGAATTTCTCACTCTTTCAGATTGCCACCTTTAAAATTTAAATGTTTATATATAAATTAATTGACGCTTGAATGAATTGATAAATTTATAATTATTTGTTGGATGACTATATATATAGTAGAATGTATATTAGCATTGGAGTGATATTCCCGCACATTATAGCGGATGAGACCCTATGCACCCCGCATAATAGCGGATGACCCTATATACCGCGATATCCCCCTCGAAGTGGGATTAGTATTTTTTATGTTGAATAAACATATGTGGATGCACAGAAACAGTTTGGAGTGATCCAACTGGATTCCTCAAAAATATTTATTGTTTTCATATATCTATTGATATATGATATGATAGAATAGTCGCTATGATTATTGTATGGATTGAATTATTAAATGCTATAATAGCACGGGCCTTAAATTCGGTATCTTAAACACTATAAATAATTGATTTGAAGGAATTAAAAGGAGATTTTGAATAAAAAAACTATATCGAAAATTGGATTTTTTCAAAGGAAATTAAGTGGAATGAAAAAAATATGTTAACTTGGGTTATACTTAACTATTATTACATTAGTTTAAATAGAGATTTTAAAATAAATTATATAAGTGGATTTGAAATGATATTCTGAAATTTTGGAAAGAAGTGAGATCGATAATTAAAATAGGTTTGAAATAAAATTTGGGATTTATAATGGGAGGGATTCATAAAATGGGATTTTAAAAATAGAATTTGTTTTATAAATAAGTGAAACACAAAGGAGTTTATAAAATTTATAAATGAGGTTTATAAATAAGGAAAAATGATATCAATGGACCAGTTGAAGTATAAATTTATGTTGTTAATTTATATTGAGCTATTGGAATCATTTTGGGAAGAAATAGTGGCATATATTTTGAATGTGAGAACGGTGATAAAATTGAGATATAGACGATGTGATATGAATCAAGAGGGATTTACAAACTAAATTTGTAAATATTGGATTTTTAAAATAGATGTTTGTCGAGGAGATTAAAAATTTGTTAAATGGGAATTTTATTTACAATAATATATAACTTAAACTATTATTAGATTTAGAATATTTCAAAAGTTGGTTATTATAATATTTATTGAAATAAATTCTAAATTTATTATTCAGCTTTGTGGATTAATTAGTTATTTAAAAAGTAATTGGATATGAGTTATCGATGCTATTTAAAATGTTTTGACATTTTAGATTTGCTTAAACATATTATAAAAATAAACCATTATTCTTATAATATATATATAGTTTTATATTTATTTATATATCCGCTTGGGATTGTGAAACAGAGTATATTAGATGGATATGGTTTTAGGAGAGATACCTTATAGTGGTATTATGAGAACATAAAGGAATTTCCAAGGTATAAGACAAGTAGACTTCGAAAAGTGAAATAGAATTCACAAAAGAAGTAGAAAGGGAAATTGGAATTATAAGCAAGTATATTTGACTTTGGAAATATAAAAATAAATTAATTAAGAAATTCCATAACTTACAAGTTCGTTATAAACTAGTAAGGAATTTACAAATAGATTGTAAATGATTTTGAGAAGAATAGGAGATAGGAGTTAAGTGGAACGATGTTATTTAAAATGTTTTGATATTTTAGATTTACTTAAACATATTATAAAAATAAACCATTATTCTTATTATATATATAGTTTTATATTTATTTATACATCCGCTCGAGATTGGGAAACAGAGTTTATTAAATGGATATGATTTTAGGAGAGAGACCTTATAGTGGTATTATGAGAACTTAAAGGAATTTCCAAGGTATAAGACAAGTAGACTTCGAAAAGTGAAATAGAATTCATAAAAGAAGTAGAAAGGGAAATTGGAATTATAAAAAAAAAATTGACTTTGGAAATATAAAAAGAAATTAATTAAGAAATTCCAGAACTTACAGAGTTCGTTATAAACTAGTAAGGAATTTACAAGTAGATTGTAAATGATTTTGAGAAGATTAGGAAATAGGAGTTAAGTGGAATACTTTTTAAGTGTTGAACATAGAAATAGAGTTGAAATTATATTCTAAGTATTAGGAGGGTTTGAGAATATTCCACTGAAATATATGAATTCGAAATCGTTCCAAATGATGGGAAATTTGGAAGGGGGTTTGATATATATATATATATATATATATATATATATATATATATATATATCATAAAGATATTTTGGAATAAATTTTAGAAAATCCATAATAAGGCTGATGCTTGCTTATAAATGTTATTTGATAATTAAATAACTGACTATCAATATTGGCCAAATGCGCTGATCCTTTCGAAGGGAGCAGGATCGGGTTTAATTATTCGAAAACCATTTTGATTCGATTTGATTGTAACGAATAAATACAGCGGAGATAACGAAAATGGTGGTTCGGTTTGCCCAGTCACACGACAATTTGAACAGACGAATGCTATCAAAACACCGTCATTGGAGGAGGATGAGCATTCTAAGCAAAATTGTGTCCTTGAAAGGTAACACTTAGCCTCGAGCCTCATCAACCGAGAATGACTAAAACATGGAAGATGCAGCAAGGCTAAGTGCCAATTAGGGTATGTTATCACCTTTCTAAATGTCCTTGAAAACCTACGTATTATGGTATGGTTGTGTGTGGAAGGAGCACTCGATGGTAAGGGTGGGAACACCCAAGTTGATAATATATTCGGTCTATCCAAGTTAGGGTTAGGCCGGTCTTGTGTAGTAGGGGACCCTGACATGGTCCTCTGTACATTGTTCTAGAGGTGTACTATGGTGGGCGGTGCCCTAGTGGCCCAGTCATTCGTTGGAATCCATTCTCCAATACGAGCTTGTAGTTTTATTTGTAGAGCCTAGCATGCTGGAATTTAATTAATGTAAAAATTTCGCTATTTGAATAAGTATTTGTATTTAGACACTATTATAATATCACTGGATTTTCTATAAAATGTTTTGGTTTGCGTAAAGGAAAAACCCATCATGTTTATGTGTGACGATGTCTTACGAGATACCTTTATTTTTGCAAAAGAATTTTCAAATTGAGTATGTTTTCTCACGCTGGTTTTCCGTGTTATTTTATAATAATGCTCGGGTCAGACTGAGTATTACGTATTCAGGATAGGAAGCTATGGAATTCAGGAGGCGAGATGGATGACAGAGACGTACTTCCGTACTTAATTTATATCTTCCGCTGTATGTGGACATGTTATTATAACTGTCCAGATTGATGTATCGATTGTTGTACTCTGATGATTGTAAGTATTTAACAACTACAGATTCTTTTGTATAAAAATATGTTATTATATATTATACTTTGTTCCGTTGTGATTGTGAGGTTCTGTGTTGTTTTGTTTCTTTTCTTATAACTTTTCATTCTTCACCCCTAATGACTGGTATTTCCAACACTCGATTGCTTGGCATTTTATATAGTAGATGTATTAATATCGATTTTCGAGGGTCGAAATTTCTAGGTCCGTTATAGTTGGTTCAGACCTGTAGGTTAAGCGAGAACCATGGCTCTGGTGGGGATTACTCATTAGAGGTAGGGTCGGTAATACCCGAAAATGAGTTTGAATGTATGAATAGATATGAGCACATATTTGTTGGTGAATGTAAATTATTTTATATTGTGTTGACTTATTGGTTGGGTGTTTATAAATTTTAGCCGGTACATTCTGGACAACTGTATCGATAAGGATTTCTAAACTCTTAAACTAGGCAAACCAACACGGTATTGCTTTAAAAAGTAGGTAAATAGATAATTTTGCCCAAAGATATATTTTGACATTAAAAAAGTAATTTTCTGAAATTATTTCATATATTTGGAGTGCTTGGATGATAATACTATAATCAAATAAGATTATAAAATTGGAAATGATTTTTATAAACAAATGAAAACTTGTATAAGTATAAATTATACAAATGGAATATAATTAAAATGGATTCAAACCAGCATCTGGAAATTTCAATCCCAGGAAGTTGGAAAATAGTTTTTCAAAGTGGTGTAGGAAAATAATAATAAAATTATTATTTTTGGGAATATTTTTGAAATAAAATTTGTTTTAAAATGCATTTTGGAAGAGATATAGCACTAAATTCACTTCAGTCGTTGGAAAATAATTTTGATGATGACTATAGCATCATCAATATTCATTTTCAAGTTTTTAAGTGACGGGTTGCTACCGTAGTAATTTGATATAGAGATTTGGTGGAAATTGTTTTAGATAAAAAATCAAGTTGATTTTTATGAGTTGAAGGAAATGGTTTGTTAAACAGAGTTATATATATATATATATATATATATATATATTATTTCAAATGGTTTGAAATAAGTACTGGGTGTTTGAACTGTGAAATTTCTAATTAAAAGGGAAATAAGAAGAGAATAAGTTTTGAAATAAAACTTGAAAAATGTGAATATCAGTATGAAATTAAAATTCTAACTTGTGTAAGTTAAATAGATTGGATTTGTGAAAGAAAATTTGGAGGAATTGGAATTTAACTTTAGTAAAAGTTAAAGCAAATAAATTAAATAAGCTAATTATAATAAATTAAATGAAATGAGTAGAATGCGATGAAATTAACTATATATAAGTGACTGATGAATGTGTAAGTAAATGAAAATAATAAATATAAGCAAAAAATGTGGGGAAAATTTGAAATTTGAATTAAAATTCTTACTTGATTAAATCGATTGAATTAAAAATAAATTTTAATTGAATTGGATTTGGTTTGAAACCATATTGATTGGAATATATAAAACTAGGATTGTTAAGTGACTAAATAACAATAAGACGTAAAATTTTAAACGGATAAAATTTGAGTGAAAACTTTGGATTGTGAATAAATAAATTTGAATAGTTAATAAAATTTGAAATTCATGGAACAAGTAGATATTTAAGCCATAAAGTGATGTATAATCCTTAGTTAAAAATAAAGTGTGAGAAAATAAGTGTGTAACTCATAAAAATTGGAAAAAGGGAATAGAAAAAAGAAACCAAAATAAAAATAATTGGGTGTTCTAGTAAAGAAATAAAAATCCCAAACTTGAATTATAAAAATTGAATTCAAACTCAAGTGATTAAAAAGAATTATTTTTGAAATAAAAATCAGATATTGGGTTGTAAAATGGAAATGAACTAAATAAATAATCGACTTATATATAAGCTGATTAAATATATGTTGAATGTGATTAAATGAAATTAGATTAAAATAAAAATGGCTCGAGTTATACATAAATTCAATGTGAGTGGGAAATAAATTGAATATGGCCTTGAGTATTATTTAAATGGATTCAAGAATGAATTTGAGTATGAAATTAAAATTCGAAATGGATTAAATGAAGGAACTAACTAAATAAATTAGTAAACAAAATGGTATTTGATTAAATGAGAATCAATCTAGAATTTGAATTGGAACTTGACGGCAAGGGAAATAAACTTAAGTTATAGAGTTAAATAAATTGGAAATAAATGAATTAACTTAAGTTTATATTATCGGATGAAAGCTTGGCTTAAATAAATTTGTGAAATGACTATTTAATCAATTGGCATAGAATGATTTTAAGCCAAATAAAATGGATTTGAAAATATTATGGACATAAATTGGATGCAAATGAATGAATTGAATTTGAAACGGAACAGAACTAAATTAAATTGATTTGGAATCAATTTAAAATAACTATAAATTGAAATGGTTATCTTATTAAATGGACATCGCCGAATTTGCATGGAAATTTGTCGTTTGGCTTAAATGGAAGCAAATAAAATTCTATGAATTAATAGAAAGTGGATAAATTGATTTTATTTTTAAATCAATTTGGAATGGATAGGAGTTGAGTGCTAATAAATTGGGTTGTAAAGCATTTCGAGTTGAATGAAATGGTATATGGATCAAGTGGAAGTAATTAAATTAGTAACGGGACCTTAAAATCGCTTAAAAATCTTTATTGGCATGTTATATATAAAGTTAGTTAAATGAATGAATTGTTATTGAACTTTCATATTTTGGTACTTACGTGGTTTAAATTGAGTAAGTACATGTAACCGGAGGCTGTCGGACTAGATTTTGGTTGCATATTTGCATATGAAGTAACTTGCTTGCTTAATAATGCTAAACTAAGCTTTTCAGATTAAATACAGCAAATATATAGATATTGATGTATATATTTTTGTTTCCGACCGTTTGGGTCAATGTATACCTTTTTATCTCTCTTATTATATTGCAAAAGGCTCTCCGTACAAGGGAGACTCTGCCGAAAAATTTCAAAAATTTAGAGTGTTAGAAATTTTTTTGAAAATTTTGAAATTTTTGTTAACTAAAAAGTTGATAATCAAATTTGGAATTAAAATTAGAGATTTTGGTTGAGAAAAGAAAAACTAAATTTTTGGATAGGACTAAAGGGTTTAGAAGTGGATGTCAAGTTTTAACTAAGTGGGTTTGAAATAAGTAATGGGTTTGGAGCATTTTTCCTACCAAGTAATTTTGAGGACGAAGTTCTTTTAACGGGGGAGGAATGTAACGATCTAGAATTCTGGATGTTTGAAACTAGAATATTAAATTGATTTTTAATATTTCAAAGTTCAATTTTAACTTGAATTTCAAATATATACTAATTCTTGGATAATTTAATTCTTGAATTTAATAAGGGACAATTGGTTAAAATAGTGAAGCTGGAATTTAAGCTTGATAAAAATAATTAAAGGCTTATAAAATTTATATTAATAATAGTAAAGATGATACAACTTTTAAAATTGAAGTTAGAAGTGATTTGTTCAGTTTTAAAAATATATCGTTTAAGTTTACATTTAAAAAACAGCGACCCAGGGCACAGTCTCGGAATTTGACAAAACCAGTTCCAATGGATCCGTAATAGTGCATTATTATCGGATTTCAGTTTTTGTAGTGTTTGGAGTTACGTTTGGTCGTGCGGTATATAAATGTGTTGAAATTAATATCGAAATTCAATATTATAATTGGGTCCAAAAAGCTATCTTCTCCATACGATCGAATTAGAACTCAAAACCTTTTCCATTGTGTTCAGAATAGGGATATAACTTTATAAATGCCTAGTGGCATGCCTCGGTAGGGGTTTGATATTTTAGGCTATGAAAATCGTGATATTTTGGAAATTTAGTTTTATATATTCATTTAGTCAAACATGTCCATTCCTGTGCAACTTAGAGGTGACCTTACCTATTCTAACACGCCAAAATCATGTCCATCTCTTCCTCTCAGTTCAAAATCTATTCAAGCCGCCTATTCACTGTTTTAAAATCGCGTCACTCCCTCTCCCTCTACCTATTCAAAATGTAATTCAATTCGTTCAATCATAAATAAAGAAAAGGGAAAAATTCAAAATCCATTCAGAATAAAATCTCGACCCAGAGAGAAAAAATGTATAAATCAATTCAAATCACGAGTTCCTTCCCTCCCCTCTTCAGTCGAACGAGACCAGAATCGAGAACGAAATCAAATCGCGGCAGAAAAGGAAAAGGGGATATATGTCAGAATCGCGATTAAACCAAAATCGCGATCGAATCACGTTGACAAGCACGATCGAGAGGGCAGAGGGCGACTTGGTGTGATCGCATGGCGAGGCATTGGTAGAGCGTTGTGAGGGCAAATGTCGTGGGGAGAAGGGCTGAAGCCGTGATGGTTTGGTAGACGCGTCATTCGTGGCTGAGGATGGAGCTACGGTCAAGACTAAAGGAAATTGATGGGGGCAGTGATCACGAGTGAGAAGTCGGGGGAGGCTCAGCCTGTAAACAAGCGAGGTCAAGGTCGCGATGGACTCTGATAGGTCATCGGCATTGACTGGTGGCAGGGGAAGAAGCAAGAGTGAGGTTGGGATGATGTTAGGTAGACGTTGATTGAGGTGATGCTAGGATTTTTCATTTGTTTTGGGTCCGACGTTGATGTCGTGTGCTTGAGTAGATTCGGCAGTGGAAGCTCTCTGAAGGTAGTTGCCTTCGACTGTAGCAAGAAGGGGTAGAGGAGGGGAGGGATTAGTTTATATGGGTAATTAAATTTTCTTAAGACTGGAATTATTTCAATGTTAATTATATATGTGTGTGTGTGTTGTATAATCTACGATAAGAATTTTTAAAATTTTATAATCTATTTAGGCGAGGTCTACAAATCGTGAAAACAAGTCGGGATGGGAATGGTTTGCAAATAAAAGTCAAGGTGAGAATTTCTCACTTTTTTGGATTGCCACGTTTAAAATTTAAATGTTTAAATTAATTGACGTTTGATTGAATTGATAAATTTATAATTATCTGTTGGATGACTATATATATAGTAGTATATATATTAGTATTAAAGTGATATTCCTGCACATTATAGCGGATGAGACCATACGCGTCTGCATAATAGCGGATGACCCAATATACCGCGATATCCCCCTCGAAGTGGGATTGGTATTTTTTTATATTGAATTAACATCTATAGATGCAGGAAAACAGTTTGGAGGGATCCAACTGGATTGCTCAAAAATATTCATTTTTTTCATATATATATATATATATATATATATATATATATATTGGTATATGATATGATGGAATAGTTGATATGATTGTTATGTGGATTGAATTATTAAATGCTATAATAGCATAGGCCTTAAATTCTGTATTTTTTGGCAAGGCCAGCCGGTTTTATAGTGGACCGTCCACTTTTTATTACGAACGTAATAAAAATTGAAGTACAGGAGCAAGGTAAAAGCACCTTAACTACTAAATAAAATACAGAAAATACAGCACAGGTACATGACAACTATGTCACGATAACTATAAGAACCACAAAAACTAGCACTCCTCCGAGGAGGGAGAATGACCAACAACCCCAGACACCAAGGAAGTGCACAATGGAACAGTCCCAGAGAGACCAGCAAAGGGGCAAAACCGTAGAGCAAGACAAGGGTCATAAACCACATCATCATCACAGTAGATAAATGATCGATCCCAGGATGGATCATCAAGCATGTCAGAATTAGAACTCGCATCCATACCGTCCAAATCAAGAACTAGAGAGTCACCAGATATTTTGTAGCGTAGGCACCTAAGGTCAAGATGATCGTCAGAAACAAACCGGAAGAAAGATTCATTAACCGGGTTATACCTCATATCAAAAATGGGATCAATCCAACAACCTTCGGGCTCATCCCAAGCTACAGGAGGCAGCGGCAAGGAAGGGACTGGACAACTAAAGGGGTGGCAGGAGCAACACTCGGAACCTCAGAACCAGGAGGTGAAACAGGCGTAACTAAGGGCAATGGAGGAACACTCAGAACAGGCATCGAAGTCGCAGGAGCAGGATATGAGATAGAGGAAGGGGCAGAAGCCCTGCGGACCCAGATCCTACGACGGGGGCACGGCAAGGGTTACTTCGGAGCAGCCGCGGATGCTTCAGAGTGATGGCAGTCGATAGACAGGTGTCCAAAAGAGTGACAAGCGGTACAAATATCCGGAACCCATCCATAGCGAACTCTGACTTCTACCACATGGCCGACTGCAAGCTGAACAGAAATAGAAGAAGGGAGAGGCTTAGTTGGGGAAATTTCAATGAGAGCCTTCGCAAACATCAACTTATCACGCGCCACAGTATTGGAGTCAAAACATTTCAGCTTACCCACATTACAAGCTAACCAGTTCAATCCAATAAGAGGCTGTAGAGGGAATCTGAGAAAAATATACCCAAATAGGGATAGAGAATACTTTCTCACGTGCACACGCCACGGTAGGAGACCATGGGGTAACAATAAAAGGCCTTCCATCAACAAAAGATGGCTCCACATCCAAAACAAGCCGACGATCCTCAGAAGAGGAAAACTTCAGGTAGTAGATCGTATCAATCAGCTTCACATGCAAATTTCCATGAAGCTTCCAAACCCTTCGAAGCACCGTAGACGCATACGAAAGACGGTGATGCGGATCCAAGAAAAAACCAACCAAATAGTCTGACCAAAAATCCTCACCGGCTTGCATTACACTCGGGGGAGGAATCATCACTCCATTTTCCTCAACCAAATCAAAATCAATTGGGATGTATGCACCCGCATTACGGGGCAAGGATGTGAAAAGAGAAGACCACAATTTTGAGGAGTTCATCGATCCATCAGTCACACGGCTATCAACAATATTGGGGGCAATACCAGGAGTGTGCATAGAAGCATCAGAGCATTTAACAGTGACATTAGGTACAGATTTCTTTGGGGAAATTACACAAACATCTGATGTGTTATGTTCACAACTAGGGAGACTGGCAGAAGCACACCTCTGGACAAGGTCTTGCTTACCAACGTCCACACTAGGATCACACTCAACAAACACAGTAGACTTGCCCACATCACTACCCACTTCAAGATGCTTAACAGGCTGAACAACACCCTTGGTCGCTTTCAAACTAACATCAGAAATAATAGGACCAAAATCCCCTGTGTCATTTGAACATATAGGAGACGTGCAATGTTCAGAGAAAGTAGCCTCGCCCAACCCCACGTTACAACCACTCGTGCCACCAACACCACACCCATAGTTAATTGCAGACGAACTGAAACCACCACAATCAATCAACAAATCTGTCACTCCGGAGCTGCCGTTCATAGGCAAAATCATTTTGGTACCAGGGAGAGGCGACACAGCGCGAGATCAATCAAAGCCAGATGCCACAACCCCAAAATTTCCAGACGACGCAGCAGTTGATTTGGAAGCTCGAAGCGGAGGAAAGTCGGAGTGGGAATGAATTATTGGCATGGCAGCGGACTTTGTTTTGAAGGGGCGTCCAGACCTAGTCGAAGAGGGAGAGGAAAGGGGGGAGGAGAGGGACGTGGCGGAGTGGGGGACATGGAAGAAAAGACGCGATTAGAAGAGGGAAGTCACGGCGAGGAAGAGAGCAGAGGCTACAAACAAAAGCGAATCGCCAGAAACCATTGAAAACAAAAGCGAATCTTAATCACTTCCTTGAAAAAACGTTGGGGACAGGGAGACTATGTCGCCCTGACCTTTGGTTAAGCCGGTTTTAAAGTGGCCGTGCACTATGTCTCATTATTATGGCCTCTGGGAATCGATCCGGTGCCACTACAACACAATGTAGCAACATCCACTTTGAAGGAATTAAAAAGGAGACTTTGAATATAAAAAATTTATATTGAAAATTGGATTATTTCAAAGGAAATTAGGTGGAATGAAAAGAATGTTATATATATTAACTTGGGTTATACTTAGCTATTCTTACATTGGTTTAAATAGAGACTTTAAAATAAATTATATAAAAAGATTTGGAATGATATTCTGAAATTATGGAAAGGAGTGAGATCGATAATTAAAATAGGTTTGAACTAAAAATTGGGATTTATTACGGGCGAGATTCATAAAATGGGATTTTGCAAATAGAATTTGTTTTATAAATAAGTGAAACTCAAAGGAGTATACAAAATTTATAAACGAGGTTTATAAATAAGGAAAAATTATATAAGTGGACCAATTGAAGCATAAATTTATATTGATTTATGGGAATCGTTTTGGGAAGAAATAGTGGCATATATTTTGAATGTGAGAATGGTGATAAAATTAAGATATAGACGATGTGATACGAGTCAAGAGGGATTTGTAAACTGAATTTGGCAATATTGGATTTTTAAAATAGATGTTTGTCGAGGAAGTTAAAAAAATTTTAAATGGGGTTTTTATTTACTATAATATATAACTTGAACTATTATTAGATTTAGAATACTTCGGATGTTGGTTACTATAATATTTATTGAAATAAATTCTAAATTTATTATTCAGCTTTGTGAATTAATTAGTGATTTAAGAAGTAATTGGATAAGAGTTATTGATGCTATTTAAAATGTTTTGATATTTTAGATTTACTTAATATATTATAAAAATAAACCATTATTCTTATTATATATAGTTTTAAATTTATTTATATACCCACTCAAGATTAGGAAACAGAGTTTATTAAACGGATATGATTTTAGGAGAGAGACCTTATAGTGGTATTATGAGAACTTAAAGGAATTTCCAAGGTATAAGACAAGTAGACATTAAAAAGTGAAATAGAATTCACAAAAGAAGTAGAAAGGGAAATTGGAATTATAAGCAAGTATATTTGACTTTGGAAATATAAAAAGATATTAGTTAAGAAATTCCAGAACTTACAGAGTTCGTTATAAACTAGTAAGGATTTACAAATAGATTGTAAATGATTTTGAGAATAATAGGAAATAGGAGTTAAGTGTAATACTTCTTAAGTATTGAACAGAGAAATAGAGTTGAAATAATATTCTAAGTGTTAGGAGGGCTTGGGAATATTCCATTGAAATATAAGAATTCGAAATTGTTCCAGATGATGGGAAATTTGGAAGGGGGCTTGATATATATATCTCATAAAGATATTTTGGAACAAATTTTAGAAAATCCATAATAATGTTGATGGTTTCTTATGGATGTTATTTGATAGTTAAATAACCGACTATCAATATTGGCCAAATGCGCTGATCCTTTCGAAGAGACCAGGATCGAGTTTAGATATTCGAAAACCACTTCGATCTGATTTGAATGTAACGAATAATACCGTAGAGATGATGAAATTGGTGGTTCGGTTTGTCCAGACCCAGGAGAACTTGTATGGACGAAAGCTATTAGAACATCTTCATTGGAGGACGATGAGCATTGTAAGTAGAATTGTGTTCTTGAAAGGTAACGCTTAGCCTCGAGCATCATCAACTGGGAATGACTAAAACAAGGGAAATGCAGCAAGGCAAAGTAGGTCGCACCCAAATAGGGCATGTTATCACCTTACTAGATGTCCTTGGAAACCTACTTAGTATGGATATAGTTGTGCAAGGAAGGAGCGCTCGGTGGTAAGGGTGGGAACGTCTGGGGTGATAACATATTCGGTCTATCAAGGTTAGGGATAGGCCGGTCTTGTGTATCAGGGGACCCCGGCGTGGTCCTCGGTACATTGTTCTAGAGGTGTACTATGGTGGATGGTACCCTAGTAGTCTAGTCATTCGTTGGAATCCATTCTCCAATACGAGCTTGTGGTTTTGTTTGTAGATCCTAGTATGCTGGCATTTAATTAATGCAACAATTCTAGCTATTTGAATAAGTATTTGTATTTAGACACCATTAAAATATCTCTGGATTTTCTACAAAATGTTTTGGTTATCGTAAGGGAAAAACCCATCATATTTATATGTGGCACGGTCTTACGAGATACCTTCGCTTTTCAAAAGAATTTGATAACTATAATAATTCAAATCGAGTGTGTTTTTTCACGCTGCTTTTCCAGACTGACTTGGGTGTTATTTTATTATAATGATCTGGTCAGACAGAGTATTACAGATTCAGGATAGGAAGCTATGGAGTTCTGGAGGCGATATGGATGACAGCGATGTACTTCCGTACTCGATTTATATTTTCCACTGTAGGAGGACATGTTATTATAACTGTCCAGATTGATGTATCGATTGTTATACTATTACAATTGTAACTATTTAACAGTTACAGATTCTTTCGTATAAAAAACAGTTATAATATATTATACTGTGTTCCGCTGCGATTGTGAGGTTCTCTGTTGTTCTGTTTCTTTTCTTCTAACCTTTTCTTCTTCATCCCTAATGAACCGGTATTTGCGGCACTCGACTGCTTTGCAATTTATATAATGGATGTATTAATGTCGATTTTCGAGGGTCGAAATCCTGTTCCGTTACAATGACGATCGCATGGGATCAAGCATTTGTTCGAGGTGAAATGCGATCGTTTGAGATAGTGTGCCGCTCGAGGATGCGATCCTTCGAGATTGTGTGCCGCTCAAGGATGCGATCATTCGAGATCATGTGCTGTTCGAGGCAAAATGTGATAGTTCGAGATTGTGTGCCATTCGAGGCAAAATGTGGTCATTCAAGATTGTGTGCCGTTTGAGGCGAAATGAGATCCTTCGAGATCGAGTGCCGTTTGAGGCGATATGTGATCATTCAAGATCGAGTGCCGCTCGAGGCGAAATGTGAGTGTCCAGATGGCACTTGGAATTATAAATGTTACATTTCACATTCGAGTGAGTTTTATTATTGAAATATCCAACTAACAAAATCAAGTCCAGATGCAAAAAAGAAGAACAAAAGCAAAAACTAAAACATCAAAATGCATGCATCTCCGAGGGTGACGGTTCATTGTTATCTCAGAGCATGCCCGAGGAACATTCGCGATCTCGTGCATGTGTAAGTGACTTAGCCATTTTATTGTGAAGTTTATCACCTATTTTTTTCCATTCTGATCAATTATGACAAGTTGACACCTCGATCTAGGGCTGTTTCCGTTTGATGCGGATGGTGCTTGCTCTTGTTCCACTGTCGTTGCTTGCGTTCTTACGTATTGTAACAGCCCACCGTTTCAGATATGTCCCTCGATCTAATCCTTCAATTGCCTGCAATCGTTCGTACTATGGCCTTCTAGCTCGTGGAGCAGGCAGTATTTGTCTAATTTCCTTCCATTATTGGTAGGCTCCCTCCTCATTAGCCTTCGATAGGGGATATGCCCCTAGTATCCACATATATCCGTTCTAATGTTTCAGTCAATTCCGTGTTATAGGTGAATCTCCATTCTCTTCGTGGCCGCTTCGGTCCATCAAAGCCATTCTCTGCTCTTTGTTTTCGTTTATCCTTTTTTGAACCTTCATTGGGCGTATCTCTACCTTTGACTGCATAAATCTCAATTTCCTCTCTTCCCTCTCTATCAGCTTTTGCATCGTCCTGTCGTAGGAACCTTTTTGCTTCATGGTAAAACTCCCCTAAATCCATAGGTGGATCCCATGCTAGTGAATCCTTGAATTCTGTGCCATTAGCAATGCTAGATATAGCTGCCATCACAACCATGGATGGATTAGGATGATCTACTGATGCTGGCGGAGCATTAAACCGTGTTAGAAAACTCCTTAGAGACTCTCCGATCCTATGTTTCAAGGTTTCCAGACTTATCACATTTTTGGATCTCGAAATGTGAACTCTAATTGCCTCATAAACCTTTCGATCAATTTTGTCCACGTACCAATGGAGTCGCTTTCCAGATGTCTAAACCATAGTGCTGCTATATCCGTCAAATACAAAGGGAAGTACCGTGTCATGACCTCCTCTGATATTCTAGTACTTCCATGTGCCTCGTATACCTTGTCAAATGAACAGCGGGATCTGTTCTTCTATCATACGTCTCCAGCGTTGGTAGTTTGAATTTCGGTGGATTCCTAGCTTGCCTAATCGTTGGAGCGAAGGCGCCCCTATTCACATCCTCCAAATCTCTATTCACAAATTATGACGACCTGCAAATCTGATATCCTTTGAATCGACAATAATCCACACATGTCCGACCCAAAAAGCACAGACTGACGGAAAGTCAAGGGAAAGAAAAGAAGAGAGAAGAAGTGAAGAGAAGGAAGAAAGAAGATAGAACAAAACAGAACAATGCAGAATCTCACATCGCAGGGAAAAATATATAATATCATATCAATGATCTTTACAAAACAGAAACTGTATATATACACACATCAATCAGAGTTCGAAAATCAATCCATAGTTATCAGCCTAAACAGTTATAATAACTTGTCCTCACAAATGCCGAGTGTAATGACCCGGAAAATTTTAACAATTTTTAATTGATTCTATAACGTATTTAATTGAATATTTGTGAAATCTTATAATAATTGAATTTTTAAATAAAATGTTTATATATTTAGAATACGTATATTTAAATATAGCATATTGTAAATTTTCAAATAATTTTATGGAAGTTTATTTAATTGAGAAAACGTGCTGTCCAACTCAAGCTATTAATTGCTTTAATTGATTTCTGAATCAGTGCGTAACGGTTTCTTTTTACTACCGTTAAAGATTTCTATTGCTTAATACTTTTCCAATTCAGGTAGACTTTTCCATTCGTAACCATTAATAAATTTGAGATCATCGACCTTGCTTTTATTATTCCTTGTAGTTTCGTGCACTGACTTTACTTTTCCCACTACCCATAATTTTCTCTATACGTTTCTTTTGCAATTGAAGCGTATATTTATATTTATGGTGGTGCGTTTATTCTGGTCTCCCTTTATTTTTGTTTTTAACGCTCGAAAGAATCCCAAATCATCAAGCTAGTAGCATCCGTTCCTTCCCTCGCTTTCATAAGGCCTATAATATATAAACAACTTGCTTATAGATCTGAACACAACTTTGTCATCAAATTTAATGTGCCTTCCTCTCCCTATTATTTCGGTTCCAACCTTCCTAGTAAATGGCTTTAATAAATTTTGGCTAAATCATAGCTACGGACTTTTCAAATTTCTTTCATTTTATATTTATTTCCAATTCCTTCATTTGCTTCAAATTTTTTGAACGTGCCTAATCATCTCAGCATGTATATATAATGTAAGCCTACCTTTCCTTAGAAAGCTATTGCTCACAAAATTTCCTGATTTTTTTCCTTTTATCCATTTTTATATCCTTGACTTTCAAAACTCAATTTGTGTTGTACAAACAAACAAAAATTTATTGCTTTAAGTGTATAGCTAAATCAACTATTGACCATTACAATTACTTTTATTTTTATATTCATTTCAATTTATTACTTAATAACGTTTTGATGAATCAATGGACAGCTTTACGTTTCTTTTGCTTTTGAAAACTTTATATTTATAGTGTACGTTTCTTTTGTATTTCAAAAATTTGAAACATGCTGCCCCATTTAAGCCATTAATTGTTTTAATTATTTTTCTTAATCGACATATAACCGTTTCTTTTTATTATTCCTGGATTTACATCCATACTTTAATCTCTGCTGTTCCATTTATTTCATTTGAAATCTAAATTTATTTACCATTCATTTATACGCCTCTTTCTCTTCCTCTTTTTACGTTATTTCCCTGCTTGCAAGATCTGTTGCCATTCCCGTATTTATTTCTTTCCTTTTTGAAATTTAAAACGTATACGTTTTACATTTATTTATTTCTAAACCATCCATTGCTTTTCCTTTAAATCAATCCATTCTCTTCTTATTTGTTTTAATTTATTTCCTCTTTTCACCAACACTCAATCTTTATACATATTTGTTTTAATTCATTTTCTCTATTCATGTGCATTCAATCTTTATACATATTTGTTTTAATTTATTTTCTCTTTTCACCAGCATTCAATGTTTATATACATATTTGTTTCATTTTATTTCCTCTGTTCACCAACATTTAATCTTTATATATTTGTTTTAATTTATTTCCTCTTTCTTTTTTTTTCTCCTTAAATTATAGGAATAAATTCCTAAATTTCCTCTAACCATTACTATCTTTATTTCTTGCCACTTTAAACAAAATTTCTTTCCACTCTATCAATGTGAGGCTTCTCTTATAAATACAAATCACTCGTACATACCCTACTCCATATCAATAGATCTTCATCTCCTCTCTTGCGTGTGAAGCTTCTTCTGTAGGTAAATGGCTGCACTAATTTTTTTCTTCTTCTTATTTCTTTTCTTTTTCTTCTTCTTTTTCCTCCTTTTCTTTTGTTTTCTTATTGTTTATATTGCTTTTGCTTTTCCTTTAATTTAAGCATAACATGCTTCAAGTATATATTTTACATTATAAGTATGTTTATATAGTGCAGTGCAAGTATACATTAAATATAAAGTTATAAACATTTGCATTTGTTCTATGGTTAGTTTTATATGAGTATTTATTGAATTTTGTTTAGTATGACTTTTGAATATACATTGGGTTATTTTATACTGTTTATATATAATATAAGATGTTTAGCAGTCTGCATATATGTTACAGCATGTAAGATTTTTATAAAAAAAAAAGAAAGGTGTTAATTTTATATTGTATTGTTCATAAAAGGTGTTAATTTTATAATATATATATTGTGGGACAGTATACATTTATAAACATATTAATATACAGTAAGTTATAAAACATAAGTTTGATATATAGGTAGAGTTTGCATGGGTTTAAATTTTCCTTCAGTTGTTTAAAATATAGTTGTAGAGTTATAAAATTTTGGGGAGAATATATAGTATAATATATTTTAAGTTAGTTTGTGTGTCTGTCCAGAGATGAATTATTATACAAATACAGTTTTATAAGATCTAAGATCTGTTGTTTTAAAATGTAAGTTTATACTAGTGATTATATGGGTTGAAATTTGACATTGATATTTTTAAGATGATAAAGAAAGTTTAATGTAAGTGTTAACATGTAAGAAATGCCTGAAGGCTGTTTTAATATTAAAGAAAATACTGGAATTTAAATTGTTAAATTAAGTTGGAGCTGTGCTCTCGCCCTTCTCTTTCTTATAAATATTTTGCAAAAGGTAAATTTATATCAAGTATAAGGTGTGTAGTGTTTCAGCAAATCAAGGAAAGTCGATATTGGTCTTAACAATAATAATGTGGAATGTTGACTTAAATGTTGATTTAAATATGATTATAAAAAAAAATTATGTTAATATTGGTTTTAAACATAGTTTTGCAGTTTTCTATTATTTGCATTTGTTTGAAAACGTATGTATGTATATGTAATTTTAATGCGTTTCAATACTAATATTGGTTAAGAGAGTAATATAATAGAATAATATTTGTATTTCATTTCGGTCTACATAAAGCAGTTTCTGATCTATTTTCATCGATCTCTATTTATCAGTTGTCCATCGTATTTGTGCCAATCTTGCTTCGCTTTGAAAATTTTGTTTGGATTTGTTCGATGTCTAGATCGTGATCCAGCGTAGCTCAATTCTTTGTCCAATCTATCTAGCCTCGAAAGGTGAGCAATCACTCACGATTTAACATTCTTATATTTATTAAATTTGATTTCAATTGAAACGACAATTGAAATATGTTGTTATTAGTTATTTAAATTGTTTATATGCTGTTATTTGTAACTGTTCACCTGTGGGATATGACACCATATCCTGTTGTTTATATTATACTGTTATTGATGATATATGCTTGTTATATTATTATTATATGTTATCACTCTGCAAGTTCCCTGTAGTTTAGAAATCACTATGGGTTGAAATGATACATACCCGAACGGACTTTAGAATAGGAGAAAATCGTTATGGGTTGAAATGATAAACCCAAGCGATTTTCATTTAATTGAATTTGGGATTACGGGTTGAAATGATATCCGCCCGTATATATTTAGTGTACGGATTGAAATGATAAATATCCGTAGCACTAGACTATATGATAGGAAATATATACAGACACCGTTGGTCCATATAAATATTCTGAAAATAATTTTTATAATTTTGGAAAAAAAATATATGGTTTAAATAATATTGATTCTTAAGATATTATATAAATGGAAATTTTATATATAGATTTAGTCGTAATATTTGATTTAAATTAGATTAATTTAATACGGATAATATGGTTGAGTATTTATGTAAATCTATATTTCAAATAGATTTTCTTGTAATAAATTGAATAATTAAGATTGAGAGATAAATTTTGGTTTATTAAAAATAGTATTTAAATGAGGATTTATTTAATTAAATCAATTTGAAATTTTTGAATGGGAAATTTAAAGGTATGATTTTATAACTGGATTTTTGATTTATATGATTTAATGAATATTTCACGTTTAAATAAATTAAAGAAAATATTGAGTAAAATGTAAGTTAAGGTTACTTAAATGATATTATATCTAATGAGGGAGTATTTCAAGACTAAATAATAATGAGGTTAAATCGAGATCTATAGGAAACTGTTAAATTGAACATTTAAATACTAAAGTTTTGAACTATATTGGAATTTAAATGGTTTATTTTGAGATTCGGATCTGTATTTGAAATCAATATAGTTGATTTCGTTATTTAGAAACTAAATTGAATTTAAATTGATAAATTAAGATTGGATTTAATTTGAATAGGAAGGTCGGGTTGATGTTGAAACAATTGGTTAAGTTGAGGAAATTGAAAATACTTTACTCTATAAATTATTTAATATATATATATATATATAAATACTATTTTGGGAAATATAGAGATATTTGAAGTGAAAATGATATTTGGTTTTGAAGTATAAATTAAGTTGAAAGGACTACGGTGTTATAGTGTATATTTCTACCTTGTAAATAGTTCTATGGACCCTTAGAGGATGGTTATCCCAAACATCCTTTAAGTTAATTGTATTTCAGTTGATATTTCACTTGAGTTGGATTTATTTAGATAAGAATGTTAATCCCGACTCGAGTGTTTTGTGTTTTGCTTTACGCTCGGGTCAAACTGAGTGATACAGCATTTGAGACTCACCTTCGAAGTTGGAGTTTGCTTGAAGATCCAGCTATCTATCCTTTCAGTCATCCAGTTGATTGGTCAAGAGAAGTCTTTCGCACGTACTGGAGACTTCACTGTATCTGAGATATTCTATTGTACTTTATCTCTAACTCTGATTTTTTTATAGTAGCTTCATGAACTACTATCTATTTATTCCTCTGCGTATTTTTGTACTACTCTGTATCTGTGATTCTATGTTTGATTTATTTACTGTATATGTTGGGTTTTGCCAAATTTTAATTAACAATATGGTATTTTGAGCAATTCAAGTCCGGCATCTGCGGATGCGAATGGTCCAAAATAGCGGGTCGTTACAGTTGGTATCAGAGCTTTGGCTCTAGGCAAAACTTAGCATATATGGTAAATTTATTTACAGAATCACTTTCGTTCGAGTTGAATCTCTTCCTTTTTGACTCAATTTCCTTTGAGTTTTGGAATGTCCCTCGGTTCCGAAATTCATTCTTGTCTCTTCCTATTTATATTCGTTTGATTCTGGAGTATCCCATAACTCCACCGAATGTTTTGTAAAAGGGGTGAAAACACCTTTACAATTGGCATCGATTCACCGAAGATTTTTGTATCCTCGATTTACGATGCTGTTATATCTTGATATGCCGAATTCCATCTCTAGCAATCGAATGTCGATTTGTTTTAGAATTCCGCATAGATCATGTCCCTGAAGTCACGGTTGACCCGGTTAAGGTCGCCCGCGATTTATAGAAGTATATCCATCTTCTATTTTGTAATTTAATTATCTCATCTTTGATCGAGTCTATCTTCGAATCAGAATTCTATTGATTGGAGTTCTTCTAATTCAAATATCTATCTTTGTTTTGAAATCTATTCTTAAAATTATTCTTTGAAAATCGAGTATATTTGCATTTTTGAAATTGTTTTATATATCGAAATTATTATTTTGATAATTATGATTTTATTCTATATAAAAAGTGAAAATGTTTTCGATAAGGATTATATACCTATATATAAAACGAATAAGAAATGTTATTCTATATATAAAAGTTTTGAAAGGATTGGAAATTTCGAAAATTTATAAGAAAGTGATTCATATAAAAATGATTTATAACTGAAGGGTTAAATTTGAAATTCGAGAATTGAATTCCGGTATTTTGAAATTGGTTTTAAGATTTTGGAAAATATATAAAAATAATATGATTTAAAAGTATTTTTCCGAATAAGAAATGTTTCAAATGAGTTCAAATGAATTCCAATAATTTTGAAGAAATTTCAAAGAAGTTTTCAAGAAAATAGAAATCCAGAACTCACTTATGTCGCTGGAAAATAATTTCGGTGATGAGTGCACGCATCATTGACATTGATTTTCGAGTTTCAGAGTGGGGGAGTGGCCACTTTAATAGCTTCGCTATGCAAATGATTTTGTAAAACCGTTTTTGATTTCAAATTCCGAAGTTTAATTTGATATTTTAGAAAGATATAAGTATATATTTGAAACAATTTACAATGAGATCGGTGTTCAGTCCTCGAGTTTCGGATTTAATAATTGGTTTATTGATTTATTGTTGATTTTCAACTGTTGAATTGAAAATTTGATTTCCCTAACTATTTTGAATGTTCGAACACTTCCAAATCGAGATTAAATTTTCAAAGCTAAGAAATTTCGAGGAGTATAAAATGTTTGATAAAGAATATAAATTTAGTTTTGAAATGTTTTGAAAAAAAATATGGTTTTGAATAATGGTTTTCAGAAAGTTGAATTGGATATTTCAAATAGAAATAGATAGTTTAAAAGTTTTAAAGGGATACTTATAAATTTGGAAACTATTTTTAGTATAATTGATTTTGAGAAAATATTTGGTTTTGAAATTTAATTGAAATTAAAACCAGTACTTATATGGTGATTTTGGAAATGAATTTGTTTGACTTGAATTATTTTAATTTGGAAACTGGGATTATTTTCTAAACCTATTATTATGGGAACTTTGAAATTGAGATATTTAATTTGGAAGAAAATTTGGTGAAATCATATATGATTTTGAAACTGATATTGAAATGATTTGAAATTTGAGAACCTTATATTATTAAGCACTTGATTTGGGAGTGGTCGAACCTATATAAAATGGATTGTATAAGTATGAAGTTGATTTGAAATCTATTGATTTGAAAGGTACTTAATTTGGAAAGAGATTTTATATAATCGAAGTCTATATAAGTATGATTTGATCTACTATTGATTTGCAAAGTATTCGATTTGGGAAAAATGAAATCCTATATATATGGACTTTATATAAGTACGATATTTGAAAGTGATTTGTAAAGGTACTGTATGATATATATTTTCGAAGTAAAGATATGGAAAGTGCCTTCTGGTTGATATCCGCTTTGTGGCCACATCGTGGATTCATTCTATCGATATTATTCTCTCTGATTTTTGGTTTTCCGGATGTAATACTCGAGTGTTCCCACCGTGGCGTAACCCATGGTTTTTTTTTCTCTCGTGAATGCATAGCGCAATTGCCTGGCTGAGTCTTGCCTAGGGGTACGGATTGTTTCCTGGGAGATCCAGGCGTAACCATTGTGTATCCTACAATCTGTGTAGGTCGCGAATAGTAGCGCAAGTGCCTGGCTGAGTCTTGCCCAGGGGT
Organism: Allium cepa; assembly: GCA_030765085.1. Classification (NCBI taxonomy): domain Eukaryota; kingdom Viridiplantae; phylum Streptophyta; class Magnoliopsida; order Asparagales; family Amaryllidaceae; genus Allium; species Allium cepa. Next base: position 771,903,155 of record CM060935.1, read on the forward strand.
ACGGATTGTTTCCTGGAGGATCCAGGCGTAACCATTGTGTATCCTGCACTCTACTAGTCATCATGGCGTAATTCGCAGGGCTGAGAAAGCTTACGTATATGGATTGTTTCTTGGGGGACCCAGGCGTAACCATTGTGTATCTGCGAACCATAATCGGACAAAGGTTTTGGTTTGGTTGATTTGTTTGGATTGTACTTTCCATATCTGTTTTTAAAAGGTTTTTCAAATATTTTCACTGGGTGTTGAAACAGGTCTACTAAGTACTTGAAGAACTCTAGCTTTGCGCCTGATCAACGCATGGCCAGAGTCTACAAGAACGAGGATAAACTTGTTAAAACATCGAGTTATAAAAGTATTTTCGAAAGAAAAATTGGTTTCGATATAAAAGTATTTTATTTATAAAGGTATTTTATTATAAAAGTATTTTCAACAAAGAAATTTTGTATTAATATTTGAAATTTAAATTCTTATGGTTTGAAATAAATTATTCGTGCCCGATTCTATTCTTTTGAATCTACCTCATCTGCTCAGCTTTATTTTTCACCTATATTCCGTTTTCGGAATCTACCTTCCTTTCCTTTTTGAATAAATCTTTTAAATATTGCTTATTTGTATACTACATTGTTTTATATAAAATTTTAGTGTTATAAATATTTTTGAAGTTATAAATTAAATAAAACATCTTTAATGAAAATGATTATTAATTTATTGATAATATTTGAAAGGTATCTTGAGATAAATTAAAATTTTCATAAATTTTGGATTTAATATTTTCAATAGTCTTTGTAAATAGAAGTAATAATGTAAATAATTGTTTGCAAAGGAGTTTGAGAAGTATTAAATATTAAAGAAAATTTAATTTCAAATGAAGTTTTCAAATAAATATTTTAAATAAAATTTATATATTTTTAAAATTTATTGTTTATCTTGGCTTTCAATCTATTTTTTTCTGGTTGTTTTATTCTCCTACCACCTTCCTTTTCGGGGACGAAAAGTTTTGAGTGGGGGAGAGTGTAACGACCCAAAAATTTTAACATTTTTTAATTGATTCTATAACGTATTTAATTGAATATTTGTGAAATCTTATAATAATTGAATTTTTAAATAAAATGTTTATATATTTAGAATACGTATATTTAAATATAGCAGATTGTAAATTTTCAAATAATTTTATGGAAGTTTATTTAATTGAGAAAACGTGCTGTCCAATTCAAGCTATTAATTGCTTTAATTGATTTCTGAATCAGTGCGTAACGGTTTCTTTTTACTACCGTTAAAGATTTCTATTGCTTAATACTTTTCCAATTCAGGTAGACTTTTCCATTCGTAACCATTAATAAATTTGAGATCATCGACCTTGCTTTTATTATTCCTTGTAGTTTCGTGCACTGACTTTACTTTTCCCGCTACCCATAATTTTCTCTATACGTTTCTTTTGCAATTGAAGCGTATATTTATATTTATGGTGGTGCGTTTATTCTAGTCTCCCTTTATTTTTGTTTTTAACGCTCGAAAGAATCTCAAATCATCAAGCTAGTAGCATCCGTTCCTTCCCTCGCTTTCATAAGGCCTATAATATATAAACAACTTGCTTATAGATCTGAACACAACTTTGTCATCAAATTTAATGTGCCTTCCTCTCCCTATTATTTCGGTTCCAACCTTCCTAGTAAATGGCTTTAATAAATTTTGGCTAAATCATAGCTACGGACTTTTCAAATTTCTTTCATTTTATATTTATTTCCAATTCCTTCATTTGCTTCAAAAATTTTGAACGTGCCTAATCATCTCAGCATGTATATATAATGTAAGCCAACCTTTCTTTAGAAAGCTATTACTCACAAAATTTCCTGATTTCTTTCCTTTTATCAATTTTTATATCCTTGACTTTCAAAACTCATTTTGTGTTGTACAAACAAACAAAAATTTATTGCTTTAAGTGTATAGCTAAATCAACTATTGACCATTAATATTACTTTTATTTTTATATTCATTTCAATTTATTACTTAATAACGTTTTGATGAATCAATGGACAACTTTACGTTTCTTTTGCTTTTGAAAACTTTATATTTATAGTGTACGTTTCTTTTGCATTTCAAAATTTTGAAACATGCTGCCCCATTTAAGCCATTAATTGTTTTAATTATTTTTCTTAATCGACATATAACCGTTGCTTTTTATTATTCCTTGATTTACATCCATACTTTAATCTCTGTTGTTCCATTTATTTCATTTGAAATCTAAATTTATTTACCATTCATTTATACGCCTCTTTCTCTTCCTCTTTTTACGTTATTTCCCTGCTTGCAAGATCTGTTGCCATTCCCGTATTTATTTCTTTCCTTTTTGAAATTTAAAACGTATACGTTTTACATTTATTTATTTCTAAACCATCCATTGCCTTTCCTTTAAATCAATCCATTCTCTTCTTATTTGTTTTAATTTATTTCCTCTTTTCACCAACACTCAATCTTTATACATATTTGTTTTAATTCATTTTCTCTATTCATGTGCATTCAATCTTTATACATATTTGTTTTAATTTATTTTCTCTTTTCACCAGCATTCAATGTTTATATACATATTTGTTTCATTTTATTTCCTCTGTTCACCAACATTTAATCTTTATATATTTGTTTTAATTTATTTCCTCTTTCTTCTTTTTTCTCCTTAAATTATAGGAATAAATTCCTAAATTTCCTCTAGCCATTACTATCTTTATTTCTTGCCACTTTAAACAAAATTTCTTTCCACTCTATCATTGTGAGGCTTCTCTTATAAATACAAATCACTCGTACATACCCTACTCCATATCAATAGATCTTCATCTCCTCTCTTGCATGTGAAGCTCCTTCTGTAGGTAAATGGCTGCACTAATTTTTTTCTTCTTCTTATTTCTTTTCTTTTTCTTCTTCTTTTTCCTCCTTTTCTTTTGTTTTCTTATTGTTTATATTGCTTTTGCTTTTCCTTTATTTTAAGCATAACATGCTTCAAGTATATATTTTACATTATAAGTATGTTTATATAGTGCAGCGCAAGTATACATTAAATATAAAGTTATAAACATTTGCATTTGTTCTATGGCTAGTTTTATATGAGTATTTATTGAATTTTGTTTAGTATGACTTTTGAATATACATTGGGTTATTTCATACTGTTTATATATAATATAAGATGTTTAGCAGTCTGCATATATGTTACAGCATGTAAGATTTTTATAAAAAAAAAGAAAGGTGTTAATTTTATATTGTATTGTTTATAAAAAGGTGTTAATGTTATAATATATATATTGTGGGACAGTATACATTTATAAACATATTAATATACAGTAAGTTATAAAACATAAGTTTGATATATAGGTAGAGTTTGCATGGATTTAAATTTTCCTTCAGTTGTTTAAAATATAGTTGTAGAGTTATAAAATTTTGGGGAGAATATATAGTATAATATATTTTAAGTTAGTTTGTGTGTCTGTCTAGAGATGAATTATTATACAAATACAGTTTTATAAGATCTAAGATCTGTTGTTTTAAAATGTAAGTCTATACTAGTGATTATATGGGTTGAAATTTGACATTGATATTTTTAAGATGATAAAGAAAGTTTAATGTAAGTGTTAACATGTAAGAAATGCCTGAAGCCTGTTTTAATATTAAAGAAAATATGGGAATTTAAATTGTTAAATTAAGTTGGAGCTGTGCTCTCGCCCTTCTCTTTCTTATAAATATTTTGCAAAAGGTAAATTTATATCAAGTATAAGGTGTGTAGTGTTTCAGCAAATCAAGGAAAGTCGATATTGGTCTTAACAATAATAATGTGGAATGTTGACTTAAATGTTGATTTAAATATGATTATAAAAAAAATTATGTTAATATTGGTTTTAAACATAGTTTTGCAGTTTTCTATTATTTGCATTTGTTTGAAAACGTATGTATGTATATGTAATTTTAATGTGTTTCAAAACTAATATTGGTTAAGAGAGTAATATAATAGAATAATATTTGTATTTCATTTCGGTCTACATAAAGCAGTTTCTGATCTATTTTCATCGATCTCTATTTATCAGTTGTCCATCGTATTTGTGCCAATCTTGCTTCGCTTTGAAAATTTTGTTTGGATTTGTTCGATGTCTAGATCGTGATCCAGCGTAGCTCAATTCTTTGTCCAATCTATCTAGCCTCGAAAGGTGAGCAATCACTCACGATTTAACATTCTTATATTTATTAAATTTGATTTCAATTGAAACGACAATTGAAATATGTTGTTATTAGTTATTTAAATTGTTTATATGCTGTTATTTGTAACTGTTCACCTGTGGGATATGACACCATATCCTGTTGTTTATATTATACTGTTATTGATGATATATGCTTGTTATATTATTATTATATGTTATCACTCTGCAAGTTCCCTGTAGTTTAGAAATCACTATGGGTTGAAATGATACATACCCGAACGGACTTTAGAATAGGAGAAAATCGTTATGGGTTGAAATGATAAACCCAAGCGATTTTCATTTAATTGAATTTGGGATTACGGGTTGAAATGATATCCGCCCGTATATATTTAGTGTACGGATTGAAATGATAAATATCCATAGCACTAGACTATATGATAGGGAATATATACATACACCGTTGGTCCATATAAATATTCTGAAAATAATTTTTATAATTTTGGGAAAAAAATATGGTTTAAATAATATTGATTCTTAAGATATTATATAAATGGAAATTTTATATATAGATTTAGTCGTAATATTTGATTTAAATTAGATTAATTTAATACGGATAATATGGTTGAGTATTTATGTAAATCTATATTTCAAATAGATTTTCTTGTAATAAATTGAATAATTAAGATTGAGAGATAAATTTTGGTTTATTAAAAATAGTATTTAAATGAGGATTTATTTAATTAAATTAATTTGAAATTTTTGAATGGGAAATTTAAAGGTATGATTTTATAACTGGATTTTTGATTTATGTGATTTAATGAATATTTCACGTTTAAATAAATTAAAGAAAATATTGAGTAAAATGTAATTTAAGGTTACTTAAATGATATTATATCTAATGAGGGAGTATTTCAAGACTAAATAATAATGAGGTTAAATCGAGATCTATAGAAAACTGTTAAATTGAACATTTAAATACTAAAGCTTTGAACTATATTGGAATTTAAATGGTTTATTTTGAGATTCGGATCTGTATTTGAAATCAATATAGTTGAATTCGTTATTTAGAAACTAAATTGAATTTAAATTGATAAATTAAGATTGGATTTAATTTGAATAGGAAGGTCGGGTTGATGTTGAAACAATTGGTTAAGTTGAGGAAATTGAAAATACTTTACTCTATAAATTATTTAATATATATATATAAATACTATTTTGGGAAATATAGAGATATTTGAAGTGAAAATGATATTTGGTTTTGAAGTATAAATTAAGTTGAAAGGACTACTGTGTTATAGTGTATATTTCTACCTTGTAGATAGTTATATGGACCCTTAGAGGATGGTTATCCCAAACATCCTTTAAGTTAATTGTATTTCAGTTGATATTTCAGTTGAGTTGGATTTATTTAGATAAGAATGTTAATCCTGACTCGAGTGTTTTGTGTTTTGCTTTACGCTCGGGTCAGACTGAGTGATACAGCATTTGAGACTCACCTTCGAAGTTAGAGTTTGCTTGAAGATCCAGCTATCTATCCTTTCAGTCATCCAGTTGATTGGTCCAGAGAAGTGTTCCGCACGTACTGGAGACTTCACTGTATCTGAGATATTCTATTGTACTTTATCTCTAACTCTGATTTTTTTTTTATAGTAGCTTCATGAACTACTATCTATTTATTCCGCTGCGTATTTTTGTAGTACTCTGTATCTGTGATTCTGTGTTTGATTTATTTACTGTATATGTTGGGTTTTGCCAAATTTTAATTAACAATATGGTATTTTGAGCAATTCAAGTCCGACATCTGCGGATGCGAATGGTCCAAAATAGCGGGTCGTTATACCGATAATAAACAACAACTAAGCACAGCGAATAATCAATAATCAAAACAGATACGCGTATACGAAATGAAGATCTCCAGCTTGCCTGCTGAAGCTCCAAAAGCATCAAATCTGAACCTGTAAATATACTCGGTCTGACCCGAGCATTGAAAGGGAAGAACTCACCGATCAGTCTGGTAAACCAGCGTGAGAAACACACTCAATTGAATTTATTAAATTACCAAAACTTTCCCTTGAGTTTTCAAAACAAAAGTATCTCGTAAGACAAGTCCACACATAAACACAGATATGTTTTTACCTTACGATAACTAAAACATATCATATCAAATCCTCTTATATTATAGTATATATACAAATAATATTAATCATAGCCGAAATTGTTACATTGATTAAATTCCAGCATACAGCACAATTGGGTAATACAATCAAAATGGCAAACACGTAGTGGGTTTTGGATTTCCATACAAATGACCAGGTGAAGGGACTACCTTCCAGCAGTACATCTCTAGAAAAATGTACCGAGGACCATCACAAAGGATCCTCTACCAACACAAGACAGTCCCACCTCCATAACTAGATGGTACCAAATATATCATCCTCCGGTCGTTACCGACCTTTACCGAGGGCCTTCTAGCATACAAACCACAATAATCAGATACACGACGTCATAGCATTTATATATATATATATATATATATATATATATATATATATATATATATATAGAAGAGGATGATCATATCGTACTTGGGAATGACCCACTTAGCCTTGCTACATCTAACCCTGTTTTGGTCATTTTCGGTTGATGAGGCTAGGGGTAACGATTAACTTTCACATATCACAATCACATCACTTAGAATGCCACATGGCCATTTTCGTTGACTACTAATTGCCTTCCACAAAAATACAACCCTTAAGCTCATACGTCTCAAGGAGGGTGTTAAGCTAAGAGAAATTGCCTTCTCCGCCACCACTGATGTACGTTTGTAAAAACCAATGTACATAATCATTAGAAATGCAATGTCAGACAAACATCCATACAAGTTGTCCAGGAACAGGACAAAGCGAAGGTACTTTCCTACCGCATCCTGTCGGGAAATCCCTAGGATTAGTAGTGATAGTGCTCGCATTGGATATTTCATAATGAAGAGACCACTACTACTGGATGTATATTGGGATTTTAACCCCAAACGATCAACAAGTAGTCCCCCACTATGAAAATCCGGAATAACAATATCATCAATAAGCAACCTGCACAATCGTTGCATATACGTTGGTCCGAAGTGGTTTTCAGATAAATTTGATCCCGATCTCTTCTCACCAACAATGCAAAAGAGTTTCTCAACTTCACACAAAACCTAAGTCTCATAGACTTATCACGTCTCCAACTTTCAACTTGCTATCCTTCGGGCTAAGAAGGAAGCTCGATAGGTTGGAGTAATACTCCGCACTATATGAATCAACATCCTCAACACAAACGACAATCAAGCCTACATAGACGACTACGTACTAAATGTATGACTAAATAGTTCCCACATCAAGTCGAGGAACTAAAATTTGGCTAATGTTTGATAGTCGGTTATTTGACTATCAAAGCAAACAAACAAATATTCAGCACTGTAACAATCACTGGGTCCTTTTAATTAATCTTTTATTAATTAAACCAAATATTCACCTCAAATTATCTTAAAAAAGATATAATCACAAAACCATCTCAATATTTCAATCCTGGAAAACATTTCCAAATACTTATTTAATAATAAGTAATTCACAATTCAATTTATTTTCAACACTTAAAATATTGCATATACTTAAATTAGGATTAAGTATATATTTATTCTTTTAATGAAAACGTTCTCTTTAAACACAATTATTTGGGTCAAAACGGATGTTACGTAAAACATCGTCACGATAACCCAAATCACTAGTATAGGGATTCGAAAATTAGATAGATATATAAGTCCCAATACTACGCAAAAAAATTTCCTTTTGGAAATCATTTACTATAACAACAGTGTTATAGTCCATCATTTCCCTATTTCTCGAAAACGTCTATTTCAACAATGAATGTTGAAATCTATGGTTCTGATACTTAACACATTTTAAAACATCTTCTCATTTTATTCCATTTAAAATATCACTTCCCAAAACATTTCTTTAATTCCAAAGGTTATTCACTTTCCAAAGCATATCCATTTTATTCAATATATTATTCACTGTCCAAAATCATGAATATAGTTCATTTAATCCAATTCAATGTTTCTACACATTTATTAAAGGATAATTCACTGTCCAAAATCATGGATATATCTCTTTTAATAAACTTCTACATTTAACTTACCAAATTCAATTGATTTCGTATTTATAAAATAATGTTTATAAATTCACATTTTTATTTTATAAAAACTTCCATAACAAAATCAAACTCCATTTATTATTTTATACGAACTTCAACTTGTAAAATCCCTTAATTAACAAATTCTATTTATATCTCATTTAAATGCCAAAATCCAATTTATAAGTTAATCACTTATAAGTAATTTATTTACAAAATTCGTTCCTTTAATAACTTCACAACTTCATAAATCTTATTTACTTATAAGATTTACTTATACTTCATTTTAACAATTTTAAAACTCCTTTTAACTCAATTATTTTGATTTATAAATATCAATTTTATAAATCTTATATATAAACCTTCTATAATAAATCGAAAATCTCAATTTATACTATTTCACAAAATAGTTAACTTCCTATCTCAAAAATCATATTCTTATTATATTTTCCAAAAATCATAATTTTTATAACATAAAAATTATAACATTTATTTATTGAAATAAATTCATTTCTTTAAAAATTCAAAATTCGATAAAACGTATATTTTCAAAATCATTTGAAAATCCTTTTAAATTTGGAAATCATCACTTTAATATTTTAAAATTTCCAAAATAGGCCCAATTCTACAACAGCACTAAATACAACAATCACGGCATCCAAAACATCATATATCATATGATAACAGAATATGTAACAATGTCTGTAAATAAATCAATACTGGTGAGGAATCCCGTTGGATTCCTCCAATCTATCGCCTGCAACAAATATAGATATTAGAATATGTGTACAATGTCCGTTTCAAGGAGGACGCGCATACAAAGGGTCTTCCACTCATACACGGAAACGTATAGGGTCATCTGCTCCACTAGGCAGGTATATATCCAAATACCAATCAATATATCATATATCATCCAAACAATAATCAATCATCATAAATAATATTTATTCTCGCTTGTATAAAAATATTAGTGAGTTAGAAAGAGTGAGTTGTACTCATATTGCTTGTAGTCGTCGCGTTAGCGATTTATTCTGATTAAAATTAAACAAGCGTTTAATTTCAACCAAAATTTTCACTAACTCAAATAAATCACAATCAAGCTCCATAATGTAGTGCTCGTCAATACGAACCCAACGCAATTCGTTTCGTGCGAAACGGACCTCGTATGAAAAAGTTGCAGCGTTTTAAAGCTTGTACAAATTTAAATACATAATCAATTTCAATTTTATTTATTTATTTTATAAACCTTTTAATCATGGCCGTTAGATTTTGAAACCCTAGATCTAGGCTTTCACTACCTTTCTTCTCCCTCACATTCCTTCTTACGTACATGAAAACCCATAGCCGCCTTTTCTTTGGTGAATTATGCTCCCTCCACGCTTGCTTATAAGTTGATCGAGAACCACCATATCGAAGCCCACGCTCCACTCCACCTTCGGTCACGAATACATCGAGCTCGGCCCTTCGTACTCCGTGAAATCGGCCTCTAAACATGACGCCTTCATGCACAAATTGCCGACGATCGGCCACGCCATAACCCATCACAATCGTTGAATCCATAGATCAGGACAACCTCTACAACTTTGTAGTTGATAAATTTTCGTAAATATTTATGGATTGAGAGATTTTGAGGGAAGAAATTTCAAATTTTTGGCCATTGATTGGAATGGCGGTGGCTAAACCTAGTTCTATTAGGGTTTGTGTTTCTAGGTCCTTCTATAGAAACTTTCACGACACTATTCACCGCCAAATTTTTCGAACTCGAAATGAAGCGTGCCGTTTGGCATTTATAATGTTTTACCCCTATTCCGAACGCAATGAAATATATGTTGGGAGCCAATTCGATCGTATTTGGAAGATAGGTTTTCGAATCGAATTATAAATTTAAAATTCACTTAAACTGATTTCCTAAGCGTTTTAGCTTGCCCTGGACAAACCGTAAATCCGATTGACACGAAATTTGAAATCTTACAATAATTTAACATTATGGATCTAATGAAACTAGTTTCGTCGAAATCCGAGACTGTTTGAAAAATGACTATTTTTACACGTTAACTAAATATTAAAATATTCAATTTTTTACAAATTAACTTTTAATTCGATTTTAAAAGTCCTATAACATCTTTCTAATTCAAATATGATTTAATTCAACATTATAAATCATTTTTATTCACTTTAAATTCAAATTCCAATTATTTACACAATTTCAAATATTAACTTATCAATTTAATTATCTAATTAAATCACCATATTCAAAATATTATTTATTCAGCTTATAAATTTAACTTGTACATATTTAAAATCAATTAAATATATGAATTTCAAAGGACTGAAATTCTGGGTCGTTGCATTCTCTCCTACTTAAAGGAATTTCGTCCCCGAAATTACCAAGTAAGAAAAAGCTACAAAATCCATTAACTATTCAAAACAAATTGTTCAATTTAGATTTACCAAAATCACTTAAATGTTTAACTTTCCCAAAATCCAATAGTTAAAGTTACAAAAACTTTTCTAAGTTTTCAAATATACTTAGTTATCTTTTAAAACCAACTAATATCATTTAACTTTCAACTCCAAAATCAAAAATTTAGTTTTCACAAATTCTCCCAATTTTCTCAAAATTTTCCAACGCCTCAAATTTTCAAAAAAATTCGCCAGCGTCTCCTTTGCGCGGTTCAATCCAAAAAAAATAACGATGTATATATCACAAATATACATCTCATCATCGAGGATAAGGCATCCCGAAGGAAAAAAGTATAAAAGTACGATATGTAATTCGAGATATGTACCTTATATATTATTAGCGAGCATATACGGCTAATATAGCGTGAAAGAGAGCTCCAAAAGCGAAGCAAGTGCAATCCGCACCAACTAAACACTCAATAAAAAATGAGAAACATGTATATATGAAAGTAATATCAATATACAACATATACCAACAACTATATATGCCAATATAGTAAATGCAATCAAAAGAAACAAATCCAACCATCAAACAACTACCATCCAACTAACATCCAACAACTATCCAATCAATCCATAAACAAATCAATATTCATTCACTTCTCATTAACATTCATTGAATTTATTTTCAATTTAAATCACATTTGATTCATTAACATTGGATTTTACTAACATTCATTCATTCATTCATTCATTTTCAATTAGTTTACATTCACTAATTTGCATTCAAGTTTGTTCACTTTCAATTCAAATCAAATCAAATCTATTTAAATTCACTTAGCTTCCCATTTGAATTCAATTACTTAGCTTTCCATTTCATTAGTTCAATTTCATGTGGATTTTCTATACAATCAATTAACATCCATTTAACAATCAATGCATGTCCAACATTACCAAATTAATTTACTTTACATTCATTCAATTTGGTTCAACACTTTTAATTTCAATTGGTTTAACATTAAATTTAGATTGAATTCTAGTATTCACTATAATCACATTTTTTATACAAAATTTTCAATATTATTATTAATTGACAACTTCTTAACAACAACATTTTTAATGCTAATTCATTATACTTTTCATGTTGAATTTCCTTATATAACTCAAATTCATATTCATTTAACTACTTTATTAATTTACTTCGATACCAAAATCAACTTCATCACTTAAGTTATATTTCATTCCAATTCGCACTTACATTTACTTCCACTATACAACTTAAGTTCACCACTAATTTAATTCAAATTCTATCTTATTTAACTTTTTTTCTTACTAAAGTCTGATTCACATCACCATTCAATTTCAGATTTTTTTTGTTTTGCTTAACAAAATTGTTTAACCATTTTAACTATTGGTTTTACTTACCTTTTCGCATTTTATAAGTTATACAACTTATTTATTCATACTTGCAAATTCATGTTATATAATCACTTATCTCTTAAGTTTAATTTCAATTTCAATAACACATCTAATCCAATTCAAATCCAATTTAATTTAACCTTCCTTTATTTAAATTTCTAATCATATAATTCACGTACTAACTCAAATTTCTTTCAACTTTATTAAAGTAAATTCTTACTTCATATGGTAAGTCAAAAACTCGTTTCACTTATTTTTATCAATTTTAACTTAGATTTTAAATCAAATTTGTTTATCATAACAAAACTTCAATTTCAATTTGCTATAGATAGCACTCCATCACACAAAAACTCGAAAATGATACTGATGATGCTGCGGTCATCACCCTTATTATTTCCTAGTAACAGTAGTGAATTCAGTGCTTCAAATTTTCTTTTTATTCATAAACCACATTTATAAATCTTTTTACTTATATAATTTCATTATTTTACTTTACTTATATAAGATCATCTTATTTAGATTTATAATAATATAATCTCTTTAACTTTGAAAAACAACTTTCAAAATAAACGGAATTCAAATTTTCCCAATTCTTAATTTAAATCCATTTTCATTTACAACTTATATTTATAAATGTATTCATATAGTTCTACTTCTTATGTATAAGATTATTTCACTATTGTAAATCATATTAATTATAATTCCATACTTACAATTCATTTGCTTATATAATTTATTATCTTACAATTGTTGTTTTTATTTAGATTATTCAAACAACTTTTATTAACTTATATATATATACACACACACACACATTTTCAAACAACCAAACAATTCAATTTATGTACACTTTAATAATTTCTGAAAATGTATTCATATATAAAATATAATCTAGGTAAAATTATTTTATTTACCCAATTTAAAATGATACTATGTCGACTTGCCTCGTTTAAGTATTTGGAAATCCCTATCGATAACGTGGCGTCCCACATACCGACCAAAATTCACAAACAACTCAATGGATAAGTAAACACAATATAAAACGTTTTATATTCACCAACAAATACGTGCTCATATATATAATACACTCAAACTCAATCTATGATGCTGCTGTCTCTACCTATAATGAGTACACATCAAAACTTAGGAATATACAAAATCTAAGCTCTGATACCAGCTGTGACGACCCGCAAATCCGATACCCTTTGAATCGACAATAATTCACACATGTCCGACCCAAAAAGCACAGACTGACGAAAAGTCAAGGGAAAGAAAAGAAGAGAGAAGAAGATAAGAGAAGGAAGAGAGACTGTACATATATATACACATCAATCAGGGTTCAACAGTCAATCAATAGTTATCAGCCTGAACAGTTATAATAACATGTCCTCACAAATGCCGATAATAAACAACTAAGCGCAGCGGATAATCAATGATCAAAATAGATACGCGTATGCGAAATGAAGATCTCCAGGTCGCCTGCTGAAGCTCCAAAAGCATCAAATCTGAACCTGCAAATATACTCGGTCTGACTCGAGCATTGAAAGGGAAGAACACCTGGATCAGTCTGGTAAACCAGCATGAGAAACACGCTCAACTGAATTTATTAAATTACCAAAACTTTCCCTTTAGTTTTCAAAACAAAAGTAATGAAGATCTCCAGCTCGTCTGCTGAAGCTCCAAAAGCATCAAATCTGAACCTGCAAATATACTCGGTCTGACTCGAGCATTGAAAGGGAAGAACACCTGGATTAGTCTGGTAAACCAGCATGAGAAACACGCTCAACTGAATTTATTAAATTACCAAAACTTTCCCTTTAGTTTTCAAAACAAAAGTATCTCGTAAGACAGGTCCACACATAAACACGGACATGTTTTTACCTTACGATAACTAAAACATATCATATCAAATCCTCTTATATTATAGTAGTGTCTACTATATACAAATAATATTAAACATAGCCAAAATTGTTACATTGATTAAATTCTAGCATATAGCCTAATTGGGTAATACAATCAAAATGGTAGTGGGGTTTGGATTTCCATACAAATGACCAGGTGAAGGGACTACCTTTCCGGCAGTACATCTCTAGAAGAATGTACAGAGGACCATCACAAAGGATCCTCTACCAACACAAGACCGGCCCACCTCTATAACTAGATGGTACCGAATATATCATCCTCCGGTCGTTACCGACCTTTACCAAGGGCCCTATAGCATACAAACCACAATAATTAGATACACGACGTCATAGCGTGCAAGTACATATCTAAAAGAGGATGGTCATATCCTGTTTAGGAATGACCCACTTAGCCTTGCTGCATATAAACATGTTTTGGTCATTTTCGGTTGCTGAGGCTAGAGGTAACGATTACCTTTCACATATCACAATCACATCACTTAGAATTCCACACGACTGTTTCCATTGACTACTAATTACCTTCCATAAAATACAACCCTTAAGCTCATACGTATCAAGGAGGATGTTAAGCTAAGAGAAATTGCCATCTCCGCCACCACTGACGTACGTTTGTAAAACCAATGTATGTAATCATTAAAAATGCAATGTCAGACAAACATCCATACAAGTTGTCCAGGAAAAGGACAAACTGAAGGTACTTTTCTACCACATCCTGTCGGAAAATCCCCAGGATTAGTAGCGAATAGTCCTCGCATTGGATATTTCATAATGAAGAGACCACTGCTACTGGATGTATATTGGGATTTTAACCCCAAGCAATCAACAAGTAGTCCCCCACTATGAAAATCCGGAATAACAATATCATCAATAAGCAACCTGCACAATCGTTGCATATACATTGGACCGAAGTGGTTTTCAGATAAATCTGATCCCGGTCTCTTCGCACCAACAATGCAAAAGCATTTCTCAACTTCACACAGAAACCAAGTCTCATAGACTTATCACGTTTCCAACTTTCAACTTGCTATCCTTCGGGCCAAGAAGGAAGCTTGATAGATCGGAGTAAAACTCCGCACTATACGAATCAACATCCTTAACACAAACGATAATCAAGCCTACATAAAAGGCTACGTACTAAGTGTACGACTAAATAGTTCCCACATTAAGTCGAGGAACTAAAATTTGGCTAATGTTTGATAGTCGGTTATTTAACTGTCAAAGCAAACAAACAAATATTCAACACCGTAACAATCACTGGTTCCTTTTAATTAATCTTTTATTAATAAACCATTTGCCAAATATTGACCTCAAATTATCTTAAAAAAGATATAATCACAAAACTACCTCAATATTTCAATCTTGGAAAACATTTCCAAATACTTATTTAATAATAAGTAATTCACAATTCAATTTATTTTCAACACTTAGAAAACATTGCATATACTTAAGTTAGGATTAAGTACATTTATTCTTTTAAGGAAAACGTTCTCTTTAAACACATTTATTTGGGTCAAAACAGATGTTAAGTAAAACATTGTTACGACAACCCAAAATCGCTAGTATAGGGATTCAAAAATTAGATAGATATATAAATCCCATTACTATGCAAAAACATTTCCTTTCGAAAATCATTTACTATAAGAACAGTGTTATAGTCCATCATTTCCTTATTTCTCGAAAATGTCTATTTCAATAATGAATGTTGAAATCTATGGTTCCGATACTTAACACATTTTAAAACATATTTAATCATTTTATTCCATTTAAAATATCACTTCCCAAAACATTTCTTTAATTCCAAAGGTTATTCACTTTCCAAAGCATATCCATTTTATTCAATATATTATTCACTGTCTAAAATCGTGAATATAGTTCATTTAATCCAATTCAATGTTTCTACACATTTATTAAAGGATAATCCACTGTCCAAAATCATGGATATATCTCCTTTAATAAACTTCTATATTTAACTTACCAAATTCAATTGATTTCAGATTTATAAAACAATGTTTATAAATTCATATTTTTATTTTATAAAAACTTCCATAACAAAATCAAACTCCATTTATTATTTTATAAGAACTTCAACTTGTAAAATCCCTTAATTAACAAATTCTATTTATATCTCATTTAATGCCAAAATCCAATTTATAAGTTAATTACTTATAAGTAATTTATTTACAAAATTCGTTCCTTTAATAACTTCACAACTTCATAAATCTTATTTACTTATAAGATTTACTTATACTTCATTTTTAACAATTTTAAAACTCCTTTATAACTCAATTATTTTGATTTAAAAAATATCAATTTTATAAATCTTTTATATAATCTTTTTATAATAAATCAAAAATCTCAATTTATATTATTTCACAAAATAGTTAACTTCCTATTTCAAAAATCATATTCTTATTATATTTTCCAAAAATCATAATTTTTATAACATAAAAATTATAACAATTATTTATTAAATAAATTCATTCCTTTAAAAATTAAAAATTCAATAAAACGTATATTTTCAAAATCAATTGAAAATCCTTTTAAATTTGAAAATCATCACTTTAATATTTTGAATTTTTCAAAATAGGCCCAATGCTGCAACAGCACTAAATACAACAATCACGACATCCAAAACATCATATATCATATGATAACAGAATATGTAACAATATATGTAAATAAATCAATACTGGTGAGGAATCCAGTTGGATCCCTCCAACATGTCGCCTGCAACAAATATACATATTAGAATATGTGTACAATGTCTGCTTCAAGGCAGACGCGCGTACAAACGGTCATCCTCTCATACACAGGAACGTATAGGGTCATCTGCTCCACTAGGCAGGTATATAACCAAATACCAATCAATATATCATCAATCATCATAAACAATATTTATTCTTACTTATATAAAAATATTAGTGAGTCAGAAAGAGTGAGTTGTACTCATATTGCTTGTAGTCGTCACGTTAGCGATTTATTCCGATTAAAATTAAACAAACGTTTAATTTCAACCAAAATTTTCACTAAATCAAATAAATCCCAATCCATCTCCATAATGTAGTGCTCGTCAATATGAACCCAACGTAATTCGTTTCGTGCGAAAAGGACCTCGTATGAAAAAGTTATAGTGTTTTAAAGACTGTACAAATTTAAATACATAATCAATTTAAATTTATTTATTTATTTTATAAACCTTTTAATCCTGGCCGTTAGATTTTGAAACCCTAGATCTAGGCTGTCACTACCTTTCTTCTCGCTCATGTTCCTTACGTACATGAAAACCCATAGCCGCCTTTCCTTTGGCGAATTATGCTCCCTCTACGCTTGCTTATAAGTTGATCGAGAACCACCATATTGAAGCCCACGCTCCACTCCACCTTCGGTCACGAACAGATCAAGCTCGGCCCATCATACGCCATGAAATCAGCCTCTAAACGTGATGCCTTCATGCCCAAATTGCCGACGACCGGCCACGCCATAACCCATCATAACCGTCGAATCCATAGATCACGACACCCTCTACAACTTTGTAGTTGATAAATTTTCGTAAATGTTTATGGATTGAGAGATTTTAAGGGAAGAAAATTCGAATTTTTGGCCATTGATAGAAATGGTGGCGGCTAAACCTAGTTCTATTAGGGTTTGTGCAAATGAAAAAAATCTAAGTCCTTTTATAGAAAATTTTGCGACACTATTCACCGCCAAATTTTTCGAACTCGAAACGAAGCGTGTCGTCTGGCGTTTATAATGTTTTACCCCTATTCTGAATGCAATGGGATATATATCGGAAGCCAATATGATCGTATTTGGAAGATAGGTTTTCAAATCGAATAATTTAAATTTAAAATTCACTTAAACCGATTTCCTACGCGTTTTAGCTTGCCCCGGACAAACCGCAAATCCGATTGACACGAAATTCGAAATCTTACAATAATTTAACATTACGGATCCAATGAAACTAATTTCATTGAAATCCGAGACTGTTTGAAAAATGACTATTTTTACACTAATTAAATATTAAAATATTCAATTTTTTTAAATTAACTTTTAATTCAATTTTAAAAGTCCTGTAACATCATTCTAATTCAAATATGATTTAATTCAACATTATAAATCATTTTTATTCACTTTAAATTCAAATTCCAATTATTTACACAATTTCAAATATTAACCTATCAATTTAATTATCCAATTAAATCACTGTATTCGAAATATTATTTATTCAGCTTATAAATTTAACTTGTGAATATTTAAAATCATTTAAATATATGAATTTCAAATGACTGAAATTCTGGGTCGTTACACCAATCCTCCTCTCATGGCCCCTTTGATCATTTCCGTCAACCTGTCCTTATCATCAAGTGGTAGTCTTTGTCCGTTGTCTCCAACCTGCTCCCGAGTCCGCGAGGGAGTCCTGAAACATGTTCTTCTAGATGAGCATACATTTCTCTATCAACGAAAAACTACACAGCACCACCTGGTATCTTTCCTGGAATCGAGCCAATTTGATCCGGGGGAATGCCCCCGAGTGTGGAACGATCGTCTATGGCAACTACTGGTGGCTTCGCTCTATTCCGCATCATGGTTGCTCCATTTCCTTGGTTCTGATTCTGGACCGCCTCTGCTCCTGCTACTCCAACTCCATGATCCATATTTCTAGCATTCCCTACTACGCCATTTCCTTGGTTTCGTGCTCCGGCTTTTCCAATCTGTTGGAGTAGGTTCTGCATCCGGTCCACTTGTCTTTTCAGCATCCTCTTCTACATAGCATCCATCATCATTTCCACCTCGTCTTTAGTAATGAAGATTGTGGTCTGATTAGCTACTGAGGAAGCTTCCCAACTTCCTTCATGATGGCCCCACTCTATTCTCTGTCTTCTTGTTAATTGCCTAGCCATTACTTCCTAATCCTTGAGTGCTAGCTCTCTCAGTGAAAGCATCAAAAAGTTGTCGTCAAAATTGGCCACCAACACCCAATTATAAGTGAAAGCACCAACATGCAGTCACGGATCATAGATAGGATATATGTTGGCAATATAATACGAAGAATAACCAAAATTAAAATGAAAGCAAGTAAAAGAGACAAGGTTTATAATGGTTCTGCTAACTCCTACCTACGTCCACTCCAGAACAATCCTTTTTATTATACTGAAATTTGATTACAGTTACAATCTGAAATTCGAGAATGAAAATGGCAGAGTGGCCTCTAGGTAGAAGATGAAGAGAAGTATAATGAAGATCCCCCTTTTTAAGCCAAGCCTGCTGTATTTGTAGGTGAAACTTCGGCTACAAGGCCTTCTTACCTACATGGGCCCACCATAAAGATCGTCGAGCCCAACTCATCCATCCTATGCCGACTCGAAGTAGATCATATGTCGTCTCGAAGCAGACCCCGTGTCGACCCGAAGCGAAGCCTATACCAACCCGAAATCAACCCCTTCTCAATGTCGACCCAAAGTAATATAGCCTCTAGCTTATGCCGACCTGAAGTAATGTCTACGCCGACCCGAAGCAGACCCTGCGCTGACCCAACGTGAAGCCAATGCCGACCAGAAGTTGAAACCAATGACGACCCGAAGTTGCTTCCTCGTCGACCCGAAGCCAATCAAATGCCGACTCAGCAAACATCCTATTATAAACCGAAGTAAACTCTTTGCTGATCCGAGCTACGCCTTTCTCCCAAGTCCTGCATTGTTTATCCATCGGCTGTGCTTAATCCTAGCTTTATATTATTATCCGTAGTTGATTGTCCATCCATCCATCTCAACCAAGTCTATGATATTCCAGCCTAAATAATCGTGAAGTCTATTGGCTTAAATCTGCCTGTATACTACCTTGCAAAAAGACAGGTTAACAGATACACACACATATATATAACATTGTATCTTATCAGTGAGTGTCGTTTTCAACCCAAACAAAAAATTATGTGTCTGATCCTTACTGTGCACATCTGATTTGATGCATTACGTCTAGCTTCAATTCTATATTTTGTATAGGGCATTTTAGGCTTAAGGAAAAAGTTGTAGAAAATTTAGTTTTAGGGACAAGAAGTTTTCTTTTTAGGCTGAAGGACACTTTTTAGTGTAAATCACAGAATGATAGTTGTAACTATCATTTTCTGTTTACATTACCAAATATCCTTCAGACTAAAAAGCAAACTTGCTGTCTCTGAGACTAAATTTTTTCGCAACTTCTTCCTTACGCCTATTTTCCTGTTTTGTATATTGGTTTTTTCCATAATTCTTGCAGAATTTTTTCTACTTCTTTTCTCTATTGAAGACAAAACAATATAAAGTTAGTTAATGTTCACTTTACTTTGATTATATTATTTAAATATTTTGAAAAATAATAATAAACCAGTGTCATTGTTGCTTTCAGAATTAGGTTACTTCTTTCGTTTGATCTTCTAGGACATAAAGAATTTATGTGAGATCATTGCATTCTTGGATATGTCAGCATTACCAATATCCAATGGTCTTCACAATGTAAAGAGAAATATATTAGCATATGTTGAAATTTCTAAATTCATCCGCACATCTCTCCTTGGGGTAACATATGAGTTTGGTCAAAAAAAAGAATCCTTGGTCATTACATATGACTACACTCGTATATATACCACTCCACCTCTATTATTATTCATGATGTGAGACTGTTCTTTTTCCAACATGCGTCCATTACCCATATACAATGGCAGACACCCTAAAAAATCTCCATTTTGGCTTGCATCTATCTATGCGTCTTCCAATACGGTAACTTTGATGCCCGCACCATATTGAGACTTTGTTCCTATGCCATTCTACCAGATCCAACATACCATAATATAGCTCCACCTTAAGTCCGATTACTTAAGCTTACTCTTCTTACCATCTCGATTTACAGATCTCTTACGCATTGTCCACTATCCCAGGCGTTACCATCAGCTCCAATACCATGTTGAAGTTTGAGATCCGTTCTCACACCTATCCGTAGGGGCAACATAGAGTTTGGTCAACATTTTTTTTCAGCAATAGGTATCCATTGTTGTTGCATATGACCAAACTCATTTATATACCACTCCATATCTATTATTTTTCATGATGTAGGACTAATCTTCTTTCTAATGTGCGCCTATTACCCACACAAATGCGAGACACACCAAAAAACTTCACCTTGGCTAGCATCCGTCCACACATCTTTCGCTATGCCAACACGATGCATGCACCATATCGAGACTTTGTTCACGTGTCACTCTACCAGACCCTACAAACCATCAGTTTTAAAATCCATGATAATTGTTCTATTTCAGTTTTAATTTTTTACGGTTACTATCAGTTTTTATGTTTGTAGGTATCAATTTTTATGCCTGTAGGTATCATTTTTTTTAGTATCAGTTTTGATCTAAAGCAAATGTTTACTGAATTGAAAGAAAATAACTTATGTATCAATCGAATTCAATTCAATGTTCTAGGCATATGAAAATATATAGTAATTTATAAAAAAGATCATAATGCAAACTAACACTAAAATATATATAACATTGTATCTTATCAGTGAGTGTCAACCCAAAAAAAAACTTATGTGCCTGATCCTTATTGTGCACACCTGATTTGATGCATTTCATCTAGCATCATTTCCATATACTGTGTATTGTTTTTTCTTAATTCTTGTAGAATTTTTGTACTTCTTTTCTCTATTAAAGACAGAACAATAAAAAGTTAGTTAATGTTCACTTTGTTTTGATTATATTATTTAATTATTTTGGAAGAATAGCAATAAACCAATGTCATTGCTGCTTTCAAACTTAGGTTATTTCTTTCGTTTGATCTTCTAGGTCATAAAGAATCTATGTTACACCATTACATTGTTAGATATGTTAGCATTACCAATATCTAATTGTCTTCGCAATGTAAAGAGAAATATATAGCATATGTCGAAATTTCTCAATTCGTTCGCACATCCCTTCTTAGGGTAACATATGAGTTTGGTCGAAATATTTTAAAAAAGGTATCCTTTGTTATTATATATGACCAAACTCATATATATACCACTCCACCTCCATTATTTGTCACGATGTGGGACTATTCTTTTTCCAATATGTGTCCATTACCCTAATAAACACCCAACAAATTTCCACTTTGGGTCACATCCATTTATGTGTTTTCCAACACGGTAACTTTGATGCCCACACCATATTGAGTCTTTGTTCTCGTTCCATTCTACCAGATCCAAAAAACCATGATCTAGCTCCACCTTAAGTCAGACTATTTAAGGTTACTCTGCTTACCATCTCGATTTATTGATCTCTTGCACATTGTCCATTATCCCAGGCATCACCATCGGCTCCAATACCATACTAAAGTTATCGGATCCGTTCGCACATCCATCCGTGGGGGCAACATAGAGTTTGGTCAACATTTTTTTTCAACAATAGGAATCCATTGTTGTTGCATATGACCAAACTCTTTTGCATACCACCCTACCTCTATTATTTTTTACGATGTGGGACTATTCTTCTTTCCAATATGCGCCTATTATCCACACATAATACGAGACACCCAACAAATCTCCACCTTGGATCCCATCCACCCATGCATCTTCTGCTATGCGAACACGATGCATGCACCATAATGAGACTTTGTTCACGTGTCATTCTACACGATCCTACGAACCATGGTCAAGCTTCACCTTATATCCGATCACTTAAGCATACACTGCTAACCACGATGATTTGCAAATCTCTTACGCATTGTCTATTGTCTCAAACGTTACCATCAGCTCTAATACCATGTTGAATTTTCTAGATCTGTCGGCACATCCCTCGGTGGGAGCATCATATGGTTTGGTCAACACCTTTTAATAAATGGAATCCATTGTTGTTATATGCGACCAAACTCACACGTATACTACTTCACCTCCAATATTTTTCACGATGTGGGACCATTCTTTTTTTTCCAATGTGGGACTTTGCTAATGTGTCATTTACCAGATTCTACGTACCATAAGCTAGCTTCATCTTAAGTCTGACTACTTAAGCCTACACTGCTAGCCACCATGATTTATAGATCTTTTAAGCCCGACATTTTTTTCCTAACAACAGGAATTCCTAGTTATTACGTACGAAAAAACTCATTGATATGTCACTTCACCTCTATTATTTTTCATTATGTGCGACTATTCTTATGTGCGCTCATTACTCACACATAGTGCGAGACACCCCAACAATATCTACATATTTATCCTGTACAACTTCTTCAAGCAAAGGGACGACTAAATGTTTTTTAATACTTTCTAGCTCAGTGACTAGCCCTTTCTGTTGAATACAAAATTAAGTATAATTCTGTGGATGTAACAATTATTACATACTTCCATATTAAAATTTTATTTACCGTCATTGCCGTCATCATTGCATAGTTATGTTCGACTAGACCACATTTTTACATGTACCAATTGTAACGACCCAGAATTTCTGTCAATTAAAATTCGTACATTTAATTAATTTAAATATTAATAAGTAAAATTTGTAAGTCGAATAAATTTTATTTCGAATAATTGGATTTACTTTGATAATTAAATCGATAATTTAATAGTTGAAATTACAGAAATAATTGCAAATCGAGTTTAATATGATTGAAAATGATTTGTAAAATTTTATTATATCATATTGGAGTTAGAATGATGTTATAGAACTTTTAAAATCGAATTTAAAGTTAATATTGTGAAAATTGAATATTTTAATATTTAATTGACGAGTTAAAATAGCCATTTTTCAAACAGTCTCGGATTTCGACGTAACCAGTTTCATCGGATCCATAATGTGATATTATTGTATGGTTTCAAATTTCGTGTCAATCGGATTTACCGTTTGTTCAGGGCGAGCCCAAACGCATTGAAAATTCGTTAAATCGGTTTAATTTAAAATAGATCGTTTATTGCTGTAACTCGCACAGATGATCGAATTAGCCTCCGAAACACGTTCCATTGTGTTCGGAACGCGGGGTAAACCCTAAAGACGGCAGTTATCGCGCGTAAATCGGAGTCCGGAAAATCCACAATGAATAGTGTTTGAGAAAATTTCTATATAAGGACCTTAATTCACAAAAATAAAAAAAGGCTAGGGTTTCTTCTATAGACGGCCGCCATTTTAAACTTCAACGGCCAGAAAATCACCATGCTCTTCCTCTAATATTTTCAAATCCGTTCATCAATTCAAAGAATGTTCAACATGAAAGTTGTAGAGCGGAGCAAGATCTTCGCATCCAACGGTGATGATGAAGTTTCGAGCAACCGATCAACGGCAATTTCAGTTCAAAGGCCGGTCGTTCGTCATCAAATCACGCGCTATAGGGGCGACCGGAATTCGAGCTGCTCTGGCCGTGGGTGGTGTTCGTGGCGCGCTTCGAAGTGATGAAGTCCGATCGACTTCAGGTTGCTCTGGGTTGTCGCGTTAACTGCAAGTTGAAGGGGCGACTTTGGGTTCGTTTATCTGAGAGTCAAACCTGATGGAGGAAGAAAGGAACGGTGGCCAAGATTCTCAGATGCAAGATCTAACAGCCAGGGATGTTTAGGTTAAAAACAAATAAAAGAAAATGAAATTTATTTATATTTATAATTCGTTAAACTTTCAAATAACGTAACTTTTTGCTACGGGGTCGAAAACGCACGAAACCAGTTGCGTTGAAACTGTTTTGTCGAACACTACGCTATGGAACTGGAATGTAGTCGTTTGGAGCTAGTGAGAATTTCGGGTAAAATTAAACGCGCGTTTAATTTTATTCGAAATAAAACGCTGAAACCAAATTGAAAGCAAGGTGAGAACTTCTCACTCAATCGAATCAGTTTCGATTTAAATTTTAAATAGTTAGATTTAAAATTTGCTTGAATGTATGTTTGAATGATGATTGCTATCTGTTATTGATTGAAATAGACATTATACGCCATTATTAAGCGGATGTTGTTTATTAAAAACATATACCGCGATAATTCCATCTTGATTGGAATTGGTATTATTTATGTACTTGGAGTTGATTTCCCGCATTATATAGCGGATGAGACCCTATTGCGCCGTCTATTAAGCGGGTAATATTTATAAATCCCATATACCGCGATATTCCGCTTTGAACGGAATTGGTATTGTGCTAATGTTTGTGGATGCAGGGAAACAGGTTGGAGGGATCCAACTGGATTCCTCACCAGTATTTATTTGATTACATATATTTTGTGTTTGTTGATTATCATATGATGATACATGATGTTTGTTGTCGTGATTGACTATTGGTTGCTGTTGCATCATCGGATCCATTTTTAAAGTTTTAAAATAACGATTTTGATTTTAAAAGGATTTTTAAAATGATTTTTCAAAGTATACGTTTTATTAAATTTTTGAATTGATTCATTTTAAATAATTAAAACATTATAAATTTTTATGTTATAAAAATTAAGATTTTTGTGAAATATAACCAAAAGGTGATTTTTAAAAATAAATAGATTTATAAAATATTTTAAATTTAGATTTTTGAATTATTATAAAGGATGTATATAAAAGATTTTTAACATTGATATTTATAATAAATATATATATATATATATAATATTGGAATTATAAAACGAGTTTATTAAGTGTTAAAATGAAGTATAAAATGGATTTCATTAAAAATTATAGATTTATAAATTGTGAAGATTATAAAATGAATAGATGTTGTAAAATAAAAGATTTATAAGTAATCAACTTATAAATTGGATTTTGGGCATTTAAATGGGATATTAATAGAAATTGTTAATAAAGAACGATTTTGTAAATAAATGAATTATAAGTATTTAACTTATAATATGGACTTTTGGTATATATTTGAGATATATAAATTGAATTGGATTAATAAAGATGATTTATAAATCGAAGTTTATAAATAGAAATGAAATTTATAGACATTGTTTATAAATTCGAAATCAATGGAATTTGATAAATTGAATATAGAAATTTATTAAAAGAAGTATATTCGCGATTTTTGATAGCGAACTATTCTTTATATAAAATGTGTAGAAATATTGAAATTTGGTTAGTGAAGTATGTTCACGATTTTGGACAGTGAATATATTATTAAATAAAATGGTTATGTTTTGGGAAAGTGATATTATAAAAATGAAGTTAATTATTTTAAAAGGATGTTTTAAAATGTATTATGAATCGAATACATAGATTTCAACATTCATTGTTGAAATAGACGTTTTCGAGAAATAAGGAAATGGTGGACTATAACACTGTTGTTATAGTAAATGATTTCCGAAAGGAAATGTTTTGTATAGCATTAGGATTTATATATCTATCTTAATTTCGAATCCCTATACTAGTGATTTTGGGTCATCGTAACGATGTTTTACGCAACATTCGTTTTGGCCCAAATAAATGTGTTTAAGAGAATGATTTCTTAAAGAATGAAATATATACTTAACTTCGATTTAAGTATATTGAATATTTCCAAGTATTGAAAATAAATAGATTTGAGAATTACTTATATTAGATAAGTATGGAAATGTTTTCCAATATGAAATGAATATTTTCAGATTTTATCTTGTAAAGATAAATTGAAAATGAATATTAGAAATCAATTTGAAAATCGTATATTCATAGATATTTTGGAATTGTAAATTCACTATGGAATTTGTAAAAGAAAGGGAAATTTGTTTAAAAATAAACGTTGATTTATTTTTGAAGTGTGGGAATAAATTTACGGATTTGGAACGTAAATATAAAGTAAATATGTAAGGATTTATTTAATTGGTTTAAATGAATCATTTTGAAATGAAAGTATTTCCGCGTAAGGAAAATGACTGAAATTTGTTTTCAAAAGTGGTAAAGGTGAAAATTGATTTGAAAATTTGTTTTCAAATGGTTGAAGTGTGGAAATTATATATCTAGTAAAGATATTTTTGGAAAATAAATAATTTGGGAAATTATTTGGAATCTGGTGATGTTGTGCATGCCTATTGATAGTTAAATAATCCGACTATCAATATTTACCTTTAAATAGGTATTTGTTGTGATTGCTTGAATTTGAATGCCACACTTATTTTTGAATAAGCGCTCATTATTCGGGTTAGCCGGGAAAGGACATTGGAGTCGTATAACCCATTCCGAATATGTGATACGTCATTATGGATTGCACTTGATGGCCGGTGTTGAAGACCGGATATTTATGAAAACGAAAGGATTACCGTCGAATGTTTCTGCATCGGTTGATCTCCGATATAGAAATTTATTACCCTTTGTGATGGGAAGTCCGGTCGTGATTAGTGAATATCCGGATTGCAAGGACTTCTTTGTAAGTACCTTCGGTTCCGTTCGATCCTGGAACGGACTTGTATGGATGTGTGTCTGACATTACAATTTGAGATGTAAAGCTGGTTTCTATCAAATATGTTTCCGTTGGTGGAGGAGAATTTATTCTCTTAGCTTAACACCCTTAGAGGTTATGTAGTTGATGGTTATTAGTGATACATTCCCAAATTGGTAATGTGGCATACGAAGTGCTGTTGAGCATTTGATGATCAAAGCACAGCTTTTGTATAAAGCGTGGCTTTGTGGACGAGACTTCGTAGGACCTCACACCCCGGAAATGGTCAAAACAGGAACGATGCGGCAAAGTTATTAAGGGGTAGCGCCACTTTAATGTATGTCATTCCTTCTGGATAGAGGTGGTATCATGGTATGGAGCTCAGATACTTAACATATGTTGTTGCTGCAAATTTATTGCTTTGTGGTTGTTGGAAATCGAGGATCCTCGGATATAGATCGGTTACGATCGGGGAATGACATATTCGTGTGAGTAGTCACCCAGTTATGGGTCACCCGGCCTTGTGTTGGCAGAGATCCGGTTAGGTTCTCGGCTCGTCTTTCCAGAGGCGTACCCATGTGGCAATGGGAAGTTCCTTGGCCTGACCATTTGTTGGAAATCCAAAGAAAAAATACGATCTTGTACGGTTTTAGTTGTAGAACCTATCATTCACTTATGGTGGTCACCACTGTTTGGATGGTAGCTATAGTAGGCATAAGTGCGGAATGCCTATGCTGGCTAAGATTTATATCTTTACTTTCGAAATGATTTTTTCTACACTATGCACTAGTAATAACAACAAATGTTTCTTTTTAATGCGTATCAAGCATCTTTGACTATCATAAGGAGAAATCTCCTCCGATTCTGCGTTTGCATTGTGTGTGCGGGAGGCCTTATGGTAGTCTCATTTTCTAAAAAGCATTGCGGATCTATTTTAAAATTATCATGTACTTTGTTTTAAAAATAAACTGTTTTAGTTCTCACACCAGTCACATGACTGACTCGGAGTTTATTGTTTTCCTTCCTAAACTCTGTGTGCCCACCAATTTCCACACGGGAAGTCTAAAGTCAGGTTTATCAGGATTTTCTGGAATTCAGGAGTTGCTGGAGGCAAGCTGGATGGCATAACATATTATCTATTATATATAGTATTTCTTTTCCGCTGTTTGTTGTTGTTTGTTGTTGTCTACCCTGATGATGTAATGAAATGAAATATGATGTAATGTAATAACTGATATAGTTCTTTGTTTAAATATTATTCATTTATCTATTATATGATGTTCCGCTGCGATTGTGAGATTCTGATATTGTTCTGTTGTTTCTTTCTGTTATGTTCTATCTTTTTCTCTCTTCTTCTATCTTTTTCTTCTTCTTTAACCCTAACGGTACGGTTTTCCGACATTCGATTGTTCGGCAGTCGATACAGTGGACGTACAGATGTCGGTTTTCGAGCGTCGAAAAGTCGCGTCGTCACACCAATCGATTATCAATATTAACAATAAGAAAATTGTTAAATAATAAATAGCATTTGTAATGTTAACAGTGGTTGTATATATTGAAAAGTATAATAATAACTAAATATCAAATCCAATCATGCAGCTAATAGGTATCAGTTTTGAAATGATTTGGTATTAGTTTTGTCGTACTTGTTAGTCAAACTAGTTTCTATAATTATAGATGATCAACTTTTAGCAAACAAAAAGTAGATATCGTTTTTGCATATATATACTTATCATTTTTGTTCTAAATAATAGTCAAAATAAATTTTAAAATAAAAAAGCATGAATTCCGATCAAACAGCCATTAGGTGTCAGTTTTGTACTATTTTGAAATTACTTTGGTCATATATCATATATGACAGTCAACTACGTAATTAAATTTACAATGCATCAACCTTATATCAGTCGAAAACTAGGTATCATTTCTGTATATATGTAAATATCAGTTTTGTTGTAAATAACAATCAAAATAATCTATAAAATAACCAATCATGAATTCTACTAGGTATTACTTTTGCACTATTTTGATAACACTTTTATTGTATACGAATAGTCAAAATAATTAAATTTATAAAATAATTAAGCATGAATTACAAACTGTTAGCTTTTAAGTGTTACCAAATCTATGCAATGTCAGCGGGTTCAAGATCATACTTCAATAACTTCAAACTAGTTCCAACATCTATAACAGCAGAACTTCCTGTATGAACACAAAAATGCTCTGTCCCTGTATTCAAATTCACTCCCTCTTTATTATTCCTGCTCCATACAACTTACCTTATAAGCTCCTTCTTCAATGGCAGAACTTTAGGCACAAGCGCACTCAAGTTCTCGTAAAAATCTTGTGCTGCAGCTTTAGGCATGTCCCTACTGAGGTGGAAGCCTCCTCTCCATTCTTCATCTTCTTGATGAACTGCACAGCTATAGGCCTCATTGCTTTTACCAAGACGTGTACGCACTAGATGCTTCAGTTCCAGTTTTGCCC
This sequence comes from Allium cepa, assembly GCA_030765085.1. Lineage (NCBI taxonomy): Eukaryota > Viridiplantae > Streptophyta > Magnoliopsida > Asparagales > Amaryllidaceae > Allium > Allium cepa. The sequence continues at coordinate 771,933,044 of CM060935.1, forward strand.
TTCCCTTCATACTTGGTCTATTTGACAGTAAAACTGCGCAGCCACCAGACCTAAAAGGCAGTTTCCTAGCATCATAGACTTCTTATTACCTGAATACCAATTTGATGCTATAGACTCAGGTGTTAGAACAATAGCCAGCATGCCTTTGTGCACTTTGAACCTGTTTTGAACGAGGTCCAGTGATACTAAGCTTGCGCTGCATCTCATCCCTGCTAAGTTGTGCCCTTTGATATCTTCTCTCATTTTTTGTAGCGGTTTATGATTCTAGCGGATGGAGGTGCACGACTAGGAGAAAATAGTTTGGAAATGAAGAAGGCGGTTTAATGGATTGAAACAGAAAGGCAGAGGAAATGTTTGACTTACAAACGGATTTTTTTTTTGAAAAGATAAAATCGGCCCAAGGCCTGTTTAAATATATATCAGTACAACAACCCAACAACCAACATCATTATCTCTTCAAACCCTAGCCGCAACTTTCAGCTATACTAAGTGGTAGAAATTGTTTTTTTCCTTTGTTACTGTTTAATAATGAAATTCGACTTTTATTAATGTTTAAAAATTTAGTTTCAAAACAACAATTTTGTTTTTTAGGCTGAAGACACTTTTTAGTGTAAAAAGAGAATGATAGTTACAATTATCATTTTATGATTTTCACTAAAAAGTATCACTCAACCTAAAAGGCAAAGTTCTTGTCTTCAGACTAAATATTTATCAAACTTTTTCCTTACAGGTAAATAGGCACAATGAAGAAATTGCAAAAAAATTTAGTCTAAAAGACAACAAGTTTGTTTTTTAGCCTGAATGACATTTTTTAGTGTAAACTGAAAATGATAGTTACAACTATTATTCTGTGATTTACACTAAAAAGTGTACTTCAGCCTAAAAAACAAACTTCTTGTCCATGAAACTAAATTTTTTTCTAACTTTTTCCTTTAGTCTAAAAACTCCTTTTCCTTAAACCAAAAAACTCCTTCACAATTTTACTATTTGCAACTTTATTTGGGTAAACATTATAATTCATTTGCATAATAAAAGTAGGCCTTGTATGATAAACGTGATTTTCATATAATATTTGTACTTCTCCACCTTTTTAAATAAGTTAACTTAAAAAGAAAAATGAAACGAATTAATCAAAATAATTTTTTTTATAGAATGGTTTGATTCCATATCATCTTCGTATCAGTCAGCTCCGAAAGATTGTATCTGAAAATTCACATAACCAAACAATGCTTTCATCCTTACATTCTTACATTCGTAAACAATCAATTATGTCAATTTCTTTACTTATCTCCATAAATGCAGATTTTCAGTATGCCGATATCATCTTAGAACGGTGAACATGATATATGACAATATAATGATATATGTCTAATTATCAAACGTATACAAATGATGGCTGTATAAAAATTATGCGATTCATTCCCAAACATTTTTGAAGAGGATGTACCTTTTCAATTAAAACATGTTCATCACCTTTCAAACATGCAATCCACATTCATCCACTTAACATAATTTCGTGTATTATTTGCTAACGTGTCATGATCGAATTCACACTCGCATATCTCTATAAATTAATTATCAGAAGTTTCGTCATATCAGAAAACGCAATCATCTTAACCATGGCTATACAACAACAACAATGCTTGCCTTGATCATCCCATTTGCCCTTATCTCCTTTAGGTTATCGCCATCAGTTGAATCAGCCACCTTCACATTCCAAAACAACTGCCCGTATCCAGTATGGCCTGGAACACAGAACAGTGCAGGCTCCCCACCTCTACCACAAACTGGATTCGCCCTCCCGAGCGGATCCGCTCCAGTAACCATAACTGCTCCATCGGGGTGGAGCGGTCGATTCTGGCCCAGAACCGGATGCAGCACTGTCTCTTCCGGAAGGTTCTCATGCTCATCCGGCGACTGCGGGTCGGGTCAAGAAGCGTGCAACGGAGCAGGAGGAGCACCTCCGACGACGCTCATGGAGATCACTCTCAATGGGGCGGGTGGAAAAGACTTTTACGACCTCAGCTTGGTGGACGGGTTCAACGTTCCGGTGTCGGTGGTCCCGCAAGGCGGTTCCGGTGGCTGTGTCACCAGTTCATGCGCAGCTAACGTGAATAGCAAATGCCCTCCGGAACTGTGGGCGACGAATGCCAATGGAGGAGTCGTTGGATGCAAGAGCGCCTGTCTTGCGTTTAACATCGATGAATATTGTTGCAGAAATGCATTTGGAAGTCCCAGTGCGTGCAAGCCTTCTAAGTATGCGCAGATGTTCAAGGCTGCTTGCCCTCAAGCCTACAGTTATGCCTTTGATGATTCCAGTAGTACTTTTACATGCGTTGGTGCTGCTGGCTATCTGATTACCTTTTGCCCTTGAATTAATTATGACTTTTTTTTTCTTTCAATTTTTTAATTCAATTAGTGTGATAAGATATATTTGTCCATCTTGAGTGAGAATATGAATGTTATAGCAGTTTGTTTCAATTCATTAATAGATTGCTTTTATATGTTTGATTGATTTCTGTTTTATTTTATAACAATTTAAAAAGAAATATCAAATTAAGTGAAGGGTACATGCTTCCATGAAGGTGGTTAAACAAGACTTTGCAGATGTGATCCCAATAACGGACGTGCCTTTTATGCATCTTAATTGTGGGTGTTATGTTTCCCTTTTCTTGCATCCCATGTTTAAAAAGGGATGTCGCTTCAACTTTGGCTGGATTAAAAACCATTCATGTGATTAATAATTCATGAAGACCAATATAACGCAGAGAGTATATACCATAATCCACATACGAATTAACAATAATAAATAAAAGAGAATATGATACTGACATGTAAATGAGAAAGTTTACTTTGTATTTCTGAGAATGAAATTGTACATTACATACTCTCGACTTCGCTGTGTACAAGCTTTTTATAGACATGTTCATAACGGTCAAAAGAAATAAAGATAGTTGGGCTTTGGGGTTATCTGTTTACCCTATACTTGAATACAAGTATAGCAGATATAATCATATAACCGTAAGCTTTTATACTTGAATGCAAATATAGCAGATATAACCGTAAGCTTTTATTCACAATCTCTATTTGTAAATAGTAATTTGTTTTCTAAACTATCTGGAGTTCGAAATCTAATGTATACAATTTTACAAGTTTTCATGCACTACCACCATCATGGATAAATAAATTAAAAGATATTTTGAACTTTTCTATTACTACTAAGATGGAACCAGTGCGAGTTGTGGGGATTATAGCGTTGTCGACCACTCCAGGACTCCTTTATGAGCAGTAGCGGGATTGAAAATTGTAATGTATGCATTTTGAGGTATAATGTGGTAGATTGTGATATTGATAGCTCACTACGATACTTTAAAATGGGGACCAAGCTTGGAGTCGATCGGAGTCGGCTCTGTCTCCATTATAGGGTCAGCTGAGGACGGTGCAAAAAATTTTTTAAAGCTTGCGTCGGCTGGGGACGGTCTGCGACGGCCCACTACTAAAAAAATGCTAATATTCCGACAGCACGTAGCGACGGCTTCCGACAGCTTCCGATGGACTATCGACGGTCATCGGAAATTCACCAATTACAGGCCTAGCAGAGACTTCATCTTCCTCTTTTTGTAGCACGAATTTTTTAAAAAACCCACCAAATCTCTCCTGCAAACTTTCATTCTCCAATTTCGAGCTTTCGGATCCTCCACGGCTGTCTAAGCAAACTCGATTATTCTCAATCTCAGGTATAATATCTTAATTTGGACAAAAATTTAAATTTTTGCCCTAAATCTAGATTTGCATAAGATGATAAATTAGAGCTAACTAGTGATTGCAATTGTTTCCTACTGCGTAATAATGGTTTATAGCATCTCATGGTATATCTATTTCATATGTTATCGTGAAATTTTAAAGAGTATGTATAATTGTGATTGGGTGTGTATATAGTTAGTAAAACTGTATTTTTTCGTAAAATGCGCATATTTAATTACCTAATGTACCTTAGAGAGTTTTTGGCATCATCTGACGAGTGTTGTACATGATCATTGTATAAGTAGGTGTTTTTTTCGAAAAACGACCATTTATATTCATCTGGTACAATATTTGTTGGATTTGTCCCTGTATTGGACAAGTTATGAACACAGTAAGCATTTACATTTTGTATACTACTTCGTCTCAAACGGTCTATAGAATTTCGGCCTAACTTTTCTTTTTTGTTTCCTGCGTACGCGCACTTGTGTACAATGCAGGAAACAAAAGGAAAATACTGCCGAAATATTTTTGAATCGTTTGAAACGAAGTAATATACAAAATGTAAATGCTTACTGTGTTTTTAATCGGAAGTAGAATGCCTGACCAAGGAAAAATATCTTTCTGTACAAAATTTTGCATCGATGCGTTAAAAACCAAAATGCATTATATTTGAAAATGTTTTTTAATTTGTGAAATGGTTCTTTAAATTCAAATATTATACGGCCATGAAAATAATCTTTTTCGAATTTGTATTCTTGAAAATAAATATTAAATTTTGAACTTGTGACTCATCTTCTCAAATAGGTAAAATGATTGATTATTTTGTTGATCGGAGGAGATGGATGTACCAAAGAAAAGGACCGAGAGACTCAATAAAAGAATATTTTTATAATGGTATAAACGTATTTGTTGAATTCGTTTTAAGTAATAATGGAAACGATCCAGAAATTCGTTGTCCGTGTTATAGGTGTAAACATTTGAAGTATTTGAAACCAGATATTGTGAAAGTTCATTTGTGCCAAAATGGTTTCGTACCCGAGTATTATGTTTGAGATCGGCATAGAGAAGTTATAGCAAATACTTCTGTAGAGTCTGAAAGTGTCGTTAACGAGGTAGTTATGACGACACGTATAGAAAATATGGTCGAAGATGCATCACGATCAATGTTTCATATAATTGAAGTTTACGACGATGATGGAAATCTTGAAGAACCAAATATTGAAGCAAAAAAAAATATGATTTACTAGATGCTGCTAAGAAACCTATTTGGGATGGTTGTAAAAGTGGCACTCAGTTATCAGTAATTGCAGAATACATTGCGATGTAGTCAAAATGCAACATCACTGAAGCTGGGTTTACGGTTGTTGTACAAGCTGCAAAAAAGACATATGCCGTCCGATAATCTAATGTGTGAAAATCACTATGAAGTTAAAAAAATTTATGTCGGCTTTTGGTTTACCTTATCAGAAAATAGATACATGTTTAAAAGGCTGTATGTTGTTTTGGAAAGAAGACGCAAACCTTAGAAATTATAAAATTCATAATCAGAAGAGATATAAACCAAGAAAAAAGAAGGGAAAGGAAGTTCCGTACAAGCGTATGCATTACTTACCCATCACTTCAAGGCTTCAAAGATTATGTGTATCTTCTGTAACTGTATATAATATGAGATGACATAGTGTGAGAACGGAGGAAGTGGATACGTTAACACATTCGACCGATGGGGAAGCATGGAAGCATTTCGATAAAACGTATCCAAATTTTACAACAAAGAGTTGAAATGTTAGATTAGGATTATGCACGGATGGTTTTTCGCCATTTTCTCATTTTGGTTCTAAATATTCATTCTGACCCATTATCGTCACGCCGTATAATTTTCCTCCATGGATGTGTATGAAAACACAATATATGCTTCTTACTGTTGCTGGCCCCAACGATCCGACACAAGGAATCAATGTATATTTATAACCGTTGACTGAGGAGTTAAAAATACTACAGACCGAAGGAGTAGAAGCATATGATGTGTCCAAGAAGAAATTTTTTCGTATGTTTGCTTCTTTGTTGTAGACTATAAGTGATTTTCCTGCCCACACAATACTTTCGGGATGGAGTGCCGCTGGTAATCTAGCATGTTCATATTGCATGGATGAAACACGAGCGCTTTCTTTACCTCATGGTAAGAAAATTTCATGGTTTGACTGTCATCGATATCTTCTCCATGTAAATCATTCTTCAGAAGCGACAAGAAAAACTTTTTAGGTAATAGAGTAGAAACCAGACAGCCACTGGCGATATGGTCAAGCGAAGACATATATGAACTTGTTAGGAACTATCCAAAGATATATGAAACTAGAGTGCAAACAGAAATTGAAGGCAAATCGATTATTCATAATTGGTGCAAACAAACTATTTTTTGGGAGTTGCCAAATTGGAAACATCTTCTGCTTCGTCATAATATGGACGTGATGCACAATAAGAAAAATGTATTTGATAATATTTTTAACATAATTTTGAATGTGAAAGGGAAGACGAAGAATGATTGAAATCAAGACGCGATATAGAAGATTATGCAAACGTTCTGAGCTTCATATGAAACCAAATGACAGTAAAAAAACTCAAAGCATGTTACGAATTAGATAATAATCAAGTTAAAGTTGTGTTAAAATGAGTGGAAGTGTTAAGATTTCCTGATGGGATATCATCAAATCTTCGTAGATGACTTTAAAAACGGTAGATTGAGCGGAATGAAAATCCACGACTGTCACATAATGATGGAAAATTTATTTCCCATTATGTTCAAAAAACTACTGCCTTAAAAGTTTGGAAGGTAGTAATGGAGCCTAGTATGTTTTACAAAGAGCTTTGTTCTACTATAAAAATGCAATGTTTATGTAAACTTGAAGTAGATATTCCTATATTGCTCTGCAAATTAAAGAAAATATTTCCGCCGGATTTTTTTAATGTAACGAAATATTTACCTGTTCATCTCCCATCCGAAGCACGACTTCGAGGTTCTGTCCAATATGGATGGATGTATCCATTTGAGATTTATGCAATATGTTATCACGTAATTTAATTGCATTTGAAAGATGAAGTTAATGTAAATTAATTTTGCACAGATATCTTAATCATATGAAGAAACATGTGCGAAAAAAACATGAGTTGAAGGTTCGATATGTAAATCTTACATCGAAGAAGAAGCTTCGTTCTTTTCTCTCACTATTTCAGTGACCATGTGAATATATCATTTGAAAGTGTTCCTCATAATGATGAAGGCGACGAACAAGCATTGCACTATCACAAGTACGATCCTTTTGTACTAGCCAAACAAGTATTGCATGTTTATTATGCTCCTTGTCCGTCTCTAAAAAGAGATAAAGCAGATTGGTCTGTAGTTTTTAAAACAAAGGCCAGATTTACATTCGATGGGAAGGATATTCCAAACGAACAAGCTTATCAGGCAGATCTTGAGGAAATTAATGAAACAATAATTATAGACAATCATATAGATGTTGGTCCTTTGATCGATGAATCAAATGTTTTGGTAGAAGCGTTTGACGGTGCAGAGGAAAATATCGTAGAAAACGAGATCGAAACTGAATCAGAAGACGATGATGATTGATAAAAATCCGAATCTGATTTTTTTGCAGTTGATGTAACTATGTTGAATTCTTGATGTATTATGAAATTGATGTAACTTTGAAACCAAATCTGTATATTTACATGTTTATGTCATTTCCATTGTCATTTATTTAGCAATTTTTATTAAAAATAAATGTAATTTGCTTATCGTCGGAACATGAGACCCATTATGAATCAGGTATAACACACTTCCATTTCTATTTCCATTTCATTAATTAATTTAGCAATTTATACTGTTGAAGTCATTTACGTATGAAATATATTTCATTGTTCATGTTATTATTCTCTTTTGAAATGATGTGTATATATGTCACAGGTTTATCGTAATGTCATCTAGAGGTAGAAGCCCTTCTCGATCTTCATGAGGAGATGGCAGTGGTCCATCGCAAGCATCACAGCATCAGTAGTTTATTTAGTACCTAGAGCAGAGGGGTAAAAATTAAATTTTATTCAGCACCTTTTTTTTCCACATACGTACGTACTTATCTGTATCATATTTAAAAATAGAAGATTCGATCTACTTTCCTCGAAGGTTGTGTTGGATGTTTCTACGGCTTCTTACCGGAGTAGGATGAGTGCGTGTTGGCCGAAGTGGGATAACATCCCTCCCCACATAGTAGAGTGTATTTGACAGGATGTCCAATAAGTATATTTTTTCGTTTTCCATTTTTAATTCGTTTTTTTACGGTTTATCATTTATAGTTTAATATTCTTTTTTTCTTTTTATCGTGAAACACATGCTGAGATAGATATTCAAACAGATGATATGCAATTGGCACGAGAATATTGGATGAAGAAGACGCGTAAAAATTATAGGGACTCGATATCCGAAATCAAGAAATCATGTAAGAAACCACGTTGGATGGGGGAGAGCGTATGACAAGCATGGTTGTGATACTGGAAAACTGATGAGGCGAAGGTAAGTATACTAATTTTTTTTTAAATCATTTTACTGGTAGTAAATATCAATAAATACATGATCGATAAATAATGTATCAAATTTTGAATGTACAGACAGAGTCGGAAAGAAACTCTACAAATATAAATAAAAATTCCGTCACTCATCACGGAGGGTCGAAGTCATTTCAGCAGTATCGACAAGAGTTGGTAAATTTACTGAATGCAAATTGTAAATAGTTTGTGCTATATAATTTTAAATATACAATAATTGTATGTAAAAATCAATTTCAGAAAGCTGAGGCGCATGGTCCCGTGGGCTATATGGACGTGTTTACTCGTACGCGTACTGTCGAGCATGTAAATTCGGACGAGACAGTTTCGTATACATGGCACATCGATAAATCTAGCAAGAGCCATGTAAGTATATTTCATTTTATGCAATATTAGTAATTGTTCCACTGGTTAAAATATAATGAAATTAGATATGATGATATTAATCTGTTAATGTAGGAAAAGTTTATGGAGCAGCGCTAGAAACTCCTGGCTGATACGGGTCGAGATTAGCTAACGATGGATGAGAAGGATGCTATTTTTTTGTCAGTTATGGATCCATCGGAGCATGACAGACAATACGGATTTGGCAATCAAGTGGTAAGTAAATAATATATTGGGTATCATGTAAGTTTTGAAATTCAATACATTGGTTATGAGTCACTTCGTTATGAAAGCATTATGCATTACCAAAATAAAATAATTCGTTACGTAAATGTCATTTCAAAAAATAACGAAAAAGACATGTTATTTAATTTAGTTTGCTTGATATATGTTGTACACATGCATAAATTTGTCACATTTACTTTTAAAGAGATCAAAATCAGTGATATCTCTTAATGTAACGTACTATTTTTTTTGTTAATAAATGTTTGAATCACAATTCAAAAACGGCCAAAAGAACATATTTTCAAATGTACACATTATACATAAGTAATGGTTAGAACTTCATTAACGAGTAAATTATTGTAGCTTTGATTTTATAGCATTAAATAACAGGAAGAAATTCAATGCGGCAAAATGATAATGGACAGAGTTTTTCCCTACAGTTACCTTACTAATGCGAAATTTTTTCAAAATTATAGTATTTCAAAATATAAATCAATAATCTTGTCACTATAATTATACCACAATCTAAGATGTTATCGATATGCACATACACTTACATAAACATGAATAAACTTAATTACGTAACATTATCGCACTGTTAATCATTCACATATCTCCACATACACTTACAGAGATAACACAACTAAATAAAATATTTATTACATGCCATCAGTCAGAGGCGGAGTAGGTAGACTAGAGCTCCGATCGTTCTAGCAGAGATCGAAGATTTGCAGGCTAGAGTGGCGCAATTGGAGGAGCAGAACCATCGGCAGGCCATAGAGACCACACAGTTGCTAAACCAACATATCGCCGAGTACATGCAGCAGTATAGTGCCCTCTTCCCTTCCTTTGTTGGCTCTGGTTCTAGAGAAGATTGATTGATTGCTTTGGTCGGTATGTTTTTCTGTTTTTTATGATTTGGTAGATGGTGGAGGTAGTTGTTGATTTATATACTGCGTTATGATACACTTAGCTGTTTTGTTGTAAAATTATGTGTTTTGACTTAATTTTATGTATTTTTTTGTTTGGTAAATTGTGTATGGTTTGGTTTTTGATATTTGGTTGGAATAATATATATTGGATTCTACAGTATTGGTGGAATAGTATTTGTATGTGAAATATGGATGGAAGGCTATATTGCAGCAGAAATATAAAAAAAACTTGCAGCAGATTTCCAACGGCTTTCGAAAGCTTTCAGGTTATATTTTTCCAACGGCTTCCAACAAGTGTCGGAATCCGTCGGAAGCCATCGCAAAATACAAACGGCAAGATGTGTCGAAAGCCGTCGAAAACACTACACCCCGACGTCTTATTTTCCTACGGCATTTTTCGACGGCTTTCGGTGGCCTTCGACGGCCGTCGACGGTTTTCTACCATCGGAAAATACCTTTTTCCTTGTAGTGGCCCGAGTCTGCTACCGCCGGCTATTTAATTATTTTCCCTAATTCTTATATACATCTATTTCATTTGAAAAAATAAAAAAACACTACTAAAGTGGCCAAAAAAATAAAATTGACATGTATGATTATTAATATTCACCCAATGGCGGGTCATGATAGGTTAAATTGGTATTTTCGATGATATATGTTCATGTAATAAAAAATCATTGTTTAAAATCTAACTCACACGACGATTCGATGCAACTTTTACTTGATCCGTTATACCTTGAAAGTCTCAGTAGCCGATCCACTTAGGCTGTGCCGATATTATACGAAGGACATATTACCTCGATACGCTACTGTTTATTTCTGATTCTTATGTAAAGCGACTATTTGGATGTTTATTGCTTTATATGCAATAAACATCTTAATATAAATGATTTAAAGGAAATAATTTATAAATAAACTTCTTATTTATTTTAGTCTATTTCTAATTAATATAAATAATTTAAATGAAAATAAGACATCAACAAAGCCTTTAGTCCAAAAAGATTTGGTAGATTAGAAAATACGATAACAATCACATCAAACTTCAGATGCAAAGTCTATATGCGTATAGTAATAGAAAAGAAATGCTATCGAAATTTCTAATATATATATGTTTTTAAATTAGGAAAAATGTTCAACTATCTTCTCGACCATACCTGGATGTGTGAAAGTCGAACCGGAACGAAAGGTTCAACGAAAAAACATTTTAAGGATAGTGTACATGAATTTGTTAAATTCGCTAAAGCTAATAATGAAGAAGGCGGGACACAAATTCGTTGTCCATGTCGTAAATGTCGACATTTGCATTATCGGGAACTGGATTTAGTTATTGTACATTTGTGTAAATTCGGTTTTATGCCAAACTATTATTTCTGGGATCGTCACAGAGAAAAATTGTTGCATCTAATTCTATAGTGCCTGAGGCTAAGGTGAATAACAATAATGCTACAACGATTCCAATAGTAGATATGGTGAAAGATGCAGCATGGTCAATGTTCCCTACTGTTCAAGTTAATGATGTAAATGTCGAAGAAGAACTGACGGATGGGGTGAAAAGAATTTATCATTTACTAGATTCTACGAAAAGTCCGTTGTGGGAAGGTTGTAGTAGCGGAACAGAATTGTCAGATACTGCCGAATACATTACTATGAAATCAAAATTCAATTTTACAGAAGATGGATTTACAGTAGTTGTACAAGCTACAAAACGACATATGTCACCCAATAATATGATGTGCTATTGTCATTATAAAGTGAAAAAACTAATGTCTGCTTTCAGTTTACCCTACCATAAGATAGATACATGTATAGAAGGTTGTATGCTGTATTGGAAAGATGACATCAATCTTAAGAAATGCAGAATATGTAATGAGGAAAGATACAAACCATGAAATAAAAGGAAATGAAGTTCCATACAAGAGAATGCATTATTTAACCATCACTCCCAGACTTCAAAGGTTATATGCATCGTCTTTGACAACATCACATATGAGATGACACAGTGTGAGAATGCAGGAAGAGGGGACCTTGATACATCCATCGGATGGAGAAGCATGAAAACATTTCGATAAGACTTATCCTGCATTTGTCACAGAGAGTCATAATGTGAGATTTGGTTTATGTACATACGGATTTTCACCATTCTCTCAATTTGGTAGTAAATATTTGTCTTGGCCTATTATCGTTACACCTTATATTTTTCCTCCATGGATGTGTACGAAAACTCCATATATGTTTCTTACAATTGTCGTCCCTGGTCCTGATGATCCGACACAAGGAATCGATGTTTATCTATAGCCATTGATCGAAGAGTTGAAAACATTATGGTATGAAGGGGTCGATACATACGACATGTCGAAAAAAAAATTCGTATGTTTGCATCTTTATTAAGGACTATTGGTGATTTTTCGGCTTACATAATGATTTCAGGCTGGAGTACGGCCGGTCGTCTTGCTTGTCCTTACTGCATGGAAGATACATGGGCATTTTCATGACCGCATGGAAGGAAAATTTCATGGTTTGATTGTTATCGATGTTTTCTCCATGTTAATCATACTTTTAGAAGATATAAGAAAAACTTTGAAGTAAATAAAGCAGGGAACAAACAAAGACCAACGACTTTATCAGATGAAGAATTATATGAACTAATTAAAGAATATCCAAAGATACATGAAACTGGAGTACAGACTGAAATTCCAGGTAAATCAAACTGGCATAATTGGTGCAAACAAAATATGTTTTGGGAGCTACCTTATTGGAAGCATCTCTCTTATTACGACATAATATTGATGTGATGCACAACAAAAAACGAGTTTGATAATGTGTTTAATACAGTTTTGAATGTCAAGGGTAAAACTAAGGATGATCTCAATTCAAGACGTAATATAGAACAATATTGTAAACGTCCCGAACTTCATATAAAACCTAATGGCAATAAAAAACACTCAAAGCATGTTATGAGCTAGACAACAATCAAGTAAAATTTGTGATGAAGTGGATTGAAGGGCTGAGATGTCCTTATGAGATTCCTTCAAATCTCTGTAGATGTGTTGACTTAAAAAAAAAAATTGATTTGGATGAAAAATCATGATTGCCATGTCATGATGGAAAATTTCTTACCCGTCGTTTTCAAAGAACAATTGCCTGTAAAAGTGTGGAATGCTATAACAGAATTAAGTCTGTTTTATAAAGAGCTTTGTTCGACCACGTTAAAAGTTGAGTGTATTCGTAAACTTGAAAATGATATCCCTATACTGCTCTGCAAACTTGTGAAAATATTTCCTCCAGGATTATTTAATGTAATGGAGCATTTACCTGTTCATCTTCCATATGAAGCACTTCTTCGAGGTCCTGTGCAATATGGATGGATGTATCCATTTGAGAGGTAATTTTGAACTTAAAATAATGATTTAACTTTGAATTTGATGTATGTAAATTTTAATCGAATAAATTTTGTAATAGGTACTTGAATCATCTCAAGAAAAAAATTAGACAAAAAGTACGAGTTGAAGGTTCGATTTGCAAATCATATATTGAAGAAGAAGCTTCGTTCTTTTTCTCTCACTATTTCAGTGACCATGTGAACTTATCATTTGCAAGTGTTTCACGTAATGATGAAACCGTTGAACAAGATTGTTCTGAATCAATGTTTTCTATTTTTAGACAGAATGGCCGAGCTGTTGGAAAATGTATGGAAATATGGATAGACGATAGAGATTACCATATAGTACACACATACGTTCTTCTTAATTGTGTTGAAGTTGCACCATTTATTAAGTAAATATTGAATGATAATTCTCGATAATAGTACATATTTTCATTATTTATGAGTTACCCAATTTAAATTGATCTTGCACTTAATATACATATTTATATATTTGCAGTATTTACGAATCAGAATATCCAATTGGCGATCTCAGCAAAGAATTTGCTAACTGGTTTACCAAAAATATGTTTGTGATCAAAGAAATTGTGTCGATGATGAAGGATTGAAACTTCTTGCGATAGGACTAAAAAGAAATGTCAACACTTATCCAGTATTCGTCGTGAATGGATTTAAATTCAACACCAAGGAATACGATGCCGAAAAAATGACTTATAATAGCGGTGAATTTGTCAAAGGGACTGATGATCTAGATGAGCATATAAAAGATTATTACGGTGTCTTAACACTGGTTTTGGAATTGACATATTCTGTCCAATCTGCAGAAAAAGTATTTTTATTCAGATGCAGTTGGTTTAGCAATGTTTCGGGCTCTGGTATCAACGTGCATAAAGACTATAAACTTATTGAAGTAAACCATAACTCATGTTACTTAAAGTATGATCCTTTCATGTCAGTCAAACAAGCATTACATGTTTATTTTGCTCCGTATCCATCACTAAAACAAGATAAAGCAGACTGATCGGCTGTTTTTAAAACAAAGGCAAGATTTACACTTGACGGAATAATATTCCAGACGAAGCAGCTTTTCAAGCAGATCTTGAGCAAAATAATGAATTAATAATAACTGATGATCATGCTGATATAGTTCCTTTGAACTATGAATCAAATATTCTAATAGAATCATATGAGACTTTAGAGGGAAATTATGATATAGAGTGCGAGACCGGGTCATAATAAAAAAAAGACGAAGATTGATTATTAATTAGTGATGATGTAATGTATATAAGATGGAAATTTGTATCGTTTGTTATATTATGTCAATTCTAAAACATGTGTTAATGTAATGGAAATTCGTTTCATTTTTGTATTATTCTTTTATTATTCGGCTGTGAGCTATATATATGTGATTATTAATCAAGCATGTTTTCTAATTATGAAATGATATATGTTTTTTTCATTATATGAAATGCATGGGGTGTGTGTGTGTGTGTGTGTGTGTGTGTGTATATGCATGTTTCTAGCAGATATTATGTCGCACAGCATGTGGTCCAAAGGTTCACGAGGCCCTGCTATTGGCGAGGGTAGTAGTGGTACGGCCGATAATCCCCAAAGAGCATGCTTAGTGCCGAAGATGGATGGAGGGCAAGTACTTAATTTACCGCAACTTCATTATATTATTTAGTGCATGCTACTAGTATATTTATGATTTATTAACTGACAATATCAAAATGTACTCACGGGTTTCGATTTGCAGCGGTCCGAGCCCATTCAAACTATGTCTCGCAACAGCTATCGTAACAGGATGACGGACTTGTGGGAGCAGTGGAATATGATCCCACTTTATATCACAGATGTCGCATGGGCTGACCTCCAGGTAAGTATAAAATTATGATTAATTTGAGGTTGGCATATTTGATCTTTGAAAATTAATATACGATTTATATAATTCATTTAAATTTCAATGTGCATGTGTCCTTTATTGTGGATCATGAAGATCTCGGGACGTTCAGGTTGCACTAGGAGAGGAAGATGAGAAAGAACTATAGAGGTGCGCTCTTCGAGATTAAAGAGGCTGGTAAAAAGCCAAACTGGATGAGTGAAAATTTGTATGCGCGGTTTGTCCAATATTGGAATGGCGAAGACGCAAAGGTAAATTTTCTAATTTCTTATGTCTGTAATTATAATTCGTTTAAATGTTTATATAATAGTTAAATTATACAGGCGGTAGCATCGAGGAACTCCGCAAACAGGCTTAGGAATCCTGCAACGCACCGCGGTGGATCCAAGTCTTTTCAGCAATATAGAGAATAAATGGTAAATATAAAAATTGTTATTTGCAATTTACTTATAACATTGTTTAGTTATATATTTGTATATATGCATGCACACACACACATATATATATATATATATATACACACATTCTTTAATCATATCTAATTTTTAGGTGAGGGAGAGAGGTGGTGTTGCACCCTCTTATTTGGACGTCTTCACTCGAACACACGCCGTCGAGCATACTGATGAAGATGGCATGGTAACATATGAATGGTCAGATGCCAAATCAGCGAATATCCGGGTATAAAGACAATAAATTTTTTCTCTTATTTAACAATACATTAAATTGAATATTCATCTTCTCAAAATTATATTTCTAAACACAGAAGAGATGCGATCAGGAGATTGCTCGCGTACTTGCAGTGTCTGGCAGGGAGCAGTTGACCGTTGAGGAGGTGGACAGGATATTCGCTCGTATTACCGACCAGCCGACCAGAAATAGACAGTATGGATATGACAATCAAGCGGTCATATTTATTAAATTTAATTAATTCGTTAACCAGTTTATAAAATTTATTAAATATTACATGTAAACTATAACTAAGAATTTATTAATATACAGGCCGCGACGCAAGCCGCTTACAATAAACAACCGGCTGAAGAAACAATAGCGGCCCTACAAGCACAAGCCGTCGAGTTGAACGATTGGAGAAAGACTGGATTGGAGCAGCAATTAGAAGAGGCGATTGATGCTTACTTGGCAGAGCACGAGATGAATATGCCGCCATCACAGGGATGGCGCAGCTAATGATTGTGGCCAGTGGTAGTAAGTTTTCATATATGTTTTCCGATGAACTTTGAATGTCTTGTATATTTGATGAACTTTTGGTTGAATTTTATAAATATTACGAATATTTGTAATGATGGACGTTTGGAGATGTATATTGATGTTTTGTGGTTCTTAGTTGGGCATACATGTGATGTATATTGTTATTTGGTGAAGTATATCTGAGGAATATATATATGATTGTGTTGATGGAAGGTAGAAAAGGCTATTGGAAATGCAGAGAAATTTACCCAGATTAGAGTCAGCCGGAGTCAGCGCAGGTCGGCCTATGGATCATTTATTATTTTACATGTGGACTAAGTTTAGCGTCGGCTGGAGTTGGCTAGCCGACTCTAGCCGATGCTAAACTAGGACATGGACCCGTCCCTATTCCCGTCACCATTTCACTTGGCCACGAGCTATTTAGCGTCGGCATATAGCGTCGGCTCGAATCGGCCGAAGTCGGCTCAAGTCTGCTATATGCCGATTCTAAACAGTCATCTCCTTGTAGTGGCTATATTGATATGTTACTTTCTTTCCTCTCGTTACATCGTATAGTTAACATGTTTTGAGTACCAGAGTACGAGTAGCTGAATTGAAGTTATATATATATATATATATATATATATATATATATATATATATATAGTGTGCAACCCGTGCGTTGCACACGATATTGCTGTTAAAAAATAGTCTTTAAAATTTAATTATTTTCAAACATTGAATTTTTTAAGTAATATGTGATAAGTTTATTATAATTTGCTATTACTATATATGTAAATAATTAATGCTATGTGATATGTGCATTTTTTATGTATATAGATAAAAAAATGAATTTTCCATTTATATTAATAAGAATATTGTACATATATGTTTAACGACTTATAATGAAATAACGAATATTACATAATTGAATATACTTAAATATTGTAAATCAATGATCAGCTTAACTAGTTAAATATATGGAGCTGAATGTTAGATAGTAGGGAAAAAATGAGAAGACATTTGCATGTAATAGTAGTTGAAAAGAACATCTCACAATTAATTTACCCGCACATAAACTTTTATTCATTATCTGATATTTCAATTAGTAATTTTTTTTAAACTTTGTAGTTAATCATAAATTTCACATTATTGTAGAAGTGTCATGTTTACAACTTCAATATTTGCAAAAAAAAATTATATAAAAAAAAGCAGCGCTAGTTTGAGTTATGTGTTAGGTAAGTTTTAAAGTCATGTTGTGTAACGACCCGCTATTTTGGACCATTCAAATTCGACAATAAAACCGTACATGTCCGACTTGAATAATTCAAAATACCGAATTGTTAATAAAAATTTGGCAAAACTTAAAATATACAGTAAATAAATCAATCATAGATCACTTACACAGAGTAATACAATGCAGCGGAATAGATAAAGAATAGTAGTTTATGAAGCTACTATATACATTGGAGATAGAAATAAATACAATTGAATATCTTAGATATAGTGAAGTCTCCAGTATGCGCAGATGACTTCTCTGAACAAATCAACAGGATGACTGAAAGGATAGATAGCTGGATCTTCAAGCAAGGCTCCAACTTCGAAGGTGAGTCTCAAATGCTGTATCACTCAGTCTGACCCGAGCGTAAAGCAAAACACAAAACACTCGAGTCAGGATTAACATTCTTATATCTATAAATCTAACTCAAGTGAAATATCAACTGAAATATAATTAACTCAAAGAATGTTTGGAATAACCATCCTCTAAGGGTCCATGGAACTATCTACAGGGTAGAAATATACACTATAACACCGTGGTTCTTTCATCTTAATTTATACTTCAAAACCAAAACATCATTTTCACTCCAAATATCTCTATATTTCCCAAATAGTGTTTATATATATTAAATAATTTATACAGTAAAGTATTTTCAATTCCCTCAACTTAACAAATCGTTTCAACATTAACCCAACCTTCCCATTCAAATTAAATTCAAATCCCAATTTATCAATCTCAAATTCAAATTTGAAATCACAAAATACCCCCTTTATATTCCAATATATTTCAAACTTTAAGTATTCAACGTTTCAAACTAATTTTTATTCAATTTAGCTTCTAAATAATAAATTCAAATTTAGTTCAACCTAAATTTATATTTTAATTCAGTTTAGTTTCTAAATAACAAATTCAACTATATTTATTTCAAATACAGATCTAAATCTCGAAATTGCCATTTAAATTCCAATATAGCTCAAAGCTTTAATATTTACAAGTTCAATTCAAGTCGATTTAATTAAATAAATCCTTATTTAAATACCATTTTTAATAAACCCAAATGTACCTCCCAATCCTATTTTTTCAATTTATTACGAGAAAGATCTATTTGAAATATAGATTTCCATAGATACTCAACTATATTATATGTATTAAATCAATCTAATTTAAATCAAATATTACGACTAAATCTATATATAAAATTTCCATTTATATAATATCTTAAGAATCAAAATTTATTAAACCGTATATTTCTTTCCAAAATTATAGAAATAATTTCAAAATATTTATATGGACCAACGGTGTCTGTATATATATTTCCTACCATATAGTCAAGTGCTACGGATATTTATCATTTCAATCCGTACACTAAATATATTCGGGTGGATATCATTTCAACCCGAAATCCAAAATTTTAAATTAAATCAAAAATCGCTTGGGTCTATCATTTCAACCCGTAACGAAATTATCCTATTCTAAAGTCCGTTCGGGTATGTATCTTTTCAACCCATAGTGATTTCTATACTAATAGGGAACTTGCAGAGTGATAACAGATATGAAAATAATAATAACAACAAGCATATATCATCAAAATAAATATAAACAATAAGATATGGTATCATATCCCATAAGTGAACAGTTACCGATAAAAGCATATATAACAATTTAAATCTAACAGCAGCATATTTCAATTGTCATTTCAATTGAAATTAAATTTAATAAATAAAAGAACGTTAATCGTGAGTGATTGCTCACCTTTCGAGGCTAGAGATATATGATGATGAAATAAGCTACGAAATCCAAAGCAACGCTGGATGGACAAGATTTGATGCAGAAAATAGGCACGACGGACAAGGCTGATAATGGGAAATCGATGAGAATGAATCGAATCAATTTTGATATTACAGAAAAAAATATAAATTATTATGATATTAATTCTCCCAAAACCAATTTTCAAATTAAAAATGTATATTTAAAATCTATATATACCTATATGTAATTTAAACATAATTCGTCCAAAAAAAAACCATTGTATTATATTTTATAGTCAATAATTATTATAAAAAAAATATAACCACTTATTGTAATATATATTACTTAAAAAAAAAACCCATGAAAGCAACCTATATATGTTCATAATAAAAATGTATATATAGAAATTCCAAATGCATAGCCTATATTCGGTTATATATATATATATTACGTAAGTCTGAAACAAACACCTAAACGCATATATATGTCTCGAGATTTATAAACAACAAAATACTTATAATGACACATGCACTCATATACTTATATATAGACTGTGAACAAGTATACATACTATGCCGTATAAAATCCAACACTAAAAAAAGTAAACTCACACTGAAAACATTTTAGTCAATTATTAAATATATATATTAACTAGCGTATAAAACTAACGTATCCTGTAACTTTATAATATATAAGCTATATCAGATATGAACTATCATTATATCAGATATATAAATAGTTAAACATTTTATACAAAACTATCATAACTTTATTAAATTAAACATACATTACACACTTACACAAATAGACCGTAAACTGTAAAACTTCACCCATTTTAAAGTGGTAACAATACGCTTGCTAAAAATATAACCCACATAGCTCGTACTTTCCTATAAAACTATATAAATATTTGTAAGCTAACCATTAATATAGTCTAATTCACAATATGCATACCTTTATAACTTTAAATCAAATGTGTATATATATACTTATAACCAGTTATTCACAAAATACATAGCTTTAAACATATCATATATTTAAATACATATACAATCGACTGATAAGATGAGTATGCTTTACGTTTTATATATGTACTAACTTTTTATATAATATTTATATATACACTTATCAAATTTTATAACATGCGAACAAAATTTTATATTATATAGAATCTGAAAACTGCAAACATTTCATACTTGGAACCATACTATATTTATAAGATGTATATATGATATCTTAAATCAAAAAAAAAAAACTTACTTTGCTATAATACATACAATATTACTGCATAGATATACATTACTGACATATATTAAACTATATATTAACTAATATATAACCTTCAAACTTTTAAAATTGAATACCAACGTGACACATAAAGTATAAAACAATCAAGTTATCAAATCTCTATACATAGTATAATATCATACACACTATGAACGAAAAAAAAAGAAAAAAAAAATACTGTTATGAACTCATATATATAATACCATATGATACATAACTAACATGAATTTAAAATCATGTAGGACAGATCACATATTCCAAATACAGACTTATAGAAAATATACAATAACACATATATATTATAAATATATGCTAACCTATTACTCAAAGATAACGTGTGGCATGATTGTTGATGGTGAAGGCTCTGAGGATGGCTGAGCATGCAGGCGATGACAACACGTGTAGAGAGATATGTGCATGAGAGGAGGAGAGAAAAACGCGGAGGGAGAGGGATGAGTTGGATGTGGTGGGTGACGAAGCGATGGGAGGTGGAAGCACGGTAAAAGAAGGGAGAAAATAGGTGGATCTGTAGAAAGAAAAATGGAAGAATGAGGAGGAAGAAAACTTAAAATGAGGAATGAGATTGGAAGTGACAGCAGTTTGCAATATGAAAGAAACGAAGTCAAACAAGATTATAAAGGCAAAATAAATAAAGAAAAGAACCGTTGCATACGAAACGTATACAATAAATATGAATTGATTTGAATAGTAATGGTCAAATTCAGCTGAAAAGATTAAAGCGAATAAATACGGAGCATTGGTTATGGTAAAGTAACGCACAAAATTAGGGGAATAACAAAGGAAAGGACTGGTCAAAATAAATGAATGTAAACGTGCAACGAATATAAAAATCTATATAATTGAACCGATGGAAACGAAGGAAGCAAATAAAAGAAAGGGAACGAAGGAAAAAAAATGAGCTGTGTCCCGAGCATAAATAAAAGTGGTAACGTATGAGAGGAATGAGAAAAACAAACGGGCACAATTTGAAATCAATGCAATAAAACGGCCAAAAGCTGATTTTTAGGAAAATTATTAAAGAAATATTCCTTGGGCTGCGCGTTTGAGATCCGAAAAGGCATGGAAATCAAAAAGTTATAATTTAGATTGGAATGAAAACGTATAGGAAATAATAAAGGAAAAAAAAATAAATGCGAAATAATCATATAGCATTTATTACGTTTCAAACTTTTGACATGGCATGGGATGGAAACAGCTGTACGCTAATTGAGAAGCTATTAAAGCAATTTATTATTAGTGGCATGTTATACGTTTTTATATTTATTTATTTCCTAGATCTCAATTCATATCTGATTATACTATGCAGATTTATCTTTATTATTAAACGTTCAAAAAGAATAAAACGTATACAAATTTTCTTGATTTTCGAAACAAAATTAACGGCTAAAAGATGATGAAGGGACAAAATATAAGAAAGGGAAAGAGATGAATGCATACAATTATTTATAAGAAAAGAGAGAGAAAAGAAAAACCCACAATTAAAATGAATGAATGAACGCTGAAAGTCAGTCAGGAATATAGAAGGTACAATATGAAATAATGGTAATCACAACTACTTTTTTTTAATGCAGACCTTAAATCAACCCTTAAAACATATACTTCATATATGTAGTTAAATATAGTATATACTTCTCTTCTTCTTTGGTTCATATGATATATGAAACCCTTAACTATCGTATTTATAGCTGACGACATATGTATAGATATACTAAATATGCACTAAAATAAACTGGAAATGGTGACACAAAAACCCAAAATCAAATATATATATATATTTAACATGACTAGAAATCAAACTTCAGTAAAACTATATACTAGTATCAAGACTAACATATATATATAGCTATTATAACACATATAAATTAAATAAAACTTGGTATAAATACGCTTTACTATATATACACTTCAAATAGACCATCATACATATACAGTGGTTTTCCAAAATAACTATATATGGAACGTACTCAACATACTTAAAATTTACACACCTTGCTGAAAAGCAAAAGGAGACCGTAAATTTATTACCCACGCTATTGATATTTATACCCAATAGAAATGAACTATGCTACCAAATTTACATCAAACTTAACTTATATTATAGTATAAATAATAGTTTATAAAGTTTTTGTACTAGATCTTATAGGTATAACCACAACCAAACTTTAAAATATATATACACAGCTCGTACTACAAATCATTAATATACATAACATATTTTCTTTTTCTTTTTCAAAATTTTATTATTAATAATTTCTCAAAATCCAATTCAATACGTTAAATACCAATTAAAAATTGCTAAAATTTTATGGGTCGTTACATGTTGAAAATAATTTTTTCTACGTAACCTAATTTTTATTAGAGCAATCCATGCTTTGACACCCATATTGTAAAATATAAATTTATCATTTAAAAGTTGTAAAAAAAACAGAAATTTGTAATGTAATGTATGATATTTATTTGAGATAAATCAATCATAGATTAAAAAATGCATTATTGTTGTGTTTATATTTTATGTTATGTAAATTCATATATCATTATATATGAACAAAAATAACAATTTTATCATCTTCGCTTATATGTGTGAATGTCGTATACATACTTAATCAGTATATTTTAAGATTTATTAGATGAATTAATAAATATTAGTTAATTGAATTTATCTGAATGATTTAAAATAAATATGACATAATTAGTTAAACATGGATATGAGTAAAAAAAAATGAGAGAATCGAGAATTGATTTGTAAGTAACCATTGAAATTTAAAATATAGGTGTTTAAAGCTAAAAATATAATTTTTCAGTGTAATGCATGATAACTTCATTGATATAAACCAATTATAAAATAAATTTGTTATTATTGTTGGTGTATATAATTTATGCTATGTGATTTACATATTTTTGTATGCAAATAAAAAATTTGTTTTAACAGTTTGTTGATACTACTATGGTATATCCTATTGAAATTGTTCATGTTTTAGAATTTGCATGACGTATCAAAAATATTTGCTAGCTGAGTTTATCAAAGGGGGAATTAATTTAGAGGACAAAGATTTGTACATTTTTGTCTCAAGTACACGACCTCGATATTTTTACCACAAGGACAAACATTCTTCTAAAAATTATTCATAAGGACAAACATTTTTCAAAATTATTCATAAGGACAACAAAAATGCTACCGAACCAAAACTGATATCTAAAAACTGCTACTGATAACTACAAACTGATACCTAAAAACTACTATCAATAACTAAAAACTGATACCTATAAAAAGTTGTCCTTCAGAATAAAATATGTAAGGTCTGTGCTTGAGGCTAAAAAGCTGTGAAATTTTGTCCTTAACAATAATTTCCTGTTTATCAAATGGTTTAAATTTTGAATTACGTAATTAATTTTAATGTATGTACTTAAATGTAAAATATTAGAAGAGAAATAAGAAGGCATTTGTGAATAATTATAGAAAATTGTAAAAATATGTATATGATTCCAATTTGACATTTTCATTTTCTCGTCTTCTAAAATATGTAAAAATATGTATACATATCCACAACAGTCCAATGATTCTCATCTTCTAAAATAATTGGATCCTCCAACGTCTATCCTGTTATAACAAACGACTAGTAGTGCGAGGTCCATGCTTAGCACACTGGATGTGGACACCGTTTTCATTTTCTCAACGGTAGACCATGTTGCTTTAATTTTTTTAATTGTAGCTTAACAGTATCTAAAAGCATGGTAATAGGCAGGCATATGATATGGTAATAGGGTTGTAACAAACATACATAATCCTGGCGTCTATTCACACTGTTTTTTTAGTATGGTGAGTCGCAGAATGATAAAGGTACTATAAGTTGAGTATAGTAAAAAAAAATCTAGAACAAAAGTTGTAGAATAAAATACACAGTAGACAAAAATCTAACCCAAGGCGAAATTTAATTTATACACATTAATGGTGAGAAAATTCAAGCACTTCGCTGAAAACTAATCACGCTTTTTTTTTTGCGCCTTTTATCAGGGCTAAATATTACCGTGAGTTGATATCCGGCTAAAATTTTGATTTTTCTAAGTTTATTTTCACCTTCCTATTCTGTATCTATGTGCTGATGTAGCTTTAAGGCATTCAGTTTCTTAAAAAAATGAGGATTTAGATATATTTAAGTAGCAAAATGTTCGGTTATCAAAGACAAGATCAACTTGAACGTTAATCTAAAACCAACTTAGTATCTCCTATTTGCACCAAAAATTGGCACAAATACCCAATAGTTATAGATAAGTAAATAAAGAATATAAAATGAAAACAGTGGAATCTACAATTAAATAACATAATATAAGCAATGACAAGAAGACAACGATTTATAATGGTTCGGTTTTGAAAGCCTACGTTCACTTTTCAGAAATAACTTTATTAAATACTTAAATTGTCGAGTACAGAAAGATGGATCGAAGTAAAACCCTTAGTTACAAAGAAGTGCAAGGTAACAAACAGCCTAAAGATCCTCAAGAACAATCAAGTCTATATTTAAGGGGAAGACGATGAAAATTCTTTCTGAAATGTCACCAACGTAGTCTCCAAATCATGATATCGATCGTGGGTCCCAAATCATTGAGAATTACGATCGGTGCCGATCGATATATTGGCTTACTTTGGCATGCAATCTATATGGTGGGCTCTACTCTTCAATATATTGACGCTACCAAAGTTTCATCTGTATTTGACTTGTAGATTTCGAAATTTCGATCGTTTTTCATTTGTTGAACTGGAACATCAATATGGTACGATCTATAATTGATGAGTATTGATCGTACCCGATCCATTTTTAGTTCATGGCATATTTTCATACTTTTATCGTTCTATTAAGTCCGTCTTCTGCTTTTACTCCGCCACTGCTTCATATTATCACATGTGCCTAATCTCCCGGCTTCATTATTGTTAATCCGACTATTGACCCCAACGACAGTCGAGTTTAACTTTCCTAATCAGCTCGAATAGAGTAGGACCAAAAGGCCGGATAACACTTGCCTCCAAAATACGTCTTATTTCAACGTGACGTGCTTTGAATACATGCAAGTTAGAGTCGTCAGAAAGGAATCCATTCAATTTACTAAAAAGTTGCCATTCTTCGATGAATTGCTTTCCTTGAAGAGTCGTATCTACCTCGGTTTAACATGATGATTAAATGATCTTCAATAGTATAAATTTTGGATTGTAATTTGCCAATTAACGTTTGTGACCAGTTGCATCGAGCTAGTAAGCCTCGATTATCCGATCTGGTTCTCTCTCTGATAACTCTAGGTGAGAACTTCATTTTTTTTCGATTTCAAGAAATTGAATTTTTGAGATGCATATGTGCATATTCATGTACATGTTATCATCGCTTACTCCAAGATGCGTTTGTACGCTCTTAGGTCATTGCCAATTTAGTGGAATGCAATTCAATCATTTGCATTTTCGCATTTCTTTTTTCAAGATGGATAGGCATGAATCCATCGGGTAAATCGATCGTGCCAGACCCATTTTGAAAGTGGATCGGGCCAAGTCTATTCGAGATTTGGTCATATTCGATCGTTCTTCCCCTTCTGATTCCTTTGTTCTCTTTTTTTTAAAAGAATCAGCATACATTCATTACAAAACAATTGCACCCCGATCATTCCTTGATTTGGCCATTTGGTCGAAATGTAGGTTAGGAATAACGGATTGACTTATGTCTTTCATAAAACAATCGTACCTGATCGTTTATAGGATGGGCTGCCATTGAACTGAAAACTTCGATGGTTTGTATCGCATCCTCCATATATATACTCATGCACTTAGACCATTCTCTTCACTTCATTTCATTTTCTAATCATCCCTACCCACACCAAAAAAGAAAAGAAAAATCCATTTTTATTTTCTCCTTCAACATCAATCCACTGAGCCTTCTGATCCAATACCCTATTCATTTTGCTTCCATCTTCAATAATCGACCTGATCCCTTGCCACATCAACCATCTCAGCCGCCATCTCCTACTGATTTTTCTTCGCACTCAAATCCAAATCGCCACAGCTTTCCCACTTTGATACATAGGTAGGTTCGATTTTTCTCTTACTTGTTAGGATTTAATGACGAGATGTTGGGAACTCATTCTAGCTTGCATAATCTAAGTCAAGGCGATTCGTTTAGTTGGAGCGGAGGGGAGAGTTTACAGCCCGCAAATCCGTACCCCTTGAGTCAACACTATTCTATATCAATCAACTCACGATAAACGGAAATACGAGCCATTTGGGTTAAAGAAGAAAAGGTAGAGGAAGAAAATAGAAAACAACATCAGAATCTAACCATCGCAGCGGAATAAAATATAATAGATAATAAATGATCTTTACACAAAATAAATATATCTGTTTATACATTACATCATCAGAGTACATCAATCACATAACACACAATTGGACAGTAATCATAACCTGTCCTCACACAATTGAATACACAGCGAAATATAAATCTAGTACGGAAGTGCGTATCGCCATCCAGCCCGTCTCTTGAGCTCCACAGCATCATATCATGTATCCTATAACACTCGGTCTGAAAAGAAATAAAGAAGAAGCGTGTAGAAAGCAGTAGGACATGTGTTTGAAGAGGCAGACTACGTGTCTTCAAGGGGTACAGATTTGCGGGCTGTTACAAGAAAATGGGTTGCATGCATAATAAAAGGTGAGATCTTCTCACTGAATCAATATTATTCTGATTTAAATTTTGAATGGTTAGATTTAAAATTGATTGAATGCGTTCTTGGATGATTTATTTATAATAATTATTCACTAGATGATATTATGCATATATTAGTATATAGTATATATTGGGCGATTGATTTCCCGCATTATATAACGGATGAGACCCTATTGCGCCGCATAATAGCGGATGATATTTTATAAATCCCATATACCGCGATATTCCACCTTGAAGTGGAACTGATATTTAATTGTTGTGCTAACGTCTGTGGATGCAGGGAAACAGGTTGGAGGTATCCAACTGGATTCCTTAAATACTGAATTTGTTTTATATGTTGTGTGTTGATAATCTCTGCATGATTGTATTGTTATTGAAATTGTTGAAGGCTAAAAATTTAGCCAAATATATTTTTGGTATCGTAAGATACCAGAAATAAATAAAAATTGATTTTTTTTTGAAATTTAGTAGAAAATTTATAGTAAATTAACTTTAGAAAACTAAATAAATTCAAAAGAAGGAATTTGTTTCAAAAGATAATAAATTCAGTGTTGAAATAAATTTAGAAATCAAATTGGAAATTGATTTGGTGTTTGTATACGATTTTTGAAATCGATTTAAAAATCATGTATCAGTGGATATTTGGGAATTCAAATTCAGAATGGGAATTTTATAAAGGAAAGAATATTTTGATTTAAAAATAAATGTTGGTTTATTTTCAAAGGTGTGAAAAGAAATTTACGGATTTAGAACGTAAATTTAAAGTAAATCCAGAAGGATTTATAAATTGATTTGAATGAACCATTTTAGAATGGAATGTGTACTTTCCCTGGAAAGCCGAGTATGTTTCCAATATAATCTATAAATATGAAATTGAAGTTGTAAAGATTATTTTGGAAAAATTATTTACTTGGGTTATTTGGAAAATCCTTAAAGTAAAGATTAGTTTTAATTTATTATAGAAATAATTATATTAAAGATTAAATTGATATTTGTTTTAGAAAATGGATATTTAAATAATTATATCCTATCTACTGATTTTATTTTAAAATTAGTTTGGCCTTGAAGTTTTATACGAGATTTTTATAGAGTATTTTCATAACTAATATTTAAGTAAGTTTTCTAAAATAGTTTTTATTTTTAAATATTTCCAAGTATATATGTTTGGATAAGTAATTTAAATTATTTTAAAGTATTTTAACTTGGCATACCTTCAGTGGAAACAAATAATATCGGGAATTTTATTCTACGAGTCAAAAGTGATTTGAAATTTGTTTTCAAAGTATTGAAATGTGGAAATTAGTTTAAAATTTATTTTCAAATGGTTAAAGTGTTAAAATTGTATCGTGCAAAGATATTTTAAAAATGATAATTGGGTAAAAATTATTTGAAATCTAGTGACTGTTGTGAATGTTGATTAATAGTTAAATAACCAACTATCAATATTTTCCTTTTAATGGCATTTAATTTCGATACGACCGGGGGTCAGATTCCAAATGGATATTTGAAAACCACATCGAACCTTTGTGATTGTGATAGATCTTTTATTTAAAGGATCAAAGTGAAATTGTTGTGATCTGTTTGAAATATGATTGAACACTTATTTTTTATAAAATAAGCGCTCGTTATTCGGATTAACTGTGAGAGGAACTTGTGTCATAAAATCCAATCCGAATAACGATACGACGAAATGGGATTGCATTTGAAGACGGTGTTGAAGACTGGGTATTTTCGAAAGCGAAAGGATTACTTGTCGAATGTCTCCGCAGCGGGTTGCTCCAGTATAGAGATTTTATCACCTTTGTGATGGGGATTCCGGAAGTGATTTGTGAATATCCGGATTTGCAAGGGCTTCTTTGAAGTGCTTTCGGTTCCTTTCGATCTTAGAACGGACTTGTACGGATGTTTGTGTGACGTTACACTTTGAGATGTAAATCTAGTTTCTATCAAATACATTTCTGTTGGTGGCGGAGAATTTATTCTCTTAGCTTAACACCCTTCTCTGAGACGTACGAGCTCAGTGGTTATGTAGTTGATGGTTCCTAGTGATGCACTCCCAATTTGGTAGTGTGGCATACAAAGTGATGTTGATCATTTGTTGATCAAAGCATGACTTTGTGAAAAGTGTAGCTTTGTGGACGAGACCTCATCGAGCCTCATAAACCTGTAATGGTCGAAACAGGAAAGATGCAGCAAGGTTTCAGGGGTAGCTCCCCTAGGGTATGACCATTCCTTCTTGAAAAAGGTAGTATCGTGGTATGGAGCCCAAATACTTACTCATATGGGCAATGTAGTATATTTATTACCGTGTGATATTGTTGGTGTAGAGGATCCTCGTATAAAGTTACCAAAGGACCGGGGGTGGCATATCTTAGGTTTTACTTCCCAAGAAGGGGGTAATCGGCCTTGTGTTGGCAGAGAACCGGCTAGGTTCTCGGGGAATCCCTCTATAGGCATTCCCATGTGGCAATAGGAAGTTCCTTAGTCTGACCATTTGTTGGAAATCTAAACAAAACAATACGAGCCTTTACGATTGCATTTATATTACCTGCCACCTCAGGTGGTAGCTATAGCAGGCATAATATAATGGTACCTATGCTGGCTAAGATTAATATTATACTTTCGAAATATTTTCCACTATGCACTAATAATAATATCACAAATAATTTTTGTGTAGTAAGCATGTTTGACTATCATAAGGAGAAATCTCCCACATGTGTGCGATTGCATTGTATGTGTGCCGGAAGGCCTTATGGTAGTTTCACTTTCCAAAAAGCATTGCGGATTTCAAATTTTAAATCTTTTGATTGTTTTAAAGACGAACCGATTTTTTTTGCTCATACCAGTCCCACGACCGATCTGGAGTTTATTGTTCCATTTCTAAACTCTTGGTGCCCACAAAATTTCCACATTGGCAGCCTAGAGTCAGGTTATCAGGTCATTTTGGAATTCAGGAGATGGTGTGGAGCTCAAGTGGCAAGCTGGATGGCGAGACATATTACCTATACTATGTAGTATCTGCTGCGTTCGGGTTTGTGTGAGACAAATTTCTATGTAGGCAAGTCATTTATAACTGCCAGTGTTGTGTGTTGTTGTTGTACTTTGATGTTGTATTGTAATAACATATACAGGCCTTTTGCTTTAAAGATTATTTATCTATTGTATATTGTTCCGCTGTGAAATGTGAGATTCTGTTTACTGTTTCTTTTTCTTCTTCTTCTTCAACCCTAACGGTTCGGTTTTTGGCACTCGACTGTGCGGCATTTAATACAGTGGACATATCGATGTCGACTTTCGGACGTCGAGAAATCGGACATATTACAAAATTTATAGTAAATTAATTTTAGAAAATTGAATAAATTTAAAAGAAGGAATTCGTTTCAAAAGATAATAAATTTGGTGTTGAAATAAATTTAGAAATCAAATTGGAAATTGATTTGGTGTTTGTATACGATTTTTGAAATCGATTTAAAAATCATATATCAGTGGATATTTGGGAATTTAAATCCACAATGGGAATTTTATAAAAGAAAGGGAAATTTGTTTTAAAAATAAACATTGTTTTATTTTTAAAGGTGTGAAAAGAAATTTACAGATTTAGAATGTAAATTAAAATAAATCGAGAAGATTTATTAATGTATATAAATGGAAAGAGAATTTTTCCCTGAAAAGCCGAATATATTTTCAAAGTAACTTTTAAGGAATAAATAAAAAGTTTAGAAATTATTTTGAAAAATATTGTTAGAGAAATTATTTGGGAAATGTTTAAATCTTTAAAGTAAAGACTTATTTAGTTGGTTATAGAAATGATTTTTTTAAAGATTTAATTAAAATTTGTTTTATAAAATGGATATTTAAATAGTTATATCCTGTCTACTAATTTTATTTTAAAAAAATTAGTTTGGACTTGAAATTTTA
Organism: Allium cepa; assembly: GCA_030765085.1. Lineage (NCBI taxonomy): Eukaryota > Viridiplantae > Streptophyta > Magnoliopsida > Asparagales > Amaryllidaceae > Allium > Allium cepa. The sequence continues at coordinate 771,964,341 of CM060935.1, forward strand.
TATGAGACCTTTATATAATATTTTCATAACTAATGTTTTAAATAAAATGTTTTAAAATAGTTTTATATAAATGTTTCCAAGTATATATTTTGGATAAGTGATTTAAAGAATTTTAAAGTATCTGAACTCGACAGATCTTCAGTGGAAACAAATAATATCGCGAATCTTATTCCACAAATGAAAAATGATTTGAAATTTGTTTTCAAAGGATTGAAAGGTGAAAAGTAATTTTAAATTTGTTTTCAAATGGTTGAAGTGTAAAATTGTATCTTGCAAAGATATTTTGAAAATAATAACTGGGAAAAAATTATTTGGAATCCGGTGATTGTTGTGAATGATGATTGATAGTTAAATAACCGACTATCAATATTTGCCTTTTAAATGGCATTTGAATTTCGATGCGACCGGGGGTCGGATTCCAAGTGGATATCCGAAAAGCACATTGAACCTTTGTGATTGTGATGGATCTTTTATTTGAAAGATCAAAATGGAATTTGTTGTGATTTGTTTGAAGTCTGATTGAACACTTATTTTTAAAAATAATCGCTCGTTATTCGGATTAGCGGTGATATAAAAAGGATTTTGCGTATTAAGCATGTTTGACTACCATAAGGAGAAATCTCCTCCAATTCTGCGTTTGCATTGTGTGTGTGGCTGGAGGCCTTATGGTAGTTTCATTTTCCAAAAGCATAGCAGATTTCTTTTTTCTTTCTTTATGAAAGTAACTTTTTTATTACGATCTCACGCCAGTCCCATGACTGATCTAAAGTTTATTATTCCCTTCCTAAACTCTAGGTGCCTACAAATTTCCTCACGGGCAGCCTAGAGTCAGGTTATCAGGTCATTCTGGAATTCAGGAGTTACTGTGGAGCTCAAGAGGCGAGCTGGATGGCGAGACGTATTATCTATACTATGTAGTATCTGCTGCATTTAGGTTTGTGTGAGACAAATTTCTATGTAGGCAAGTCATTTATAACTGCCAGTGTTGTGTGTTATTGTTGTACTCTGATGTTGTATTGTAATAATATATACATGCCTTTTGTTTTAAAGATTATTTATCTATTGTATATCGTTCCGCTGCGAAATGTGAGATTCTGTTTATTGTTCCCGTTTCTTCTTCTATCTTCTTCTTCTTAAACTCTAATGGTTCATTTTTCGGCATTTGATTGTTTGGCAGTTGATACAGCGGACGTATTAATGTCGACTTTCGGGAGTCGAAAAATCGGGTCGTTACAGATTGGTATCGGAGCATTTGGTTAAGCGACAATTTTGGCTCTGTTGGGTTTTACTCATTAGGGATAGAGTCAGTAGTACTCTAGAATGAGTTTGAGTGTAATAATAGATATGAGCATGTATTTGTTAGTGAATATAAATTGTTTTGTATTATGTTGACTTATCGGTTGATTGTTTATATATTCTGATCGATGCAGTCTAGCTAACTGTATCGATAAGGGTTTCTAAACTCTTAAACAAGATAAATCGACACGATATTGTTTTAAAATCGGGTAAATGAAATAATTTTTCCCAAAACTATTTTCGTAGATAAAGGAAATAATCTTTGTAAATTATTATAGTATATGGTTGCTTGGTTGTTAGGAAGTGATAATATTAAACTATTATCATTGATTGTTGAATAAGAAATTGAAATCGTAACTCAAAAGCTGAGAAATAAAATCCATATACAAATGAGATTTATAATATAAATTGTAAAGGTGATTTATAATTTGAAATGGAATTCCAGAGAAATGTTTTGAACAAAAAAAATACAATAAAATAAAATTTAAAGGGTTTGAAATTTTTTGAAAATTTGGAAAGTTTGAATCCCTTTTGATTTTGAAAATAATTCTCAAAGGTTTTGGAGAAATGTTTTTGAAGGGATGAAAATTCTAAACTCTTTTCGATCACGGGAAAATAACTTCGGTGATGACTGCAGCATCATTGATGTTCATTTTCGGGTTTCCGAGAGAGGAATTGTTGCCAAATGATTTTAAATTGAAAATTGTTTGCCAAAGTTGGGTTTGTTTTGGAAATACAAAGGGTTTTGGATATAAAATTGACTTCAAAATGGTTTAAGAAATTGTTTAAAATTATGTATGTATGGATTAAAATTATTAAGGTGGAAAATAAAGTGTGAATGAATGAATAAATTTGCAATTGCAAGTACATGAAAGTAGATTGAATGTTGAAATTCATTTCGAATTTGTAAGTAAATAGAACTGGAGTTGGAATTGAAATTGATATGTGATAGACAAAGTGAAGTATTAAAATAAAAATTAATAAGTGAAACTAATTGAAGAATGACCAAATGGATAAGGTTTAAATGAATTGAATCCAATATTTTAAAATGGAAGTAAATGGAATTCATATAGAATTAAATTTGGTTTGAATTAAACAAAGTGAAAAATGACGAAATTGAATATGATTTGAAATGAATCGAGATTCAATAATTGTAAACGGAAGTAAATGTATTAACTGTGGTGAATGAAATTGAATTTTTAATCAATTGAAAACGTATGGGTTAGTTTAAAATTTAAAAATGAATTGAATGTAACCAAGTGGGTTGTAAACCCTTCAAATTGGATGAAAATGGTATATGAATTAATTGAAAATAGTTGAATTAGTATTAAAACTATATAAATTGTTTACGGAAAATGTTAAGTGTGCATTGCTTGTAGAATTCATGTGTTTAACTATTGCAAATAGGTGAAATATTGTTAAAGTTCATATATATGACGCTGACATGTTTTAGTTGAGTAAGTACAAGTTCAGGGAAGCCGTCGGGCTGGATTTGATTGCGCAAAATGCTAATTAAATATGCCGCTTGCTTAAAAATGCTAAATAAGGTACGCCTACGCAATAAAAATAGGAAATATGAACTGTTTTTATTTTTTTCCGACCGGGTGGGTTGATGTATATATATTTATATCTTTCGTCAAATTGCAAAAGCTCCTCCGTACAAGAGAGACTGCCAAAATTTTCTGAAAATTTTGGGAGTTAGAAAAATGTAACAACCCTGTATTTTCTGATTATTGTAATTGTATATTTTAATTATTTTAATTTAAATTCCTAAAAAAAAACCTTTATTTTATTTATTAAAATGAATATATTTTGTTTATTGAAATACAAATGTTGATTTTGATGTGGATTTGAATTTCAATCATGCATAAATTGAATATTTCCAAAAAAGTGAATTTTGGTCAATCTGGTCAAGCTTTGACTTTTTACTTAAAAATTTAAAAGTTTGAAATTATAAATTTTATCTTTTATTATGAAAATAGATTTAATAACATGAACACTGCTTTTTGTTTCGTTGAAAATGGAGTTAAACTGTAAAAGTTATGTACATTTCAATTTTGGATGTAATTTGATTTATTTAACAATTTTGTCTATTTTAAATTATATAAATTATATTTTTCTTTGTCATATTTTATTTTAAAATGTGTTAATCTGTTATTTTATGTATATTTTTGTCTTTTAATATTTTTGAAGTGATAGTATAATTTTTCTAAAGCTTATTGAATTTATTTTCTATTTTTAAAGCCTAGTTTCTATTTTCTTTGCTATTTTCTTCATTTAAATTATATTTAAATTAAAATTTATATATTTATTTGTGAATGCATTTTAGTTTATGTTATTATCTTTGTTATAAATATTTTTACAAGTACATAAAGATTTTTCAAAGTTCATTGCATTTATTTTTCATATTTTCAAGACTAGTTTGCAATTTTTGCTGTTTTATTAATTAAATTATATATATAATTAATATTTATTTAGTTATTTTTGTTTATTTAATAAATTTTCGTACTTTTATCTGAATATATATATATATTTCAGTTATTTAAAAATTAAAATAAATTGATGGAAATTTTAAAGGTTTTAAACACTTTAACTTCCAAAGCCTTTTTACATTCCGACCTTTCATTTTCTCAACTCCACTCTTTAATGATTTTTTTGCCGTGCTTTCATTTCTCATTCTAGCTGCATCTCCCTCATTTTTCACGTATTCTAACCTTCTCAAACTCATAAAAAAATTGCACGGCTATTGCTTCAAAGGTTTGGGTAAAATTCATCTCCTTCTTCCTTGTTTTTCCAGTTTTCTATTGAATTTTGTATATGTTCTCTACCTTCATAGCTTTGTTCCTCCACCTCCAGCTGCTAGGCCGACCCCATCACCACCACAACCAGCCACCACCACCACTAGATCACCACCCCATCAGGCCGACCAGCCCTAGGCAAGAGATCCACCCTCCATTTACACAAACCATCACCATATAGTTTAGGCCGAGCATACCCTTCCTCTATCACCACTTCCACCACCTTTTCCACCACTTCCTCCACCACCCCTTGCTCTGACCTGACCATCACCCACTTCCACCTCACCCACCACCATCTGGACACCTGGCCATGCCCCTATAGCTTGAGGCCGAGCCCATGTATAGCCTAGAAATGATGATATGTTGCCTTGTGTGTAGATTGTTGCACCCTATGTCCATCACCTTCAATTTCCACCATGGCCATCAACAATAGCCTCCACCACCTGATCTTCCACCACCTCTAGCTGCCACATCAGACCCCACCTGACCTTCACATTGCATGGCTAGACCCACAACAGCAAGGGTCGAACCCTATGGTGCAACAAAAGCCACCATTTGCCTTAGAACCCTTTGTATTCCATTGTCTTCTCTACTTGTAACTCCCACTCACCTTATCACCTTGTAGCCGAGCCTACACTGGACCCAAACCAGACCTTAATCCATGCCTTGGCTATGATATTTCAGTTCATAACTGAAGTATGTGAAGTTGAGAACAAGTGCAAACCATTTAACTTGTTTTGGACATTGATTTCTAGTGTTGTTCAAGTGTTACATTGTTTTGTAACTTATATGTTGCATTGTTTTGTGTAAATGTGAACAAGGCAATTATCTTTGGCTCTCTCAATATCAAATCTTTGTCGTGCCATCGTGCTTTTGAAGATCTCAGTTTGTGTCAGTTGTATTGCAATCTCCAGCTCAAACAAGTGAGTTATCCTCACCAGACAATATGTACATATATAACTAGTAAATTGAACCCCTTTTGAATCTGTAAAATGCATTAACATGTTACATATGCTATATTATGATTATATGATGTTCACCTATGCTTAAACACCTATTATAACATCTGTTACTGTTATATTATGTTGTTCTGTTATTTTTATCAGTTTATCACACTGCAAGTTCCCTTTAGATTAGAATCACTATGGGTTGAAATGATACATACCCGAACGGACTTTAGAATAGGGGAAAATCGTTATGGGCTGAAATGATAGGCCTGAGCGATTTTCATTTTATTTCATTTACTTGGGACTGCGGGTTTGAAATGATAAAACCCGGATTTTCTTTGTAAATTACGGGTTGAAATGATACATTACCCGTATCACTTTACCTAGGCTAGAAAATTATATACAGACCCGTAGTTAAAATATATTTTTCTAAAATTTTTAAAAATATGTTTGAAATGTAAATATTATAATATTTTGATTTAAAACATAATTAAAAATGATTTTTGTAAAGTATTATTGATTTTTTGGAAATTTGTAGGTTAAATAAATTATGGAAAAGTTAGAAAATTTAAATGTAAGTTATTTTGAAAATTTTGATTTAATTATAATTGGAAATTAAATTAAATATGAAATTATGATAAATTTATGATAATTTGAATTTAAAATGAATTTAAAATGATTTTATAATATATTAATGATTTTTGAGTAAAGTTAAAAAAATGAAAGGGATGATTATTTAAGTTGAAATTTTGAAATATAACCAAATGGGAATTTGTGAATTTGGCTTAAAAGTGAATTTTAAGTTAAGTGAATAAAATTGAAATTAAGTTATATTTTGAAATTTAAACTTAAGTGTTAAGTTGAAATTTAAATTAATGAATTTAAATTTGAATGTTGAAATTGAATAAGTGAATTATTATTAAATCTTGATTTTTGAATGGAAATTTAACTTTATAAAATCATGAACTTAAGGAAAATTAAATGTTGTTTATAAATGTGAAAATGTATGATTTTATAAGTTAAAAATGTTTTAAATAAAAATATAATTGGTTGTGAAATTATATTGAATATTTGAAGTTAATTAACTGCATTTTTGAAATGCTATTAATTGCAATTTAAATGATATTACAGCATTTGTAAATGATGTAGTTGATGATAATGAACTAAAAAGCTAAATTGAATTAAAGGCTATTATAGCAATCTTTTTAAGTGCTATAATTGTTGAATTTAACTTAGTTTATTTGAAATATTAAGTAAACCCTATTACAACATTTTTGAAAATGCTGTCTTTTGTTAAATTGAACTGTTTTGAATGTAACTTTCCGTAGCGTTTTCTAAATGCTGCGAAAAGTGAATTTTCACTGTTTTGATAAACTTAAGTGAATAAATGAACTTTGGAAGTTGAAATTTTTGGAAATTTAATAATTTAATTATTAAATATAATAACTTCATTTTAATGATTTAAAATGATTTTTGAAATATAAAATGTTTGGAAATGTAAATTGAAATGGTATTTTAAATTGAATAAAATGAATAATGATTTGAAATGAATGTGGTTTTGAAAAGATATGATATTTTGGTTTATTAAAATGATTTGAAATGAAGTTTTGGAAAGATATGATATTTTTGATATATTAAAATGATTGAAATGACTTGAAATGGAAATGATATTTTTGATATATTAAAATGATTTGAAATGTGGTTTTGAGATGACATGATATTTTGATATATTAAAATGATTTGAAATGTGGTTTTTAAATGATATGATATTTTGATATATTAAAATGATTTGAAATGTGGTTTTGAAAAGATATGATATTTTGATATATTAAAATGATTTGACAAGAATTTCTGGAAAGATATGATGTTTTAAAATGGTTTGGAATTAATTTAATCATTATTTTGATAAAGATTTGGATTTGAAATGATATCCTATTTTGAAGTATAAACATTATTTTAAAAGTTATAACTACGGGTTATAATAACGATTGGTTGGCAAAGAGACCGGGATTGGATATCTGGCATACTCTCTGTCGATACCGAAAACCACTTTGACAACCGTGTACGCGGTGGAGATTCCAGAATGAAGTAGGATGGTGGCGACGTTCTTGAGGTATATTTACGTGGACCCAACTCCCGTGAGTTGGCATAAGGTGGCTAAAACAGGAGCGATCTCGGGCCAAGTGAGGTCATTCCTCCTATCGGACACATTCCTTCGATACTATACTCTTACTGGTGATTGATTAGATGGTCATCCTCCGATTTTGATATGGGAGTGTGTTCCGAGGTGGGCGTATGTGGCTGCTGCGTTACCACCAGCCCGTGTGCGTAATTGGTATATCTACCCTGGCATTGCCTTGTGTGCTGTGTCACCTACCATACCGAGCCTTTACTACGAGTTTTTTTTTCTCCCGTAGCCCGTGTGGTATCCTCTGACAGTCACCCGGAGTGGAGATGGCATGATATTGGATGGACTACTGGGACTATTATGTGTGAAGGGTGATATGGGTAGCCCGGAACGCTATTTAAAAGTAAGTTTATTTTACTGTAGACATTATTATAATAGCGAAATATTACTGCATAGTAAATAGTTTAACGGATCCTTAAAGGATGGGCGGTCTCAGGCATCCTTTAAGTTACTTGTACCTTATTACAGTTCATTTGAGTTGGTTTACATTATATAAGTATATATTGTCCTGACTCGAGTGTTTGTATTTTTATTTACGCTCGGGTCAGCCTAGGTTATTCACAGATTTGGATTCCACTTTCTGGAGATTGGAATCGCTGGAGATTATCTGCTTATCTAGTTTTATCTATTCCAGTTTTGTTGTTCTATTCAGCTTGTACTTGGTTATCATCTTAAGAGTTCTGTTGTACTTTATTTAGTCTGTTGTATTTTATTTAACTCTGATATATTTATATAGTGGCTTCATGAACTACTATTTCTTTTACTTCCGCTGCATTATTAAATACTCTGTGTCTGTGATCTGTGATTTTATTTACTGTATATTTTGAGATTTGCCAAATTTTATTTACAATGCGGTATTTTGGGTAATTCAAGTCTGGCATGTGCGGATGCGAATGGTTGAAAATATCGGGTTGTTACAGTTGGTATCAGAGCTTTGGTAGCTCTAGGAAAAACTCAGTATATAGGGTAAATGTATTTACAGAATCACTTTCATTCGAGTTTAAACCTCTTCCTTTTTGACTCGATTCCTTTGAATTTTGGAACATTCCCTGTGGTTCCAAAATCCATTCATGTCCCTCACTATTTATCTTCTTTTGTTTCTGGAGTATCCCATAACTCCACTTCAAAAGATCTTCATAATGAGTCGGCGGTCTCGCCAACCTCAAATTTATTTGTAAAAGGGGAAAACCCCTTTACAACAACATCGATTCACCAGAGATTCTATATCCTCGGTTTAGATGCTAGTATCTCTTATAATTTCGAACTCTACATCTTGAGATCGAATGTCGATTTACCCAAGAAATCCACATCGATCTTATTCTTTAAGTCACGGTTGACCCGGTTAAGGTTGCCCGCGATTTATATAAACTCATCCATCTCGCTATTCTGTTATTTAATCATCTCATCTTTGTTTCTAACTTATCTTCAAATTATTCTTGAAGTGTATTTGTAAACTAATATTTAAAATGTTTTATATATTGTGTTGTTTGAGTTGTTGATGTTGATTTGGGTTTCTAATCGATTCGTCTGATCAATGCTATCGATAAGATTTCCAAAACACTTGAACAGAGCAAACTGACACAATATGTTTTTAAAATTTAGTAATGAAATAAATTTTGTAACTATATTATAAATCTTTATCTGGATTTTTATTTGAATTGGTTGTTAAGAAATAATATTTGATTTATATATCATTTTCTATTGTTTCATATATCTAATTGAACTATAAAACATGGTTATAAATTTATTTGGAAATTTAAAATGAATGTAAAACAAGAATTTGAGAATTTAATTTCCGATGGATTTCAAACTTGGTGTTTAAAGTTTTAAAGGATATATTATTTAAAGTATTTTGGAATAGAAATTTGTTTCCAAAGAATTTTAAAGTTTAAAACTAGTGCTCTTCTCTTTGTCGCTGGAAAATAACTTCGGTGATGACTGCAGCATCACCGACATTCATTTTCGAGTTTCGAAGTAAAGTGACCATTCTGTAGTCTTGCTACAGTTTTGATTTGGGAAAATTTTGTTTGATTTTAATTTCTAAAATAAGACTGGATTTATAACATATGTCGATATATGATTTGAATTTGAATGGATATATATATATATATATATATATATATATATATATATATATATAGCGTATATGAGCATTTATTTATCTCTAAATAGTTTGGAATTTATCGGAAATTTAATTCCTAAATTTTATCTTCAAGGATAATTTCTAAGTATAATTTTGAGATTTGGATAAATATTCAAGCTTGAAATAATTGAATTAGAAAGTTTTATTTGTACAATACACAATTTCATTCCAATATAACTTACCTTAATTTTCAGAAGTTGAATATGTAATTGGATAATATACAATATAAAAAAAAAGATTTTATAAATAAAATTTGAGTGGTTATTATAAATGTTATATACTTAAATTTTTGGTATAAAAGGATTAACAGAGGTAAATAAAGAAAAAGTGTAATGGAATAATTTACAATATAAAATGATGATAAAGGAACTAAGAATAAATTTAAGGCAGTTACAATGAGTGTAAATATATTTAACATAGGTGATAAAATATATTGAGAGGAATAAATTTAATTTTAATTAGTAGTGAAGAAGAATTAAATTTTATTTGGTACATTTTGAGTATAATAAAAGATTTTTCAAATACATGATTTTAGGGATTTGTTAATTTAAGATAATTGGATGATAAGATAATGAAATTAGAGATGCTTAAGATTTATTTGACTTATGTAAAATTAATTTTCAGTTTAAGTTGAAATTTTATGGTTTCAAATTTATTATTTTATTTTGTTTTTCAAACTATCTTTTGGTTGTCCTAATTTCCCTTATCTTGCTACAGAATGGGAGGCTATTGCATGTACTAGTTTGTTTAGAAATCTTTCTTAATCTTTAATAATCTTTGGTACTCATCTTTGAATCTAAGCACTGCTTGCCATCCACAGACCGTCGTTCAAACGGGAAGGGTGAATCAGATTCTAAAAGATTTTATTTTCCATGCTTGTGTTCTTGAATTCTGGAAGATCTTGGAAAGATCATCTCCACATTGTTAAACTTACCTATAGCAACAGTTATCAGGTATGATTTTAATCTTCTTGTCATCTTGTCTAAATACTATTTCATTCTATCTTTTTTTGTGCTTTCCCTTACCTCATTCCTTTTCGGGGACGAAAAGTTTTGAGTGGGGGAGAGTGTAACAACCCTGTATTTTCTGATTATTGTAATTGTATATTTTAATTATTTTAATTTAAATTCCTAAAAAAAAACTTTATTTTATTTATTAAAATGAATATATTTTGTTAATTGAAATACAAATGTTGATTTTGATGTGGATTTGAATTTCAATCATGCATAAATTGAATATTTCCAGAAAAGTAAATTTTGGTCAATCTGGTCAAGCTTTGACTTTTTACTTAAAAATTTAAAAGTTTGAAATTATAAATTTTATCTTTTATTATGAAAATAGATTTAATAACATGAACACTGCTTTTTGTTTCGTTGAAAACGGAGTTAAACTGTAAAAGTTATGTACATTTCAATTTTGGGTGTAATTTGATTTATTTAACAATTTTGTCTATTTTAAATTATATAAATTATATTTTTCTTTGTCATATTTTATTTTAATATGTGTTAATCTGTTATTTTATGTATATTTTTGTCTTTTAATATTTTTGAAGTGATAGTATAATTTTTCTAAAGCTTATTGAATTTATTTTTTATTTTTAAAGCCTAGTTTCTATTTTCTTTGCTATTTTCTTCATTTAAATTATATTTAAATTAAAATTTATATATTTATTTGTGAATGCATTTTAGTTTATGTTATTATATTTTTTATAAATATTTTTACAAGTACATAAAGATTTTCCAAAGTTCATTGCATTTATTTTTCATATTTTCAAGACTAGTTTGCAATTTTTGCTGTTTTATTAATTAAATTATATATATAATTAATATTTATTTATTTGTTTTTGTTTATTTAATAAATTTTCGTACTTTTATTTGAATTTATATATATATTTCAGTTATTTAAAAATTAAAATAAATTGATGGAAATTTTAAAGGTTTTAAACACTTTAACTTCCAAAGCCTTTTTACATTCCGACCTTTCATTTTCTCAACTCCACTCTTTAATGATTTTTTTGCCGTGCTTTCATTTCTCATTCTAGCTGCATCTCCCTCATTTTTCACGTATTCTAACCTTCTGAAACTCATAAAAAAATTGCATGGCCATTGCTTCAAAGGTTTGGGTAAAATTCATCTCCTTCTTCCTTGTTTTTCTAGTTTTCTATTGAATTTTGTATATGTTCTCTACCTTCATAGCTTTGTTTCTCCACCTCCAGCTGCTAGGCCGACCCCATCACCACCACAACCAGCCACCACCACCTCCAGATCACCACCCCATCAGGCCGACCAGCCCTAGGCAAGAGATCCACCCTCCATTTACACAAACCATCACCATATAGTTTAGGCCGAGCATACCCTTCCTCTATCACCACTTCCACCACCTTTTCCACCACTTCCTCCACCACCCCTTGCTCTGACCTGACCATCACCCACTTCCACCTCACCCACCTACATCTGGACACCTGGCCATGCCCCTATAGCTTGAGGCCGAGCCCATGTATAGCCTAGAAATGATGATATGTTGCCTTGTGTGTAGATTGTTGCACCCTATGTCCATCACCTTCAATTTCCACCATGGCCATCAACAATAGCCTCCACCACCTGATCTTCCACCACCTCTAGCTGCCACATCAGACCCCACCTGACCTTCACATTGCATGGCTAGACCCACAACAGCAAGGGTCGAACCCTATGGTGCAACAAAAGCCACCATTTGCCTTAGAACCCTTTGTATTCCATTGTCTTCTCTACTTGTAACTCCCACTCACCTTATCACCTTGTAGCCGAGCCTACACTGGACCCAAACTGGACCTTAATCCATGCCTTGGCTATGCTATTTCAGTTCATAACTGAAGTATGTGAAGTTGAGAACAAGTGCAAACCATTTAACTTGTTTTGGACATTGATTTCTAGTGTTGTTCAAGTGTTACATTGTTTTGTAACTTATATGTTGCATTATTTTGTGTAAATGTGAACAAGGCAATTATCTTTGGCTCTCTCAATATCAAATCTTTGTCGTGCCATCGTGCTTTTGAAGATCTCAGTTTGTGTCAGTTGTATTGCAATCTCCAGCTCAAACAAGTGAGTTATCCTCACCAGACAATATGTACATATATAACTAGTAAATTGACCCCTTTTGAATCTGTAAAATGCATTAACATGTTACATATGCTATATTATGATTATATGATGTTCACCTATGCTTAAACATCTATTATAACATCTGTTACTGTTATATTATGTTGTTCTGTTATTTTTATCAGTTTATCACACTGCAAGTTCCCTTTAGATTAGAATCACTATGGGTTGAAATGATACATACCCGAACGGACTTTAGAATAGGGGAAAATCGTTATGGGCTGAAATGATAGGCCTGAGCGATTTTCGTTTTATTTCATTTACTTGGGACTGCGGGTTTGAAATGATAAAACCCGGATTTTCTTTGTAAATTACGGGTTGAAATGATACATTACCCGTATCACTTTACCTAGGCTAGAAAATTATATACAGACCCGTAGTTAAAATATTTTTTTCTAAAATTTTTAAAAATATGTTTGAAATGTAAATATTATAATATTTTGATTTAAAACATAATTAAAAATGATTTTTGTAAAGTATTATTGATTTTTTTGGAAATTTATAGGTTAAATAAATTATGGAAAAGTTAGAAAATTTAAATGTAAGTTATTTTGAAAATTTTGATTTAATTATAATTGGAAATTAAATTAAATATGAAATTATGATAAATTTATGATAATTTGAATTTAAAATGAATTTAAAATGATTTTATAATATATTAATGATTTTTGAGTAAAGTTAAAAAAATGAAAGGGATGATTATTTAAGTTGAAATTTTGAAATATAACCAAATGGGAATTTGTGAATTTGGCTTAAAAGTGAATTTTAAGTTAAGTGAATAAAATTGAAATTAAGTTATATTTTGAAATTTAAACTTAAGTGTTAAGTTGAAATTTAAATTAATGAATTTAAATTTGAATGTTGAAATTGAATAAGTGAATTATTATTAAATCTTGATTTTTGAATGGAAATTTAACTTTATAAAATCATGAACTTAAGGAAAATTAAATGTTGTTTATAAATGTGAAAATGTATAATTTTATAAGTTAAAAATGTTTTAAATAAAAATATAATTGGTTGTGAAATTATATTGAATATTTGAAGTTAATTAACTACATTTTTCAAATGCTATTAATTGCAATTTAAATGATATTACAGCATTTGTAAATGATGTAGTTGATGATAATGAACTAAAAAGCTAAATTGAATTAAAGGCTATTATAACAATCTTTTTAAGTGCTATAATTGTTGAATTTAACTAAGTTTATTTGAAATATTAAGTAAACCCTATTACAACATTTTTAAAAATGTTGTCTTTTGTTAAATTGAACTGTTTTGAATGTAACTTTCCATAGCGTTTTCTAAATGCTGCGAAAAGTGAATTTTCACTGTTTTGGTAATCTTAAGTGAATAAATGAACTTTGGAAGTTGAAATTTTTGGAAATTTAATAATTTAATTATTAAATATAATAACTTCATTTTAATGATTTAAAATGATTTTTGAAATATAAACTGTTTGGAAATGTAAATTGAAATGGTATTTTAAATTGAATAACATGAATAATGATTTGAAATGAATGTGGTTTTGAAAAGATATGATATTTTGGTTTATTAAAATCATTTGAAATGAAGTTTTGGAAAGATATGATATTTTTGATATATTAAAATGATTGAAATGACTTGAAATGGATATGATATTTTTGATATATTAAAATGATTTGAAATGTGGTTTTGAAATGACATGATATTTTGATATATTAAAATGATTTGAAATGTGGTTTTTAAATGATATGATATTTTGATATATTAAAATGATTTGAAATGTGGTTTTGAAAAGATATGATATTTTGATATATTAAAATGATTTGACAAGAATTTCTGGAAAGATATGATGTTTTAAAATGGTTTGGAATTAATTTAATCATTATTTTGATAAAGATTTGGATTTGAAATGATATCCTATTTTGAAGTATAAACATTATTTTAAAAGTTATAACTACGGGTTATAATAACAATTGGTTGGCAAAGAGACCGGGATCGGGTATCTGGCATACTCTCTGTCGATACCGAAAACCACTTTGACAACCGTGTACGCGGTGGAGATTGCAGAATGAAGTAGGATGGTGGCGACGTTCTTGAGGTATATTTACGTGGACCCAACTCCCGTGAGTTGGCATAAGGTGGCTAAAACAGGAGCGATCTCGGGCCAAGTGAGGTCATTCCTCCTATCGGACACATTCCTTCGATACTATACTCTTACTGGTGATTGATTAGATGGCCATCCTCCGATTTTGATATGGGAGTGTGTTTCGAGGTGGGCGTATGTGGCTGCTGCGTTACCACCAGCCCGTGTGCGTAATTGGTATATCTACCCTGGCATTGCCTTGTGTGCCGTGTCACCTACCATACCGAGCCTTTACTACGAGTTTGTTTTTCTCCCGTAGCCCGTGTGGTATCCTCTGACAGTCACCCGGAGTGGAGATGGCATGATATTGGATGGACTACTGGGACTATTATGTGTGAAGGGTGATATGGGTAGCCCGGAACGCTGTTTAAAAGTAAGTTTATTTTACTGTAGACATTATTATAATAGCGAAATATTACTGCATAGTAAATAGTTTAACGGATCCTTAAAGGATGGGCGGTCTCAGGCATCCTTTAAGTTACTTGTACCTTATTACAGTTCATTTGAGTTGGTTTACATTATATAAGTATATATTGTCCTGACTCGAGTGTTTGTATTTTTATTTACGCTCTGGTCAGCCTAAGTTATTCACAGATTTGGATTCCACTTTCTGGAGATTGGAATCGCTGGAGATTATCTGCTTATCTAGTTTTATCTATTCCAGTTCTGTTGTTCTATTCAGCTTGTACTTAGTTATCATCTTAAGAGTTCTGTTGTACTTTATTTAGTCTGTTGTATTTTATTTAACTCTGATATATTTATATAGTGGCTTCATGAACTACTATTTCTTTTACTTCCGCTGCATTATTAAATACTCTGTGTCTGTGATCTGTGATTTTATTTACTGTATATTTTGAGATTTGCCAAATTTTATTTACAATGCGGTATTTTGAGCAATTCAAGTCCGACATGTGCGGATGCGAATGGTTGAAAATATCGGGTTGTTACAAAAAATTTTGAATATTTTTTGTTAACGACAAAACGATTTCAAATTGGAATTAGTAAGGAATTTTGGAAATGGAAATTTAAACTAATTTAAAATAATGTATGAATCAGTTATATATGGAAGATAAAATTTAATATTCAGAATTGAAGATAAATTGAATTCATTTGGTAATGAGAAAACTAATTTGAATAGAAGTAGATATGAAACTTCTATAAGGAAATGTACAAAATGATTTTGAAATCTGTAGTTGGATATGGTTAAATTGGATATATAGGTATTATAAAGCAAGTGAGGAAAATTGGTTTTGATTTCAGAAGATAAATTTGAATTGCTCGACAAAAAGGTATGTGTTTGAATTCCTGTATGAAATTAAATTGGGTTTTTGATCTAGCCACTTGGCCTTTTGTTTTCTTTTGAAATCTAGGGGCCTGTGGTGCCATTTTGTAGTCGTACCGAGCTAGCCGCGCAAAGGAGACGCTGGCAAAAAATTTCGAAAATTTAGGGAGTTAGAAAAAATTTTAACAAAATTTTGAAAATTTGAAATTTGAATTTAAATTCAAATTTGAATTGGTTCATTAAACAATGTTGTTGGGAAACTATTTGGATTGGAAACTTATGATGGGTCTTAAATAAAAAGATTTGCTTTGGTAAGATGAAGAAACTATTTGGATTGGGAAAAATAATAAATGGGTTAAAAATCATTCTTCCTAACTAGTAATTTCAGGACGAAATTCTTTTAAGGGGGAAGGATGTGACGACCTAGAATTTTGAACATTTGAAAACGAAATATTTAATTGATTTTAAATATTTGGAAGTTGGTTTAACTTGAATTTCAAAATCAACTATGGATTTGGAAATTTAACTATTGAATTTAATTGATTGAAGTTGGATAAAAATTTGAATTTTCAATATTTTAGCTTGTTAAAAATATTTTAAAGGCTTAGAAAGTTTATGTCTATAATACTGAAGATAATGGAAGCTTCAGGATTGAAATTGAAACTATTTTGTTCAGTTTTGAAATTTTATCGTTCAAGTCGATATTTAAAAATAGCATTCCGAGGCACAGTCTCGGAATTCGATGAAACTAGTTCCATTAGATCCGTAATATTGTTTTATTATCGGATTTCAATTTTCGTAGCAGTCGGAGTTGTTGTGTGGCCGTACGATAAGCAAACACGCTAAATTTAAATCGAAATTTCAATATTTTAACTAGTCCAAAAACTATCTTCTCCATACGATCGAATTTGGACTCGGAACCTTTTCCATTATGTTCGGAATGGGGGTATAACATTATAAATGCCTAGCGGCACGCCTTGATAGAAGGTTGAGATTTAAATAGTGCGAAATTGAAACGATTTAAAAGTAAATTTAAAATTTAAAATATAATATCTATCTTCCCCTTCAAGCCACTATTCTCCAATCTTATAAAGCACGATGCCCTAACTCCTTTCTGATGGTCGAAAACATAAAGAAAAAAATCAAACCTCTCTCCTGTTCAAATCGAAATGGCCAAGCTAATTCAATTAAAAAGTCGAAGCCCCTTTCTCTTCAAGATTAATGGCCGACCCTTTTCCATTTATATTTCACAAAATCAAAACTGTTCGAATTCATTCGAACTTCCCAGTGGATCGATATCGACCCAAGCGTGGCCCAAGTAGCAGCGCGATGCCGCGAAGCTCGCGACAAGGTGGTTTCGCGCGGCGACATCATGGTGGAAGATCGGCCGTGTAGCAGCATTCTAGGGTTGCTAAGTCGAGTTCGACGAAGGCGTAGCTAGGGTTTCGGCGCACGAGGGGAAAGGAGACTAAGTAGTCGCGATTGAGGTTAGCGGCAAATGGTGCGGTCGCGTGCTCGATTCGAGATGGAGGGACACATCTGCGTCGAAATGTGGAGGCATTGGAAGTCGTTGGCATGATGGGGTGCCGCGACAAGGGTTTGGAATCACGATGTGGATGGAAGCAGGGGTGCAATGCTCTCGCCAATGGCGCTGGGTGGAGTTTCTTGTTGGGTCGGCAAGGCTAGGGCTTCGATTGTTTTGGAACTCAACAATGAGGTTTGAATTTTGAGTTTAATATTTATCTGTTTAAAAATTTGAAAGAATATATAAATTACAGTAAGTTGATTTAGGTTATATGTCGACTTAATTTAGGAAATTTGTTTAAATCTATTTTTAACTGGAATCAATAACAGAAAAAAATAGGGATCTACAGTTCCGATGTAATTTAATGTTAGTAAAAGTTTAAATTTAAATTCGTGTTTATTGTGTGAATTATCAGAAATTTACAGGAAAATAAATTTGGTTATTTTAAAATAGTATGCAAGGAGATTAACTCAATCAATTATCTTTGTAACTTAAAATTTTATTATGGAAAAAAATGGGTTTAAATGGAATAATTTGGCTAATTTAATTTATCTAATAGAAAATTAACTTTTAGATTAGTTCAAAACTAAAAGTGTTAATTAATTTAATCTATTGAAAAGAAAATTGATTTTTCGATTTATTTTGAATATTAATAGATTGTATAAATGTTTATACAAGGTTTGAAAATATGAAGTAAACAAACTGGAATGGAAATGGATTGCAAATAAAAGGTGAGATCTTCTCACTCAAATTTAATAACTGAAAATTCTAGTTATTGATTGATGATTGAATTATGATAGTTAAATTTTATTGTTGATTGTGTGCTTGGATGATTAATTTATGATTAGTTATATTAGTTTAGACCCTATTGCGCCGCATAATAGCGGAGGTTATTATATTAAACCCATAAACCGCGATATTCCACCTCGAAGTGGAATTGGTATTATATATGTATTTGGAGTTGTTGATTTCCCGCATTATATAGCGGATAAGACCCTATTGTGCCGCATAATAGGGATAATATTTTATAAATCGCATATACCGTGATATTCCACCTCGAAGTGGAATTGGTATTTAATTGTTGTGCTAACGTCTGTGGATGCAGGGAAACAGGTTGGAGGGATCCAACTGGATTCCTCAAATATTGAATTTGTTTCATATGTTGTGTGTTGATAATCTCTGTGTGATTATACTGTGATTGAAATTGTTAAAGGCTATAATTTAGCCAAATATATTTTTGGTATCGTAAGATACCAGAAATAAATCAAATTTGATTTTTGAAATATAGTAGAAAATTTATAGTAAATTAATTTTAGAAAATTTAATAAATTTAAAAGAAGGAATTCGTTTCAAAAGATAATAAATTCGGTGTTGAAATAAATTTAGAAATCAAATTGGAAATTGATTTGGTGTTTGTATACGATTTTTGAAATCGATTTAAAAATATATATCAGTGGATATTTTGGAATTTAAATCCACAATGGGAATTTTATAAAAGAAAGGGAAATTTGTTTTAAAAATAAATATTGTTTTATTTTTAAAGGTGTGAAAAGAAATTTACACATTTGGAATGTAAATTAAAATAAATCGAGAAGATTTATTAATTTATATAAATGGATAAAGAAGTTTTCCCTGAAAAGCCGAATATATTTTCAAAGTAACTTTTAAGGTATAAATTAAAAGTTTAGAAATTATTTTGAAAAATATTGTTGGAGAAATTATTTGGGAAATGTTTAAATCTTTAAAGTAAAGACGTATTTAGTTGATTATAGAAATGATTATTTTAAAGATTTAATTAAATTTTTTTTTACAAAATGGATATCTAAATTATTATATCCTATCTACTAATTTTATTTTTAAAAAAAATTAGTTTGGACTTGAAATTTTTTATGAGACCTTTATATAATATTTTCATAACCGAAGTTTTAAATAAAAAATTTTAAAATAGTTTTATTTAAATGTTTCCAAGTATATATTTTGGATAAGTGATTTAAAGAATTTTAAAGTATCTGAACTCGGCAGACCTTCAGTAGAAACAAATAATATCGGGAATCTTATTCCACGAGTGAAAAATGATTTGAAATTTGTTTTCAAAGGGTTGAAAGGTGAAAAGTAATTTGAAATTTGTTTTCAAATGGTTGAAGTGTCAAATTGTATCTTGCAAAGATATTTCGAAAGTTATAATTGAGGAAAAATTGTATAGAATCCAGTGATTGTTGTGAATGATGATTGATAGTTAAATAACCGACTATCAATATTTGCCTTTTAAATGGCATTTGAATTTCGATGCGACCAGGGGTCGGATTCCAAGTGGATATCCGAAAACCACATCGAACCTTTGTGATTGTGTTGGATCTTTTATTAAAAATATCAGCATGGAATTTTTTGTGATTTATTTGAAGTCTGATTGAACACTTATTTTTAAAAATAAGCGTTCGTTATTCGAATTAGCCGGGAGAGGACCATGTGTCATAAAACCCATTCCGAATAGCGAGACAACGAATTGGGATTGTGTTTGAAGATAGTGTTGAAGACCGGGTATTTTCGAAAGCGAAAGGATTACATGTCGAATGCCTCTGCACCGGGTTGCTCCGGTATAGAGATTTTATCACCCTTTGTGATGGGGATTCCGGACGTGATTAGTGAATACCCGGATTTGCAAGTGGTTTTTTTTGAAGTGCCTTCGGTTCCGTTCGATCCCGGAACGGACTTGTATGGATGTGTGTCTGACGTTACACTTTGAGATGTAAACTGGTTTCTATCAAATACATTTCTGCTGGTGGCGGAGAATTTATTCTCTTATCTTAACACCCTTCTCTGAGACGTACGAGCTCAGAGGTTATGTAGTTGATGGTTACTAGTGATACATTCCCAAATTGGTAACGTGGCATATGAAGTGCTGCTGATCATTTGTTGATCAAAGCATGACTTTGTGAAAAGTGTAGCTTTGTGGACGAGACCTCATTGGACCTCACACCCCGGAAATGGTCGAAACAGGAAAGATGCGGCAAGGTTACGAGGGCCGCGCCCTTTAGGGTATGTCATTTCCTTCTGAAAAAGGGTGGTATCATAGTATGGAGCCCTGATACAACCTATGTTGTTGCCGCAAATTTATTTTACTTTGTGGTTGAGGATCCTCAGATAAAGGACCCAAAGGACCGGGGTATGGCATACTCGAGTAGTAGTTACCTAGTTACAGAGGTAACCCGACCTTGTGTTGGTAGAGATCCGGGTAGGTTCTCGGGACGTCCCTCCAGAGGCATACCCATGTGGCAGTAGGAAATTCCTTAGCCTGACCATTTTTTGGAAATCCAAAGAAACAATACGCGCCCTGTATGGCTTTAGTTGTATAACCTGTCATGGAATGTGGCGGTAACCCGCTATTGAACATGGTAGCTATAGTAGGCATACAATATTGGTTGTATGCTGGCTAAGATTAATATTATACTTTCAAAATGTTTTCTGCACTATGCACTAATAATAATAATATAAAAAGGATTTTGCGTATTAAGCATGTTTGAAAATCATGAGGAGAAATCTCCTTCAATTCTGCGTTTGCATTGTGTGTATGGCGGGAGGCCTTATGGTAGTTTCATTTTCCAAAAGTGTAGCGGATTTCCTTTTATTTTCTTTGTGAAAATAACTGTTTTTTAAGATCTCATGCCAGTCCCATGATTGACCTGGAATTTATTATTCCCTTTCTAAACTTTGGGTGCCCACAAATTTCCACACGGGCAGCCTAGAGTCAGGTTATCAGGTCATTCTGGAATTCAGGAGTTACTATGGAGCTCAAGAGGCGAGCTGGATGGCGAGACGTATTATCTATACTATGTAGTATCTGCTGCATTCGGGTTTGTGCAAGACAAATTTCTATGTAGGAAAGTCATTTAACTACCAGTGTTGTGTGTTATTGTTGTACTCTGATGTTGTATTGTAATAATATATACAGGCCTTTAAAGATTATTTATCTATTATATATTGTTCCGCTGCGAAATGTGAGATTCTGTTTATTGTTCCCGTTTCTTCTTCTATCTTCTTCTTCTTAAACCCTAATGGTTCGGTTTTTCGGCACTCGATTGTTCGGCAGTTGATACAGTGGACGTATTAATGTCGACTTTCGGGCGTCGAAAAATCAGGTCGTTACAGTTTGTTTTCAGTAGATCATATCTCACGAGGTAGATATGGCGAAGTTACTGGCATAGGGGAATGAAATGGAGTATGACCGATCGTTATGATGGTTGGTATTTGAAAATATGAAGAGAATTTGGATCGGTTGTTATTTGTTAGGGTTGTTGGCCGACCGATTTCGGTCGGTGCTTCAAATTGACCGGAGTCGAAGGTTGGATAACGATCGTTCGTAGAACGATCAATCATGAAACGGTTGCGCAGAAATGATCGGTCGTGAGCATTGGAATCGATCGGTCGAACATTAGTTTTGATTAGTTATTGGTTTAACTTGGATAAACATACTTAAAATCCTCAAATTTCAATCTAAACTTCGTGAGGAGCTTCGACCTTGAATGCTTGAATATTCATGCATGACTTGCATATGAAATGAACTACACAATAGATGTATACGACAATCAGACGGTGAAACGAATTAAATAATTCCCTACATATTTATGTTTATTACCAATCCCTTGGATTAATTTCTAAAGCTCATCCACTTTTAAACGTACAACTCGAATTGCAACATGCCAAAAACTAATCCTGATAGCTAGAGTGAACCCGTTGCCATTGACGTAGAAAATCGGTTGAGGTGGTCAACAATGACGGTCACTGCGATTCAAACCCTAGAGTGTCTCCATAATCATAGCCTTTAATTCTGAACTATTTTTATTGCATCGGACGATGCTGCATCACTCTATACTAGCACACACTTTGTATGGGGGGAACATGATACTTTTTTCTAACGATGATTATCTATTGAGTTTAGTAGTCATGGGTTCTAGATGTTCGTGGTGTTTAGCTACCGTGTCTTCTGAGCAGATTTTACAGCACCACAATACAAGTGAAAAATCGAGCTCCGTAACTGTTTCCGATGAATTTTCACGCGGTCATCAAGTAGAACAATTGAAAAGTTCCTGTCCATCATTCGACCTCTTCTCATGCGTTCCCATTCTTCCAACAGAAGTGATAGACCCTGATCCCGACACTCTAAAAGATGCTATATTTTTTGAAGATCTGAAAGATTCTGTGGCTTCAAAGATTAATGATGCCTCTCTTTGTAGAACCTATGCCAAACATAGGATTGTGTTTGATGACATCTCAGTCCCGATTCAGGATGATAGAGCTTATGCCGCTTGAAGGGCTCACTACATGCAACAACTTCATGCATTGAGCAAGATGCATCCTACACTTTAACTCATTCATCCGAGAAATGTTACATCATATAGGATAGCATCGGCACAGCTTCATCCAAACACCTATGTCTTGCTTAACTGTACCTACATGGCATTTATGGAGTTTTTGTTTTACCCTCAGACTCTTGAACACGTTCAATTTCTTTTCACCTTCAAGCATCGAAAGGGAATTCTTTCGTTCACATTCCTTGAGTCACCAAGAAGTGTCATATTGTAACGACCCGCAAATCCGTACCCCTTTGAGTCAATAATATTATCCATCAGGACAACTCAAAGTGGACGGAACTACAAACCATTAGGGTAAAGAAGAAGGAGGTAGAAGAAGAAAATAGAAAAAAAAACATCAGAATCTCACAATCGCAGCAGAACAATATATAATAGATAAATGACTGATCTTCGTACAAAAGAACTATATCTTTTTTATACATTACATCATAGAGTACAACATCATCAATAGCAAAATACCGGAGAGTTATATTAACTTGTCCCCATAAAAACAGATTATGCATCAAACCTTACATAGCGGAAAGTACATCAAATACGTATGATACATCTCGCCATCCAGCTCCTCTCCTAAGCTCCACAGCATCCTTTCCTGTATCTATAATACTTGGTCTGACCCAAGTATTATAATAAAACAATAACCGAGTCAGTCTAGAAAACCAGAGTGAGAAAACACACACAATTGGATTATTAAAGTTTTCAAAACCCTTTGAAATCAAAGGTATCTCGTAAGACCACGCCACAAGTAAACATGTCGGGTTTTTACCTTACGATAACCAAAACATTTTTATCAAATCCGTTTGATATTATAATTGTGTCTGTAGAAAGTAAAATAACATCTAGCTAAAATGCTTTCATCTCACATTTCAGCAATAGTTGGGCACAATCAAAACCGTACAGGCGCTTATTGGAGATTGGATTCCATACAATGGCAGTGCTACTGGGATATCGTCCGTCACGGCACATGGTCTAGATCACCGTACCGAGGATCCACCCTAATCCCCTACTACACAAGACCAGAGCTACCTCTTACTGGATAGTCCGAATAAGATCACCCTACGGTTGGGATCAGAAACCGCCCACACAGCCGAAATGAAAGGGACATCTAGACAGGGATGACCTTTCCCTAATTGGTTGCTAGCCACTTAGCCTTGCTGCACCTCCCATGTTTTAGCCATTCCCAGTTGATGTGGATCGAGGCTATGCATTACCTTTTTAGCACACATTCACTTAGAATGCTCATCGTCCCCCTGACGATGTTCTGATAATATTCGTCCATACAAGTTGGTTCCCAGTCCGAAAGGAACCGAAGGCACTACTCCTACTACATCCATTTTGGAATCATCCTCAGGATTAGTAGCGGTTAGCACTTGCACTTAACTGCTCCATCTCCGACTCCAAGCTCTTGTCTTCCTCACGAAAACGTTCAAATCGGATCAAAGTGATTTTCGAAAAATTACCGATCTTGGTCTCTTCGAAATGGTCAGCGCATTGGTCAATGTTGATGTCAGTTATTCAACTATCAAATAACATCCACAAACAACCATTAGGCCTTAATAATTTTCCAAATTATTTATTTCATAATATCTTCGCAAGATATTTTTCTAATTTCAACCTTTGGCAATCTTTTTATAAATCATAGAAAATATGTAAAGCTTTTATCTCTAGTTCTTTGGCAATCTAGGTCCCATAACCAAAGCTTCGTACGCCACTTTATTGCTTGTTGCGATAAAATCGTGTCTTAAGGCAGAATAGATTGAACGTTCCTCGGGAGTGACATGTACAAAAATAGCATCAGAATAACGTTCGTTTGATGCACCATCTATGTACATCTTCCAATAAGCACTTCACTTACCAACGCTCTTCGGAGTATCGTTTTGCATAGAGAATTCAACTATGAAATCCGCCAAATCTTGACAATGGATAGCACTTCGAGGCGGTAGGTTATATCATATTGGCTCAATTCAATGTTCCATTTCAACACCTTCCAAAAGTCTCAGGTCGTTCCAAGACTTACGCAAAGGCTGATCGGTAAATACTTTGATCAGATAAGCCTAAAAGTAAGGGCAGTGCTTCGGTGGAGCTTCCTTGAAGCAATCAACAGGAAGCATGCAAGCTTTTCCAACTTTGGGTAATTTCTTTCCGCTCCTATTATTCGCTTACTAATGTAATAAACTGGTCATTTGATGTGAGCTTCCTCACATACAAGTACAACGCTCAAAGCATGCACCGACACCACTAGATATATAAACAAGTCCTCATCATTCACTAGCTTTGATAGGATGGAGGGTCTCCCCAAGTGATCAACCAAAGTCTAGAATGCATCTACGCACTCCTGCACTTAAGCGAAAGTTCCTATTCCTTCAGATATTTACACTTCTTAATCATGTCAAAGAAAAGGATGCATTTGTTGGTGGTTCTAGATATGAATCGACTTAAGGCAACGACCTTTTCGTTTAAACTCTGGACCTTCTTGATTGTCTTTGGGCCTTAATGTCCTTTAATGCCTTTATCTTCTCTAGATTGGCATCAGTTCCACGAGAATTCACAATGAAGCCCAAGAACTTCGCTGACACGACACCAAAAGGGCATTTCAAAGTTTGTGCTTCACCCCGTATTTTCGAAGAACGTCGAACATTTATGCAAGATTGTTAATGTGGTTTTCTTAATGTCATGACTTCATGAGCTTGTCATCTACATAGACCTCCATTGAACATCTGATACGATATTTGAACATCTTATTTACCGGTCCCTGATAGGTTACTCTAGCGTTCTTCAACCCAAACGACATTACCATATATCAATATTATACCAAGTCAGTAATAAAACTGCTATGTTCTGGTCTGAGACATGAACTGGATTCTAGTTGTATCTTGAGTACGCATCCATAAATGAAATCAATTCATGTTCAGCTGTTGAATCCACCAACTAATCAATCCTTGGACGTAAGAAGTTGTTCTTCTGGCATGCCTTATTCAAGTCAAGATAATCGACGCACGTCCTCCATTTTCCATTAGCCTTTTTCACCAAGACTGGATTAGATACCCATTTTGGGTATAAGGCTTTGAGGATAAAGCCATTGCCCCTTAGCCTCTCCACTTTTTCTTTGAGTGCAATGAATCCCTTTGGATCTAGCTGCGATGCAGTTATTTCATATGAAGGCATTTGAGACTTATGTTCAATGTATGGCTTGCTACCTTCGTTGAGATCCCATACATATCAAAGTGCATCCAAGCAAACACATCAAGGTTCACATAAAGAAAACCAATCAACTCCTTCATCATCCTAACATCGAGCTATGATCCGACCTTCAGGACCCATGTTGGTCATCCCGACTAACCAGGATATTAATTATTAGCTCAACTGGAGCTGCTCTTCCGTCTAGTAGCTCATTTTGTGGTTCCATATCCTTATGGAACTAACTGTGCTGCCCGAGCCAAGGCTTAGGCATTGGTTGCTATACATCCAAATCCTTGATGCAGAGAGTCCCTTTCACAGCTTTTCTTCTCTCTCTTCGCCCCGCCTCTCTTAGCTCGATGACGTAGCATTCATAGCCAGTCATCTGATCTCCATGGACAATCCCTACGCCATTCTTTGTAGGAAACTTCATTGTTAAGCACCAAGGAGAAATTGCTACTCTGAATTCAGCCATGCCTGGTCGGGCCAAAAAGCATTGTAAGTTGAATAAAGAGCCAACACCAAAAAAGGCACAGCCCGCACTTACTTGTGGGTTCCCCTCTCCAAGTACTGTTGGTAATTCTACGTACCCAATCGGCTTAATTGCCATCCCGTTAAACCGTTGTATTTGAGATTTACAAGGTTTTAAATTCTTTTCCTCTAGGAGCATTTGATCATATGCTTTTTTTGAATAAAATGTTGATTGTACTCCTACAGTCAATCAGAACCTTCCGTACTATTGTAGGACCAACCATGCCCGCAATCATGAATGGGTCAACCGTTGGAGCCTCCACTCCATCAATATCTTTGTTCTGGAAAACAATGTCATCTGTCATTGTTCTGCATTGTTTTGCCGGAGTTCCATCCTCAATTGCAAGGCACCTCTCACCACATCATGCTTTATAGCACCAAAAAATAAGTCCCTTTCAACTAGACTTTTATCGACTGGGTGCGGCCCATCGATTATGTTATTAATCACTAAACATCGTTCAGGCCATCAGGGTTCATTAGTAACAGGACTACCCTACCCTCCATGGGAAGATGGCCTAAGGGGGCTAGAATTTCCTTGACCACCATTTTGCAGGGTTTTCACATATCGTTGCAATTTTTGTTCTCGTATTAGCTCTTCAATCATATCATGCAGTACCTGCATTCGTTGGTGTTATAGCCGTGCATCTCATGAAACGTATAAAACTTGCCAGTTCACTTCTCTTTCTTGGTTGACCATCTCGAAACCAGCTTCCTGTACAGCTTGGCACCTTGAGTTGCCAAATGGGTATCCTCTATCGAGTTGTTCAATTCGGTATAGCTGTCATACTTAGGAGCCGTAGTAAGATTCTTGTTATCCAGATATCTCTTCTTAGCCCTATCACCATTCTGCTTTCGACTTTCGTTCTTATTACCAACATTCACATCTACATTACTGGAACTTCCTTCAGGTTGCTTTACAGCAAAATTGCTCTACACTACTCCAGCTGAACTCCCAGTCTCGGTTATCCATGGACATTCGCGTGCTTCTTCAAGCATAAGTACTCATTGGCCTTTCTATAGCAAGTGCCCATTGTCGGTAGGGGCTTCCTTTCCAACCATTCCTTGAAATCCGTATCAGGATGAATCCTTCTGACTAGCACCATCAGCACTATGTCATCCTTAGGATTTGTAACTTCTGCCACCGGCCATGTGGAATTGACTCAAGAAATCCTTCAACGACTCTGCAACAACTTGGAAGATGTTTGATAGAGACATCACATTTTTTGGACATGAAGTATGTAAGTGGAACTGCTCTATAAATTTTGTGATAACTTAGCGAAAGATGATATGGACCTTAATCGAAGTCGTGTGATTGCAGCTACTCCTTCCAGTGAAATTAAAAAATAGGGGCATTTCACAGCATCGAAAGCTCTAGCAGAATCCTTATGCCACTCGTATCTCATTATATGCTGCTTAGGATCCATTGTTCCATTGTACAATGACATTGTTGGCATTACAAACCTTCGGGGATATCTCTCGTGTGGAATTTTTTTAGTTAATAAATTCTGACTATGAGAGGTATCCTACTCATCATTACTCCTGAAATGATTTTCACTTACAAGTTTTCTGATCTTGTCTTCTAAGTACTCAAGGTCTACAGGTTTGACTGAACGACGATAACTAGGAATTTCCCCAAGTGTTCGTCCGGGCGAATGCTCTAGTTTTGGATCTTGATAACTAGGTTCCCCAACGTCTAGTGAATCCATTCATCCAGCAGCTCCCATGTCTGGTTCTCATGAGTTGTATTCAGCAGCAGTACATTTTTTAAATTTTGATCATCCATGACCTGGCTAGAAGAGTGATCCACATCGCCTTCTAAATTATATGCTTTTAGCCCACCATCAATTGGGCCAGTACCGACACGTGCTCCTGGGTTAGTACCGATCCATAAACTTATGGCTTGAGTGTGTCTTCGTCCTTAGTAAGAAGTTCCACCAGCATTCCGAGTCTTCTTTTGCTCTCCATCTCTGCTCGGATGATGATGAACTTTTAGACTCTAAACTGGAATCTCTCCTGCTCCTTCTATGTCCATTTTGAGATAATTCACTCAGAAACCTTAACTCTGCTGCATCGACTGGTTCATCTGATTATGACATGCCTAGAGTCTACCCACCATCTGCTTCATCATCCAATTCATCTCCATTTTGGTCATGACTTCAGCTGGATTCTAGATCTATGGTTTCTATAGTTGAGCAGCATCATCCACATGCTGAGCATTCTAGTTCTCAACTTCAGTAGTAGCTCTGGAATTAGTAGCATGGTCTCTTCTTGATAGGGCCATTGCAAATACCTTATTTTAGATTATTGAAAATCCAACTAGTAGAAAGGTAGAATTGGAAAATTAGATCTATTTCTTGAAATTAAGAAATCCAATAATAGATAATGGATCCAAAGTTCGGCTCTAGGTGAAAGCACGAAAATGTTTGAACTAAAAATGGCACAAACGCTTCGAAGATTAAGTAGAGAATACAAGGTGAAGAAAATTAAATGAAAACTGATAAGAAAGAACACACAATAATTTATAGTGTTTCGGCAAATCAAGGCCTACGTCCACATAATGATTTTATTGCTTATGTTCTGACTTGGAAGCGGAAGTTCCTACGGGTCGATACAACTCCGACAGAGATTACAAAAAATTAGAGTAAGAAGAGTAAAAGCCCAGAATATCCTGAAAAATATGCCATACCCTCCTACTTATAGAGGTAGGAGCCTAATATCTCGCCTAGAAGATCTCCGCCTCGCTCTCCATGCTTTGAACTATTTCCTAAGAGAATAGAAGGACACCTCAGCAGGATTCATGGATTTGTACCGACCCATAGAGTTGGATCGATACCGACCCATAATATTGCCTTGGACGTTATTTTGAACTCCTTGCCTTGGCTCATCTTATAGTAAGCTTCGTGATTCCATAGTTGTTTGCATCAAAATTAGCTTATTTCATAGTCCAAATGACGAATTCATAGAAGAATGGAGTTGCTTATTCAAAACTTCATGGAGATCGATAGAAATTGCATTAGAACAACAGAACAACACTTGGAGTTGGCTTTTAGCACCAAGTAGAATATGTAGGCAGAAAATGCGATTCATTGGTGGAAGAAAGTTAGATCGGTACCGAACTAGGGGTTGGGTCGGTACCGTCCCATCACTTAGGTGGTTTCCTAGTCGTTCGATCTTGGGTTGGTTTAGTATCTTCCCGATGAATCCGTTTGTGCTTGGTTTTTGGACTCTGGGCTATCTCTCTAAGCTTTCTACCTTGATAGCTCCGAGTTCAACTCGTCTGGTTATTCTGAATATTGCCTTGTCAAACGGTTGGATAACACTAAATGCTATTAAATTGATTTAATAAACTTGTTAACCCCCTTTTAAATCATAATTAATGATGACAAACTTGTTTTTAAAAAATATTTAAAAAATAAATAATTTGAAGAAATATCGATAATGTGACCAAAATCATTTTATCGATAAACAACTTTCAAACCATCAGAAATTATTTGGATTTTTTTAAGACACTTATTTGCTTAATATAAATTTAATTTGAAATAAAAATATTTTGGACTAAACTATTAAGAAGCTTCTTTGAGTTAACTAGTTA
The DNA here is from genome assembly GCA_030765085.1 of Allium cepa. NCBI lineage: Eukaryota > Viridiplantae > Streptophyta > Magnoliopsida > Asparagales > Amaryllidaceae > Allium > Allium cepa. Next base: position 771,994,448 of record CM060935.1, read on the forward strand.
GGTACGGAAGGGAAGATAAATATTTTGAAAATAAGCTTTTATGGAAAGAAAGTGTTAGTAAGATATGTAAATGTATAAAGGTTGCATGCGAGATAAAGGCTCCATTGTGACATTTCATGGAAGTTAGAAGATGTTTGTGACCTCTTGAAAAAGTCTATAAATACACCCTTATGGTTAGGGCTAATAATTTTACAATTTAAGAAAATGGTGGAAATGGATTAACAGTAATCCACTTTGTTCTTCGCTAACTTTCCCTAATTAACTCCAATCAAATCCAAACTTCACCAAATTTTGGTTATAGGCATAAACCATCATAGGAAGCATGAAGAATAATTTAAAGTGGAAGAAGTGAAGTGGAAACGTGGTTTCTACCTTAGGCCGTGAGCAGGAGGAAGGAAGGGGAGGCGGTGGCTTGGCTTGAAAGTGCTGAAGCTGGGATCTTTAGAAGTTTGGTGATGGTAGGAAGTGTTCTTGGTTTTGTGGGTGTTTGTGTTTGTGCTTGGCTTGAATCTAAGTGAGTTGTCTCAATATATTATTTGTATACATATTGTGTGTGTGTCTTTGAGTATGTATGCAAATATAAAGTTAAAGTGATATTAACTAAGTAAAGTTATAACTTTGGACCTCTCTTACTTTTGAAAATAAATGATAAATTTATACAGTATAACATCACTTCTATTACCTTTTAAATATACGACATGGCATTAGCTCAATGTTTAAATGGTTGTTTGGATTATGTGTTGAATTGAAGTATATTTGAAAGTGTATAAAGTGAGAATAGTCACTACCCTTAACTTTTACTTATTAAAGTGAAGATTTATGAACTTAACTTTGGATGATTTAATTTAGTTGTTCTCTACAAATATTTTGGTGTGTTGGACAGTAAAGAAATGGTTCATAAAGGTGTAGAAGTTACGAACCAAATTTGTGAATGTTAGCAGTGAAAAGGTCGTTATGGATGCATTTTGAAAATGCCTTATGTTTGATAATGTTAAAAGTTAACTTTGAGAGATGTCCTGGGGTAAGTTTAGCATTTTTAGTAAGTATTATAAGTTTACCTATTACTGGAAAAAATTTGGAGTTTAAAAGTTTCTGAAATTGGTCGAACAAAGTGGCTTAGCTTAGAACAAAAAGGTGGTTATAGTTACACTTTGTAAATATACATTATTTTCGAGAATTTCTATAAATAAATAGAAAGATATCCTTAACAAAGTTCATGCTTTTCAATATTATTCTTTAAAAAGGACTTTTAATAAGCTGCTTTTGGTTTTATGTGTTCAAAAATGACATTTAAATTTGGTATTTTTTCCTAATATTTTTAGGGATGTTTTCTAATATATTTTTCAATATTTTAAAGTTAGTTTGAAGTTTAAATATATTTTTAATTATTTATTTTCAAATTTTAGAAGTAAAGAATTTTTATAATATTAGACATGTTTTTTTGTCAAATTATATATTAGTTGTTTTCAAGTAATATTTTACATAGATATTTAAAACCAATTTACAATTATTTTAAAGTATATTTATATACATAATTTTTGAAATAGAATTAAATATGCTTAATCAAGTCGATGAAGTAGGCTTATCTATTTGTGAGAGTTAAGATTGATGTTCGAGTAGGGGCAGAAGTAATAGCTCCCTAACCTACCGGCCTTCCTCTTGACCAAGAAATGGCTATGTAAGGAATGTCGTAAACCTCTTAGTCGTGTTGATTTCTTACTTGTTTATGAAAGTCATTAAAACTATACATAACACTAAAAGCCGATGACGTAGACTTGTCTATCTGTGAGATTCAAGAATGAAGTGTCTAGGCAAGGCTTTGACATGCAACCAGTCTCTAACTTACTTGGCTTCTCTCATGATAGTATAAGTGGGAATGTTAAAAACAAGTTAAGTATACGAACCGTGATTTCTATAAGTGATCATTTAACTGGGTAGTTGACTTGTCAACTATCGAACTTAACCAAATATTAACTTGGATCTTTAAAAGAATGTTTTAAAGATAATATAAGTATGGAATGCTTTTTGGTTTGCTATGATAATGTGTTATAACATTCATTTTAAACCTGTTTTGATTATACTTATGAATGTAAATAGAACTTAAAAGAATGTTTTAAAGATAAGCATAAGTGAAATGGTTTTGGGTTTGTAATGACAACGTTTAAGTAACATTAGCCTTAAACCTTTTAAATGGATTTGTGAAAGTACAAAGGTCCTTAAAATGGATATTTTGAAGTAAATTATAAGTACAGAATCTTTTGGAAAAAAGGTAGAAAAAGTTAAGGTTTAAATTAAGAAATATTATTAATGATTTGTGAATATACTTATGCCATTGAGATAAGTATATTAAAACTTTTTAGAGTATTGAAAGACTACAAATGACTAGTAGTGATTGATAAATGAATTTTTATTACATAAAAGGAAGTTTAATAATAAATTAGTTTAATTAATAAAAATGTATTAATTAAATAAATAGGGGATTGGATGTCACTTGTGCGACTTGATCATGCTTTATGTGACTTGATTGTGCATTGTATGTTCACTCGTTTATGAAAAGTATTTAGTCGTGTACTTAACACTGAAAGTTCAAAAACATGATAAGTATAAGTCTTGGATTCCATATGCAATCGTCTATGTTGAACGTTATAGCCGATTAGTCGACTCTCGAAATTGACCAAATATAACTTTGGAAATATCTAGAAGAAACACGAGAATTATATGGTACATTTATCTTCAGTTATGCTATACTCTACGCATAAACTCATTTTTCTCTTCTAAGAAAAATATTAAGGAAATCCAATCCCTTCAAATTAGGAGGTATTCTCCACTCTTATGTATTGTCTATCTATTTCCAAAAAAACTGGAGTTGAGTTTACTGAAAATCTATTGATTGGTTTTTGCAGTGCTCGATAAGTGAGGGAGCGTACTTATATGAGATGACTTGAAACTTTAACCACTCCTAAACCATATATGTGTTTCATGCTTTGGAAGAGGTTCGTGATTGGTTCAAGATGCTAGAATCTATGTGGAGATTCGAGATCTATTCAAGATGCTTGAACATATGTAGTAGTTAATGATTTATTCAAGATGTGGGAATCCATTGTGGTTCCTAGGTCTATTGAGATATGACAATCCATGTGTGGTTTCAAGATTTGTTCGAGTTGGGGCCGTGTGTTGAGGTTCGTTTGTGTTGCGGCTCATGTGTTGAGATGCTAAACATGACTTGACAATCAGTAATGACAGAAACCAGAGATGGGAAGCATAGCCTATAGGGTTTAGCTAACTTAATGGGTGCATGCACTCTATTCTAGTGTTGCTTACAGATATGCATGCGGGAGAGATGTGGCCCGATGCCACGTGTTCTGGCATGGACCGGCTTTTTTCCTATGGTGTATTTTATCTCGAGATATAGGATGCTTGGAAGGATATCTCTGATCCTTGTGTAGAAGGACCAATCTTGAAGTGCTGAGAGAACCACCATGGAATCCTACACAATTATGCGAACGGGCCTTGGCGGTTTTGATTATATATTATTATTGTGGTGTTGTACATGCACGTAATACAACTACTTGTTATTTTTATTCTACGTCCTATACATTATCTATTATTTCAAAGTATGTAATCAATAAATAGTTGGCTCGATTGGTGGGATAATTGTTATGGTATTCCATGCGATCTCAAAGGGTAATGTTATATGTCATACATATTTCTTGAGTTTCTCTTACAAGACTTATGTCTGATGGTTGGTTTTTGTTATCCCAAAATTCCTCGCATACTCTTTTGAGTAGTGTAAGAAAGGAAGGTTTTCATTATTGTTATCTGGAGCTTTTAGAGACGAGCTGGATGCTTCCATTCTCCTACCGTAATATTCTTATTTTACTACATTACTATATTGCATAGATCTGCATATGCAAGGACATGTTTTTATAACTATCCAAGCTGATGATAGTACTTATTATTGTAACTCAGAAATGCAATGTATCTTAGAGTGATACTTGTACTCTCTTTTGATATTATACATTATTGTTCTGTCATGAGATTCTAATGTTGTGTGCTCCTCTTCTTGTTCTATTTCATTTTCTTTTATTTTACCCTAACAATTTGTCTTTCCGACACTTGAGTGCTTGACACATGAATACCGTAGATGTATTTGTGTTGACATTTGGGGGTTGAAAAAGCAGATTGTTACATGTGGCGTTAGAGCTGAAGGTTAAGAAAGAACCTTGGCTTTGGTTGCCTATGACACATCAAGGGATAAGATAATGGAATGCCCTAGCGTGAGTTGACTGTACTGTATATATGAGAGCGTATATGCATTTGCTATATATTTGTTATATATGTGTGTGTATATATATACATATAAGATAAGTTGATAGTGTAGTCTAGTTCATGTTGGGATTAATGATGTTTATCTATTATCCCTAATTGATTAGCTTGGCCATGCTCGACCAGTTTATGAGCATTGACTATTGCTTGTTGATTGTTGATTTTTGCTCGAAAAGTTTATGAGAAGTTTTAATTTTTCACTTCATAGGTTGTGTGACGACCCGAATTTCTAACCATAGAAATCCGTATCATCTTGAAGAAAGAAAGGGGTGAGAAAATAGAAAAGATAGAGAAGAAAGGACAACAACATCAGAATCTCACAGCGGAACGAATAAATTATATTAATCACATAAGTATTTAGATGATATACAACATCAATAAGAGTTATACAGATAATGCATCACAAACTAGACAGTTATAAACACCTGTCTAGTTATAAAACTCAATACACAAAACAACACAGAGATACCAACACAGCGGAACACTATATCTATAACGCTGAGGCCTCCTGCTCCATTGCTCCTCCAGAATTCGTCAATGCTAACCTGAATCCCTTGGCTACTCGTAAAAATTTGAGTACCCGAGAGTTTATGAAAAACAAAAATAAACTCCGGTCAGACATGGGTCTGGTGTGAGTAACAGGTTAAAGTTGCTTAATTTTGAAAACCTTTGAAACAAAAGGTATCACGTAAGACTCCCCACACATAAACATGGGTAAGTTTTTACCTTACGCTAACCAAAACAGTTGATAGAAAATTCAGTGATATTATAATAGGTCTAGGGTTTTCAAGTAAATTGAAAATAGCCAAAATTGTTACATCTATTAAATTTCAGCTACTAGCCACAAAAGTGGGTAATAAAATCAAATCCGATGGCACTTATTGGATTTTGGATTCCATACAATGGCAGGGCTACTGGGGTACCGCCCGTCACGGTACGTGGCCTAGATCAACGTACCGAGGATCACTCCCGACCCCCTACAACACAAGGCCGGTACCATTCCTTACTGAATAGTCCCGAACAAGATAACCCCGCGGTTGTAGCTAGCAACCGCCCACGCAGCCGAAATAAAGGGACATCTAGACAGGGGAATATCTCGTCCTGCTTGGGCATGACCCACCTAACCTTGCTGCACCTCCCCTTTTTTAGCCATTCCCGGTTGATGAGGCTTGAGACTGCGATTATCTTTATTGAACATTATTCTTAGAATGCTCATCGTCCGACTTCAAATTCACGACCTATCGTTAATTTGGATTGATGTGGTTTTCGAATGTCCAAATATGGAAACTCGATCCCGGTCTCATCGAAATCCAAAAACGTATTTTTTAAGGCTAAGTTGTTTTAAAGTTAAAACAATTCAATTCATTATTATCAATATACACACAGATAGATAATTCACATCTCATAATAGATAATCACATTATCATCATAAACAGATAATTCATATTATCATCCCAACAAATACTTAATATTATCATACTTAAACCAAGCATCGATATCACATAGATATTACTCATCTCATATCTGAGATCACAATCAATCAATGAAATATCAATATCATCATCCAATAGCAATGATTTATTATCCACAATCTATAATTAATTTAAAATGAATTAAATTAATTACTTCTATCTTTAACTAATTTAAAGTGAATTAAATTAATTACTTCATCTACAAATCTTGCTTATACAATCATTAATTAATTATAAATCAAATTAATTAATTATTGTCTAGATATTCATCTTGATTAAACACCTTTTATTAATCATCTTCTAACTACAATAACTAATTAGTCTTTATTTAATTCCACAGGTTAGCTATTTTAAATCATTCATAGTAATTAACATATAATTACTTCATTTATTAATTAAATATGAATAATTACATTTATCCTTAATTAATTACATAAATTAATCACCACCTTATTAATTATTCCTTAATTAATCAATTCTTAATTACATCATTAATTATATTAATTAATGATCTCTAATTCAGATTTAAATTAAATTACTTTATTTAAATTAATTACATTAAATAAATAATCTTTAATTAAACACAATTATTAATCACCCTTGATTAATAACATTCCAGTAATTAACTACCCTTAATTAGTTATATTGATAAATTAATTAATTATCCCATAATTAATTATCTCTACTAATTAATCTCTTGATTAATTACAAAAGTAATTATCCAAATTACTTCATTTACAAATCATCTTGTATTAATTACATCAAGTAATTATCATCTAATTACTTTCCTAAGTAATTATGCTATATTAATTACACTAAGTAATTACACTTATCAAATTATCAAATGATTTCTTAAATTAATTAAACTAAATTAATTTACTTAAATTAATCATATCATCTAAATTTATTACAAAAAGTAATTTATCTCTTAATTACTTTTATCAAGTAATTACATTTAACAATTTACAAAAGATTATCTAATTAATTCAAAATTTATCACATAAATTGATTAATCAATAATCCTTTGTTAATTATCTTCATTAATTAATTCACTTCCATACCTTAACTTACTTCTTAATTAATCTATAATTATAAATTAGTCTAAATTTCTACCTTATAAATTAAATACATAAATCATCCTTTAATTAACCTATTATCAAATCCACTTCAATATCTTAATTATTTCAAGGATAATTTATTCCTTTAAAATGATTTAATAAATATTGAAGTGTATTTTAAACATTACCCCCTTTGGATTTAAATTCGAATTCCATTTTGAATTTAAGATTTCTAAATGATTTACCATTTAACATTTAGCCAAATTTAAATATTAATTAATAAACTTTTAAAATAAATGTAAAAAAACATTTATTACTTATATAAGAAAAGCCTTTAATTTAAACTACTTAATTTTTTAGATAAAAATTTAGCTTTCTAAATTACATTGCATTTTAACTTGCAAATTTCAAATCAAAACAACTCATTTAACCTTCCTTTAAAATCCTTAAAGAGAAGGATTTTATCAAAATCAAATTTAAACATTTATTTGGTAACTAATTATCTTTTTATTAAAAACTATTTAATTTAAACTTATTTTAAAACATTCAGATTCAAAAAAACTGATGTAAATTTCAAGTTTGAGTTCAAAGAAGAATTTGAATATATTAATTTAACTTTGATTTAAATTCTTTGATTTTAACTTGTTTTAAAATTGAACTAGAATAAACCTGAAACAATCAGGTCTGCTAAAACCTGAAACCATCCACTGACTCGAGACCCCCTACTAGTGCTTCGAGTCAAAATCCTAAGCACTTCGAGTAAGATACTCGAACTACTCGAGTAAACTCGAGTTCCTCTCTGCTCAAACCCATAAAAACAACAGACTTCTGCCCAAATGTGCACAATGCACATACACCGATCCCCCACCTAACTCCGACCATCTTTGACGACCTCCACAAGTCATCTATCACCACCTCCTCCAGTTCCGATCACCAAGACTTCCACGCATCCCTGAAGACGAATTCGAGCCTCGAACCCAACCAGGAACCACCTCTACAACCTGGAAACACCAGAGCATTTCCACCTCAAAACCTGTCAACGGTTCGCCGCTGCTCCTCCGACCATCAGGGGTCCTGAAACTTCGGCCTCGTCTTCCTCTACAACCCAACTCCTATCTCCCAAAAACACGAAGCGCTCGATCAATCATGATACCCGCGGTGGATCGAACAACCAAACCCAGTTAAACTAGGGTTAAGAACCGAAAACTTCCACCATCATCAACACAATGATCATCCACCTCTACTACCATTTTTCCTAGATACTTCGTTCACTACTCCATCTCCCAGCAGAGCCCCGACCCTTCCAGTCTCATAGATTATCAGAGATACCCAAATTTCCTTTCTCTGATGAACCTAGAACTTCACTCTAACCCATTCGCTGCAAATCTTGATTTTAGTTTTAAAATTCAAGTTTTTATTTTAGCTTTTGATTCAAATGCCTGAATCCATGAATTGTAATAATTGAGTTTTAACTTATTTTAGTTTTCTACTGTAGTTTTATATTCCAGACCCAATACAAATTGATTTCTTTTCCTAATCAAATTTTTAAACTTAAGTTTAAGTTATAACAAACATTTTACGTTCAGAACTTAAGTTTCATCAAGTTTAAATTGAGTGCAAATGAATTTTGATGAGGATTTAAACCCTGGAACTAAAGTCAGAGAGATACACGAGATGCTCATAACCACATTCAAACATACACAGAGATATACTAAACAAAAGAATACTCAAACAAAATGAACTCCAAAGAGAAACATGTAACAGTACAAATACACATAAACTATTTAATTGTGATGTTACTCACCTTTTTAAACAGAGGTCAGAGCACCCAGTTGAAAAACAGCTTGAAACTGAAATCCTTTGGCTTTAAAAACCTTGCACTTGAATGCTTTTTGTTTTAAACTTGAGTTTCTTTGTTGTTTTGATTTGCATGCAGGTTGCTTGCTTTAACGCTTGGGTTGAAGATGAATGCATCAGGTTTTTTCTTTAAGTTTGCTTGCAGGCAAGCTTTATTATTGATAAAATTGGTAAAATGAAAATGTTAACTTATGTCTTCTGGTTTGCTATGTTTTAGAACGAACTGAATAAGTAGAAATATATAGAAAAGAAAAGTTAGTATGGGGAAGGTGTTTACTGGGTTAGCAAATGCAGGTACAATTATTTGTTTTTGTTTGTATCAGGCAAGATTTTTGTATTAGGAGGCTGAATTGATTCTAAACAATTCGAATTGTCCTTTGTTTTGAGCTGAGATGAAAGCTTTTAAATGTTGATGTACTTTATGTTTCTTACTAACCTTACTTATGTTCAGATTTTTTTGCTTTTACTTTTTTTTTGTTTGATAGATATTTATTTTACTTTGTTAATATTCTTGCTGCATACTTGTTTATAGCTACAAATATACAAAGCCTGGCATATCTTCTTTTATTTTATAAACATATTTTACTTGCCTGCATTCTAAACCTTACAGTCCCATTCATTTCCTTTTGCCTGTCTTATTGCTTTACATAACTATGTGTTTGTGGATATAAAGCTATTTTTAGTTATGTTTGTATATTTTATTTACTTTGCCTTAGTTCCTAGTTATTTGTTTATAAAGTTTTAACTTATGGATTTAGTTTTATTTCTAATATAAGTGCTTATTATTATTTCACTTATAATTTTAAAACTTAAATTATCAATACTAAATTTACTTATTATTATTTCAAACTTATGTTAATTTTTTTATAAGACTTATTTTATTTTAAATTTACAATCATAGCTTTCCAAAATATGTGTATGTATATAAACATAAGTTTAAAATAACAATTCCTATTTATTTAAAATCCATTGTAAAGATATTACATTATTATTATTGTTTAAAAATAACTCATTATTAAATTAAAATAATTTATAAAAGAAATTATCTCTTTATTACTTATTTCCATCAAGCTATATTTAAAAAACAAACAAACAAACCTTTTGTTAAATTTAAATTTTATCTAAAATCATCTAAACAAATTTTAACTTTATCTTGAGTATATTTAAACCATATTTTTATCAAGCTATACTAAAAAGAAAATAAAACAATCTTTTTTTTGTTAATAAATTTTAAATTTAAACTTAAGCTAAAATAAGTTCTAACTATTAAACATTTATCTTAAGTATTTAAAACCATATAGTTATTTATTTAATAGCTTAATACTAAATTAAATCAAATTTCCAAGTTATCAGAAATATTAAAATTAGAAAACATGTCTTTATTTATTAAATTTAAAACAGAGCTTATCTATTTATAATATATACATATATACATACTACAAATAGAAAACAATTTATTAGCTTTTAAAAGATAAATATCAGTTAAATATTTATTTAAAAGAAGATTATTAAATCAATTTAAATCTTATTAACAATTATTATCAAATTAATTTAATTTTTTAACACAGGTTATTAAATTGATATTGCCAAAAATTCCGGTATATCACAGGTTGGGTAGATAGTAATTGCGAAAATAATGAAACGAACACCTTGTGAATTAAGTTTCATAATTTGACTAGAAGGCTTTCGGTGATAATGTTGGGTTTAAATTTAATTTTAGTAAAAGTTGTTTATTGTAGTTTTAAAGAAAGGTAAGACGTCTTAAAGATAAACACCCATGAAATAGTTTTAGATAAGGAAATGACCCTTTATAAAGTGTGGTTTATAAAGTATAGTTTGTAAATAGAAAGGATTTAAACTAAGATTCTAAGAATTTAAATCTCGGTGTTTTTTTTAATTGTTTTTCAGAGTTTTCAAAGAGAAAATAGTACTTTAATATTTAAAAGTATTTATGAATAGAAATATTTTAAAAGGATCTTAAAGAGATATATAGAATGTACCGAATTCACTTTTATCGTTGGAAAATAATTCTAGTGATGATTGCAACATTATTGTCATTTATTTTGCTTTACGAAGTGGGGAATGCTACCATAGTAGTTTTGGTAAAATAGATTTAGATTTAAACTCCGAAAGTATGATTTGGTATATAAAAATTATATTTACATATTATTTCAAAATGGTTTGAAATAAAACCCGATGTTTAGTTCTAAAGTTTTCTTATTAAATTATTTCATGGCCACATGTAGCATATGCATTAGGACAATATGTTATGTGCTTAATGATATGAAATGTTGTCTGGTAGTTTTCATTTGTTCAAATAAAACGGGATTTTCGGAGACTTTGAAAAGCTGGAAACTTCCGAATCATTATCCAACATGTAGCTAAGTGTTTTTGAAAAGATAAATTGAGTTTATATAAAACTTGAATTTGAAAAGGTAGTTATTTGAAACAAGTTCAATTTGTTGATCATCCTTGTTAATTAAAACAAACTTGATATTTAATATATACCCCTATGATGTAATGGGGTATTATACGAGTGTGAACTTAAGTTATAAAATGTTTATAAACTTTAAGAAATGTTTTATGAAATGCTTTATAAATGATTTTAGTGCTGAAGAAGATATACTATTTGGGTAAATGAATGTGATGAAAAGGAAATTGGTGTAGTTAAGAAGCCAATGAAATAAGTACCTAAGTTGTAAGTATATTTTTTTATTCACATGACTGTTCTTGATCTAGTATTCGAGTATATGGTTTCAAGGTGATTTACACTGGTCTGAAAAAGAATTTTTCACTCGATTTTTATGGCGAACACTTGACACAGATTCTAATATGATACCAAAGTTTTATATCATAGCATATGGCTATTTATAGAGAATGGAGGTTTCTAATCAAGGACCCTATCAGAATCCACACTAAAGAGCTCAGGTGATTTATAATAGTTTGGAAGTGGAATTTATGTGATTGAGTAAGTTTTCGGATTAGATATTGGATACGGATGGTCCATGTGCATCGTACAAGCTTTACTATGTTTGCATACTATTTTTTGTTAGCTTATGGAGAGTTTAGGTGATGACTCTTTAATTTTTTACGTGGTATCAGGAATCGTCGACTAAGTAATAACCTGAGGCTATTGAACATAAGGCGCGCTTAGTAGATTGTTTATCATCCGTGTGCAATGAGAAGGTTTTAGAACCTGGAAAATCCGAGATATATCTTTTCTAGAAGTTTTGAGTACTATTAAGTACTGCTATGTGGTTGCTTCTTTGGTTTCCTGTGTTGAAATTTCAAGGATGAAATATTCTAAGTGGGGGAAAATGTAGCAAAACAGAATGTCGAACACTTCGTATTTAAATATCTGAATTATTCAAATATTCAAATATTTGAATTTTGAATTAAATGTTATTAAAATGATTCAATAACCTTGTTAACCCCCTTTTAAATCATAAGTAATAATGGTAAGCTTGTTTTGGAAAAATTATTTACAAAAATAAATACTTTGAAGAAATATTGATAATATGACCGAAAATCATTTTATTGATAAACAACTTTTTAACCGTTAAAAGTTGTTCATATTTTTTTTACATACACTTATTTGCTTAAGATAACATATATTTCAAATAAAAATATTTTGCACTATACCTTCAGAAGCTTCTTAAATTTAACTAGTTAGGTGTGAAAGGGAAGATGAGGTATTTTTAAAAATGAGCTTTTAAGGAAAGTCTTAAATGTTAAATAAGAGATATAAATGTGTAAAGGTAGCATTCGAGACAAAGGCTCCTTTATCACCATTCATGGAAGTTAAAAGTTGGTTGTGACCTCTTGTAAAAGTCTATAAATACACCCTTACGGGTAAGGCTAACAACTTCTAAAAGTTAAGAAAATGGTGGAAGTGGGTTAGCACTAATCCACTTTATTCTTCATTAACTTTCCCTAAATAACTCAAATCAAGTCCAAAATTCACCAAATTTTGGGTTATAGGCATAAAATGTCATAGGAAGCATGAAGATTAATTGAATGTGGAATGAGTGAATTGGAAAAGTGGTTTCACCTTGGACTGTTAGCATGAGGAAGGAATGGGAGGTGGTGGCTTGGCTTGGAAGTGCTAAAGCTTGGATCTTTGGAAGTTTGGTGATAGTAGGAAGTGTTCTTGGCTTTTTGTGTATTTGTGCTTGTGTTTGGCTTGGATCTAAGTTAGTTATCTCACTATCTTATTTGTATATATTGTGTGTGTATATGTGTGTGCGCATGCAAATATAAAGTTAAAGTAACACCAACTAAGTAAAGTTATAACTTTGGAACCCTCTTATTTTTGAAAGTAAATCATAATTTTATGTTGTATAGCATTACTTCTATTACCCTGTTAAAATTTTTGGCATGGCCTTGAATTGATGTTTAAATGGTTATTTGGATTGTGTGTTGAAGTGAAGTATGTTTGAAAGTGTTTAAAGCGAGAATAGTTGCTATAAGTTCACCTAGATATCATGTCGCTATAACTTGTGTAAAGTGAAGATTTATGAACTTAACTTGGGATGATTTTGATTTGGTTTTTCTCTAAACATATTTTGTGTATTAAAATAAATGTTTTGAAAAGTAATAGGCATTGTGAACCATATTTGTGAAAGTTAGAAGCGAAAATGTCGCTATGGATAAACTTTAAACATGCCTTATGCTCGATGACTTTCAAAGTTAATTTTGAGAGACATCCTAGGGGCATGTTTGCATTTTTATTAATTATTATAAGTTTACTTTTTACCAGAAATAAAATTGAGTTTACAAGATTTTGGAACTGGTCAAACAAAGTGGCTACTATTAGAGCATAAAGTTGGTTATAAATACACTTTGTAAATATACCTTGTTTTAAGGAAATTTTATAAATAAATTGAAAGGTATCCTTAGGGGTTTCTTTCCATGTATTTTAAGTACCCTATGATTAGTAATTAATGTAAAATTTTCAAGTCTTAAATAATTTGTTTAAGTGGTAAAAACTAGTTGCAAAGTTCATCCTTTTCAATGTTGTTCTTTAACTAGGACTTTTAACATCATTTATAAATGCTGTATTAAGTTGCTTATGGTTTTAAGCGTTCAAAATCGATATTTTTTTACTAGTTTTTTAAGGATGTTTTATAATAACCTTTTAGTATTTTAAAGCTGTTTTGAAGTTTAAAGTTGTTTTTAATATTTATATAAAAATTTTGGAAGTAAAGAAGTTTTATAATATAAGACGTGTTTTTCCTCAAATTATAAATGAGTTATTTTCTGATAATATTTTACATCGAAATTTAAAACCTATTTACAATTACTTTCAAAGAATATTTATATACATAATTTTTGAAAAGGAAATTAACTATGCTTCACACTAAAAGCCAAAGAATAGGCTTATCTATTTGTAAGAGTAAAGATTGATGTTCGAGTAGGAACAGAAGCAATTGCACTCTAACCTACGGGCTTCCCTCTTAACTGAGGAATAGCTAAGTCAAGAATGTCATAAACTTGTTAATCATGTTGATTTCTTACTCATTTATTGAAGTCATTAATACTATACTTAATGTTAAAAGCGGACGAGGTAGACTTGTCTATATGTGAGATTCAAGAATGAAGTGTCTAGGCAAGGCTATAATATTCAACCAATGCTTTGATTTACTTTGCTTCACTCTTGTATGAGGGAACGTACAAATTGGAATGTTGGCAATAAGTTAAATATATAAGTCGTGATTTCTATAAGTGATCATTTTAACTGGGTAATTGATTTGTCAACTATCGTACAACACCAAATATTAACATGGATTTTTAAAAGAATGTTTTAAAGATAATATGAGTATTTAATGTTGTTGGGTTTTATGTGAGAATGTGTTAATAACATTCATCTTTAACCCTTTTCAATTATAATTATGAATGTAAGTAGATCTTTAAAAGAATGTTTTAAAGATAAGCACAAGTGAAATGGTTTTGGGTTTGTAGTGACAATGTTTAAGTAATAGCAGTCTTAAACCTTTTGAATGGATTTATGGAAGTACTTAATTCTTAAATTGGATATAATGAAGGAAATAATAAAAATGGGATCTTTTGGAATTTACCAAAAAATAAAGGTTTAAAGTAAGAAATATTGTTAATGATTTATGAATATACTTGTGCCATTGAGATAAGTATATGAATACTTTTTAGAATATTAAAGGAGATAAATGAATAGTAGTGACTGATAAATGAAGTTTTACTAGATAAAAGGAAGTTTTACAAATAAAAGAGATATTTTTAGTAAAAAGTATCAATTAAATAAAAAATGGACTATAGGTTGCTTATGTGACTCGATCATGTTTTGGGTGACTTAATCGTGCTTTGTGTGTTTGCTCGTTTGTGAAAAGTATTTAGTCGTCTACTTAGCATTGAAAGTTAAATAACATTATATACATACGAGACTTGGTTTTCATGTGTGATCATCTATTTTGAACTTGATATTCGGCCAGTCGACTATCAAATTGACCAAATATGACTTTGGAAATATCTAGAAGAAACACGAGAATTATATGGTACAATCGTCTTTAGTAATGCTATATTGTACATATAAACTCGTTTTGAACTTTTAGGACAAACGATAGGGAAATCCATCGCGTCTAATCAGGGGATGATCTCCACTCTTATGTGCTTTATGTCTATTTCCAAAAGAACTAGAGTTATAGTTATACCGAATATCTATCAACTGCTTTTTCGTGCGCTCGGTAAGCAGGGTAGTGTACTTCTATGAGATAACTTTTAACCGTAGCTACTTCAAAACCATATATATGTTCTATGCTTTGGAAGAGGTTTGTGATTTGGTTCGAGATGCTAGAATCTATGTGGAGATTCTATATCTGTTTGAGATGCTCAAACGCATGTAATTATTCGTGATCTATTCAGGATGTAGAAATCCATATGTGACTCTATAATCAGTTGAGATATGAGAATCCATGTACGGTTCCGAGATTGGTTAAGATATAGGAATCCATATGTGGTTTTGAGATTTGTTCAAGTTGAGGCATATGTGTTGAGATCTATTTGAGTTGCAGATCGTGTGTTGAGATGCTGAATGTGACTTCACCATCAATAATGATACAAACCAGAGATATAAGGCATAGCCTATGGGGTTTAGTTAACTTAAAGGATGCATGCACTCCATTCTAGTGTCGCTTAATGATTTGCATGCGGAAATGATGTAATCTAGTGCAATTTTCTCAAGAGTGGACCAGCTATGTTTTTCCTATGGTAATTTTATCTAGAGATATACGATGCTTGGAAGGATATTCTAATCCTTATGCAGAAGGAGCATCTCCATGAAATTCTACACAATTATGTGAACGCGCCTTAGTGTTTTGATTGTATAACTATTATTGTCATGTTGTACACACACGTAACATGGCTACTTGTTGTTTATATTCTATGCCTTAGACATTATCTATTACAACAAAGTACTTACTTAATAGATAGTTGGCTCGATTAAGGGGATAACAGTTATGGTATTCGATGCGATCTCAAAAGATGATGTTATATGTCACACACTTTTCTTAATTTTCTCATACCGCACTTATGATTGATGCTTGATTTTTATTTTTCCTAAATTCCTCGTGTACTCTTTCGAGTAGTCTAAGAAAGGCATGTTTTCGCTGACGTTCTTTGAAGCTTTTGGACGTGAGCTAGACGCTTTCATTTTCCTACTGTAGTTTTCTTCTTTCCGCTGCATTATTGTATCGTATAAATCTGCATATGTGAGGACATGTTGTTATAACTTTCCAGGCTGGTGATAGTACTTACTATTATAACTTTGAAATGCAATGTTTTTTAGAGTGATAGTTTGTGCTACCTTTGATAAATATGTTATCGTTCCATTATGAGATTCTTATGTTATGTTCTCCTTTTCCTATTCTTTTTTATTTTCTTTTATTTTACCCTAACAGTTTTCTCTTTTAGCACTTGAGTGCTCGATACATGAATACAGTGGATGTATCAGTATGGACATTTGAGGGTCGAAAAGGAAAATTGTTACATATTGTTTTAATCTTATTGATGAAATGTTATTTACATACTACAGTTTGGATTATATGGTTGAGAAAGTGTATGTGTTACTGTAGCATGTGTGGATGGAAATTTAATTTTTGTTTATTGGTGAATTTGGGTGTAACGTGTTAATGTTATATGGTTATTATATATTTTATAGGTAATTAACTTGTGATTAGTGTATTTCTCCATATATTTTTATTAGAGCAATAATTTATCAATTTCGATTGAAAGTTGATTTGGGGAACTACAAGGACGCAACTCTTCTAGGAGGAGATTGTAGCAACCCAAAAATTTAACATTGTTAATATTAAAGCAATTAATTCTTTTTGATAGATAGTGAATTGAGTATGTATTTATAACCCTTACGAAGGTATTTCTGAGCTGATCAATTCAATATATGATTTTTATATATTTGGAGTTACGGATTGTGAAATACATGCATATAGCATTTAAATAACGTAAGTAGTTGTTTTCGGCTAAATGGTTACACACCACCAAGCCCGCCTCATTGCCAATATAACATATTCGTAAGATGCCCTAGTCATCATTCTACTCTTTGCTTTTTTTATCTTCCATTTTAGATATGAATCTCCTAGCTAAAGGAGATTATCTCTAATCACTTTTGCTAATTACAAAATAAAGCTATTTACAAATCAAATTGAAAGTAGGCATTATGTTATGTCAATTAATACGGGCAACAAAAGAAATGCAATTATGTAGTTTGTTTTGGAAATCAGATAGCATATGGTCGGAATGCCTCATGGAAGTCGTAGAATTGATGAATAAACCTTAGCTATCCAATTTGGTGTTTGATAAATAATGGTGATATGACAACCAAAGGATATTGTGTCAAAGCCAAGGATGAAGGGAGTTTATCGCATGAGCCGGTTCATGTAGATTGCATAAATTCATTAGGAAAATTTGTTTATGTTGAATAAAATTTGTGACGACTATACATAATGGGTGGCGATGGAAGGTGGTGACGTAGCCTGGATCTCGTGGCGGAAGGATAGTGGGTTCGTCAATTGTGAAGCTTAGGGTGCTTGAGGGTGGTTCGAAGTTGCTAGGCGATGATTAATGAAGGTGTTAGATACAACTGTATCGAATTGTGGAAGATAAGCAATTTTTCACTTTAACCCTTATAATTATATATGTTGCAAATTAATCTATAAAATTCTAACCAACATATTTTTCGCATGTGAACTCCAATTCACGTGCGTTTTTAGTCCTTGGACTGTAGGTGAAACTTAGGATGATATGACACTAGGCTTGTTGAGATTAGACGCGGCTGGACAAAGTGCATTGGTATGTGTTAACAAGAAAAAATTTCAACACCCTAAAGAAAAGTTTAAAGAGTAAGTAATCCATTCGAAACCACATTTCGAACAGGTAGTGGCAGTCAAAACTCCTTTTTCATAATACTTTTCAACATGGTCGAAACACTTGAATCCCACTTTTAAAATTCCTTTCGAACTAGCTGATTTGATTTAGGACCCTATCAAAATCTCCCTTTTGAAATGGTCAAGGTAACTCGGGGTTAAGATATAATGATCTAAGGATAATGGGTGAATTATTAAGTTTTGTCTTCCTCGGAAGATAGCCTTTCGATTATAACGAAACAAGTAGAACATAATCATAATCATGCAGAAAAATTAAATCAGCAAACATATCCCAAAAACGCTATATACTTGCTGTGACAATATTTTCCTTTATTACTAGTAACTTAAGTACAACAGAGTAGTCATATCTCCCATTTAATTTTTGAATTAGGGTTTTTAAATTTAAGAAAGTACAAGGATGAAGCGAATTAAATTGGATTCCAAAACCAGACCCTTAGGATCTTATTTATAGGTGTGGGTTGGCACCTTGAAGGTCATTCCGACCTGATCGAAAGACAGCCTTGGAGACCTTTCATCCTGTTAAGACTAGGGCATGCTTCTGTTTTGCTTTTAAAGAAAATTTGAGTGCTTTCGAGCTGGTCGAAAGGTGTAGACGCGCTCTCCACTTTATTTTTGATGCACTGTTGCAAGTTGAAATAGAGATGGGGCTTTCAGCTCTATCGATAGGTGAATCTTTAGGGCTTCGAAGGAGTAGAAACGTAGAAGAAGGTACCTTTCAAAGGCATACTTGTTGATGGATGCGAAAGCCTACCTTCGGGTGTATATGAATGCCGTATGAACTTAAATGAACTTTACTTTATAATTATGAATGGTCTTGATCGGTTCGATGGGCTGATTTTGCTTTCGAAGGGATAGCTTTGTCCAAGTGATCTTCTTTGGATGTGAATGAAGGCGAAACCCAGTATTTCAAAAGGTTTGGTGCATATGTGAAGACTTGGAATCTGTTTCCTTTGAAAGGTGTTCATTAATTCATTCGGAATGTCATCATGAATGCATAAACTACTGTTTTGAAAGGAAACAATGGAAACGAAGGGTGCCTTTGTAATCATTCGACCTCTTTGGAAGCTCATAGGACATTCAACTTTTGCATATTCATCCCTTTAATGCCTTTGAAAGATCTTGCTTTCATTATCATTTCCTGTGAATTCCTCTTTGATATTCTCTATGGTTTGACAAGGTGAAGTGAATATTGATCCTAACACTTTCCCCCCCAAGCGAAGGGATGCTCTTGACTTTCCAAGTCAATGACTTTGAAACCCCTAAAATTTTCTGCCTTTTGACATTCCCGGATAGATCTTGACCGTTCCTTTAAATTTAATGGGATGGCTTTCCCTGCATCTGCTACCTTTGTAAATTTTTCTTTTTTCTTATTTTTTCATTTACCTGCCATTAAATGCTTATAGCAAGAATCAAATTTTTTAGTTTTTTTTTAATTTCGAAGGCAAGCGTCTGTTGTTTCATCCTTAAAGTTGATTTACCACTCTTGATTTTGATTTCAAATTCTTTAGGCTTGAACTTGTATTTCCTGTTCTAATTTCATAAAGATGATATGAGTTTTTCGATTACATGAATTAACCATGGATTAATTTATATGTTTATTCCATTTGATTTTATGGTACCAATTTTGAGTTGGAATTCAAAATTATCATATTTGGGGACTGTTTGTTATTGTTGCATATGAAACCAAGCTCAAACTATTACACTTAATTCAAACATCTTTTTTATGCTTCGAGCTTATATTTAGGGTTATTGTTGTTGTTGAGTGTAAATTCTTGCTCTACTAAATTTAATCGTTGGCCTCTTGAAGTATTGGATTGAGAATAGTATATTTCATTTAAGTCGAAAACCGAATCATGCCTTTGGACTTGATTAAAACCTCCCATGTTGAAATAAGTTTAGTTGTTTGTATGTTTTTGAAACCATACCCTTTCGACTTACTCGAAACCACTTGTAGTTAATAGGAGTATAATTATCATTTTTATAAACATTATTGAACGTTCCAAAGCCTTTCCATTTGTATTAAAATCACTTGAATCTAAGTCTTTTGACTTAATGGGAACGTAGTGTTTCAGCAACATTCATATTCTTTGAGTAAACAAAATTCATGGGTTTCGACATTATCGGAAGGTTTTTTGTCTTGCTTATGGAATGTTGTTAACATATATATATATATATACACACACACACTCAATAGTAATTTAGGGTTAGTTATTCCCTTTAATAGTAAATTTCCCTTGGGCTTTTGACATTATCGAAGGATGTTTGTAGGTGTTTCTATTCCATCCATCCCTTCGAAATCATTGAAAGCTCAATGAATTTCATGACCTAAATTGACTTTAAAGCTTTTTCAAAATATGGGATTATATATTTTGGTTGATATTTGAATTATTCCAATAGGTTTTTGACATCTTTGAAAGGTGTTAATATGGAATAAATTATAACTTTTACTGAGATGATTTCACCTGATAGAATCATTGGTGTGACAAAGATCTCCAAGAAACCTGAAAAAGACATAGCTCCAGAAGTAGAATATTCCCCAAAGAAGGTTGTAGCTATCTCCAACCATTCTCTAATATCTTCTCAGAACGAAGTCGATGCCATTTTAAATGACTTTGGAATCACAAGAGTAGAAACCATTCCCCCTGGCGATAGCAATACCATTCAAAATCCTCTCGAAGGATACTTTATCTATACTGCCATTCACATTTGGATGGTGACTTCCTCCCTTTCCCAGATTTCTTGTCTAAGTTCCTGAACCATCTTGGCATTGCACTTATCCAATTATCACCTAATGTCTATACATATCTTGTCTCTTTGGAACTTATGGCTCTGGAATCAAGCATTCCTTCACTGAATACTAAAGTTCTCAACTATTTAGTTCGCCTGGTCAAACTTAGCAATCTGAGCAACTAAATTTTTAGAGCTAATCCCCCAATAAAACTAATTTCAGAGGGGGTAAATAAATTAGAGACTGGAAGGTACGGTTTTTTTTGTCAAATGTTTTCCAAACATCAATGGAGTCTTCTCTTCTCCCCGTAAGTTGATCATTGTTTTATCTTTATTCAATTACTTTCTTTTGTTAATCTACGTTTTCTGATTATATCCTTCTCCTCAAGAACTTAATGATGAGGGTAAAAGAGTCATAAAGCTGTTGATCACTATTTAAAATAGCATTGGGAACAGACTCACACTACTGACACCTACCAATCTTCAAAAACATTCTCTTCTCCCCGCTGGTTAGAGTGTTCTTGGACAACACCCTCTTGTCCAACATACTTCTAGAAGCAAATATTTCTTATCTTTAAGTGATCCCAAGAATTTCTCTCCTATATCTCCAATCTGCCCGGATCATCCTGGTTAGTTTAAGCATAGTACATGCAGTCCATTGTTGTGTTACTCTTTAGATTATTTTACTAATTTATTCTTTTCTAAATTCTTAGCAACTAATCCTCCATCCAAATTAATTATAAGTAATCTAGCTCTCCTAACTTCTACACATAGTGCATCATCCTTGACTCAGGCTATCACTAGTTCAAAGATGATTGCCAAAAGAAATTTGGGCGAAATGGCTGTAGAGGTCCCATCTCTAAAGAAAGTTTAGATTGTTGATGTTCGGTCTTCTCGATCTCCAAAAGAGGGTGAAACTACCGATGTGGGTAAAACTTTAAAGAGTGCTGTTCTTGAAGCTCCTACTTATCAGTCCAAAGCAACTCCTTCAAAAAATGATCTTATGTCTCGCATTGTCTTTTCTGACTCTCCTAATATAATCGTGCAAATGCAAAGAGATTTGGGAACTTCAACTCCTTCTCAAGAGTTGAACCCCTCAAGTCCCCAATCACTAGTCTCTCCTAATGATTTTGAGATGATGGTACAGTAGATCTTGAGTTCTTATTTACTTCCATTCATCCACCTTCTTCTGGTCCTGACCCAATTGGTCATTATCGATCATTGATTGAGCAACAAATTCTGGTATGTTTCATATTATTTAACCTTCTTATTAATGTTTCCTAATGAATGTTGACCATGTCGTACTTTTCCTTTCAGATTTCTAAATGCTGGTTCTATCTCCAAGAAAGCACTTCAAAATCTTCTACTGAGGCATCCAGGCTTTAAAAGGAAATCTCAACATTGAACAGCCAAATTATCTCCCTTTTCGCTGAAAAAAATAATGTAGTGAAGTAACAGGAAAGATTGCGGGCCTCTCTTAGTCAAGTGGAATCTATTATTTCTAAAGAGAGGAAAGAAAAAACTCTTAGCTGATGAAAATTTGGCTTTAAAAATTCCTTTAAAAGAGTGTGAAGATGAGAGGGCTCAAATGGTGGTTAAACAATCCTCTCTTAAGAAGAAGCTAAGGAAAAGGAAAAATTGCTTAACGTTGGCCGTTAATAATATTTTTGAAGCCAAGTAAAGGGTGTCACGTTTTCTGAGTAATTCCCTCAACAACATTATTATGAATTCCTATAAGGATGCTCTTATGCTTGCCTATACTGACAGCATTGAAAAGTGCCTAGACTTGAACTTCCCTTCACTCGATCCTGCTTTAGTCAAAAGATTCATGGATAAGGTCAAAGAAATGGATCTGGGAGTCAAAGTCCCTAAGAGAGAAGAAATTGATGCCCTAAAATCTTCTCTTTTGAAGTCCCTTCTATAGAAGGAGATTTCGATTTCGATAAAGAAGAAGACGATGATGATGCCACTGCAAAGGAAGGTGGCAATGATGATGATAATGGTGATGACAATAATGATGATGATAGAGATAGAGGTCGGGGCTTAAGTGGCAACAGAGGTGGCCATGCTGATACTCATGAAAAGGATAGTTATGATCTCCTTGGGGCTTCAGAAAAAGTTAACTTCGATCCTAGCGATCATGAAATAAGCCCAAATGAACTTCCCGAGCCTTCTGATCTTCATGAAGAAGCTGTCGACATTGACGTCGAGGAATAAAGGGAGAAAAAGCAAGTCTCAAAAAATCCAGTTCCTATTTCTTAGGTATGGGATTCTTTGCCCAAATTGTTTTCACTTCCATGATAATAATAATTGACATCTTTTTATTTTTGATAAAGAAGAAATCTATCCAATTTTATAAAACAAAGCTTGAAAAAAAACAAGAAAAAATTAATAACTTGTATAGAGAGTTAGATAGGAAATTAAAAGAACAAAACACACTCTCTGACAAGTATTATAAGCTTAATAAAAGTGTCACGGTGTTAGCATCCTTTAAAGACCAAAAAGCTGCCACCTGATTGAACATGGCACGCCTTCTGTATGATAAACTTTTGGAAGAGAATCGGGAATTAATTACACTCTTTTAGATGTCTGTTGAAGAAAGAGACATCCTAGTAGACTTCTTATACAAAGATTTTTGCAAACACCCGACTGTAGATTTTTTTTTACTTGGGCGATTTTAGTGGGGTTCTATGTAACTTCCCCTGCTTGGAGGTCCAAAACTAACGGCTACGGATTCTGCAATCATCCATGGTAATTAATCCTCGGCGACCAAATACGGTAATGTTAGATACATTGATACATAGAAACGCATGAATATCGAAAGAATTTTAAAATATCAAACAAGTTCCACATTCCATTTCAAAACATTTCAAATTTGTTACATAACACCACAATTGATAACCACATTCAAAGAAAATATATTTATTACAACATACACCAAGAGTGACATATTGCCCCCTTGGATGATCAGAGTATAGATATAGGCAATTTAACAACTTTTCCTATACAACAACACAGCAAAATCAAAATAAAAGAGAACTCAAGATAGCTATCATGCTTCCTGCAAGTCTTTGGAAGCTTATTCATTTAAAGACGTACTTGAAAACCTCAACTCTCAAACTACTCAAAATCAATTGACTACCCGAGAGTTTAAGGAGAAAACATAAACTTCGAGTTAGACATAAAGCTATGAATAATAATCTACCATCTCAAACCTGTTAGATATCTAGCAAGACCACGCCGCTTAGTGGAGCGGGTTTTCCCCTCACTAGGATCCTAAAACCTTTATAAAACCGTATACTATGCTCCTGCATCTACAATGGTTAAAACATACCAAAATAATATGATGATATGCAAAAACAAGTGAATCAATTTAGGATTACCCGTCCCCATTCATTTCTGACTATCTGTCTCGGTTATAGTTTCTAGGGTTACTATTAACCTAATAGTTTTCATGGGCTGACTAAAAGCTAGTTAAAAATTTGTGGGCTCCCTGTCCTATTTCATTGTTTTCATGGGAGCACTAAGAACCTTTAGGCCCCTACTGATACATTTATTATTTCATGAGTTCTCCCTGAACCTATTGATAACTCCAATATCTTTCTTTTATCCTAGTTTTCATGGTTTAACTAGGAACCTATTGACATCTATCAATATTTTAATCTGGATATAGTTTTCGTAGGTTAACTACAAATATATTGGCCCCTGCCAATATCAAATAATAATTTTCATGAGCTAACTATGAACCTATCTTTCTGACATCTTCATTTATACAAATTTTATGGGCTTACTATGAACCTATTGACCCCGGCCAATATCTTGTCCTATACACACTTTCATGGACTTACTATGAACCTATTGGCTCCTGCCAAAACCATTAATTAATTTTATTTACATTCACTACTGGGTCAACCTAGCTGGTTATTTCGCCTTTCGCTAAAATACAGTTATAGATCTATTACAATATGAATATATGTACATATATGCAGAAGCAAACATAATAACTTGGTTAATCCCTATAACCTATTAATCAAGGAAAAACTTCTTCAACACTCCATCTCAAAACACTTTATTTATTTATGCCATGGTTTTCCTTTAAAATGAGAATGGTTATTTTTTTTGAAAACTAAGGCTTTTAAAACCTTCAAAACCTTGCTTTCGACTCACTAGATAACCTCCTTTGAAAGCATACAAATCTTTTTTCAAAACATTAGGCCCCTGCCTTTCAAAACACATTAAATCCTTTCTTTCGAAAGCTTACAAATGCAATAAAATATTACTTATTAACTCTTGGAAGCTGAAACGACTCGACTTTCTTACCACAGAAAATCGCATCATTTTTAAGAAAGAAAGGGATAGAAAAGAGAAAAGGAAGAAGAGAAGAAAGAAAACAACATCAGAATCTAAACAGCAGAATGAATAAATTATATTAATAACATAAACGTTACATAGTTTACAATCATTATCAGAGTTACACAGATATACATCACATACTAGACAGTTATAAGCACTTGTCTAGTTATAAAACTCAATAAAGTACAAGAACGTCTCAAAGAAATCTACACAGCGGAAAACTATATATATCTACACGTAGAAGCCTCCTGCTCCATTGCTCCTCAACAATTCGTCAAAGCTAACCTGAATCCCTTGGCTACTCGTAAAAATTTGAGTACCCAAGAGTTTAAGAAAAACAGAATAAACTCCGGGTCAGACATGGGTCTGGTGTGAGTAACAGGTTAAGGTTTCTTAACTTTTAAAAACCTTTTGAAAAGAAAGGTATCACGTAAGACTTCCCACACATAAACATGTAAAAGTTTTGCCTTACGCTAACCAAAACATTTGATAGGAAATCCGATGATATTATAATAGGTCTAGGGTTTTCAAATAAATAAGAAATATCCGAAATTGTTACATCTATTAAATTCCAGCTACTAGCCACAAAAGTGAGTAATACAATCAAAACTGTTGGCACTTATGGGATTTTGGAGTCCATACAATGGCAGGGCAACTGGGGTACCGCCCGTCATAAGTACGTGGCCTAGATCAACGTACCGAGGAGCCATCCTAACTCCCCTGCAACACAAGGCCGGAACCATTCCTTCTGAAAAGTTCCGAACAAGACAACCCCGCGGTTGTAGCTAGCAAACACCCACAAAGCCGAATATAAAGGAACCTCTAGACAGGGGTAAATCTCACTCTCAAGTGGGGGCTACCACGAAGCCTTGCTGCACCTCCCCTGTTTTAGACATTCCCGGTTGATGAGGCTTGAGGCTACGATTATCTTTAGTGAACACATCATTTAGAATGCTCGTCGTCCACCTGACGATGTTCTGAAAGCATTCAATCCACACAAGTTCGTTCCGGGTTCGAACGAAACCGAAGGCAATATCTCATTACACTCATTTTGGATTCACCCTCAGATTTAACGACGATAACCCTTGCACTCTGAACCACCATCTCAAACCTATAAGAACTAGTTCCGTCAAACTCATCACAGAATCACCCACAGAGTTATATTGACGAATAATCCTTACACCTCGAGTCTTCACAAAGCTCCACTTTGATTCACGACCTAACGTTTAATTGGAATCGATGTGGTTTTCGGATATCCAAATATGGAAACCCGATCCCGGTCTCATCGAAATCCAAAGCGTGTCTTTTAGGTCCAAGTTGTTTTAAGTTTAAAACAATCAAATTATCTATATATACGCAGATAGATAACTCACAAATCACAATAGATAATCAACATTATCAAATAAACAGGTAATCCACATTATCAATATCAAAATAGATAATTCATATATCACCATCACAATAGATAATCTATGTTATCATTACAATGCAACCAAACATTCATACAACCTGTCTAATTTCTGAGATCACAATCATTCAAGACAATCAATGTCATCCATTCATACATAAGCAATGATTTACTCATACCACATCAATAATTAATTTAAAGTGAATTAAATTAACTATCTCCAATCTCTAATTAATTTAAAATGACTTAAGTTAATTAATTCATCTTTAATAAATTTAAAATAAATTAAATTAATTACTTCATCAATATAAATCTTGCTTACTTAACCATTTAATTGATTACAATCAATAAATCACTCATTATTAATCACCTTAATTAAACATCCTTGATTAATTGCCCTTAATTACATTCACGTAATTATCCTTAATTAATTTCACAAATTAATTATTCTCAACCAAACAGTAATTAACATTTAATTACTTCAATTAATTAACTATAATTAATTACCTTAATCCTTAATAATTACATTAATTAATTACCTTCAATTACTTATCACTGATTAATTAATCATAATTAATCATCCTTAATTAGATCATTAATTATAATAATTAATGATACTTAATCAATTATCCTCTTAAATTAATTACCTTAAGTAATTAACTCATAATTATTAATCATCACAGATTAATTACACTTAGTAAATAACTAGCTTATTTGCTATATTAAAACAAATTAATTATCCTTTAATTAATTCCTTAATTAATCCTTTGATTAATTACTAAGTAATTTAATCCAAATTACTTCATTCTTAAACATCTTTAATAAATTACAACCTGTAATTATCAATCAATTACTTAACTAAGTAATTTCCAATCCATTAATTACATACAGTAATTATTTTTAAAACCTAAGTTTTTAAAATTAATTAAACTTCATTAATTAAAATAATCAATCACATTTAACTTAATTAATTACCTTAAGTAATTTATTTCTTAATTACTTCATTAAGTAATTATACTCAAACCATTCACAAATGATTATTATTAAATTAATTAATCTAATTAATTATAAAAATTAACCGCATTAATTAATTATTGAATAATCCTGGTTAATGACCTTCATTAACCATTCTCTAATTATTTTTCATTAAGTAATTAACTTATATTAATTACAAATTTAATTATCTCTAATTATCCATTAATTAAAGTCTAATTTATTTAATTAATTAACCTTGATTTAAAACTTAATTACTTAATTAATAATTCATAAATCATTAATTTAAAAATCTAATTAATGATCTTAATTTTAAATTGATTAATCATTAATCAATATTTATTAAACCTTAATCAATAATTAATTAAATTAACTAACTATTCCTTAATTACCTTATTAATTAAATAAATTTTCAAAACATTCATCTTAATTAATTTAACATAAAACATTTCTAAATTTTGTTTTTAAAAACAAAATTTATTTAAAACAAAGTACTTTTGTAAATTACCTTTAAATTCCATTTTAAATACAAGTTTTAAAATAAGAATAATTTAAACTTATCAAAGTTTAAATAATTTAAAACTTTTTAAATTGAAAGACAAACAAGTGTTTGTCTTAGAATTTAGATTCATATGAATTTTGAAAACAAAAACTCATTTCAAAATTTCACTAACTTCAATTTATATTTAGTTTAAAACTTCCAAATTTAAACCTTCTTTTAAATTTAAAAACTGAAGTCCATATTTAAATTTAAGATTTCCAAATTTATTTTAAATCTTGCTCACATTTTACAAACTTCAATTTAAAAGATTTAAATTACTTCCCAAAATAATGTAGTTATACAAGTTTAAGTTTAAAACTTTATTTCCTTTATTAGTTATTTATTTATTTAAAACTGAGATTTTGAATTAAACTTGAATTTCAAAAATTCAAACTTGAATTTAAATTTAATTTAAACTTTCCTTAACAAATAAACTTCAGATTTAAAAAAAAAAATTAAACCCAGATTTACAGGTTTTTGTAACTTGAAAGAAAAACAGAGCAAACCCGAGAAACCCCTAAAATTACTTCGATTTTTATGCCTACCTTGTTCGAGTTTCCTATCCACTTACTTCAAGCAAAATCAAAACTTCCCCTGCAACAAAAAAAAAACCAAAACACTTCATCAGTGCAAACCATCACCGTGCATATGCACGGCGACCACCGCCTTCTCTGATCATCAAAGATGATTGTATTACTCCCAGAAACTCATCAATGCCCAAATGGAAACATCAGATTGAACCATAAATCAAGAAATCAAGTTCGAACTCTACATTTTCAAAACCTGGAAAATTAAACAGGTTTCTGCCCAAAACCTGTCAACGGCGATCTTACGCCGCTCCGACCACCTGAGATCTACCCACTCCGGCCTCGAACTTATCTACACACCAACTACCCATTTCCCAAACATCAAAGCACTCGATCCATCCTTCATTCCAAAATGATTGATTCTTCATACCCTTTTCAAAACTAGGGTTAAAAAAAAGAATTCAAAGTTGCATTCTCTCTGACCAATTTTAATCACATCACTGCTTTTTCTGAGCATCACTTAACACTTATCTACTAACCAGAAGAACCTCAAGCTTCCTCAAGTCATAGATCACAAGAAATTACTTAAATTCCATTTTTAGTTCAATAACTAACTGCACATTCAACTAACACCTAAAAATATAGATTCTTAATTTAAAAATCAAGTTTTTGTTATCACTTTTGTTTTATGATACTGAATTATAAGTTTAACATGTTTGAGTTTTGACAGAGATCAACATGCACTGATACATTCAATATTCAAGAGGCAAAACAACTTCTTTCTTAGTTTGATTTAATTTTTAATCCTAATCTATGATAAACAAACATTTATTTTTATTTTAAAAACCAGATACTATCACAAATTTAAATAAATTGTAGAGGATTCTTTTAAATGGGAAGATGGATCTGGGAACACAGCAGAGCATAAACAACATATATCCACAATCATATTTACATCAGGCTTTATAAACACAAACAATAGTTATTTATCAAACATTTAACATGCAACCTATTTAAAATTTAAGCTTTAAAGTTATTCACATTTTCCTTTATAAAGAACAGAGCCTCTATTTGCCCCTTTTTGAATTTTGCAGAAAAAATGCAGGCATGCTCCTTCTTTAAAAATTGAGTTGCAAGCCCTGATGAAATTGGAATGCTCATGTTTCCTGACTAAAATACTTGCATGCATATGCTTTAACAGGGTTCAATTTTGAGGTTGTGTAGAGAGTAGATGCAGACTTGTACATTTCCAGGTTTTATAAACAGAATGCAGGCTCTTTTGATTTTTAGGAAGTTGAATATGCATATTTTCTGGATTTTGAGTGATGCAGACCTTCATGATAAAGGGGGTTTTGATTTTGTTATTGAACAAGATTTTGGTTCTTGAAGATGAGTTTTGATTTTGAAGTGGTGTTACTAATTTTAGAATTTTGAAGTTTTCTTTTTGATTAAGGAAATGGAAAAAAACAAAGTATGAAAGAATTGCAAGTTTATATAAATGTATTTTCAAATTTAATTAAGTAAAGAAAAAAATTAAAACAAAATTTACACTTGTCCAAATTTTATACATTTGTCAATTTGAATATTTATCTTTCTAACACTTGTTTAATTAATGTCTAAGAATGCAACACTTGTCCCTTTTTAAGTGATTAGAATTAAATTTACAAGTTAATATATGTGTTAATGTATGTATTAAGCCAAATTAAATTTGTTAATTAATATTTGAATATGTGTATAAATTTATAAAAGAAATAAAGACAAATCATGTTTATAAAATAAAACTTATACATATAGAAATTAAAACAATTAAGATTTATACTTTGGAATTTTAAATTCAAATTAAATTCAAAATCAATTGTTTTCAAATCAAGTTATGTCTATAAATTAAATTTGAAATAAAAATTGCAAATTTTATCAAAAATCTATTTATAAAGACAATACATTATTAATATTGTTTTTATAGATATCTTATTATTAAATTAAAATCATTTTAAAGAATTATATTTTATTAATAAAATATCTATCTCATTAAGCCATAAAACTTTTTGTTAATTTATTCTAAATTTAAAACCTAAGCCAAATTATTTTAAATATTTAATATTTTTCTTATCAAATTTTAAAAATCAAATATTTATTTATTAAATAGTTTTAAAAACTCATATTAAAATCAAAATTTCCAAATTAAAAAGTATATATAAGAATTTTCAAAACATGATTCATTAATTAAATTTAAACCAAGATTTATTTATTTAACTTTGGAAAGCTTAAATATTAAATAAAAAAAAAATTTCAAATTACTACAAATATTAAAACTAGAAAATATGCTTTATTTATTAAAATTAAAACAATGCTAATCTATTTAAAATATAAACCATATATTTATATTGTAAATAGAAACCAAATTTTTTTTTATTTTTTTTAAAGATAAAATAACCAATTAATAATTATTGAAGAAGATTATTAAACTTATTTGAATTATTATTAACAAAATATCAATATCAATTTTTAATTTTTAATGCAGATTATTAAATTGATATTGTTAAAAATTCCGAGATATAACAATCCTCCCCCCTCAAAAGAATTTCGTCCCCGAAATTTAAAACAAAGGTAATTTAATAATCTCTTTAAAGATTTAATTTTAAAACACAAGCATATATCAAACATATGCTAACAACCAAAACAACTAATTCAACCAATCAAATAAATCTAATTATCCATACAAAATTCTGGATAAAATTTCTTCGAATTTCCCCAGGTATATATATATATACATACCGGGATACTCGTTATAGAGAATCCAAACAATCAATACTATGAAGCTACAAAGCTCCTATTCATCTATATCTACAACACCAGACAAGATATCAGATTGCGGACGAGTCTGACTTAACAACCAAAACTCCAGAACTGCTGGTTCCACAACCAGAGATAAATCATACTTGTATTCCCTCAGAAATACGTGAAACTCATCAAATCCCAGTTATCCAAACTGGCAATCCAATCCTGTAGATCAATCACTTATTTTTCCAAGATCACAGAAAAGATCCAAAACACTTCACAGCTAGCTTCTCAGCCTTACCCAATCTTATAGCTCATTTATGATCGGAGAAAACTTATCCAAATCAAATCTCCGACTTCAGAATCCAAATTCCTCCATCCTAAATCAACAAAACTCTTCGGACGATCCTGAGTGGGCTACAGCCTTACTGATCAGCTCATCCCTTGCTGATGCTTCTAGAAACAAACTAGACCAATTAACACAACAAAATGATCTCCTCAAGATCAACCAAGATGAAGATCTCGAAGTCTACTCCTCAAACATCAGAAGACAACAACTCACTTCTCCTGTCCGGGAAAAGAAAAGCAGGTGCACTTCCAAACTGCTCTCGTTGCTCAACTCTGATCCGAAGTAGAAGAGAATGCTGAAGAAGAACACGAGCACAACTCATCAACACACCCTAGAGGTATGGTTCAATAGATCCATAAGAAACATCAGAAATTTCCCCAAAACTCTGAGCTGCTACACCAACTCGATCTCCTTGGAACCATTCTTCTATAAAGCTGAACCACCGGTAGCACTTCTGGAATCTCAGTAGCTAAGGAAACTCAATCTCCAGATGCGAACAAAATAGACATCAGAAAAACTCAAATAACCCAAGAAAATACTCAAACAATTACAAGTCACTTTTGCGATCCACCCAAACCAAATCCAAGGAAAATATGTTCTCCCTTTATCGAACAGAACAGCTTACACTCAACTAACCAATCCACCGAAGAAACGGGTCCACTCAACTGCTTCTGAACTCCACTCCAGAAAAACCGCTAAGCCAGAAGATCTCCTGCCAACACAAGAACACTCCGAGCTGCACTGCTGCCACAGATGCCAAAGATTTCCAAATCAAAGCTATTCGAGAAACTCTGACTTCAAATCAACAGAAACACCATGCTGAACACAACCACAACACTGAAGTAGACTCACCTTCTTAACTTGTTCCAAAGAAAACATCTTCGGGAACATCCATAGTCACTGCATCTCATCACGCAGCTACTACTTTCTGAGGTATCCAAAATACCATTACTCGCTTCTGCCCAACTGATAGATCCAAACTCTACTCATCCAATTTCAAATATGAACTCCGAACCTTAACAGGTTACCGTCAAAGATCAATGAAGTTCTTCATTACTACAAAACTTACTCGAGACGGTATTAGGTCTACAGTCTCGAAAAATACACTCCCAACCTCAAACATTCAAACTCCAACCAATGGTAGTCGTGTTACACACACCACTACCCCATCTACCTTTATAACTTATATTGGAAAATCTGAACAGGTAACCCAATAGATAGGTAGAAATAAATATATTTATATATTTAAAATTACAAATACGCTCTCTCAAGAAAGACACCACTACAGAGCGTAGGTATTCACTCAACCTAATGCTCTTATACCAATTGAAACGACCCGACTTTCTTACCATAGAAAATCGCATCATTTTTAAGAAAGAAAGGGATTGAAAGAGAAAAGGAAGAAGAAAAGAAAGAAAACAACATCAGAATCTAAATAGCGGAATGAATAAATTATATTAATAACATAAACATTACATAGTTTACAATCATTATCAAAGTTACACAGATATACATCACATACTAGACAGTTATAAACACCTGTCTAGTTATACAACTCAACACAGTATAAGAACATCTCAGAGAAATTTACATAGCGGAAAACTATATATATCTACACGCAGTAGCCTCCTACTCCATTGCTCCTCCACAATTTGTCAGAGCTAACCTGAATCCCTTGGCTACTCGTAAAAATTTGAGTACCTAAGAGTTTAAGAAAAACAGAATAAACTCCGGGTCAGACATGAGTCTGGTGTGAGTAACAGGTTAAGGTTGCTTAATTTTTAAAAACCTTTTGAAAAGAAAGGTATCACGTAAGACTTCCCACACATAAACATGGAAAAGTTTTTACCTTACGCTAACCAAAAAATTTGATAGGAAATCCGATGATATTATAATAGGTCTAGGGTTTTCAAATAAATAAGAAATAGCCGAAATTGTTACATCTATTAAATTCCAGCTACTAGCCGCAAAAGTGGGTAATACAATCAAAACCGTTGGCACTTATTGGATTTTGGATTCCATACAACGGCAGGGCTACTGGGTACCGCCCGTCACAGTATATGGCCCAGATCAACGTACCGAGGAGCCACATTAACTCCCCTGCAACACAAGGCCGGAACCATTCCTTACTGAACAGTTCCGAACAAGACAACCCCGCGGTTGTAGCTAGCAACCGCCCACATAGCCGAATATAAAGGAACCTCAAAACAAGGGTAAATCTCACTCTCAATTGGGGGCTGCCCACAAAGCCTTGCTGCACCTCCCATGTTTTAGCCATTCCCGGTTGATGAGGCTTGAGGCTACGATTACCTTTAGTGAACACATCACTTAGAATGCTCAACGTCCACCTGACGATGTTCTGAAAGCATTCAATCCATACAAGTTCGTTCCGAGTTCGAACGAAACCGAAGGCATTATCTCGTTACACTCATTTTGGAATCACCCTCAGGGTTACAACGATAACCCTTGCACTCTGAACCACCATCTCGAACCTATAAGAACTAGTTCCGTCAAACTCATCATGGAATCACCCACAGAGTTATACTGACGAATAATCCTTACACCTCGAGTCTTCACAAAGCTCCACTTTGATTCACGACCTAACGTTTAATTAGAATTGATGTGGTTTTCGGATATCCAAATATGGAAACCCGATCCCGGTCTCATCGAAATCCAAAGCGTGTCTTTTAGGTCCAAGTTGTTTTAAGTTTAAAACAATTCAATTATCTATATTTACACAGATAGATAACTCACAAATCACAATTGATAATAAACATTATCAAATAAATAGGTAATCCACATTATCAATATCAAAATAGATAATCCATATATCACCATCACAATAGATAATCTATGTTATCATCACAATGCAACCAAATATTCATACAACCTATCTCATTTCTGAGATCACAATCATTCAAGACAATCAATGTCATCCATTCATACATAAGCAATGATTTACTCATACCACATCAATAATTAATTTAAAGTGAATTAAATTAACTATCTCCAATCTCTAATTAATTTAAAATGAATTAAATTAATTACTTCATCTTTAATAAATTTAAAATAAATTAAATTAATTACTTCATCAATATAAATCTTGCTTACACAACCATTTAATTGATTACAATCAATAAATCATTCATTTTTAATCACCTTAATTAATCATCCTTGATTAATTACCCTTAATTACATTCATGTAATTATCCTTAATTAATTTCACAAATTAATCATTCTCAACCAAACAGTAATTAACATTTAATTACTTCAATTAATTAATTAACTATAATTGATTACCTTAATCCTTAATTAATTACATTAATTAATTACCTTCAATTACTTATCATTGATTAATTAATCATAATTAATCATCTTTAATTACATCATTAATTATAATAATTAATGATACTTAATTAATCATCCTCTTAAATTAATTACCTTAAGTAATTAATTCATAATTATTAATCATCACAGAATAATTACATTTAGTAATTAACTAGCTTATTTACTATATTAAAACAAATTAATTATCCTTTAATTTATTCCTTAATTAATCCCTTGATTAATTACTAAGTAATTTAATCCAAATTACTTCATTCTTAAACATCTTTAATAAATTACAACCTATAATTATCAATCAATTACTTAACTAAGTAATTTCTAATCCATTAATTACATACAGTAATTATTTTTAAAACCCAAGTGTTTAAAATTAATTAAACTTCATTAATTAAAATAATCAATCACATTTAACTTAATTAATTACCTTAAGTAATTTATTTCTTAATTACTTCATTAAGTAATTATACTCAAACCATTCACAAATGATTATTTTTAAATTAATTAATTTAATTAATTATAAAAATTAACCACATTAATTAATTATTGAATAATCCTGGTTAATGACCTTCATTAACTATTTTCTAATTATTTTTCATTAAGTAAGTAACTTAGATTAATTTCAAATTTAATTATCTTTAATTATCCATTAATTAAAGTCTAATTTATTTAATTAATTAACCTTGATTAAAAACTTAATTACTTAATTAATAATTCATAAATCGTTAATTTAAAAATCTAATTAATGATCTTAATTTTAAATTGATTAATCATTAATCAATCTTTATTAAACCTTAATCAATAATTAATTAAATTAACTAACTATTCCTAAATTACCTTATTAATTAAGTATATTTTCAAAACATTTATCTTAATTAATTTAAGATAAAACATTTCTAAATTTTGTTTTTAAAAACATAATTTATTTAAAACAAAGTACTTTTGAAAATTACCTTTAAATTCCATTTTAAATACAAGTTTTAAAATAAGGATAATTTAAACTTCTCAAAGTTTAAATAGTTTAGAACTTTTTAAATTGCAAGACAATTAAGTGTTTGTCTTAGAATTTAAATTCATAAGAATTTTGAAAATAAAAATTCATTTCAAAATTTCACTAACTTCAATTTATATTTAGTTTAAAACTTCCAAATTTAAACCTTCTTTTAAATTTAGAAACTGAAGTTCATATTTAAATTTAAGGTTTCCAGATTTATTTTAAATCTTGCTCACATTTTACAAACTTCAATTTAAAAGATTTAAATTACTTCCCAAAATAATGTATTTATACAAGTTTAAGTTTAAAACCTTATTTCTTATATTTTATTTATTTATTTAAAACTGAGATTTTGAATTAAACTTGAATTTCTAAACTTCAAACTTGAATTTAAATTTAATTTAAACTTTCCTTAACAAATAAACTTCAGATTTTAAAAAAAAAATTAAACCCAGATTTACAGGTTTCTGTAACCTGAAAGAAAAACATAGCAAACCCGAGAAATCCCTAAAATGACTTCGAGTTTTATGCCTGCCTTCTTCGAGTTTCCTACCCACTTACTTCGAGCAAAACCAAAACTTCCCCTACAACAAACAAAACCCCAAAACACTTCATCAGTGCAAACCATCACCGTGCATATGCACGGCGACCACCGCCTTCTCTGATCATCAGAGATGATCGTATTACTCCTAGAAACTCATCAATGCCCAAATGGAAACATCAGATTGAACCATAAATCTAGAAGTCAAGTTCGAACTCCATATTTCCAAAACCTGGAAAATTAAACAGGTTTCTGCCCAAAACCTGTCAACGGCGATCTTACGCCGCTCCGACCACCTGAGGTCCACCCACTCCGGCCTCAAACTTATCTACACACCAACTACCCATTTCCCAAACATCAAAGCACTCGATCCATCCTTCATTCCAAAATGATCGATTCTTCATACCCTTTTCAAAACTAGGGTTAAAAAATAGAATTCAAAACTGCATTCTCTCTGACCAATTTTAATCACATCTCTGATTTTTCTGAGCATCACTTAACACTTATCTACTAACCAGAAGAAACTCAAGCTTCCTCAAGTAATAGATCACAAGAAATTGCTTAAATTCCATTTTTAGTTCAATAACTAACTGCACATTCAACTAACACCTTAAAATACAGATTCTTAATTTAAAAATCAATTTTTTGTTATCACTTTTGTTTTATGATACTGAATTACAAGTTTAACATGTTTGAGTTTTGACAGAGATCAACATGCACTGATACATTCAATAATCCAGAGGCAAAACAACTTCTGTCTTAGTTTGATTTAATTTTTAATCCTAATCTATGATAAGCAAACATTGATTTTTATTTTAAAAACCAGATACTATCACAAATTTAAATAAATTGTAGAGGATTCTTTTAAATGGGAAGATGGATCTGGGAACACAGCAGAGCATAAACAACATATATTCACAATCACATTTACATCAGGCTTTTATAAACACAAACAATACTTATTTATCAAACATTTAACATGCAACCTATTTAAAATTAAAGCTTTAAAGTTACTCACCTTTTCCTTTATAAAGAACAGAGCCTCTGTTTGCCCCCATTTTGAATTTTGCAGAAAAAATGCAGGCATGCTCCTTCTTTAAAAATTGATTGCAAGCCCTGATGAAATTGGAATGCTCATGTTTCCTGACTAAAATACTTGCATGAAGATGCTTTAACAGGCTTCAATTTTGAGATTGTGTAGAGAGTAGATACAGACTTGTACATTTCCAGGTTTTATAAACAGAATGCAGGCTCTTTTGATTTTTAGGAAGTTGAATATGTAGATTTTCTGGATTTTGAGTGATGCAGACCTTCATGATAAAGGGGGTTTTGATTTTTTTATTGAACAAGATTTTGGTTCTTTAAGATGAGTTTTGATTTTGAAGAGGTGTTACTGATTTTTGAATTTTGAAGTTTTCTTTTTGATTAAGGAAATGAAAAAAAAAAACAAAGCATGAAAGAATTGCAAGTTTATATAGATATATTTTCAGATTTAATTAAATAAAGAAAAAAAATTAAAACAAAATTTACACTTGTACAAATTTTATACATTTGTCAATTTGAATATTTATCTTTCTAACACTTGTTTAATTAATGTCTAAGAATGCAACACTTGTCCCTTTTAAAGTGATTAGAATTAAATTTACAAGTTAATATATGTGTTAATGTATGTATTAAGCCAAATTAAATTTGTTAATTAATATTTGAATATGTGTATAAATTTATAAAAGAAATAAAGACAAATCATGTTTATAAAATAAAACTTATACGTATAGAAATTAAAACAATTAAGATTTATACTTTGGAATTTTAGATTCAAATTAAATTCAAAATCAATTGTATTCAAATCAAGTTATGTCTATAAATGTAATTTGAAATAACAATTGAAAATTTTATCAAAAATCTATTTATAAAGACAATACACTATTAATATTGTTTTTATAAATAACTTATTATTAAATTAAAATCATTTTAAAAGAAATTATATTTTTATTAATAAAATATCTAGTTCATTAAGCCATAAAACTTTTTGTTAATTTATTCTAAATTTAAAACTCAAGCCAAATTATTTTAAATATTTAATATTTTTCTTATCGAATTTTAAAAATCATATATTTATTTATTAAATAGTTTTAAGAACTCAAATTAAAATCAAAATTTCCAAATTAAAAAGTATATATTAGAATTTTTAAAACACGATTCATTAATTAAATTTAAACCAAGATTTATTAATTTAACTTTGGAAAGCTTAAATATTAAATAAAAACAAATTTTGAAATTACTACAAATATTAAAACTAGAAAATATGCTTTACTTATTAAAATTAAAACAATGCTAATCTATTTAAAATATAAACCATATATTTATATTGTAAATAGAAACCAATTTTTTTTATTTTTTTTGAAAGATAAAATAACCAATTAATAATTATTGAAGAAGATTACTAAATTTATTTGAATTATTATTAACAAAATATCAATATCAATTTTTAGTTTTTAATACAGATTATTAAATTGATATTGTTAAAAATTCCGGGATATTACAGAAGCATAGCTTCGAAATCGTTGAAAGTATGCCTATCGAAACCTTTGTAAGTACCTCTTTCGAAACCTTTGGAAGTATCCCTTTCGAACCCATTGAAAGTCTCTCTTTTAAAATCATTGGGTTTATAATTAAAAATATCATTTAGTTCAAAGTGGATATTAGCGAAAGTATCTCTTTCAAAACCATTCTTTATCATATAAAAGTATTGGGGAAAACTTGATGGCATCAATACCATTCTTTCGAAAGCTTCAAACCATTTAAGAAAAACACTAAAGAATAGCATCGAAACCCCTTCGAAGCTATTGCCTTCGAAACCCTTGGACCCTTTTAGCATTTAGGAAGTAGTTTAGTATAAGTTTAAAATGAAAACTACCTTTCGGAAGCATTGATGACTTCAACATACTCAATAGGTATAAAAACGACAGTTGAGTCTCGACTAGGTCAGAACCAACATTTTCGAAAGCATTATATTAAAAAGAAGGGTTTTAGTCGAAAGATCTACTTTTAAGCGAAGAAAGGCGACAACAAGTTTGAAGGAAACTGGGTATCGACTTAGTCGAAAGCACCCTTCAAAAACAGGGCAGGCGCATATCTTTTAAAAGTAAATAATGGTTTCGTCTCTATTGAAAGCAATGCTTTCGACATCTCACCTTCCGCACTTCACCAATCCACTTCATACCATTCTCATTGATACCATGTGTATTGGTTTTGTCTTTAGTAGGTTTTGGCTAGGTTGGTTTCGACTAAGATGAAGTGGAGGCATTGGGGTCAAAAGGCACTTCTAAAAGAGGTGGAACCAACTTTTCTAGGTAAAAATTGATTAACGCCAATTAAAGCAAATACTTTCTAACTAACCTTCCCACGTGTAAACATGTGATTGGTTGCCTTAATTTTTCAAATGAATTACAAAATAACTACCTCTTATTATCATATCTAAATCAATGAAACTTTAACAATTAAGCCCTTCCATTGGCAAAACCAAAATTGCACTTAAGTCCTTCTAAAACAATTTATTTTCCATATTACCAATATAATTTATGAAATAAATTTCTAAATTCAGTCAACCATATTTTCCTTTGAAAATTCATAATAACCTTTCCATAGATTGAAAATTTATCAAAATCAAAACCTAACTCCAAAATCATGTTTTGCAAAACATATAATTTTTCCATGGCATTCAAACATTAATTTCAATCGGTTTTGCCTTAAAACCGTATAAATCCCCATTTAAACAATCTTGTTTAAATCAAAAAAATTATATTTCAAGCACATCATCATCCATATCATCATAGGAACGAATTTAATCCTAAATCCAAAAACATATGATCGTAAATCAAAATAGAGATGGTATAAATTATTGTTCACCTTGATTAGGATAAGGAGATAAGATTGAGATTAATTTCCCCTGAGCTTAAATCCTTAGATTTTGATTGAATTCTTCTTTTCTTCCTTTGTTAATAGCCAGCTCCATGATTAATTAGCGTTTTATGTTTTCGAAAAATGACGTGAATGGGAAAAATGAAACGTGAATGGGAATGAGAATATATATATAAGGGAGATGGGTTATATGGAGCTATTTCCCAATATACCCTTGTGTAGATTAATTAACTTATAGCCCATTCTTAAGCCCATTTAATTTATTAAGCACGACCTTACTTTTATTTTTATATCTCAATCCCCATATCACTTAACATTTACATTATTATATTTAGTTTATCTAATTAAATCTCATGAATAATATTGTTAAAAATTAGGAGTGTTACAGGCTCTCCTCCTTAAAGAATTTCGTCCATGAAATTCAATATGGACTAAATACTAAACATAGAAATCATCTATAATGACTCTTAACAACCATATTATTCTACCTGACTAGGAAATATTTATATAAATCTAATATAGACATATCCTCAAAGAAGATCAAGATAAGTAAACTCGAATCCAGTCCTTTGTCTCCCAAGTACAGTTCTTCTTGTTATCACTCCATTGAATTTTTACCAACTTGACCGTCTTGTTCCTCAATCCTTTCTCATCACTCACCACACTCCGGACTAGTTGTCCAAAAAGTCAAATTAGGTTCTACTACCAAATCTTCCAACCATGTCAAAGGAATAGTAGTCTCTTGATTATGCACATACTTACGAAGATGAGACACATGAAATACATTATGGGCACCTGCCATACTGCTCGACCACTCTACTTTGTGTGCGAGCTTTCTAACCCTTTTATAATCTAGAATGGACCAATATATATTGGTGCTAGTTTCCCTGACTTTCAAATCACACCACACCCTTTATAGGTTATACTTTAATAAAAACCTTATCTCCGACTGAGAATTCCAAGTCTGTACGCCTCATATTGGCGTAACATTTATGCCTGGATTGAGCTTCCTTCACCCTTCCTCAGATCAACTCAATCTTCTTTGACGCCTCTCTAACCAAATCTGGACCTAAGACCAATCTGTCTCAGTCTCCAACCAACATGCTGGTGATTTGCATGGTCTTCCATACAAAGCTTCAAAAGGCGCCATTCCTATACTAGTTTGATAACTATTATTTTAGGAAAACTCAACCAAATGCATGTGATCCTCCCAATATCCACAAAAGTCCAATACACAAGCCCTTAGTAAATCCTCGAGCACTTTATTGACTCTCACTGTCTGCTCATCCGTTAGAGGGTGAGATGTAGTACTCATCTTGAGCTCAGTGCTTAACACACCTTGTAGACACTTCTAGATTTTTCTATTGAACAAAGCATCTCTATCACTGACTATGATACTAGGAACTCCTTGTAGTCCAACTATGTTCTTCATGGACAACTTAGCTAAAACTGATGCTGTCCTAGTTGACTTTACTGGAATGAAATGAGCACTCTTGATCAATCTGTCTACTATAACCCATATACTTTCATTTCCTCTATTTGAACTTGGCAATCCATTTGCAAAATACATGTATATCGAATCCCATTTCCTAACTGGAATCTCTAAAGGTTGAAGCAATTCATTCGGTTTCTGATGTCCGGCTTTCACTTGTTGATAGTTTGCACATTGCCTAACCCACTAGCCAACATCCCTCTACATAGCTTCCCAATAGAAGCCTCTCTTCATATCTTGCTACATCTTGTTCCCTCCAGGATGAATCGTAAACTTGGATCGATGACATTCTCCAAGAATTTCTTTCCTAAAGTCATCGATATTTGGAACACACAACCGTCCCTTCTTTCTTAACCATCCTCTCTGGTCAAGAACAAAATCTTTCAAGTCATTGACCTCAATTCCAACCTTAAGCCTTCTGATCTTCCCGGCCAACACTGGATCCTCTTTCTTCCTAGAAGCAATTCTCTCAATCAACACTGGTCGAACTTCTAAAAAGTAACAACATGGCAGTATTCTGACTAGAACTAGCGTCGATCTTAACTGCACACTACAGGTGGTCAAAGCTTCTAAATCTTTATATTCTGCCAACATAGCTAACACCAAATTTTGATATCCTCTGCTAAGAGGATCTGCCACCTTATTTCCTTTCCCAAGAGTATACTCTATCCAAAATCATTAGCAGCCAAAAACTCCAGCCACCTCAGCCGTCTCATATTCAACTCCTTCTGAGAGAATAAG
The DNA here is from genome assembly GCA_030765085.1 of Allium cepa. Lineage (NCBI taxonomy): Eukaryota > Viridiplantae > Streptophyta > Magnoliopsida > Asparagales > Amaryllidaceae > Allium > Allium cepa. Next base: position 772,037,299 of record CM060935.1, read on the forward strand.
TATCTTACTGACTTATGATCCATGTATAGCTCAAATCTCTGCCCTAAGAGATAATGCCTCCAAATCTTCAATGCGAAGATCATCGCAGCCAACTCCAAATCACGAGTAGGATATCTCACTTCATGCGATCTAAGTTGTCGTGAAGCGTAGGAAACCACTTTATCCTTCTGCATCAATATAGCTCCCAATCCAGTTCCACATGCATCGGTACACACCACCAACCCATGATTTCCGTTTCGAACTAACAATACATGTGCATTGGTCAAAAAATGCTTTATCTTAAGGAATGCTTTCTCATATTTGCCGGACCAAACAATATTCACCTCCTTTCTAGTTAGCTTAGTCAAATTTGCTGCTATCCATGAGAAATCTTTGGTAATATCCAGCAAGTCCCAGAAAACTTCTAATCTCAGCCACCATCTCTGGTGTCTTCCAACTATTAACAGCTTCGATCTTATCTTGATCGACAGAAAACTGTTTCTCTGAAACCATGTGACAAAGAAACTTAACCACTTTCTTCCAAAAATGACACTCGAAAAACTTCATCTTTAGCTGATGCTGCCTCAGCGTATCAAGAACAACTCTAAGATGATCTTCATGCTCTCTGTCATCCTTAGAGTACACCAAAATATCATCTATAAACAACAACATGAATCTATCCATATGCTCTTAGAAGACTCGGTTCATCAAATCCATGGAGAAAGCAGGTGCATTCGTTAACCCGATAGCATTACTAACCACTTGAACGAACCATACCTAGTTCGAAATGCTGTCAAAGGAACACTCTGCTCTGCCATCTTAACTGATGGAAACCTATCGCCGAATCCATCTGGGAAAACACACTGGCTCCACAAAACTGATCAAATATATCATCATTTCTCAGCAAAGGATACTTATTCTTGATTATCCTCTTGTTCAACTTACGATAGTCGATACATCCTCAATGACCCATCTGGTTTCTTTACGAACACCATGGCCGCTGCCTAAGGCGAACTGCTTGGTCTAATAAAATTCCTTCCTTCTAGATCCACTAGCTACATCTTCAATTGCTTTATCTCAGTAGGTGTCATCCTGCTAGGTGGTTTACTAATAGGTTCAGCTCCTGGCACAAGATTTATCCAAAACTCAATAGCCCGTTTCAGTAGTAGTCTTGTGACCAGCTCAAAGACATCAGCAAACTCTCTTACTACTCGAACCAAGCTTAGTTCTTCTCCTACTTCCATTGCACTTAACAAAGCACAACTACTTCGGTCGGAATTCTCCACGGAAAATATAATTCGGTTATGACTAGGTGTCTTAGTGATATCTCCCCATCCTAGCAAAATATCCTAACCTTGTACCTTCTTAACCAATTCATACCCAAAATGATTTCGAAATCTACGAAATTGAAAACATATAGACTGCATGCAAGATTATGACCTAACAAATCAAGTTCTAATTGGTCATATCTCATCCCTAGAGTTTCATACCCTCATATTGGATTCACAACCCTTAATGAAGTAAAAAGGTACGTTGGTTCTAAGCATAACCTATCAACCAAACACTAAGATATAAATGAATGCGATGCCCCGGTATCAAATAGTATCCTAACTGGTATATTCTGAACAAAAATCATACCTTACATCACAGTCTTCCCTTTTTCAACTACAGTTGGCTTAGTAGACAATGGTCCAACAGCAAAAACCTTTCCTTTGTCTGCCCTAACTGGATTTGGACACTTATTCTTATAATGCCCAACTTGATCACAATTGAAGCACTTCACATTCTTCTTATCTGCAGCCTTCTTCCCCTTGCCTGACCGGCACTCATATGCATAATGACCCTTCTTGTCACACTTGTGGCAAACTAAATCAGCCTTTGCCTTCTTGGCAGCATCTCCATTTTGGTCTCCCTTCTTCTTAAAGAACTTCCTTTTCTTTCCGTGAGAAACCTAGGTTTCAACTGGCTTATCTCTAGCACAAACAACAAGCATCTCCTCATGGAGAATTGCCATCTCCACAACTACATTACAAGGATCATGGATATGTGTCAGGGTCGCCTTAGCAAGCTTAGGTCTCAATCCCTGAATGAACCTCTCATTTCTCCTAATGTCAGTGTCTATAGTAGCATGTCCATATCGAGAAAGCTCATCAAACATAGCAGTACACTCAATTACCGACATTTCTACCTACACCAAATCCATGAACTTCCTCAACAATGTTGACTTAGCAACTTCAGATAAAAACTTCTGTTCAAATCTTCCTCTAAAATCTGCCCAAGTCAACTCCTCCTCTGGAACCCCGGTAGTAACACTATTCCACCAATGAAGTGTTCACCCTTGCAACTGCCCAGAGGCCAACCTTCTCTTTTACGCATCATCCAAACTCAAATCAGCAAAGATTCTCTCGTAATGTAACACAATCCTCTACTTCAATGGCATCCTCCTTTCCCATAAATGGATTCCCACCCAAACTGGTATAATATCTGCTCAGCTTAGCATAATTATTCCCAACTGAAGCTGCATGATTAGGTTCTCCAACATTTCGGGCAACACCAACAATGGCTCCTTCTTGCATCATATTGACAAATAACTGATATATCGCTCCATATCTAGTGGTGGATTTCCAACACCCACATTGGCATCAACATTTTTGTTAGCATTAGCTTGTCTACCTTGGTTCCTCTAGGTATTAGTTCGAACATTTCGTTGGTTGTGGTTCTTCCTCCATCGACATTCCTCTTCCGTTGTCTGCTTCCATATCTTCTTTCTCTTAAATCTGCATACGAGCCTTGGTAAGATATAGAGGAACATACTAAGAGAGGTAGGAATATGATATATATATATATATATATATATATATATATATATATCAAATACAAGTACGTTACTATAGCGCTATCCAAAACCCCGATCATATTTCTAATTCATTAGATTATGTTCTGTAAATATTTTGGGTTTAAAATTTCTTTTAACTTCCACAAACCTCTGCTTTCATACCAACTTGTAACTTCTCCTACTTGGAGGCCCAAAACTAACGGCTACAGATGCTACAGTCATCCATAGTTATTAATCATCGACGACCAAATACGGTAATGTTAGATACATTGGTATGTAGAAACACATAAATATGGAAAAAAAATTAAAACATCAAACATGTTCCACATTCCATTTCAGAACATTCCAAATTCATTACATAATCTCACAATCGATAACCACGTTCATAGAAAATATATTTATTACAACATACGCTAAGAGCGACATACGAAGATTCCCCCGGATTAAAAGAGTATACATAAGAATTTAATAACTTTTCCTTTACAACAACACAATGGAATCAAAATAAAAGAGAGCTCTAGATAGCTATCATTCCTTTTGCACGTCTTCGGAAGCTTATTCGTTTAAAAAGGTACCTGAAAACCTCAACTCTCAAACTGCTCACAATCAATTGAGTACTTGAGAATTTCAAGGGAAAATATAAACTCCGAGTCAGACATAAACCTTGGTATAAATAATAATCTACCATCTCAAACCATTTAGATATCTAGTGAGACCACACCGCTTAGCAGAATGGGTTTTCCCCTCACTAGTACCCTAAAACCTTTATAAAACCATATATTGTGATCCTACATCAACAATGGTTAAAACATCCTAAAACAATATGATGATATGCAAAAACAAGTGAATCAATTCAGGATTATCCATCCTTATTCATTTCTGACTATCTGTTACAGTTATAGTTTCTAAGATTACTATTAACCTAATAGTTTTCATGGGCTGACTAATAACTTGTTAAATGTTTATGAACTCCCTGTCCTATTTCATAGTTTTCATGGGATCACCAAGAACCTATTGGCCTCTGCTAATATCTTTATTGTTTCATGGGTTCTCCTCGAACCTATTGGTAACTCCAATATCCTTCTCTTATCCTAGGTTTCATGGGTTAACTAGGAACCTATTAACATCTGTCAACATCTTAATCCGGATATAGTTTTCATGGATATCTACAAACCTATTGCACCCTGCCAATATCAAATCATAGTTTTCTTGGGCTAAATATGAACCTGTCTTTCTAACATCTTCTTTTATACATAGTTTTCATTGGTTTACTATGAATATATTGGCCACTACCAATATCTTGTCCTACATACAGTTTTAGGAGCTTGCTATGAACCTATTGTCTCCTGCCAATATCTTTAATTAATTTAATTTAAATTCACTACTAGATCAACCTAGCTAGTTATTCTAACCTTCCTCAAAATACAGTTGTAGGTCACAAAGTAAATATATATATACATATATGAAGAAGCAAACATAACAACTGGGCTAATCCCTTTAAACTGTTAGTCAAGGAAAACTTCTTCAATAACTCCATTTCAAAATACTTTATTTATTTATGCCATGGTTTTCCTTTAAAATGAGATTGGGTTAAAAAACAAAGGCTTTCGAAACCTTCAAATTACTTTGCTTTCGTATTCACTGATAACCTCATTCGAAAGCATCACTACGCCATAAATGGCCTTCTGCAACACAAAAAAAATGTTGGCTCAAGCCCGAAAAATGTTGTCATAGGTCTATGGCAACACTTTTAGGGTGATGCAATTTTTACCATTGCCTTAGACCTCAAAGGCAACATTTTGACTATCTAAGGCAACATAAGTAATATTGTTGCAATAGAACCCTATTTGGGTCTATGGCAACACCCATAGGTATCTGTAGCAACATTCCAAAAATGTTGCTATAGATATTAAATTTCTGAAGTTGTGGGTCCCATATTTTGTAGGGCCCACAATGTGGGGCCCACGACCCAACTGGGTCCATCCCTATGGCAACACGAACTACGATGGTTCATAATAGTTTAGGACAATAAATATAATAATAACATAGATAATAAAAAAGCGGAACACAGATAATAAAAAAGCGGAACACAGATAAAACAAAAAGTCTCATATATATAATAACTGATGTCAGTTACAATACATGTGATACAGTACATATGATACAACTGCAAATGTCGACACTGGAAGTTATATATACAAGTACATTATTAACAATAATATACATGAATACATATCATCCTAGATCAAATACAATGACTACTAAAAATGACAACGACTACTCCAAAAGATATGAAAAGACTTCATAGGTCTAGCAGCAACCCAAAGCAGGATATCTACAACCTGTAATAACTCGGTCTGACCCGAGTATTAAATTCAAAAGAAAATAATACACGGGTCAGTCTAATTCAAACTCAGTTATTAATGCACGGAAGCAATAATAATTAAATAACGAATAGATGGCAGTCAAAATACATCTCGTCTATCCAGTCCTTTAATAAGAAATCAGATAACGGTAAATATAACACGTAACTGTGTTAAACAACAAATCAGCAAATTCATAATTTAGAAAAACGACAGAATTGCCTAGACGGCAATTAACAACAAAATCTAATTATTAAATAAACAATTAGAAACTCATAATCTAATTATCAAATAGATAATTAGACAATAACAAAAAGGATCAAATCAAACAAATCAAATTACAATTTCAAAATATTGAATTGGACACGCAAAGCAATTCAAGTAATTGAAATATCGATCCAAAACGTCAATACTGTGTCGCTGCAATACACGCTCGCGTGTACTCCCTCGCCACTACAATATATAATGTCATCATGACTCCAAATATTAATAGCAAATCGAAACTGCAGAGGTCAAGTCACTACTATCGCGACTCAACACAACTGCAAACAAAATAAAACTAATAGTGCAACAGGCTAGAGTGCAAAACCACTATCAGAAATGTAGACTGCAATTAAATAGACCCAATTGCTCAAAGCAACTAGAAGCCAGAGAGGCAAACAAGTGGTGGATATGTAAGCAAATGTAGCAACATAGACCAAAGACGCCGAACTAAAATATACACAGTGCAGTAGGACCAAAAGGAATGTTAGTGCTTCAATAGTTCTAATGCAACAAAAACCACAACAGCATAATCAAAACATGGAGTCGAACAATTAAAATATCAATTAAAACGCCAATTCTGATTTGGCTGCAGTACACGCTCGCATGTACTGCCTCGCCAAAATCAGATATACACCTGAGAATAGGGACTATATCTCAAAGCAAAGCTCTAACCAGCAAAAACAGGTACAATCGAATGCACCAGTAAAACAAAATGAAGCAACATCAATATGCACAACTGCACATCATGGCACAAGAACCCAATACAGTACAAACAACTAAAATCAGATGTACTGCAGCCACCACAAGAACACAAGGGTAAACTGCAAAAAAACTGCAACCACCACAAGGTCACAAGGGCCATACTCGAGACTGCATAGCCAAGTCAATAACAAAATGCAAAGAGTCAAGTCCAGTGAACTGCAAGTACCAAAAGGAAGCAAGAAACAACTGCACAATAAAACTGCAGTTGAAACAAGCGATTAACCAGGAAACTAAACAGTCAAGCAACGACAACTCAAGTGCCGAACTCAACTGGACAGCACAACTTGGTCAAGGAACATAAAACTGTGGCATACCAAATAAGAACAAAGTAGTTCAGGCTTGAAGCCATCAAGTGACAAAGTACAAACTCAAATGAGTGAGTGTACCAGAGGTATAACAACACAGAACAAAGGCCATGCAGCACGCATTCATGAAACAAAAGTGCTAACTGACTCAAATATCACAATGCATCAGATTCAAGGATGCAAGTTAAACAATGTACAAGCCGAATGCACCAGCCAAAACAAGTAAAATTGTAAAACAACTCACCCTACAAGGTACAGGTAAAGTGCAATCGTGGACAGAATTCACCTATTACCACATATAAAACAGTGAACACCACAAGCATGTTGATGATAAAGCACTACAAACCGACAAAGACTCGAACGACCAAGGGCACCCAAGATCAAACTACAGCATGGCGATAATGCAACTGATCAGAGGTGGTGACTTAGAGCATCAGACCAAACAGAAGCATGAAACAGTTCAATACCCAAGCAACAATAGAAAGAAATGAACCAACTCATGTGCCAGTGGAACAAAGTAATATCAACTTAAATTAACAACACAGTGGGTGCTATAACTACACGTAGAAGCCTCAAGTTAAGGCCGAAGTCAAATACCATCACAAAACCAAAGTGACCGAGGTCAACAGAAATACAAAGAGATCATTAAAGATCAAGGCACAACCGAGATGAACAATCATAGTACAAACTCATGTTCAGGGCATATATACTTGAAGCCAGAAACAAATACAAGTGCAGAAATCATGATATTCGAGCTGCAGGTCAATGATACAATGACCGATGTCATAAAGCAGTAAGTAAACTCGAACAAAGACGAAAGTGCTACCAGAAGAAAATGCATCAGAAGAACCATGGAACAAACCAACTTTAATCAGAAACCAGACAAAACAATGGAGCAACATTATGTATGAAATACAATGGTTAGACAATCTAAAGCACAAAGCAAAACAAGTCGATACAACATGATCAAACTCAATTCGCAACCAAAGACAGTAAATGCCGAAGTTATAGAAAAATTTATCAACATCGAGCAAAATCGAACCAAGTAAGAAAAGTCACCAATCACCACATATAAAACAAAAATCGAATTGTAGAAGCGCCATATTAGAGATGAACTAGATGTGAGTAAATAGAATTACTCACCTTATATTGACGAGCACGAAATCGACGAATTGAGCGAAGCCCAAAAAGACGAACCCTAGCAACCGCAAGCATCTCAAAGACGAGCTATCCCTCGAGCAAGGAAATCGAGTTCGATCGAACATTTAAAGTCGACGTCTTCGAATTTGCGAAACCCTAGTTATTGAAGAAGGAGGAACGATTAACAGAGAGCCGCCATTATTTCTTTCTTTTTTTTCGTTTAGGTTTAGGGTTGCGAATGGAGTGGTGCTCGGATTGATGAGGTGTCACGTTCTCCAACATAGGATTTTCCTTGGTAGATTGGCGCGGATCGGTGCGAAAGATATGCAAAGGTCTGCTATAGCAACACTATAAAAAATGTTGCATCAGTTACACTTGTTTAACTAGAGCAACACATTTTCATGGCTAAGGCAACACCAAAAATTCAACGTTGCAGTAGGACTAAAATTGTATAGCTATCGCAACATTTTACCTGGCAACACCTTGCAAAAATGTTGCAGAAGGTCATTTATGGCGTAGTGCATATAAATATCTTTTCAAAACACTTGGCCCCTACCTTTTGAAACACATAAAACCTCTCTTTCAAAACCTTTTGAATGTAATAAAGTATTCCTTATTAACTCTTGAAAGCATAGCTTCGAAACCATTGAAAGTACCCCTTTCGAAACCTTTGGAAGTATCCCTTCCGAAACCACTGAAAATCCCTCTTTTGAAACCTTTGGGTATATATTTAAAAACATCATTTGGGTGAAAGTGAATATAAATGAAAGTATCTCTTTCAAAACCATTCCCTTTAATATAAAAGTATTAGGGAAAACATGATGGCGTCAGCAGCATACTTTCGAAAGCTTCAAATCATTTAAGAAAAATATTGAAGGATAGCACCGAAACCCCTTTCGAAGCCATTGCTTTCGATAGCCTTGGACCCTTCCGAAAGCATTTAGGAAGTGGCTTAGTATAAGTTTAAAATGAAAAATACACTTCGAAAGCATTGATGACTTCAACACACTCGAAAGGTATAGAAACGGCAGCAGAGTCTCAATAAGGTTAGATTTATCGTTTTCGAAAGCAATATTTTTTAAACAATGTTCTCAGTCGAAAGCTCTACTTTTAAACAAAGAAAGGCGGCAGCAAGTTCGGAAGCAATTGGGTATCGACTGGGTCGAAAGCACCTTTCAAAAACAATGCAGGCGCATATCTTTTAAAAGTGAACAATGGTTTCGTCTCTATCGAAAACAAAGCTTTTGACACCCTGCCTTGCGCACTTCATCATTCCACTTCATACCAATCTCATATCATGTGTATTAGTTCGGTTTTAGTAAGTTTCAACTAGGTTGGTTTCGACTGAGATGAAGCAGAGGCATTGGAGTCGAAAGGCACTTCTAAAGGAGTGGTAACCAAGCTTTCTAGGTAAAAATTGATTAATAACAATCAAAGCAAATACTTTATAACCAACCTACCAATGTATAAACATGCGATTGGTTGTCTTAACTTTTCAGTTTATTTACAAAATAACCATCTCTTATTACCCGATCTAAATCAATGAAATTTTAACAATTAAGCCCTATCATTAAGCAAAACCAAAATTGCACTTAAGTCCTTCTTTTAAAATAATATAATTTCCATAGCATACTAATTAGGAAAAATCCTGCAAAATCACAGAATTCACTTTTAATATGTTATCTAACATATCTAAATTTCGGACCCAAATTACCAATATAATTTCTAAATAAATTTCTAAACCCAGCCAACCATATTTTCCTTTGAAAATTCATAATAATCTTTTCATAGCTTGAAAAATTATCCAAATTAAAACCCAACTCCTAAACAACGTTTTACATAACATATAATTTTTATGTGGCATTAAAACACCAATTTCAATTAGTTTTGTGCTAAAAACATATAAATCCCCATTTAAACAATCTTGTTCAAATTAAACAAATTATATTTCAAGCATATCACTATCCATATCATCAGAAAAACGAATTTCATCTTAAATCCAAAAATATATGATCTTAAAACAAATAGAGATGGTATAAATTATTATTCGCCTTAATTTGGATAAGGAGATTGAATTGAGATTAATTTCCCCTAAGCTTGAATCCCTAGCTTTTGATTGAATTCTTCTTTTCTTCCTTTGTTAATGGACAGCTCCTTTATTAGCTGGTATTTTACATTTTTTTTAAATGACTTGAATGGGAAAAATGAAACATGAATGGGAAAGAAAATATATATATATAAGGACAAGGGTTATGTGCGGCTATTTCCCTATGTACCTTTGTGTAGATTAATTAACTTATAACCCATTCTTAAGCCCTTTCAATTTATTAAGCATGGTATTAATTTTATTTTCATATCTCAATCCCTTTATCACTTAACATTTGCATTATTCAATTTAATTTATCTAATTAAATATGTCAAGTAATATTATTAGAAATTAGGTGTGTTATAGTCTACTTAAGTGTCCGCATAGGAGATATTTAGATGAATTTGGATCTGATCCACATCCAGGGGCTTTCTAAAATTTACCACAAGTCAAGTCAATTCCTTATGAGTTGCCTCCTGAAAAAATTAAATATTATAAGGATGAATTTGTTTCTTAGTTATTCAAAAAAATAGTTTTGTATGAACTAGATAACATTTGTAATTATGTAATATGAATTTCCTATATTAGTTTCTTTTTGTACTTAGTTGTGATTATTACGTTATCACGGGATAAATATATCTCAGGAAGCCCGGTTTCTAGAGATTATTTAAGAAAATACATCGAATTAAGAAGAGATTGTATAGAAAAGGCTTCGCTTTTGAAATCTTCAAAATTTGCCAGATACTGCTTTCTTAGAGACCTGTAGAGACTTTATATGGAACATCCCTGCCTGCATTTCGATTTTCTTAGTAAAGAAAACTAAAAGCTTCTCAAGGAAATTCAAACATATCATACCAAATTAACATGTGGCCACGGTAGTCCTCCTGCCAGGGAATGTGACTATAGCAAATATCATCCAGTTATTACCTCGAAAGGATTTAATGATCCTTTTGATTCAACATTTAATCTTTCAGCTAATTCCTTAAACAAAGTCAAAAATGTTGTTTCTCAACTTTAAGTGTAATAAAACAAGTGTTTGATTCAAACAATGGAATTATACCTTTTTTAATTTCTTCTTGAGTTGTAATACCTATTATTGTTATAAAAGAGATTGGTTATTTGAGTTTTGACTTTATTTTCTTATTTATATAGGACTCACAATTAGCTATCGTGCCACTCTCATCGGATTCCTTATCTCGATTCATTTGCATTAGAGATTGATTAATTGTAGTGTTGAAAAGAGGCATTCACTTAAGGATCCTTTGTTTACTCATTTTCAAGGCAATGCAGATGCATTGGAATGGCATAAGAGATGTTTACTCCTAAAGACAATTGTTAGAAACCTTAATGATCAAATTGCCAATCTTGAAGTAGACACCAAGAATAAGGATAAAAAATTTCCATGCTAAAGCGCCAAATTAAATAGAATCCTTTGATTGATTTCGATCAAATGTCTAAGCTTCTCCAGTTGATAAGCGATTTGGAGATTAATTAAAAGACAACCAAGCTCAATGCAAATCACTAGAATTCATCATGGGGGACAACATTTTGAATATTGATTTATCAACTTCTCCAATCACCTTATCTATCGTAAAATCAACAAGATCTTCATCTCCCGCAATTCAAAAAATTCCTGCTACGGCTAACCCTCCTCCTGGTTTAGACCAGAAGGTAGTAGGAGAATGGTACAGGAAGGTCAAATTTGAAATGATGAGATATTTTGATGATTAATAGAGGGTGAAATATTCGCAACGCATCAATTAATATTCAGACAAGATTCAAAGATTTGAATGTGAAAAGTATCTTCTTCAAAAGCGCATTGCTGATTTATAGCGACAGAATAAAACCCTTAAAGGTGCTAATAAGGCATTCAACTATGCTTTAAAAGCTTGTACTGATTCCATCGATGATGCTGATGAAATAAAGAAAAAGGAAAAGAAGCTTAAAAAGATTCTTTGATAGCAATTTAGCATATTGTTGATCTTTCGATTGCTAAAAATCAAGATAAGACTGTTCAGGATTTATAAAACATACACATTTTCCGTATACATGTAAATAATTTTATAAATTATATAAATTATGTAAATATCACCTAATTTGTAGCCCTTTCTTGTTCTCACTGAATCTACTTTCTAATAACTTGGACTATGATTTCTATATTTTTTGGCCCATTCAGTCATACCTACTGATCTCATTTCCCTGAAAAGCACGAAGTAAAAAATATTCTTTATCTTTAACTTGAAATCTATATAATAGTTTATCCACATTATTAGTGGAAGTTAACGTATAATAATAAGCGAGAAGTAATTACATAATTAGATACAGTTGAATGTCTTGAAACCCATCTTTGGTAATGATGAGGGAGAGAGTGAGGAATTCAACTTCAACTACATTGACAGAATACCAAAAATTTAATCATAGAGAACAAGAAATCCAATTCCGGATTCAAATATAGAAGTTTAGGAATTCATCCTCTATAAATTACTAATAGAAAGCCAGTAATAATTCTTTTATAAAACTCCATAAATCATCATTTGAAAGTTTGCAGCAGAAGTCTAGTGACCCTAATTTGGGCATTAGTAAAATAGATCTAGAATTTAATTGAAAACCAGAAATTCATAGAAATCTCAATATTAATTACTCTAGAATCCAGATCCGAGCATTGGTGAATGACATTTAAAAGTTAAATGACCTGAAACTAGGCCTGTCAACGGATACTTTCGGATGCGGATAGTGCCATATCCACATCCACATCCGAAATGACTTTTGGATATCGGATATCCGCTTCCGCGGATACGGACGGATATCAGATAATTATCCAATCCGCTAACGACTGGTAAATCGAGAAATATAAATATAAGTTTTAAGTTAAACAAACATTTTTTCAATCCAATTAATTATAAAAGTGTTAAATATAAACAAATATGGCGATAATATATAGTTTTGAGTAGTTAATAAGCATTAAGTGGATATAATATAAACTACTAACTTAATAAAACAATAAATAAATATCTTTCATTAAAATAAAATATACATAATTTATACTGTAATCATGACAAAGACCGGGTGGACAATTTTCAGATGTGGATTTCTTCGTATCTGCATCCGCATTCGTTTTTGTTGATATCGGATATTATCCGCTTTTTGGATACGGATGCGGATAGATTTTGGATTTTTGGGTATCCATTGACAACCCTACCCGAAACTCAGATTCTGGTATTAGTGGATGATAACCATAAATCCATAATGTCGATCTCCACGATTAAAGTCTAGAGCCCAGACTCGGGCATTAATGAGTGAAGTCAGAAATTAATAATTATAGTCCCGAAACCTAAATTCGGCATGGTGAAGACCAAAGATTAATTGTAAAAGATCTGGAATCCGGATTCGGGTTTTAATAAGTGAAGTTTTGAAATTCTCTTCTTGGGAATAATTCGAAGGCCGTAAATTCTTATTTAAGCCTTCTGTTCTGCATTTCTCTTTAGGTTTTTATTCTTTTGACAAGTGCCACCCTTTAGGCCTTGTATGTTATCATTGTTTGACATGCCACTTCATGGTCCATTATTTCATATGTAACTTCTCGGGCTTGGATTTCTTAGTCCATTGTTTTATATGTCGCTTCTCAGGCTTGGACGTCTTAGTCCATTATTGGTTGATGTTCTTAGTTAGCTTATCCATAAGCAGGACCCAAGGACTTATCTGATCTTCCTCCAGGAGGCGCCCTAACCAGGCCTTATATGAGGGATTGAAGGTTCGTTCAGTGCATTAGCCAGGCCATGGCATGGCTAAACCAAGGGCTTACTCCGTCCTCCCTTTGGGAGGTGCCTTGACCTGACCATAGCGTGGCACGGTCAAGGGCTTATGGATGCTTTCACCTGACAGTAGCTCGGTGAGGATATAGGCTTACTCTAACCTCCCTCCAGGAGTCGCCTTGACATGGCCATAGCATGACACGATCAAGGGCTTGTCGATGCTTTAACCTGGAAATAGCGTGGCGTGGTTAAAGGCTTACTCTAACCTCCCTCCAAGAGGCACTTTGACCTAGCCAACTTGGTGCGGATAAAGGCTTTAACCGTTTAAGGTAATTTCCAAATGCAATGAGAATTCTACTCCCAACCATGTAGACTATTCTTGTGAAAGTGGTACTTTATTGAATCTGATTATGATCTTTTTACAAATCTATTGATTTCTCCTTATTTGAAAAAGTTGAACACCATTCTATTTAGTGCTCTATATTGAGTTGTCTCATGCCCATTCATCATGTAATAGTGGCAATAGGATCCTCCCCGGTTCCTTTCAGGATTTGGTTTTTTCTTCTGTAATGGCCAATAGTTGAGTTCTTCCTTGGTTGGAAAATAAACATATTCTCAATTGACGTAGTCAAATTGCATTTCTTGGGAAGTCTCGACTTGAAGCTTGTCTTTTGAGGATGGTTTCTATGTCTTTTGTTACTTGGTTCTGAAGCTTCACCCTCAATGACCAATTTCCTTTTCAAAACATTTTGGAGCTCACATGTACGCAATGTCCCACTTGTTGCTTGATGCCATTTTTGTGCAATGGCATTGTAATCAGCCATCATTCCATCCACAAAGATTATTCCTTTGGTACAGAGTTGAAATGTCATTTTCATTTCGTCAAACAAGTTGTCACTTTTGTCCTTTGTTCCCCCTAAGGAAAAGATAAGTGTGGGGCCAACGTGAAAAGGGTTTAAACTCCATTTTTCCAGGTCATAATTCCTCTTCTTCATGATCCTTAGAGCTTCCAATCTCAACATTTCTCTTCATAGTCTAGAATCATGAGTTGTTCTTTGAGAGAATCTAATTAGATGTGGCTCTAAGGATCCTTGTTCGAACTTTTGACCTTGCTAAACACGGTAATGTAATATCTAAAGTTAGTAAACTTGGAATAGAATTAGTTTAGAGAAAAATAAAGTTGGAAGTTCAATAAAGTCCGAGGTTTAAGCCCTCCTTCTAGCGCTAAAAATGTTAACAAGTATACTTGTCAACACCCTAAAACAAAGCTTAAAGAGTAAGTAATCCAGTTGAACCACCTTTAGAACAGGTAGTGGTAGTCGAAACTCTTTTTTAATACTTTTTGACACGATCGAAACACTTAAATCCCTCTTTGGAAATTCCTTTCAAACTAGTTGATTTGGTCTAGGACCCTATCGAAATTTCCCTTTCGAAGTGGTCAAGGTAATTCAAGGTTAAGGTCTAATGACCTAAGGATGTTGGTTGAATTATTAGGTTTTTTTCTTCCTTGAAAGGTAGCCTTTCAATCATATCAACATAAGTTAAACATAATAATAATCATGTAAAAACATTAAATCTGCAAACATAACCCAAAAATGCTATATACCTACTGTGACAATATTTTCCTTTACTGTTGGTAGCTTAATTAACACTAAGTTGTCAAATCCCCAATCTACTTTTAAAATTAGTGCTTTAAATTCAAGAAAGCATAAGAATGAAGTGAATGAAATCAGATCCCAAAACCAGACCCCTTGGATCTTATTTATCAATGTGGGTTTGCACCTTTCGAATCAGTCCTTTTGACCTGTTCGAAAGGCAGCCTTGGTGACCTTTTGTTGCTGCTAACATTAGGGCATCCTTCTGCTTTGTTTTTAAAGGGAACTTGAGTGCTTTTGACCCTATCGAAAGGAGTAGATACGCTCTCTACTTTTTTTTGACGCGCTGTTGCAAGTAGGAATAGGCCTGAGGCTTTTAAATCTATCGATACGTGAATCTTTAGGGCTTCAAAGGCATACTTGTTAATGGATGCGGAAGCCTACCATCTGGTGTATATGAATGTCGTATGAACTTAAATGAGCTTTACTTTATAATTATGAATGGTCTCGACCGGTTCGAAAGGCTGATTTTTCTTTTGAAGGGGTGGCTTTGTCCAATTGTTCTTCTATAGGATTTGAATGAAGGCAAAACCCAATGTTTCGAAAGGTTTGCGTGTATGTGAAGTCTTGCAATCTATTTCCTTTAAAAGGTTTTCACTAACTCATTCGGAATGTCATGATGCATGGAGAAGCTACCGTTTATGGAAACAGAAGGGCTTCTTTGTAACCTTTCGACCTCTTCGAAAGCTCATCGAACATTTGACTTTTGCATATGTATCCCTTTGACTCGTTTGAAAGACCTAGCTTTTACTACCATTCCCTGTGAATTCCTCTGTTATATTCTCCATGGTTTGACAAGGTTGAAGTGGATATTGAAGGTAACAGTATGAATTATTTAACTTAATTAATTGAAGTTTTAATGGTAAAATCTATAATTATTGAAGAAAAATCATATTTTTTGATGTACGTTATGTTTTATAAATGATTGTTTAAACTATTACATTATTTTGAATGCATCGTGCATTGATTGGATAATTAATGTTGATTGCATTATTTTTGAATGTTTAATTATAATTAATTGTTGATTTTAATTGGAAATTAATTAATTGAAATAAAATAAAAAAATGTGAGAATTAGATAAATGAATAATAAATAAGGTTATTTACAAATGGATTTTGTAAATAATGATGATTTAACGAACTTTACTCAAACTAAAATATGGAATTGGATAAAGTTATTTCATGAGTTTCTAGGGAAATTCATAGATAATAACATAAATTATATTTAATAATATTTGGGAAGCTTATTATTTAGAATGAGGTTTTAAATAATAATATAGTTTTAAAATGTGCTTTGGTGAAGATTATTATTTTTGATTTAAACGCGATATTTTAGGTATTTGAACAATGGAGTAAAATAAAAGGGTTTTAAGCATATTATTGTTTTGGAAAAATTATTATTGTTTTTGTGATAAATGAATAAAGGTGGATTTATAATAAATAATATTAAAATGATTCATGAGAACAATGGATGTAAATATATTATTTTGATATTATTGAGTATATGTTTATATTAAAAACAATAATAAAATGATTCATGAGAACATAAGGAAAAATGGTTTCAACTATGTTTGGATTTAAAATAAAGGAGTGTGCGATATTTCACAAGTGTTACTCCTAGTTTATTAGTAGTTAATTATAGTTATTTGACGATGGATGTTGTGTCACCAATGTTGATTGGATTAGTACACATTTGATGATCGATCTGTGTCACTTTATCGGATGATCTTCACACATTTATGGCTTATACTTATATTAGTGATGCGTTACTAAAATGAATGACTAGTGTGTATGTAAGTATATTTATGTTATTATCTTCTTGTTTGATGATTAGGATTGGCATTGAATGTTATTGATAATTGATGAACATATACTATATCTTATTAATTTTTACCACATATGATAATTTGTTGAGACGGATGAGTCGAAATACTATTTTATATTGTTATTATTCGCATTGAATGCATTGTTTGTGATGGTCGCACAGATGCAATGGTTGTAATGTACTAACAAGCATTTGGATGCAGGAGAAGAGAGGGAAATAGAACTATGTGGGCTTGATCCCCCAAAAACAGTACGTAGGTAATCTTTTTCTATGCAATAGCCACCAGATTCCTTAGGTTGGGCTAGGGTGCATAGGGTTAGGTGTAGTCCAAACATAGTTGAAACCATTTTTCCTTTTATTATATATATCTATACAGTTGTGAATTTTTAGGTAGAAGCAAAAGAGGTAATGGTATTGTGTATGAAGGCTATATTACAGATGCTGATATGGTATTTTATTTTACACTAGTTTTATATTGTCCACAAGTTATTGATAATTAATGTATTGAAATGGGAACTAATGTAATAAATGTTAAAAATTGTATCATAGAGTTGATGATCATTTATTCTAATGATTGATTCCGCTGTGAGGTTTCCCTTTCTATTCATTGTTTTAGAATTTTTTTAAATTTTTATCTACCCATGGTCCACTACTTTTAATATCTGAAAGTAGTTGCAAGCTTACTTTAACCGTCATTAATAATTGATTTTATAAAAAGTAGGCTGTCACATCTTTAGTATTTCTGAAATACTTAAGTAGACATTTTAAAACAGTCTGATAATTCTCATCATGATTAGACTAGTATCGGCTTTCGCGTCTTAATGCATAAGACGCATAGCTCAGCATACATTGTGAAACCGATTGCAGATGCATATGATATTCTTTTCAAACCATTCTTTTCACCACTATGAGGAGTATCTCCTTAAAAAAGATAATCCCCGACTACATCGAATCATTTTGACGCTTGGAATTCTCCATACCAAACCTTTTCAGCATAATATTTACGTATGGGGATTGAGACGATCCTAGCAAGCTGTTAACTCTATAGATCTTAGTATGTAGTGTAGGATCTAGATTAACCCTAGAGGGGGGGGGGGTGAATAGGGTTATAGCAGATTTTTCCAATTTAAATTCAGAAATAAACTACAGAAATAAATATGCTGAAAAAAAATAAATCACACACAAGATTTTACCCAGCTTCGGCAACCCCTGCCTACTGCTGCATTCCCAGATTTCTATTAGAATTAAACAGTATCACGCTTACAAACACTCTAACAGACTTGCAAACCCTGCTACCGCCTATAGATTTTTGCAAACTTGCAAACCCTGCTAACTGGACTAACTCTAACTAGACAATCTGACAACACCTAAACCCTAGGTGATAATTTATCATGTTTTGTTTTGAAGAGAATGTACAATTCAAGCAAATTATAAAAGCAAGCACTAGATTTAAAACAATTTGAATTATCTTGCCTTTAAAAAAAAACTTAACCCTATACAAACAAAAAAAAAACAGCGGTCACTTCCCTTTCTCTTATTTCACCCGGTCCATTTTCTTTTGTTTGTGAAACAAATGGCGGCCTCGATCTGATTAGGGTTTCGTTCCCTTTTGTTCCAGTTAGGGCTTCGATTTCTTCGATTGAACTGTGATTCGTTGCCCTAGCTCGCTGCTTCTCTGATGGTTGACTATAGCTAGTTTTGCAGTCGCTCGATCAAGTTCATTGCTTGTGTATTCGGTATGTACTGTCTCTTTTTGTTTTTCTAAATTGATACTCGAACTCGATTGTTCTGTGTGTTCTATGATGAATTTTTGGGTGTATTTATAGGGTTGAAACCCTAATTAACACTGTCTGATTTGATTTCTCACGTCGTTGATTTTCCTGAATTTGTTTTTAGGGTTTTCCTTTCTTGAGTAATTGCTGTCCATATTTGAATTCGAATTAATTGATTTGAAGATCTCTTGCTGCATTTGTTGTCTCGGTCTTCATTTGAATTAATGCTGTCCATATTTGAATTTGAGTTGATTGCTGCAGAGATTTCTTTCCAAATTAGAAATCTTTGATTTAATCAAAGACTTAATCAAAGGATACTAATTTGTTTTAATTTCGGCTTGATTTCTTCACAGCCTTATATTTGCCACTGTCTTTCACCAGTTTATTTTATATGTGCATATATACATTTGTATGTGTGTATGCATATATTAATTTGGTTTGTGCTTTCATTTTGTGATTCATCTGATTACTGACTTGCACATTTGTTTTGTTCACACATCACTTTACTTGAACTTGGTCTGGTGCAACTTGTTTCATTGTCTGTTCCATACATGAGAGTGATACTGTACTTTATTCATGCTTGTTACATTCAGTTTGCACTTGAGTTTGTAACTTGGAGTCTGCAACTTGATTTGTGCCTTGTCCATTCTCATGTGTTCATGTTGCTGGATTTGAATACATCTGTGCATGCCACAGTCATGTCTGCTCTGAACTTTTGATCATGTTGCCTTCGTGTTGTTGTTTGCTTCACTGTTGCATTCCACTTGTGTTTGCACTGCACTGCATGTTATGTTGGCCATTTGGTCTTGTTTTGTAGTGATGCACTTGATTGCTTCTGATTCATCTTTGAGGCAGTTTGCATTGTTTTAGTTGGTCAATGTAATTGCTGTTACATTACTTCACAGTGGTGCATTTGTTCATATAGCTCTGTTGTTGCTGTGTTCCATGAGCATGCTTCACTGTTGGTTGCAGTCTTGTGTTGGTAACCATCTTCAAGCATGTTGCAGTTTGTAGCTTTCATGCATTTTCTCTGTTCATTGTTCATTGTTGCACTTGGTGTTTGTAGCTGCTATGCAGTTGCTATGCATCACTATATATATATATACTGTGTTCTGTACTGCATTGATGCAGTTTCCATATTTTGTGTATTTTGATGCTGTCTTGATTTTGCTGCTTTCACTTGAAGTCTTGGCCAGTTGATCATCTTGCAACCTGGTCTGGTTTGCTTGAGTTTCACTGTGATAAGTTGTGCATGTGTGCTTTTGTGCTTTGAGACAGTTTCATTGCTTGGTCTCTGTTGCCTTGAATTTCTGGTTGGAGCTGTGCACACGAGTTGGCGAGGCAGTGCACACGTGTACGAATGTACACGTGTGTACTGCAGCCACTCATAGTTACCTGTCCCTGATAAAATTACTGATATGCACAGATATTGCATAATCAAAGATGATGACAATAACCCATGTATCTGAGACACAAACAAATTTTATTTTTGCGAATTTAAATTTGTTTGTTTTCAGATTACTGTTGTAGTTGTTAATTATACAGGTACACAGGAGACAGGACGAGAAGTGGAGCTGGACAATGCAGATAGATGCAGATGTGCAGACAGAGTGAAAAAAAAACTGAGTGTTGAGTGTTGTAGTGAGAAGAGTAAAATGTATGAACTGATGTATGTATATATATATATATATATAGAGAACTGAAAAACTTTGTATTGTTTAAGTGTTGAAATAAAATATTATATTGAATAAAAAATACTGTTTGAATTATATAAATTCTGTGCAATAGTATAATTATTCAATATGAATATTTCTTCCTTTCTGTACATAGTTCAAACTACAAACACACATATATATTGATATAAGTTTGTTATCATCAAACAAAAAATCACATCAAACAATCTCCCCCTTTTGATGATGACAAACATATATATTAAAGATTTTGAAATGCTAATACATGTGTTTGAACAAAAAAAAATTTTAGCTCCCCCTATTTGAATGCTCCCCCTACAACCAAGACCTCTCCCTATTTAGAAGTTAACAAAATTTACAAAGGAATAAAAGAACTAAAGAAAATTAACTAACGATATTTAACCAAATTTGTTGAGATATTCCAAAAAATATTTACTTCCTCATCAAAATCTTGTTCTTCTCCCCCTTTTGTCATTATCAAAAGACTGACAAAAAACAATGGAGCAGTAGGAACAAAAAATAATATATCATAACGAGATAAAAACTTCCATATTGTAGAGGATGGATCGATGATCGGTTTTAATAAGAAGAGAGATATTTTAACATTAATCTGACATTTAAGCACAAAAACAAAAAAATAAGCACTTACTAACCACTCATAACCATAAGGACTTTTAAATGGGATTAGCAGTTACTTATTAGTCTAAGCATCCAGACCAGAATACTTAGTTACCATACTCCATCCATGCATAACCATAAGGACTTTTAAATGAGAATGAAGTAATGATAAAAATAATTCTCTCATATGTTCCATCCATGCATAACCATAAGGACTTTTAAATGAGAATGGATACATGAGATTTATTATTTATTATTAAATTTTTTTTTTTATTTAATTTTAAAAATAATTCACTCTTCTTATTTTATCAAACCATTATGAATGATAGAAAGATGGTAGAAATAGAAATGATCATGGAATAAGTTACCAAGTTAATTATATTATGTAATATCCAGTACTGAATACCATATTCGAATCAATCTTTGGAAAATATCCAAAACTTGTTTGAATCCTAGAAATTGAAGTTGAAAGTATATATCCAAGAATATTTCTACCTAACAATGAAAAAATGGTTAGTCAATTTCTATAATCCCCAAATCCAAACGTAATCTAGAAAATCTGTCTTCAGGGAGGGGTTTTGTGAAAATATCAGCAAGTTGAGCCTCAGTTGAAATATATTCAATGCAAATGTCTTCCTTAGCAATGTGATCTCTAAGAAAGTGGTGTCTCACATCAATGTGTTTTGTGCATGAATGATGAACAGGATTATTTGATAAGTCTATTGCACTTTTACTGTCACATTTTAATGGAACTTGTTTATAAACTAAGCCAAAATCAGAAAGAGTTTGCATCATCCATAAAATTTGAGCACAGCAACTTCCTAAAGCAATATATTCTGCTTCAGTGGTGGATAATGCAACACAATTCTGTTTTCGACTTGACCATGAAACTAATGAATGTCCTAGCATGAAACATGTCCCACTGGTGCTTTTCCTGTCAACCAATGAACCAGCATAATCAGCATCAGAATAACCAACTAAATCAAAGTTTTCACAAGAAGGGTACCATAATCCAAATTTGTGTGTGTGTGAAAGATATCTCAAAATTCGTTTAGTGGCTTTCAAATGAGATTCTTTAGGATTAGATTGAAAACGTGCACACAAACATACAGAAAACATAATATCAGGTCTAGAAGCAGTAAGATAGAGAAGTGAACCAATTATCCCTCGATATTTTTTCTGATCAACAGCACTTCCTTTCTCGTCTTTGTCCAACTTTGTTGATGGGCTCATAGGAGTTCTCAATGGTTTGGAGTTCTCAATTCCAAATTTCTTCAACAGTTCCAACACATACTTGGATTGTGAAATGAAAATGCCATCACTGCTTTGCTTGATTTGAAATCCAAGAAAATATTTCAATTCTCCAACCAAGCTCATCTCGAATTTAGCCTGCATGACTTGTTCAAATTTCTCGCACAAGATTTCATTAGTAGCACCATAAATGATATCATCCACATAAATCTGTACAATCAAAAAATCACTTCCTTTGTGTAATAGAAACAGTGTCGTGTCAGCACTCCCCTTTTTAAAGCCATTTTCCAAAAGATATGTACAAAGGCAGTCATACCAAGCTCTAGGAGCTTGCTTAAGACCATATAATGCTTTTTCAAGTTTATACACATGATTTGGAAAAACATGATTTTCAAATCCGGGGGGTTGTTCAACAAAAACTTCTTCTTTCAGATCACCATTTAGAAATGCACTTTTTACATCCATTTGTTTAAGTTTGAAACCTTTATAACAAGCAAAGCTGAGCAAAATTCTAATGGCTTCTAACCTAGCAACTGGTGCAAATGTCTCATCAAAATCTATGCCTTCTATTTGGTTATATCCTTTTGCGACCAACCTAGCTTTGTTTCTAATTACATTTCCTGATTCATCAAGTTTGTTTTTGAACACCCATTTAGTTCCTACAATTGGATAGTCATTAGGCCTAGGAACTAATTTCCAAACTTTATTTCTCTCAAATTGATTAAGTTCATCTTGCATTGCTAAAACCCAACTTTCATCATTAAGAGCCATTTCAACAGAATCAGGTTCTATTTCAGAAATAAAACCACTATGACAACAAAACGCACACAAATTTTTATCAAATGCAGAACGAGTGCGTATACCTTCCGTAGGATCTCCTATAACCAATTCAGGAGGATGATTGGATTTGAATTTCAATCTATCAGCATCAACAGTCCTACTTCCATCTTTCTCAGTAGATGTCCCTTCTTTAATGCCTTCATGATCTACCCCATCATCACCTGTTTTTTTAGTCGTCCTTTCCAGATCAGATTCATCAAATTTCACATTGACTGATTCAACAATTGTCTTTGTTCGTTTGTTGTATATCCTGTAAGCCTTGCTCCTTGTTGAATAGCCCATGAAAATTCCCTCATCGGCCTTAGATTCAAATTTTCCAAGTTGATCACCTGTGTTAAGAATAAAACAAGGGCATCCAAAAACACGAAAGTAAGAGATGTTAGGTTTCCTTTCATGCCATACTTCATAAGCCGTTTTGCCTAGTATTGGTCTAATCATTACTCTATTCATTACATAGCACGAAGTATTCACCGCCTCTGCCCAAAAAGTTAGAGGTAGTTTATACTCACTCAACATGGATCTAGCCAATTCTTGCAATGTACGATTTTTCCTTTCAACCACCCCATTTTGTTTAGGTGTTCGTGGAGCAGAAAATTCATGTTTTAAACCATTTTCTTCACAAAAGTTTTCAAATTCCGAATTTTCAAATTCGCCTCCATGATCACTTCTCAAAGTTTTAATTGAAACTCCTTTTTCATTTTGAACAAGTTTAGCAAATTTTGAAAAATAATCAAAAGATTCAGATTTTTTGGCTAAGAAATAAACCCATGTAAATCTAGAGTAATCGTCAACCAATACATAACAATAACGTTTTCCATTCAAACTTGCAATTTCATTTGGTCCAAATAAGTCCATATGAATTAATTCGAGGACCCTTGATGTGCTAACAATATTTTTAGGGCGAAATGATGATCGACTAAGCTTGCCCAAGGAACATGCTTTACACACTTTGTTATCTTTAAATTTCTGATGTGGTAACCCTCTGACTAAATCTTTCGTTTCAAGATTTCTTAAGAGACTCATGCTAGCATGTCCAAGTCTCCTATGCCATAAAGATGCCTCTTCGTCAGTGGCTACCAAACATCTGGAAAGATTTAGATTGTCAAACGAAAGTGAGTAAACATTTCCTTTTCTTTTGCCCATAAAAACAATGTTATTAGAAGTTTTATCAATGATTTTGCAAGTATCACTATCAAAAACCACATTCATACCTTTGTCACAGAGTTGGCTAATAGAAATGAGATTGTGATGCAAATTATCAACGTATAAAACATTAGTCAAGGAAAAAGTACCATTACTTACTTCACCTTTCCCAATAATCTTACACTTGCTATTGTCTCCCATGATCACATTTCCACCTCTAAACTTCTCTAGGCTAAGGAACTTAGATTTATCACCTGTCATATGTCTAGAACAACCTGAATCTAGAAACCATTCTTGTTGCTCCTTAGCCCGCCAACAGACCTACATAAAGAGAGAGGAGGATGACCTAGAGAAACTCTTAGGTCCAATGATATTAGTAACTGAAGCATTGTGAACAAACAATCCCTTTGGAACCCAAACTTGTTTTGTCCTTTTATTTTTGTTCCTATAGACATGAAATTTGTTTGTAGAATTCTTAGGAACCCAAACTTGTATAAATTTTGTGTTCTTGTTCCTATGACTACAATTTTCAACACGATGTCCAATTTCACTTCTAACAAAGACACTCTTACCTTTTGCATGACCATCAACCTGTGTTTTCCCAAAACCTAGTCCTTTTCTATTATTAGCAAAGAGTTGATTTCCCAACAACATGTTAAACGATTTTTCTCCTCTTGAAAAGTTATTCAGAGATTTCTCAAGATTTTGGACTTTGGTTTTAGTGTTGTGTTTTCAGTTACAAGTGTGGTGCATCTATTTATAAAATCTTTTTTCCTCGTGTCAATGATTTCCTTAAGACTTGAATTTTCTTTTTCAAGATTATCGAAGCTATTCTTAAGTCTTGATATTTCTGAATCTAAAGTTTTACATTTTTTACAGTCTAGGTTTTGAATATTCTCAAGTTCAGTTTCTAACCTAGTATTCTCATGAACAAGTTCTCTCCTGTCAGATTTCAATTTTTCAATCTTAGTTTCAAGAGTATCAATTGTATTAGTAAGATCATAACACATCAAAACAAGTTCTTTATAAGAATAGTCACGTACCTCACTGGATTCCTCTGAACTTGTTTCTGAATCTGATTTTGCCATAAGGCACAAGTTAGCCTCTTCTGAGCTATTATCCGAAACTTCTTCTCCTTCTTCATCATCCCAAGTTGCTGCAAAAGCCTTCTTCTTCTTTTTCTTTCCTTTGTTGTTTTTGAGAAGTGGACATTTTTGTTTGAAGTGGCCAGGCTTTTTGCAGTTAAAGCATGTCAATTCATTATCGGAATCATCAGAATCTTTTGACTTATTACCACTTGTTTTCTTCTTGCGTGGCCTGAATTTTGACCATTTTCTAAGATTATTGACTGCCATCGCAAGCTCTTCAATTGGATCTTCTTCTTCTTCACCGCTTTCTTCTTTGCTTTTTAAGGCAATCGTCTCCTTTTTTGATTCGGAGTTGTTATGTTCCTCTTTTGCCTTTAGCTCAAGCTCATATGTCATCAAGTTTCCGATCAACTCTTCCATGCTCAGTTTACTCAGATCTTTCGATTCTTGTATTGCAGTGACTTTTGCCTCAAAGTTCATTGGTAAGACTCGCAGTATCTTCCGTACAAGCTCTACTTCAGTGAAGACCTTCCCAAGCGCTCTAGCATTGTACACCAAAGTTGAAAACCGTCCAAACATATCCTTTATGCTTTCACCCTTTTCCATCATAAAGTTTTCGTATTCATTGCTAAATAGAGAACCGTCCAAACATTCCTGTGCTGTTGTACAATGAGAAATTCTATTAAATTCATTTTTATCAAGAGCACAGATCAAAGCGTTCATTGCTTTGGCATTTGTAGTTTTTAATTTCTTATCATTAGCATCCCACCTATCCTTAGGTTTAGGAATCTCAGTATCACCAACAACTATAGTGGGAGATTTATAGCCAGTTTCAATAATATCCCAAACATCATAATCGACAGAACTAAGATAAATACTCATTCTAACTTTCCAATAAGCATAATCATTCCCATTAAACATGGGTGGCCTAGCAATAGATTGCCCCTCAGAAAAAGCATTATTTGGTGGATTCATGACTCTAGAGTTAAAGTAAAATACCAGGCTCTGATACCACTTGTAGGATCTAGATTAACCCTAGAGGGGGGGGTGAATAGGGTTATAGCAAATTTTTCCAATTTAAATTCAGAAATAAACTACAGAAATAAATATGCTGAAAAAAAATAAATCACACACAAGATTTTACCCAGCTTCGGCAACCCCTGCCTACTGCTGCATTCCCAGATTTCTATTAGAATTAAACAGTATCACGCTTACAAACACTCTAACAGACTTGCAAACCCTGCTACCGCCTATAGAGTTTTGCAAACTTGCAAACCCTGCTAACTGGACTAACTCTAACTAGACAATCTGACAACACCTAAACCCTAGGTGATAATTTATCATGTTTTGTTTTGAAGAGAATGTACAATTCAAGCAAATTATAAAAGCAAGCACTAGATTTAAAACAATTTGAATTATCTTGCCTTTAAAAAAAAACTTAACCCTATACAAACAAAAAAAACAGCGGTCACTTCCCTTTCTCTTATTTCACCCGGTCCATTTTCTTTTGTTTGTGAAACAAATGGCGGCCTCGATCTGATTAGGGTTTCGTTCCCTTTTGTTCCAGTTAGGGCTTCGATTTCTTCGATTGAACTGTGATTCGTTGCCCTAGCTCGCTGCTTCTCTGATGGTTGACTATAGCTAGTTTTGCAGTCGCTCGATCAAGTTCATTGCTTGTGTATTCGGTATGTACTGTCTCTTTTTGTTTTTCTAAATTGATACTCGAACTCGATTGTTCTGTGTGTTCTATGATGAATTTTTGGGTGTATTTATAGGGTTGAAACCCTAATTAACACTGTCTGATTTGATTTCTCACGTCGTTGATTTTCCTGAATTTGTTTTTAGGGTTTTCCTTTCTTGAGTAATTGCTGTCCATATTTGAATTCGAATTAATTGATTTGAAGATCTCTTGCTGCATTTGTTGTCTCGGTCTTCATTTGAATTAATGCTGTCCATATTTGAATTTGAGTTGATTGCTGCAGAGATTTCTTTCCAAATTAGAAATCTTTGATTTAATCAAAGACTTAATCAAAGGATACTAATTTGTTTTAATTTCGGCTTGATTTCTTCACAGCCTTATATTTGCCACTGTCTTTCACCAGTTTATTTTATATGTGCATATATACATTTGTATGTGTGTATGCATATATTAATTTGGTTTGTGCTTTCATTTTGTGATTCATCTGATTACTGACTTGCACATTTGTTTTGTTCACACATCACTTTACTTGAACTTGGTCTGGTGCAACTTGTTTCATTGTCTGTTCCATACATGAGAGTGATACTGTACTTTATTCATGCTTGTTACATTCAGTTTGCACTTGAGTTTGTAACTTGGAGTCTGCAACTTGATTTGTGCCTTGTCCATTCTCATGTGTTCATGTTGCTGGATTTGAATACATCTGTGCATGCCACAGTCATGTCTGCTCTGAACTTTTGATCATGTTGCCTTCGTGTTGTTGTTTGCTTCACTGTTGCATTCCACTTGTGTTTGCACTGCACTACATGTTATGTTGGCCATTTGGTCTTGTTTTGTAGTGATGCACTTGATTGCTTCTGATTCATCTTTGAGGCAGTTTGCATTGTTTTAGTTGGTCAATGTAATTGCTGTTACATTACTTCACAGTGGTGCATTTGTTCATATAGCTCTGTTGTTGCTGTGTTCCATGAGCATGCTTCACTGTTGGTTGCAGTCTTGTGTTGGTAACCATCTTCAAGCATGTTGCAGTTTGTAGCTTTCATGCATTTTCTCTGTTCATTGTTCATTGTTGCACTTGGTGTTTGTAGCTGCTATGCAGTTGCTATGCATCACTATATATATATATACTGTGTTCTGTACTGCATTGATGCAGTTTCCATATTTTGTGTATTTTGATGCTGTCTTGATTTTGCTGCTTTCACTTGAAGTCTTGGCCAGTTGATCATCTTGCAACCTGGTCTGGTTTGCTTGAGTTTCACTGTGATAAGTTGTGCATGTGTGCTTTTGTGCTTTGAGACAGTTTCATTGCTTGGTCTCTGTTGCCTTGAATTTCTGGTTGGAGCTGTGCACACGAGTTGGCGAGGCAGTGCACACGTGTACGAATGTACACGTGTGTACTGCAGCCACTCATAGTTACCTGTCCCTGATAAAATTACTGATATGCACAGATATTGCATAATCAAAGATGATGACAATAACCCATGTATCTGAGACACAAACAAATTTTATTTTTGCGAATTTAAATTTGTTTGTTTTCAGATTACTGTTGTAGTTGTTAATTATACAGGTACACAGGAGACAGGACGAGAAGTGGAGCTGGACAATGCAGATAGATGCAGATGTGCAGATAGAGTGAAAAAAAAACTGAGTGTTGAGTGTTGTAGTGAGAAGAGTAAAATGTATGAACTGATGTATGTATATATATATATATATATATATATATATATATAGAGAACTGAAAAACTTTGTATTGTTTAAGTGTTGAAATAAAATATTATATTGAATAAAAAATACTGTTTGAATTATATAAATTCTGTGCAATAGTATAATTATTCAATATGAATATTTCTTCCTTTCTGTACATAGTTCAAACTACAAACACACATATATATTGATATAAGTTTGTTATCATCAAACAAAAAATCACATCAAACATGTAGCTGCTTCCTCCAAATCCTTCATGGAGAAATTCTTGGATAACCTTGCTTTCACTGATTGCAACAATGCAATGTTGTTGCCAATCAGTAGTAAATCCTCGAAATACAGGGCTAAAAATACTAAATGCATTTCCTTGTTCGTTTTGCTATACACACGCTTCCTTTATATTCGAATAAAACCAAACTATTTGATTACTTGATCAAAACACTTATTCCAACTTCTTAAAGCTTGTTTAAGACCATAAAATTATCTTAACAATTTGCAAGCCTTGCCCTCGCTCCCACTGACCACAAAACCCTCGGGCTGCGACATGTAAATAGTCTTTTCTAAATCATCATTTAGAAATGTGGTTTTCATGTCCATTTGCCATATTTTGTAGTCACATAACCCGATAATGGTAAGAATTATATGAATGGAATTAAGCATGGCTAGAGATGAAAATGTTTCATCATAATAAACAACTTGAATTCAACGAAGCCCTTCTGCAACTAGCCTTGCCTTATAAGTCTCTACCAATCCATTTTCATTTTTATTTTTCTTAAATATCCATTTATCTTCGATAGGGTTTATCCCTTCAAGTGTGTCAGCCAAAGTCCACACTTTGTTTTCATACATGGTATCCATTTTGGTTCATAGCTTTAAGACAAAGTGTAGAGCATTTACTCTACACTGCTTGTTGAAATGAGAAAGGAGTATTATCTTATAAGAAGTTGTCCTCTTTTTTGTCATCTACGAGAAAACCAAAGTATCTCCCTAGAACATGGGATTTCCGATCTAACATTTTATTAGGTTGCATGTTTTCGTATAATGGTGATTTTGATTCTGTGCAGTCGAAGCGCTTACCGGTTCCGTAGTGATGAAGGTGCAAAAATTTTTAGTAAGGATATAGCGGAAAATAAAAAAGGTTTAAAATGCTTCATTGGATATAAAACCAAATATTTAATGTTAATTTATTGTCGTTCTCACATATTTATGTTGGAAAAGAAATATTATTTGATCTTATATAACAAAATCGTAGTATATAAGGATTTATGCAAATTAGATTTGGTGGCTATAATAGGTTTCTAACTTATATTGAGCACTTATGCCTTAAAACATGGTCTTTATCCTAACTTTGTTGATTTGTTTTAAAAGAGAACTAACCTAATAAACCTCTATATATTAATATTGCTAAAGCATGTGCTATAAGGCCTTGCTTTAGTGGGTGTAGCAAAAAATAATAGGGCTTATAGTGGATCTATTGTTTCACAAAAATTGAAATAGCGTAGCAGTCAAAGAGCACTATGTGCTATAGTAGGGTTTTGCAGGGCTTTAGTACATAGATTTCATTCTCTAACTGGCTCAACCTTGGTGTTAATTTATCGAATCTCATCTAAGTCAACAACTTCACTTTAATTTCTTTCATTAGGGATTCCTTTTCCAAAAAGACAACATGCCAAAAAATAGTAACCTTTTGCTCCTCGATATGGTAGAAAATATATCTCATTGAATTCTTGATATATCCTATAAGTTTACACAACGTTGATCTTGCCTCAAGTTTATTGGGGCCAACATTCTTAATGTAGGTTAGACAACTTCACACCTTCAAATACTTGGTTTAGTGTGTTCTTCCCACACCGCATTTCATATAAGGTCCAAAGCATAGATTTAGTAGGCATAAAGTTCAACATGTGTGCTGCGGTTTCCAACACATATCCTCAATAAAAAAGAGGTAACTCATCTTTAATCATCATGGAGCAAACCATATCTAATTGGGCTCGATCCATTCTTTTCAAAACACCTTTTTTTAGAGGTATAGTTTGTAGTAACTTAGGGTATAATCCTATTATCCTATAAGTATATAGGAGTCTTGTCCGACATACCCACATCCTTGATCAGATTGAAGTATTTTAATCTTATGGTATGTTTGTTCTTCAACCTCATTTTTATAAAATTTACATTACTCACAAACATCGAATTTATTTTTCATAAGCTATATGCATTTTAGTCTTGAGAGATCATTAGTTAAAGTTATAAAATAAGAATTATCTTTGGTAACTATAGGCATTGTGCCACAATACATAGTATGTATGAGATTCAAGAGTACATTAACTATATCGTTGCTCCCACTAATCAATTTAGACATGACTTAGAAATATCATATGATTCAGAATCAAATCACGTTAAAAATCATTCGTTTTTAATTCTCTGTAGTCATTTATCACTGATATAACCTTGCCTATAATACAATAGATAATTATTACTAAGATTAAGTACATAATCCCAAACAACATCACATATATTTTTCCACCAAACATGGTACTCATAATACTATTGTTAGAATGAAAATTAAAACTAGTTTCAGATAATATTTACTACAAATAAATTGTTTACATAATATCAATTATTAATAACTAAATCAAGATAATTTGGCAAATGTAAATGATAGTGCCCAAATGCAATTGCATCTACAATAGATTTATCAACAACTTAAATTCTCATTTCTCCTTTTCCACATGTCATGTACTCTTAAGTATTTGTAACAAATTATAGACATGAGTTCCAAATTTAGCATCTAGAACCAAAGATAATCTATTCATTGCAAAACAATTTTGAATCATAGATAAAACTGTAAGAGTGGATGAACTATTCTCCTTGTTCTCTTTGACAAATTTTATGTTATTTGGACAATTCCTTTTCTTATGTCCCTTCTTATAACAGTGATAAAATTCACCCATTTCATTAAAAGCATTCTTCTTACTCTTCTTGTTAACATGCTTTCTCTTCTTCGAACTAATTGAAGACGCTGCCTTTCCCTTTATAGGAAACATTATGCGCTAATCTTTGGATGAGTTCTAGGTTGATCGCGATATATTTAGTAGCTCCACAAGGCTCACATTCAATTGGTTCATATTTTAATTCAATATGAATGTCTCGAACTGTGGAGCAAGAGACCCTAAGATCAAGTCCACTTGTAACTTGTCACTTATAGTAACATCTATGTGTGAAAGTCCATCAATATTGCCTTTAATCAATAACACATATTCCACTACATGTTTTCCCTCTATAATCTTCATATTGAAAGTTTCTTAGTAATCTTGTACCTTGCGAAATGAGATTGCATCTCAAATAACGTTGTATGGATATCAAAGATTTGATGGACAATCATGCTTCAGTGCACTCTTTTCAATGGTTTGTCTAAAGTAGACCACATCTAAACTTGGGATATTTCAATATCCATTACCTATTTGTCTTATGAAATCTACTAATTTAGATTCTGCGTTTTTAGTAAGTTTTGCTTTTATAGTGTATATATAACAATAAACATAACATAGACTAGTGTTATTTTGATTGTTCTTAGCCAGTGATTATAATTAGCTCCGGTGAGCTTGTCATTTTCTGAAAATACCTTAGATATGGGCATTTTTGTAAAATTAATTTCAGTAGATTAGGACATTTATATATAGCAAATGTTGTTATATTTTTAGTAAGGTTAAACATGTTTATTTCACTTACTAATAAGCTCCCACCTAATTTTTATAATTCTCAAAACCTATAGAGAAATGTAGAAGTCTTTCGACTTCTCCAATGAGTGTTAGGGCTTACTTGCCTTAGGATTCTGAACTAGACTTTACTCAACAAACCATAGGCCAGAAAGCGATGGATAGCACATTTTTTGCTGTATCTTATACAACCCTAAATTTGTGGTATTTATCCTATTCTCATTTTGACCTTGAGTTTTCCAAACAAATCAAATTATTCACTCATAGTTACTATTTTGTAATGGCTATGTATAATGTATGTACCATGATTTTGCTTAACGAATAAATATAGTTATCTTAACTCATCTGGTCAATATATTAATAATAGTAGAAATTAGCCACAAGGGTCTCTTTAGCAAGTGCGATTAGTTTCTAGGACATAATTACTTTTAAGGACAAAATGCAAAATAATTAGTTTCTAAGGCCTAAATACCTATGAAATTATGTCCTTGAAAGTAATTGGACTGTTGACTTTGTCCTTAAAAGTAATTATTCTGCTGACTTTGATCTTGAAATTAATTTCTATAGATGTGTATCCTAGAAACTAATTGGACTGCAAAGTCTGTCCTTCTAGTAAATTTCCCTTTAATAATACTGCACAAAACATCTCTAGCTTGAATTTGACAAATAGAGAGTATGCAAGTAACTTATTAGTATATACATGGTAAAAGACAACTTCATGTTAGATATTCATAATCTTAATATATTTATTAAAGTGATACCAATTTATGTAATAATATATTTCTTATAAAGTACCCTCGTAATTCAAATGTCATACACATCTGAAATCATGGTATACGTATTATACATATGTATTCCTTAAAGCTAATTTGGGTTTCTTATAGCTCCCATTTTTTTAACTGAATAATATTTAATATTAATTTTATTAATTAAAACATATTTAACTAATCATATTATTATTTAATTAATACTTTAACTAATTTAATTTTATTCATCCTAAATATTTTAAAAGTTAAAATTGACTATTACATTTATAGTAATTTTGGTTACATATATCATTATACATGTATATTATTTACTAATTAACTTTTAATTAGTTAAAATAATGTTAATCAAAATAAAAATTAATTTCAAATTTTTTACTATGATCCACCTTAAATATTTTAAAATAAGTATACGCATGTAATCATAATATCACATAACTCTTCTTGCATTCAATAATGGCGTCTAATGACAAAATATACCTTTCTTCTCTTAATCCGAATGCTTAGCAATTTTTTTCTTTGTAGTTAAGTAATGATACCTTTACTCAAGTGGTCAAAGTGAATACCCAAAATATTCCAATCTACAATGCTGCCATAGACCCACCTTACTTTCGTGAATAGGCTTATCCAATGTATCAATAAAAATAAAGGAAAATTGTTTTGTGGTGTGGGGAGCATCGCACAAAGCACACTAGTGTGGAGACACAATTAAATGTTTTGGCGGTGGAAATTTGGGTCATAAGTGCATATTGTACTCGAACTTAGCTTCAGTATACAAACCTAAATGATTGTGTGCCAACGATTCAGTGAAGGATAAGAGGAACATGGATTTCAACTTGTTTACAAATGTATGCAATTGAAAGGTTTATTGCAGTTGGCCTTCAGATTAACAGGGAACAAGGCATTGGATTACTAGAAGATATTGTTCACTATTTCAATGAAGCTTTTTGGGAAGGTGATGTAATGGAATGGCCATTGCCAGCAATAAAACAACCAAAGTCAAACCCAGTTGAAAAGCGACATAGACAAAAGGAGAAGCTTGAAATGGGTGGAAAAGAGAGATCGAAAGAGGCATATTTTACATTTGATGTATTGCCACATTCATGTTTAGCGGCTACCTAACTTTCTTTTCTAGATCCTCTATTTTTAAATCCCTTTGTATGTTGTTTAGGTCAGCAACTATCGACCATCTCGGACCAGCTCAGGTAGGTCTTTTTAGGTTGGAGTGTTTTGAAATCACAAAAGACTTTATGGCTTTGGATGGTTTGGTGGATTAAGTAAGGTTTCTTAATAGAATTGTAGGGAGTTTTCTAGCGGTGGATGGTCAATCAGATAGATTTTCAGTTGGAAAATAGCTAGTGTCATATGGGAACCTCTAATTCTAGGCTTGGATAAAACTGTCAATGATATGATGGTGGTTATTTGATTGCATAGAGAAAACAGTTTGGATTGGGGTAAAAAGGTTGCATTAGGGAAGGATGAAACATGGGAGTTTGTAACATAATTGCTGTAGGAAGTGTGGTTGCTAACAAGATGTATTTGGTGAAAGGGGGTTTAGGTGGTTTGGTAGAATGAAGTATTGTGGGATAGAAGGTGTGGAAGCTTGTGTTTTGATGATCACGAGGACACGAATATATATTGTGTATATGTAAGCAAGCAGGATAACGTAGGTGGTTATTTAAATGATGTTAGCATGTCAAAGGGGAGTGATTTTGGGGTAAGGGAAATATGTTATTCTTTGAGGAAAGAAATTTCTATACATGTAGTTGAAGGAGATGCGGCATAAGCTTTATCATGGGAAGGAGTCATGGTCTTATTATATTAGAGCTATATGCGGACATGGCAGTTCAAGATGCAATGATCTTGGCTAAGCTTGTGGGTGTTTCTTTTAATGGGATAAATTTGGATATGATTACACCTTGATTGGATCAAAATGGTCGAGTAAGGAAAAATCTATCCAAACAAGAAGATAGATAAGGAGGAGCGCATGTCTTTAAGGGGTTTCCACTCCCTCGGCGACTAGAGCCATTGGCTCTAGGTCAAGTTCGGTAGTTTTCTTGGGTAGTAATTGATGCACTTTTATTATTAAATGGGATGTCCACTAGCTCTATGCTTGACTTAGCTAGGAGGTCAGGTTTTGTCCATAACATAGATCATCATGGTAACATTGGCTGTATTAGAAACATGGAAGGAAAAGGGTTCGAACACTTAGATAATGAAATACATTAGTTAGAATGTTAAAGGTACAAATGAGCTCGGTAAATGTAATAAAACTAGGAATTTCTTAAAAGACACAAATATTGACAGTCTTATTATAAGGAACTAAAATAGATAGCCCCGATTACTACTTCAATAGTAATTTAAGGAGGGTTATACATTAACACTGGGTTTGCCTCCCCGCTAGGTGTAGTTATAGAGGATTAATGGTAGGTTGGGAACAAAACAACGCTAAGCCATACAGTTCATTATTAAAGCTCGTTTGATGCACCTCATTTTCACTAACTAAAAGGATGACTCTTTGTTAAACACATCGAATGTGTATGGGCCGCACAATAAGATTGATAGGAGAACCCTTTGGATCAAGTGTTTAGAGTTTAGATACCTTACCTTAGGTTCATGGGTCATAGGAAGGGATTTAAACATCATCAGATTTTTAGATGAGCACTCGCTTGGAGAAAGGATATTTCCATCATGGAGGAGTTCGACCGGTTTATTACTGTTAACCAGGTTTTTTAGTCATTTAGAAGTCAATGGAAGTTAGAACATCAAGATGAAGATGAAACAACTTGAAAACATGGGAGTACACTTAAAAAAGCTAGAGAAGGAATTTGGAAAAGTTTCATTCAAATTGGGATTAAGGGTATAACTCGACATCGAGTTATATAGGTTGGCACTGACCTATGTTCCCCCTGTTTTGCTTCCCAAACTCCATATATCTCACATACTACTTCAACTACTCATGGACAAGTGGTTTTCCTAATGTATGGGTGAGAACTTCCAAGGATTAATGAGCGGAACTGAAGAAAGTAGGATGATTCAAGTGTTATCAAGAAAGTCATTAAACTCAACTCGAAGTTGATGGAAAAGAGCTTAGAATGCATCAAGTAAAAGATGAAAGAGCAAAGCAGGTAAAAAAGTTCACTTTTCACTAAAGGAAATAGGTCGGCACTAAGTTATTTAAGTTGGTACCCAATTATTTCCTTGGTTTGTGGGCCTCCATGCTCACCTATATGACATCGAACTAGCTTTGGGACTTTATTATATGCATTTTGTCTCCATGCACCTATTTCCCTATAAATACTAGTTTAGCTACAACTAAAGAGGGATCTGATTTTTGCAGGTTCTTCTTCTCTTCTTATCTCCTTTATAATAGTCGCCTAGGCAGCTAGAGAACTTACCACACCCTTGTATTAGTGACTTGTACTCTCAAATTCTTTACAAAAAGCAACAAATAAAACTTTAAAGTGCACGTAGGCCAGAGATTACCGAACCACTATAAAAATCTTCTATCTACTTCTTCTATTGTCTTTTATTTCCTACACTATTTGCTAGATCCATATCCCACATTCCCTACAACTCTTTCGTGGGTGTTGATCCATTATTTGCATCAGCGTTTTGGTGCTTTTACCGAGAAAAATTAATCCAGGATTGGATCTAGCTCTTTACTTAGGTTTTGAAGGATCTAGAATTTAGATCTAGAAGTTTTACGTGAAGAATTTGAGGATGTGCCGTTAGAAATCCATGATGCCTAGAAAAGGAAGATCTACCTCTAGAAGATCCATGAGAGCAATAGTTGGTGGTGATGAAGCAAATACCCACCAAACAAAAGTTAATAATGGAAATGGAGTACCAAAATCCTCTGCTTAACACGAACTATAGACCATAGGAGAGTTCAATAAGATAATCCATGAACTTAACCAGAGGATAGCAGATAGCCAAAAAGCTCTATGGACAAGATGGATGATTTGCTCAATCTACAACCCCAAACTAATAGGAGAACAAGAAGGGAAACTTCACCTGTTATAGAACAAGAGAATTCCTTTGTTTTTAGCCTAAACAGGAGAAACAGGAAGCAAAAGCAGAAGGAAGTAGTTAGTGGAGTTGTAGGAGGACTTGCAGGAGGAAGCAGGAGCGCTCTCGCCTTAAGAAAACAGTTCGGTACCTAGAGAATTTCCCCTAGCACTAAGAGGAATGCTCATGCAAATGCCGCTCAGGAAGGTGATGTTGTTGCTGTCACTAATAAGGATGTAGACTTGCAACATGATGATGATTTGGAATTGGATGTTAATGCTGATGAAGTTGGAGTTTATCCCGCCCTTTGGCAAGGCCCTGATGCCATGGATTTCATGGTCATCGAGGCAGGAAGCCTGGAGAGATGATTATTTGGTTCAGAGATCAGTTATAAGTACGGCTATGGATGATAGTCAAGTGCGTTGCAAATGGTACCCCGGAATTGGCAAAGTATGGATTGGAAATTCCCTTAGGTAAGGGATCAGACCAGATCACTATGGTTATTGATCACTCGGATTGGGAGTTCAACTCAATAATGATCGCACAATAACTCAAAAACACCAGAGGAATCAAGAAAACAACTATGAAGCACAAAGAGGAAGTGGAGGTGGACCACCATAATCGATCACGTAGCGCTATGTGGCCCCAACCATCGGTCGGTGTCGATCGGTCATATGGCCCCAAGTGGGCGCCATTTTTTCTGGATCGGTCTTTCCTAACTTTGGTCTTACACACGTGGATTTTCAGATTGATATTTGCATGTCTTTGCCAATAAATACAAGAACATTGACTCATTGATCTTCTTTTGGCTCTTCTTCGTTGTTTCTCTTTCCTTTCTCTATTTATTTTGTAAGGATAAAAAATGTATTTGTAATCCTATAGTATAATAAAAAGATTATTGGATTGGACATAGGTCAGAGTTTGTCGAAACACTATAAATTTCATGTGTTCATTTACTTTTTCCATTGAATCTATGATCTGTGCATTCAATTCTCCATCTAGAAATTGTGATTGAATTTATGGTGCTATCATATTAGTTGAGTGTTTGGGACTAATTTTGGTGCAAACATTTTGGGTATCAGAGCAAGGTTACTTGCACTTGCAAATTTGAAAACAATTTAGAGCTTGGATTTGGATCAATGGTCATGCAATCTACAAGGAAAGCCCCTGCGGATAAGAGTCTCCATGAAGGAAGTCGAAGACATCTTCAGGTGCTGGAACCAATCAACTAACATAATTTAGGAGATTTAGTTAGATAAATTAAATAGAATAATGTAAATGTTAAATGGTAAGGGGGTTGAGACTTGAATAAATCTAATTAAGGTCATGCTTAATGAAATAATTAAATGGGCTTAAGAATAGGTTATGAGCTAATTAATTTACATAAGGTTATATTGGGTATTTGCCACACATAACCCTTAAACAATATATGTTCTTGTTCCTTCCATTTCATTCCCATTCACGTCATTTTGAAAACGTAGACAAAAACTTAAAGTGGATCTGGCCATTAAAAGAAGAGAAACTAAATCAAAAGCTAGAGATTCAAGCTTAGGGGAAATCAATCTCAATCCATTCTCCTTATCTTAATCAAGGTAAATAATAATTCCATTTCTATTTTGTTTTGTATTACATGTTCTCATATTTAAGGGTAAATTCGTTTTTATGATGAATTGGATGATGATATAATTGAATATTGATTTGTTTAATTTAAACAAGATTATTTAAGTGGGAATATACACGGTTTTAGAGAGAAACTGATTATATTGATGTTTAAATGCCATGGATATTTTTTTGTTGTATAAAACATGATTTTGAAGTTGGGTTTTAATTTGATAATTTTCCAAGCTATGTAAAAATTATTATGAATTTTCAAAAAAATATATATGATTAATTGGGTTTATAAATTTATTTTGAAAAATATATTGAGAATTTTGGTCTAAAATATTGATATGTTAGATAACATGATTAAAATGAATTTCTGAAAGTTTTAGGGATTTTTCCAAAGTGATTTGCTATGCAAATTGCAAATTAAATTATTTGAGAAAAGGGACTTCTTTGCAATTTTGGTTTTGCTTAATGGAAGGACTTATTTGATTAACTTAACCATGGTTTAGATCTGAAATTAGCGGCATGTATTTTAGTGAAGAATTTGAAAAGTTAAGGCAACCAATCTTTTGTTTACACATAGCAGGTTAGTTAGAAAATGATTTGCTTTAAATAGTACTAAAAAGGTTTACCCATAAAAGTAGGTTCCGCCTTCTTTAGGAGTACCTTTCGACTCAGAGTTTCCGCCTTCATTCCAGTCGAAACCTATGAAGCAGAAACCAATAAACAAGGTATCACAAAGATGGCAGTGGATTGGAGAAAGGAGGAAGGTTAGCTGTCGAAAGCATTGCATTCGAAGGGGTCGATACCTTGCTTTGTTTTAAAAAGAAAAGCATCTTATGCCTTCGAAGGAGTCGAAGCATATTTTTCAAAAGTGGTTTTTAAAAGCTTTCAAAGGGGCTGCCATCAACTTATGTTTGCTTTCGAATTGGTTCATTACTTATGAAATAATGCTTTTGGAAAGAAGGGATTCCGACCTAGTCAAAGCCTGCTGCCGTTCTTTAGCCTTTCGATGGTACTGAAATCATCAATGCGTTTGAAAGGTAATGTTTGTTTTTAAAGATATTTAAAGCCTCTTCCTAAATGCTTTCAAAAGGGTCCAAGGGTTTTGAAAGCAATGGCTTTGATAGGGGTTTCGACGCTACCCTTTAATGTTCTGTTCAAATGGTTTGAAGCTTTCAAAAGAGATGGTGCCGATGCCATCATGTTTTCCCCAACATTTTTATTCAGGATGGTTTCCACAGAGATACTTTCGCCTATATTCACTTTGACCCAAATAATATTTTAAGTATAAACCCAATGGTTTCGAAAGGGGGACTTTCAATGATGTCGGAAGGGTTACTTCCAATAGTTTAGAAAGAGGGACTCCAATGATTTTGGAAGGGTTACTTCCAATAGTTTCGAAAGGGGTACTTTCAATTGGTATTGAAGCTATGCTTCTAAAGTTAAATGTTCATACTTTAATACATTCTAAAGGTTTTAAAAGAATGGTTTTAAAGTGTTCGAAAGGCGGGAGCCTAATATTTTGAAAATATATTTTTATGCTTTCTAATTAGGGTATCTAGTGAGGTTAAAAGCAAGGTTTCGAAATCTTTGTTTTTTCAAAACAAATAACCCAAACTCATTTTTAGAGGACGAACCTGTGGCTAAATTAAAGGAGTTATGTAATGGTTTCAAGAAGAAGACTTCCTCGAAAGTATTAGGTTAAAGGGATTAATCATGTTTTTATTAAAATGATTTCAAGGATTTAAAACCCATAGGAGTGGTACTATTTTGTTATTATGTTTTCTTCTTCAAATATAAATATATATTCATATTATAATAGACCCATAACTGAATTTTGGGAAAAAAGATAGAAAAACCAACTAGGTTGACCAAATAGTGAATATAAATTGATCAAACTCCTAGATGAGTAGAATTGCATTCAAGAGGTCAGGGAGAACAGAATATAGATGGCTAAATATGGAAGTTATCAGGGAGACAGGTTCACAGTGCACCCATGAAAACTATGATTAGGAAGTTATTGGATTTACCAATAGGTTTATAGTGATCCCATGAAAACTATGTTATAAAGATTGGTTGGTATGGACCAATTGGTTTGTAGCACATCTATGAAAACTATATCTAGATTAAGTTATTGACAGTTGTCAATTGGTTCCTAGTCAACCTATGAAAACTAGGATAAGAGAGAAGTTACTGAAGTCACCAATAGATTCAGGGAACCCACGAATTATTTAAGTTAATTGGCATAGGCTAAGTAGTGCACCAATGAAAACTATGAAATAGGACAGGGAGTCCATATATTATATAAAGGTTATTAGTAAGCCCATGAAAACTAATGGTTAATAGTGACTCTACAAACTATAAATATGATAGGGAGTCAATTATACAGAGGACGGGAAATCCAGAATATTTTACCATGTTTGCATATCATCATAATATTTTGAAATGACTTGTTTTAACCATTGTGCATGTAGGAGCATAATATATGGTTTTATAAAGGTTTTTAGATACTAGTGAGGGAAAAACCCGTTCCGCTAAGCGACGTGGTCTCATTGGACATCTAAATGATTTGAGATGGTAGATTATTATTATTCATACCATGCTTTATGTCTGACTCGAAGTTTATGTTTTCCTTTTAAACTCTCAAGTACTCAACTGATTTTGAGTAGCTTGAGAGTTGAGGTTTTCAGGTACCTCTTTAAAGAAATAAGCTTCCAGAGACATGTAGGAGGCATGATAGCTATTTGCATGAGAGTTGAGAGTTGAGTTCTCTTTTCTTTTTATTCCGCTATGTTGTTTGTAATGGAAAAGTTGTTAAATTGTCTATATAAACTTTGATCATCCAAGGGGGTATCTTCGTATGTCCCTCTTGGTGTGTGTTATAACAAATATAATTCTCTAAACATGGTTTATGATTATGGGACTAATGGATTGTAAATGGTTTGATATGTAATGTGATCTTATTTGAAGTTTTAAAAGTATATTCCATATTCATGTTTTCTATTTATCAATGAATCTAACAATCCCGTATTTGGCCGTCGAGAATTAATAAATTTGGATGACTGCAGCATCCGTAGCTGTTAGTTTATGGTCTCCAAGTAGGAGGATGTTAAAAGTTGGTATCGGAGCATAGGTTTATTAAAATTTAAAGGAAATATAAACCCAAAAGATTTTCAAACATAATCCAATGAATTTGAAAAGAAGATCGGGGTTTGGGTTAATGTTATAGGAATGTATTTGTATTTGATACACACACACATATACATACATACATACATACATACATACTCCCCTCTCTCTTAGACCATTCTTCCGTATCTTACTAAAGCTCGTACGTAGATTTACGAGAAAGAAGATATGGAAGCAGGAAACGAAAGAGGAAATCTCCATGGAGGAAGTACAATAACTATTGGAAATGCTCGACTAATACTAGGAGAGCCAAGGTCGACATGCTAATGCTAACCAAAACGCTGAGGCCAATGTTGGTATTGGAAATCCACCAGTATGTGTGGATGGTGTATCAGTTGTTAGCCAATCTTTTACAAGCTGGGATTGTTGGTAATGTTGGAAGAGTTAATCCTATGGCTCTAGTTGGGAATAACTATGCTAAGTTGAGCAGAGACTACACCAGTCTGGATGGAAAGCCATTGGTTCGAATGGAGGATGCTATTGAGGTTGAGAATTTTCTATTGCACCATGAGAGGATCTTTAACGATCTAGGCTTGGATGATGGGCAAAAGAAAAGGTTGGCCTCTAGGCAGTTGCAAGGGGCGGCACTTCACTGGTGGAATAGTGTGACTGTCGAAGTTCCGAAGGAATAACTGATATTGTCTTATTTTATAAGGAGGTTTGAGCAGAGGTTTCTATCTAAGGTTGCTAAGTCGGCGTTGATGAGGAAGTTCATGGATCTAGTTTAGGGAGAGATGTTAGTAATCGAGTATGCTGCTAAGTTTGATGAGCTGTCTTGATATGGATATGCCACTATAGACATTAAGATCATAAGGAATGAGTGGTTCATTCGAGGACAGGGACCTAAGCTTACTATAAACCCATATCTGAAAACCTTGTAATGTGGTTGTGGAGATGGCCATTCACCATGAAGAGATATTGGCTGGTTGTGCTAGAGAGAATCCAGTTGAATCCCAGGGTCCTCAGGAAAAGAAGAGGAAATTATTTAAGAAAAATGGAGCCCAGAAAAGGGATGCTGCCAAGAAGGCAAAGGATGATTTGGTGTACTTCAAGTGTGACAAGAAGGGTCATTATGCTCATGAGTGCTGGAAAAGCAAGGGGAAGAAGGTTATAGAGAAGAAGAATGTAAAGTGCTTCAACTTTAATCATGTTGGGTATTATAAGAACCAGTGTCCAAAGCCAGTCAGGGCGGATAAGGGGAAAGTTTTTGTTGTTGGAATATCGGCTAAGCCAACTGCAGTTGATAAAGAAAAGACTGTGATGGAAGGTATGTTTTTTGATTCAGAGTATACCAGTTAGGTTACTATTTAATACCGGTGCATCACATTCATTTATATCACAATATTTGTTTGATAGGTTATGCTTAGAACCCACATACCTTGTTACTTCCTTAAGGATTGCAAATCTAATAGGAGAGTATGCAACTCTGGGGATGAGATGTGACCAGTTAGAACTTGACTTTTTAGGTCATATGTTTGCATGCAATCTATATGTTTTCGATTTCATAGATTTCAGAATCAGTTTGGGTATTTATTAGTTGAGAAGGTACGAGGCCAGGATATTTTGCTAGGATAGGGAGATATCAATGAGAAACCCTGATAGTCATAGCCAAATTATATTCTCAGTAGAGAATTCTGACCGGATTAGTTGTGCTTTGATAAGCGCAATGGAAGTGGGAGAAGATCTAAGTTAGGTTCGAATAGAAAGAGAGTTTGCATATGTTTTTACAGGACTACCATCGAAATGAGCTGTTGAGTTTCAGATAGATCTTGTGCTAGGAGCTGAACCTATGAGTAGACCACCTAGCGCGACGACATGACTGAGATGAAGGAACCGAAGGTGCATCTAGTGGATCTAGAAGGAAAGAATTTTATTACACCAAGCAGTTTGCTTTGGCGAGCGGCCATGGTATTCGTGAACAAACCATATGGATCGTCAAGGATGTGTATCGACTATCATAAGCTAAACGAAAGGGCGATAAAGAACAAGTACCTTTGTTGAGAATTAATGATCTATTTGATCAGTTGAGTGGAGCCAGAGTGTTTTTCTAGTTGGATTTGGCGTTAAGCTTCCATCAATTAAGAGTGGCAGAGGGTAGCATTACTTTGACAACATTTCGAACTAGATATGGTCGTATGAATGTTTGAAATGCCATTCGGATTGATGAATCCACTCGCTTTCTTTGTGGATTTGATGAACTAAGTCTTCCGGGAGTATTTGGGCAGATTCGTGTTAGTGTTTATAGATGATATTTTGGTATACTCTAAAGAGCGGGAGCATGAAGATCATCTTATAATTGTGCTTAAGACGCTGAGGCCGAATAAGCTAAGGGCAAAGTTTTCTAAGTGTCATATTTGGAAGAAAGATGTTAAATTTCTTGGTCACTTGGTTTCAAAGAAAGGATTGTCAGTCAATCCAGATAAGATTGAAGCTGTTAATAATTGAAATAGACCAGAGACAATGACCAAGATTAGAAGTCTTTTTGGACTTGCTGGCTACTACCGGAGAATTATTAAGGATTTCTCGCGAATAACAGCGCCTTTGACTAAGCTTACCAGGAAAGAGGTGAAGTTTGTTTGGTCCGACAAATGTGAGGAAGCATTCCTTAAGCTAAATCACTTGTTAACCAATGCACTAGTGTTTGTAGTTCCAGATGAAAACCAAGGGTTAGTGGTGTATAGTAATGCATGTGGAACTGGATTGGGAGCTGTATTGATGTAGAAGGCTAAAGTGATTGCCTACGCTTCACGACAACTTAGACTGCATGAAGTGAGATATCCTGCTCATAACTTAGAGTTGCTACAGTGATTTTTTCTTTGAATATTTGGAAGCATTATCTCTTGGGAGAGAGATTTGAGTTGTATACCGATCATAAGTCTTTAAGATATTTATTCTCTCAGAAGTTGTTGAATAATA
This sequence comes from Allium cepa, assembly GCA_030765085.1. NCBI lineage: Eukaryota > Viridiplantae > Streptophyta > Magnoliopsida > Asparagales > Amaryllidaceae > Allium > Allium cepa. The sequence goes on from CM060935.1 coordinate 772,082,275, forward strand.
GACAACAGAGGCGGTTGGAGTTTTGGCTGCTTATGGTTTTGGTATAGTGTATACTCCTGGGAAAGGTAATAAAATAGCGGATACTCTTAGCAAAATACACTAGAATGTGGTGTTGGCCATGTTGGCAGAATGAAAGGATTTAAAAGCTTTGGTCTGTTGTGGTGTGCAGTTAAGATCGACTGCTAGTTCTAGTCAAAGTACTGCCATGTTGTCCTATTTAGAAGTTCGACCAGTGTTGATCAAGAGAATTGCTTCTAAAATGAAGGAGGATCCACTATTACTCGAAAGGATCAAAAAGCTTGTGGTTGGAACTGAGATCGATGATTTGAAAAGCTTTTGTCTTGACCAGAGAGGATGGTTGAGAAAGAAGGGTGATTATATGTTCCGAATTTAGAGAACATAAGGAGAGAAGTTCTTGAAGAATGTCATCGATCCAAGTTTACGATTCACCCTGAAGGGCCCAAGATGTATCAAGGTATGAAGTGAAGCTTCTGTTGGGAAGGCATAAAGAGGGATGTTGGCTTGTGGGATAGGTAGTGTGTAAATTATCAATAAGTGAAAGCCGAACATCAAAAGCCAAGTGGATTGCTTCAGCCTTTAGAGGTTCCCTTATGGAAATGGCATTCGACATCCATTGATTTTATAGGTAGGTTTCCAAGGTCAAGGAGACGAAATGAGAGTATATGGGTCATCGTGGAAAGGTTGACCAAGAGTGCCAATTTTATTCCAGTAAAGTCGACTAGGACGACACATGTTTTGGCAAGCTGTTCATGAAGAGCACAGTTAGACTACACGGAGTTTCTAGTAGCATAGTCGGTGACAGAGATGCTTTATTCACTAACGAATTCTGGAAGAGTCTACATGATGTGTTAGGCACTAAGATCAAGATGAGTACTACATATCACCCTTAGGCGGATAGGGAGATAAAGAGAGTCAATAAGGTACTCGAGGATTTGTTAAGAGCTTGTGTGCTGGACTTTGGTGGACCTTGGGAGGATCACTTACATTTGGTTGAGTTTTCCTATAACAATAAATATCAGACTAATATAGGAATGGCGTCTTTTGAAGATTTGTATGGAAGGTCATGCAAATCACCAGTATGTTGGTTGGAGACTGGAGGTAGATTGGTCTTAGGTCCAGATTTAGTTAGGGAGGCGTTAGAGAAGATTGAGTTGATACGAAAAAGGATGAAGGAAACTTTATCCAGACAGAAGAGTTATGTGGATAAGAGGCATAAAGACCTAGAGTTCTCAGCTGAAGACAGAGTTTTCATTACGGTATCACCGATAAATGGTGTGGTATGGTTGGGGAAGTCAGGGAAACTGGCGCTGAAATATGTTGGTGCATTCCAGATTATACAAAGGATTGGAAAGCTTGCATATAGAGTAGAGTTGCTGAGCAATATGGCAAGTGTCCATAATGTATTTCATGTGTTTCATCTTCGTAAGTATGTGCATGATCAAGAGGCTACTATTCCTCCGAAGTGGTTGGAAGATCTAGACATAGAGCCTAATTTGATTCTTGTTAGACAAGCAGTTAGGGTTGTGGCGAGAGATAAGAAAAGACTAAGGAATAAGATAGTCAAGTTGGTGAAAGTTCAGTGGAGCAACAACGAGAAGGACTATACTTAGGAGACAGAGGACAGGATTCGAGATACTTATCCTGATCTGCTTTGAGGTTATGTCTATATTAGATTTATATAGATAATTCCTAGTCAGGTAGATTAGCAAGGTTGTTAGGGGTCATTACAAATGATTGCTATGTTTAGTATTTAGTCCTTACTGAATTTCGAGGACAAAAATCTTTAAGGAGGGGAGTCTATAACATGCCTAATTTTTTATAACATTATTCAGGAGATTTAATTAGAAAAATTAAATAGAATAATGTAAATTTTAAGTGATAAAGGGGTTGAGATTTGAATAAATATAATTAAGGTTGTGCTTAATGAAATAATTAAATGGGCTTAAGAATGAGTTATAAGCTAATTAATTTACATAAGTGTATATTGGGTTTTTGCTGCACATAACCCTTAACCCTTATACGTTCTTGTTCCTACCATTTCATTCCTATTCACGTCATTTTGAAAATGTAAAAAAAACTTAAAGAGGAGCCGACCATTAAGAGAATAGAAATTAAATCCAAAGCTAGAGATTCAATCTTAGGGGAAATCAATTTCAATCCAATCTCCTTGTCTTAATCAAGGTGAATAATATTTCCATCTCTATTTTGTTTCGTAATTATATGTTTTCATATTTAAGGGTAAATTCGTTTTTTTGATGAATTGGATGATGACAAGCTTGAATATTAATTTGATTAATTTAAACAAGATTGTATAAATGGGAATATACACGGTTTTAGGGAGAAACCGATTTATATTCATGTTTAAAGGCCATGGAAAAATTTTATGTTGTATAAAACATGATTTTGGAGTTGAGTTTTAATTTTGATAATTTTCTAAGATATGGAAAGAATATTATGAATTTTCAAAGGAAAATATAGTACTCAGGTTTATAAATTTATTTCAGAAAATATAATGAGAATTTGGATCTGAAATTTTGGTATGATAGATAACATGATTAAATTGAATATTTGGAATTTTTGGGGATTTTTACAAAGTGATTTTCTATGCAAATTAAATTATTTTAGAAGAGTGACATCTTTGCAATATTGGTTTTGCTTAATGGAAGGGCTTATTTGATTAACTTAATAAAGGTTTAGATCTGAAATTAGAGGTAGTTATTTTAGTAAAAAATTTGAAAAGTTAAGGCAACCAATCTTTCGTTTACACATGGAAGGTTAGTTAGAAAAGGATTTTCTTTAATTAGTACTAAAACAAGTTTACCTAGAAAAGTTGGTTCCTCCTTCTTTAGAAGAACCTTTCGACTCAGAGCTTCCACTTTCAACCCAGTTGAAACCTATTAAGCCGAAACAGTACACAAGGTATCACAAAGATGGTACATAGTGGATTGGAGAAAGGCTGGAGGTTAGGTGTCGAAAGCATGGTATCCGAAGAGGTCGATACCTTGGTTTGTTTTAAAAAGAGAAATTACTGCCACTTTTTTATTTAAGCCTTCGAAGGATTCAAAGCATATGTTTTCAAAAGAGGTTTTTAAAAACTTTCGAACGGGTTGCCATCAACTTATGTTTGCTTTCCAGTGGGTTCCTTAGTTATATGAAATAATGCTTTGGAAAGAAGGGGTTCTGGCCTAGTGATGCCCAGTCGTCATTCTTTAGCATTTCGATGGTAATGAAGTCATCAATGCTTTCAAAGGTTGTATTTGTTTTAAATATGTTTTAAGCCTCTTCCTAAATGCATTATAAACGGTTCAAGTGTTTGGAAGGTAATATCTTTGAAAGGGGTTTCGACACTACCCTTCAATGTTTTGTTTAAATGGTTTGAAGCTTGCGAAAAAGATGGCGCCGATGCCATCATGTTTTCCCAACACTTTTCTATGAAAAAGGATGGTTTCATAAGAGATACTTTCACCTTTATTCACTTTGACCCAAATAATATTTTAGGTATAAACCCAATTGTTTCGAAAGAGGGACTTTCTTTGATTTCAGAAGGATTACCTTCAATAGTTTTGAAAGGGGGACTTTCAATGATCTCGAAAGGGTTACTTCCGATGGTTTCGAAAGGGGTACTTTCAATTGGTTTCGAAGCTATGCTTCTAATGTTAACAGTTGATACTTTAGTACATTCGAAAAGTTTCAAAAGAAAGGTTTTTAAGTGTTCGAAATGCAGGAGCCTAATGTTCTGAAAATATATTTTTATGCTTTTGAAGGTGGCTATCCAGTGAGGTCGAAAGCAAGGTTTCGAAGTCTTTGTTTTTCATAACAAAAACCCAAACTCATTTTTAAAGGAAGAATCCATGGGTAAATTAAGGGTGTTATGTAATGGTTTTAAGAAGAGGCTTTCCTTGAAAATATTAGGTTTAAGGGATTAACCATGTTTTTGTGAAAATGGTTTCAAGGATATAAAACCCACAGGAGAGGTATTATTATGTTATTATGTTTTCTTCTTCAAATATAAATATATATTCACTTTATAATAGACCCATAATTGCGTTTTGGGAAAAAGGGCAGAAGAACCAACTAGGTTGACCCAGTAGTGAATATAAATTGATTAAACTCCTAGATAAGTAGAATTGCATCCAAGAGATCATGGAGACCAGAATATTGGATGCCTAAATATGGAAGTTGATAGGGTGTCAGGTTCATAGTGCACCCATGAAAACTATGATTAGGAAGTTATTAGAGTTACCAATAGTTTCATAGTGATCCCATGAAAACTATGTTATAAAGAGTTGTTGGCAGGGATGAATTGATTTGTAGTGCACCCATGAAAACTACATCCGGATTAAGTTATTGACTGTTGCCAATAGGTTCCCAATCAACCCATGAATAGTAGGGAAGTTATTGGAGTCACCAAGTAGGTTCGAGGGAACCCATGAATTAATTAAGTTAATTAGCAGGGGCCAATAGGTTCATAGTGCACCCATGAAAACTATGAAATAGGACAGGAAGTCCATATATTATATAAAAGGTTATTGGTAAGCCCATGAAAACTAATAAGTTAATAGTGACCCTAGAAACTATGAATATGATAGGGAGTCAATTAAATAGAGGATAGGAAATCTAGAATGTTTTAACATGTTTGCATATCATCATAATATTTTGAAATGACTATGTTTTAACCATTGTGGATGAGCATAGTATATGGTTTTATAAATATTCTAAGAAACTGGTGAGGGAATACTCGTTCTGCAAAGCGACATGGTCTCACTTGATATCTAAATGATTTGAGATGGTAGATTATTATTATTCTTACCAGGCTTTATGTATGACTCAAAGTTTATGTTTTCCTTTTAAACTCTCAAGTACTCAATTGATTTTGAGTAGTTTAAGAGTTGAGGTTTTCTGGTACCTCTTTAGACGAATAGGCTTTCGGAAATGTGCAGGAGGCATGATAGCTATTTAAAGTTCTCTTTTCTATTGATTTCGCTGTGTTATTTGTAACGGCAAAGTTGTTAAATTTCATATATATACTTTGATCGTTCAAGTGGGCACGTTCATATGTCGCTCATGGTGTATGTTGTAATAAATATGTTTCGCTAAACATGGTTTACGATTATGGGATTATGTAATGAATTGGAAATGATTTGATATGGATTGTGATCTTATTTAAAGTTTTAAAATCTTTTTCCATATTCATGTATTTCTATGTATCAATGAATCTAACATTGCTTGTATTTGGTCTTCAAGAATTAATAACTATGGATGACTGCAGCATACGTAGCCATTAGTTTTGGTCCACCAAGTAGAGGGATGTTACATCAACCATTTGTCTACATCACTAGGAATGGGATAGAGACTTTGATGGATGCTATGTAGGAATAGACGATGAGGAGGTAAGAGGAGATGATGCAAAATTTCCCCAAGCAAATTGGATAAGTTAGAGCACCCTTGGAGAAGTTGGCAATCTGGATATATGAGTTGGTGTAGAAGGAGCTATAAAAAATTAGAACGAAGAGCATGGAGTCTAATCCAACAGAAGAAGTGTTCGAGGGCAATTCCCAGCCAACATGGAGGGATCAGCACCAATCCCCCCATAGGGATCAACAACGATCCCCCTATAGGGAGTGGCACCGATCGCCCATGGCAAGGCGCTTTCGCTTGGGTAACACTGGATTGGTCCGTGGTAGGGCAGTGGTTGGTGTTGTGCAGTTTGGTGCAGATCAAAATGCGGATAGGACCCTAAAGGAGTATGTTCCGGCATTACCTCGCAGAGATAGGGGGCAAGCTAGAAATGATGATCGAAGGCTAACTTTGGATGGTAGTGACAGGTTTGCGGAAATGATTAGCCAAGTTATGAGAGAAGGATTGGTAAACAGGGATCTGGAAGAGGTGACTAGGAGTCCAATTACTCCTAACGTCAAGCATGCAAGGAATCCACCGGAGTTTAAATTACCAACATTGGGGCCATATGATGGAAAATCGAACTCTACTGTTCATCCGATGAGGTACATAAGGCATATGGAGGTGCTGAGGGCATCGGAGGAAGTGATGGCGTGATGTTTTCCCTTGTACTTGGTAGATTTAGGAGCAATGTGGTCCGGGCAATTAGATGACGATTCTATTGGTACTTGGATGGTGTTCATTAACTAATTCATGATGCAATTTTGGGTCCACATCATGAGACCTAAGAGTGTAATATCTTTTGTGACACTACAACAAAGGGCAGGAGAGTCCTAAAGGAGTTTCTTGACATGGTTTAATGCAGTAATTTTTTCTTTGTGTTGGTCGGATCCATCCATGGTCTTAATGGCGATGGTATCTGGGATTGTGGATGACATGAACTTTAAGATTTCATTAGAGTGGGACCCACCAATGGATCTAGGAGAATTTTTCCACAAAGCCGAGAAGTTCTTGCGATAGGAGGATGCTAAAGCAAGTAGAGAAGTGATAAATGTATTTAAGACGGAGGACCACCTGGGAAGATTCAAGCAAAGGCAAAGGAAACTATAAAGCGGATGATGGCTTCGATAAATCGAAATAGCAAAGGAGAAAATCGAAATTCTTCTCTTTTACCAATTTGATAGAGGTTTGGAAAGGATTTATTTGGATACTCGAGGATGCCTTCCATACCTAAGGCTGGCAAGGAGAGAGCTCACCGAGTGTGAGTAGGCATTAGGAAAATACTGCCTATTCCATGAACTTGATGAGAAAACTACCAACAATTGCAAGCACTTGAAGGATATGGTTAAGGAACATGTCAGGTATGGTAGGTAATAAAATATATAAAAAGTCGGACTGCGACGATGGAACAGGAGTGGCGCCGTCTGCATTAAATGGAAATGGCCTTGGATTGAGGTTACAGATTATCATCTCTTGATCGGGATGGCATGAAATAGATAAATAAAAAACTTCATTATAAAACAACTATGTCACTTACACATGTACGGGATCGAAGGCGGCCTTAGGCATGCTCTGAGAAGTGACATGTCGTCATGCTCGGAGAGGCTGTGCTTGGTTTTTCTTATTTTTGGTTTTCAAATTTTTTGGTTGTAAGAACTTAAATTAAATAATTTAATGAATGGATTTTGGAATGCTCAAATCTGCATTTAAAAATAATAAATAAAACAGTCACAATTGTCCTGACCGGACAAGCAATAACCATAAGGTATGAGTCCCTTTGTCGAAAAGCGACATGATGGAATCGTGCATGAATTAAGTCCTAGACTGGAGGATCAAGGCTAAGGAATATTACCCAAAGATCCGTTATGTTCTGACCGGGGAGACAAAACCATAGAAGCAAGAAGTAGGCCGCTACGTAGGAGAGCGGCATAATCGGCCCGTTTATCATTTGTCCTTTCTCGCCAACGAGTGAATGGGTCCAACCAGGGTCCAGAGAGACCATGATTGGCCTAGGAAGGCAATAACATCGCTCTATGTTCAGGGACATTGAACCGAGGTCCAACAAGAACTCAAAGAGGCTATGATCGATTTAGAAAGACTATGAACCAGGATATTGGTCCAGCTAGACCCTGGAATTGGCAAACTATCTGGTGCGATCGTGGATTTGGTTACTGGCTTTGGATGGATATGGATTCAGTTAAGGATTTTGAATGGTTTTGGAATAAGCTATTGACTCGGAATAGTTGCGGAATATGGCAATTTGGCTTTGCAAAGGATTAGATTCTAGATTGAAAGATTTGGCTATCGATGGATTATGGACTTTGGACTTTGGACTTACGGTGATTCAAAACAAATCTGCCTATCGCAAGGCATGTTTTAAAGGGAAAATGTTATCCCGTCTTTTGGAAAGGCCATGATACAATGGATTTGGCTAAATGGATTTTATAGTCATCGAGGTAGGAAGCCTGGATAGATGATTATCAGATTCGGAGATCAATTATAAGCAAGGCTATGGATGATAGTTGAGTGGATTCAGGTGAATGACATCCTAAAAGTTAGCTAAGTATGGATTGGAATTTCCTTTAGGTAGGGGATTAGATCGGATCACTATGGCTCTGGATCGCTCGGGTTGGCATTTTAACTCAATGATGATCACTCAATAACTCAAAAAATATCAAGGGAATAAAGAAAATAACTATGGAAGCATGAAGAGGAAGTGGAGAGGGTCCACCACAACCGATTGCATGGTGCCACATGGCCCCCACCACTGGTCGACGCTGATCGATCATATGGCCTTGGTTAAGCCCTTTTTTTAGATTGCTCCGTCTTGGCTTTAGTTTTCTACACGTGGATTTTTAGCTGGATATTTGCATGTCTTCTCCTATAAATACAGGATCATTGGCTCATTACAGTGGGATCTTATTTTGGCTCTTCTTATTTGTTTCTCTTTCCTTCCTCCATTAATTTTCCAAGGCTAAAAAGAATTGTATTTGTAATCTTACAGTATAATAAAAAGATTATTGGAGTGGATGTATGCAAGAGTTTGCCAAACCACTATAAAATTCGTGTGTTCATTTACTTTTTTTTATTCAATTTGTGATCTATGCATTTAAATCTCTGTCTGGAAATTGTGATCGAATCTGCAGTGTTGTCATATTTGTTGAGTGTTTATCACCAATTTTGGTGCAAATAACCGCAGCTCAACAAATCATACGCCCACCAAATACCGAAGGAGTGGTGCTCCCAAAGACAGAAGCACCTGCGTCAACAGGAAAACTGAGACGGTTTGCATAGTCAAACACTCGATGTAACCACTAATAGTCGACCTTCAAATTATCGTGCCAATGAGGAGTACATCATTGACATGGTGAAATGATTGGTTGAGAAAGCTAGGGTAGGAAAAACAAACATTGAGGTTCCGTACCAAGTCGAACTCCATTATTTGAAAATATCTTGAGAGAGAAAGACCCAGAAAGTTCATTATGTCGACAATGCCATCCTATAGAGAAACTATCGATCCCGTGAAACACTTACTCAAGTACGAATGACATATGGATGGAGCTAGAGCTACGGATGCCATTTGTTGTAGGCATTTCTCTATCTTCTTGGAGGGAGTTGCTTACAGTGGTTAATTAGGCTTGCACTGAAGTCTATATCCATTTTTGAAAAATTGGCTAAGAATTTTTTAGAGCAGTTTAGGCTCCACACGACACAACCAAAAGACGTGATGTCTCTATCTGGCTTCTCTTAGGGAACCAAGGAGTCTGTGAAAGCTTTCCTGAGCCAATTTAATATCGTTGTTACGGAGGTTAGAAATTTCAAGGAAGATCTTGTATTCATGACACTTGTCTGGGGCATTCGATTTAATACGAATTTCGGTATGTGGATAAAAATGAAGCAACAACATACCTTGGAAGAATTCTACTGAAAGTAAAATCAGTTTCTGAGGCTAGAGAAGCAAGTATAGTTGAAGGAAAGCCTATCGATGAGTAGTCAAAAGAAGTGATTCAAAGGGAACAATTCCAGAATTACTGTAGGAAATGCAGGAAAGACTGCTAAATAGAGGAAGAGGAATTGAATGATGATAGGCATGATAAGGACAGGAAACATCTAGGGAGCTTGAGACCCAAGGACTATACGCCGTTGAGTGATGGTTTGGAAGTCATCTATCTTGCAACTCAGGAAACTACGCGGTATAACAAACCCAGCAATAAAGAAACGATTGAGCAACAAAAAAGGTTGGGAAAGTATTACCGCTTCCATGAAACTCACGAGCATAGCCAAAAACAAATGTTGGTATTTGAAGGACTTAATTAAATAATTGATAGGAAACAACGGAATCAGGCAGTATGTGAAGAAACCGCAAAATACTAATCAACCTATCGGACCATAAGGGCTCGTTACTCGAGGGAAATTGCCTAGATCCAGTGGAAAAGTGCCTAGGTGATAGATGAAAGATTGGCCACAAACACCATTATGGGGAACCTCACCCAATGCAAAAGAGTTGGGGTGAGACAGAGTGATATGCTAGTTCTTTAACGCATGTACCGTAGTAGAATTGCTATGCCATCAAAGATGGAGCTCTGGCTAAGTAGCAAAGGATGATTGCAGACGACATTATTCTTAGGAAACGGGATGCTAAAGGCCTAAAGACATCGACTCTCGACCCAATGGTGATAATGGTTGGGATCAGACTAGCATCTGTGTATTTAGTGTTGCTTGACAATAGGACTTCTATCAACATTATATTCCGGAAGACATTTGTCCAAATGAAGATTATCATGAAGGATGTGACAACCAGCAAAACCAAGATTTAGGGATTTACAAGTGAAGCTAAAAAGCTGATTTTAACAGTCGACCTTCCTATTGAACTCGAGGAAAGAGAATGAAGGGTGGTCAACATCCAGACCGTCATGATTATTGATTTGTATTCTACTTATAATGTTTTCTTGGGTCAACTAGCCTTAATCGACTTTAGAATCACTTTGGCTCCATGGTGTTTGACAATGAAATTCCTAACGAAGAATGATGTTGGAGTAATAAGAGGAGACCAAATCACTGCTAGGAAGTTCTACATAGCTGAATTCTATAATGCAAAATTCCATTAAAAGGGAACAATGTGGGGAAGTCTCTCCACATTTAGGAACCGCAAGCATAGCAATTACAGGACAACCCCAGGCTTGGGGACCATAGCCGCATCGACAAGGGTATGGACCTAAGGAAGAAATCGAGGGAGATATGGGCAGCACCAGCAGAGATTACAGTAGATGTCCCTGTCAACATGGATGACCTGACATAGGTCTTAAAGATTGGTTCTCAGCTGGGAATTAAATTACGTAAGGAATGATTAACTTTCTTCAAGCAAATCTGTACGTGTTCACTTGGATGCATTTCAATATGTACATGATATTGCGAGAGATTGAGTATAACACACTTAACACCGATCCTAAGTTCACATGAGTGAGTCGAGAAGAGATGCAGCCTAGGTCCAGATCGATCAACCGCATTAAAGGAAGAAGTGGATAAGCTGTTGGCCATTGGCTTTATCCATGATGTTAAATATCCCGAATGGGTGTCAAATCCTATGTTGGTTCGAAAATCAAGTGGAAAATGGTGAGATTGCATTGACTTCTCAAACTTGAAACCGCTCGAAGGATAGCTTTCCATCACTCAGGTGAACCAGCTTGCTGATGGAACAGTGGATCATGAACTGCTCTCATTTATGGATGCCTGTTCAGGGTAAAATCATATTATGAAGCATGAACCAGATCAGGAGAACACCAGCTTAATTATAGATACGAGACTATATTGTTATCGTTTAATGTCGTTCAATCTGAAGAATGCCGAAATTACCTATCAGAGATTGGTAAATACAATGTTTGAGGACCAAATCGAATGAACGATGGAAGTGTACATAGACAATACGCTAGTAAAGTTGTAAGTGTCTAGAAACCATCTGGATAATCTCTTGGAGATGTTTGAGATCCATCGAAAATACGATATGATATTGAACCTATCAAATGTTTATTTGGAGTTGCTTCTGGAAAGTTTCTTGGTATTATTATAAACGGGGGCATTGAGGCACATCCGGATTAGATTGAAGCCTTACGAAATGTTAAAAGCCTCAATGATGAAGAAAGAGTTACATATCTTAAATGGAAAGATCGTAGCATTGATCCAGTTTATCACCAGAGCAACATATAAGTGCATACCATTCTTTGACGCATTAAAGAAGGGTAAAAAGAACTTTGAGTGGAATCAAGACTGGCAGAATACTTTTAAAGAATTACCGTGGCATATGGAGATACCACTAGTTCTGTCTAAACTGGTGTACAGGGAAGACTTGTTTATATACCTAGCTGTGTTTTCCCATGCATTAAGTGAAGCGATTGTGCATGAGGAAGCTGGAGTTCAATAACCAATCTACTACATTAGCAAATGATTCACTATAGCGAAATGGAACTATCCAAAGTTGGAAAAGCTGGCACACTATTTGCTAATAGCATCCATGAAATTACAACCAAATTTCGAGGCCTATTAGATCAAGGGACTGACGGATCAACCCTTGAAACAGGTACTATATCCCGAGACCTCGGGATGACTTCTAAAGTGAAACATCAAGTTTGGCTAGTATGATGTGACTTACCATCCTCGAAGAGTGATTAATGGAAAGGTGCTAAATGACTTCATCGTCGAGTTTACCATTTGAGATAGTGAGGAGGAGGACACTATAATCATGGTATCCTAATGAAAATTGCTTGTTGGTAGCACGCCAAATGAATTTTCCTCGAGAGTGGGAGTTGTGCTTGAAACTCCGAAGGATGATCAATTTGTTATGATTTGAAGTTGGAATTTCCTACAACTAATAATGAGGGAGAATACAAGGTACTGATAGTAGGATTAAAGATTACAAGGGAGCTAGAAATAAAAAAAACTGTATATCTATAGCGACTCCCAACTAGCCATCTATCAGGTTAGAAGGGAATATCAAGCTAAGTGAAAGAAACATGCCCCTTACTTTTCCAAAGCTGGGAGTTGCTTAATGGAATTAAACACTACAAGATATCTCACATTCCTAGAGTGAATATGCAAGCCGATTCTTTAGCTAAGCTAGTCAGTTTTGGAGAAGCGTAGCTGATGGGATTAGTTCCAAATGAAGTGCTAACTGATTCTAAAATAGACCAAATGGATGTTGATTGGCTTTGGAGACTACAGAGGCGGTAGAGTTATGGATCATGCCAATAAAGGACTACTTATTTAGGGGAATACTCCTTAGAGACAGAAACAAGTTAGAGAAGCTCTTTCAAAAGGCACCAGGATTCATAATGTAGGACATAGTGCTATTCATAAGAGGATTATATTCCCTCTTACATAGGTGTGTAACCAAAGATAAAGCCAGAAAAATTCTTGTGGAAATTCATGAAGGCAGCTACGGGGATCACACTGGTAGTAGATGCTAGAAAAGAAAGTGCTCCTTTATGGATACTTCTGGCCGACGTTGAATAAGGATGAGCCCGATTATACGGTATGACGTGATAAGTGCAAGAGATTCTCAAAGATTCTAATGGCCTTATCGACAGACCTTATGTAGATGGTTAGTCCTTAGCCATTTGCGATCTAGGAATCGTTGTTGTCAGTGTGCTACCAATTGTGAAAGGAGGAGCCAAATACGCCATTGTTGAAGTTAATTAATTTATGAAATGGTCTGAAGAAGAACCGCTTGCCATGATGACTACCAAAAAAAGTAACTTATTTTATAATGAAAAATATATCTACAACTTTGGAGTGCCTCAGATGATTATCATAGACAACAGGACTTAATTTGAGTGCATCGAGTTCAAAGATTTCTATAGGCAGCACCGAATCAAGAAGAGTTTCTCCACAGTAGCGCATCCGCATGCAAATGGGCAACTAGAAGCAGTGAACAAAGTCATCAAATCCACATAAAGACACGGTTTACGAGAGCTAAATGGAATTGGGTTGATGAGCTTCCATTTGCACTATGGGCTCACAAGACAACACACAAATCTGTAATTGGTCACTCACCGTTCACCTTTGCATATGTTTTGGAAGCTATGATCGTAGTGAAACCAAAAGTCCCCTCTCACCATGGAAGACACTTTAATCAAAAAGAAAATAAGAAACAAAACCTCGAATCCCTTAACTAAATCAATGAGTGGTGGAAAGAAGCTTAATTGAGGGTTGCTAAACATTAGACGAGAGTGGCTTGACGTTTCAATGCAAAAGTCCATAACCTCACCTTCAAAATAGGGGACCTTGTTCTGAAACAAGTTATTCCAAGCATGGGAACACATGGCCTGTACTAGGAAGGACCTATGTGATCAACCAGATACTTGGAGGCAGAACATTCAAGCTGGCGAAAATCGATGGAATTTCTGATTCCACGTGCTTGGAATAGCGACTTGGTGCCACTACTGCACTTGATATTTTATTTATTATTTTTGCAAATAAGCAATCAAAGGACACTGAGATTATTGTAAATAGGAAGGACTTGATATTTCTTCTATTTATCAATAAAATTAGCTTCTTGAACCAATGGAACCGTGTTCTTGTAAGCAAAACCTCTGGGTCGATGGTGAAAATCGACCCCTAGCTTTTGAGAACAAGCATTGCTCTGGCAACATCAAGAAGGCCCAAGATCGCGGGGTCAACGGTAAAAACTGATCCTTGCCTTCTGAGAGCTAGCATTGCTCCGACAACGTTTGGAAGGCCTAAGATCACCGGGTCAACGGTGAAAATTGACCCATACCTTCGAAGAACCGAGGTTGCTCTGGCAATATCGGGAAGGCCCGAAATAGTCGGGTCGATGATGAAAATCAACCATAAGGTACTGAGAATTAATGTTGCTCGGACAATTTTAGGAAGGCCCAGAACTGCCAGATCGGCGGTAAAAATCAACCCAAGCCTTCTAAGAATTGACGTTGCTTTGACACCATCGGGAAGGCCCCGAACTACCAAGTCGACGATGAAAGTCAACCCTAAAACTACTATGAATCGAGTTGCTCCGGCAACATCGAGAAGGCTCAAAACCGCCATGGCGATGGTGAAAGTCGACCTAACCTACTGATAATCAACATTGCTTTGGCAACATCAAGAAAGTCCTTAATACCGAGTCAACTGATAAGTCGAATCAAACCTCTAAGAACTTGACGTCGCCCGGAGAAAGGCGATAATAAAACGAATTAGGCAAGACCTAGAGATAGGAAATGTCAGGGAGAAATACACAGAGTTGAGCCACTCCTGTACAAGTTTTCGGAGATATAAACAGGTACATGATTGGGATCTCAACACTAAACCAGGAAGTATTTGTTATGATGAAAGATGACAACGACACAACTTTACGATACATGCACCCAGAATGACATTGTTTGGTGATGTAAACTTGGAAGAATTCGAATGCAGCCAAGGAATATGTGATAGTGAAAATAAAGTGCTTAGGATCAAGCAGTAAAGTCAGTATTTCCTAGAGATAGGAATTATCGTGCGAGTAAGGCTGGGGACACTCGAATAATTTACTTAAGACATCCAATCTCTCATAGATGCCCAAACCTAAACATTCAGCCATGTTGATAGGGGAACATATGCCAACACTTGATCGAAGAGAAATAGACCAAGTCGGAACAAGAATATCTGTAGAGTTGGCTAGAATCACAATCCAGTTGCACCTAAAAGAGTATTTTGGCAGTCAAAAGGCAACACTAAGTAGCAGAGTATAATAAAGCAATTACAGGAATATTATTTGCATGCATAGAGTTGTGGTAAATAAATGTATCACATGGAAACAGGAATATATAATACATGAAATTAGAGTATAAGCAATGATATTATATACACTAACAGTCATCCATAAGATGGCATTATACATAAAATGAAAAAAATACGAATAAGAGAGAATACAAAGGAAAAACTAATTTTTCATTAGCAATAATCTTTTATATACAGTCAAACAAAGGGGGCCGTACCCGCACAATCTCCGCCTGTTTAAATGAAGAAGAAAAAAATACAAACTCAACCGCCACAACCACACAAAAACCAAATTCTCAGCTACCACACACACTACTAATTCTTCCCCTCCCTGCCACCTCAACTACCTTTACGATTACTACTTGAATGGGTCTTGTGTTTCTACCACTTTTTTCCTCCTTGCTCTAAGGAATCTCACCTTTCGAGTGAGTAGATTCCCTGTCGGTAACAGTGTGTAGATTTATGGACTGGCTTGCTAAAGTCCTAATAGGCTTATTCTTAGGCGACCGGATCTTAAGTGTGAGAACATTTTGGTAGGGACTTGTCGGTTTTGAAAATGTAGGCTTGATGGACTCGGGCTCCTTTTTGACAATCTTGAACTTTGCAGCTTCAGCCTTGAGTCTCTTTTCCGTGGTAACAGGGTCAATAGGGTCTTAAGTGCTAGTAATTTGAACGTCTTCTTTCTAGGATGTAGACATGTCCACTATACCTTTTAGAGCACCAATCTTTTGAGCTCTAGAACCTGGTTCAGAACTGGAAGGCAAGTTTGAAGCAACAAGTCCTATGGTGAAGGAAGTGGATGCGATAAAGATAGCAGTAGTCCCTGACCCTTAAGTAGTTTGAGATGGAGGAGGCAATTGAAGTTGACCTACAGGTTGGCAAACTGGGTGATAAATTTTAATAACGGATTCTTATAAGAATTGAAGCTTCTCGAAGACTAGTTATACCTGTAGTAGAATTCCGATGAGATAAGATGAACTTGCCTTCTTCTGTCCCAAGCTCCCCTGGCTAGGTAACAATAGGAGGAATGTATGGCTCATAAGTTGTAGTCACTGCTGGGGTAGAAATCAACTAGATTGTTATAGAGCTAAATCCAGGGATGCGGGTATAATTGCTGCCGGCTCTTGAGATTTCGAAGCAGATGTTTCACCCAACCTCGAATAGCTTAGGCCAACCTGATCTTTGGCAGCATCAGCAGCAGCATTATCGGTAGCCTCTTTAGCTAGGAGAACCCTTCTAACAGAAAGAGATTTGATGTCCTCAGCATCGAGATACACAGCCGTTAACTCCTCCACAAAGCAATAGTATCTAGCTTGTGCAATCCTGTGTAACACTTCTACCCAAGCATCGGCAAGGGCCTCGAGATAGTCATTTCCCAACCAACTTTGATTTATAAACATGACTACGTTGGTGTGGAAGTACAGCATCTTCACATCAAACTCAGCTAGGATTTGGACTTATCATCTTGAAGCTCTTTAAGCTCTTGCATGGAAACTACAAGCTCAAGTCACCGGCATCCTTCTCTATGGACAGCTTCTGTAGCTCAACGGTAGCTTTTTTTCTCTCTTTATTGAGTTTATGATTTTCTTCTGGGAGCTTAGAAGTTCAACGGCTTGTTTAGCAATGGTCAAGTACTGAGCCTGGATAGTTTGGTCTTTATTAGAAATTTTCTTCTTCAGCTAAGCCCCTTCTTCATGCGTAATTTTCAGGTTGTTATGCGTCACTATTTCAATTTTCTTATGAGCATGCTTCAACTCTATCATTAAGCTATCAGTGCTGGTTTTTTTGCTTCTGTACGAGGTCTCTCTCTCTCTAGCGACCTTGATCAAATCATCCTCCCATTCCTTATTCATTTGTTCGAATTCATCTCTCAGACTCGAAGGACCGAACGTTAGTGTAATTATCCCATTTACTTCAAAGAGAATAGTGCATAGTTTATCGCTCTTAGACCCTTCATTGACACCCATCCGATGTTCTTTAAGTTTTTAATCACCACCTCTTTTGATGTGTTTGAGATATCTCGATCAAATGTGACACCATGCGAAAGTAGATATGGGAATGCAGCCTGCAAACGAGGAAGACTGGGCGGAAGAGTAAATAAGCGAGCAGAGATTCCCTCAGGAGCGGGCGGAGCAGTAACCACTAGGGCTTGAGAGGCTGGAGCTTGTTGAGTTAAAGAGGTCTGCGCCTATGTATGAGGGGAAGCATTAGCACAAATAGGCCCATGGGGTTTAGTGGAATTTCTTGGGCGTTTAGTATGGTCGCGACATAGCTCAGTATCGGCTTCTCTCTTTCTTCTTTCCTTCTCCCTTTCCTTATCGTTCTCCCTATTGGCCTTATGAGCATCTCGGGCTCACGCTCTTTCGTCCTTTATTTCTCTTCCTAATTCTTTTAGCAACAAGGCAAACTGAGATCAAGAGTTTGGTCGTTGTGTGCTTCGTAAGATCAAATGCAAGAATGAGTCTCCATGATCCCAATGAAATATGTGGTGCCAATGACCCCTTAAATACTGCCCCAACCATATTGGAAAGGAAATAAAGTGGGGTCTCTCCACCTTCGCTTATAAAGCACCTTAGCGAAAGAGTGAAGTCTAAACCAGCGTCTTCTAGAATGTGGCTAATGGTGAAATTGATCTCACCGATATCACTCAGGCCAATGAAAACATCACTAAGAGGGCGAAATCTGGCTATATCCTCTTCTTAAGGCATCACAACTTGGCCCCTGGCTGCCTCAAAACTTTTAATAACCATGCGGTCTGGTAGGTGCGAACTGGGAGAACATGACTCAAGCCGGGCGATTCGCCAAATGATTTATCCCTTTCTTCAGTAGCATGATAGTCGCTTTCGCTATCACTGGCACCTTCTCCCTCCTCTTTAACCATCATTGTTTTTCCCTTTCTCCTTACGACTTGTTCATTTGCCTCTGGCATTATGGACATTCCGACTGCTTTATCCCCGCCTCTCAAAGCATAACCTCATATGGGTTGTTCGATTTCTCTCTCTATGGCCTCCTCTGTATGCATCTCCTCTGTATGCATCTCTCCAGATGGACCCTCAACTTCCTCTTGAAGATTCTTTCCGGAGTTGCTAGTGGGGACAAAAGAACGAGTATGAGCTTGAGATTTTTGCTATGCATGCGACTCGGTGATAGCGAATCTGCCAAGTCGAAGATTCTTCGATTGCACCACCATAGATTTTCATTTGTTAAAAGGAATGCGACGGTGCTTCGATTAGATCTAACTTCCTTCATGGCCTAAAGTGTTGTACTATGTTCAACACTTCCATTCGAGTTTGGTTGCCTATATGGAAGTATATATCAATTTAAAAACTAAGAAATTCTTTCATGGGAGAAGCAGAGAAAAGAGGCGTACATCTAGATAATCAAAATTGGTTGAAACCATATGGGCATCGCACGAAAAATATTAATTCTTGAAGTAAGAATGTTTGTTACGGAGCTTTTCAATAAATTTTCATCCCATCTAGGCTTTGATTATCATGGTGAATTCTGCCTCCTCTTAAATTGAGGGAAATATGTAAGCTCATTGAACCCTAGGGTGGGTCGAATTGATTGATGAAGAGGACATAAAGTGAACTCAGTAAGACTTGGAATGGACATGTCCAGTTGGATGGACTTAGAATGGACCTAATCCGAGTTCTAGTGATACCAGCATAAGGAAAGGATTGAATGGCGGGATGACACTGCCTAAGCTCATGCACCTATTGTATGTTGCAAATTGCGGTGGGGGATTGTGTGCGAACTATACACTTGCTGTTAGATGAATGTCCTCCTCATGAATACCACGTTGAAGGCATATATTCTGGAGCGACCTAGAAGATAGAATTGAAAGCATTTTCTTTGGAAAGTTGCTTAGAATCCTTAGACCCAGAGAAAGTTAACCCATTAATGACATGATTAGGACTATTTGACCATAGGATTCGGGAGTTATAGGATGGCTAGGCCCAGTAAGGATCGACAGTGAAGCCTGAGTTGTCGACGACCCAGCTTCTGGAGAAGGGAACATGCCTTTACCAAACTTAAATCGTGACGATCCATGAGTCATTCTCAATAATAAAACTTGGTGTTCGACACGGTATGTTTTGTTTTAAATAATAAACTCATACGACCAATGCTTGAATCCAAAGGATATCGATATATGTTGACTAATCGGATTCTAAGCGTTGACCGAGGCAAGTGAAATGTGTTAATCTATGTGGTGTGAGTCCACTATCTCAAACACCATGAACGTACCACCCTGTGTAGATAGCATTCTCGTGCTAGAAGAATGAGATGTGTCATACTTTTAAATTATATTTTAGGACTTACCCATTATCGATGAGCATTCGATAATGGAGCCATTGTTCGAGCGATGTGGAAAGTTTTCTTTTTAGGAACACTAAAGGTGCAGAATTAGGCAAAAGAGATGCATGGAATCATCTAATATGACTGATTTTGGAATAAGCTATCGTATTGGAACTCAAGCGAGGATTGGGAATTAGCCGAATATTGAAAAGAGATAGCTAAATCCAAAAAACAAGACATGTCTCCAGAACTGCGTGTACTTGATTGGGGTAAAACTTATTTCACCATAAAAATTCTCTACAAACAATCAATTAATAAAAGTTATTAAGTGGACATAAGTCAGAGATTACCGAACCACTATAAAAATCAGGTGTCTCCCCATTATTTTTCTTTGATTTCTACTATTATCTTCTAGATCTAGGTCATACAGGTTCTGTACAACTCAATCTTTGGTGTTGATCCATTTTTAGCATTAACATTTTGGTGCTTTTGTCGAGATAACTGAGTCCAGGCTTGGATCTAGCTTGGTATTGTGGATTTAAAGAGATCTAGTAGATCTAGAAAACTTACTCTAAGAAGTTTGAAGACTTGCTATTGAAGATCAATGGCATATAGAAAAGGAAAGTATGCTTTCAGAAGATCTATAGGAGCAGTGGCTAATGGTGTTGAAGGAAACACTCATCACACGGAAGTAAATAATGGAAATCCACTATCTGAATCCTCTACTCAGCAAGAAGTTGTCACTAGAGGAGAACTTAATTAGATGATATATTAAATTAACTAGAAGCTTACAGATAGTCGGAAAGCTCTTATGGATAAAGTGGATTTTTTACTAACCTTGCAACCACCAACAGCAAAAAAGTTAGAAGAGAAGCTTCTTCTATAATAGAACAAGAACACTCTTTAGTATCTAGCTTAAACAAGAGAGATGTAAAGTAAAAGCAGAAGAAAGTAGCTATCTGGTTTCTAAGAAATGCAGCAGGAGGAAGTAGGAGCATCCCCCCGCAAGAAAACAACATGGTACCAAGTCAATACAATTTTGTGTCGACCCAAATCTTAGGGTGAACACTCCTCAGGAGGACGATGCGATGCTTGGTTTTGATTCTAAAGACGACATCCAACTTGATGGTGATGACCTGGACTTGATTACTGGTGTTAACGGATAAAATAAATGAATTGGTGTTCAAATTACCATGGTACGACCAACCGATCGCCAACAGAACTCTACAAGTGTGATTCTCCTGGAGAATGTAGAACCTAGACATCAGTCGGCAAACCAAGATCATTTACGAAGTCACACACTCTATGAACCCCATGGCATTATACCTATAGATTACTGTGTTAGAAAGGTGAACATTGCTAACATGGTCAAATGGTTGATGGAGGAGAGCAGGGGCAGGAAAAATGAAGACTGGGGTTCCATGCTTGGCCGAACACCATTTATTGAAAATGTTTCGAGAGAAGAATATCCCTAAAAATTTACCATGCCGACAATGGCGTCAACAACGGGATAACGGACCCCAGATGGTACTTATTTTAGTATAAATGGCACATGGATGGAGCTAGAGCTATGGTTTTTGTTCATTGCAAGTGTTTCCATATTTTCTTGGAAGGAGTCGCTTCCATGTGATTTACTATGCTCGCACCTAAGCCTATTTCCAATTTCGATGAATTAGGAAAAAAGATTTTGGAATAGTCCATACTACATGACCAAGGATGTGATGTCCTCATTAGGCTTTTCTCAAGGACCCAAGGAGTCGTTGAAAGCTTTCTTGAAATGATTTAACATTGCTATTATAGATGTCAGCAATCCAAAGGAAGATCTTGTCTACATAGTGCTAGTCTGGGAATTCACTTGGACATATATTTCGGTAGATGGATAAAAATGAAACAACAAAAAACCAAGGAGGAATTCCATCAAAGGCAAATCAATTGTTGAGACTTGAAGAAGAAAATATGATTGAAGGCAAGCCTATCGATGAGTAATCGAAGGAAGTGATTCGGAGTAATTTTGCGATCAAACAGGATGGAAATAATTCTAGAGCTACTACTGGAAATGCAAAAAAGACTACAAATCAGAAGAAGAGGAAGTAGAACACTGGTAAGCGTGATGGGGATAGGAAGCTTCTAAGGTATCCGAGACCCAAGGAATATACATCAATGAATGACAGTTTGGAGAGAATCTATATCTACACTCAGCAAGCTAAGCGGTATAACAAACCACCAAAGAGGAAAGAGACTAAGCACCAAAAGAGATCAGGGAACTTTTGCTGTTTCCACGGAACTCACGGGCGTTACACAAATATGTGTCAACATCTGAAGGACCTGATTGAAGAATTGATAAAGAACAACATGCTCTAGCAGTACGAGAATAAACTACGAAACCATGATTAATTTGCTAGACCCCAAGCATCGTATGATTAAGGAAATCATCCTATACCTAATAGAGAAGCGCTTAGGTGAACAGATCAAAGACTGGTTATAAATACCATTACTAGAGGACCTTATCTAGGGTAGAAGAGTTCGGGTGAGATGGAACGATATGCTAGTTCTTTGAAGCATGCACCATAGGAGAGTTACTACGCTGTCGAAGATAGAGCTCCGGCTAAGCAGCAAAGGATGATTACGGATGGCATCATGTTTAGGAATCGAGACATTGAACGCGTAGAAGTGCCAACCCTTGATCCAATGGTGATCAGTTAGGATAGGACCAATTATTCCACATCGAGTTTTGATTGATAATGGAAGTTCGGTCAATATCCTATTTTAAAAAAAAATTGAGCAAATAAAGATTAGCATGAAGGATGTGGCCGCCTATATAACAAAGATCTAAAGATTTACAAGAGAACCTAAATAGCCGGTACGATTGATCGACCTACCTGTAAAACTCGAAGAAGGAGAACGGAGGGTAGTTATCATCTAAGCCTTCATGATTGTTTGATGAGTATTATGCTTACAATGAAATTCCTAACAGAGAATAGGATAGGGGTAATAAGAGGAGGCCAAAGCACTAAAAGGGAATTCTATATTGCTGAATTGCATGAAGATAACTGCCGTGAAAAGAGGAAAAATACGAGGAAGGCTCTTTGCATTCTGGAACCGCAAGCATAGAAATTACAGAATACCCCCTAGCTCGAGGACCATAGTCGCTTCAACAAGGCTATGGAACCTAGAAAGAAGAGTTCTGGGGAAATATGAGAAGACCAATGAAGATTATGGTGGATGTCTCTATCAACGTGGACGACCAAACTCGGGTCTTGAGAAAGGTTCATAGCTTGGAATAAAGACGCGAAAGGAGTTGATAAATTTTCTTTGCGCCAATCTAGACGTGTTCGATTGGATGTGTTCTATTATGTGCGGGATATCATCGGAGATAGCATCTCATAAAATTAACATCGATCCCAAGTTCATGCCAGTGAGGTAGAAGAGAAGCAGCCTGGGTCTAGAGCAATCCGTTGCATTGAAAGAAGAAGTTGATTAATTGTTGGTCAAAGGCTTTATCAATGATGCAACATATCCTAAGTGGGTGTCAAACCCAATATTGGTTCAAAAATTGAATGGGATGTGGCAAACTTGTATTGAATGCTTAGATTTAAACTAAGTCTACCCAAAGGATAGCTTTCCGTTTCCCAGAATCAATCAACTTGTTGATGGAACTATGGGGCTTGAAATGCTTTTGTTCAATCACCTACTTGGGACAATATTGTAATCATGTTATACCATTCGGTTAAATTAACTCCGGAGCTACATACCAAAGACTAGAAAATATGATGTTTAAGAAACAAATTGGATGAACAATGAAAGTGTATGTGGATGACATAATAGTGAATTCATGAGTGTCTAGGAATCATTTGGATAATCTCTTAGAGATGTTTGAGATCCTTTGAAAGTACTAAATGAAATCGAACCCGCTTAGATGTTCATCTGGAGTTGCTTCTAGGAAATTTTTCGCTTTTGTTGTAAACGCAAGGGGCATTGAACACAATCCAAAGCAGATTGCCACCTTACAGAATGTTAGAGCCCCAATAACTAAGAAGGATTTACAAAGCTTGAATAGAAAGATCGCAACATTGAGACGATTCATCTCCAGTGTGATGGATAAGTGTATGTCATTCTTTGATGCATTAGAGAAGGGTAAGAAGAACTTTGAATGGAATTAGGACTGCCAAACTGCTTTTGAGGAATTACTGTGACATACGGAGACACTACCGATCTTGTCGAAATTAGTGGACAGTACTTATTCATTTACCTGGCAGTATCTGCCTGCACATTAAGTGCACCGCTTATGTGTGAGGAAGCTAGGATTCAATAGCACATTTAGTACATTAGCAAATGGTTAACTAGAGTTGAACGAAACCACCTGAAGTCGGAAAAGCTGGCATACCGCTTTGTAATAGCATCTTAGAAAATGACCATATTTCCAAGCTCTTCCGATCAAGGTATTGACGGATCAACCCTTGAAACAGGTACTCTACAACCTAAGACCTTAGGATGGCTTATAAAGGGGAACACCAAGGTGACCCAAGATAATGTGGCTTATCATCTCCAGAGAGCGATTAATGGACATGTGCATCATCGGGTTCACTACTTAGGATAATGAGGAGGAGGACATAACAGTCGCAGTATCCCACTAGAAATTGTTTGTCGATAGTGTGTTAAATGAATTCCACTCAGGAGCGGGGTTATGCTTGAAACTCATGAAGGACGATCGATTTGCTATGCTCTCAAGTTGGAATTTCCTACAACTAACAATGAGGAAGAATACGAGGTGTTGATAGTGGGATTGAAGATTGTGAAGGATTTGGAAATAAAGAATTTGCATATCTAAAGTGATTCCCAACTTGTCATTTGCCTGGTCAAAATGGAGTATCAAGCTATAGGCCTAAAACTTGCCCCTTATTTTTCAAAAGCTTGAGAGTTGTTTAATGAAATTAAACACTACACGATATCTCACATTTCCAGAAAGGAGAATATGAAGTTCGATTTCTTAGCTAAGCTAGCTAGTGCCGAAGAAGAACATCTAGTGGGATTAGTTCCAATAGAATTACTGACTGCTTCTAACATGGATCAGATGGACGTCGATTGGGTTCTAGAGACAATAGATGAGGAAGAGTCGTGGATGACGTTGATAAAGGACTACTTACTCAGGGGAATACTCCCTAAAGACCAAAATGAAAAAAAAGCTCCTACGAAAGGCACCATGATTCATAACGCAGGATAAATTACCGTACATGACAGGATTTTCCTTCCCCTGGCTCAGGTGTGTAACCAAATATGAAGCTAGGAATATTGTTATTAAAATTCATAAAAACAGCTCCAGTGACCATACCGACGGGTAAATACAGCCAAAGAAGACACTCCTCTACAAATATTTCTGGCCAAAAGTAACGAAGATGCAACGGACCACTCCAGATAGTGTGATTGATGCTAGAGATTCTCGAAGATTTCGAAAGCCTCATCTTCAGGATATACACAAATAGTCAGTCTGTGGCCTTTTTCGATATGGGGAATCGATATAATTGGTGTGCCACCAATAGAAAAAGGAGGAGCCAAATACGATATCTCTATCGTTGATTGATTTACAAAAATGCCTGATGTAACATCCCCTATCTAGAGGCCCGAAATCGCAGCACTATAGACCTAAAACGAAGCGCTATAGATACTGCAGTCATCTATAGTATTAGCTCCCTGCGACTAAATATGGCAATGTTAATGGTATCTATAATATCAGAAGCACTTGAACATGAAGCAAAACACAGATTCCGAAACAACTTTTCTTCATTACATTTAAAACAAATGTTCCATAGTCATTTTACATAATCCCAATACGTTCCCAGGCACAGATAAAATATACTTACTACAAAATATGCCAAGAGTGGTATACGAAGATACCCCCTTGTATGATCAGAGTCATATAGTCATAACAGACTTAATACAAACATAGCGGAAGTATAACAAAACATAAAACTACAACTCCTAAGTTGCTATCCGTTTGCCTCCTGCATGCTTCCGGTAGTCTTATTCATCATCCTACTAAAACCTAAAAAGACAGTAACCCCTCAGCCTACTCAAATTAATTTTGAGCACCTGACAATTTGAGGGGAAAACATAAACTTCGAGTCGGATAAAAACCCTGGTGTGAATAATACTATACATCCTGGTTTAATATGTTAAGTGAGACCACGCAGCTTAGCGGGATGGGTTCCCTTCACAAACATAATTTTAAAACAGATTTTTGCAAAACCTTTTCCTGCAACCAAAACCGATTAAACATTGTAAAGCATCATTAAGTAATAATGAACGATCTGTTCAAACATATAAGTTTTGTTTGGCTAACTTTTAACCTTTGGCTAACTCGGGCCTGCCAAACAACATAAATAAAATTTATCTAACACTGGTTAGACACTCCTCTTCTGGACGGTCTGCCCATAACTATCTGTTAAATAGTTCGCTTTTGGACGGTGTGTCCCTAGCATAATCATCTCCCAGGTTTTCTTGATCCTATTGGTTTTTCGAACTCATCAATAACCTATCTGTATAGAAGCATATATTCCTTTCGGTGTGTAATCATAATTCTAGTCTACCTGTACCAAGCCATACACATTGGAATTTCGGACAACGATCAGTTGGGGCTAATAGCTAATGTATAGGGCGGGACCCTATACCAGTCCCGTTAGGTATTCTAATATGAGAGTCATTTTCACATACGGATCCCTTCCCCTATTTTTCCTTGAAAACGTTTTCAAAATGATTTAAAATCTTTAAATCAAACTTACACAAGGAAAATAAATAATCTTTATACCCTACCCAAAATCACATGTTGTATATATATCTTTTTCACTCAAACTTTAGTTGATGAAAACATTTAAAAATTTGAAACTACCTCTTTCTGAAATTTTGAAAGCATCTCTTTCAAAACCCAGTAAAATCATTTAATGACATACACTAAGAGGCCAAAACCTTACCTTTCGAAACCATACTTCAAACCTTTCAAAACCATTAAAATCATCTCTTTCGAAAGCAATAAAATTTTAGGCATCCTACTTTAAAACACTCTAAAACATTGCATAGAAAACCCTTGGACAACCTTCCATTTTAAACCTTTCGAAACCATTCACAAAACAGAACCCTTTGACCTTGTCAGAAGCTACCTTTTGACCCCTTCGAAAGCTACCTTTCGACTCCATCGAAAGCTTTGCTTTCGACCCCTTTGAAACCATTCAATAAATAATAACTTTCGAAAGCATCAAACCTTTAAAAACATAAACCTTCGAGAACTTACTGGGTTTAATTTAAAACATGTGAAAACTCTTCTTTTAAATCCTTTTGATTTTTTCGAAAGCAAAGCTTTCGACCCCTTCGAAAGCTTAAAGCTTAACTTTCAAAACAATACAATTTAGCCTTTAAAATACCTCCTTCGAAAACATGGGTCATACTTCAATTAGAAAACAAAGGCCAAACATCTAAGTCGAAAGCTTCCTTAAAAAGCATGGAGAAGCGGTTAGTTTTAAAAATAGGTAAACCTTTCGACTTTGTCGAAAGCAACAACTTCAAAAGGTTGGAAAGCGACAGTAACCCTTTAACCTTGTCGAAAGGTTTTAAAACCATTATTTTAATTATTTGACCTGTTCGAAAGCAACCAAGCCGAAAGCATTTATTAGAAAGAAAAGCAAGTGATTCTTTTGGTTCATAAAACAAACATACTCCAACCTCTTTGGAAACTAATCTTTCGACTAAGTACCCTTCGACCTTGCCCAATTCATTACATACCAAGAAACTTGATACCATATGCATTGGTTTGATCTTGTCGAAATCTTTGATACCCTTCGACCTTGTCGAAAGGTTTGGGTTGGAAGGTTTGATACCAAAAGGGTTGTAAAATGCTAAAAGCATGATTTTCTTGTTTTTCACTTAAAAGAGATAATTTTTCAACTAACCTGCCTTTTTTTTCAAATTTTCGTTGGTTAACAAAATACTTTCAGAAAAGCACTGCCACTAATTTCAGAATTAAATAATGATTTTATTTTATCAAATGCCTCTTAAATATATAAAACATTTAAGTCCCATACCTTAAATAATTTTATATATTCATCAAATCACTTAGGAAAAATTTGGAAAATTTCCAAAAAATTCTATTTTAATATGTTTCCATCATATAAAATTTTCAAATCCAGATTATTATTATTTTAGCCGTAAATAATTTATAACCTAATAAATCATTTTCATCACTAGAAAATCGATATAAAATCCATATTAATTCAGATAATTATGAAAATTGAACCCATATCTAAAATATTATTTTTGATCTATAATTAAATTTTCAAGGCATTTGGATGTCATTTATTAGGGTTTTCATATCAAACATATAACAAAAAAAATATGAACATGCATAATTCACCAACAAGCATATATATAACTTTAATAATCAAAACATGGCATATACTTGCAAAATCATTTCAGATCTAATCTTAAAACCAATAATCCTAAAAATGGGATGAAGTAAATATTCATCTTAGCTTTGGAATTAAAAGATGTGGATTTGATGTTAAATTAGTTGATTAACTTCTTCCTCTTGAATCCTAGCTTTATCTTCTTGAGAATAAAAATGGTGGCCGGCCTTAGATGTTTTTAGTTTGCTAAAATGAAATAAATAGAAGTTTCATTTCGTAAGGGTTCAAGGTATAGGCCTCTCCTATTTTCATATTGCCCTTACTCATTTCCTAACACAGTAGTCTATGTTATATTATTTTAATTTACACATTAATATGGTACGGCTACCCTTAGTTTAATCAAGTCTCAAACTTTTAACTTTCACATTATTTTATAAAATTTAACCAATTGAATATCCTAAATAATGTTAAAAGATATAGGGCATTACACTCGAAGTGGAACCACTTGCCACGATTACTACTAAAAAAGTAATTAACTTTGAAATGAAAAATATTATTTGTAGGTTTGGAGTACCATAGAAAATTATCATGACAACATGAGTCAGTTTGAGAGCACTAATTTCGAGGACTTTTGCAAGCATAATCAGATCGAGAAGTGATTTTTTGTGAAAGCACACCCATAAGCAAACAGGCAAGTAGAAGTAGTGAATAAAATCATTAAATTCACCATAAAGAAGTGACTGCTAGAGTTAAAGGAAATTGGGTTGATGATCTTCAACTTGCACTGTGGGATTACAGGACGATGCAAAAATCTACGACCACGCACTCACTGTTTTCCTTGGAATATAGTTAAGAAGCTATGATCGAAGTCCCCTCTCATCGTAGAAGACACTTTAATCAGAGATCGAATGAACAACTACTACTCAAGTTTCGCAATCAAATCGATGAGGAGCCGAAGAGGCTGAACTAAGGGTCGATGCTCGCCAGAAAAATCTACCGCACCACTTAAATGCCAAGGTTCACAACTATACCATCGAAGTAGGAGATTGTAACAACCCGAAATTTTCAATCCCGAAAACTCCAGATAGTTAGAGAAAAGAAAGAAAGATATAGAGAAACACCAAAACACAATCTCACATACGCAGTGGATAAAATATAATATCAAATAATATTCTTTACACAAAGAAAGCTGTATCGGTAAATTTACATTTTTAATATATCAGAGTTATAACATTTACACAACCACTGGTCAGCAAAAATAACTTGTTCCAAATATGCAATAGTATATCACAACGGATACGCTCCATACGTTCCTGCCATCCAGCTTGCCTCTTGAGCTCCATAACGTCCTTACTTGAAAATCTGTAATACTCGGTCTGACCCAAGCATTACATAAAAGTAACACCCGGGTCAGGCTGGAAACCAGCGTGAGTAAACCAATGTAACATCGAACACAAAAGCATACAACTTATATAAACCCAGGTAACTTGTATAAATTTATAACTTCACAAGTCGTTATAGTCATCACTTACATCACACATCAATTTCTAAGTACCAAAACTTAGAATAAATGGTCTAATTCACTTAAATCATTCCATTTCAGCCTATTGATTCCACATATCAATTTATAAAGAATCGAGGTGGCTTCGGGTATTTACTAATACCTGACTCTGATCTCTTTGAATTATATACCATCTTAACCCAAGTTATTCAAGTGAAATACAATTCAATTTTAAATTCATGTTGTCACTTTTTACACCGCAATTCATCATCGATAGATATCCACATTATCATTGTCCATCCAAATATATCACATCACAAAACATTTCATATAAGAGATATCGATCAATTCAAGACATTTATTCATCATTCAATCATTCATAAGTAAGATGGATCATTTCCAAAATTAATTTAATTTATCTCTAATTAAATTAATTACTAATTCTTTAATCACTTAGATTACCTTTATTAATCATTAATTAATTACAAATCAATTAATTAATTATCTTTTAATTATCCATCTTAATTAATCATCCTTGATTAATTATCTTCAATTACATAAAGTAATTATCCTTAACCATTTACAATAATCAATCTTAATTACTTTCATTAATTTCATTAATTAATTACATTAATTAGTGATCCTTAATTAATTACTTCCACTAATCAATCTTAATAATCATAAACAGTAATTAACCATCCTGTAATTACTTTCCTTAATTAATTAACTCTTTAATTAATTTATTAATCCTTTAATTAATTACATCAAGTAATTAATCCTTAATTACTTCTCCTAAGTAATTAACCTTTAATTTCTTCCCATTAAATAAATTCCTTATATTAATTATGTCCAGTAATTTATCCATCTATTACTTCACTAAGTAATTACACTTATCAATCTCATTAAGTAATTACACTTAATCAATTACCAAGCGACTATCTTTAATTAATTAACAAATTAATTAATCACATTCATCTCATTAATTGCAACTGGGTAATTCATCCCTTAATTACCCTATAAACCAATTAATTAATCTTTAATTATAGATTAATTATTCTTTAATTATTAATAAACCTTTAATTATCAATTAATCTCCTTCAATACAAAGTGGCCCAATAGGAATAGATGGCAAAGCCGCGGTTGTAGAAGATCTAGTTTAAGGTGGAGTGGACGTTCCTTCGCTAGACTTAAGTTGGAGTGACCGATAAGTCATTCTAACTAATAAACTAGGCGTGTAACACATCAAAATTTTTTCACTATGAATAATAAACCCGTGTGGCCAACGCATGGAATCCAAAGGATGTCGACGTGTGTTGACCAATCAGATTCCGAGCATTGTCCAAGGCAAGTGTAGTTCGTTAGTTCATCTAGTGTGAGTCTAGTGTCCCATAAACCACGAACGGGCCATTTTCTGTAGATAGCTTGCTTGTGCTAGAATACGAGCTGTGTGGTGCGTTGACTTGTATTTTGGAATTTACCCATTATCGATGAGTAATCAGTAATAGAGCCGCTATCTGGAGCAAGGTGGAAAGCTTATTAGAATATGAGTCGTTATTCATCACACCAGAATTCAATCAGCAATCGAGAATTAACCAAGTTTCGAAGAGAGATAGTTGAATCTGGAAACAAAACTTGTTTTCTAACTATATGCATTCGACCAGGGCAATACTCAAATATATCATTGATCAAACACAATCCAAATTCATCCATCTCCCTTCAATTGCAATCAACCAAACCTATATCACCATCACCATCATCATCGTCACGAAGGCAATCATCTCCAACCTCAAATTCAAAATCAAATGGAGCTAGGTTATCGAAGTGGGATCGGGCCTGAGTTTTTCATAAGGCGGATATGGCAACGACGACGTCGATGAATAGCAACTAGCAACTGCAG
Source organism: Allium cepa (assembly GCA_030765085.1). Taxonomy (NCBI): domain Eukaryota; kingdom Viridiplantae; phylum Streptophyta; class Magnoliopsida; order Asparagales; family Amaryllidaceae; genus Allium; species Allium cepa. The sequence continues at coordinate 772,113,545 of CM060935.1, forward strand.
ATGACCACCTACAAGAAATGAAAATATCTTAGAAATTTTTTCTTAATGTTGAGTTATATAGGTCAAGTGAAAACCATATAGCTCGGTGCCTTGTTTTTCTCCCTTATACATCACTTAAAAGGCATGGCAAAGAGAAGATATGCTAGTCTAAAGAGTGAAGCAATATCCAAAGTGTCAACCACTTTCTCAGTGCAGAAGAATGAAGTTCCAATTATAACTAAACCAATCATTTAAAGGAAAATCAACCAAGCGATAACTGCATCTCGAGATAGCACTTGAGCGATCAACTAGAGTTTACATTATAGCAGCCCAAAACACTTCTTGATCCAGAGCACGCTTTGTTTTTAATAAATACATAATCTAGGGGGGAAGTGTTAATATGGTTTTTAACTAAGTAGAAGTCAATGAAATTTAGGACGTGAAGACGAAGACGAAACAATTTGGAAACTTGGATGCATACTTAGAAGGAATAGAGAAACACCTTGGAGAAATTTCAAATGGATTGGAGACAAGGACATAGCTCAACATCTAGATACATAAGTTGGTACCTATATATAAATCCGCGATGGATCACCTCCAAAATTCCATACTTCTCATATACTTCTTTAAATGCCTGTGATCAATTGGTTTTCACAAAATATAAATGACCAATTCCATATTTGATGGGATGAAAGCCAGGAAAGCAAGGTAACTCAAATGATAGAGGAAAGATTACTAGAATTAACCAAAAGTCGATGAAAAGGAACCGTAACCTATTAACTAGAAGATAAAAGAGCAAGCAAGAGTTGAATTTGGAATTTTACCAATAATTATAACTCAGTTCTAAGCTACACAGGTCTGTACTAACCTATCTTATTTAGTCATGGTGCTTTGGTTTCTTTTGTACAACATCAGAATTCATTCAGACTCTAGTGCAAGCAAGCTCCTGACCTATTACCTCTATATCCCCATAAATACAAACCTTGCTGCAACTGGAAAAGGGGCCGAACTCCGCTTCACTTCTTTATCTCCTACTTCCTCTCCATAATCACCTAGGCAGCTATTCTCGGCAATTCTAGGATTCAGAACTTGTCAGACCCCATGACTTAAACCCTCTCTAATTCTTTGTAATCTCATACAAATTCTCAGTAAATAATCAATCAATAAAAGCTATAAAGTGCACAAGGCTAGAGATAGTCGAATCACTATAAAAATCTTGTGTCTCCCTATTATATTTCTACTGTTATCTGCTAGATGTAGGTCATATAGGTTCCTTACAACTAAATCTTAGGTGCTGATCCATTTTTGGCATCAACAATCAAATTTGTTATTCCAATATTAAGTATCAATCATTATTTTTCTCATTTCTGATGTTTTTTTTGTGAAGTAGAAGTGACTATTCACTCTCTCATCTCAACTATACCTTAAATTACATCCACTCTTGTACATTCATATTTTTTTCTAAATGGTCGAACCATTCAAAGAAAATCTTACTACAACATCATAACGAACTCTTTACAAAGATGCATTTTATCATCCTTAATATTTAAGCACATCATATATGATGCTCCTTATGTAAAATGATCGGACTAATATGTTAGTGATCGAATTCTTAGATCTTTCTAGTAATTTTGGTCTAGTGTTACATTTAACAAAATATAGTCCTTCTATAATCAATCAAATTGAATACTAGATATCACAACACTGTTTATTAGCTAGTTTCGAATGTACTAATTTCGTCGTAGTATTGTACATTACAAACTATGATCGTTTCCCATATGACACTTATATGGTATATGGATCAAATATCCATAGTCTTGTATTGATTTTAGAGTTCAAAACCCAGAGGATGCAATACACGTTCTCGCAAATAAACACACAAGGGAACAAATTATGAACGTATTTAGTTGTTGTAAAATTAGGTACTTTCATGAGATATAAAACTGTTCACATGCAATATTTAATTATTAGTAAGAATATGTCATATTTCTATTTTTAAATTTAATTAATCTGTATATCTTGATTAATAAACATTTTATCAATCATTTTAAATGCACAAATTTATCAGTGTAGATTATTATAACAATATATAACATATGTTCTTATAATATTAGAAAGGTTAAATGTTATCATTTCATTTTTCTAATAAGGCTCTAACTAATTTTTTATGTTTCGCCAAAATTTAAGTCGAAACAAAGAAGTCTTTCAGTTTCATTACTGGGTGTTTGGACTTATCTATCTTGAAACTCCGACCTTGAATTGCTCAACAAGTTATAGCTCCACAGACAATTGATAACTCCTTATACATTGTATCGTATACAACTTCTAACCCTTTGGTGCCTCTGCTTCGACCTTGAGTCTTCTCAACAAATTTAAAAAAAATATACACTCATATCTACCATATCACGATGGCGTTGGTATAGTATATGTAATTTGAGTTTGCTCAACAAATACGTATAGTTATTTTACCTCATCTATTCAATATATTAATAATACTGTAGATAACATCTCCAGCTTGAGTCTGCTCAATAACTGAGGAGTATGCAAGTAATTTATATATATGTGTGTATTTATGTGTGTGTGGTAGATGATAACATTATATTAAAGATTCCTAATCTTCAGTGAATATATAATATTGAGTGATATCAACTTATGACATAATATAATTCTTATGAGCAACTCTTGTGAGTCAAGTGTCAGACACATCGAGAATTACGATATACATATGTTTACATATATATTTATTCCTTAAGTCTATTTACGATTTCTTTAAGTTCCACTTTTAATTATACATTCATATTATATAAGTTTTATTAATATTTATATTTCATGTTACTTATATAATAGTCTTATGTACAATATTATATTAGATAATTAACATTACATTTTGTTTTATATTACTCCACTATAACATTTATATTGAATATTCATTATATACTATAACCTTTATAGTATAGCACATATATCATATGTATGTATGTATGTATGTGTATGTATTTTATTTAATTAATTAACCTTTTACTTAATTTATTTAATTAAACAATTTTAATTAAATTGTATTAATATATAATTTAATATAACGTGAGTGTACATATATGTACACTTACGTTATTTTAACATTTTAAAACAACATAACATATATCATATGTATAACGCTTGTATATATTAGTAAATTAATTAAATTATTTATTAATATATTTTATTAACCTCATTATTAAATTTTATAATATTCGAAATTAATTTATATTAATTTTCAAACATTTTGAAATTTTTTATTATATTATAACATTTATAATATGTATATATTTCATTTTAAATTAAAATCTTATATTTTTAATTTTCAAATATTTTTGAAATTTTATATTATAACATTTATAATATGTTCCTTATTTTAAATTTAAAACTTTTATTTTTAATCTCAGAACAATTTTGAACTTTGCGTAAAGCCCAATTGAAATTGGGCCTTTTCTATTAAGGGCAACCTTTTGGGCTCATATATTTGTTCGGGTCAGGTCCGTAGCTAGGTAGGGGAAAGTACTTAATTACCTAAACTCAATCCTTCGACGTTGCCTTTCTAAGACACCTAACGAACTAGGTTGTGAGCTAAATTAGTTAACACTAACATGAGTACATAGATCCTTAGGCTATTGGGCTCTGGTTTCATTGTTGGAATTGAGCCAGCATACAAATGGAAGTTATGTGTGAATTTCAAAAAAAGCTTCCCTTATTGGATGTTTATTGGGCCTATGAAGTCTAATTCATATAGAACATTTCTAAATTTTATTTAAATAAATTCTCTTACTTTATTTAAACTTAAAAATCATAAAAGTTTTATTTAATTTATATTTTATACATATAAATCTACACATATGTATCATATACATATATGTATGTGTATATGTGCAACATGATAACTCGTATAAGTTATAACATGCCTATATATAGATATTGGGATTTACATTATAGCGGATATGTTAGCTCATTCGCTATTAATTGTATGTTGTTCAAATATATGTATGTATTTAAACTTATTATTTATATAAACATTATAAATCGATATATATATATATATATATATATATATATATATGCACACATACGTATATACATACAACTCATATATATGTAAAATATTGATAATTTATATATATGTGAGTGTGTGTGTATTATTGTAATAAATATTAAAGTAATATACATACCTAATATATAAAAAAGTTAAACTATGAACTGATATATATATATATATATATATATTACAACAAAAAATATTTTATTAAATAAATATATATACACATTCATAAGCATTTTTATAATAATTAAATATACACATAAATATATATTAATAAAATTAAACAATTTTTTAAACACTTCAAAATCGTATTCACGGCATAATAAAATTTTATTATATTAAAAAATATTTACAAATTGATTATTATTCAAAAAATAGTAAAATATTCATAAAAAATATTTTCAAGACGTATTATTCTAATTTTAAATTTCAAAGAAAATCTATCACGACCCATAATTTCCTCAACCAATTTTTTTATTAATTATTTATTTTTGATCGCGTATTATAATAATTTTGGAAAATAGATAATATGATTGTTTTTATTCTTATTTTTTGGCCAAGAGCTTATTTCATGATAAAATAATTTTATAGAATTAAAATTTTAATTTTTGAAATATATTAAATTTTATATAAATTATTTACATAGTATATTGATTTAAATAATATTAAATAATAGTAAATAATTATTAAAAATAATCTAAAGCTACTAGATATTATAATTACTATAAATATATTTATATATAATATATGTTTAATTATTGGCATGAAATGATATTACAATTAAATACATACCGTATAAGTATAATTAAATGATATTATAATATATATATATATATACACATTTATTAATTAATAAAATAATAATTACTATAAAAAAATTATTTGGCTTGCAAATCTGACCTATATGTGAAAAAAAATTATTAAATGAATACATATATATAACAAAGGTAGTATGTGACAACATCAATATATATAAGAATCGTCAGTTAACTAACAATGTAATAATAATATATATGAATAATAAAATATTACCCAGAAATTATAAACTATATAATATTGTCAAAACATTCCTAAAACAAATGCCTTGAAGCACACCTTGTAACGATGAACTCCATCTCCTTTGAAAGCTATTCGATTCGGCAAATTATTAATATATTCGAACCACAGACCTTTAATTATCATATATCAATTGTGTTTTCAATTGATTTGATTTGGTTAACTTAAGCTTCTAGGGGATGAAATGATTGAGCAATGGATAGGAATAGTGGCAGCCAAAAAATGATATTCAACTAGGGTTTGAGGTGTTTAAATACTGATTGAGAGAGAAAAAAATAATGGATCATATCTTGTACCAATTCTCACTAAATCTAAGCCATCCAATTCTAAATCCCTAACATGTTTTAGCTGTCGTCCATAGCCCTCATTACAAGAAAAATTATCAACCTTTCATCATGGGCTAATATCCCATTTATGCCCAAAGAAATGTTATTATTTTAATCTAATTTAATTGCTTATCTATATCGCATATCGATCGATATATTTATAACTACTATAAATATATTCAGTGATATTTATTCCGCAAACCATATTCAAAATTTTATGATTAATATTTCATAGATATTAGTTAATTTTTAATAGTTATAAATTAGTTAAATCGTTTGGTCTAAAGAGAATTCATCATTTCAGTTGTGTGACTCACCACGTTTGAAATTGGTCATCGATTAACATCGAACTATTCGAATATTAACATTCACACGTCACTCAATAGGTGGTGCGAAATTTTAGGTGAATTTACTGCACACTTGGTTTTGATAAAATCCCATTTTATTTTGTTAAGCATTACCTGGTTGTGACTTTTATTTATACCAATTTTCTTCGTCCAAAGTATATCGCTTTGGACTTATGGAATTTGGTAATGGTCAAATTCTAATATCATCTATATTCAACTCCATAGTCCAAACATAAATTCCTTAGTTCAGTAATGATAATTATTATTAACGGACTCCTCTGGCTAGAGACTTTGACTTTGAGTTAACTTGAGTTGACCGTGATAGTAATCTCATATAATTAAGGAGATGAAAACGAATCCTCTCTTGAATATTGTTTCACTACCATTACTTCCACCTGACCCCACTATAGTCACTCGTTTGTCGCCGTTACATGATTCGACTATAATTAAAGTGAAGCTTTCATACTGAAGATCCATAGTATTCTCAAGTTGAGAGAACTCTGTAAATCAGTCACATCGATATTTTTTGTTTGACCTTAGTTATTGTAACGACCTGGAATTTTAGGCAATATCAATTTAATAATCTGTATTAATAATTTAATTGGTTTGATAATTTTTCTTTATAATTTTAATTTAATTTGGTAAATTTAGTCTTTTTGAGGTTAATAAATATTTAATCTGGCAACATTGATAAGATTTATTTTTCAAAACTAATAAAATTTTATTCTATTTATAATATATATATTTGATATATATTGTGAATAGAAATATCTTTTGTTTTAAATAAAAGATTTGTATTTTCAAATTGTAATATAAATGTATGTATATGTTATAATTTGGAATTGTTTTGAAATTTAATTCAATCTATTGATAATTTATATATGGATGAATTGTAAAGTTTTGATTTAAAATTAATATTTTTCAAAAGTTAATTTAGGATTAATTCAATTTGTTTCAAAATATAAGATAATTTATTTATTTTTAAGTATGATAGTTTAAAAAAGGATTTAATCAATGTTTTATTTTTGTTGTCTTTTAAGTGTTTAATTTTAAATGGTTATTAATGTATATGTATAAATGTTTTAGATTTTAAATAACGTGTATAAGAAGATATATTTGTATTATAATTAGTTTTCTAATATTTTCTTTAAAGGATTAAATTTATATATACATATGTAAATTATATTTATTAGGAGAATTAAATTAAGTAAGTTATATTTACATTTAAATTAAGTAAAAATTTATTAAAATTTCTTAAGACATGTGTAACCATATTAAACATTTTAACAACACATGTAAACTTTTAAAAACATGCTAATGACATTTGTTCAAATTGTAAATAAGTGGCAACATTTCATTTTAATTTTTAATAAATATTTTTGAGAAGAAACTAGTTTTTACAAACACTTTTTCTTTGTTTTCACTTCTTGATTCTTTCAAATTTTAGTGGCTACTAGAAAACTTTTCTTCAACCTGAGAAATTTAAAAAAAAAAACCAAAAGCAAATTAAAACCTGAAAGTAAAATCTGCATTGTACAAAGCTGCAACATCAATTTTCAACCTGCATTTCAAATGGGATTAAGAATCAAGAGCTACTACAATTCAACATCTGTTCAACTTTTAAATCAACAATCTGTAAGCTTGCATGCATTCAATTTCTTTAGCAATCAAAAGCATTATTCAGATTTAAAGATTTCAAAAGCCTGGGAAATTGAAACTGCTCTGCAAAATGAAACAGGTGAGTAATTTAAAAAAAAACAGTTTGATCTGCTTTATTTTAACTACCATGCATGAATGATCTGTGATTTTAGTTTGGAGATTTCATGAAATCCCTTTTCAGTATTTATATTATTATATTTATCAGATTTATATACATATAGGTGTATAAGACTGTATGCATATGAAACTTTGTTTACTGGTTTTTTTAACCAGAATTTTCTTCAAAAATTCAAATCTTCCAAACTAGATCATTTTTGAACTTGATGATTGAATGAAGTTTGCATGTTGATGTTTGATGGAAATTTTAAAAATAGTCTCTTACAGATAATTTTTAAAATGGACTTTACAGTAATGTCACTGCTACATGCTCAAAAATTTATATTCTAAATTTTTGTTTTGGATTATATATCAGGATTAGTTGTTAAAAATGATGAATTTTAACATGCAATTCATAATTTTTAAGTTAATATCCAATTGGGAATTTGGGAATGAAGGGTTTCGGCAATTTGATCAATTGCCGATGATAAACTCCATCGCTGAAGATGAATTTTTGATCGTAGCTTGCTTATACGTGGCGGATGATGGGAAAAATACTTTAGAATTTTTCCAATGTCTGAATTGTTCGTATTGGATCATACTAGGGTTTTATTTGGTTTTTGGCTCGACAGAACGGTCGTGATTTTTGCGACTTGGATGGAGGACAGGAGGTGATCGCGACGTGGGGGTGTTGAAGCTCGTGGTCGTGGCAAGTTGATGTGGGTGTCAGTGAAGGCCTAACGGCGCCGTGGCATTGGCCGTGGGAGGGTTTTTTGGGTCGAGTAGTTGCTGTAGTTTCAATCTAGAGGTCAAATTTTGATTCGCGAATCAATTGTTGGATCTGGGTTTATATTGTTGCTTGCGTGTGATTGAGAGATCGTCGTCGTTGGTCGCGACGACCAGGTTTCGCCGGCGACGTTAGTACACGTGCACGCGTGATGTCGTATTAGCTGGAACGTTTGTGAGTTGGGGAAGCATTTCTCAGGAAGTTCTCGCGTTATTCTCATGATCATCTCGAAGCAGGGTGTTTGGGTTTTTCTTCGGGGCTTGCTCGTGTATTTTGTGTGATCGATTCGAGTGTGTTAAGTTGCTTGCTCTCTGGTTTTACTGTATAATGTTAGTACTGTAAACAAAAATTTAATGTTATAAGGTTGCTGTTTTAAAACCTGTTAATGAAATAAAGATGCAAAGTAAACCTGAGTCTGAATAAATGTAATTAGGCATTAAATTATAAACAAGTTTATAAAAGAAAATAAATTTATAAAAGTTAAACTTGTTCTTAGAAATAAAATGTAAATTAAATTTATATTTCAAATTTAAAAATGTTTTAAGATGATTTTTTTTGTAAGTAATTAACTTCATTTAATTTTGAATGTTAATTTAAAAGGGAATGTTTGAGTTTGAATATTGACTCAAAGTTTTTAAGTAAATATTAAAATAATATTTTAATAACAAAGTTTCCAAAATTATATTGAAAATAAATAAGTTTATATTAGATAATTTAAAGTGTTTTAAAATTGTTAATTTATTTCTAAATACTTTATTTCCAAATAAAGTTTAAGTTATAATTATGTAAACCAAATTGAATGAATTTGTCTTTAAGGTTATTAAAATTTAATTAATTTCAAATGATTTATTTATGTAGATAAATATGGTTAATTTATCTTTGATATGAACTTAAGAATACTTGATTATATGATTTGTTAATAAGTAAAGAGGTTAATTAAGATAAATGTTTTTCTTGATTAATTAAGGATTTTGAAATATAATAAGTTAATTAATTGATTATTTAATTAATTTTAAATAATTAGTTAATTTTTATTTAATTTTAAATAATCACTTAATTATGGAATAATTAAGTGTAATTACTTAATGAAGTAATGAATGGTTAATTATTGAATGAAATTAAGGGAAGGAAATTACTTATGGAAGTAATTAATGGAAAATTGCTCATGGGAATAATTAAGTTGAATCGATTAATGGTTAATCACTAGATGTTATTAAATTAAGGAACTGTTTAATATAATTGTTTTGAAGTTAATTAATTATGGAGTAATTAATTAAATTAAAGTATTAAGGATAATTTAATGATGGAATTAATTACTTGATTAAGTAGTTAATTAAGAGAGTAATCAAGATTGATTAATGATAGTACTTAGAGATAATTACTTATGTAAGTAATTAAGGGTTAATTATTTAATTAATTTAGTTAATTAATTAATATGATTAATTAATTAATGAATGAGATTAATTTAAGATTAATTACTAAGGGTAATTAATTAAATTGTAATTAATTAATAAGGTAATTAATTAAGGATTAATTATTAATTTAATTGAATAATAATTACTTAATGACGTAATTAAAGATTAATTAATTAGATAATTAATCTAAGGATTAATATAATTAATTAAGAAGTTAATTAACTAAGGTAAGTAATTACAAATTGTTAATTACTGTTTATGATTATTGAGATGATTAATTATAAGATAATTATTTAATTTTGTTAAAGAAAATTATTAATTAATAAGGATCATTAGTTAATATAATTACTGATATTAATCAAGGTTGATTAATAAAAGTGATTAATTTAAGTGTGATTAATTAATTGTAATTAATCATGGTTAGTGTAATTAATTATAGTTAATTAAGTTAATGGGAGTAAATGAAGGATCATTAATTATTGTAATTAATGATAGTAATTAAAGGTTAATTACTGTATATGGTTAAGGATAATTACTTGAATGTAATTAAGATATGATTAATCAAAGGAAGATTAATTAAGAATAACATTAAGAGATGATTAATTTATTTATTTGGAATAAATAAATGAAGAAGATTTAGGTAATCCAATTGATTAAGAGTTAATCAATTTTGATTATGGAACAATTGATTGATATTGGATGGTTGATTTATATTGGATGATTGATATTGGGTGACTGGTTGATACAGGATGATTTGGATATCTCT